>CM037646.1:5510721-6720102 GCA_015227895.2 Colaptes auratus | reverse complement strand
TTTTGTCTTCTTTGTCCTGCACATGGAATTCAGTGTTCATTTACAACTGGTTTCACTTCGATCCTCCAATTTTCTTAACAGAATTAGAACAAGAGCTCTCCAAAAGGCATTCAGAGCCTGTTTTTCCTTTTTGATTTTGAATGTATCAGTTTTCTTTCATGTATAATTCCTTAAGATCCCTGGGCTTTAACCTCTGTCTGTGAACTTGTGTGTTGATGTTGGACTGTAATGAATATGGAGTGTCTGTTTTGTGAGAAGTCTAATCATAATAATGAGAGTTGGACTTTGCAATATTTTCTTGAGGACTGTAAATTCTGAGTGGTACCAGTGGCAATCACATGTATTTTCCTAGTAATTTTCTTTAAAATGGTTGTGTACTCCTCTACATAATGCATTTGTCAGGTCTCTATTTGATGTTGCTGCAGAGCAATCAGCATTGGCTTGCACAGGAGCCGGAGGAGAAAACTCTGAGTTTTAACTTGTTGGCACAGTCAGGTACTTTCGCCAGTCACCAGCAGTAATATGAACTTCAGAGTGGGTTTTCAACCTTTGGATTCAGTTAATGCAAAGAAACCTTAATGGAAACTTGGTTCCTGAAGTAAGCCTATTCCATTTTGGTTTACTCTGCCTCGGTGCACATATCTTAAGGGCTGGGTACAGTAGTGTCTCTGCTAGAAGGCTATTTAGGACATACTGTATGTCAGCAGCTCTAGCTCTTATACCACCATCTAATGAAACTACATAAGAATTTTGAGTGTGTAAGGGGTTTTGTTTTCTGTGCTTTGGTTCTTTGTCCTGAGTTGAGTTAGAACAGAACTAATTCTGTTGGGTATTGTTTTCAGATCAGTCTCTTACAAGTAACTGCACTTTCTGAAGTTAATGGCATATTTCTACAGACAGTGTCTGCTTCTAGTAATCATAATGCTCCATGTTCCTATCTACTACCAAGTGCTGGTGTCAACCCCAGGTCACTGCTATATTTTGTGTACTATGTAGGGGATGAAGAGTCAAATGCCACAACCTGTGGGAAGGAGTGGACAGGACAGATAACCCAAAACTGACCAAAGGATTCCAATCCACCTATGTTCTGTTCAGTGTAAAGCTGAGAGATTGTGATGGTCAAGCTTCAATGGTCAAGGAGGACTCTGCTTTCTGCCTTTGATCCTGATCTATGTGTTCCTGAATCAGCTTCTTGTCTGCTTCTGAGTCCAGTCTGGGACTTCCCTGGTGTCTGCCCACAGCATGACTGGTGACAGTGACATATTTGCCCTTGGGGCATTCAGGTTCAATATTGGTTTTGTATTGATTTGTATTTATTTCATTTTACTGTTGTTATTTTCACTAAAGCTGATTCAGTTTTCCAACCCATCAGTCTCTCTCTTTTATTCCCTTTCTCTTCCCCTTTGGGAAGTGAGAGAGGTTAACAGAGACAATCTGTCATTCATTTAGTGCCTGGCCCAACCCTAACCCATGACAGCCTTCAAAATGTGTTATTTTTGCCAAGATGGAAGCTTTGGTTTCATTAGAAAGTGGACCAAAGCTGAAGAAAGTGTAGATGATTATGGCTTTGCATTTTTTCCATCATAGGATTTTTTTCTTTAATGTGAAAGTTAAAGTGGCTTTTTTCCCTAAATTTTCAGACTTTACTGAGAGTTAAATGATTTTTTTGAGCTCTTTGGAAAATCCTGGTAAGATCTTACAGCTGGAAAGATGGGTGGGGAAAAGAGGAAAACCAGAATGTTTTGCCCTTTTCCAGTGCACTTCATAGGTCAGTACTAAACATAAACTCATTAAAAGAGGGCAAAGCTGTGTGAGAGCCATGGGGTGAGCATGTATGTGTATGCAAATACGAGGAAGGGGGTTGGTGGTGCTACGAGTATGAGCTGCACCTCGGGTACTGTGTCCAGTTCTGGGCTTCTCAGTTTAGGAAGGATGTTGACTTGCTGGAACGTGGCCAGAGAAGGGCAACAAAGTTGGTGAGGGGTTCGGAGCACAAGCCCTATGAGGAGAGGCTGAGGGAGCTGGGGTTGCTTGGCCTGGAGAAGAGGAGACTCAGGGGTGACCTTGTTGCTCTCTACAACTACCTGAAGGGAGATTGTAGACAGGCAGAGGTTGGTCTCTTCTCCCAGGCAACCAGTACCAGAACAAGAGGACACAGTCTCAGGCTGTGCCAGGGGAGGTTTAGGCTGGATGTTAGGAAGAAGTTCTATACAGAGAGAGTGATTGCCCATTGGAATGGGCTGCCTGTGGAGGTGGTGGAGTCACCATCATTGGAGGTGTTCAGGAGGAGACTTGATGTGGTGCTTGGCTGCATGGTTTAGTTGTTTTGTTTAGGTGAGTTGGATTGGTAGATGGGTTGAACTTCGTGGTGCACTTGACAGCATGCTGTGGCTAAGCCATTCCAGTGGCAGCCCAGTCCACAGCTGACTGGGGAGAGGGCTGACTCAGTAAAGCCTTGGGTTTCAGGCTTAGGAAGTGGCACAGGATGTCCAGGATGTTGCCTTCTCATATGTGTGTTTGTTAGCTACAATTACAATTTTGTTGGCTCCTGCTTTTGGTAGTGGAGCAGCTTCACTATCTCTTTGGGCTAGGGTAACTTGGTGCTGGAACTGGTTTGGAGCAGCAAATTGGTGCTTGGTGCCACCAAACTCCTAAAACTTGGATTTTGGAGGCTGAACTGGTTCTAGGACTGGCCCACTTGTAAATTCTGATTTGGTGTGTGTATTTAATAAGGATAAGGGACTGATTATTTGATGAGGAGGTTAGATTGCTTCTTACTGAAGTCACAATACACCTTTCAGGTACCAAAGACGTAACACATGTAACAGGCTGAGCTGTTCTCATTGAAGTCTGAGAAATTACCAGGGCTCACTTCTACCACATTGATACTGGGTTTGTCTGTAATGTAAGGGTAAACTGTCTCACTTGTGGACTCTGAATTTCTCACTCACACGATGTGAAAAAGCTTGAGTTTGAGATTTCATGGCCCAGATCTATTGCAATCCCGTGACGGCAGTCAGGGCTGTTGCTGTGCAACATTTTGTTTGGACATCTCAGAGTTAAAATTTTAAACCACATCTTCTGGGCAAGGGGAGGGAAGAACAGATTGTTTAAATGTATGATTTTAATCATGTAGGGAAGTGGCAGGAGAGGAGGTATTGTAAAACCCCAAACTTTCATATGGTTTCATTTAAAGATTGTAGATTTGACCAAATTTCTCTTTCTCCCTCTTTTCTCGGGTTCTGAAAATAACATTTACTAACTTTTTTTTACACACACCTCCCCCCCCCTTTTCAAGGCTTGTTTTATTTTGTTTGCCCAGCAATCCCTGAAAAGGATTCAGGTTACACTTAAAAATAAACATGTGATGTTGTCCCTTTGCTGCATGATTCTAGAACTACAGGTAAGGATGTCAGTTAGATCACTTGGAACAATCGGTGTCAGACTGGAAATGTCTAATAGCTGAGATGCTTCTTGGGAATTCAGTATTATAGCCAAGCTCTGGTCTCAGTGCTTGACAGACTAATGGCTGCAGTGTAACTGCTTCATTCAAGGAATATGAAATAATTCATTAGGGGAGTAACTAGGCTGCATTCCTTTGGTGTCAGGCACGAATGGGAACAGTTAACTACGTACACCCAAGTCCCTAATTCTTGGTCTTTAAAATCCCTTAAGCTACAGGAAGCTGGAGTAGATGTCATTTTAGAGAAGCATGGCAGGGAGCATTCTTCAGGGGCAATTTATACAAAAAAAAAAGTAAACAGGTTGCTGAGTCCCCTCTGGAAAGGAATGTTGGGGGGCACTTGAGAGAGTAGAGGATGGCATCAGAACAAGGTGAAAGAAAGCAATTTACCAGTCAGCACTTCTCCCCATCTCCGGAGGCTTGCGTTTAAGCACATCCATCCAGTGCAGCTGCAGCTTCATTTTAGAAATCAGGAAATAAGCTGAGTGGCAAAGAAAGATAGGAGCTGACAGCTCTTGCTGTTCAGGCTCTCCCCTTCGCACTGGGAGAGCAAGCAGAGAAGAGCTTTTCTCCTGCGGAAGTGTGCACCACTCACTGTCAGGCTTCTTTGCTTAGTGGAGAAAATGGTAGAGGGGGAGAAGGACTTGTGGAAGTGTACTGAGTGAATTAAGCACGGTGTCTGTGTGAGTTTTGCTGACTCTGTGACTCCCCAGGGTTGGAGCTAGGGGGACTTGGTATGGGAGAGCAGATGACGGGTGTGAATCTGCTGACATTTTGTTTCCAGTGGCTTTGCCATTAACAGCTAAGATCAGGCTCTCCACTTCAACAAACCCTTTTAGAGCCCCATTAGTGCTGCCTTTGTGTTTTCTAGCCTGTTTCATATACAATTGTGTCTTGTTTATGGAAAATTCTGAGCTGAAGTGGAAGCAATTTCTCTTCATTCCAGGTGGCAGCATTGTGGAAGCCAAATTCTGCTCATGCCAAAGATCAGCAGGTTCCTGAGCCTTTGTGCATCTTCCTTTTTACCCTCCCATTGTATTCTTGCCAGGACCCAAAACACCACCAACTTGGTGGGTGGTTTGTCTTGAAATAACTGAAGATGGCCTGTGGGCTCTTTCACATCATTTTGAATTGCACTCCCTTTTGTGGGGCCTGGGGGGAGAGGGGACACCTGTATGCAGGCAGACCATGGCCTTGATTGTGCCACAGCAGGATGCTGCCATAAGATCGATCCTCTTGCTGCAGAGCTTTTGGCAGCTGTATGTACCTATGACCCGAGTGTCTCTCCCAGGAAGCTCTGGGTTTCTGTGACTGTCTGTCAGAGGTTTTTTAAATATACTAGTGATGCTGCTGCCAGCAGTTAGACTGATTACAAATTATGTTCCCAATGGGCAACAGGTAGAAATTAGCACTCAGTGGTATCTGCTCTTTGGCTTCTTACAGCATATATGTGGGCAGCAGTAGCTATTTACCTACCTAGCTGTCACCTAGTCTATAAATAATAAACATGTGTGGGGCATTGAATGAGACATTGAATATGCAAGCTGGCTGAAGAGTAACCCCTGCCCCGATAGTACTCAGTTACAGCAGCAAAAGAAGACATACCAGACCAAATACCTTTCAATTCCTATGTTGCTTTTGGTCATTTAGTTGCCTTCTGTTATTTGATGCCTGTGTAATTTGTGGGTTACAAGGCTCACAAGAGGCCAAGGCAGTGTAGTCTGTTCATCATTTGTAGACTGGCATTGGGGTGTATGTGCTATGCTGATAAACCTATACAGTCCTGTAGTTTCTAAGGGGGGAATTCATTCTGCCCCTGGACTCAGCACTGGTTAGGCTTGAGTACTGTGTCCAGTTCTGGGACCCTCAGTTTAGGAAAGAAGTTGACTTGCTGGAACATGTCCAGGGAAGGGCAACAAAGCTGGGGAGGGATCTGGAGCAGAGCCCTATGAGGAGAGGCTGAGGGAGCTGGGCTTGCTTAGCCTGGAGAAGAGGAGGCTCAGAGGAGACCTTGTTGCTCTCTACAACTACCTGAAGGGAGGTTGTAGCCAGGTGGGGGTTGTTCTCTTCTCCCAGGCATCCAGCACCAGAACAAGAGGACACAGTCTCAAGCTGCACCAGGGGAGGTTTAGGCTGGGTGTTAGGAAGAAGTTCTTCACAGAAAGAGTGATTGCCCATTGGAATGTGCTGCCCAGGGAGGTGGTGGAGTCACCATCACTGAAAGTGTTTAGGAAGAGACTGGGTGGGGCACTTGGTGCCATGGTTTAGTTGATTAGATAGTGTTGGATTTGATGATCTTGAAGGTCTCTTCCAACCTGGTTAATTCTATTCTATCCAGAGAAATTTGCCTATTTATTAACACTGTTTACAAATCCTCTTAAGAAGTCTCAGTCTCGTGAAGCTAAACACTGGACTGAAGTAACTTTTACTCCCCATCCCAGCACACCCCCTAAATTAGAAACAAGAAAAAAAGCTTCATTTGGTTTCAGTGTGATGTTTCATTTACAACAAAGTAATTTCATTTTCAGGTAATTGCAGTAAAAGCCAGTGAAGTGTAAGCTTCGTATATGCCATAGAATTGCCTGATAAGCAATTGAGGCTTTGGCCAGCATGATCTAGTGCAGGGCGTCCCTGCCCACGGCAGGGGGGTTGGAGCTAGATGATCCTTGTGGTCCCTTCCAACCCTGACTGATACTATGATAAACAATTGTTTTACAGCTTGTATCTGAATTGCTCAGGTACTACCCTAGAACACGTGAGAGAGGTTCAATTTGCTCTTCTGGATCAAAGAGATCTGGACCCAAAATTACACTCTCCCTCTCTGCCTCTCCCTCCAGTACTGTGTTTGTGAGTGTGTGTGTGTCCGTCCCTGACTTCCTATCGCTGTACTTCAAAACACTGTTTGGGAGTTTGATCTTCAGGAGATTTGGTGACTCCATCCCAACACCTGGTTACAGTTGCAGTACTTTCCTTTGCCTGTGTGGGTTTTTTTGGTCTTCTTCCTGATGCATCAGTCAACAGGGAACAGTTTCCCTAGTGACTCCAGTGAAGCTAAAATCAGAGGACTGTTGATGAGAAGCAATTAAGGAAGTGAGGGAACACCTTGTAGCTGTTAATTTACTTGAAGAAGCCAAACAGTCCTCTCAAAGAGCTTCACTGTAGCTACTGGAGCAACATCTACAAGTCACTCTGCTTTCTCTACAGTCCCTTGTTTGCTACACATTCTTTCAGACTTTAGGACTGTCAAAGTAAAGAGCTGGGAAGAAGTTACATCTCTTGTTACATCTTTTGTTCGTACCTTGCCACCTCCTGTTGCTGTTTGACTTAATGCATTCCAGCAGATCTAGCTGGGTGGCAACTTAACCGAGTACCCTATACCAAGCCATTAAAATCCTTTAGCAGAAACTAGAAGAGAAGAGAAGAGAAGAGAAGAGAAGAGAAGAGAAGAGAAGAGAAGAGAAGAATGAACCAGGTTGGAAGAGACCTTTGATATCATTGAGTCCAACCCATCATCCAACACCATCTAATCAACTAAACCATGGCACCAAGCACCCCATCCAGTCTCTTCCTAAACCCCTCCAGTGATGGTGACTCCACCACCTCCCTGGGCAGCCCATTCCAATGGGCAATCACTCTTTCTATGAACAACTTCTTCCTAACATCCAGCCTAACAAGGAAACATTGCTGTCTTGGGAGGGGAGTTCTAGGCATCACTAGAACAGTGATTTCCAGAAAGAAATCGTTCATGGCAGATGAAATGTTTGGACATATTATAAAGACTCCTTTACATTAAAAATGATGCAGAGGATGTCTGACTGCATGTGCTCAGTATATGCATTCTCAGTGAGTATTTGAATGATGCAAGAACTAACTTGCTCAAGCCAGTTGCAGTGCTGGTATATGGGCAAGGACATGTTACTGTCTACCTCACCAGGGAGATACTAGCAGATGAAAGCTGTCATGTAGTGATTTTAATTTTCTTCTTGTGGGCATCCTGCTTGAATTATTGATGCTTGACCTTGCCACCAGTAGCTGGTGTTGAGATGTAACAGCAGCTTCTCCTGCAGTCGTGGAGAAGGAGATCAGGTAGCTTCATCCTCAAGAGATGAGTTTACTGGTTCTTTCCTTTCCAGGTTATGATTGCTCAATTCATGTGACTGTCTGATGTGTGTTGTTCTGTCATGACCCTATTATTCTGTGTGTGGTTTTGAGGGGCTATTCTTACATGGAAACACCCCCCCCCCCCCACTTTGTTTTGGTTTGTTTTTGGTGAAGTGCATACAAGAGTACATGAACAAGAATTCTGTTTTTGCAAGAGTGGATTCTCCTGGGTTGAGTTTGCTGTGCCCATACATACCTTTCTGTATTGATTTTGCCATGGTGTAGTCATGAGGTCTGGGGTGACAGGTGGGACTTCATGATCTTTGAGGTCTCTTCCAACCTTGGTGATTCTGTGATTTCAAGTACACTGATGTTTGGCTAGAGATAAGTCTGTGCTTGCATATTTCTCACACCCAACTTTGCTTCAGTTTTGTCTTTTTCATGTGATTTCTGGAGTGGTCTTCCCCTTGACCACTTATCCTGCCTTGTATTCTTCCATGCACACAGTCTGTCATCAGTTTCATCTCCCATCACATATCCCCCTACTCTTGAAAGTCACTCTTCTTGCTCTTTTCCACTGATTTTAATTTTAAAATGACCTCTCCCCCAAATAATTTTGTCTTAATCTCTTAATTAGTTGTTTGGGGGCGTTGTATGGATTTGCTCTGGATTTATACTGTGCTTGCTTGAAGTGTTTATTTTTAGTCTGTAATCCTATTCAAGATGGAAAATATGTCTGCAGTTATAACCCCCTGTGTAAATCCATGGTGCTATGTAAACTTGATTTTTAATAATTCCTAAAATCATCTGTAGATTCAGTAAAGGAAGACAACATAACTTCTGGGGTAGAGATGGCAGAAAGAAATTTTCTGCTTCTCTATGGGCAAAAAGTTCCTCTGTCCTCCTTTCTCACTTTCATTTAGGTTCCTTGGGAAGTTATTGAATTCATGCTACAGCTGTGTAAGGGAAGGATTCAGATGATATCAACATGCTGGTAGAAAAGCAAAAGGTGTCTCTGCAGGATTTCCCCCCCGCCCCCCCTTCACTAGTTCATCATGTATCAGATAGAATAGAATAGAATCAACCAGGATGGAAGAGATCTTTGAGATCAGGTCCAACCTATCACACAACACCATCTAATCAACTAAACCATGGCACCAAGTGCCCCATCCAGTCTCTTCCTAAACACCTCCGGTGATGGTGACTCCACCACCTCCCTGGGCAGCACATTCCAATGGCCAATCTCTCTTTCTATGAAGAACTTCTTCCTAACACCCAGCCTAAACCTCCCCTGGTGCAGCTTGAGACTGTGTCCTCTTGTTCTGGTGCTGGTTGCCTGGGAGAGGAGACCAGCCCCCACCTGGCTACAACCTCCCTTCAGGTACTTGTAGAGAGCAAGAAGGTCTCCTCTGAGCCTCCTCTTCTCCAGGGCTAAGCAACCCCAGCTCCCTCAGCCTCTCCTCATAGGGCTGTGCTCACGATCCCTCCCCAGCTTTGTTGCCCTTCTCTGGACACGTTCCAGCAAGTCAACCTCTTTCCTAAACTGAGGGTCCCAGAACTGGACACAGGACTCAAGGTGAGGCCTAACCAGTGCTGAGTCCAGGGGCAGAATGAGCTCCCTGCTCCTGCTGGCCACATTGTTCCTGATGCAGGCCAGGATGCCATTGGCCTTCTTGCCACCCGGGTACACTGCTGGCTCATGTTCAGCCTACCATCAACCAGTACCCCCAGGTCCCTCTCTGCCTAGGTGCTTTCCAGCCACTCTGACCCCAGCCTGTAGCACTGCATGGGGTTGTTGTGGCCAACCTAACTAAAATGCAAATACAGATGCTAACTAAAACCCTACATATCAGCCCCTACAGAGGGACCTGTGCATTGCTAGGCAACAGAATTTCCTTTCTGTAAAAACCGGAGAGTATCTAGGACAGCACTTACAAGGGGTGGATCAGGATAAGATGGGACCAAGACACTTGAATGACTATCCCTCAATTATAGTCCCCAGTGTCTGTAAGAATTCCTTGCTGTTGGGAGTGTAAAACACGTGGCAAAAGTTTTCTGGAAGTTTGGAGCATGAAGTGACTTATTTGGGATTTAGGTTCTACTGTATTTCTCATTCAAAGTGCCTTTTTTGTCTTGTGAATTCTTTTGCTTTGGGTAACCCATCAGCACTACCTGCTTGTTCCCCTTAAGCCAGATAGAAAGGGCTTGTAATTGCCATTGACCTGTCCTGGATGCCAACTCAATGAAAAGTGAAAGTCTGATAGCCTGTTAATGATCCCCTGGGATGTCCCTTTATGCCATGCGTCATTTTCTACTCCTTAAACACTTGGAGTACCAAAGAACAAGCCCTGAATGTGTCACTGGCACCACTCAGTGAGGGTGCATCAAGAGATGCTTCTGACAAGTACTGTGGCATTTGCAGCCTTGTTATTGTGACCTAATCCCGTGGTAACACAAATCATCTTAATGGAGATGTCATCTGCAGTTTGAGCCCTCACCATCCGGTCTGCCCCATCCTTGTATCCAACAAGTACAGCAACATAACTCAATGACACTGTTCAAATTGCACCAACAGAAAATGACTGAGGTGTTGTTCTTGGCTTCTGCTTTTACGTGCAGTGTTTTCACCTCCCTGCAGCACAGGTGTCAAGCAGGAGAGGATATTGAGGGTAAAGGTGCTGCTGTTCAAAAGCAGTTCACTTTTCCTGGTCAAATAAATACTAATGGTTTCCCTTTCTTGGGGCCTTTCAGTGCAGTTGATGGACAGACTTCCAGCTGTATGGGATCATAAACGGTGAAAATTACATCAAAGCACTGGATCCCACTTCCTTTCTTCAATTAATCATTGGGTTCTTTTCCTGCTTTGTTACATTTCCCACCAGGGTGGAAACTGCAGCAAGCATGTAAAGCTGATTATGCATCAGTGTTGAAATACAGCTGGTCTGTGAAAAATGAAATAAAACTGAGATGTGCATCAGGTGAGAGTAGCTAATGTTTGCAGTACTCACTGTGCATCTGGGAGCCAAGAGGACAAAGTCAGACTGGAGGATTTCTGCACACAGGCCATAGGGAGGTAGCTTAAAGAAAATGAAAAGCAGAGCTTCACTGATCTGTGGCAGAATGAGAGTCTCTCTTTTTCTATGTATATTTATGAGCTTGCTTTTTAAGAAGCTGTTCTTTCAAGGCAAGTGGGAAGGTATTCTCTGATCAGGGAAAAAGGCAGAAGAAAATTATTCAGCAACAAAAGGATGCAGGGAGATGTTATTTCATGGCTAAAAAACTTCCCTCTCTGAAAACTGAGCTTCAGCTTAATTCTGTGTTGATCATGTCTGTGGAGAATGTAGTACACTGTTTCTACTGAATGGCATCTTATGGGGCAATGGAGCTGGTGAGGGGTTTTGAGAATCAATCTTATGAGGAGCAGCTGAAGAAACTGGGGTTGTTTAAGACTGAAGAAAATGAGGCTGAAAGGAGACCTTCTCACTCTCTATCAACTATCTGAAAGCAGGTTTAGAGAGGCAGGTGTTGGTCTCATGAGTCATAACTGATAGGACAAGAGGAAGTGGCAAAAAGTTATACCATGACTGTACTCAGCACTGGTTAGGCCACACCTTGAGTACTGTGTCCTGCTCTGGGTCCCTCAATTTAAGAAAGACATTGAGACTCTTGAATGTGTCCAGAGAAGGGCAATGAGGCTGGAGAGACACCTTGAGCACAGCCCTGTGAGGAGAGGCTGAGGGAGCTGGGATTTTTTAGCCTGGAGAAGAGGAGGCTCAGGGGAGACCTTATTGCTGTCTACAACTACTTGAAGGGAGGTTGTAGCCAGGAGGGAGTTGGTCTCTTCTCCCAGCACAAGAGGACACAGTCTCAAGCTGCACCAGGGGAAGTTTAGGCTGGATGTTAGGAGAAAGTTCTTCACAGAGAGAGTTGTTAACCATTGGAATATGCTGCCCAGGGAGGTAATGGAGTCACCCTCCCTGGAGCTGTTCAAGAGGGGATTGGATATGGCACTTGAAGCAATGGTTTAGTAGTCATGAGGTGTTGGATGACAGGTTGGACCTGTTGGTCTTTGAGGTCTCTTCCAACCTTATTGATTCTATGAGATGTTTAGGTTAGACATTAGGGAAAACTTCCACAGTGAAAGGGTTCTCAAAGATTGGAACAGGTTGCCCAGGAAGTAGTTGAGTTGCCGTTCCTGGATGTATTTAAAAGCCACCTAGATGTGGTGTTCCAGGATATGGTGTAGTAGTGGCCCTGGTAGAGTGACATAATGGCTGGTCTTGAAGATCTTGAATGTCTTTTCCAACCTAAGTGATTCTGTGATAGTCTAGGCACTCATGCTAGGGGGTGAGTGGGCTGCATACACCACGTGCCTCACTGTCAGTTTCTGTAGCTCTTACCTCTGGTGAGGACTAAGGCATTTTAAGATGAAGCAAACAGACTTCCTCTGATGATGCCCTCTTTTAAGTACATGCAGTGGGCATGCATTTCTCAGGAACATACAGGCTAGTGACTTGCTGGATGTATAGCAGTGGGAGAGCACATCCTTATCTAAGCATGAGATAGCTGCCTAAGATTTCAGAGACCTTTAGCTCAGTTGGTTACTCCACTACAAGCTGTATGCTTCTGGGCTGCCTTGTAGAAATGTTTTGATGATTACCACAAAAGAAACTGCAAGGCATTCCTGGTGCAGAATATATAGTTACAGCCAGACATCTTTAAGAATTGGTAGTAAAGAAGTGAAAACTATTTAACACACCTTGTTGTGATAAGCCTTGAACTAATTAAAACTTCTCTTGTAGTATGGACCATTTCCAGTTTCTAGGCCTCATGAAAAAGGAATCTTCACTTCTCTTAAATGAGCAGTCAGCAATGTTGGGAAAATATTTGCAAGGCAGTGCAACTTGGAAAGAAGGTGTTTTTTCCCCAAAGGCTGCCTTCTTTTAGGGCAGGTATGAATAAAAAGTGTTAAACAGCTGTTTTGTTATTACTGTCACCATCAGCTGGTTTTATCGCCTCTTTAGCAAAAGGTGGCCTTAAAGTTGTCTATCCAAAGGCACAACATTGCTGCTTTTTACTGGGCTCTCTTGGCTGCACTAATTTTTGTAAGTAACAGATTTTATATTTCATGAAAAAGCATAAAAAGTACTTTCCAGACAGAGCACAGGTCTTGGAATAAACTCTCCTGTTAATTCCAAGGACCTAATAGAGCACACCAGGACTCCACGGATGCTGTGGACTGGCACTGAGCCAAACATGGCTTTAGGCCAAGTTGGAGCCGGTGGTGTAGGTTCCTCTGATGTCATTTTGGCCACTCCAACTTGATCACAGAATCACCAAGGTTGGAAGAGACCTCAAAGATCATCAAGTCCAACCTGTCACCCAAAACCTCATGATGACTAAACCATGGCACCAAGTGCCACATCCAATCCCCTCTTGAACACCTCCAGGGATGGGGACTCCACCACCTCCCTGGGCAGCACATTCCAATGGCTAACAACTCTCTCTGGGAAGAACTTTCTCCTCACCTCCAGCCTAAACTTCCCCTGGCGCAGCTTGAATCTGTGTCCTCTTGTTCTGGTGCTGGTTGCCTGGGAGAAGAGACCAACCCCCTCCTGGCTACAACCACCTTTCAGGGAGTTGTAGACAGCAAGAAGGTCTCCCCTGAACCTCCTCTTCTCCAGGCTAAACAACCCCAGCTCCCTCAGCCTCTCCTCATAGGGCTTGTGCTCGAGGCCTCTCCCCAGCCTCGTTGCCCTTCTCTGGACACGTTCAAGAGTCTCAATGTCCTTCTTAAACTGAGGGGCCTAGAACTGGACACAGAATTCAAGGTGTGGCCTAACCAATGCAGACTACAGGGGCACAATGACTTCCCTGCTCCTGCTGGCCACACTATTCCTAATGCATGCCAGGATGACATTGGCCTTCTTGGCCACCTGGGCACACTGCTGGCTTATGTTCAGCCAGCTGTCAATCAGCACCTCCAGGTCCCTTTCTGTTTGGCAGCTCTCCAGCCACTCTGACCCCAGCCTGTAGCTCTGCATGGGGCTGTTGTGACCAAAGTGCAGCACCCAGCACTTGGATTTGTTAAATGTCATCTTGTTGGACTCTGCCCATCTGTCCACTCAGTTGAGGTCCCTCTGGAGAGCCCTTCTGCCCTCTAACAGATCAACATCTGCTCCCAACTTGGTGTCATCTGCCAATTTGCTGATGAGTGACTCAATCCCCTCATCCAGATCATCAATGAAGATAATGAAGATTGATGCACCATTGAGTCTCAGGCTTGAAGCTTACAGATACTTGTGAAATAGGGTACCTTACCCCAGCTGCTTCTTAGCTCCAGCATCTTCAGGGTGATTATAACTTAGGGAATGTTAGAGGTGCTTCACTTATCTTTGTATTTGCAATGTGATGCATTGTCAAAAGAGAGTGAAATTACAGGATTTGTTAACATAAGTATTAAATGGTTAGGAAATGTCCTCTAACCTCAGCCAGGTAGTTTCATCTGCATGAATAGCATTATTTAAATCAGTAATAGTTTCAGATTTAGATAAAAGCTTCAAATTATAAAAATAAGAGGTTAGGAATAGGAGAGAGTGATTTCCCACTGTGATTATCCATGAATGGGACAATTGTCATGATGCATGGATGCATAAAAGATCTTTTTCCTACAGGTGGAAATGCAGAAGAGGGCTCAACGCAGAACACAAAATAAAAGACAGGAAGGAGACAATGGTAAGTAGAGTGGAAGCAGCAGGAATGTGAGACAGGGAGCAAAAAAAGTCAGGCTGGCTCCTCTGCATACTGTCTCTATTGCCCCTCTTCTTTCCTTCTGTCTTGGAGCTCCAGGGATAGCCAAGACAGAACAAAACAGGCAATGTAGACTCAAGGAAGCTGGCCTGAACTAATAGATAGAATAGAATTAACCAGGTTGGAAAAGACCTTTGAGATCATCGAGTCCAATGTGCAGTGCTTTGTAGGATTTAATTCTCATAGTTTTGGTATGCTTATCTGCTCATGCAGGAGACATTACCTTGAGCTGTGGTGTCCTCTGGAGCAGTAGTGTGTTGAAAATGACTCAACTGTTAAGACTTATCTTCAAATTCTAACATGGTAGATAATTGTTTTAAACCAATCTTCTTTCCCTGTGCTTTATTTATGAGTGAGCCATTTAATGGAGAAACTGAAAGTAAATACGAATCTTGAAATATGCTGCTGAATTTTGAGATGACCTCTCTTTATTCTGCCCCACTCTGTGATATGTGAGGATGAGAAGTCATAAAGCATTTGTCAGTTCCTTTCTGCAGCAAGGGAGGAACCTTTAGCTGACAATAAGGTTTATATTTAACCATATTCTTCCTTGGCCTTTCCTAAGTGCAGGACAATGCTCGCTTAAGCTTTCAGCTCTCGGTGGAAACCGGCACCTCAAAAATAAGGAGAAAAGGAGATGGCAACACCTCTTTAGCTGCACTAGTATTGTCAGTCAGAAGTGTCAAAAAGGTAATTCTGTTCAGCCCCTCAGAGAGCTAGCACCTGTATTAAAGCATTCAGAGTCATAATGGACCCTAAAGATCATGTAGTTCCACCACCCCTGCCGTAGGTAGAGATGACTTCTACTAGACCAGGTTCCTTAAAGCCCCATCCAACCTGGTCCTGAACACTTCCAGGGATAGGGTATCCACAGCTTCTCTGGGCAACCCATGCCATTGTCTCACCACCCCCACAGTAAAGAATTTCGTCCTTGTATCTAATCTAAACCCACTCTGTTTCAGTTTGAAACTGCTACCCATCATCCTATCAGTACACTCCCTGGTGCAGAGTCCATCCCCACCGCTCCATCTTTCTGTGTTTCTGCTTCTTAGCACACGAAAAAATGCAACCAGGTCTTGAGCTGCATGTGGACAAACAGCAGTTTGCTCCAGTTTAGGCTTGAGGTGAGGAGAAAGTTCTTCCCAGAAGAGTGATTGGCCATTGGAATGTGCTGCCCAGGGAAGTGGTGGAATCACTGTCCCTGGAGGTGTTTAAAAGAGGATTGGACGTAGCACTTGAAGCCATGGTTTAGTTAGTCATGAAATGTTGGGTGATAGGTTGGACTTGATGATCTCTGATGTCTTTTCCAACCTGGTTGATTCTATGATTCTACGATTCTGGTTATGTAAATTAAACCCATGAGACAGTGCAAGCTGTGGCTGGAGTACATCTGATAAATTGCTGGCATGGTGGTGGGCAAAAAATGCATGTCTGAGCCACTCTGCATTTCCTGGAGACAAGATGGACCCTCCAGGTTATTAAAGTCCATCCATTCTCTGGTTTGTTGGCCAGACCTAGGCTACGTTGTTATGGGTATGAATTCAGGACATGTATCTTCTCTTTCCATAGGCTGCTGTGTAGATGTTTCTGCCCACAAATCCAGCAATAAGCAGAGTCTAGATCCCACTGATGTTAATAGCAAAAGTTGATCAGGCTAGATTAGAGTCACTGTAAGGATATAAGAGGCAGTGTGTGATAATTCATCTCAATTTAAGCTGAGAAGCTCTATTCATTACATTGTAAGAATGATGCTACTGGTTCTGATAAGTTGTTCTCAAAATATTTATTATGAGCAAGCTTTCTAACAAAGATGTTTTCACTTGCATGGTGGGGAAAGCAAGACAGAATGATAGTCTGCAAGTAAGAAACATCAGGAAGAGTGGCTCCCTATTAGCATTGCTAATTTACATCCCCATCAGCATCTAGTCTGGGCTAATCTCTCAAGACCAGGGAATCTGAGAAATGACACAGGAGTGTAAGGCAAAGCTCTGCAGCTCAGATGCTGGCTGCTCTTGCTCTAGAGAACAGCAGCAAGCGATGCCCAGGGTGCTTGTGTGACTCCAGACCAGTTAATGAATTACTCTTTACAAGCTATGATTCTCCTTAACGAGACACAACAAATGCAGAAGTAATAGAAGGGAGAGTGGAAACTGCTCTTCCTTATGTTTCCTGGATTCATTAATCTCATGGAAAGGACCTGGGAGAATAGCTGTCTGCACATCTGTATGGAAAATGGTCCACAGAAGTTTCCACTAAAGTCAGCAGATTGCAATGATGCAAGCAGCCTGTTTTCTGTCTTGGATCTGTTGTGTCAGTGCAGTGGTTGTATACCTCACTGTGTGCTCACAGCTGAAAAGGCCAACTGTTTCCTGGGCTGCATCAAAAGTAGTGTGGCCAGCAGGTCAAGGGAAAGGGTTTTCCCCTTCTACTCTGCTGTAATGAAACCCCATCTGGAGTACTGTATGCATAAGAATCACAGAATCACCAAGGTTGGAAGAGACCTCAAAGTTCAAGTCCAACCTGTCACCATAGACCTCCTGACTAAACCATGGCACCAAGTGCCATTTCCAATCCCCTCTTGAACACCTCCAGGATGGTGATTCCACCACCTCCCTGGGCAGCACATTCCAATGGCTAACACACTCTCAGTGAAGAACTTTCTCCTCACCTCAAGCCTAAACTTCCCCTGGCACAGCTTGAGACTATGTCCTCTTGTTCTGGTGCTGGTTGCCTGGAAGAAGAGACCAGTACAAGAGAACACAGTCTCAAGAAGGACATGGACCTATGGGAGTGGGCCAGAGAAGTGCCACAAAAATTATCAGAGGGCTGTAACACCTCTCCTGTGAAGAGAGGCTGGGATAGTTGGGATTGTTCAGCCTGGAGAAGGGTCTGGGGAGACCTTATTGCAGCCTTCCAATACTTAAAGGGGCCTATAAGAAAGATGGGTATAAACCAGTTAGCAGGGCCTGTTGTGACAGGACATGGGGTGATGATTGTAAAGTTAGAAAGAGTGGACATTTAGGCTAGATACAAGGAAGAAAATCTTAATGTCAAGGGTGGTGAAACACCAGAGGTTGCCCAGAGAGGTGGCAGATGCCCCATCCCTGGAAACATCCAAGGTGAGGTTGGATGGGGCAACCGATCTAGTCAAAGATGTCCCTGATCAGTGCAGGGTGTTGGACTAGATGACCCTTAAAGGTTCCTTCCAGCCCAAACCATGCTATGATTCTATGACTGCCCTCCCTCTTCATCTTACAGACAGGCGAGGCAAAGCTTGGGCTTAGAGGGCAATTTGTGCCTCTCATCCCAGAAGTATGGTCTGTCTAGTCTGATCTGTGGCTGCTTACAGTTCTTGCTGCTGGTTGTCCTGCCTAACTTTGCCTGTGATTGGTAGCATTGGATGAATATTTGGAAAGTATTCCTGCCTTAATAACATTGCCCTGCAATTGAACAATTGCATCAAGCAGTGATGATCTTAAAATAATGTGCCTGATAAAAGCTGAAGCCTGCAGGTGACACAAACATCGACTTGAGAATCAATGTCTCTTTAATGTGATCATCAGAAATATTCCCTGGTTTAAAAGATGCCTCACAAAGTTTCAGAGAGGCTACATCAATTTTAATTATTATTTAATTCAATTTTCAAGAGGTCATCAGATGCTGTGATTTCCTTCTAACTCGCTAACCTCCACTGTGATGCTTTGTGTGCTTTCAAGGTTAATGTTAGCTTAATTACTTTTTGCAGTAGGTTCTATATGGACAGAGAAAAGGTCACTAGGAAGGCTGAGCTGAGGTTTGCTTGAATTTCCCTGGTTTCCTCATTGCAGTTTCCTATCATTTTTCAGCTGCCAAGAAAATAAAGGGCCCCTCAGCTGTGTCTGGGGGAACAAAACTGTTTAGTAATTTAGGTGCGGTTCAGGCTCTTACTTAATGGGTTAAAATTTTCCATGAAGACCTCAACAATTGTTACAGCCAGTATTAGATAAAAACCCACGCTCGAGGAAAGCTCCATCCCTTATAATTGAATAAAAGCACTGAGAAATGTCACTGCTCATCTCTATTTTTCATGAAGATGCCTTCAGGGATTTGGACAAATAGCAGAAATAACTTCTAAAGGCTGAAGTCATACACGTGTCTAGGAGAACACGTCTCTCTGAGGGCAGTTTCAGTTGCAGTGTGTAGTAACTGGTTAATTTTAGACCTTGCTAAAGAGTAAGTCTTAAATGAGTATGTGACAAATACTATATTGATATTTGCTAGGAAGAGCTGGCATTTCTAGCCCACAGGAGAGAGTCCTTCACGACAAAGAGCTAAAATAACAGCATGCATAACCTTTCAAGTAACAAGCTAATTGAGCACAGCATCACCTTAGAAATACTGTTTTAGGGAGAACCAGTCTTTCATAATAGCTGTTGCCTTTCTATATGTGCAGATCCACTGTCAAACCAGCCATGATGCTCAGTGTACAAGACAATGTGTCAGTTTTAGCCAGCGCTGCAGCAGGAGCGCACAGAGCAGTTTCAGTCTCGAAATGCTAAGCAGGCCCACAGACTGGGAAAATCTTCCTTATTTAATGTAGAGGTGGAAGAATTTTCCTTCCTGGAAGCACATTTGAGATATATACCCCTTGTAGCAGATCTCTGCTGTATATAACATAGGCTTTTAACAATTTTTTTTTCCACCCAAAGGTCATAGCACTGCTCTGTGTTTCAAATGTGCAAAAGATGCAGTAGTCCACATGAGAAGAAGCTTAGAAAGTAGCTGTCTGGAAAATTTGTACTTTAGATGAGCAGATGAGAGTCCTGTGATTGATCGCTTTGTTATGGACATCTAGGAGGAAATATCAATGTGGTAGACTGTTCAGCAGCTTAGAAGATGGAGGACCTAATTTATTTGTGTTCTAGACACCAATTTGCCACATGCCCCTGGGCCAAATGTCAAACGGGGATGCCTGAATGTGTTCATTTTTTCTGAGCTGAACTTCACTTCGTGCAGGATAAAGAACTCAATTTCCAATTCAGAAGTTGATATTATTGAGCATTGAGCAAATATCAGAGTTTAAGGATAACTTTCCGAGGCAGCCCTCAATTGCCAGTACACTTTTAAGCTTGGGTTTTTTCGAGGGCTGGTTATTGTATTTGCTCAATTTGTGTGGTGTGTTGTATGTGATGTCTCTGAAGGATCCAACTGTCTGGTATTTCAGCCTCTCCTACAGACACAAACATTATTGGAAAATGATTTAGTGAAACACCTACCTGTACCTAGTTTGATGGGTTTCTGGCAGCCATTGTGCTCACTGCTCTGTAGTGTACCAGAGGAGCTGCTATTTCATAACTGCCCTAACTGTAGTTGACTTTGGAATCTGGTTTGCCTTAGATTGTGTATATGTGGGGATTATGGTTTTTTTTTTTTTTTCCACTTGATGTAATGATTTGAGCCTTAACTGGGAGTTAAGAGCTCAGATGGGGGCAAGGCTGAGAATCCCTGCTCCCCCCTCCTCTCTCCCAACAGAGGCTCGAGGTGAGGAGGAAGTTCTGCACGGAGAGAGTCATTCATCATTGGAATGGGCTGCCCAGGGAGGTGGTGGAGTCACCATCCCTGGAAGTGTTCAAGAGGGGATTGGATGTGGCACTTGGTGCCCTGGTCTAGTCATGAGGTCTGTGGTGGCAGGGTGGACTTGATGATCTTTGAGCATCAATGGCATCCTGGCCTGCATCAGGAACAATGTGGCCAGCAGGAGCAGGGAGGTCATTCTGCCCATGTACACTGCACTGGTTAGGCTGCACCTCGAGTACTGTGTCCAGTTCTGGGCCCCTCAGTTTAGGAAGGATGTTGACTTGCTGGAGCATGTCCAGAGAAGGGCAACGAAGTTGGTGAGGGGTTTGGAACACAAGCCCTACGAGGGAGCTGGGGTTGCTTAGCCTGGAGAAGAGGAGACTCAGGGGTGACCTTCTTGCTGTCTACAACTACCTGAAGGGAGGTTGTAGCCAGGCAGAGGTTGGTCTCCTCTCCCAGGCAGCCAGCACCAGAACAGGAGGACACAGTCTCAGGCTGCGCCAGGGCAGGTTTAGACTGCATCTTAGGAAGAAGTTCTATACAGAGAGAGTGATTGCCCATTGGAATCGGTTACCCGTGGAGGTGGTGGAGTCACCTTCATTGGAGGTGTTCAGGAAGAGGCTTGATGGGCTGCTTGGTGCCACGGTTTAGTTGTTTAGGTGGGATGGATTGTATTGTATTGTATTTAGGTGGGTTGGATTGGTTGATGGGTTGGATGCGATGGTCTTGAAGGTCTCTTCCAACCTGGTGGTGTATTGTATTGTATTATTGTATTGAGGTCTCTTCCAACCTCTGAGACACTGTGATACTGTGAGAGAGGGGGGAAAAAAGGGAAGGAGCAAATCCACCAAGCAATAATTTGGAGTCAGCCTGGAAGTAGAGAGGTAAAGAGTTGTCTTTAAACTATACATATATAACAATAACAGGTAAGGTTCTCAAGGGCAAGGAATAAGGATGGATGGGGGGGGGGAAACAAGAATACAAAATCAGTGTCTCTCTCTGAAGAGGCACGGAGGCAGCAGGGAGAAGGATCAGGCCCAACCACGTGGCAGAAGAGCAGGAAAGCAGCTGCAGTAGCTCTTGTCCAGGAGAGGCAGGAGCCAAAAAGGAGACCTAATGACTCCAATGACTCCTTTTATACCCTAGCTGGGCAGGGAGCAGGGAGTGGAGCAGACTCAGTTTCCCAGGGGGAAAACGCCCTGCAGGGAGGGCAGAACACACGCAAGCCCTCCCCGCTTTGTTTTCAGAATGGGTGTTAACCCACCACACTTGAGTCTGAAGACCTTTTTTGGTTTGAATCTATTAAAAAATATTGATACAAACATTACATTAAAAATCAATTATTTCTATCACACCTAATTCCTAAGGAAGCAGAAACAGTGCCACAGGTTCAAGACACGATGGCCGTACTTTCTTTGCCAAAGAATGGCAGTGGCCATCTCGCTTTGATTAAATGTTGTTAACTGGATTTGTAAGTGCTGGCAGTGAGACTGGAGCTTATTGATTTTAGTAGTTGCACCAGGTGAGCATGTGGTCCAGCATTAACAGTTGTCCTGAAGGTAACAATAGATGTTAAATTAAAGACATTTTAAGTCCTAATTCCCTACGGTTGTTCCAATGAAAGGATCTGATTTCATTATGACTGCTTTTGTCAGAAGGGATTTGCAATCATGTCTAAGGTCTCTGTGGCTGAGAAAGTATCCTCAAGTAGGAACATTTTTTGCTGGCTCACAAACTTACTTTGTAATTGAGTTTGATTCAGAACATTCATGGATCCTGAAAAAGTCTCACATGAACTGGCTGCCTGCCTCTCTCTGGAGTGCAAACTCTTTGCAAGGTATTCGTCTGAGAGAGAGAATCATAGAATAGGGAATCTGTAGCTGAAATGGGAAATGTGTTTTCTTTAAAGAATCATAGAATCAATAAGGTTGGAGAAGACCTCAAAGGTCATCAAGTCCAACCTGTCACCCAAGGCCTCGTGACTACTAGACCATGGCACCAAGTGCCACCTCCAATCCCCTCTTGAACATCTCCAGGGGTGGTGACTCCACCACCTCCCTGGGCAGCACATTCCAATGGCAAATGACTCTCTCTGTGAGGAACTTTCTCCTCACCTCAAGCCTAAACTTCCCCTGGTGCAGAATGAGTCTGTGTCCTCTTGTTCTGGTGCTGGTTGCCTGGGAGAAGAGATCAAACCCCACCTGGCTACAACCTCCCTTCAGGTAGTTGTAGAGAGCAATAAGGTCTCCCCTGAGCCTCCCTCTTCTCCAGGCTAAACAATCCCACCTCCCTCAGCCTCTCCTCATAGGGCTTGTGCTCAAGGCCTCTCCCCAGCCTCATTGCCCTTCTCTGGACATGTTCAAAAGTCTCAACGTCCTTCTTAAACTGAGGGGCCCAGAACTGGACACAGGACTCAAGGTGTGTCCTAACCAATGCAGAGTCCAGGGGCACAATGACTTCCCTGCTCTTACTGGCTGCACTATTCTTGATTCATGCCAGCATGCCATTGGCCTTCTTGGCCACCTGGGCACACTGCTGGCTTATGTTCAGCCAGCTGTCAACGAGTACCCCCAGGCCCCTTTCTGTCTGGCTGCTCTCCAGCGACTCTGACCCCAGCCTGTAGCTCTGCATGGGGCTGTTGTGACCAAAGTGCAGCACCCAGCACTTGGATTTGTTAAATGTCATCTTGTTGGACTCTGCCTATCTGTCCAGCTGGTCAAGGTCCCTCTGGGGAGCCCTTTTACCCTCTAACTGATCAACCTCTTCTCCCAGCTTGGTGTCATCTGCAGATTTACTGATGACTGACTCAGCCCCCTCATCCAGCATTGTGCAAACCTGTTAACATCTCAAATGATCCATGGATGAAGTCTTAGGAACTACCATTTAATGCAGACTGATACTGGGGTGAAAAAGGATGATTTCTTTTTCATCAGAAACCATGTCAGTATGTTACTAAAGCTCCATCGAGTTTCTTCAGAGCAATAAGACAACTGAATCTGCATCACGTCTGCTTCAGAGACAGAGTCCCAGTAAAATGAGGACCAGTGATATAGCAATAACATCAACTGCACAAATGCTTTGCAATTTAACACACTTTAGCAAAGGATGATGCTCAATGAATGAAATCCTTCCCTAATGGTGTTGGACAATGCAGATGTATCCTGTACTAACAAACAGGTGCTTTTGAGAGCTACATTTTCAAGTACTTTTCGCAAAGTTGGTGGATGGCCTCTCTTCTGAGCTCCAAGTTTCACACTTGATATGCAAATACTGTCCTACAGCAGAAATCTCTGGAAAAATGAAACATGCAATGAAAAAAGGTGGGAGGATTATTTAGAATGATCGATCAAATTTTCGGCTTACCTCCTACTCACTGCAAATGATGCTTGTCCTGTGCTTTTCACCTGCAGGTGTCCTCATCTCTGTAAAGTGCATTTAGATATTTAAAGGCAAGAGACCTAAAGTTGCAGGCAGGATAATGCCAAATCAGTCATGAATTGCAAAGCTTGATTTGCATTTCTAAGGTTTATAGCCCTCGGCGAGTTCCCAGAGGCTTAAATAGCCTCTTGTATAGAGTGCGGAGTCTACAGTCTTTTGTCCCAAGCAATCTTCCTTCACACCATCCCTAGACCTCTGCCACCTACAACTACTACCACAGTGTTTGCTACCATGCCAGCAGCATGCACAACACCCTTTTGTCTCTCAGAGGTGATGAATGTAGTGCTGCTATCACCTCAACCTCCTTGCTTGGGTGGCTGGTAACAGCAGTGCTTGTGTGGAGCCCACCATACTGGTAAGCCTGCCTAGTTCCAACATACACTGAGTCTTGCTCTTCATGTTGGGTTTAGCCATTAATCCACTGATGGTGGGTCAGGTGGGTTGAGTTTCCTGACAGGGTGCTAGAGAGCCTGGGCTTTTGGTGACCATAAATGTATGACATCTTTCTCAGTTTCTTGGGCAAACCCACAAGCTTTGATTTAGGAAGCTATGGCCTTCAGTTGCATGTGATGTTTCCCACGTCTGTAGTGATGTGTTTTAAGCATACAAAACTGGAAAACTCTGGTGTGTTCCTAATATATTTTTCAGTGCCTATTGATCAGTGAGGAGATCATTGAGGAGAAAGTTCTTCACCAAGAGAGTCGTTTGCCATTGGAATGGGCTGCCTAGGGAGGTGGCGGAGTTACCATCCCTGGAGGTGTTCAAGAGGGCATTGGACGTGGCACTTGGTGCCGTGGTCTAGTCATGAGGTCTGTGGTGACAGGTTGGACTCGATGACCTTCAAGGTCTCATCCAACCTTAGTGATACTGTGATCAAAAGGTGACCTTGTAAATCTTTTATCATCTATATCAACCACAGTTCTCTTTTTCAGAGTCTTCTTCAAGAATGTTAATATGATCTCACTGTTGCATTATGTGGTTGCTCTTGCTCACCTTGTATTTGCCACAATAATTCATTAAAATAATAGTCCTAAACCAAACTCCTGTGGTCTGGAGACTATCCCATAGATTGTAGGAAAGGTAGAGGGTCCAATGCCTGTGTTGATGAGTTAAAGCTGTCAGCTCATCTCTCTTTGGAAGCAGGTGTGTTTATCAGATCTGAGGCTTGAGAAAACAGACAAGTTTAGGATCTCTAAACAGGCTTCCCCTGTCGTTCTCATGGTGTAGTTAAAAGTGATAAATGTTTTCTGTGGGTCTGAGGCACAAGCTCACTCCATTGTACACTGAATTTTCCAAGAGGGAAATCTGGAGGGGCAAAAAAGGGGATGAGCAGCACTGATCAGCTTTAATAGTAACCCTTTCAGAGCTCCTGAAAAAGAAACACTGCATGTTCAGTGTGAAGAATCTAAAAGCTCTTTCCCCCCTTTTTCCTTTGTAAATAGGCTATAAACTCCTGTTGATTCCCTAATAAAATTTCTTGGCAGTATCTGCACTGTCACTAGTTCTACTCTGTCTGTGAAATAGCATACCCATGAAAGACTGGGTTTTTTTATCTGTGTACCTGAATGTTAAATACTTTTAAACTATGCTGATCAGTAATGTATGGAATGATGAAAGTTTTCCATATCCTTTCCCAAACCTGTTCCCCTCTCTCTTTCTCTTTCTGTCTCTCTCTTTTTTTTAATATCCCTTGTTCATTTCCTCTTGTTTCATTAGTTAAAGTGATGTTATTTTTTCAGCAAATATTTTATTCATCAGGGAGTATGGCTTAACTTTCCATAAATATCAGCTCAACTCACTGATTATCTTTAGTCTATAAAGAAAGATTGAAAAACAAAGGTTGGACCAGTCACAAACACAAAAATAGAACATTAAGCCAGGCAGTCTGGGAGAAGAAAGCGATGCTGGATGTGATGGTACAGCCTCTCTCAGCTTATGAGATACTGGAGAGCTGGGTTCAGATCTTGTATTTGCCTCTGAAAGTGTGAATCCGTATCTCCCACGGGAGTGTTGTGACAACTGGACTACATAATATTTGATACTGTTTCTCTGGTATTGTTACTGGGAGGACAGAGCTGTTGCCTTCTCTCTGGTTCTGTGGCTGTTGTTGAGGATAACAGAAAGCCTAAGCACTGAGTTGTAGTAACATGGGTTGTTTGGTGTACTCCTGCAAGAGAACCTCTTCCCTTCTGCCTGTTGTTGTGAAACAAGACAATTCACAGTCTAATTGCTTCCCTCGACTTTTACACAAAGCCCACTCAAAAGAGGTAAAAGAAGGCAGATCTGCTGCATCTCTGGTAGGTTTGGGGTTTTTTTTTTTGGTAAGCTATATAGAAATTGCATCACAAAGAAATATGGCCCAGGGAAACACAGGGGCATGAGGGGTAAAAGCTGCAATGTGAGCTTTTAAAAACTTGTAGTATAACCCCAAATTGCCTTCTTTGATTTAAGAGCTCCCAAACTGGAAGGGACCCAGGGGTACTGGTTGACAGCTGGCTGAACATGAGGCAGCAGTGTGCCCAAGTGGCCAAGGATGCCAATGGCATCCTGGCCTGCATCAAGAATAGTGTGGTCAGCAAGAGCAGGGTGGTCATTGTGCCCCTGTAGTCAGCACTGGTTAGGCCACACCTTGAGTCCTGTGTCCAGTTCTGGGCCCCTCAATTTCAGAAGGACATTGAGACTCTTGAACGTGTCCAGAGAAGGGCAATGAGGCTGGGGAGAGGCCTTGAGCACAGCCCTGTGAGGAGAGGCTGAGGGATCTGGGATTGTTTAGCCTGGAGAAGAGGAGGCTCAGGGGAGACCTTCTTGATGTCTACAACTACCTGAAGGGTGGTTGTAGCCAGGAGGGGGTTCATCTCTTCTCCCAGGCAACCAGATCAAGAGGACACAGTCTCAAGCTTCACCAGGGGAAGTTTAGGCTCAAGGTGAGGAGAAAGATCTTCCCAGAGAGAGTTGTTAGCTGTTGGAATGGTGGTGGAGTCACCATCCCTGGTGATGTTCAAGAGGGGATTGGATGTGGCACTTGGTGCCATGGTTTAGCAGTCATGAGGTGTTGGATGACAGGTTGGACTTGATGATCTTTGAGGTCTCTTCCAACCTTATTGATTCTATGATTCACATACAGGCACACGCACAAGCACCACCAGCAGCCTGAAGACTACAGTGGGTATCAGGAATTCAAAACTTCATTCCAAGTGTGAAGTGAGATTTAGATACACTACTGATAGACCTGTTGAAAAGATGCAAACTCTAATGGGAGAAAATAAAACCATGCAGATGTAGCAGCTTTAGCAGGAGTTGGGGAGGAAATATGGCCTGCAGTTGAAGCCAGCTGCAATTAGGTTTATGGGGACTGAAACCTTATACCAAAGTCCCCTTCAGAATAGAGGCCTTTGGTATGAATAAACCTGTACAGTAAGAGTAGTCCATCCTAAACAGAGACTTAATCATCTTGATAAAGGGAATTGTCTGCAACAAGGAACCTTGGGATTTGTGTGATGAATCCTGTAATTAACTTTTGTATTTCTGTAGATTTTCTGTGGTATTATTCCATATTAAATTTGTAGTGATTACAGGAGTACCTAGAGTCTTTTGTAGTGAAGCATAAAGAATCTGCAGAGAAGGCAATGAGAAGCTTCACTCTTGTTTCAATTAGCCTTGAATTATGTAGCATCTGAGAAGTTCAGCAAAACCATCACATTTCTACTAGCTGTGGTGGAAAGAAGCTTTCCTGTACCAACTCCCTAGGAGTTTTTGCACTGTCTTTTGGACTGAATCAACATCCTTTCCTTATCTTTGTTTGACCAAGATGATCTCAATTTAGTATGTTTCTGCAGCTCTTCTCTTTGGAGCTGACTTGGGAGATGGTCTTTAGTGGCTTATGTCTGCAAGTAGCAGCTGATGCTACCTCTCAGACTGTTGTAGTTTTAGATGCTTTAGCTGGCAGGTGAGCATACTGGAGACCATTTGGCACTGCTTGGGGGGTGTGGATTTACTACATATCCAGGTACCACGGTCACAGATGTCTTTTTGTACAAAACACCTTCCATTTCTTTGTATTCCTTGAGTGCTGTGGAGCAGTAGCTTCTGGACAAACTAAGGTTTAGTCTCTGCATGAGATTGCCTAAGTGGTGCTGAATAATTATTTTCTTAACTGATCTGCAATATGGTGTTCTCAAGTATCTTCTGACTAGCGCCTATCTAAACCAGTGCCATTTGCACATGACAAGGTCATCAAGAAGTTGCAAGGTGTGGGTTTGTGGTGCTTTCAATCAAAATGCTGAGGACATAATCCCAAGCATTTAAGGAAACATTTAACCAGGGGAGAATACAGTAGAATAGAATACAATAGAATAAACCAGGTTGGAAGAGACCTTCAAGATCATTGCGTCCAACCAATCATTCATCATTGGAATGGGCTGCCCAGGGAGGTGGTGGAGTCGCCGTCCCTGGAGGTGTTCAAGGGGAGATTGGACGTGGCACTTGGTGCCATGGTCTAGTTGTGAGGTCTGTTGGGACAGGTTGGACTTGATGATCCTTGGGGTCTCTTCCCAACCTTGGTTATACTGTGATACTGTAACCTATCACCCAACACCACCTAATCAACTAAACCATGCAACCAAGCACCCTATCAAGTCTCCTCCTAAACACCTCCAATGATGGTGACTCCACCACCTCCCTGGGCAGCCCATTCCAATGGGCAATCACTCTCTCTGTGAAGAATTTCTTCCTAATGTTATACTACTGAGAGAAGGAAGATAGCAGTGCTGCTTATTAATACTTGTGCTTCCCTACCTGACTTACCTTCACCTGGTAGATTTTGGAGGTGAAGTTATTGTTTGTCATTTCTCTGCATGAATGATGGCCTGTTGCTTCCCACTGCTCAGATGTTCACCTTTAGCAAGCATTATTAGTCCGTGCATGAATTCAGTGAAACCAAGCTGGCAATACTGACTCCTACAATGTTCACAGGTTTGCATGAAATTGCTTTTTGAAGGATGGATTAAGAGGCTTTGCTTTGTGAGAGAATTCAAAGGAGGTGGTGAAGTAGTGGTGTATAGCCTTGCAATCTTCTGGTCCTTGAAAGAGAACATACAGTAACTCTATTATAAAGTCAGGACTATGCAAATCTGAAAAATAATTTTGGTGGGCTATAGCTGGAATCAGTGCCAAAGCCTGTCTTGTGCAAGGCATCATGCTTGCTGAGGATATAGACCTGTTGATTATTTGACTCTTGGCCAAATGATTTCTTGCTTTATATTCACAGCTTTTGAGAAGGACTGTGGCTGATTATTCTGTGCAAAGCACAAAGCAGCCTTGAACACATTTCCTACAATATATCTGAAAATGGAGTTGAATAGGAAATCAAGAAAAAAACAGAAGTTGCAACAGAAGTTGGCCTTATGGCCAGCTATGTTTTCTTTTTTGACACTTAAGTCTTTTCCTGGCATGATAGAAAATTCTGGAATTTATTTAATGAGCTTGGGCATCTCATTTTGGTTAAATAAGCATATAAAATATAAACATATGTCATTATGTTCACCAAGCATTTGAAATATAAGAGTAATTACTGGTGTCTTTTGTAATTCAGGACAGATGCCAGATTGTTGCTTACCGTAAGAATCCACAGCAATAACTGTACTAACAGCCAGTTTTCATGCACTTTCAGGTTTCTCCACTGTTGTAGGAGATACACAAAGACAGTGCCTTCCAGAACTGGAAGCCTGCAGTGGAGGTCGACAGTAGTCAGTGTCTTGTTAAGCATGCTCAAGAACTGGCATCCACAGGGAGTGTATGCTCATGTGGGGCAGTTTCTGCTAACCAGAGCAACAGGGCCATGAGAGGGTCTTTAGGAGAATGTGCAGCTTTGACAACACTGAAGTGAGAATTGACTGAGAAATGATTTAGGATTTCAGCCTTGAAACCGAGTACCTTGCTGGTTTTTGACACCACATTTAACATGGAGACATGTGACACAGTCTGTCATTTACTAGGGATTCAGCCTGTACTCTGCTAGCTATGTATAGAGAATTCCTGCTGTTGTGATAATGTTGTTCCTTGTCAAAGGGAACATGAGTGTCTTTAGCAGTCATGCAGACAGGTGTCATACATCAGGCTGAAGTTCTATGTCACTCCATAACAAAATGCTATTGTGTATCAGACTGAAGTTCTGTGTCATGCAGTGTCATGTCAATGAGACACTGACAGCTCTGTAACAACCTGTCTCCAGAAACCTGGGGCATCACAGTGTAGTAGACATAAAACGCTGCACTGTTTCTGTGGTGACTACTCCTGGCCTTCATTTATTGTACCCTGGGTTTTCCCCACCCCAATTTAGTACAGCATTGTTTGGTGTCTTCCTTTCCACTTTTACCTCTACAAACCAGACTGTTTCAGCCTACCTGTGTACTGTACAGAACGTGGACAGATGGAATGGCAGCCACTGCTATGGCTTTGGGCTGCTTTCCTTAGATGGAGTTTATCATGCTGCCCTGCATCTTTTTCTTCTGCAGGGCGTTTCTTTGATCGGTTTATATGCACTTTTATGCTGGTATAGTGCTGGGGCTCGGAGTCTTAGGTTCATCTGCAGGTCTTCCAAGTC
Organism: Colaptes auratus; assembly: GCA_015227895.2. Classification (NCBI taxonomy): domain Eukaryota; kingdom Metazoa; phylum Chordata; class Aves; order Piciformes; family Picidae; genus Colaptes; species Colaptes auratus. Next base: position 6,690,133 of record CM037646.1, on the reverse strand, counting down.
TTCACACTTTTAACCCAAAATAGTCTGTTTAGATTTTTATTTTTTTTTGTAAACCCCAGTTGGGTTTGCAGGTGCCCCTGGATTGGGATGGAGTCATCAAAGGCTAGGTGTAAATCATTATGATGCCTGTTAGTGCAGTGCAGCAATGTCAGTTAGTATCACAGTATCACCAAGGTTGGAAGAGACCTCAAAGACCATCAAGTCCAACCTGTCACCACAGACCTCATGACTAGACCATGGCACCAAGTGCCACGTCCAATCCCCTCTTGAACACCTCCAGGGATGGTGACTCCGCCACCTCCCTGGGCAGCACATTCCAATGGCAAATGACTCTCTCAGTGAAGAACGTCCCCCTCACCTCAAGTCTAAACTTCCCCTGGTGCAGCTTGAGACTGTGCCCTCTTGTTCTGATGCTGATTGCCTGAGAGAAGAGACCAACTCCCTCCTGGCTACAACCACCCTTCAAGTAGTTGTAGACAGCAATAAGGTCTCCCCTGAGCCTTCTCTTCTCCAGGCTAAACAACCCCAGCTCCCTCAGCCTCTCCTCGTAGGACTTGTGCTCAAGGCCTCTCCCCAGCCTCGTTGCCCTTCTCTGGACATGTTCAAGAGTCTCACTGTCCTTCTTAAACTGAGGGGCCCAGAACTGGACACAGGACTCAAGGTGTGGCCTAACCAATGCAGAGTACAGGGGCACAATGACTTCCCTGCTCCTGCTGGCCACACTATTCCTAATGCATGCCAGGATGCCATTGGCCTTCTTGGCCACCTGGGCACACTGCTGGCTCATGTTCAGCTGATGTCGATCAGCACCCCCAGGTCCCTCTCTGTTTGGCAGCTCTCCAGCCACTCTGACCCCAGCCTGTAGCTCTGCATGGGGTTGTTGTGGCCAAAGTGCAGCACCTGGCACTTGGACTTGTTGAATGCCATCCTGTTGGACTCTGCCCATCTGTCCAGTTGGTCGAGGTCCCTCTGCAGAGTCCTGTCCTCTAACTGATCAACAACTGCTCCCAACTTGGTGTCATCTGCAAACTTGCTGATGACTGACTCAATCTCCTAGTGCCAGCTGAAGACATTGGATTGTATTCTCTGAGGTGCTTATTCTTGAGTGGGCTTTACCTTGTGAAAAATAATGATTACCCATTTGTGAAGAAGGAATGATGTCATGATGACAATGTAGAGCTGGCTCCCAAGCTGCCTTCAGCTACAAATGAAGTGTCTCCTCCAAATGAAGACCAGTATCAATCTTTTAGTGCCTAAAGCCTTTTAGGCCAGTATGAAAACAGCAGGGGGGTTGCTTAAATTTCTTCCTGTGTCAGGGAAGGCATGAGAAGATAAATGGACTCACCCTTGCCAAGTGTTTTGCCCTCACTCAGTGCAAAGCATCAAATCTGAGACAGAGGGCTCAGTGTTATTGTTTGTAATAAGGTAAGAATTTGTTTAAAATATTGCAGAAGAAAAATGACGGAATTTGGAAGAAGTTACAGATTACATAGCAGAGAGAACCAGTGATAAGTGTGTAAGAATAACAGGGGATTAACTAAAAAATAAAACCAAAAGCATACAAGGATAGATGTAGGGAAAGTCTTGCTGTGAGGCAGAAGCCTAGGGCTTCTCAGCACTGTTGTGAATAATGAAGAGTGGGGATAAAACATGGGAGAGAAACTGCAATTTGGAAAAGGCAAGGAAGGGAGCACTAGACAAAAAACCCCAAACATGTAGGGAAATGACCTGAGTAGTTTGTCTGGCAAGCCACCTTAGCATGATTTTTTTAGGCTTGTTAAAGGAAATTCTGTTCCCTGAAAAGTGAGAGATTGTGCAGGTAGCCTGCAGGAAGGCCTTTAGTTCAGTCCAAACTGAAGGAGGTGGAAAACAATAGTTTCATAGTTTCAGTCAGGGTTGGAAGGGACCACAAGGATCAGCTAGTTCCAAACCCCCTGCCATGGGCAGGGACACCCCACACTAGATCAGGCTGGCCAGAGCCTCATCCAGCCTGGGCTTAAACACTTCCAGGGACGGGGCCTCAACCACCTCCCTGGATAACCCATTCCAGGGCTTCACCACTCTCATGGTGAAGAACTTCCTCCTCACATCTAGCTTGAATCTCCCCACCTCCAGCTTCATTCCATTCCCCCTAGTCCTATCACTACCTGATAGCCTGAGAAGTCCCTCCCCAGCCTTCTTGTAGGCCCCTTTCAGATGCTGGAATGCCACAATGAGGTCACCTCGGAGCCTTCTCTTCTCCAGACTGAGCAGCCCCAACTCCTTCAGTCTGTCCTCACAGGAGAGGTGCTCCAGCCCTCTGATCATCCTCGTGAATGAAAATATATTTCATAGCAAACAGAGTTCTTTATCAGCCTGGTCACTGTTATATCTGTCTGAGATAGAAGCTTATGCATAGAAAGGTTCCTGCAGCTCAACTTCTTTGTTGTTTGGGCCCTACCATTGTGCACTGTCTTGGAAAGAAGTAAAATGCTACTTTACTATGTAAAACATTATCAGTCACCTCTTCCACAGTCATATGGTTTTGGGGGATTTCCTTTGACCTTTCTTGTCATGAGCTGAAGTGAAATAGACATCCTTTTAATTGTATAACTTCAAGGAGGATGTCCTAAGATATTGCTCTGTCTGGGCTATGAACCTGTATCTTTAATAGAATGACAGAAGTACTCCAAGCATCAGTTCTTAGAATTAGAAAGGATGTGGAGGGTAATTCTGACTATCAAAGTGTCTTTGGACTTGCCCAAGACTATGAGAAGCTGAATTAATTCTAGAATCGTCATCTTGTTACTCTGAAGATACTTAACATGAAGATGCTTAATGTGACACTTAATCTTCAGTGCTAGAGACTGTGACAGTCCAAAGGCAAAGGCAAAGACTGCCAGGCTATACTCAGTGACACCAGTTCATAAGATTGTGACAAGAATTAAAGAACAAAGAAGAGAGAAGCAAACAGGAGAGGTGCTGTAAATAAAAACAAACAAGGCACAGCGAAAGCTGCAGCAGCCAGGTTCCGTGGGATTCCCTTTATCGTGGTGCAGGCTCTTTCCAGCTCATTTCATGTTGTCTGGATTGATAATTTCCATTAGGTCACTAGACTTTCAGAGCTAATTAACTAAAAGCATGTTAAATGAAATAGGAAAGATTGGACCAGATAAATCCTTGGTGAATGTCTCCCTCTTGGGAGTCCATTATCATTTTTTTTCCAAAATAGTATCGGGATTGCCTCTTTCCTCTGCCTTCTGTAAAACAAAGTACTTTACATGTCAGCAGGGTAAGACCAGTTTGGCTTTCATGCATTAATTGTGCCCAGTGATATTTTGAGATCTAGTATTTCTGCCTGTTAGAAATGGAAACCAATTTTCTAATGCTGCAAATGCATTTTTTTCATTGTTGCTTCTCTGCTCACATAGCCTAGATACTTAGCTGGGCACAATCCAAGACCTTCTCTGCAAGGGATTAATTCTCACTGTAGATGAGAATATTTTTGTGCCCATACCAAGCTGTGCAAATCACCAGAAACCTCTACAGTCCTTCTCATATCTGGCCTGCAGCAGGAGCGGTATGGCCAGCAGGAGCAGGGAGGTGATTCTCCCCCTGGATGCTGCACTGGTTAGGCCATACCTTCAGTACTGTGTCCAGTTCTGGGCCCCTCAGTTTAGAAAGGATGTTGAGTTGCTGGAACGTGTCCAGAGAAGGACAACAAAGCTGGGGAGGGGTTTGGAGCACAAGCCCTATGAGGAGAGGCTGAGGGAGCTGGGGTTGCTTGGCCTGGAGAAGAGGAGACTCAGGGGTGACCTTATTGCTCTCTACAACTACCTGAAGGGAGGTTGTAGACAGGTGGATGTTGGTCTCTTCTCCCAGGCAGTCAACACCAGAACAAGAGGACACAGTCTCAGGCTGCGCCAGGGGAGGTTTAGGCTGGATGTTAGGAAGAAGTTCTACACAGAGAGAGTGATTGCCCATTGGAATGGGCTGCCCAGGGAGGTGGTAGAGTCACCTTCATTGGAGGTGTTCAGGAGGAGACTTGATGGGCTGCTTGGTGCCATGGTTTAGTTGTTTAGGTGGGTTGGACTGGTTGATAGGTTGGATGCGATGATCTTGAAGGTCTCTTTCAACCTGCTCTGATCTATTCTATTCTATTCTATTCTATTCTATTCTATTCTATTCTATTCTATTCTATTCTGTGATGGAGTCACCATCACTGGAGATGTTTAGGAAGAGACTGGATGGGGCACTTGGTGCCATGGTTTAGTTGATTAGATAGTGTTGGATGATAGGTTGGACTTGATGAACTCAAAGGTCTTTTCCAATCTGGTCTGGTCTACTCTATTCTATTTGACTGTAGATTTAAAAGTAGGCAGAGAGAGGCCAGTGATTGGATTGATCTGCAGACTAAGCCTGCCAGTCACTCTAGCAGTGTGCCTTATCACAAGAGGCAACAAGTTATAAGATGCTAGTGCTGTTTCAGCATGTCTAGCAGGGCAAATCTTTTTTGAGTCTAGCATCTGTACAGGGCTGCTCTCTCCCAGGCTAGCAATTTGATACCCTTCAGTTCAAGACCCAGCAGAAATTGGAGGAAATTTAAGGAGGCCTTCCATCAGATCAGAGTAGCAACATCTGAAAGGTCTATATTTCATTGCTTCCCTTTTCTAAACTCTAAATCCTATTGATACTAATGAGGCCACTTCTGTAAACAGTCACTGTGCCTAGGTGTCTAACTGCATTTAAAACTTGGTTGTTCATCTCTCTATGCTTCGGTTCCTCTTTCTTCTAAGGGGCAAGAGAGAACAATAAGCACTTTCTAACCACATATTTTAACACTGCAGTACTTGAGGATGGTAATACTTCTTCCTATTGGTGAAATGAGGAGGAAAAAGAAACAAAGGAAAAAAGGAAAATATTTGAAGGACTCCCCCCAGAAATCTTTAAAACTGTTTATTTTTATGTCTGTGTAGAGAGTGGGCTTTATGATGTCGTTACAAGGTGACAAGTGAGCAGTCAGAGTCGAAGCTGTTATGACAAATGTTAGACCAAGTGCAAGGTCCTGTGTCTGGGTCAGGGCAATCCCAAGCACCAATGTAGGCTGGGTAGTGACTGGCTTGAGAGCAGCCCTGAAGAAAAGGACTTGGGAGTCCTGGTGCATGAGAAGCTCAATATGAGCCACCAGCATGCACTTGCAGCCCAGAAAGTCAATCACATCCTGGGCAACATCAAAAGAAGCATAGCCAGCAGTTTGAGGGAGGTGATTCTCCCTCCCCATACCTTTTTTGTGAGACCCCATCTGGAGTACTGTGTCATGTTCTAGAGCTCCTATTACAAGAAGGATCTTGAAGTGCTGGAGCATATCCAGTGAAGGGCCACAAAGATGATCAGAGGGCTGGAGCACCTCTCCTATGAGGACAGACTGAGAGAGTTGGGGCTGTTCAGTCTGGAGAAGAGAAGGCACTGAGGAGACCTAATTGTGGCCTTCCAGGATCTGAAGGGGGCCTACAAGAAAGCTGGGGAGGGACTTTTTAGGGTGTCAGGTTGGGTGACTGTTTTCAGATTGGATGTTAGAAAGAAGTTCTTTGCCATGAGGATGGCGAGACATTGGAACAGGTTGTCCAGGGAGGTGGTAGAAGCCCCATCCCTGGAGATTTTTAAGCCCAGGCTGGATGTGGCTCTGAGCAACTTGATCTAGTGTGAGGTGTCTCTGCCCATGGCAGGGGCTTGGAACAAGATATTCCCTTCCAACCCTAACAATTCTATGATTCTACGTCAGCTCAATATAATAACAAATGCATTAACAAACTCTAGAGGAAAAAGTTTGTAAGGGCTTAGAGGGATGTGTGTACACAGCCAAAGCTACTGAAACAATTTATTTGTGGCAGGATGTTCTAGAGATCCTCAGAAGCCACCTTAAAGGCACTCCTGAAAGCCTCAATATTAATAGCCAGGCATCACTGCTAGACATTTTGCTGTAGCTCAAGTACAGGTGACAAGGAGCAGGCAAAGGCATATCTATCCCTTGCCCTCATTGCTTTCTGCTGGGCTTCATGTTGATCCTCAAAGTAAGCTGTGAATACTGATCCAGAATGGATGTGGCAAGAAAAGCCATCAGAATGCTGGGTTACATCACCAAAGGCATCACCAGCAGAGACAAAGGAGTCAGTATCCAACTTTGCTCTGCTCTTGTCAGGCCCCATCTGGAATACTGTGTTCACTTTTGGTGCCTGCTTCACAAAAAAAGTTGTGGACAGGCTGAAGAGTCTCCAGAGAAGGGCCACAAGGATGGTTAAAGGACTGGGAATCCTGCCATATTAAGGAAAGGCTGGGAGAACTGCGTTTGGTCAGAACTGAGAAGGGAAGGCTAAGGGGAGACCTTACCACCATGTTCTAGGATTTGAAAGGTGGCTACAAAGAAGATTGAGGCTTCCTATTTGCAAGGAGTCAAATGGAAAAGACAATGGGTAATGGGTGCAAGTTACTCCTGGGGGGATTCTGATTGGACAGGAAGAAAAATTGTTAGAGTAAGAACAATCAACCACTGGAACAGTCTCCCCAGGGAAGAGGTGGATTCCCTAACATTACACACTTTTAAGATCTGGCTGGAGAGGATACTGGGCCAGCTTGTCTAGACTGTGCTTTTCCAGGGATGTGCTGGACCAGGTGGTCCTTGAGGTCCTTTCCAGCCAGGTATTCTATGATTCAATTACCTGCTTAAGTAGTAACATATGGAATCAGTTCAGGAATACCCAAAGCTGGCCCTACAGATAAGGTAAGCATGCTGGAATGCTGGATATATGCACAAACCCCAATAAATTATTAACACAGGAGGGCGATGGCACTATATAATCTGACACCACCAAAGATGGGTGTGAAATGCTTGAACAGTAATATGGCTCTTTACAGAAACCCCTAGCTCTGGGTATGAGTTAAATTTGTGACTATATCACAGAGAAAGAAGATGTAATGTGGATTCTCAAACTCATTTAACCTGCCTAATCTACGCTGTCAGTCAGCAAGTCCACTTGGCCAACGCTGCTTAATGAAATGCCAGTTTTGTTTATAGTCACTGCATAGTCACTGTCTTCTTATTTAAACTGTTTTATAGTGTGTCTTGACAGTTTCCTTAAAAAGAAGAAAAATAAGAAGCACTGGCAGTTAGCATTTATCAGTGGAAAAATCTGTCTCTTCTTACTCCTCTTCGTTGCCCTTAAACAACTTAAGGGCTGCAACTAAGCCACACTCAAGCCATATGAAGAAAATCCATCTTAGTTGCATTTCAGGGGTTTTTTTAAACTGCAGGGAATAAAGATTACCATCTTCAGGGGCATGCCCCAACTTCTTCATGTGAGTGAGGCTGACAAATTGTAATCTTCTCTAACTCTGACAACCCTTTGGTAAATGAGGAAATATGACTTCATACTTTGCTGCATAACCTTCAAGGAAAAACTGATTGCTTACCTGTTCCTTGCTTTGCAATTAGCTGAAAGTAATTAATTATCATTTTCCATTAAGTTTTTAGATGGTGTTGGAGCTTCCACAGGTAGAAGTAATATTTATCAGTGTAAGCATTAATTAATTGGCAGCATTTCCAGCGTTTTATTTGAGCCTGTTCTCTAAATTTCCATACATCCTACATGCAGTTCTATTGCTGTCTTGAGAACACTCAAGGAAATAATGGATTGTTTTATTTTAGCTGTGCTGGCAAAACAATTAGCACTGCCCTGAAGAGAAGGACTTGGGGGTGCTGGTAGATGAGGAGCTCAACAGGAGCCACCAGTGTACACTTGAAGCCTAGAAAGCCAATCACATCCTAGGCTGCATCAAGAGAATCATGGCCAGGAGGTGGAGGGAGGTGATTCTCCCCCTCTACTCCACTCTGGTGAGACCCCACCTGGAGTACTGTGTCCAGTTCTGGAGCCTCCAGGAAGGATCTGGAGGTTCTGGAATGTGTCCAGGGAAGGGCCATGAGGATGATCAGAGGGCTGGAGCTCCTCTCCCCTGAGGACAGACTGAGGGAGTTGGGGTTCAGTCTGGAGAAGAGAAGGCTCTGAGGAGACCTTTTTGTGGCCTTTCAATATCTGAAGGGAGCCTGCAAGAAAGCTGGGAAGGGACTTTTCCGGGTGTCAGGTAGTGACAAGACTGGGGGGACTGGATCCATGCTAAAGGACGGTAGATTTAGATTAGACATTAGGAAGAAGTTCTTCACCATGAGGGTGGTGAGACACTGGAACAGGTTGTAGAGGGAGGTGGTAGAAGCCCCATCCCTGGAGGTTTTTAAGGCCAGGCTGGATGTGGGTCTGGCCAGCCTGATCTAGTGTGAGGTGTCCCTGCCCATGGCAGGGGGGTTGGAACTTGATGATCCTTGAGGTCTCTTCCAACCCTGACAATTCTGTGAAATACTGTGGTACTCTGTCTCTTGAGAGATAAGAGGCTGAGAGAAATATACTTATTTTATGCAAATTTATTAGTTATTTAATTAATATCAGAAAGAGGAGTCTATCTGCTGTCTGTAATACATAAAGGTTTTGATCTGTCAGGTACATCATTTTTGTTATTGATGGATCTCAGGGGAAAACATGTAATTTTCTGCTATAACATTCTCTATGACTAATTATAGATGATTTTAGAGTAAACTTCCTTTACTTTGAAGTGGCTACCAAAAAAACCTTTAGGATATTTTGCTTTCAGCTGTGCCAGAGTTACTGTCATGACCCACATTATATTTTGTCTTTCATCTAACCATCCACAAGGAGCAACAAAAAAAAGTTGTTTTTCATGTGGGCTATGGTAGGACTCATGATATTTGCTGTTTCTTAACCATTCCTTGAAAAATCATTTCATCACTCCTGCTGGAAAATGTCATCTCTTACCCTCTTTTTTTTTTTCTTTGCTGAATGGTGTAGTGAGAGACTGGCATGGCAAGCATAAAGCAGCAGAGATGTAAATGTAGCACTTTGGCTCAGCCTGAAGGTTGCAGTGTGCCCAGGCAGCCAGGAGGGCCAATGGCATCCTGGCCTGCATCAGGAACAGTGTGGCCAGCAGGAGCAGGGAGGTCATTCTGCCCCTGTACACTGCACTGGTTAGGCTGCACCTTGAGTCCTGTGTCCAGTTCTGGGCCCCTCAGTTTAGGAAGGATGTTGAGTTGCTGGAGCATGTCCAGAGAAGGGCAATGAAGTTGGTGAGGGGTTTGGAGCACAAGCCCTATGAGGAGAGGCTGAGGGAGCTGGAGTTGCTTAGCCTGGAGAGGAGGAGACTGAGGGGTGACCTTCTTGCTGTCTACAACTACCTGAAGGGAGGTTGTAGACAGGTGGATGTTGGTCTCTTCTCCCAGGCAGTCAACACCAGAACAAGAGGACACAGTCTCAGGCTGAGCCAGGGGAGGTCTAGGCTGGAGGTTAGGAGGAAGTTCTACACAGAAAGAGTGATTGCCCATTGGAATGGGCTGCCTGAGGAGGTGGGGGAGTCACCATCATTGGAGGTGTTCAGGAGGAGACTTGATAGGTGCTTGGTGCCATGGTTTAGGTGGTGTTGGATGATAGGTTGGACACGATGATCTTGAAGGCCTCTTCCAACCTGGTCTGGTCTGGTCTGGTCTATTCTATTCTATGTCATGATAATTCTCTGTTATCTGTACTTCACATGTGCTGGGCCAAGAGATTCAAAAGTTGTGCTGTCACAACTGGTGTGCACATCACAGTGAATGTGCACTAAAAAGGTGGGGATGTAAGTGAATCTACAGATATTCTAGATTTTTGATACACCACACTGATGGCTGACATCAGAGATACACAAAGTTTATAGAAAAAGTTAAGGTCCTTTGATTTTTTTTTTAAAGACATAGTATAAATATGTACTATTTGTGTTTGGGAGGTGTAAAATGGTTAGGCCACACCTTGAGTACTGTGGCCTCTCAGTTTAGGAAGGATGTTGAGTTGCTGGAACATGTCCAGAGAAGGGCAACAAAGCTGGGGAGGGGGTTGCAGCACAAGCCCTGTGAGGAGAGGCTGAGGGAGCTGGGGTTGCTTAGCCTGGAGAAGAGGAGGCTCAGGGGAGACCTTCTTGCTGTCTACAACTACCTGAAGGGAGGTTGTAGCCAGATGGGGGTTGGTCTCCTCTCCCAGGCAACCAGCACCAGAACAAGAGGACACAGTCTCAAGCTGCACCAGGGGAGGTTTAGGCTCAAGGTGAGGAGAAAATTCTTCATAGAAAGAGTGATTGGCCATTGGAATGGGCTGCCCAGGTGTGGTAGTTTAGGCTGGGTGCCCTCTGCTGCTACCACACAAGATACACCTTTGGTGCCCCGGGTGTCCGGCCCAGTGGGTAAACACAGGAAGTTACGTGTTTCACTCCCATAATGTCCTGCTCCCTACAAAACCACCTGCAAAGTCCTACACTGCCTCTTTTTTTCCTCATTGCATTTGTGGGAGATGCTCCCTGTCTGGTAATGGAAAGGGAGTTATCTCAAGGCCTTTTAGGCCTGGGTAAGCTTAATGCCAAGAGGAAAAGGGGAAGAGCAATTCAGATCTGGCCAGCTGAGATTAGCCTAGCAGTGGAGGGAAGGGGTTTTGGGTGTGCCCTCAGGTGGGGAGAGGGGAGTGTTGGGATGCTTCTGGGTATGCTTTGGGATCTTCTTTTCTCACTGTGCTTATGGTTCTCTGTAAAATATTCACTGCTTTTCCATTTAAACTTTCCATCACTTCTGCAGTCCGTTTGTGTGAATCTTGGGTTTTTTGCCCCGGTGGGAGGCAAGAGAAGATCTGCCTTCCAACCCACCACACCAGGAGGTGGTGGAATCACCATCACTGGAGGTGTTCAAGAAGAGACTGGATGGGGTGCTTGTTGCCGTGGTTTAGTTGATTAGATAGTGTTGGATGATAGGTTGGACGCAATGGTCTCAAAAGTCTTTTCCAACCTGGTCTGGTCTATTCTAGTCCAGTCTAATCTAGTCTAGTCTAAATTGAGGTGGTTTAGAGAAATTAAATCCCAGACACTTGAAATCCAATATTCAGAATCCTACCAGGGAAGTCCATACTCACAGCATAAACCAAAAGTAATGTCTGAACAGGCAGAGCCTCAATCACAAAGATCACAATACATGTATGAGCAGTTCAGCCTCAGAGCATCAGTAAGGAACCAGTTTTGGGGCTTTGTGGTTCATCTTTCTTAGCTGGCTCCAGCTCCTCAGGCTGAGCCCTGTTGTAAAAAATTTGCATCAGAACTTTAACAGTGCCTGGTGTTGTTCCACAAAGGTTTAGTTGATTTAACTTTTATTTGTGATATAATTCTTAAAGGATGAGCAGACAATCAGCTCTTCTGAGTCCTCATTTTGAGTTTATTTCTCTCCTAATGCGGGGCACCAGCAGATTCAGTTTGGTCCTGTGGACTTGTCTAGATGGCATAAATAGCAGTCAAAGTCTGCTAATTTACAGTCAGAGTCAGCTCATAGATTGGGTGTCAGCTGGTAGCCACATCGGAGAGCATCCTGTGAAAAACAATGTGCATTTGAAAGAAAGAAGTGAGGTATCTGCTGCCTTGTGCAGGGAAGGAGAAGGGTGTTCAGAAATCAGAACACAGTTTATGTTGCCTTAAATTTAGTTTGCAAAGTGTAAGGACCTTAAACTATTTTGTTTAACTCAGTCATGCTTGGAAGAGACTCTTGTGTAAACATCAGATGGTCATATAACTCCTAAAAGATGGAAGCCTCCAGGAGACATTCAAGATTATGGACTTTCTTTTTTAAAAGTCACACTGAGAGATGAAGCTATTTAAAACTTCTCATAGTGGTGGAACTACAGTTTCCTGCTGCATCTAAGGAGAGCTGGTGTCTGGATCTCAAAGGCAGAAATCCCTATGCAGTCGTGAGAGGAGAGTTTTCCATTTCCTAAAGCATTGCTTCCCCAAAGTGCAGTAATAATAAGCTAACGGAACAGAGGACCATGAAAACGTTTTAAGTGTTATTACATAAAGGTTAAATATGGAATAGGGTGTAAATCAGGCCTGTTTGTGGCATCAAAAGGATTTCTCAGCCTTGATGTGGAGGGTCAGGAACTGTAAACAAAGACTTAGTACAATGCAAGCAGGAATGGAGCGCCCAAGGAGGGGGGCAAGAGGTGGGTAGTGAAAACACCAGGTGAAGTGGTGTCTTGGTTTAAGAGGACAAATATTGATTCCCACATCACTCAACCCTCTTACAGCTCATTGAAAAGTCATTCTGTGACCAGACTGATACCTTACTGAACTCCAGCTATCCCTTATTTGATACCTTACTGAACTCCAGCTATCCCTCATTCCTGCTTCCTGTACCAGGTGATATCCAGCCCTTGCAGAAAACACCAAGAGCCTTCTCATGGTGTTGCTGGAAGAGCAGATGGTCCAGCTGCTGCTGTGGGAGACGACATGTCACTTAAATCCAGAATCTCAGTATGAAAACGTGAGTCAGGACAGTCTGTGGGCTTAAGGTGCTGTTGAAAGAAGAGTGCTTTTGCATTCACAGGCTCTGAGTGGGTTGTGGTCATATATGCTGTTGGGTGGGCTCATTGTTTCTAATTGTACACAGCAGGCACTTCAGAAAGCACAACTTCCTGGGATTGTTACACAGCAACTGACTCACAGGGTACCCTTTTTCATCACTGGTTTTCTCATGTGACTTTGGAACTGTCTCAGTTGCCATCCTGCTGGTTTGCCTTCATGGTTATGAGCTTTCTATCCTGGGCAAATGGGAGGAGCTGTGCTCCAGGTACTCCAAGTAATTTTTTCCTCATCTGTCTCTTGGATATCTACAAGAGCCGAAGGGCTGTTGACATCCATTTCTAGAAGCATAGGCACTCCTGTTTGTAGTTTTCTGTAGAATGATATGTAAGCACATGAGAAGCCTTCTCTGCTGGTGCCACTCCTCTGCTGGAGTTGCTGCACATGGCCTCTACCAGCTGTGATGGGCAGGTGCTGTGTTACTTTGACACTGCTTTCTACCAACCAGTTATACTGGAAAAAATGGGGACTTGTCCTGACATGCTTCATGTGCACTTCACTGCAAACTGCTGAAGCTCCTGCCCATTAAAGGTGTCCTGGTGTCAGACGCTGCAAACACAGGTACTCTGAAATGTAGCAAGGGTACTACTGACAGGCACAAATCACCCTTCAGATAAATTGTCTTCTATGTGGCAATGTATTCAGTAGTCTGGGACACAAATTGGTGGGTTTCTCCCAGCCCAGAGTGACAAATGTCTTCCTACTTTGCTCTGGAGAATTACTTTCCCCCCCTCTCCCTTTCACCACCTACATCTTTTTCTCTCCTTCTGGTCTTTGCAACAAGCATAACAAAAATTTCCTCAAGCTTGCTACTTGTCTGAGGCTGGTGTAAAATTTAATTGGTCCTACTTTTAGATTTTAAATCCCTAAATGATCCTCTGCACGTCCCTTTTAACACTTCCTTTTTTTTCCCCCCCTCTGATGTCTGATTTCATATGTATTGCTCTCTACAACTACTTTAAGGGAGGTTGAAGACAGGCAGAGGTTGGTCTCTTCTCCCAGGCAGCCAGCACCAGAACAAGAGGACACAGTCTCAAGCTGTGCCAGGGGAGGTTTAGGCTGGAGGTTAGGAGGAAGTTCTACACAGGGAGGGTGATTGCCCATTGGAATGGGCTGCCCAGGGAGGTGGTGGAGTCACCATCATTGGAGGTGTTCAGGAGGAGACTTGATAGGGTTCTTGGTTGCATGGTTTAGTTGATTAGGTGGTGTTGGATGATAGGTTGGACACAATGATCTTGAAGGTCTCTTCCTACCTGGTCTGGTCTGGTCTGGTCTATTCTATTCTATTCTATTCTACTCTATTCTATGTGACAAGTTTAACTCCATTACCTACTACAAGGGGTTGTGCCACTCTTTTAACTATTATGCACCATTTTGAGCAACTAGTGTTATCTGTGGCACTGGTCACAAATACTTTGTGCATGGGTTACACCTCAGCCACCTCTGTAGCAATCAAAGTTCACGTTTTGCCTGACACCAGGTAGATACTTCTTTTAAAGAGCTGGTGTGTGTAACATATAAGATCTGGTTCTGGGCTGGTTTGCTTCGTAGCTCTTTTGTCAAGTAATCCAGAGGCCATGTGTCTAACCATCATCAGATCTTGCTTAGTTTTCATGCAACACTGCAGTCATATATTTGAAAGCAAAATACTTCTGTAGCCTTTCTGCTTGTGGGAAAGGTTAGGCTGAGAATTGCCAGGTCCCTTAGGCTGTAAAGAGTTTTATGATGAGTTTTAGCTCATACAATTCTTCCATGCATGAAGACGTGAAGCTTTAATGTCTGTGGAGTAAAGCCAAAGTTTCTGTCTCTATTTATATACACCAACACCCAGCTTCTCTTGTGGATAAAGGATTGCTCTCTGACTACACAAATTTGAAAAATGTTTCAATATTTACAGTAGAAGAGCCTGAGAACAAGTTAATTTTGCACTTAGCTACTATATTTCTGGAGGGTCATCTTTGGTTAATGCTTTCAGATTTCCAGATGTTTTTGTAAGTGTTAAAGCCAATGTCTGTTAGACAGTTTTGTAGAGCAGCATTCAGGACTGAGCATGTGTTTCTTTACATACTTGGTGTTTCAAATGAGTTTATACTCTCAAACGTGTCCAGAGAAGGGCAACGAGGTTGGGGAGAGGCCTCGAGCACAAGCCCTATGAGGAGAGGCTGAGGGAGCTGGGATTGTTTAGCCTGGAGAAGAGGAGGATCAGGGGGAGACCTTCTTGCTGTCTATAACTACCTGAAGGGAGGTTGTAGACAGGTGGGGGGTTGGTCTCTTCTCCCAGGCAACCACCAACAGAACAAGAGGACACACTCTCAAGCTGCACCAGGGGAAGTTTAGGCTGGATGTTAGGAGAAAGTTCTTCACAGAGAGAGTTGTTAGCCATTGGAATGTGCTGCCCAGGGAGGTGGTGGAGTCACCATCACTGGAGGTGTTCAAAAAGGGATTGGATGTGGCACTTGAAGCCATGGTTTAGTTAGTCATGAGGTGTTGGGTGATAGGTTGGACTTGATGATCTCTGAGGTCTTTTCCAACCTTACTGATTCTATGATTTATGATTCTATACATCTTCCTCTCAGTGTGACCAGTGTGTATCATCTAGTATGTTCATCTTGCTCTGCTGGGTATAATTTCCATCATATGGAATTTACATGGTATTTGTTTAGGTTTTGCCCTACCGCTTGCTTTCCATGCAAGGTTTATAAAGCCTCTGACTGCATTTTGCTCATGTTTTCCTTAGAGCAGAATGTCACAATACAGACTTTTGCACTGTACATCCTGTCAGAAATGAGCTGTATCTTTCTATGTAGTGCACAGCCCAAAAGGGAACAGTATCTCCCAAAGAAGTTGTTGAAGCTAGGCTAGCATTTGCTTTGCTCTCTGTCCCATGTAGAAATGTATTTGCTACCAATTACCCACTCCAATGATTTCTCTTTCTTATGTGGAGCATGTTTTTCACTGCTTAAAAATCTGTGTCTCCTGAGTGTATCTGTAAGTGAAAACTCCATTTACTATTTTTTTTCTCCCCCTGGCAGCAACTAGATCCCCTTTGCCTGAACCCTGCTTGCTTTGTGGGTAAGTACTCCCATCTCAGCTCCCTTCAGGTCTGAGAAATTTTCTTGGTAGCATGGTGAGAATTTGTCTTCAATCCAGTTCTGAACGTTTTTGAGGTGTTACAGGGTTAGATCAATGCTCTGTGCTGCTCTCTGTGTTGTGTTTACAGCAGGGGACAATAACAGATGTCTTCACAAGAACAAGGTAATCATATCTGTTTCCCTTTCCTTAGCTCCTCTGGGCTGTTGCTGAGTTGCTGAGCCAGAGATGGTATCGTTATTGAAGACCAATGGGTTGTTTTCAATTGCTGGTATCCAGCTTCTGGCAGTGCTCTAGCTTGTGCATCAGTGCCCAACTTAGAAGCATGGAATTGTCACAGTTCCTTCCAGACTGACTGTTCAGTTCTCTGCTGATGCAGCATTGTCCATTGCTCCTAATTACTTCTAAAGAGATTTCCTCTGAATTAGTGATCCTGCTGTCATTCTCTCCCTGTTGGGTTTTGTCCCTTACTGTGCATGCTCTTGTACCACTTGCAAACTCTTGGTGAGTGGTATTTGCTTGTGGTTCTTTGCACCTACATACAAATGCTGGCTGTTCAGACTTCTGTTGTTTTCACACTCTGCATTGTGTTTCTCACAGTCAAACATTTGTTTTTCCATGTCTTGTGTTTTATCTTTAAAATCCTTGATGCCCTAAAATATCTATTTTTGTCTGGATTGGGTGACTTCATTTGTTTAATAGATTTGGATTACCTTGCTGAGGATTCTCTGTAGACTTTCCAGTAGACCAAGGTTCCCTTTCTGAGCCAGGACTCAAACCCTCAAAACTGGCTAATGAGCCAGTTGGTCAGAGATTAGTCACCTTCTCCTCTGCTTTTAGGCTCTGCTTAAAAGCATCACATGCATCTATTTCATTTTTATAGAATACCTCGCATTTCTGTAATGAGCCCCAGAATTCATCTCTCTTGGCCAAACTAACTGGAAACCATGGAAAATATGAACTGCTTTAGAGCAGAATACTGTGAGAAACAGTGCTGTTGCTTCTGTCTGCTGCTGCAACCAGTGCCTTGCAGATGCAGAATGTTTGACATTTCTGTTCATAGGAGGGTTGAGGCAATGATATAAATTCCTGAGGTGCCTCTACTTTTTTACCAATTGGAGTGAAAAATTACCTGTTTTGCAGTCCCAGACCCTCAGCCAAGAAAGTTATTTATGAAGAGATGGAAAGCTGGCAGCCTATTTTCTTTGGTCAGAGCACACACATACAGTTCACGGTCTATTAGTTTGCTCGGGGGACAGTTTCTGTAAACTTAGTTAATAAGCAACTAATAAGTCTGTGTTTCTTGCTACCATGATATTGTCATTGATGTGGCTGTAGAGAAAAACCTCAGAGTGATGTTTTCTTCCATGTACTCCAGGTCGTGTTTCACACTCCTGCAGACCTGTTGAAAATAGCAATGTGTTGCTGAACATCCAGTGATTCCAAGATATGGTTACGGTACAATAGCAAACTCTACCCTTGAGCAGTGCATACCTTTTGTAGGTATCAGTGGGATATTCACAGAAGGTTAAGTGGATTCACTAAATTTTTAGTCTCATCTATGAACTACAATTTAAAATGGAATGCAGGCTTTGCCTTTAAAGTGCCAGACCCACCAGACCTATCAGTGCTTTACTTCCTCTTCTTAGCTCTCAATTGCTCCAGTCCCTACAGCACAAATAGTGCTTCACCCCAGCCTCAGGTACAGCCTGTTAAATTCACAATCATTTCCAATCTGAATTATTGTGGCCCACAGACATAATAAATTATGCTATTTTGGCCTAAAGCACTCCTAAACCAGAGCAGAGTAAGGGTATCCATGTGGAGAATTAATCAGGAATAATTTATTCTGATGATAAAAAGAACTGGTTTACAACAAACTTTCTGTGAAGGACAAACCCACATACAAGCAAGTTGAAGGCAGAGTGAACTAATATAAATGAAATGCTGATGGGCCAGAAGAAAAAGGAGTTTAACAAGTAAAGCAATTAAAAGCAAATGCTCTGTCCCTGTTGCACATCTCACCACTGAAGGCTGGAGTTTAGTGGTTATTAGAGGAGCTAAGGAAAGGAAGATGGGTATCTAGGCTGTGTAAACCGGTCTGATTTTCAGGGCCAGTCAGTGAGAGAACTTCCAGGCCAAGGGTATCTTCTATATCATCTTAAATCTGAGTTGAGTTTGGTCCAGGCAGTGCCTGCGTCTCTGGTGTGCCATTGAGGCAGCTACGAGGGAAGGCAGTGAAGGGGGAACAACCCAGTAAGATGCTGAATTCAGCTTTTCCTGGTGAATACTAATGCCTAAAAAATTTATAGATGGAAGTGTTCATGTGAAGCAACTGCCTGATGGATTTGCTGATCGTGCAGGAGCGGTATGCAAAAAGGGAGGAGGAGGGCAGGAAGGGAGGGTGGCTCTAGGACCCATGCAAGCCTGCCTGAGCAGGAGGTGGGAATTCTCCTCCAAGGCAGCCGGAGCCGGAGCCCGAGCCCAGCCTCAGAGCTCCTGCGGAGCCGCAGGAAGAGCCGGGCACGTCCCTCCAGAGCAGATCGCCCGGCTGGGACCTGCCCGCACCCCGCAAAGCTATGAGCCGGCCACCACAGCTGGTGCTGTGGGTCACCACGGTGGGTAAGTAACTTGGTTTTCTTCTCCCCTTCTCCTTACGGTGCAAACTCCTTCTTATACTCAGGGACTCGGACTTATTTCATAGCCCCTTCCCTTTTACCTTTAGATCCAGTAGGGCATTCTTTTCCGAACAGTGGGAAGAAAGGAGAGGGTGGACAAAGTACTGGCATGAAACTTATATAAAGCGAGTGACATGTGGAAAGACAAACCTTGATGATTGTTGATTGGAAGTAAATGTTTTTCACTGAAATGAATGGTGAGCCACAGTTTCAGGGAGGCTGCTGCTGACCGAGGCTGTTAGGCTGCAAGCAGGCACTGTCGGCGTGAGAAATAAACAGCTCTACCCCAGGACGATTCTGCTTCTCCGGTTACTGGATTGCTTTCTCTGCCGCTGGTTTGGAGAGATGGATGAAACTAATGCTCTAGGAGTAGAGAAGCTTGCTTACAGGAAAAGGTAGTTTGAAGAAGGTGCTTAGTGGAAGGAGTCAGATGAGGGAGACTGATAAGGGGAGAAGAGGGTATCGGGACTATGAAAGATGGAGTTACGAGCTCCCACCTAGAGGGTGGTGCTCAGGCTGACTTTTGAAAGGATTCTTTGTGCTGTTCCGTTTGTCACTGTCAGCTTTGGTTCTGAAATGCAGCAACGCGAATGAAATAAGGATAGAAGGGGAGGATGTTAGAGGGGAAGCTGCAGAAACAGGAGAGAAGTTGGGAAGCAGCAGCATGCGCACAGCAACTATGGGAGAAGAAGGTAGGAGTGGGACCTGTTTACTGGGTGTGCACAGTGGGAAGCAAGCTCATTATGGATATTAGGAGAGAGAAAAAAAGGGCATGCTGAAAAATCGGAATATGCTGAACTTCTCAAGGAACTGAAGTTGCACTAGTACCCCCAGCGTAGAGGCAGGGACATCACCTTGACCCTTAAATAAGCATCAGAAGTCACTTCTGTACTTGTCAGTGTTACAAATCACATTGCCTCCGGCAGGAAGGGAGGTAAGGCAAGCAGGTTGTTGGGCACTACAGCTTGTTCTTGCTGGTGCAGTGAAATTCTCTGGCTAAATCCTGACCTGAATATGTTTTTCTTTAATATGAAGCCACGCCAGGACATCAGTTTTTAAGTAGGCTTCATCATTTAGTTGCATTTACAGTGGAACACCAAGGCATAGTACAGAGTTTTTGATTTCAGGCTTATTCTGGCTTATTACTCCTATTGGGAGGAGGTTGCTTTACTGTCAAATGTACCCAGGGCAAGCTTACCACATGCAAGCAGAGCTGTGAGCACCCACAGCCTCAGTTCTCATGGCCTGTGGTCTCTTCAAGAGATGCTAAGTTATCATCTCAGTGGTTTTGATGGAGTGACTTTCAACATGCAAATGAGGTAAGTATAAGTAGTAATCATTATATGTGCTCTCTCTCCAAGTTTGTGGTTTGAAGCACAACTGTATTAGGACAGAGATTAAAAAAAAATAAATAAAGGTGTTTCAGAGAGAGCAAGTAAAGAGCTAAATGAAAAAAAAAAAAGTGCATTTTACAATCTCCATCCAGCCTTCTGCCAAAAATAATCTCAGTCACCCAGGGAGAGCGTTGAATGCATGAGCATTTAACTGTACAGCTGCTGTCACAGTCTTCACACGAGCAGTTCTTGTCTTACTGGGTTATTATGGTCACCTCTTAGACTCTGCAGTCAGTTATTTTAAAAACTACTTCTTTCCACTGAGAAAGTTTTCCTAGAGCAGATTCTCAGAATGGCTTGGCATATCCTTCTTTATTTGGAAAGCTCAAGGTCTTGGTGATGAGGAAATTTACAGCTCCATTTTTCTCTCTTTTGTTTTACTGGCTGGCATGTGCCTTTCTAATGAGCTATATTGTAAAGGGATAATTTCAGACTCCCCATCCACTGAAAACTTTTGGCACTCTAAAACACTGTAGGAGGTCAGAACTCCTTTTGGTGCAAAAATTAAGAGTCTAGGAGAAAGCTCTAGAGAACAGCAGCAGAAAAATAAACCCTAAAACCACACACAAAGAAACAAAAAAAAACCCCAACAAAAATCCCAAATAAACAAAACCCAAGCCAAGCTAAAACAAACAAACAAAAAACCCACAACCCCCCCCACAAACCAAGCACAAAAACACACACACACACACAAACCACCACCACCAACAGGAACAAAACCCCAAACCCCAAAACAAAACACCTCAGAAAAAGACCCCAGGAGACAGCTAGGAAGAAGGTGAAAAGATTCATCAGATGAATGTTTGGGTTAATTTTATTTTTAAGCAGCAGCCTTGCTCTGAGCCTTCATATTGGATGATTTTCCTGTGGTTGATTGAGTTTGGTGGAGGGAGTAGGTCTGTTCTTCTCTACTCTGTGTAGAACTTTGTTGTGCTTGGCTTGACATGCTCTTGCTTTTGGGTGTGGAGGGCAAACTACCTGCAGAATTAGAGCACAATGCATCCTGGGCAAACCTCAAACACCTTTCCAAAAGTGCAGTTATGTTTATGTCATTGCTCAGAGTTTAGCTATTGAGTATAACCACAGTTCTCAAGATAATATTAGTAGAGGCATTTTTGTCAAGCCTGTTTTTATAGCCCTTTCCAATACTTGTAGTGGAGCTGTCACAAAATAGGATATCTCATGTTTAATTTCAGCCTGAGGAGTAGTTATGGTTTGTGGGTGTGCTGATTTCTTTCTAAGGCAGAGAGGCATAGTGAGACACAGAGAGGGACACAGTAAATCAGCCAACCTTTTGTCTGTTTGTTTGTGGACTGGAATATCAGCATGGCGATGGTGAATGCCCTATGCCTGGATGCTGCTTCCTCCTTGCACTTGTCTAACAAACTGCTTTCAGAAGCCACAAAGGTTTTCTCGCTGTCCCTGGGTTTCTCTCCCTGTCAGGATTGAGCTGGTCTGTTTTACAGGGTGAGTACAAAGTGAAAAACGGGTTTAAGTGTCATCAGGCCACACATGTATGAAGATGCTTATACAGGAATACCTCTTTTTGTTGAAAGCCAACTTAAAATAAACCAGCACGTGGACCCACTTATACAAATCTTTGCTGCTTCATGTATCACTTTGTCTGTCTAGAGAAGAGCATGCTAAGAGTAGAAGAGATGAGACCCTGCATTCCATTTTGCCTCTTTGTTGAAGAACTGCTCTTTTCTTATTCTTGTGCCTATCTCCATTCAAAGTAGCTTACAGGTACAGTGGTGGTTTCACTTAAGTAAGACTCACCAGGACAACCCCAAATAATCCTTGAAAATTGTCTTAGGAGTTATGTCCATGGTCCTTTACTGTGCAGATGGCAGCACAGCTACAGATACTGTGCCCAGTCGATATGCAATTCAGGGCACGAGGGCGTGACACTGAAAGTCAAACATTAGGTTTATGCCTTGAAATTAAAAAAACAAACTAAAAAGAAAAGCAATTCTATTAAAGCCACAGACATTGCAGAGTTGAGGACCCTTTGAAATGCAATGGGAAAGGAAAGGATAGCTATGTGGGAATCCCACAGTAAAGGAGTGCATGCAATATAATAAAATATAATACACCAGGTTGGAAGAGACCTTCAAGATCATCGCGTCCAACCCATCAACCAATCCAACCCACCTAAACAACTAAACCATGCAGCCAAGCACCCCATCAAGTCTCCTCCTGAACACCTCCAATGAAGGTGACTCCACCACCTCCATGGGTAGCCCATTCCAATGGGCAATCACTCTCTCTGTATAGAACTTCTTCCTAACAGCCAGCCTAAACCTGCCCTGGCGCAGCCTGAGACTGTGTCCTCTTGTTCTGGTACTGGTTGCCTGGGAGAAGAGACCAACCTCTGCCTGTCTACAACCTCTCTTCAGGTAGCTGCAGAGAGCAATAAGGTCACCCCTGAGTCTCCTCTTCTCCAGGCTAAGCAACCCCAGCTCCCTCAGCCTTTCCTCATAGGGCTTGTGCTCCAAACCCCTCACCAACTTTGTTGCCCTTCTCTGGACACCTTCCAGCAAGACAGACACTGGGGATTTGTGAACTGCATCGAAAGGGAGGGCTAAGGTGGAGAATGAAGAAATCAGGTGGCGAGCCATGTGTGCTGTTCTTTAGAGCTGAAAACAATGCCTTGTGCTTGGCCATGAAAGAAATCCATCTTTCTGTGAGTGTGACATAGCTGTCCAGTTTCCAATTAGCCCATAAGATCTAAGCTGGAGAAGAGGATGCCCAGATGCCCTACTCCAGTGATGTTGCAAAAGCATTCCTCTCATGCCCCCTCAAATCCTGAACAGGTGCACAGGAGGGTGCCCGTCTTCAGTCAGCTTGTGTGTGTGATGGGGTGCATGCTGGCTGTGCTGGTGAGATGTCTGTGACTAGAGTGGTGCCATGGTTTAGTAGTCATGAGGTCTTGGGTCACAGGTTGAACTTGATGATCTTTGAGGTCTCTTCCAACCTTACTGATTCTATGAAATTCTAACCTTGAATTCATTTTAGTGAAAAATGCTGATGTGGTGACACAGCAATGCTTTATAAACTAGTCTGGGGTTTGAGCTGTTATGCAGGGGAGATTTGTGTGTGAACATTATGTTATATTGAGTCATTCAAATAAGTTTTGCTGGTTAAAACACCATCATTGGAGGTGTTCAGGAGGAGACTTGATGGGGTGCTTGGTGCCATGATCTAGTTGTTTAGGTGGGTTGGATTGGTTGATAGGTTGGACACGATGATCTTGAAGGTCTCTTCCAACCTGGGATTTATTGTATTGTATTGTATTGTATTGTAATGTGTGTTGTAACTCAAACTCCTGCTCAGAAAAGGCTTTTATTCAAAAATCTTTATGTAAAAAAAAAAAAAAAATCCTTGGTCTCAAATGTTTAGTTTTGACACAAAATGTTACAGTTCACCACCACTCCCTGAAACGTGTTGGTCTGGCAACTTTGCTTCTGAGAAAGTTCCAGGCTGGCCAGTGACGGCTTTGTTTTGTGTTTTGTTGTGCTTTGCTTTGCTTTGTTTTGTTTGTCCTTGTCGTTTGTTTAGGTTTCTGTTTTGTTTCATTTGTCATAGTTTTTTGTTTGTTGCTGGGCTTTTGTTTCGGTTTGGTTTCAGTTTCTTTGACCTTGCCAAGTCGCTTCAGAAATCCTGTGTTAAAGCTGCTCAGTTATCTTTTGATAGCACACACCCATTCGTACCTGGATTTGTGCGTGCAGATGGTTGTGCTCGGGCTGATGCTCATGACTGCGCATTCACACGGTGGCTGGTGCTGTTGTTTTGTAACTTGGTATTGGATTGAACCCCTCAGAAATAAAGCAAGCAAAGATAACTTTCTGCAAATGCTTAGCAGAAGCAGAAAGCAGGTGCTGAGAGGGGAGGGGAAGTGAGCTCTCTTCAGAAATAGAGGAAGGAATCCGTGGGGTCTTAGCTAAGGCAAACTGATGGACCTCTGCAGGAATATGGTTACAGCAGCACAACGTCTTGTCTTTAGCTGGAGACTTTTATCTGAGACTCTTGTGAGTAAGCATGATTCCTGTATTGAATGCTTAAATCAGAGGAGGAAAATAATGACATTAATTATGTTAATTAATTGGATCAGGCTTACAGTCTTTTCCTGTCTCTCAGCATCAGTCCTTCCTCTTACAATTCCTCTTCCTCCCATTCCATTATAATTGCTCCCCTGCTTTTCTCTTCTCCTGACACATAACAAACCCAGTGCTTTGAGGTGGCCTGCTATCTGCAGGACAGGCTGTGCACAAAGATGAAATCCATGGCAGGTAGGATAGCAGAACGGCTTGGGAAAGTGGTGAATTGAGGTGTTTGGTAAGAGGTGAGCTGGGCCAACAGATATGTTCTGAGTGAAGAGGGAGAGCCAGAATTTCTTGTGAGGATGGTGATGGATCACACGGGTGGGTTATGTGCATGCAGCAGGAACATGTAGAGCTTTTGTTTCAGGTTGTGACAGGTTCCTGCCTTCTTATGCTGAATGGGCAAGAGGGGAGCTTTGGGTGTAGGACCTTGACAACTGAGCAAATGTAGAAAACAGGATTTATCTTGGTCTCCGCATTGCCTGAAGAGCTACAGCTCCCAGGCAAGCGGCAGGATGTCACTGAAGCATTTTGTTTCCCTCAGGTGTGCTGTCTCTAAGAGCTTTCAAGGTGGTCTGCCTCCATACTGCAGCTTCTTCCAGTGGGTATGATACCAGCACAATGTGGCCTGTGAGGAGGGAAAAAAGGGGGGGAAATTACAGTAAAAGTAAACAGAGATGACCTTCCAGTTTCCCTCACCTAGAAAAAGCAGCTCTGCCGTATGTACTGAGGAAATAAAGAACTCAGAGTTTCAGTAAAATGCTCAACTAGAGGCCAGATTTTATCTTTCTAGGAGAATTTCAGACTGATTTTCTATATGGGCTGCTTAGCATGAAGCTGGCTGGGGAAAGAAAAAAAAAAGAAAGAAAGAAAGAATCTTTACATGATTCTCTACAACCTTGTCTTTCACTTGTCAGGGAAAAACTTGTTAAGATTTCTAATTGGCTTATATTTATTTTAGGCAGTTGGACTGCATGATCACTGTTAGATCCCTTCCAACTGAGCTGTTCTACCCTATACATAGGAAAGACTCTCTGAGAATGGCACTGACCAAGTTTAAAGAAAACAGAAGAGACACCAGTAGACACAGCAGGCTCATCAGAGTTAAAGGTGGTCGGGAATGAGATCTGTGAATCTGTATGGATGTATCCATGCTCACTGCTGGGGGGAGGGTTGGACAAGGTGACCTTTGAGGGTCCTGTCTAACCCGATGCAATCTGTTACTCTGGGGAAAAATATAGAATTAAATGCTGAAGTCTTTCCAAAAAGCACAGATCTATCCTTGCAACTCAGATTAACTTTTGCCCTGTCTAGTGGGAGATCCATGCCTGCTAATAAGACATCGCAGATTTTCCTCTAATTGCTATCTGAAATCCCATAAGCTTTGGCATATCAGCCAAGAATGATGCATTTATTCATGCATTTCTGTTGCTCACTTAGGTTTTTTCCCCCCCCCCAGTCTGTAGCACAGCATGTGTTGAGGGCATAAACAGCCAAACGTGCTGGGGTTAATGCATCCACACCTCTCCCCTATGTCTATGTTTATAGAGATACATATTCATATATTAAGAACATTAGAGTGATAAAGTAACTGAGAGCCAGATTAGGAAACGGCATGGAGGCATGTGGTGTTTTGGTGCACAGAATAAAGTGCAAGATGTGAGGAATGTCTGCTCCTTCATTGTCATGGTGGAAAGGTTTCTGTGCTATCCAGGAGCCAAACTAAATCCAAACCTTGTTTTCCCCCTCCTTAAATCAGGACTGACACAGTAATGTCAGTTGCTGTGAGTTGGAAGCTCAGTGAGAGCTGAACCCAAGATGTAACTGTTGTTGGCACAGGAGTGGCCTCAAAGTGTGGTGGGCTTCTGAGCAGTTTGGCAAACAGCTGCTGCTTTGTGGAATCCTCACAAGAGCCCATTCCCACAGATCAACGCAGGGCTGGTTTGAATGGCTCCACTGCTGTGACCAAGACCTTTCTCTACATGATGAGGGTAAATTCTGAGTGCTCAGGCACTCCCCTTTGTAGGTTTGCCTCACAACTTCTACTCCACTTTCCTGGCTTTAGAGAAGCAGGAGGAAACTTTGGGAATAGATGGTGAAGGATGGGCGGTAGCTGAGACTGGGCAGAGGAGCAGGATGAAGGAAATCTTTTCCAGTGGGGACCATAAGCTCAGCCAGCGTGGTTTGGGGTCACCAAAAGAAAAGTTAGCAGATGTCAGCCTGAATGTGGGAAACCTCAGACAAAGCTGAATTCAAACTGGAACTAAAATGAAAAAGTGCTTTACTTCACTGAATAGTTCATTTGGCAGTTTTGCAGTCCCTGGTGTCTTGACTAATATTTTAGCCAATGTAAGTAGCCTGGATGGCTGTGTTTATACATTCCCTATGCCATGGATATCCTGATGGTTCTTTTCAATGTTCTGTTTCCATTGTTATAGTTGAGTGCAGTTTTAGTTTTCTGAGTATCTGGCATTTATAAATTTTTATGATTGGGTTTTTTTTTCTCACTGAGCTCTGAGTGGCTAACACACATTTACTATGCCTTTGGAAATGAAATTGTAGAAAAGCATGGCTGTTTGAAATTTCCTTGGTCTTTGACACACTTTCAGAGTTTGCTCTGTGGCATTTTGATGTGTACAGTGCTGGGGTCCAGATCTCTTTCCATGAGTAATAACACTTTTAAAGCTTGTAATTCACAACGGGAGCGCTTTCTGTGTTTACAGTCACTACAGGAGCCCAAATAGTGTTTAAAAGCCATGAAAGAAGTTTCCTTTAACCCTGTGCAGCCTAACAGTTCAGCCTAGATTTTAATGAGACACTGGACTTGATGAGTGTTATAAACCCTGATAACACAGTCATTCCAGAATATGTGCCATCACAGTTTTCCACTTTGCTGAAGTCCCACATGCCTCCTGGCCCATCAAGAGCTATCGGGTTCCTAGGAGAGTTTGAGCTTTCCCACAGTCTGACAGATTGAGTCTCTTAGCCTGTCACAATCCTAGAGAAGAAATCTGAAAATCAGCAAAATTGGCAGAAAATAACCTTGAGAATTAATTAAAAGGAAAATAAGCTGAACAAGGCAGGCTAGCTTTTCA
This sequence comes from Colaptes auratus, assembly GCA_015227895.2. Classification (NCBI taxonomy): domain Eukaryota; kingdom Metazoa; phylum Chordata; class Aves; order Piciformes; family Picidae; genus Colaptes; species Colaptes auratus. Next base: position 6,663,257 of record CM037646.1, on the reverse strand, counting down.
TAGTTCCTTCAGAAGGGTTTGTGTTCTGCCTGTTCAGGTGGATCCAAAAATGAAAGATTTAGGCAGGTCAAGCTCTTTTCACCTCATCTAGAGTGGTGCTAGACTGGTCTGATTAGGCACAGACTTTAAACTTCCCTTTTGAAAGCTATTTTCATTTTTGATTTCCTGATAAGTTTTGGACAGGGTGTAGCACATTTTATTTCTTCCTTCCCATTGTAATTCCCAAACATTATTTTATTTCTCTCTCTTGTGTGCCTTCCTGCTTATATATGAATGAAAAGTAATGAAAGGAAAAAGCCTTTCCCCCCCCCTCCTTTTTGTTTTTTACTGATATTCTTCCCCTGAGAATGGTGGGAGATGCCTTATGCCAAGTAAATGCAGCATTTCAAATGTTGAAATGCTGTTTCTTCTGCTGGACTTTTTAAGGCTCTTGAGTCTCATTGCTCTCTTCAACTACCTGAAGGGAGGTTGTAGACAGGTGGGCGTTGGTCTCTTCTCCCAGGCAACCACCAACAGAACAAGAGTACACACCCTCAAGCTGCACCAAGGGAAGTTTAGGCTGGATGTTAGGAAGAAGTTCTTCACAGAAAGAGTGATTGGCCATTTGAATGTGCTGCCCGGGGAGGTGGTGGAGTCACCATCCCTGGAGGTGTTCAAAAAGGGATTGGATGTGGCACTTGGTGCCATGGTTTAGTTAGTCATGAGGTGTTGGGTGATAGCTTGGACTTGATGATCTTTGAGGTCTTTTCCAACCTTATTGATTCTATGATTTTATGAAAATGAAGAAGGTCAACATCCAGATGATGTTTAGCTCAGCTCTCCGGCATTCACACCCACCTTGACCTCTCCTGCCAACACACAAGGGGCAGCATGGTCTCACCTCAGCTGTGTCAGTCAGGCTGCAGGGATGCTTTGAAATTATTTAGGTTAAAAGGTAGCATTCTCTTTTTTAAGTCATTTGAATGGCCTCGTGGCAGTGTGACTTTATACAGCTTGTGGAGGGAGATGGTGATAACTGAACAAGGACAAGAAGGGAGTCACTCTCTCAGTGGGGCCAGAGAAAGGTGGGAGGAAGCAAGGTTTTGGGAAACTCTTAGGCTCACACCTTGAGTACTGTGTTTTGGGTGCTGCAGTGCAAGAGAGAGATTGATGTGGTGGATCAGGTCCAGAGAAGGGCAATGAAGCTGGTGAAGGGTATAGACAGTAAGTCTTATGAGGGGCAGCTGAGGTTGCTTAGTCTGGAGAAACGGAGGGTGAGAGGAGACTTTATCACTCTCTACAGCTACCTGCAAGGAGGTTGTAGAGAGGTGGGTGTTGGTCTCTTCTCACAAGTAACAACTGACACAACAGGAGGACATGGCATCAAGTTACACCAGAGGAGGTTTAAATTAGACATTGGGAAAAACTTCTGTAGTGAAAGGGTTATCAAAGCCTGAAGCAGGCTGCCCTGGGAAGTGGTTGATTCACCATCCCTGGATGTATTTAAAAGCTGCCTAGTTGTGGTGCTCAGGGATGTAGTGTAATGGTGGCCCTGGTAGAATGATGTAGTGTTTGGATTTGATGATCTTGAAGGTCTTTTGTAATCATGGTGATTCTGTGGGGTTTTTGTTCTGAATCTCTTCCCAGAGGCATTGAAACAACTGTGTTGTGAGATGAACCTGTAGGGTTAGATACCTGAACCTGGAGTGTGTGAACACAACCTTACCTACTTTAGTGACATCTGCGTTCTGGTTTCTTGCAAGGAAGCAGTGCTTGATGTCTGCTTTGTCAGCTAGATGTTGGTGAGCTGATAACTTCCACATGAATTTGTACCCCTGTAAAAATACCTACAACCCTCTTTTACTAAATAGAAAAACATTCTTTGTAGCTATCCAGTTCTGTTTATAAGAACTTCTTCTTTTTGGACCTTTTAAGTATTTGGTATCCAGTCAGCAAAACTTTTAACAGTTTTAGGGGACAGAAAATAGTCATCTGAAACCTACCATTGACACTACAAGACTGAGGACTTAGAGGTACACCATGTTGTTGTATGGTCTTCAAGTCTCCCCTCATCCCGTCAGACAAAATAGTCTGTTTCCAGCTTTGACCCGCACCATGCACAACCTGCTGCTAGAAGAGGTGCTCTGAAATAATTAGGAATTCAAACTGGATGTGAGGAAGAAGTTCTTTACTGTGAGAGTGGTGAAGCCCTGGAATGAGTTGTCCAGGGCGGTCTTGAGGCCCCATCCCTGGAGGTGTTTAAGATGAGGCTCTGGCCAGCCTGATCTAGTGTGGGGTGTCCCTGCCAATGGCAGGGGGTTGGAACTAGATGATCCTTGTGGACCCTTCCAACCCTGACTGATTCTATGATTCTAACAGGACTTGATCCCTTCTGAAGGCGAAGACCTGGGGACTGATATTTATCATCTAAAAGGGCCACAGTTAAAATAGCTTTGGGCCCAGATTTAAATTTTATGCACAAAGAATTTTATAAGCTCTAGTGTGTACCAAAGTGCTCCCACGTGAGTTTCAAAACAGGTGTGTTTGTGTATATTCTTAAACATGGCCTCTTATGTTTGGTGACACAATCATACAGAAGAGCAAGAAATATTGCCCCTGTACTCAGCACTGGTTAGGCCACACCTTAAGTCCTGTGTTCAGTTCTGGGCCCCTCAGTTTAGGAAGATGTTGAATTGCTGGAACGTGCCCAGAGAAGGGCAACGAAGTTGGTGAGGGGTTTGGAACACAAGCCCTATGAGGAGAGGCTGAGGGAGCTGGGGTTGCTTAGCCTGGAGAAGAGGAGGCTCAGAGGAGACCTTGCTGTCTGCAACTACCTGAAGCGAGGTTGTAGCCAGTTGGGGGTTGGTCTCTTCTCCCAGGCAACCAGCACCAGAACAAGAGGACACAGTCTCAGGGTGCACCAGGGCAGGTTTAGACTGGAGGTTAGGAAGAAGTTCTGCACAGAGGAGTGATTGGCCATTGGAATGGGCTGCCTGGGGAGGTGGTGGAGTCACCATCATTGGAGGTGTTTAAGAGGAGACTTGACAGGGTGCTTGGTGCCATGGTTTAGTTGATTAGGTGGTGTTGGATGATGGGTTGGACGCGATGATCTCAAAGGTCTCTTCCAACCTGGTTTATGCTATTCTATTCTAAAGCTGGTGAGAAGTGACAGCTGAGAGTACCTTGCTTAGTCTTTTGAAGCTTGGTAAAGTGTAAATGCATAAGCAGCACCTTTTTTTCTGGTACCTAACCTCTCCAAGCTCAGGTTTCACATCACCAGATAGGGTTAAAAATCATTAAATTAAAACATATTTATGAGCCATCTGGTTTCTGAGTCTTTCCAGTTTGTGTTTGCTATCCTGGGTAACTATTAAGCAATTTTTGTTGCTGTAATTTTCATGTCATTTTATGGCTCCAGAAACTACATGTTTAAGAAAAACACTGTAGAGAACTGAATTCAGAATAAAATTATAAGCACTGGCAGCACTGGAGACATTTGTCATTCTCTCAGCCATCCTAACACGTTATTAGAAGTGAACATACAGAATAAACCAATTTTTCCCTTTAATATGGCTTTAGGTTAGGCAAACTGGAAGGTTGTATTTTCCAGTTCTTTTACAGTATAGCAAAGGAAGGCAGATTGCTGAGGGCTGGTTCCCCTTCTGCCACAAGCTTCCTGTGCGATTTGCAGAAGGCAACTTAGTCTTGGTGCCTAAATCCTTGCCCTATTTTATCTCCCCTTTTCAGGTGTGATGAGGCATAAACTAGGATGTTCTAGTTCCACGAAATAGATCCAGACACAGAATTATATATAAACACACATAATTTTGGGGGGCCTTTTTAAAGTGAAATGTCATTAGGGAGAGTCTTTATCTCAATTTCAGTGAAGTTTAAATGTGTTGCTTTGAAAAGAAAAAGAAGAATCTTTCTTCTTTCACGTTAAATGTTGGCTTACTGGTAAGAGCTTTCTGTCAGCATCGGCTTTTCCAGAGGAAACAAAGGTGTTCTTAAAAATGTGGATTGGTCTTGCTATTCCATAATGTATCCTTCTCAGCTCCTGAGAAGACACAGCATGGATGAATAGAGGTAAAGCCTCCTCTTGTTTCTGTGGTGATGTAACTGATATTCTTCATGCTGGCTCGGTCATTGGTGACTTCGAGTCAATTTTCAGAGTATAGTTTCATCTTGGGAAGAGAGGAGACAATAGAGCTATAATTGCTGGTGTTGGGTTTCTAGGTGCAAGTAAACGCTGCTGCTATTTGAAAGTAACACCTTTTGTGAATGCTGAGGTACAGTAATCAGCTTCTCTTTCTCTGTCTCCCCCATCGTTTTGCAGAGCTGCATGCTGAACATTTTCAGTTTTGTTAAGTCAGATTTGGTGTTGTTTTTTTTTTTTTTTTCCAGTCTTGGAACTTTTCTGTTTATTTTGCCTGCTGTGCAAAGCCATGCCCAATCTCCTGTACCTCAGGAGCCTTGCTGCCCATGTCTTGGCTTGGTGTGTCTTAGACAAAGTGGGTAGGAGCATGTGGCAGGTTGACTCAGTGAAGGATGACCTCATGTCTTTAGGTCTTGTAAGAAATGCATAACTTGTTTCTCTGCTTCTCTACTTGCACCAGGCATGAGCTTTACAAGAATGCAAAGCAATCAGTTGGTGTCTCTATGCTTTTACTTTCAAAGTCCAGATTCTCAGATGCACGAAGAGGAATAACTAAGTGCATGAAAAGAATAAAGTGCACATTACTCCCTGTTAGCATGCTTTGGAAGTGAGCATTGCTTACAGCAGCAGAGAATGCTAGCCATGGTACAGGGAAGATATTTGAAATCTTGGCTGCCAAACTGTTAAATACCCTGCTGGAATTTATGCTCAGTTTCACATTCCACCTTCTTAGCCTCCTCCGAGTGTTTGTTTAACTGCTTTCCTCTTCTGGATTCCAGCTGGCATTGAAAGGCTCAGCTGTTAGGAAGCCCATTTGGGAGGCTCAGCTGGCGCTGAGAGGCTCCACACACTACTGGAGCATTTGCTGGCAAAGTTGTGGTCCCTACCTTGGAAGCTGGGAATGATTTCTAGCTGAGGCTGTAGGAAGAGGTTTAAAAGGTGTCTGACTCTTGCTTGAGCATCAGCTCAAGGTGCAGTGCTAGTAAGATGACAGTAGGGAGTAGGTGTTTGTCCACCTTGACTGGCACAGGAACTGCATCTCTTCTTCAGAGGCAGAGGCTTGGGCTCTGCAATGTGTGCCCTGGACATGTTGAAAGGGAGGCATAGTGGTGGCCATGACTGCCTTCAAAGCCAAGTGCAGGCCTTCCTGTGCCCAACACACTGCAGTGTGCTGCCTCTTGGGGCTCTGCCAAGGAGGCCTGCCTTACTAGTGTCCTGGCAACTGGACTGGCTTTCCATCATGCCTCAGTAACTCTAAAACCTAGTCTTGCTCTAAGTTGAAGGTAATACAGCAGTCATTCAGTGCCCCCAGCAGCTCTCCAGCCAGCCCTCCCAAAATGTTATGATACAGAAAGATGCAGTAACAGATTCTGGCTTTGGATGTTTCAGATGTTGTTATGGCACTATGGCAGGTTATTTGGCTCTCTTCTTCTTAATGCAAGATGAAATTGCTCCTCGTGGAAACCATTCACAGGTGAAGTGCAATACAAATAGAATCACAGAATTATGGGATCATTTACATTGGAAAAGATCTTTAAGATCATTGAGACCAACTCTTAACATGGTGCTGCCAAGTTTACCACTAAACCATGTTCCTTAGCACCATATCTACACATGTCCTTTAAAGCTTTCCAGGGATGGTGACTGCGCCACTGTGCTGGGCAGCCTCTTGTAGGGCTTAACAACCTTTTTGAAGAAGAAAGTATTTCCTGCTCTGGCAGGAGGGTTGGACCTAACATTCTGTGTGACACTGTGTGTGTGAAATTTTTCCTAATATCCAATCTAAACCTCCCCTGGTGCAACTCGAGGTCATTTCCTCCTGCCCTATTGCTTGTTACTAGGGAGAACAGATTGGCACCCATAACCTCCTTTCAGGTAGCTGTTGAGAATTATGTTCTCTCCTGAGTCTCCTTTTCTCTAGACTGAACAACCACAGTTCCTTTAGCCACTCCTCACAGTATCACAGTATATGAGAGGTTGGAAGGGACCTCCAGAGATCACTGAGTCCAACCCCCCTGCCAAAGCAGGATCAGTTAGAGTAGTCCTCACAGGAATGCATGCAGGTGGTTTTTGAAAGTCTCCAGAGAAGGAGACTCCACAACCTCCCTGGGCAACCTGTTCCAGTGCTCCGTCACCTTCACTGTAAAGAAGGTTCTCCTCATGTTGAGGTCAAATCTTCTATGTTTAAGCTTGAACCTGTTGCTTCTTTTCTTATAACTGTGTACAACTGAAAAGAGCTTGGCCCCATCCGCTGGACACCACCCTCAGATACTTATATACATTGATGAGATCTCCTCTCAGTCTTTTCAAGACTAAACAGCCCCAGGGCTCTCAGTCTCTCTTCATAGGGGAGATGCTCAAGTCCCCTAATCATCCTAGTAGCTCTCCATTGGATACTCTCCAGCAGTTCTCTGTCTCTCTTGAACTGGGGAGCCAAAAACTGGATGCAATATTCCAGGTATGGTCTCACCATGACAGATTAGAGAGGTAGGAGAACCTCCCTAGACCTGCTGGACACACCCTTCTTGATGCATCCCAGGATACCACAAGGGCACATTGCTGTTCCATGGACAATTTGTCCACCAGCACTCCAAGGTCTTTCTCTGTGGAGCTATAACTAACCTGTACTGGTGCATGTTGTTATTCCTCCCCAAATGTAGGACCTTGCACTTGTCCTTATTAAACTTCATGAGGTTTGCCTGCACCCAGCTCTCCAGCCTGTCCAGGTCACATGGGATGGCAGCACAACCTGGCAGGGTGTCAGCCAACCCCCCCTAGTTTTGTATCATCAGTGAACTTGTTGAGGGTACTCTCAATCCCCTCATCCAGGTAGTTGATAAAGATGTTGAGCAAAACTGGACCCAGTACCGATCCCTGGGGAACATCACTGGCCACAGGCCTCCAAGTTGACTCTGTGCCCCTGGTGGCAACCCTCTGAAATCTGTGGTTGAGCCAGTTTTCAATCCACCTCAAGGACCAGCCATCTATGCCACATTGCCTCAAGTCTTATGAGATCTAGACCCTGTGCAAGCTTCATTGTCCTTCTCTGGACATGCTCCAGCACCTAAGTGTCTTTCTTGTAGTGCAAAAGAGTATGCTATCTGCTATTGACTGTGCACTTCCCTCTGAGTGCATGCACTGTGCATGCTCTGTCACACTCTCATTAGTGCAGATAAAGTGGAGTTCATCCTCTGCTTGCAAATAAACAGTAGCTTTTATTGTCCAGGTTGGTAGCTGGTGTGGTGATCAGGATTCTTGGAAGTCCTTGGGACACCTCTGATATTTACAGCATCATTTGCAAATTCCAGATGCAGAGGAGTTGCATAGAATAGAATAGAATTAACCAGGTTGGAAGAGACCTTTGAGATCATGGAGTCCAACCTATCACCCAACACCATCTAATCAACTAAACCACGGCACCAAGCACCCCATCCAGTCTCTTTCTAAACACCTCCAGTGATGGTGACTCCACCACCTCCCCAGGCAGCCCATTCCAATGGCAAATCACTCTTTCTGTGAAGAACTTCTTCCTAACATCCAGCCTAAACCTCCCCTGGTACAGCTTGAGGGTGTATCCTCTTGTTCTGTTGGTGGTTGTCTGGGAGAAGAGACCAACCCCCACCTGGCTACAACCTTCCTTCAGGTAGCTGGAGAAAGCAATAAGATCTCCCCTGAGCCTCCTCCTCTCCAAGCTAAGCAACCCCAGCTCCCTCAGCCTCTCCTCATAAGGCTTGTGCTCCAAACCCCTCCTCATCTTTGTTGCCCTTCTCTGGACACATTCCAGCAAGTCAACATCTTTCCTAAACTGAGTGGCCCAGAACTGGACACAGGACTCAAGTTGTGACCTAACCAGTGTTGAGTAGAGGCAGAATGACCTCCCTTTTTCAGGGGGAGCTGGCACAGACAGAATCTTTTGAGATGTGTGATTCTGAGAGATTTCTGCTTAACTCTAGTGGGAGACTGAAGTGACACCAATAATTTTTCCATTTTGCTCTCTCCTCTGCTAGGACGGCATCTAGTGGAGTACCAGGTGGGCAGTGGGAACTCTTGAGAGTCGTATAGAGAAGAGTACTACTCAAATATTTATTTTGTCTTTTCCTACACATGATAATCTGCTAATTACAGCTACAATTTCAGGCTGTTTACAGCTCAAAAGGCAAAATGAGCTGCTGGATGAGCAATCCAAGCATGAACTGTGTGTACGGAAACCGCTGCAGATGTGCTGCAGTTGATGGGCACAATGAGTCAAGGAACCCATGCTTGGTCTGGTAGCTCCTTTCTGGGTGTTAGAAGAGTGTGCACTCAACATGTTGGAACTGTGTAGAATTATAGAACCTGTCTGGCAGTGCCTGCATTAACTACAAGAAGCTACATGCCACTGTGAAGCATTTTGTCACCTTGCACATTGATGGACTGCACTGAGGGCAGAGCCAGGTTTACTTTAGTACTCGTCATGATTCAGGCTGTTACTGAGGGCCAACAGAGATGAAAACTGCACAAGCTCTTGACCTCACATTGTTTGCTTTCCTCAGTGTCCTGGCTCGTGTGTCGTGGGAGCAAAGAACTAAAGCTATCTGCTGCTCATCTTAGCTTGCTGATTTGAGGGCTGGGGATTAGAAACCTTGTTTTCCTCCCTTGTGTGGACAAGTCTGCAATGACCTCTTGGCAGCAAGGAAACTCCAGCTGCAAGCTACCGGTAGTCAGATGCTGATCTTTAGGGACATTCTGCTGGGATATGTACCTGAAGGGAGATTGTAGCCAGGTGGGGGTTGGTCTCTTCTCCCAGGCAACACCAACAGAACAAGAGGACAGTCTTAATCTGTGCCAGGGGAGGTTCAGGCTGGATGTTAGGAAGAAGTTCTTCACCAAAAGAGTGATTGGCCATTGGAATGGGCTGCCCAGGGAGGTGGTGGAGTCACCATCACTGGAAGTGTTTTAAGAAGAGACTGGATGAGGCACTTGGTGTCATGGTTTAGTTGATGAGATGGTGTTGGGTGATAGGTTGGACTTAATGATCTCAAAGGTCTTTTCCAACCTGGTCTGGTCTGTTCTATTCTATAATGTTCTGTTCTACTCTATTCTACTCTATTCTACTCTATTCTACTCTATTCTACTCTTTAATAATTCTCTGATAAAGGCCTAGCTAAAGCAAGGAATTACTGAAAGGAACTGATGATCCCATGCCATTCCCCACTGATGACTTCCAGAGAGTGAAACCTCTTCTTGTGATTCCAGAAGAACTCAATACTTCAGAAAGTAAGTGTTGGTGAAGGAGGTCCGGACTCCAGCAGAATGAATTCACTCTCATAGAAGGTGGTTTTGTTTTCTCCTGAGCAAACATAAGAGCTTCACTTGAGATATTCAGAGTTCAACATTCATGTGTTCTGTTTCCAGCCAGTGTTTTTAATATGCTTGTTTCTCATGGATATAGACACTTTCCAGATATATCCAGAAAAGCATCTGGTTGTGCTTCCCTACTGTCTGCAAATGGACTGCCCCAAACAATTTTCTGTTGGACACTAATTTGTTCATTAGTGTTTAATCAATTTACCCACAGTCTGAAAGGAAGTCAGATTTTTTCCCCCCAAGAATGCTTGTTTCTTGCAGGCACACAGTAATTTCTATTTCTGCCTTGATGGCCTTGCAGCAATTTCACACTGCAGTGAGGTTTTTTTGGTCATAGTTTCAACTTCAGCACGAAGCTTAAGACAGCCTGGAGAAAAAAAGGCTCTGGGGAGACCTTATAGCACCCTTCCAGTACCTGAAGGGGGCCTTCAAGTAAGCAGGGAAGGGACTTTTGACAGGGGCTTGTAGGGATAGAACGAGAGGGAATGTACTGAAGCTCGAGGAGGGTAGAGTTAGACTGGTTATTTTAAAGAAATTCTGTACAGTGATGGTGGTGAGACACTGGACCAGGTTGCCCAGGGAGATGCTGAATGCCCTCTCCCTGGAGGTGTTCAAGGCCAGGCTGGATGAGGGCTTGAGTGACCTGGTCTAGTCGAAGGCATCCCTGCCCATGGCACCAGGGATGGAACTAGATGATCTTTAAGGTCCCTTTCAACCTAAGCCATTCTGCGAATCTTTGACAGGAACTGGTGAGCAAGACTCCCCTCTCTTAAAATGAATCAGGTTAGTGCTGGTATCATCTAGGAATCAGTCATTTGGGCATTCTACTACTCTTTCCCTTCCATAAACCTATCTGGATGTAAGAACTGGGGATGTTTTCAAGGCACAGTTTGTGGGCTTTAAGAACACCAGAATAGCCATGATAGTGTTGTTCATAGAGTTATCAAACCCTGAAACTCATCCTTGCAGTCATGAGAGAAGGGCAACAAGGCTGGGGAGAGGCCTTGAGCACAAGCCCTATGAGGAGAGGCTGAGGGAGCTGGGATTGTTTAGCCTGGAGAAGAGGAGGCTCAGGGGAGACCTCATTGTTCTCTACAACTACCTGAAAGGTGGTTGTAGCCAGGAAGGGGTTGGTCTCTTCTCCCTAGAAACCAGCAGCAGAACAAGAGGACAGAGTCTCAAGCTGCACCAAGAGAAGTTTAGGCTCGAGGTGAAGAGGAAGCTCTTCACTAAGAGAGTCATTCGTCATTGTAATGTGCTGCCCAGGGAGGTGGTTGAGTGCTCCTCTTCCTTAGGTGGGAAGAAATTCCTAATTGTTCTTTTGGACTAATCCTGAAGGAGTCCTTTAAAGGAGAGGCTCATTATAGTTAAGGATTTCCTGTTAGAAATAAAATAAAAGCCTTTATAACCCCCCTTAGCTGCTTCTCAGTTTGGAAGCACAGCATAACAGCCCCAAAATCTTCTCTCTAAACAAACACCACACTCTCTTGGAAGCCAAAACCAAAATAAAATGAAAAGTCCCCACTTTCTTCTGCATTTCTTCACTGGAGGAAAAAGGAAGTGGGGGGGGGGGGGAAAAAAGTGGAATGCAGGTGACTTCTCTTCTGTTTGCAAAGTCAGTTTCCTACCAAAACCAGAGTGGTTAAATTCACAAATCTTGGTTATGTTGTTGTAGGACATGATCAAAAGCTGTGTCATGTTTTTTCAACCCAAGGTGATTTTTTTGGATTAAAAAATAAAGTTCAGGTCTTGGCCCGAATGACAGAAGTGCCTTTGAAAATGAAGAGCCAATTTGCCAAACATCCACAAGGTAATCCAAGTCATCCCTGACTTTTGAGTCCATTCAGGAAGTCCCAAATACCAGGGCTCTCCCACCCACTGAGACTATTACACAAAGTTCAGTGCCCATAACACTAACCCCATCTGCAGTTTGAGGAAAAATATTCCACACCTCTCACATTGTGCTGGCTGTGAGTTAAGGCATTCATACTGGAGGGCAGTCTCTCAGGTGGCAAATATTTCCAACAGTGTGAATAAGCTTTAATACTAATCCTTTCCACAAGAGAACCTTGCAGATTTTAGGATGTGCCCACTGACCTTCCTCTGTAGGCTTGGCTCTCATGCTACTTTGAAACAGTAAGTAGTTTTAATGTTCACTGTACCTTCAGGGCTCCATACTTGTTAAATTAGCTCATTATAAGGTAAACTGTTTCTGGATATGTTGTTTATCTCTGCAGTACATAGTCACACTGGTTTTGTATACATCTTTCATCTTCAGGATTATTCTTCTAAGCTAGTAGTTAACACAATACAATACAATAAATCCAGGTTGGAAGAGACCTTCAAGATCATCGTGTCCAACCTATCAACCAATCCAATCCACCTAAACAACTAGATCATGGCACCCAGTACCCCATCAAGTCTCCTCCTGAACACCTCCAATGATGGTGACTCCACCACCTCCCTGGGCAGCCCATTCCAATGGGCAATCACTCTCTCTGTAAAGAACTTTCTCCTAACATCCAGTCTAAACCTCCCCCTAGTTGATGCAAAGTTCCCTACAGCAGAGTATAAACCTCTCTCTTTTTCATATCCTGATTTCTTTTTTCCCCTCCCTTCTCCTCCCTTCCCCTCCCTTCCCAAGATGGTGTGGAGAAAAATATAGGAGACACTAGAGAACAGGCAAGATAAAAAGTTCTTCTGTTTTCTTTTAATAGCTAGAAGCCTAGGCACTACCAGAACAAGCCTCAGGTAGCAGTGTTGGTAATGCACTGGGGAATTTAATCCAGGCTGTGGATCATGAAAAATGAGAGGGATCCTGCCAGAAGGCTAATTTTTAAACCTTGTCTCTTTCTCCAACCAAGTTTAGCAACAAAAGGGCTGATCCAGACAGCATCCTTTTAGTGTCATGCCAAAGATCTTTAACATGTTAAGAAGTATAGAGCAAACTCATCAATTCCCTGCATGGCACTTAGAAGAGAGTTCCTTTTGGCCAGCTTGATCCATTTAGTAGGTGAGCAGTTTAAGCTAATCTTCTAGACACTTCCTGTAATGCTCTGTAAACTGGTTCAGATTTAACACCTAAGTACTAGGTGGCTGAAGTCATAAATCCCACTCTTACTTATTTACCAGATAATGTATGGTACTAAATGGTTTAATTTCTTAACAGTACTACTCTGCATCCCACTTTTTCACAACTTATGCCTGTGAAAACAAAATTTTGGCACAGAGCAACTGGAATCTCTGCTTCTGGGAAGGAATTTGGCAGATCCTGAGAGGAGCCTTGTGGCAATACTTCCATATTTTCCTGGCAGTATTGAGGAGAAATTGTAGAGGATGGAATCTTCCGTGCTGCTCCATACAGCTGCTGCCAAGGTGCTGGTGGTAAGCATGCTGTTAGATGAAGTTTAGCAAAGAATTCCTGTATTTATGTCTCATGTGAAAACATAATTTGAGAAAGATGGCTCATTCTGACAGGGGAAAACCATATGACCACAAGCTCTGATACAGCTGCATGAATCTGATCTGTGAACTGGAAACCTAAATTAAAAACCGAATTATTTGTGGTCTAAGTGAAAAGTAGGATGAGGCAAGTTACTGAGAAAGACAGGACAGGAGGGAAAGTTACCTGATTGTAAGGTTGGTATGAGCTGCCTTTCCCTGATAATAGAATCAACACTACACCTATTAATAAGCTGCACCTGGCATGCAAACAGTAAACAAGAGTACACAAATGTCAGTGATCAGATCAGATTGTAGCAAATGTGATGGTAAAAAGTCCTCTCAGAAAAGAACCAGAACATGCAAAGGTTGTATGCTTCCAAAACCTGCTCTGCATGAACAGACCTGGAAGGTCCCTGTCGAAGTACATCAGTTTATTATTCTTTTCTGTGCAAAGCAGCTGAACATCACTGTGGAAGCCATAAAACTGCTGCGCTTCACTCCCTGGTCTGTTCCCTGGAGACCTACTGCAGACAGGCTGAGGGAGCTGGGGTTGTTCAGCCTGAAGATGAGAAAGCTCTGGGGAGACCTTCTAGCAACCTTCCAGTATCCAAAGGGGGCCTTTCAAGAATGCTGGGGAAGGATGCTTTACAGGGGCATGTAGCACTAGCACAAGGGCAAATGGTGTTAAACTAGAGAGGGTTGGACTTAGACTGGACATTAGGAGGAAGCTCTTTACTGTGAGGGTAGTGGAACACTGTAACAGGTTACCTGTGGAGGCCCCATCCCTAGAGACATTCAAGGTCAGGCTTAATGGGGCTCTGAGCAACTTGATTTAGTTGGGGATGTCCCTGCTTACTGCAGGGGGTTGGACTAGATGACCTGTAGAGGTTTCTTCCAAGCCAGTGGATTCTAAGCTATTTAATATCCGTACCACATAGAGGATTGCAAAGAATGCAATATCCACAAATTTATGAATTCCATTAAAAAAAAATCTAGGAAGGAAGGCAGGAAGGGTGTGTTTTCATACAGATGTAGGCAAAAAAAGACCTCAGAAATCATCCTGTGCCATTTTTTGGGAAGCTTGCCATTAGAAAACCATCAGCTGCAGGTGCGGTTTTAAATAGGTGAGTTTGTTACAGCTTTAGAGTGCTGGAAGAATGGAAAGAGTTTAGGAGGGCTAGGGAATGTTTATGTGGAGAATCCTACTATAGTTTCCCAAGAATAAGATGGGTTTAAGAACACTTTTTATTCCCTGAAACATTGTCTTTTTACCTGCATCCCTATTGTTCATTAATCAAGAGTAACATAATTTTTTTCCATTCTTTTGCTTGAGATTTTAATCAGGATCCAGCCTATCATTTGACTCCCCTTTTACCCTTTTCTTCTCATAGACCTTCCTATAGACTTTCCAGACTTTCTAAACTCAGTCTTATTGCCAGGCAGTTTGCTAAGGACTTTTAGGTTCAAGCTGTCCAGAGATCTTGATTTTAATGTTGTATGCCTCAGGAGGTTGTGCTCTTATGTTCTTACACGGCCTATATATGTACTGGATTTTTTTGATCATAAATATGCAATCTACTCTTATTCAAACAATTTGCCCTTTGGGTATCATAATTGAGACTCTTATGATTTGTGTTTAGTAAATGGCCTTGCCTTCATTCCCTTTTGTGCTGTGTGCCAGCTGATACTAAGCCACGTGCATTCAAATCCTGCAGCGCCGAGGTGGCAGTGGTGTACTAGAAAGTGTCACTGATTCATCATTCCTTGGAGGTATTCAAGAGGGGATTGGACGTGGCACTTGGTGCCATGGTTTAGTAGTCATGAGGTCTTGGGTGGCAGGTTGGACTCGATGATCTTTGAGGTCTTTTCCAACCTTATTGATCCTATGATCCTATGATCTAACAGAGTCTATCCTTCCTATGTAGATCTAGAATCTCATAGCAGCTTCCCTTGTACCTCAAGAGTTCTGGAAAGATGTGTACCCAGGAGCTAATTACAGAGACAGACACACCAGTTGCTGGCTCACTGGATAATTGTAAATAATTTGATACTTCTAACCTGGCTCAATGACCTCAGATTTTCTTTCTTCTCTGTACTGGAGAACATCCGCTCACTTCTTTTATTTCTGTGCTGGGATAATTTTGTTGTTCATCTATCTATACCTTTCTGGTTATCTGATATATATTGCTGTCATATGAGAATAAAAGCATAATTCATGACTTCTTAATATCAGCTGAGGAAGTTGTATGCATACACTAAGAAGATCACTGTAGATCACAGTATCAACAAGGTTGGAAAAGACCTCAAAGATCTTCAAGTACAACCTGTCACCCAAGACCTCATGACTAGACCATGGCACCAAGTGCCACGTCCAATCCCCTCTTGAACACATCCAGGGATGGTGACTCCACCACCCCCCTGGGCAGCACATTTCAACACCAGCAAAGAAAAGGGTAAGAGGTTAATATGAAATGTTGGCAGACTTCACAGTGCCTACAGCTGTTACATGTGTGATCTGCAACTGTGTCAGCCACCAAGGTGCACCAAAACACCAGGTGTCTGATCACTGCAAGCTGTGTGACAAGGAAATTAATGTTAATTCCTGACTGATGTGGAAAGGAAGAATGCTAAATTCTGCTCTGCAGCATGCTACCAAAAAAGCATTGAAGTGATTTGGAACAGTTAGACAGCACCTGCTATACATACCCACTACACTTTGTGACAGTGATGTTGTGAAAACAGAGAGTTTACCTGGAAGCAGCTGAGAGGAGGAGGCTCAGGGGAGACCTTCTTGCTGTCTACAACTACATGAAGGGTGGTTGTAGCCAGGTGGGGCTTGGTCTCTTCTCTCTAGCAACCAGCACCAGAACAAGAGGACACAGTCTTAAGCTGCACCAGGGGGAGTTTAGGCTGGAGGTGAGGAGAAAGTTCTTCAGTGAGAGAGTCATTCGTCATTGGAATGTGCTGCCCAGGGAGGTGCTGGAGTCACCATCCTCGGAGGTGTTCAAGAGGGGATTGGACGTGGCACTTGGTGCCATGGTTTAGTCATGAGGTCTGTGGTGACAGGTTGGCCTCAATGATCTTTGAGGTCTCTTCCAACCTTGGTGATTCTGTGATTCTGTGAATTAGCAGAAAGTCCTTAAAAGGAGAGAGCAATGCAGTGCATGCTAACATCGAAGTATGTTAGTTCTTGAGTTGCAATGAACAACAATGAGTTTGGAGAGTACAGGAGACCTCTCATGTGAGTGATTAAAGAAAAAAATTACATGACCTATTTATTTATTTATTCACATAATCTGTGGAATGGGAAAATCTGTGGAAAGCACCGGATGGATTTTGGGTATTAACTGGTTACTTCTTCATGAGGATGGGTTCTGCACTTGAGTCCTGCACTTGGGTCGCCACAACTTCATACAACTCTACAGGCTTGTGACAGAGTGACTGGAAGGCTGCATGGCCTGACCTACCTGATCTCCTTCTATGATCAGGTGACTGCCTGGTGGATGTGGGGAGGCCTGTGGATGTGGTCTACCTGGACCTCAGCAAGGCCTTTGACACTGTCCCCCCACAGCAAACTCCTGGCCAAGCTGGCAGCCCATGGCTTGGATGGGAGCACACTGCGTTGGGTTAGGAACTGGCTGGAGGGCCGAGCCCAGAGAGTGGTGGTGAATGGTGCCACATCCAGCTGGCAGCCAGGCACTAGTGGTGTGCCCCAGGGATCAGTGCTGGGCCCCATGCTCTTCAACATCTTTATTGATGATCTGGATGAGGGCATTGAGTCCATCATCAGAAAATTTGCGGACAACACCAAGCTGGGGGCAGGAGTTGATCTGCTGGAGGGCAGAGAGGCTTTGCAGAGGGACCTCGACAGGCTGGACAGATGGGCAGAATCCAAGGGCGTGAGATTGAACACATCCAAGTGCCGGGTTCTGCATATTGGCCACAGCAACCCCATGCAGTGCTATAGGCTGGGGTCAGAGTGGCTGGAGAGCGGCCAGGCAGAGAGGGACCTGGGGGTACTGGTTGATGGTAGGCTGAACATGAGCCTGCAGTGTGCCCAGGCAGGCAAGAGGGCCAATGGCATCCTGGCCTGCATCAGGAACAGTGTGGCCAGCAGGAGCAGGGAGGTCATTCTGCCCCTGTACACAGCACTGGTTAGGCCACACCTTGAGTCCTGTGTCCAGTTCTGGGCCCCTCAGTTTAGGAAGGATGTTGACTTGCTGGAACGTGTCCAGAGAAGGGCAACGAAGTTGGTGAGGGGTTTGGAAGACAAGCCCTATGAGGAGAGGCTGAGGGAGCTGGGGTTGCTTAGCCTGGAAAAGAGGAGACTGAGGGGTGACCTTATTGCTCTCTACAATTACCTGAAGGGACGTTGTGGACAGGCAGAGGTTGGTCTCTTCTCCCAAGCAGGCAGCACCAGAACAAGAGGACACAGTCTCAGGCTGCGCCAGGGGAGGTTTAGGCTGGATGTTAGGAGGAAGTTCTATACAGAGAGACTGTTTGGCCATTGGAATGGTCTGCCCGTGGAGGTGGTGGAGTCACCATCATTGGAGGTGTTCAGGAGGAGACTTGATGGGGTGCTTGGTGCCATGGTTTAGTTGTTTAGGTGGCATTGGATTGGTTGATAGGTTGGACACGATGATCTTGGAGGTCTCTTCCAACCTGGATTTATTGTATTTATTGTATTGTATTGTAAAAGACCTGGGAGTGTTGGTTGACAGCCAGCTGAAACATGAGCCAGCACTGTGCTCAGTTGCCCAAAGAGGCCAGCAGTATCCTGGCCTGTATCAGAATTAAGTCCAGCAAGACTAAGGCAGTGATTTTGCCCTTGTGCACTGCACAGGTGAGGTCACACCTCAAATACTGTGTTTGGGTTTTGGCTCATTGTTACAAGGTGCTGGAGTGTGTCCAGAGAAGGGCACCAAAGCTGGTGAAGGGTCTAGAGCTCACATTTTGTGAGGAGCTGCTGAGGGAACTGGGCTTGTTTAGTCTGGAGGCTGAAGGGGGACCTTATTCTCTGTGACTATCTGAAATGAGGTTGTAGTGAGGTGGGTGCCAGTTCTCCCAAGTAATAGGCACAGAGAAAACAGCCTCAAGTTACACCAGGTGAGATTTAGGTTGGATATCAGGAAAATGTTCTTCTCTGAAAAGGTTGTCAAGTGCTGCAACAGGCTGCACAGGGCAGTGGTGGAGTCACCATCCCTGGAGGGCTTTAAAAGAAGTTCTATACAGAGAGAGTGATTGCCCATTGGAATGGTCTGCCTGGGGAGGTGGTGGAGTCACCATCATTGGAGGTATTCAGGAGGAGACTTGATGAGGTGCTTGGTGCCATGGTTTAGTTGATTAGGTGGTGCTGGATGATAGGTTGGACACGATGATCTTAAAGGTCTCTTCCAACCTGGTCTGGTCTATTCTATTCTATTCTATGTAATGAGGAGTGCTCTGCCTTCTTCCTCACCCCCACGCCTGACTCTTGCTCCTGTAACAAAACTGTGTCTGAAAGATGGAAACAGGGAGTTTAAACAGAAGACTTGAAAACAGGTTACTTTCAGCAGTACCCTTTACTGGAAAAAACTGGTTCCATGAGAAACAGCAAATTATCTAATGTAGAGGTTTAGGAGAACATTTTATGTGACTGGCTGAACTTGTAAGCACAAGAATGCAATGTGCCTAGTGCTATTAGGCAGATGATTGTTTAATGACAGTATCCATATAATGATGTGAAAACATAGTGTAGCATGCAACCAGAAATCTCTCAGATTTGGTGCCCAACTTACTACTGAGAAAAAGGGTGGAAATTGCCAACTTTTGTTAGCGTAGCAGTGGCCACTATAAGTAAATGGCAAAGTTAAGAGGTATGTAGCCAGTTCAGGAAGCTACATTAAACTCCTAACAGTGCTAGCCTATAGTGGGTGTTAGTCTGCCTGAATTAAACAGGAAATACTTCCTTTTATTAGCTGTTATTCCAGTTCATTTGCAACTGAATTGGAATAACTCCTATCCAAATGCATCTGGGTAACCTTTCATTTTCATAAATTAAATGTCACTCTGAAAAAGCTGAGGGCCAAATTTATTCTCATGCAATTCAAATGAGGCTTTCTCCACGTCTCTTGTTTTCTTAGGTGCAGTGACAGGACAGTGGTGAAGAGGAATGTGAACACACATATGGGGTTTTTGGTGGGGTTGTTTTGTTTCTTTTCAGAGCTGCTAGTAAGACTGTATGAGTTTGGGTAAGGAATGGGAAGCAGCAGCTGTGAGTTACAGCTAAGAACATTCTGGGATCTGTATAAATGGATACTCCCTGTATTGCCCAACCATTACTCCAAAGATAGGAAGAAGTGAGTGTCCTTCACGTCATCTCCTGCTCACCCCAGCTGAGTAATGTTTTGCTAACATTGCTGCTGGTTGCCTTGTGGACTCTTTTGACAGTGTCATTGGGGCTCTCTGTGGTGACACAGACCATATTTTGAAAGGTGAATGCCAAAATACTCTGGTTGTGTTGTCTTTTAAAGCATTTACAAACTCTGGCCAAGGCAGCCATGAGCATGTATCTTACAAGACAGTCAGATCACACCAGCTATGTCTAGGGTGCACAAGTCAGCTGCCCCGGATTTTGGATATAACAGAGTTCCTGAATCCCTGAGAAAGTGGAATTGAATCCCGTTTTCAATTTAGTTTTAAAAGGAAAAAACAACAACAAAAAGTTGGTTAGGATGAGGGGCTCTTTCTCACAATTCACCAGCCCTATTGAGCAGAATATCTCCAGTTCACTTTTGAGTGACTGGGATGTGAAAACACTTGTCCTTGGTTCTGTCAGCATAACAGTTCAGTCCTGAAACACTGGGATTCATCCCATCTGGGGCTGTCTAGAGAGGATTCACTTCTGTTGTTAATCCGTGTCTGGCAGACATACAATGAACTGCTATCTAGAGATACTTTTCCCAATGTCTATACAGGAAGCCCCTAAATAGACCATGTTATTTGGACACCTCTCTCTTTAGAGACATCCCATCTGACTACTAGTTTTTGTTTGCTGAACAAGCTGCTGCATTGTTTGATGTCAGTAATTGCAGCCCTCTGCATCAAAGCTTCTAAGATGGCAAAACAAGGAACCTCCCCATACCTATGTCTCATTCTCTCCTCCTTTAGCTTTGAAAGAAGGAAACATCTTTCCTTGTTACTTTACAGAACATGTAGAGTGTGGACATGGTTAAAATGGTGGGAAATAATGCTATTAATAGTTCCCTGCATGTAAATAAGAACTGGATAGGACTTCTGGAAACCAGGAGGTAGATTATTCAGAGCCAGTCCTGCAAGTTAACCAACCTGTTTCAGTAATGACTTCCTTAAGTGTTCAGGGTTTTGTATGCAAGAACAGAAGACCTGCCACACTCTTAAAACTTACTTAAGTGTTTAAAGTCAAGTGTTTAAAGTTTGAGTGTTGTGTCCCCCAACAGCTCACCAAGACCGCTGTGCTAGACTGGAAACGAGATGCAGCTTCAGATCAAAGGAAAATGGCCATCACTTTCAATCTCTTGGTAGAGGATTGATAAAAAGCAATTCTGTCTGTGTTAAGCTTGTGATTTGATTTGATTAGCTGATGCATTCATTTGATGATTTCAGAATTTGATTATTTAAGACATCACCTTTAAATCATTTGATTTATCGATCCAAATTCTTTGTGACTTAGACTTGGCTGTAGTTAGATTTTAATGCAGAGAATTTAAACCAGTTTAGGCCTAGTGATATTTCAGCCTGTTCTTAACATTTCCTTACTAGTTTTTAGAGAGAAAATCTATGCAGAGTGTATAGATCTATGTTTTGGGTATTCTTTGTTCTTTTAAACCCAAAAAGCCTCGAGGGATAAAATGTAATTTAGCCTTGGTATTTAGAAGACATTTGACTCTCTTTAAATTAAATCCTTTGTTCCCACATATTGCACAATACTTCAAGCAGCAGCAAAATAATACCCTTTAAGTCGCAGTCTGATCATTATAAGATCCAAAATTAACTAATAACAGATCCACAAACTGCTACTCGCTCATTTCAGCAAATCTCTTCAGTGCATCCGGTCCAACCCAGGTCCTTACCATACTGTGGACTGAGTTAGCAATGTCCACATCAATAGCGAAAGGAAAAACACATAACATCAACATTTAGCTCCACTGAAATACCATAATGTCATTCAAAATGCCTCATCAAATGCACATATTCAGAGACCTGATTGGAGGTCAAAAGGTCTTATATTTAACAGGCTTCTTCAGTGAAAAGGCAGTTAACCTTGCAAGGGTTTTGAGTGAATCACAGTACCACAGTATCGCCAAGGTTGGAAGAGACCTCAAAGATCATCGAGTCCAACCTGTCTCCACAGACCTCATGACTAGACCATGGCACCAAGTGCCACATCCAGTCCCCTCTTGGACACCTCCAGGGATGGTGACTCCACCACCTCCCTGGGCAGCACATTCCAATGACAAATGACTCCATGAAGAACTTCCTCCTCACCTCGAGCCTAAACTTTCCCTGGCACAGCTTGAGACTGTGTCCTCTTGTTCTGGTGCTGGTTGCTAGAGAGAAGAGACCGACCCCTTCCTGGCTACAACCACCTTTCAGGTAGTTGTAGAGAGCAATGAGGTCTCCCCTGAGCCTCCTCTTCTCCAGGCTAAACAATCCCAGCTCCCTCAGCCTCTCCTCATAGGGCTTGTGCTCAAGGCCTCTCCCCAGCCTTGTTGCCTTTCTCTGGACACGTTCAAGTGTGTCAATGTCCTTCCTAAATAAAATGTGCTAAGGAGCTAGAACAGAGTGAAAGCTACAACAGTGTCAAACTGTGGCTGGGAATCAAGACTGGATTTCAGTATAGAGGTGAAACTTCTACAGATGAAGCTCTGTTCTGCAGGAAGCAGAAATATGTGAAACATCCAAACGCAGTCTGGGAGGACACCTTGGCTCTGTTACGTGAGAATATACAGACTGTTTAAAACCATTGCTGTGTCACTGATGCTAAAGCAGCCTTACAGCCTGATTTCTTCATGACTTTTTTGCCTGGTTTGGTGTTTGTGCCAGACTACTTGGACTTTTGTAATGGTCTAACCTGCTAAGGGAAGGAGGAATAAAGTGCATGACTTACTGACAGCAGAGTCACTTGAGCAGTCAAGAACACTGTAAAAAACTGACGACTTAGGACCAAATGGGTCTCTTGGGTTACTGAATAAGGTCTGCCACAGCCCAAGGCAGCCTTGCCATGGAAATTTAGATGAGAAAGGACCACGCAACATTCACCCTTTGCTGAGAGTGCTAGAAATGCTGAAAAGCAGAGCTGACTGGGATGCTAAATTCTACAATCTGTGGCAATGGAGCAGAGCTATCTTACAGGTTTTGTGACCCAGGCCAAGTGTGGGAGCCAAGGACTAAGTCTCTTTACATTTCCATTTGCCAGTTGCATCATTCCACCCCAGACAGATAGTTGTCTCATTAAACGATGGCTTGGTTTGAACTGCAGTACTGCAGCAGTATCAAACTAAAGTGGGTAAGTGAACCTGTCTGCTATCTAATGCTTGTAGGAGCAGCAAAATATAGAAGTACTTTCCATCAGCTTGATTTTTTTTTCCTGAACATCTGAAATCAGTTTTGGACAGATCAAATAACAGTACTAAGATTCTCTCTGTTTAATGGGATATGCTGAAAGGAAGTTACATTGCTTAATTTCTAAAATGATGATTTTAAGTTTTCCAACCAACTTTTCAGTCCTACCAGCAAGGAAATGAAGTGCTAACTATGCAAACAAATTTGGGGATGCTCCTCCTTGCTCCTCTGTAACTCAGTTATCAGACTGATTTCTAAAGAAAGAAGGGACTTAGGTTGTTACACCAATAGTACTTCCCATGGGTGTCTCCACTAATGGCATAATGCAATGAAAAGGTAAGGCATGCTTTTAGAGTATTTGCTGATCCCCTTCATACAAGCTACAAGCTCAATTAGGTGTTTCCTGATCTGCCTCTTTCTTTCCCAGACTCAAATAGCCATATTACTGGGAAAGGCAGAAGCATGGGCAGAAGACACATTGAATAACAATCTTGGCTTACGTGTTGACTACAAAAGCCATCAAAACAGGTCATTGCCCACAAAGTCTTACAGTCACAAACAGTTTCTGACTTTCCCTGTTTTATCTTAAGGTAGGCACCTCTCTTGTCCATCTAATGGTAGTGTGCAATTCCTGAAGGAAGCAGATCTGCAGCAAGCTCTCCATTGTGGCCTCCAGAACTTCCTTGCATGGTCATTGCCTTGTGTCCTGAGCTGATTACAATAAGAGAGCTCACAAACTAGGTGCATGGGGACATTTTCTTGAGAAAATAGAGGAAACCAGTTTGACTCTATTTTTAATGTCTTGGGTTTGCAACAACTACTACCTTGTCCTGTCTTCTGGAAGCAAACCCCAACAACTAATTGAGAAATAAAGCTGGTACAATTGTTTAGCTTGTTGGAGGGCTTTTGAGTCTAAGACATATAGCAGTGGGTTTTCACATGCATCTCCTCTGGGAAAGGTAACAGAAGTAGTTGTTGAGTGTGTATTGATTGTAGAGTGATTTTAAAAATATGCTTAAGAAAAAGAGAGAAACAATCAGTTAAAAGCATTGTGATGTCAGAGAATGTGAGCAGAACAAGAGCTGCCTTTTTCAGGAGGAGAAGAGAGCTCTTTGGCCTCGCAGATGTGTGATGGACATTAGTGACAGGAATTACAGACAGTGCCCTGAAGAAAGAATCAAATTGTCTATTGAAGACAAGGGTAGAAGGTATATCCTTTTCTTTAACAAAAACAACTGTGTTTTCCCTCCAAAAGGTCAAGCAAGTCAAATGGCTTTAGTGGGGTTTTGCTGTGGTGTTGTTTTTTGGTTGTTTTGTTGGGGCTTTTTTCCACTTCCCCCCTGCTATTTATAGCCTAAATCAAAGTTTCAGAAGTGAGTTTAAAACTGGGAGGCTTTTTCCTCACATAATCTAGGGGAGTGTATCCCTATATATTCCTTCTCCTTTTGTGTTCCTGGAAAGGAATTTTCAGTAAAGTGCTGGGCAGCTTCTGAATGTCTTTGGTTACAATTTCAGTCAAGAAGAGAAATGTGATTTTTACCTGCTTTGCATGCAGATAATTTTTCACCAGATTCCTGATAGTGATACATTCGTTTCTCAGAACTCTAGGATCAAGCATCCTAGGTAAGAGCAAGACTGTCACACCTCAAAACTTTGTTTCACCATCTGCTTTCTTTCCCCCTGCACAGTTCATCTGAACTGTGCTAATCATACTTCTTCATGTCTTACCTTTAGCAGTATCTAGACAAGTCTTGGCCAAAGACACTTTTTGGGGGGGGCATGTACTATTTCATATAAAGAAGCATGGAAGCCTGGCCCTTTGAGAAGAGCAGGTAAGGGTTTTTTGAGCAGACAGGAGCAAAAGGTAAGGAGAATATGCAGTGGAAAGAGAATTTTTCTCTCCCACTTGTGTGTTTACAACTTCTAAAATACAGTTTTGCAATATTAATACAATACAATATACAATACAATAAATCCAGGTTGGAAGAGACCTTCAAGATCATTGCGTCCAACCTATGAACCAATCCAACCCACCCAAACAACTAGATCATGGCACCAAGCACCCCATCAAGTCTCCTCCTGAATACCCCCAATGATGGTGACTCTACCACCTCCCCGGCAGACCATTCCAATGGGCAATCACTCTCTCTGTGTAGAACTTCCTCCTAACATCCAGTCTAAACCTCCCTTGGCACAGCCTGATACTGTGTCCTCTTGTTCTGGTACTGGCTGCCTGGGAGAAGAGACCAACCTCTGCCTGTCTTCAATCTCCCTTCAGGTAGTTGTAGAGAGCAATAAGGTCACCCCTCAGTCTCCTCTTCTCCAGGCTAAGCAACCCCAGCTCCCTCAGCCTCTCCTCATA
The DNA here is from genome assembly GCA_015227895.2 of Colaptes auratus. Lineage (NCBI taxonomy): Eukaryota > Metazoa > Chordata > Aves > Piciformes > Picidae > Colaptes > Colaptes auratus. Next base: position 6,638,388 of record CM037646.1, on the reverse strand, counting down.
GGCCTTGTGTTCCAAACCCCTCCCCAACTTCGTTGCCCTTCTCTGGACACGTTCCAGCAAGTCAACATCCTTCCTAAACTGAGGGGCCCAGAACTGGACACAGTACAAATCTCACCTGCAAGGATGTGAACTTCTGGGATTCAGATTCTGCTTAATCCTTGCCATTTTTTGCTTAGACTTTTGGTCCACTATTTTTTCTCCTGTTGTTTATTCCCTTCACAGAAGTAAGGGTTTTTTTCCCCATGTAAATTAACAAGTCTGCCTGTTAGGTCAGGCAAGTGGGGGCCACATGGCAGGTAGAAGAGCCAGCAACAACATGTGGGTATTACACTAGAGTGGTGTGAAAATGGCTGAGGAGCTCTGAAGCTGTTACTTGAACTCCCAGAGAGACTTCAGTTGTAGTGACGCTTGTTCAAGGTCTAAGCTTCTGAACATAAAAATGCCCTTTGAAGTTTTAAAAAATAATCAGCAGGGCTTTCCTAAGTCCAAAAAAAGCATTGCATTGGCACAAGAAAAGTCAGTTTTATCAGTCAGGGAAGAATTGACCACATGGCTAAAATTACTTTCTGCATAAATGAGTCTTTTCATGGCTTTCCCGTTTGCATAAAGCAAAGGTAATTGAGCCTCAGTCTCTAGCACACACAGGCACATTCATGGCATATATCACATGCATGCTCCGTGATACCTCTGGATGAAGGCTGTGTGAACTGTATCGGTATAGATTCAGATACTGCCTTCTTGACTGGAAGCCCACAGCTATCTGTGGTGTGCTCTACTTTTTTCTTATCAATGGGTTTAGGAAAGAGTAGTGGGAGAACTTGCAAGAAAAACAATTCTCAGGAAGTCAGCATTTTTATGGCGCGGCAGAAGCCTCGCTCCTTTAAAAAGCCATAGACCATGTACGCCCTTAGGAGGGTGCCCCTAGATCTAGCTTCAGCCTGTGGCTGCTTGCAGATGAGAATCCAGAGAGGTAGCCCTGCTACAACATAGCAGCAAGTTGTGCAGTTATGTCAGCTTCTGAGTTCCTGAGAGGTTGCTCTATCTAATCTTCTGCTTGGTAAAGCAGGAATTGACAGCACAGCTTGTGGCAGCTCAATACCCACTTTGGGAACTCAGAGATGTGCTCTCAAAACAATGGACACTACCCAAGGCTGAGAGCTTATTTCCCCAAGTGCTTTAAAAAAAAAGCCCCACCAAACACCCCCCCAAATGAAACAACAACCAACTAAACAAACCACCAAAAATACTTTGATATTTGAGTGCAATTTAGTTGTGTCTGTCTCTTCTCTTCTGATGTATGTATTTATTGCTCATCTCTCTCTCTCCATGCATCTTTATTTGCTATGATATTACTTCATTGTCTCTTGTCTGAGAATGCGAGATGATGTGATCTGGGATTTTATCTTCCTCTACTTTGGGTACAGCCTGGTCCTATTTATCTGTGTTATCTATGTGAAATGTATTATTGAGCAGAACTTCAGCCCATACCTAAACTGTTAATAATCAATGGAAGAGCTGAAAATGGGAAACAGGTCTTCAGGTATTGAGGATTTCTCTTCCCTTCTGGAATCTCATAAAAGATATTTCACATAGCTCTGAGAAACCACAGTCTCATATAATTTAGAAAGAGGTGGCCCTTAGCCAGCTTTCAAATAAACACTCTCTGCTCTTTCATTAAAAGAAAACATTATCATAATATTCAATTACAAGTCAAATGGTGAAGGTATCTTTCCTTGTGTACAGGATATCCTTTGAAGTCACAGAGCCCAGAGTGATTTTCACATGAGGGGTGACCAAGTAGGAAAGAAGTAAATAAACCAGTAACATTGGTTGTTTTTCACATTCCTGTCCTGGTTATAGAAATACTTGTGCTTGGAGGCCGAGTTTCTCATTATTCACAGCTTTTTATTTCCCTGAATTTAATGCTTCTTGTTGCTTATTTGCTGTGTAGGAGCTACTATCTTTCTGATGTGCCTCTCCATAATGATCAAAGCAATAAAATAAAAATCTAGCACTGCAACTCTACCTTTGGGACACACTTTGAAGCTTGCCAGCTGAGATACAGGTGAAATTCCATGAAAGAGCAGACAAGGCTGGACAGATGGGCACAGTCCCAGGGCATGAGATTTAGCACATCTCAGTGCTGGGCTCTACACATTGGCCACAACAACCCCATGCAGTGCTACAGGCTGGGGTCGGAGTGGCAGGAGAGCGGCCAGGCAGAAAGGTACTTGGGGGAGCTTGTAGATGGTAGGCTGAACATGAGCCTGCAGTGTGCCCAGGTGGCCAAGAAGGCCAATGGCATCCTGGCCTGGATCAGGAATAGTGTGGCCAGCAGGAGCAGGGAGGTCATTCTGCCCCTGTACACTGCACTGCTTAGGCCACACCTTGAGTCTTGTGTCCAGTTCTGGGCCCCTCAGTTTAGGATGTTAACTTGCTGGAAGGTAGGAATCGGCTGCCCATGGAGGTGGGGGAGACACCTTCATTGGAGGTGTTCAGGAGGAGACTTGATGGGGTGCTTGGCTGCATGGTTTAGTTGTTTTGGTGGGTTGGATTGGTTGATGAGTTGGAAGTGATGATCTTGAAGGTCTCTTTCAACCTGGTGTATTGTATTATTATTATTGTATAACAAAGCTGGGGAGGGGTTTGGAGCACCAGCCCTGTGAGGAGAGGCTGAGGGAGCTGGGGTTGCTTAGCCTGGAGAAGAGGAGGCTCAGGGGAGACCTTCTTGCTGTCTACAACTACCTGAAGGGAGGTTGTAGCCACGTGGGGGTTGGTCTCTTCTCCCAGGCAATCAGTTACAGAACAAGAGGACACAGTCTCAAGCTGCACCAGGGGAGGTTTAGGCTGGATGTTAGGAAGAAATTCTTCACAGAAAGAGTGATTGGCCATTGCAATGGGCTGCCCAGGGAGGTGGTGGAGTCACCATCACTGGAGGTGTTTTGGAAGAGACTAGATGGGGTGCTTGGTGCCATGGTTTAGTTATTAGATGGTGTTGGGTGATAGGTTAGACTCAATGATCTCAGAGGTCTTTTCCAACCTGGTCTATTCTATTCTATTCTATTCTATTCTATTCTATTCTATTCTATTCTATTCTATTCAGCTGACCAGGTTTTGTCCTGGTCCTAGATAGCAGGCTGTTAGGTGAAAGACACTTGTAATAACTAATCCTACTGATTGTTGCTATTTTTCTTTTTTAAAACAATGCAAATAAACCTTCTCTCTCAGAGACTAGCACATCAGCACTTTGTAGAATGCAGAACTGGATGGTCAAAATAGGAAGTCAGGGAATGGATCTGTACTAGCAACAGACCGAGAACAAGCAGGAATATTGTGGCTCTATCAAAGGGCTCTCATTGTACACTCTGTCTCCTGTACCTGCTGTTGACTCCTCCTTTGGATGCTTTATTCCAACAGGAGTACTTGTGCTATGTTAGAATAAGAGATTCGAGCCTCGTTCTTACACTTTGATATTCAAATCGGTAGCTTAAATCAGACATTGTGCTTCTAATACCAGAGTACATTTCAGTACTAGGAGGGTAATGACTGGGAGCTTTTGCTGCTGCAAGAATTTTTGCCTTCTTTACAGAGGCTCTTCGTGTACCAGCACATTAGCAATTGCTGTGTAGCCCTAGGTGGCCTTATATACTTGGTGGCTAAGCAGTGTTTCCACAGCCTCCTAGGAAAAAAAATCAAGTAGCTCCTATGCATCTTCCATCCCCATTAACTGTTCTGCTCCAAATTATGTCTATTGTTTGTTTTGTTGGTGGCTTGGGTGGGTTTTTCTAAGTTGTTCTTGGTGTGGGAGTGTTTTCTTGGATTTGATTGATTGGTTGATTAATTTACTGGTGAATTTGCAGTTACCTCTCAGGGTTTGTTGGTTGGTTGTTTTATTGTTGGTGGTGGTGGTTTTATTGCTGGTGGTGGGTTTTTTCATTGGTTGGTTGTTGGGGGTTTTGTGTGTGTGTGTTGTGTTTTGGTTTGGGTTTTTTAATGCATAATTATTTAGAGGTGTCCTAATCTCTCAGTCCTCCCTGGGTTGAGATGAATATCATCTCTGGAGCACTCCCAGAAGTGATGAATAGATGTGCATAGAAGCAGCAAAGAGCAGGCTCTTTCGGTCTTTTGTCTTTCTGGAGGGGTGGTGTAACTCTTTCTTCTTCCTCCCTCCTTTTTCATGACTTCCTCTCGCTCCTCCCTGGGTTGAGATGAATATCATCTCTGGAGCACTCCCAGAAGTGATGAATAGAGGTGCATAGAAGCAGCAAAGAGCAGGCTCTTTCGGTCTTTTGTCTTTCTGGAGGGGTGGTGTAACTCTTTCTTCTTCTTCTCTCCTTTTTCATTACAATGAAGCCGAGAGCAGAGCCTGTTTGAAAGAGACTAGGTAGAGGCAAAGACAGCCTAATCTTCTTAATGAAGCAGCTGGTCATTAGAAAGGGCCTTGAAAGAAAAGGAGCTAGAGGAAGTTCGCAGTGTGGTATGTTTGGTTTCACAAGGAGGATTCTGTGGTTCAGAAGAGAAAAATCAGTATGTCCAGTAGCAGAAACCCACAAGCAATGTTCTGAAAGACTGGTATGATCAAAAGAAATGGGTGCTTACTCTTTACAAACGACATTATGTGGATTAAACTACCCCTCTTCTTTAAACGTTACTTTTGCAGCTGAGAATATGAGATCTGATTCTTTCCCAAAGTAGTAGTTTTAATTTTTTTTTCTGCTATATTTGTCATTGCCATATCTTAGAATCAACTCTGTGTATTGAGCTGGCTCGTTATATATCCTCAAAGTAATGCCTGAGTGCTTTCTCTTTGTGAAAAATAGGTATGTTGAAAAGACTTTCCTTGTTCCATGGCTGGGCAGACTTGTGCAAATGGCTCTGTGCGTGTGAATATGACATCTGTGGGTGTGAGGACACAGCGCAGAGCTCTGTGTGCTGTCTTCAGGGCAAAATTGTATTGAGAAGCACTTGACATGCAGTTTGTGCACGGGGCTTTGAGTATTAGTATGGAAACTGTGAGCATGCAAGAGCTTTTGTCTTTTCTCTTCTGATATTGGTGTCATCTTGGTGCTGCAGAATTCAATGGTAGCCACGTGGTCTTCAGCAGAGTGAGGGGTTTGGTAGGTTTTAAGGAATTATCTGCCATGTATGGATGGTTTCTGATCCCTCAATAATCTCCTAACAGATACATACAGAAGCTGTGCACTGGAGAAAAGCTTGTAGGATTCACTGGCCTAGAGTCCTGGAGAAGCAAATGGTGTTGGCTGTGATACTTCTTCCTTCTCCTTTAGGTGACCCAGGTGGCTTGCTAAGGCAACTGTAACCAAATAATTGCATCACACTTTTCCTTCGTTCTGTTGAAAGCTCCTTCCCCTAGAGGCTGATCTCATCATCTATGTTGTTATACACAGAGACTCAGAGAGCTGATAGCAGAGTGGGATGGGAACCCTGCCCCGGCATAGTGTCTCAGCCAGACATCATGCTGTAGTGGGAAGGTCTGTGCTCCTATCTTGGAAGAGTTACCATGGGAAGGTGTGTCTCTAATAAAACTGCATTTAATGATGTATGGAGTATCCTGATATCTGACTTATGCTGCTGTGCAAGGGTTAAATTTTCAGAGGGGAATCCTGAGATGATGAAGAGCTGTTGGCAGTCACCCTCGTGTCAAAAGTAGATCAAAGTGAAAAAGAAGTGCAGGAAATGTGCCTTTGTGCTTGGATAGCCTGGGCAAGTAGAGCAGCCCCCGGGGGATTCTTGGAGCAGTGCATACAGAGCATTCCTAAGGCTGTTTCTAGTAATAAAGGGCTAGAAAGGAACATTAAGTAACCTCGCAGATCAAGGGAGCTCAAGGACAACTTGAAGTCCCTTTTTGACTCTCCGCTTAAGTTACGTTGTGCGAAATCAAGTAATTGAAAATAATTTTCCTTTCACTAAATTGCATTCCACCAGATCAATTCCACATTCCTTGTAGTAATTCAATCAAAAACTGGATCTGGAAACGTATTTCTCTCACTTTCTTGCTGGCACACGATTTCTCTTTTGCTGCAAAATGTTGCACTGCCGTGCCATGGAAGCTGCAGGGCAGGGACACAGAGCTTCAGCTACGAGGCACAAAACGCAGAGGCATCCTGAAACTAGTAGCTGAACATCTCCTAGATGGCAACAGTCTGGCAATTATGCATTCTGTTTCTCTTTTGCTGAGTTTTATCAGCTTGCTTGGCCGGTTGACAGAAGGGGGTTTTGAACATCTTAGCGCATTAGTCGAAAACCGATCTGCCCGGGTTTGGAACTCCTATTTCATTTATAATCATGATGAGGAGTCAAAATCTTAACAGTTTTCACAAAGAGAATTGTTCCAAAGTTATGGTTCGATTTAATCAAAATGAGTCATTCAGTATGGCAAACAATCTGTTTGGAAAGCGTTGTAATATTTTCCTTCAGCTAGGTATTACGCACCATTTCGCTGTGTTATTGTTACAAACTCTGAACTCAGAACAGATTGCAGAGTCAAGAAGACATGTTTCAACCTTAACCAAATTCTGTAATGGTTTCCACCTGAATATTTGGAAAAGATCAGCATTCCCCATTAAGTAATGGACGTAGAGAGGCGTGCCGTGAAAAAACAGTCGCTGCTCAGCTTTTTATGGCCGTCAGCAGAGAGTGAGGCTACAGGGAGTCTTTTGAGGGAGCCCTTCTCTTCTGCTTTGTCTGCAGCAACAGGCTTTGCATCTTCCTTCACCTTCCCTTGTGACTAATTATGCCTGTCGCATCTACATGTGTGAATTCACACATACATATCTCCTTTTAAGCTGCAATTGAAAATCCCTATAATGAATGCTGTTCTGAAGGAATAAAACAATTATATTGCCTCCTCTAAATCTATGCACAAGAGCACAACAGCTTTGAAGTGCTGTTCCCTTGGAAGGCAAAACGTATTTCCATCATGTATTCCTTCTTGGTTCTTCTTTGGAGCTTCATGAAAGCTTCTATTAAGGGTTAGACATATCTTCCTTCATTTTATTCATCTTGGAGTTATCCAACTCATGTAAGCCACTCATCCAAGCAATGCCCCCTCTGTGATGATGGCTCTTTGACAGTTTGTTTTAAAACAGGTATCTTAGGGTGCAGTTTCACATCCCTTTCCTCTAACGACAAAGCCAGCATGAAAAGCTTGCATCCTTCCTCTCCCTGCAGCTTGTCATCCTTCTGGTTTTGACAGATCCATATTTCCCTGTGAGAAAAACAGAGCTTCTCTTTATTTTCTCTTTATTCTGAACTTTTTTTTTTCCCCACTAATGTGGAAGGGCCAAGGAAAAGTTAAGATGTCAGTATTAAGAGTTCAGCATTTGGAATTTTGCTGACTCCAGCAATAGATGACATAGACTCCAGGACTGACAAACCTTCAGATGGAAGGCAGTAGCTCAGACCAATGAAATTGCACAAAGGAAAACAGAAGTTGATTGTCAATGAATCTTTAGGTCATGTTCCCGAAAGCCCTTACAGACAGGGTAATCACGTCGGGGTCACCAAATTGTGAGAAACGAGCTCACTGCTGAAATTTATAACCAGTTTATTATAAAATAAAGGCAACACAGCGCTGGGCGCATAGCGAATTTTGCTAGAGGCGCGCCTGAACAACACGAGTTGAACTTATATAGGTGGCAAACATACATATTCATATTCAAACATACATATTCCCCAGCACGCTCCCACCCCTCTCCATCAGGACTGAGACAATACCTGCACTTTTGACCTGGCCAGTCTTTAGACATGTTGGCACCTCACCTTTCTCTCACAATATAGACCATAATCAACCAATCGGCCCAACGATCGAGCCCCAGGTCCCCAGGAATTCCCCTTGCGAAAGCCAAATATTAAAACCTATTTCTCACAGTCATATGGACAAATCTCCTTTATTCAGAACCAATGCTGGTGCAACTTCTGTTAGCTGTTAGGATCTGATCTGCACAGCTTACAAAAGTGGAGTAGATGCCTCTTCTGCCAGGAACCATCCCAGTCTGAGCAAAGAGAAGATAAGAAGTAGAGCAGAATGGGGGTCCCCTGAACAGTGCAATGCAAAGGTCCTTGGAAAGCCTTTGGACAGTTGTGCAGCATTTGATTGAATCCTGGCAGCTGCAGTTAGTGGTGAGACACAATGCAAAACCTAGCTCTTGTTATCTGTGAGAAATAAGCAGCTACTGTTATGAAAATAGACATGGTAATGAGTAGCTGTGCTCTAGGGGAAGAAAATCTTTCCATGTTAATGTGAACAATGTGTGCATGTATACACTGCACAATGACTAGATAAGGAGGATGCAGTACATGGCATATTTTTGGATTTCATGAAGCTTTTTTGGCATCCTATTTCTCAACTGTAATTAAAATAGTCATTCAGGTCTATTTCAGTAGAGTACCTGAAAGCTGGATGAGAAATCATAATGAGCAAGTTGCTTTCGAAGGCAGTAGGCCAGTTAGGGCAAGAGAGGATCGAAGGAATCCATCTTGCATCTTACCTAATAGGTGAGGTTTGTGAGAAAAATGTAGATTACTTGGGCAAAGCATTTTCTGTGAGCTGTCTGGTAGCTGTAGAAGTGGTGGGAACTGCAGTGTACTCTTGTGCTGGAGCTTAAAGAGTATGTTTAAATGCAAACAAAGATCTGAGGTGTGAAAGGGTGAGTACACACTCTACAAAGTGTTGGAGAGGATGAAGAGTGGTTGGACAACATGACTCAGGAAACATCCCTATCCAGGGAAAGGAACTGAGCCACTGAGCGACCAAATAGAGAAAGTGGGGAAACAGAATGAGAGACAAAGCAGCACTTTGTGTAACTAGCAGCAGCCAGGAAGCAGGCATGCTGTGAGCAGCAGGAAGGAGGAGTGCAGGAATTCTGTACAATCATAAATGTCTAGTCCTTTTGTATCTCGTGGAAACTGCAAATGCTCTTGGGTGATCCAAGTGAATATCATAACAGGGGATTGCTCAGTGCCTGGTTGTGAAAAACTCTTCAGACTGATCCACTTACCACCCTTCAAGGAAGATTCTTGTCAGCAGCCAGCAGGTGGGCACGGAGATGGCTTTCTGCCTTTTGTGGATGAGATACAAAGTAGGATTACAACAGCTGAGTCAGTTCCCTAAACTGAATAAGCAAGGAGCTACTGAGGATAGTCCATACTAACATAAATGTCTGGGTTTAGTTTCTCAGAATATAGCTAGCTTTTAGAAATCTTTTAATGATGCCAAAGAAGGACATAAAAGATATGTCCTTAGGTGTCATTCATGTTCTGCACATAAAACAATATAGAAAGGTAAAAAATCAAACAGAACAAAAAGCAACCAGCACCAGAACAAGAGGACACAGTCTCAAGCTGTGCCAGGGGAAGTTTAGGCTGGAGGTTAGGAAGAAGTTCTTCACAGAAAGAGTGATTAGCCATTGGAATGTGCTGCCCAGAAAGGGGTGGAGTCACCATCACTGGAGGTGATTGGGAAGAGACTGGATGGGGTGCTGGTGCCATGGTTTAGTTGATTAGATGGTGTTGGATGATAGGTTAGACTCAATGATCTCAAAGGTCTTTTCCAACCTGTTCTGTTCTGTTCTATTCCATTCCATTCCATTCCATTCCATTCCATTCCATTCCATTCCAAAAAAAAACAAAACCAGGAAAACGCCAACAAAAACCCCACCCAACCCAAAATCCCAAACCCACAAAACACCAAACAAAACCCCCAGACAGACAAAACCCCCAAACACAAAAAAACCCCACCCCTCTCTGCCAAGTACTCTGCCAGTCAGATATGTTGTGTAAGACTTGGGTCTATGAAATGCATGCCTATATTCTCGGGGGGAAAGAGACCGTATGGTTTGACTGGCGTCCAGCACACTGGAGGGAAGCAGCCTTCTAGGCTTGTTAGGCAGACTCATTGGATGGGTGAAATTAGCAACCAAGGGAGATCACAGAAAAGAGGAATAAAAATCACTTGTTTAGCAGAGAGTCAAGGTGTCAAGAATAAAATTAATCAAGGCACCAAGGACTGAAAGAGGAGTTCTTTAATTGCCTACTGCCAACGTGATGAGGCTGGCTAATAAACAAGCGGCAACGGAACAGAATTACTAATTTCTAAACCTGGGATGGGTATTAGACAAGAGGCTTATTTTTGCCTGGTCTGACTTCCTGACAGTCAGGTCTTTTCACTTGCACATTAGTTATATACTCAGAGAAGCAGTAAGAAATATTGAGTTGCTATTTTGATGTGGAAGGGAACCCTCGAAAATGCTCTAAAGGAAATTCCTATTTTGGCAAGAAGATGGCTTGGCTGACCTGCAATTGATTTCCCATCATGAGTTCTAGAAGTGTTTTCTGCAATTTTCTTCACTTCTGTAAAGTAACACCAGGATTCAGGAAAAAAGTCAGCCCTGCAGGTGTCTGAATGCTTTTTTTCCTGCAAGACAGTGAAAGAAATGGAATTACCTTCTGAGTGCTGGAGGCTTCTGATTTTAGTGGGTTTGATTACAGAAAAAAACCAAGCCAGATCTGCGCTGTACCTATATTATTGCTGTGACAGTGGAATGTTGCTACATTTCACAGTATCACAGTATCACCAAGGTTAAAAGAGACCTCAAAGATCATTGAGGCCAACCTGTCACCACAGACCCCATGACTAGCCCATGGCACCAAGTGCCACGTCCAATCCCCTCTTGAACACATCCAGGGACAGTGACTCCACCACCTCCCTGGGCAGCACATTCCAATGGCGAACAACACTCTCGGTGAAGAACTTCCTCCGCACCTCCAGCCTAAACTTCCCCTGGTGCAGCTTGAGACTGTGTCCCCTTGTTCTGGTGCTGGTTGCTAGAGAGAAGAGACCAACCCCTTCCTGGCTACAACCATCGTTCAGGTAGTTGTAGAGAGCAATGTGGTTGCCCCTGAGCCTCCTCTTCTCCAGGCTAAACAACCCCAGCTCCCTCAGCCTCTCCTCATAGTTCTTGTGCTCAAGGCCTCTCCCCAGCCTTGTTGCCCTTCTCTGGACACGTTCAAGTGTCTCAATGTCCTTCCTAAACTGAGGGGCCCAGAACTGGACACAGGACTCAAGGTGTGGCCCAACCAATGCAGAGTACAGGGGCACAATGACTTCCCTGCTCCCACTGGCCACACTATTCCTAATGCATGCCATGATGCCATTGGCCCTCTTGGCCACCTTGGCACCCTGCTGGCTCATGTTTAGGCAGCTGTCAATCAGCACCCCTAGGTCCCTCTCTGGTTGGCAGCTCTCCAACCACTCCGACCCCAGCCTGTAGCTCTGTGTCCTCTCAATCATCTTTATCTTCCTTAATGGCAGACTTACCTTAAGATCTGTATTTGAATACCTTGAGATCATAGATCTTATTGCTACGTACAACCACCCAAAGGGAGGTTGTAGGCAGGTGGAGGTTGGTCTCTTCTCCCAGGCGGCCAGCATCAGAACAAGATGGCAGAGTCTCAAGCTGCACCAGGGGAAGTTTAGGCTGGAGGTTAGGAAGAAGTTCTTCACAGAAAGAACATGAGCCTGCAGTGTGCCCAGGCAGGCAAGAGGGCCAATGGCATCCTGGCCTGCATCAGGAACAGTGTGGCCAGCAGGAGCAGGGAGGTCATTCTGCCCTGTACACTGCACTGGTTAGGCCACACCTTGAGTACTGTGTCCAGTTCTGGGCCCCTCAGTTTAGGAAGGATGTTGTCTTGCTGGAGTGTGTCCAGAGAAGGGCAACAAAGTTGGTGAGGGGTTGGAAGACAAGCCCTATGAGGAGAGGCTGAGGGAGCGGGGTTGCTTAGCCTGGAGAAGAGGAGACTGAGGGGTGACCTTCTTGCTCTTACAACTACCTGAAGGGAGGTTGTAGCCAGGCAGAGGTGATCTCTTTCCCAGGCAGCCAGTACCAGAACAAGAGGACACAGTCTCAGCTGCGCCAGGGCAGGTTTAGTGGATCTTAGGAAGAAGTTCTATACAGAGAGAGTGATTGCCCACTGGAATCAGCTGCCTGTGGAAGTGGTGGAGTCACCTTCATGGAGGTGTTCAAGAAGAGGCTGATGGGGTGCTTGGTGCCACGGTTTAGTTTTTAGTTGTTTAGGTGGGTTGTATTGTACTGTATTGTACTGTATTGTATTAGGTGGGTTGGATTGGTTGATGGGTTGGACGTGATGCTCTTGAAGGTCTTTTCCAACCTGGTGTATTGTATTATTATTATTGTATTATTATTAAAGAGTGATTTGCCATTAGAATGGGCTCCCCAGGGAGGTGATAGAGTCACCATCACTGGAGGTGTTTAGGAAGAGATGGGTAGGGTGCTTGGTGCCAGGGTTTAGTTGATTAGATGGTGTTGGGTGATAGTTTGGACTCAATGATCTCGAAGGTCTTTTCCAACCTGGTTAGTTCAATTTCTATTCTATCTCTTTTTCTCTCCATTTTCTATTCTCTTTCACTTAAATCATTGCCTTTTGCTGATCAGGACAAAGAAATCATATAGTTTATAAGTGATAGCCTTTATTATGTGTTCAATGCTGAAATTCATGTCATACTAGAATTGCATACTTGTATATTTTAGGGGGTATGATGTGGGGTTATTGAAGGCATCTCTGGAGTTCCCAGTTTTGGAAGAAAGTGAAGAATTTTCTTTAAGTGATTATGTGCCCTAGATTTTTAGTTCAGAGAGGTTGAATGAGTGAGAGGGAAAAAATACTTGAGATATAAAGTAAGGGTGTAAGCTGGACTGGAGAATTACAAAACTGCTATCTAGAATCTCATGCATGGATAAAAGACTCATACTGCGAGTCTCATGTTCAACCTCAGCCAGAAATTCTTTGTTCTGAGGAAATAAATTAATGGGGACATATTCCTGTGGGTGCATATGGGTAAATTCCATGCCTGTAAATGACTCTAGGGTCTTCTGGGCAAGCATAATTTGTCTCTCTGTGAACTCAGCTACAGTGACTACCTTTCCTTCCTGTCATATGCCCAGTTCAGGAAATGACATCTTCCCAGCATAGGTAAATAGGGTTGTTAGCAGGCATTTGCAGGACCTGTCTTGGCTTATTGGCAGCAGTGGATAGGCTGTTGCTGGCAGTCTGTGCAGTGGGCAGTGTAATTTAGCAGACCAGGCTTTTTGTGACAAAGCAGTGGTTAAGTTTTATTAAATCTTAACACCAGACCAGCAAACTTCACAGACATTTAAGGGCACAAAAAATCTCTTGTACCTTCTTTGTCTCATCCATCACCAATGGCAATGAAGTTGATGCTTTGTTTTGTTTTCCACACTAAAGCAGTAAATTCTTGTTTCAAGTATTTGCAACGAGAAAGAAGAGGAAAATCCCAAAGATAGATGTTTTTATCTAATTGGGGGAGTGGGGTGGAGTGCAAGTGAAATATTTTGCTTACATTTTAGTTTATCAGGAGGAATGTCTCTAGCAGTACCTATGCCATGACTGCACAATATTTTGCTGGTCCCATGACATCCAGGCTATTTCCAAGCTATATGAGTGAGGAGATGAGTGGGTGGAACAGACTTTACAGAAAGCCCTGAGGGTAGTAAATACTGAAGCTACAGCAGAGCTTAACAAAGATCCAGGAGATAGGGAACTGAGCAACCTCTCAACAGATACAGAGCATAAGTTGGGAGGAGCAGCCTCAAGTTGCCAAAAGGTCTAGTTCTCTTTTCACAGCAGAATTTCTTCTAATAGAGGTGCAGATTTCTTCTAATAGAATTTCTTTTAATAGAAGGCTCAGAGGTGACCTAATTGTGGCCTTCCAGTATCTGAAGGGAGCCTACAAGAAGGCTGGGGGGGGACTTCTCAGGACATCAGGTAGTGATAGGACTAGGGGGAATGGAATGAAGCTGGAGGTGGGGAGATTCAGGCTGGACTTGAGGAAGAAGTTCTTCACGATGAGAGTAGTGAAGCCCTGGAATGGGTGTCCAGGGAGGTGGTTGAGGCCCTGTCCCTGGAGGTGTTTAAGAGCAGGCTGGATGAGGCTCTGGCCAGCCTGATCTAGTGTAGAGTGTCCCTGCCCATGGCAGGGGGGTTGGAACTAGCTGATCCTTGTGGTCCCTTCCAACCCTGACTGATACTATGATACTACTATGAATATAGTGAAATAGATTTATTTGTAATACATGATTGACTGTTAGCATGGATTTTTCATAGGGCAAGCCTTTCACAAGGCTGGCCAACCTTTGACCAGCTAAGTACTATGTAACAATTAATATTCTGGGGGGAGGATTTCACAGAATCCCCAAGGTTGGAAGAGACCTCAAAGATCATCAAGTCCAACCTGTGACCACAGACCTCATGACTAAACCATGACACCAAGTGCCACGTCCAATCTCCTCTTGAACACCTCCAGGGATGGTGACTCCACCACCTCCCTGGGCATTACTGTCGATACCATACTCAGCAGACCAGTATCATATATCTAATGCAGAATCATCCTTTTCAACAGCAATAACCTCCATATTTGAATACAGAGGCAAAAGAGCATGTAGTTTGACAGCTGTCTGTGGAGTCAAAAGTCTGTCATCAGAATATGCTGCTGCTGCAGCAGCATGATGCTGCTCTGTTCTAAAAGATCAGCATGCTGTGACTGCAGCACTGTAAGATGTTAGTCGTTCTACTATTCTATTCTTTTGGAACCCCCAAAAGACTGATGATGTCTTTAGTAGTGTAATAAAGATGAAGGGTACAGCATCCTCATGCTATGAGACAGTTTACTCAGTGTGAGTGATGCACATGCCAACATAGTAAACTAGAAATGGTTAGGAGTTCAAATCAGACCACATACTGCTGAAATCTCACAGCAGTGGTGAGTTTGCAGAAGTGGAACCATTGTTCAGATTTTGGCTGTTTTTGTTGTTTTATTTTTTTCTGGATCCTTCCATGTGTTTTCATAATATTGCTGCTCAAATTCGTTCTGCTGAGATATTAGCTGTTTTCAATGGCAGGTAGATACATCTGTGTCTCCTCTGACATGATTACAACACTTTAAATTGCTGAATTCATAACCACATGGCTGAATTTGAAAGCAATTAATTTCTTTCAGACCTCTGGGGGGGGAAAAAAATACCAGGAGGCTGGAACCACCTCTCTGTGGAGACAGGCTGAGAGGGCTGGAATTGCTCAGCCTGGAGAAGATGTGGCTCTGGGGAGACTTTATAAGCCTCTCAGTCCTTAAAGAGGGTTTGTAAGAAAGATGGAGACAATCTTTTTAGCAGGGCCTGTTTGTGACAGGATGAGGGGTGATGGCTTTAACTAAAAGAGATGAAATTTGGAATAGATATAAGGAAGAAATTATTTACAGTGAAAGTGGTGAAACACTGGCTCAGGTTGCCAGAGAGGTGCAGAAGCCCCATCCCTGAAAACATTCAAGGCAAGGTTAGATGAGGCTCTGAGCCATCTGTTCTAGATAAACATGATGCTGTCACTACAGGGAAGTTAGAGTAGATGATCTTTAAAAGTCCCTTCCAACCCGAAGCATTCTACATGACTCTGTGTTTTGTTTTAGTCAGCTTCTTCATAAAGATAGTCTGAAGGAGCTGCGGGAACCTTGTATCTGCCTTCCGATACCTGAAGGGATGCTAGAAGAAAGCTGAGAGGGACTTTTCATAGGGGTGTCCAGCAACAGGGCACGAGGGAATGGTTTCAAGCTGAGGGAGAGTAGGTTTAGAATAGATCTTAGAAAGAAGTCCTTCAGTACAAGGGTGGTGGGACTCTGGAATAGGCTGCCCAGGGAAGCTGTGGATGCATCCTCCCTGGGGGCATTTAAGACCAGGTTGAATGAGGCCTTGGGTAGCTAAGTCTAGCGGAATGGCATCCCACCCATGGTGGGCAGTTGGAGTAGATGAACTTTGAGGTCCCTCCAACCTAAGCTGTTCTATGATTCTTAGAAAACCCCAGGGACAATCTGAAATTTATTCAAGTAATAAAACTGCATACTTAGTTTGAGACTTTATGTATGTACACAGGCACAGGCAGGGCAAATAAATAGAAAAGCTATTGCCTCTCTCCAAAGGGAAGACAGAAGGTACTGAATAGTTTAGCTGTCAGAAATACTACAATGGCTATTAATTTTGGTGGATTTGTTTTACTATGAATAACAAAAGTTGGTCAGAAGAACACCTCCATTTAAATCAAGTTAATCTTATCATTCTGGATTTACTACTCATACTGGTGAGGTAGAAAATAATTTCTATGGCCTTTCATACCTCCTGAGATCTGGGGTTTTTTCATCCAGCACAGCAAAACTTTGCATCAGGACTCCAAGATTTGCTCAGAATAAAAATGCATGAATGTATGGTACTGGTGACATAATTATAACCAAATGTCACAGTTACCAATGAAAGTCTTTACTGATATATGATAATATGATACAGAGATATGCACAGGGTGGAGGGGCTAATGAGAAGGGTATGGTTACTAGTTTAGGAAAGGATGTTGAGTTGCTGGAACGTGTCCAGAGAAGAGCAACAAAGCTGGGGAGGGGTTTGGAGCACAAGCCCTGTGAGGAGAGGCAGAGGGAGCTGGGGTTGCTTAGCCTGGAAGAGAGGAGGTCAGGGGAGACCTTTTGTCTCCAACCTACTGAAGGGAGGTTGTAGCCAGGTGGGGTTGGTCTCTTCTCCCAGGCAGGCAGCACCAGAACAAGAGGACACAGTCTCAGCTGCACCAGGGGAGGTTAGGCTGGATGTGAGGAAGAAGTCTTCATAGAAGAGTGATTTGTCATTGGAATGTGCTGCCCAGGGAGGTGGTGGAGTCCCATCACTGGAGGTGTTTAGGAAGAGACTGGATGGGGTGCTTGGTGCCATGGTTTAGTTGATTAGGTGGTGTTGGATGATAGGCTGGACTCAATGATGTCAAAGGTCTTTTCCAACCTGGTTGATTCTATTCTATTCTACTAGATAGCAGATGGCAGAAAGTTACCTTTGAAAATCTCAGCTTTCGTGCCTGTCAGCACGAAAGAAATCTGTTCCCTAGATGGTGCCATGGTCCAAAGGTTTCATGAGTGTTTCAGATGGGAGTGCTCTTTGTGTGGTGAGGATGAGAGAACACTTATGCAGACCTTCCCAAAAGACTGCTGGCAAATCCTTGTCATGTATTGTATAGACAATGTATATTTACTCTTAATCACAGAGTGATTTAAAGTCATCTAGCCCAAGCATCCTGCCATGGGCAGGGACATCTTTCAATGGATTGGGTTGCTCCAAGCCCCATCCAACCTTTAATCTTTAGAGGTGCAGTTGTTGGCCAGCAGATAGGTGTATTGTTACTGCAACACAGGTACTACTGGAATATACAGTGCCTCTTTAGAGGTTATATACTGGTAAAAATGGGACTGGACAAAGAAACATAGAGAATGCATCAGGTAAAATATTTTGTTGGTTATGTTTCTGGGAATTGATAGTGCTGCTCTGAAACATCATGCAGACAGTACTGTACCAGTACACTGTAATGAGTGTCCTGAACAGGGCTTTGTTAAATATGTGTTCATGCTCAACAACATGGAGCATAGATTTGGATGGAAACATTGAAGTAGTCTTCTGTTCTTTTGGTTTTTGCTGCAGTTGTTGTCTCCTGTTCTGGACCACAGGAAGAAAACTCATCGTCTCAAAATCCACCTCAGAAGCATTCCCTGATTAAAAATAGGATGGCTCCATTGCATCAGACTTCTAAACCAGGTACCACAAGTCTTCTTCCTTATGTTTTCCTTATTTCAGGATCTAGGTGCAGGATAGATGCTGACAGTCACAAAGACCCTGCATCAGAAAGCTGTGATGCTGAATTTCTTCCTGAAAATGGAGCAATGAATCAGAAAGGCCTCTTTAAAATGAAGGGAATCCTTAGTTCCTTAACAAAAAACCCAACCCATCAAACAAACAAAATCAAACCAAAACACAGCAACAAATGCAGAGCAGTGGGGGAAATAAATAAGAATAAGAAAGAAGTAAAAAGAAAATAAAATCTTCTCCATCATCACAGTGAAATCCACCAGATTTGGGGATGGGAGCTCTTGCAATAAGAGCTAATTAGTGAAGAACACAGAACACAGAATTAACCAGGTGGAAAAGACCTCAGAGATCATCAAGTCCAACCTCTCACCCAACACCATCTGAACAACTGAACCATGGCACCAAGTGCCTCATCCAGGCTCTTCCTAAACACCTCCAGGGATGGTGAACCACCACCTCCCTGGGCAGCACATCCCAATGGCCAATCTCTCTTGCTGGGAAGAACTTCTTCCTTACCTCCAGCCTAAACCTCCCCTGGTGCAGCTTGAGACTGTGTCCTCTTGTTCTGGTGCTGCTGCTGGGAGAAGAGACCAAACTCCCATCCGGCTACAACCTCCCTTCAGGAGTTGTAGAGAGCAAGAAGGTCTCCCCTGAGCTCCTCTTCTCCAGCTATAGCAACCACACCGGCACAGGTTGCCCAGGGAGGCTGTGGCTGCCCCCTCCCTGCTTACCAGCAGCTTCTCGAGCTAACTACCTTTCTTTTCAACTGGAATTTTCTTTTTGCAAGCATTCTAAAAAAGCCCAGTAAGCTGAACAAAATGCTTGTGAGGTGGGTATGATGAATTTGGTCTAGTGTGGTGACGCAGTAGATGTAGCAAACACTGTACTTCATAGATGCCTAGAAGAACAGAGCCAGTTGTCAGGGTGTGGCAGGATTGGAAATGAAATGATGCCTTTTCATTTAGGGAAATAACCACAGATGGTTGAGGTTGAAATGGACCTCTCGAGATCATCTCTAGTCAAAAGCCTCTGCTCAGGTAGAGTCAGCTACAGCAGTTGCCTATGACCACACGGAATCATAGAATGTACTGGGGACCTCTAGAAGTCATCTAGTCCCCCACCCCCCTGCAGTAAGCACATCCCCGGCTAGATCTGGTTGATCAGACCTCACGAAGCCTGACCTTGAATGTCTCCAAGGGTGGGGCCTCCACACCTCCCTGTCAAGGTGGCTTTTGAGTATCTGTAGGGTGGTACACAGTAGACTCAGAGGATACAGCTTTCAGTGTTTCTCTTTCACTGTGAACCACTGGACGCCTCCATTTTCTTGCTCTGTGATTTTGCTAACAACTGCTTCTTGTCGATTGATCTTTCCATCACAATGTAATGCGAGGGATCCGGTACCAGAAACCCTTAGAGTCCTTTTTTACTGGATGCCAACAACTTCCCCGATCTAGGGAAGTTGATCAGGCCATGAGGATGATCAGAGGCTGGAGCACCTCTCCTATGAGACAGACTGAAGGAGTGGGGCTGTTCACCTGGAGAAGAGAAGGCTCAGAGGTGACTTTATTGTGGCCTTCCAGGACCTGAAGGGGGCCTACAAGAAGCTGGGGAGGGACTTCTCAGGCTATCAGGTAGTGATAGGACTATGGGAATGGAATAAGCTGGAGGTGGGGAGATTCAGGCTGGATGTGAGGAGGAAGTTCTTCACCGTGAGAGTGGTGAAGCCTGGAATGGGCTGTCCAGGAGGTGGTTGAGGCCCTGTGATGGGTTGAGGCAGACCCACTCCCCACCATGGGCAGAAATAACGATTCAGACAAACGATTGCAAAAGTGATGGAAAGCTTAAATGGAAAGCGGTGAGTGTGTACAGAGAGCCAGAAGTGCAGTGACCAAAGAAATCCCAAAGCAAACCCAGAAACATCCCATGCCCACCCAAGACCCCCAGGGCTCCTTCTTCCCCCCTCCTAGGCTAGTCTCAGCTGGCCAGATCTGAGACTGCCCATCCCCCTTGGCCTTGGCCAGGAGACATCTCCCCCATTTACCGGGTGGCGGAGAGGGAAGAAAACAAAAGAGCCAGACCCCCGCTGCTGGATCTATAGTGGCACAGAGAATTATGGTATGAAATACCTAATTTCCTGTGTCCACCCCTCTGGGCTGGACTTGTGGACACAGGAAGCACCCCCCATAGCAGAGGGCACCCAGGCCAAACTGCTACAGGCCCCATCCCTGGAGGTGTTTAAGACCGGCTGGATGAGGTTCTGGCCAGCCTGCTGTGGTGTGAGGTGTCCCTGCCCATGGCAGGGGGTTTGTAACTAGATGATCCTTGTGGCCCTTCCAACCCTGACTGATTCTACGATTCTGTGATTCTATCTCCAAATCTTTCCAGCCATTCAGATCCCCTCAAGCCTCAGGTTGTGGTAGATAAGATCCATACAGATTGGAGAGCGTGGAAATTAGGTTCTCTTTGAAAGAGAACATCGTGTTCATTTACCCGAGCTGCAAACTGTATTACATGACACGCACTCAAAGGATTAAGTCTATATTTGTACAGGCCATAATACTGCAATTGTGTGTGTTGGTAGAATTTAATGAAATTATTTTGTCAGAAATATCAGTTGCAAGTGACTTTCTATTTTAAAAAGAAATTTTTTTTAATGTATTTTCTTGACTTTCCTGAGCTTTTCGTTTTGCTCTCTTCCACTGCCATGCTGTTGTGAGAGAAACAGCTTTCTGGGTTTTATGAGCAACTAGATTTCTACCTGATAAAAAAAATATTACTAATACTGAAAATAAGTCTGAGCACTTAGCTAATCTGTCAAACTTTAATAAACTTGAAACAGCACAGCAGGTCTGGGGCTGAGCTCTGCTTTGTCTCACGCAGCGGTGGTGTTTCTGAGCTATTCAGACCCTTAAAGCTGTTTTACAGGATGATCAGACCATAGCCTGAAGCTCAGCTCAGACATTTTTCCCTTGCTCCAGCAGAGTCAGGAGAGAGGCTGGTGTCCTCGAGGCTTCCTGTGCCTGCTGGAAGCTGGCACTGCATACACACACACTATTTGTCAGCTCATCTGCTTGTGGCTTCCATTTTAAATGATGGGCTCAACAGTGCAGCAGACCTTTACCAAGCTGGGTGGATTGATGAGGTGGGCAGAGAAACTGTTCAAGTGGTTAGCCCAGGTGGCGGTTAAGAGAGGCGGTGACCTCCAGTAGTGAGCAGGCCAAATAAGGCTGTGGAGTGCAGAAGAGGCTGGAGGAGGATATGGGTTCAGGTGGTAGCTCACAGCATGTCCCAAGCCACAGTGATGTGCGGATCTGTATCATCTTTTTTTTTCCCCTTGCTCCTGCCCAGTGGGTGGTGGTTTACAAAAATGTAATGACAACTAACCTTAAAAGTTAGGAGAACTTGTCTGCTTTGACTGCTGCACTCAGATGATGCTTCCATTTCTTCCTTGTTCTGAAACTTTAGTTAGAATATAGATAACCTTCGGATGCTCTCATGTTTTCATTTCTGCCCCACCTGGTTGCCTGTGGACCACCTATGCACCAGGGGAGGTTTAGGCTGGATGTTAGGAAGAAGTTCTTCATAGAAAGAGATTGGCCATTGGAATGGGCTGCCCAGGGAGGTGTGGAGTCACCATCAGGAGGGGTTTAGGAAGAGACTGGATGGGATGCTCTTTGCCATGGTTTAGTTGATTTAGATAGTGTTGAGTGTAGGTTGGTAGGACTTCATGATCTCAAAGATCTCTTCCAACTGGTCTGGTCTGGTCCTATTCTATTCTATTCCTTCTATCCATTCCATTCATTCTCTTCTATTCTCATTCTAATTCTATTCTATTCTTTCATTCTATCTACCCTCCCTACTTATCCTACCCTACCCTGCCCTACCTTATCCTACCCTACCCTGCCCTACCTTATCCTACCCTACCCTGCCCTACCTTATCCTACCCTACCCTGCCCTACCTTATCCTACCCTACCCTACCCTACCCTAACCTGCCTACCCTGCCCTGCCCTGCCCTGCCCTGCCCTGCCCTGCCCTATCCTATCCTATCCCTATCCTACCTATCCTACCCTATCCTATCCCCTATCCTATCCCTATCCTATCCTACCCTACCCTACCCTATCCTATTCCTATCCTATTCCTATCCTACCCTATCCTTGTTTATATCCCTGACCTGGGTTCTGTTCTTCACACAGGTCCTTCCTCCTCCCCAGGAATAGGGCTACCAAAGGGATAACACCCTGTCATTTGTGCTTGCAAGGTCTGAATACCCACTGAAAATCAAGATCCCCAAATGAATGTTTAGTCTCTTGTTATTCTCATATGGCCTGGGGTCCTGCAGTTATTACTGTAATATTATTATTACTACTGAAAATAAATATCATGCAAGTTAATATCATCTTATCATATCTATTCAGCCCCACTCCGTGTGGGGAGAGCTTTGTGCAGCTAACATCCCTTCAGGGAGTTTTTATTAGATTGATGAGAGAACAGTGAATTACTTCTTGTCTGGTCTATAATATGCTGATTATGAAAAATTCTGGCCAGGGTGATCTAGTGTTCTCAGTGCTCTGAACAGACTCTGGAGTTTGTTAAGAGAGTGTTCTTGTCCATCCTGCTGGAGGAAAGCAGAACTGTTACAACAATTAAAATAAAATAATATGTAAGTCTTGCATTGCTCAGAGACTCTGCTTCAGACCCTGTCAAAGTCCTTCAGTTGCCGAGAGAGGCTTGACCCTGGAGTTTCATTTGATTTTTTCTTTCCAAAATGCAAAGTCTGTACAGTTTCATTGTTCTTGCTGCATGAGATATGATTCCAATTCGGGATTTTATGTACATGTGGGCAGGACCTTTCACTGATGTTGATACCTGTGAGAGGATGCTGATTCACCCCTGCCAAGAATTTGCAGGGCTTTTTCATTCTGGTATGTTCCTTCACCAGCCCTGGGATCACAGAAAGATCACAGAATCACCAAGGTTGGAAGAGACCTCGAAGATCATCGAGTCCAACCTGTCACCACAGACCCCATGACTAGACCATGGCACCAAGTGCCACATCCAGTCCCCTCTTGAACACCTCCAGGGATGGTGACTCCGCCACCTCCCTGGGCAGCACATTCCAATGGCTAACAGCTCTCTCTGGGAAGAACTTTCTCCTCACCTCCAGCCTAAACCTCCCCTGGTGCAGCTTGAGACTGTGTCCTCTTGTTCTGGTGCTGGTTTCCTGGGAGAAGAGACCAACCCTCTCCTGGCTACAACCACCCTTCAGGTAGTTGTAGACAGCAATAAGGTCTCCCCTGAGCCTCTTCTTCTCCAGGCCAAACAATCCCAGGGAGTGAGTGTTATTGCACAAGACAAAATCTCTTTTCCCTGCAGCAATTCCATTTAATGGGAGAAATGAGCCCCATACACTGTGCATCTGCTCATTCATGTGTCAGCATCATCCCTGTCCCTTGAACTGGGGAAGACCTCAGGAACCTTTGGTTTCTCGTAACAGAAATCTCTTGTGCCGTCGGCTCAAGCTGCTCGTGGGTGACGTCTACAGACAGTTTTGGAAAACCAGACTGGGTGTTATCTTCAGCTGGTGTCCTGGTGTCTCAGGAGAGGCAGCAGCTGCTGCTGGAAAACAGTTCCTCCCATGGAGTTGTTGAAGGTAGGCAGAGTTACCGTTCGTCTCAAATGGACATCTGATTTCTGCCAGCACTGGTGGTGGCTGCGGATGGCAGCAACGGGTGCCAGCAGGCTGAGGACTCTGTCACTTGTAACTAAAAGTACTGACAGATGCTGGCTCTGGTGCACTACTGTGGGCTGTCAGTGCCCAAGAGTCACTAAGAGCCCTGTAATACATGTGTACTGCCTGAGTTGTGTACGTGTGTACCCTGTAAAGAGCCAGCCCCATTACATACTCCTTTTGTATCTCCCTGCTTTAGGATAAGCTGCTTTTGCTACAGAGACTGGATTTTCCTTAGGAACTCAGCCTTTACACCCAGGGCTGGCTCCATGTCTGCTGTCTGACTTGCAAAATCTTTGGCTTTTGTTTTGTTGCATATGTCCTTGCTCTGCTTTGGTTGGTTTCTATCATATCTTGCTATCTTCTTTACTTGTTTCCCTCATGTTTACTTGATCCTCCTTTCTCTGCTTTCTGTTATTGTTTGAGTTCTGTGCATAGTCCTCTCCTTTCTTCTCATGACTCCTTCCTTTAAACTCTTTAATCATTTTCCCCATATTATCCCTTTCCCATCCACACTGTGTCTCTCTTTCTTTTTTGTTGTTGTTGTTTTTACTTTGTTTCCTCACAGGGGACGTTTTCCTCCTGAACACCAGTAGGCTTCCAGATAGATGTGAGTTCAGCCTGCAGAGCCCCATCTTGCCTGGGAGCTTGGACTCTTGCTTTCTGGAACTGGCCATATATTCACAGGATGCTGTTCCTCTCCTCCAAAGGTTCACAGTTGAAATCAGATATGTGGAGACAAACAGAAATACAATGATTTCTCTGAGAGCTGGCCATGAGGAGGATGCTGGGTAAGACAATCAATTTGCAGTTGCTTAGATTTTGAATTGCAAGGCAGGAGGAAGTCCTTCCAGACTGTTGTTTATCAGTGTCTTCTCCCTTCCCTGCTGTTACAGCAGAAAATGAAGGTAGAACTGTCAGGACTGAAGTGTGCACCTCCCTGACAGCATGTCAATAACAGACTCAGAAACTTTGTTCCTCCTTTGCAAAGAACACGCTTGCTTAGGACTCATTCTTCTTTCCTCTCATTTGGAAGGGTCAGGAGTGGCTGATTCACTAAGGCTGGGACTGTATCTGTAACATGCACTCAGTCCAGAGACTGCTTTAGCAACGTAGCCGATGTCTTTACGTATTCAAGGGGTCCTATCGTTGTTAGGAGCATCACATTTCTCATTTTGAGATAGGCTTAACTTTTCCTCTTTTGTAGTTTCTTCTTTCTGCCTGCTAAGTTCAGGAGCATCCTCTTTTGCTTCATTCATAGAGCTCAGGGAGGGAAAAACAAAGCCAGAAGTGAGAGTGGGTGGGGGGGGGGGGGGGGGGGGGGGGAAGTGCAGCACCTCTGGATCTTGTCCTGTATTCCCAGCTCCTTGAAGTTTACTTGTCATTTCTGCTTGCAGCAGAATGTAGTAAGTAGGAGAAATGGGCAAAGGGAATTAATCACAAGGAAAGAAGGAGAATCGCCCATGTGTCATCTGATTTTTGCCATTTTCCATCTGCTTGTTTTTTCCTTATTCTGTGATCTGCCATGTAGGAACCTGGGTCAGATATACAACAGAGCTTTTAATTTCCATCACCTGACTGACTCCCATAGAGAACTTAAGCAATAGATCCCACTTCTTGTTTTCTTTGAATTCTTTGGCACTCTGCAGGCTGCCATGGAGATCTGTAGCCAAGACTCCTGGTCAGCCAAAGATAGCAGAGTTTGAACTAAAACACCATATTTATTTTCTTTCAGATCCTTCCCCCGGCCTCCCTCCCTCCATCTCTCTCACTCTCTCCTGCTTTTAGCTATAGCTCACTTCCTTCCTGGCTACTCCTTCCACTTCTTCTTGCCAATTTCACAAGAAATCTGTTGCATTTTCTGAGATCAGTTTCTTTTTTGACCTATAATTGCCCTTGCTGCTTTGAGTACTTGACAGGCCTGTGGAAGTGCAGCCACAGCTCCATTCCCCTGTATAGAGTCATAAAATATGCTTTTGATATACCTAGCTGACCAGGCTTTGATCACAATCGCTGCAGCATCTCTGGAATGGATCATAGGTGTTGTTTAACAGCTTATTTGAGCATCGTGGAACAATTCTATGTGAAATCAAGTTTATCATCTCTTTAAAGTAATTATCATCACTCTAAAAGGAATGGTATTTAGATTTATTGGAATGGAGTTAGCTTTACTGGCAGTTGGCACAGTCACTGGTATTATTTCTTTTTGTGGCGAAATGAAGCACTGATAAGCTCAAGGAGGTTTAGTATTAAGGTTTTAAAGATGAAAGGTGAGTGAGTCCTGCATTAAAGCAAGATAGAAGTGATAGGAAAGAGACAGAACAGAGCTAGGAATGATGTTAGGTCAATACCCTTCCTGTTTCCCCTCATTAAAAAGAAACTCTTTAAAGTCTCTGCACAACTCCAGAAAAATCCAAGCATGCAGGCAGGACAAAATGTATTTCTGACACAGTGACTGAGCTGCTTCTTACTAAGCAGGTGGTCTGAAATGAACACTTTCACCATGACTAATTAAGGTTTTAACCTTGATGACCTTCCTGAAGCATTCCTGCTTTCCATAGGGAATGGAAGTTCTACAGGCTTCTCTGTTAACTGAATACTGCTGCTCAGAACAAGGAGGACAGTGAGCAAATGACCTTGAGTTAGATGCCTCTGTGTACTACATAGTTTGACCACTGACAAGTAGAGTAGAGTAGAGTAGAGTAGAGTAAGAGAGTAGAGTAGTAGAGTAGAGTAGAGTATAGAATAGAATAGAATAGAATAGAATAGAATAGAATAGAATAGAATAGAATAGAATAGAATAGAATAGAATAGAATAGAATACTACCAAGGGGGATCAGAGCAGAAACTTAGATACAGGGAAAGGACTACTTGGCATGTTTTCAGATAAAAGGGTGCACCAGAAAACCCTGTTTCAGTCATTTTTGATACCTCTCAATTCCAGGATCAAGCTATGCTCCAACATACTCAGCTGTATGAGAACGTTTAAGTGAACTGTCCTCTTTATGGATCTAGAAATCTTCTCCTGATGGTGTTTCCTCCTTTAGGATCCATCCCCTACACAGTTCTCCAAAGCTTAGTTATATGTCATTTATGAGAAAAAGCTGCTGTCCTCTCCACATCACTAACTACTAGGATTTATCATTAAATTGTTAGCAGTGAAGCTGCCACTCATGTTTCCCACACATAAACCTTAATGGAAGAACAAAGAAACAGATGGACCTTAGACACCATGTCCTCTGAACTAGTAAGACAATGTCATAGTATGTATTGTTATAAACCCCACCTATGGGGCATGGGTAGAGAGGAATAGAATAGAATAGAATAGAATAGAATAGAATAGAATAGAATAGAATAGAATAGAATAGAATAGAATAGAATAGACCAGGTTGGAAGAGACCTTCAAGATCATCGTGTCTAACCTATCACCCAACACCATCTAATCATCTAAACCATGCAACCAAGCACCCAATCAAGTCTCATCCTAAACACCTCCAATGATGGTGACTCCACCACCTCCCTGGGCAGCCCATTCCAATGGGCAATCACTCTGTGTGAAGAATTTCTTCCTAACATCCAGTCTGAACCTCCCCTGGTGCAGCCTGAGACTGTGTCCTCTTGTTCTGGTGCTGGATGCCTGGGAGAAGAGACCAACCCCCACCTGGCTACAACCTCCCTTCAGATAGCTGTAGACAGCAATAAGGTCTCCCCTGAGCCTCCTCCTCTCCAGGCTAAGCAACCCCAGTTCCCCCAGTCTCTCCTCATAGGGCTTGGGCTCCAAACTCCTCACCAATTTTGTTGCCCTTCTCTGGACACACTCCAGCAAGTCAACATCCTTCCTAAACTGAGGGGCCCAGAACTGGACAGTCAGTGTGGCCTAACCAGTGCAATGTACAGGGGCAGAATGACCTCCCTGCTCCTGCTGGCCACACTGTTCCTGATGCAGGCCAGGATGCCATTGGTCCTCTTGGTCACCTGGGCTCACTGCAGGCTCATGTTCAGCCTACTGTCAACCAGTACCCCCCCCCAGGTCCCTCTCTGCCTGGCCGCTCTCCAGCCACTCTGACCCCAGCCTGTAGCACTGATGGGTTTCTGTGGCCATGTGCAGAACCCGGCACTTGGATGTGTTCAATCTCATGCCCTTGGACTCTGCCCATCTGTCCAGCCTGTCGAGGTCCCTCTGCAAAGCCTCTCTGCCCTCCAGCAGATCAACTCCTGCCCCCAGCTTGGTGTCGTCCGCAAATTTACTGATGATGGACTCAATGCCCTCATCCAGATCATCAATAAAGATGTTAAAGAGCATGGGGCCCTGCACTGATCCCTGGGGGACACCACTAGTGCCTGGCTGCTAGCTGGATGTGGCACCATTCATCACCACTCTCTGGGCTCGGCCCTCCAGCCAGTTCCTAACCCAACGCAGTGTGCTCCCATCCAAGCCATGGGCTGCCAGCTTGGCCAGGAGTTTGCTGTGGGGGATGGTGTCAAAGGCCTTGCTGAAGTCCAGGTAGATTACATCCACATCCTTTCCCACATCCACCAGGCAATCACCTGATCATAGAAGGAGTTCAGTTTGGTCAGGCAGGACTTGCCCTTGCATGACAGTCATGGTAGGTTAAATAGCAAAGTTCATGGCCTTGTGAGTCAGCCAGCCTCACAAAACTGTTCTTCATTAGGTTTTGTGTCTTCCTCCTTTTCTGGGGGGAGGGTGGTGGGGCTAAAATGTCCTGTCAGCTTCTGAGACACTTGTAGAAATTTACCATCTTTGACACTTCTGCCCTACTACTGTGGTGGGTTTTATGCTCAGAAGTTATTCAACTTGTATTATCATACATCTGGAAACATGTATGGTCATTTTGGTCATGTTCATTAGGTGCCCACCTACATAAGCCTTTGAAAGGGAGTAGTCTGCTAAGTGTCTTCAGAAAATGCCCAATGTGTACTGACAGCAGTGAGCACAGCCATCTTGATTGAAATAAATAAAGAGAGAATGTAGCTAGTAAAGGACAGGCTGTCCAGACATTATATAGGACTATGATTTTTTGAGCACAAATTTGAGAATGTGATTCACTGTCCCTCGTGCTTCTGTTGAATTTGCACCCAAAAATACACTGGGTGACTTTAGAACCCTCTGCCTGGTTGGTGGAGGCCAGAGGAGTAAACACATGTTCTGTGCTCTCTTCTACTTCCTTTTAAGTCCAGTGGCTAGAACTGGTTGTTCCTGAAGATTTACAGGCAACAACTTCCCATATCCAGAATAGTGATGTATAGTTTTTAATTTATGTGTTCACTGATTAACCCTGGAAGCATTTAGCACACATACACTTGTGTGGTAACCCAGGAGTGGGTCCCCCTAATTCAGAAAAGTTTTCAGCTTTATGGGATTTTTTTTTCACTCTTATTGAAGAAATTTTTGTTCTTAAGTCTTTCTTGAGCTTAATGCTCCATTACCTTTATTGGATATGGAATGGCAGGATACAGAAAGTGTTGGTAAGGAGGGGGAGGGAAACTTTTACTCAGCAGAGGAGATTGAGAGGCTAATGGCTATAAAAAAAAAGAAGTTGAAAATATAAATCAGAAGTTGAAACTATAGAATAGAATAGAATAGAATAGAATAGAATAGAATAGAATAGAATAGAATAGACCAGGTTGGAAGAGACCTTCAAGATCATTGTGTCCAACCTATCATCCAATGCCACCTAATCAACTAAACCATGGCACCAAGTACCCTATCAAGTCTCCTGAACACCTCCAGTGATAGTGACTCCACCACCTCCTCGGGCAAACCATTCCAATGGGCAATCACTCTCTCTGTATGAAGACTTTCTTCCTAACATCCAGTCTGAACCTCCCTAGTGCAGCCTGAGACTGTGTCCTCTTGTTCTGGTGCTGGGTGCCTGGGAGAAGAGACCAACCTCTGCTTGGCTACAACCTCCCTTCAGGTAGTTGTAGACAGCAAGAAGGTCTCCTCTGAGCCTCCTCTTCTCCAGGCTAAGCAACCCCAGTTCCCTCAGCCTCTCGTCACAGGGCTTGTGTTCCAAACCCCTCCCCAGCTTTGTTGCCCTTCTCTGGACACGTTCCAGCATCTCAACATCTTTCCTAAACTGAGGGGCCCAGAACTGGACAGAGGACTCAAGGTGTGGCCTAACCAGTGCAGTGTAGAGGGGCAGAATGACCTCCCTGCTCCTGCTGGCCACACTGTTCCTGACGCAGGCCAGGATGCCATTGGCCTTCCTGGCCACCTGGGCACACTGCAGGCTCATGTTCAGCCTACTGTCAACCAGTACCCCCAGGTCCCTCTCTGCCTGGCCGCTCTCCAGCCACTCTGACCCCAGCCTGTAGCACTGCCTGGGGTTGCTGTGGCCAATGTGCAGAACCCGGCACTTGGATGTGTTCAATCTCATGCCATTGGATTCTGCCCATCTGTCCAGCCCGTCGAGGTCCCTCTGCAAAGCCTCTCTACCCTCCAGCAGAGGGTATTTGTAGGGAGAATCTTGAATTCTTTTGCCTTAAATATCAGGCTGCTTGCAATTCTAAACTTTCTATCCATGCAAATGTCTCAAAAATATTGAAGACTGGTAGCCTCTCCATACAAGCATATACATTTTAACAGCTGTTTAGAAAAAGAGTAATATCACCTCATTACTGGAGATCTGGTTTGACATAAAATCAATAGTAAAGGTGTTGCCAAGCTTGGCTCATCTGGGAGCCTACCGCAATGATCCATCTTCTGCTTAGATCAACAGTGGGCTTCGTTCCTGATTCCATTAAGAAAATTAAATCGGCTCTGACTAATCCCTGTTTGGGCAGTGGAATGAAGCAAAGGTGCTGTAATTATTTACAGCATTAGAAATCTTGCTGCAGATGGATCTTCCTCTGAAGGGGAATACCTTGACGGTGAGAACTCCACAACAAAAGATGTATTGCGGGTGACGCAAAGCTACTTGTCATTTTTGTGGTCTCTGGATGCTTGCCAGCTTTTGCTGGGGTGTTATAAACAGGGTCAAATTTCAGTACTAGAGGTATTTCTGAGTAGGACTAGAATGCTTCATGGGACCTTTGTACTCCGACTCAGAGAAGCTGCCGGATCACACAAGCAGTGGTTTAAGGTAGTGGTCTCTCTATTCTACCAGCTGCCGGAGCTCTCCCAGGAGAGGTGGCAGAATGGACAGTGTGTCTTTGTCAGCTGTAATGTTTCAGATGTTGGTTTATTGACTTAGATCACTAGTGGTTTTCATTTATTTTGATATACCAGGCTATAACCACCAAGTTCCAAAGCTCAAAAAGTGTGCAGGATTAAGGTGCAGCAGCTGAACTGGTTATTGTTTTCAGCTGTGGGGCAGTAATGTTTTTAGTTACTACTACTAAATGTTACTGTGGTTGTGACTCAGAGGCTGTGCACTACAAGCACTTGTTCTCAGGGGTGTGGGAGCACTGGCCATACTGTGATGTCTCACCTGCAGAGTGGATGGTAACCTGGTGGAGGTACTAGAACTATGTCTCACTATTTGGAAGGACAAGTATGCTTAATGTGCAAATTCAAAAGCTTTAAAGATTGTCCTTATCTTCAGTGGCTCATTGAACCAACGTGACCAAGGCCCTGTTGATTTTAGGGGGCAAGATGAAGCAATGGAGTGATGAGCAAAGCTGTGTCACATAGCAGTGATTCAGTCTGGGTCTGGGATGTTGTGCCAGAGTGTGGCAGGGGGGAATATACTTTTAAGTGTATTTATAAGATCATTTTTAAGTGGTAGATATTCCTGACGCTGCACTGTAATACAAAATGAAAATAAAGGTGTTCCCCTTTGGGTAGTCAAGGTGGTGAAGTTGTGGCTCAGGGCTGGGCATTTCTGAAGCTACATTAAATTACATTGTACTATGAAAGGTATAGAATCATAGAATCAATAAGGTTGGAAAAGACCTCAAGGATCATCAAGTCCAACCTGTCACCCAACACCTCATGACTGCTAAACCGTGGCACCAAGTGGCCATGTCCAATCCCCTCTTGAACACCTCCAGAGAATTAGTGTAGATAAGAGGAGCTCAACTTCAGATGAGTTTAGCCTATCTGTGGCTATTTATTTCTGTGTACAATGGTGAGTGTGCCCAGGCAGCCAAGAAGGCCAATGGCATCCTGGCCTGCATCAGGAACAGTGTGGCCAGCAGGAGCAGGGGAGGTCATTCTGCCCCTGTACACTGCACTGGTTAGGCCACACCTTGAGTCCTGCGTCCAGTTCTGGGCCCCTCAGTTTAGGAAGGATGTTGAGTTGCTGGAATGTGTCCAGAGAAGGGCAACGAAGTTGGTGAGGGGTTTGGAACACAAGCTCTACGAGGAAAGGCTGAGGGAGCTGGGGTTGCTTAGCCTGGAGAAGAGGAGGCTTAGGGGTGATCTTATTGCTCTCTACAACTACCTGAAGGGAGGTTGTAGACAGGCAGAGGTTGATCTCTTTTCCCAGGCAGCTAGTACCAGAACAAGAGGACACAGTCTCAAGCTGTGTCAGGGGAGGTTCAGACTGGATGTTAGGAAGAAGTTCTATACAGAGAGAGTGATTGCCCATTGGAATGTGCTGCCCAGGGAGGTGGTGGAGTCACCTTCATTGAAGGTGTTCAGGAGGAGACTTGATGGGGTGCTTGGTGCCATGGTTTAGTTGTTTAGGTGGGTTGGATTGGTTGATGGGTTGGACATGATGATCTTGAAGGTCTCTTTCAACCTGGTGTAGTGTATTGTATTGTATTGTATTGAAAGTGGAAGATGGGGGGATGTCATAGAAGGAATAGTGAGAAACTCTCACCAGAAAAAGTTGCATAGTTGGTTTGTGGAAGGAAGAATGAGTTAGGGAACTAATCAGTGGCAAGCAAAAGTGGAGAGGGTGATAAAAACCCTAAAGTTGTTTTGGGTTTTTTGCAAGTTGCAAATTAGAAGGTCAGTGATTTTTATACTTGTGCCCAGTCAAGATGTGTTTGTTGTGCAGGTGTTGCCTTCTGGTGTACTTCTGGTGCAGGATGAGGGCTAGATGATCACTTCATGGCAGCTGAAAGCATTTCCCAAATGAAAAAGTAATAATAGGAGGTGGGCTGGAGTGACCCATCTTATCACTGTGGCCTGGACTCTTAATCATCTCACTGACACTGACTTAGAGCAATCATCCAGGGCGTCCCCAGCAACGTCAGCAGCATGTAGGATGCAGGTAAATTTAGCTCACTCTGGTACTCTTTCCAGAAAAGAGCTTAGAGCAAGGATTCCTTTGCTGCTACCCTTCCCACAACCCTTTACACAACATAGCACACAGTTTTAACTGTATTTATTTTATGAAGGAGAAGGGCAGGTATCAAAATAAAATAAAGTATTTTAATGCCACCTGGATTTGCTGACTTCCATCAGGTTGATTGAGTGAGGTGCTTGGAAAATTCCCATCTGACATCTCTAGCTTTCAATGCCTACCAACCATCTTTAAAATGAGATTGCATGGGCCATCTGTCTTCCCCTGAGTTACTACAAATGCTGCACAACTGAGGAACCTTCGCTCTCTAGGGGCATTTGTTCTGTGGGGAAATGTAACTTGCCAGAGCAAGCTGCGCTTTCAGGAACGCCGCTTCTCTCCTTGTCCTTGCTTTGTGGGTACACTTTGGCTTGTTCCACTCAGAGATTAGATAGAGAATACATAGAAAAAAGGTTCTCACGCTTGAAACAACAAAGCAGCATTCAGGGCCGGGCGTTTATTTCCAGAACATACAAGGTCAATGTTAGCTTGAGGAGACCCAGGGACTTGCGCAGCCGATTGGTTGATCTGAACTTGCAAGAGCAAACAAAACACAAGGATGTATCATAGTATCAGTCAGGGTTGGAAGGGACTGCAAGGATCAGCTAGTTCCAACCCCCCCTGCCATGGGCAGGGACATCCCACACTAGATCAGGCTGGCCAGAGCCTCATCCAGCCTGGGCTTAAACACCTCCAGGGATGGGTCCTCAATCACCTCCCTGGACAACCCATTCCAGGGCTTCAACACTCTCACGGTGAAGAACTTCTTCCTCGTGTCCAGTCTGAATCTCCCCACCTCCAGCTTTATTCCATTCCCCCTAGTCCTATCACTACCTGATATCCTGAGAAGTCCCTCCCCAGCCTTCTTGTAGGCCCCCTTCAGATACTGGAAGGCTCACATCTGAGCGTTCTCTTCTCCAGGCTGAACAGCCCCAACTCCTTCAGTCTGTCCTCATAGGAGAGGTGCTCCAGCCCTCTGATCATCCTCGTGACCCTTCTCTGGACAACTTCCTTCTCTGGACACCTTCCAGCACCTCCATATCCCTCTTGTAATAGGGGCTCCAGAACTGGAGGCAGTACTCCAGGTGGGGGTCTCACCAGAGCTGAGTAGAGGGGGAGAATCACCTCCCTTGACCTGCTGGCCACACTTCTCCTGATGCAGCCCAGGATCTGATTGGCTTTCTGGGCTGCAAGTGCACATTGAGAGCTCCTGTTGAGCTTCTCATCCACCAGCACCCCCAAGTCTCTCTCCTCAGGGCTGCTCTCCAGCCCTTCACTGCCCAGCCTGGATTTGTGCCTGGGGTTGCCTCGACCCAGATGTATGTGAAAGGCATACTGAGGAGAGGGGGTCTGTATCCAAACTGGTGATAATTAAAGCCCCATTTAAACTTAATAATCATTGGGAATGATTGGATCTTTTCATGGTTAGAAATAGAATCTACAGCAAAGGTAACTGAACATGAGCTTGTTCGGCTGAACACCGCTTGCTTTATACTTAAGCCTGTTTGTTTTGTTAGATTTACATCCATTGGCCTATTCCCTTCTTTTTGGTACAGTGCAGAACCTGTGTGCTAGACTGTGGATTCCAGAGTGCAGTGTGTACATCTGATAGCTCTTTGGTGTCTTCTAGGATGAAATGGAAATACCTGATGGCCCAGATTGGCCGAATAGAAAGACCTTTTAAAATCACCTTGCTGTATTCAAACTGTGGAGCACAAGAAACTGGAGTACTGGCAGTGGGCTCCGTGCAACTCAGGAACTGCATTCATGGTATGTTACAATACAGTCAGGTTTGGAATAGCCAAATGCAGTCAGAAAACAGAGCACCCTCACCAAAACTGCTGAGTTTGATCATGGAGTGAGTTGGATTGGATTTAAATGAAAGCTGAGTCTCTTCTGGGGTTTCTGATGGTGCTTACCTGTCAAGGGGCGTATTTTCATCTGGTTTATGTCTGTGCACACATGTGTATGTGTTCCTAAGGCAGAGCTGAAGCTCAGAATTATAGAAGTGATTTTCAGCTTTACTTTGCTTGATCTTTTTATGAGTAAAGAGCAGGGCTTATGCTGCCTCCAGCAACAAGGGAGGAGAACAAAACAAACACCTTTGCCTAGATTATTTTAGCAGTTAACGTATTTCTTTCTTAAATAACAATGAACTAAAAGACTACCCTCTGTCAGTAAAGCATCTTCTGTAGTGAGGCTGTCTTCCAAATCAATAAAGAAAAGAAACATTCATCTGCACCCTATGGGCTCTGTTTGTTACTGCCAGGCTGAGAACTTCTGTCTAAAAATGAAAACAATTGTGATGCAATTATTTTCTCCAAAAGTTCAGAAATCCTTAGTCCTGTTGTGAGTGTCATGCAAATGATCCTCAGTGGCTGTGCAGAACCTTGCTAATGTCATTTAGGCTTCTTGGAAGTACAGGAGTCTGCCAGCACAGGCAGGTTGGAGACATAATGATCTTCACTTCCTGGGTTTCATGCATCAGTGTAATGCTGTTGCCTCCGTTTTGCAGGCACTGTAGCAATAGCTTGGAATGTAATGCAAAAGCTTCAAATGTAAAAGAGACTACTGGTTTCACAGAGCTCTTTCATAATATATCCTGAGACTGGTTTTGATCATGTTAGAGATTTAATTTTATTGCAGTCATTAATCTTTTATTTAACAGCCATTATATTTGTAATGTAATTTTTGGGGCAGTCATGGATTTTTGAGGGAATGCACACAGCCTGAAGCACTAAGCTAAACACTCCCTAAATAAGCTGCTGTGTGGTCTCTTCTGACCTGGTCTGGTCTATTCCATTCCATTCCATTCCATTCCATTCCATTCCATTCCATTCCATTACATTCTACTCTACTCTATTCTATTCTATTCTATTCTATTCTATTCTATTCTATTCTATTCTATTCTACTCTATTCTACTCTATTCTACCCATCACAACACAGTGTCATGAGGAAATACTGTCTCAGACTGTGTACCTGGGTTGCTGCAGAAGCGTCCTTTTCTCTTCTGGAATTTCTTCTCTATCCTTCACATTTTTTTTCCAGAGTAGTAACAATCTGAGCTTCTATACAAAGCTCTGCTAAAAGGGAGCAAGCCCAGAAGAGACCTACACAAACTGGCAGGTCCATAACAGATCTGTGCATGCACACATCCATAGGGCAGGATGGGCACATCAAGTCTTGGTTTTGGGAAGCATCAGGCTTGAAAATTGTGTTCAGCCTACTTGCAGCCAGTTAACTGCTCCTGGGGTGTAGCTGTCTAGGCTAGCTTGGTGCATGAGTAAAGTTCCTCTACAGTGAGCTGACCTGCTGGGGAAGCAGCTGTCTTCACAGGCTGGGTGCCACAGAGCTGGCACAGAAACGTGTCAGCAGCAGGAGTGTCAGTTAAGTGTGAGTCTCAATAGGGGACAGCAATATGTTTGCTAGGACCAGTGAGTGCTCAGTGGGTATCTCTGCCTCCAGCAGCAGCACTGTGCAACGTGGCACAGCTGCCTGGCAGGTGCACAGTGACAGGTGCAGCAGTGAGAAGCACTCCATGGTACAAAACTGCAAGGTCCTTTATGAAAGGGAAAGTGATCAGCAGATAGCACAAGCACATCAGAGCACAGTACATGAAAGAGAAAGGAGCAACAAATCTGGTCTCCATGAGAGCTGAGGTGAGCTGCAGGAATCTCAGATGCTGGGTGGAAAGCTGCAGGGGAAAGATCATGAAAGCCGATCCACCTAAAGGGTCATATACATTCTGCCAACTCATCTCTGGGCCTCTTTCTCTTTTTCTGTTAGATAAAGAAAACCAAGGCCTTTCTACATATGACAAAGGCTCCACCTTCCCCTGTCTTCATGGAGGTTGTGTCAGCCACCTACAAATCTGCGAATTCATCAGTGATTGCCCTTCCAAAGAGCCGGAAGGAGTGAGGTGTGGTGAGTATGTGGCATGGCACTTT
Organism: Colaptes auratus; assembly: GCA_015227895.2. Taxonomy (NCBI): domain Eukaryota; kingdom Metazoa; phylum Chordata; class Aves; order Piciformes; family Picidae; genus Colaptes; species Colaptes auratus. The sequence goes on along the minus strand of CM037646.1, from coordinate 6,601,719 downwards.
GTGGGAACCTTTGTCCCATTAGAAGAAATCATTTAGAATGAAAAATAAGTGGAATTGATTCCATCTCCAGCTTAAGGCACTGTTTTGTGTGCTGAATTAATTTGGCTTATTTACATTAATTGGATAACAAAATTCTCTTTGACAATTCATCCTATATAGGATAAAATGGATTTAGGTTGTTTGTTTTGTTTTGTTTTGTTTTGAAATACTGCAGTAAAAAGCTCAGTTGTCTGCATGTCATAGCTTCTGCTACTTCAGAGACAGACAAAACCGTATTTACATGTCTGCAGCCAGGTGAGAAATTCCTTCTGGACCCAGGGTCTGAATCTCCCTTGAGTGGAAGGTGCTGATCATCTTTCTAATGCCAGCCACCAACACAGTCATAAATCTGTCCCTCCAAGACCCCAGTGCAGAGTTCTTCTTGAACGGGATGGCATTTAATAAGTCCAAGTGCCGGGTGCTGCACTTTGGCCACGGCAACCTCATGCAGAGCTACAGGCTGGTCAGTGGCTGGAGAGCTGCCAACAGAGAGGGACCTGGGGGTGCTGATTGACCCCACCTAAACATGACCAACCAGTGTGCCCAGGTGGCAAGAAGGCCAATGGCATCCTGCCTGTATTGGAATAGTGTGGCCAGCAGGAGCAGGGAGGTCATTCTGCCCCTGTACTCTGCATTGGTTAGCCACACCTTGAGTACTGTGTCCAGTTCTGGGCCCCTCATTTAAGAAGGACATCGAGCTACTTGAGCGTGTCCAGAAAGGGTAACAAGGCTGGTGAGAGGCCTTGAGCACAAGCCCTATGAGGAGAGGCTGAGGGAGCTGGGATTGTTTAGCCTGAGAAGAGAAGGATCAGAGTGACCTCATTGCTCTCTACAACTACCTGAAGGTGTTGTAGACAGAGGGGTTCGTCTCTTCTCCAGGCAACCAGCACCAGAACAAGGACACAGTCTCAAGCTGTGCCAGGGGAGGTTTAGACTCGAGGTGAGGAGGAACTTCTTCACTGAGCGAGTCATTCGTCATTGGAATGGGCTGCCAGGGAGGTGGTGAGTCGCCGTCCCTGGAGGTGTTCAAGGGGAGATTGGACGTGGCGCTTGGTGCCATGTCTAGTTGTGAGGTCTGTTGGGACAGGTTGGACTTGATGATCCTTGGGGTCTCTTCCAACCTTGGTTATACTGTGATACTGTGATACTGTAACATCAAGACAGAAAAAAACCCCATGAAACAGTTTATGTGGTGTTAAGAAGCATAACTTACCCTTGTTGCAAGTACAGTGGTAGAGATCTAGAAACACCTGTTCATTGCTCTTCCTTTAAGAGGACAAAGGAAACTTTGTGATGCCTGCAATTTTGTATACAGCAAGGCCTTTACATACATAGGTCAGCCATTTACCCTTCTTTAGGTTGAGGGAGCTGCAGTTTTGTAGGGTATTTAAAAGCAGGGCAGACCTGCAAAGCCTCAAATATCATCAGAAGCAAAGTGTTGGCTTTCTGATGGTGACTGTGGAAATAATCAAATGAGACCTATTAATATTTTGGCACTGAAAAACCTCATAGCATAGGTTGGGTAGCTTAGACAATGAGTTTTGAGTCCTGCTGCTCTTTGTGTTCTTCCATAATCAAGTTTCTCCTGTTTTCCTGCTTTTTCTTATTCTGCATTGTAGGAAGTCTCCCAGAGGGCTCACATTGCTCTTTTGAAGAGGGTCCATGTGGCTGGACACTGAATGAAACTGCAGCATCTCCTTGGTCTATACAGGGCTTTACTGAAATGATTCAAGATGACTCATTTGTAGGGTCTACCTTGCAAGCCACTGGTGGTAGGTTCCTCATAGTTCTTTCTTACTTTCTGTATGTGTGTGTATGCATGTTATATATGTATAAAATAGCCTTGAAGTCAGGTTTTTCATATTGGCTTAAAATTTTTGGCATCATTGCCAAATGAGCTTTAGCATCAGCACTATCTTTAAAATTAGCTTTTAAACATAGTAAATATTTCTCTATGAAATTAGGTCTGCAACAAGGTTAGCAGAAAGACCATCAGACACTAGGATTTTTCACCATAACTATATAAATATATATAATTAATTCACTTTATATATTCTTCTCCCCTCCTTATTCCTCTTGTGTGCTATGCGACTGCAGAGTCCTTCAGTAGCAACAAGATAACTGCTGCATCACAAAGCAAAAATGGCCCAACAGGGTTAGGCAGCTCATAGAAACAAACCATTTGGAGACCCTTGCCAGATCCTGTGAGTGGGTTAGGAAGAGCATCACATGTAAACACATCCCAGGGCCAAGTGATCATACACATTCTTTGCCATAGAATATCACAATAAAGAAAAAGTGCCAGATTGTTTCCAGAACTGTCAGCTTGGTAAGTAAGGAGTAGAGTAGAGTAGAGTAGAGTAGAGTAGAGTAGAGTAGAATAGAATGGAGTAGAATAGAATAGAATAGATTGGAGTAGAGTAGAATAGAATGGAGTAGAGTAGAATAGAATGGAGTAGAGTAGAATAGAATAGAGTAGAATAGAATAGGAATTGAATTGAATTGAATTGAATTGAATTGAATTGAATTGAATTGAATTGAATTGAATTGAATTGAATTGAATTGACTTGACCAGGTTGGAAAATACCTTTGAAATCATCGAGTCCAACCTATCACCCAACACCATCTAATCAACTAAACCATGGCACCAAGCACCCCATCCAGTCTCTTCCTAAACACCTCCAGTGATGGTGACTCCACCACCTCCCTGGGCAGCACATTCCAATGGCCAATCTCTCTTTCTATGAAGAATTTCATCCCAACCTCCAGCCTAAACCTCCCCTGGCGCAGCTTGAGACTGCATCCTCTTGTTCTGGTGGAGGGATGCCAGATGCTCACATGTTCAGGTTGAAAGTCAGAAGTGTTAGCACAGATGAGCCTTGCCTCACAGTTCCCTGTCAAAGTTAAGAGTGCCCATGTGAGTGTGCTGTTTATCTCTTGAGAGCTTGTATTAACAGTCCCCGGGAACAAAGGCTGCAAATAAGCTCTTTTGCCCAGTGTTTGTCTCAGCAAGAGCCACTGATGCTAATTGTGTAAGAATTGGGGCTGATCATGACTTTACTATACATTGTTGTGAACCCCTGTGTGGGGAGGTACTTGAGTGGCGTCTGAAGTTCAAGCACCTGTGTTCCCAGGAAAGGGTTTGGGATCTTGACTTGTGCTGCTGAAATGCAGCAGAGTGTTTATTATATCCTCACCAATAGATTTGTTGGTGAGGATATCAACTTATTTACCCTGATTGTCATCTTATTTACTCTGTGCCTCAGCACAATGATGTTAAGTATGTCAAGAGAGTATTAAAATAAAGCCCCAAGTATCATCTTGTCTTTTCTGATTCACTGTTCTTTTCACAGGACACTTCCTTTACCTGCGAGCAGAGAGCAATCACACAAGTGGTATGGCCAAGGCTTACAGTACCAGCTTACCAGCCAGTATTGCCACTGGAGACTACCAGGTATATCACTCTGTCTTAGCACCTTTGTAGAGTTAACCATCAGGCTGTAGGCATTGTTTGCACAGTTATCCCATTCTCCTGTGCCTCTGCACTACATGGAAAGCAGACTAGACTAGACAAGACCTTTGAGATCATCGAGTCCAACCTATCATCCAACACCATCTAATCAACTAAATCATGGCACCAAGCACCCCATCCAGTCTCTTCCTAAACACCTCCAGTGATGATGACTCCACCACCTCCCTGGGCAGCACATTCCAATGGCCAATCTCTCTCTGTGAAGAATTTCTTCTTAACATGCAGCCTAAACCTCCCCTGGTGCAGCTTGACTGTGTCCTCTTGTTCTGGTGCTGGTTGCCTGGGAGAAGAGACCAACCCCCACATGGCTACAAACTCCCTTCAGGTAGCTGTAGACAGCAAGAAGGTCTCCCCTGAGCCTCCTCTTCTCCAGGCTAAGCAACCCCATCTCCCTCAGCCTCTCCTCACAGGGCTTCTGCTTCAGACCTCTCTTCAGATTTGTTGCCCTTCTCTGGACACGTTCCAGCAAGTCAACATCTTTCCTATTCTGAGGGGCCCAGTACTGGACACAGCAGAAGAAGAAGAAGTAGAAGAGCTGTCTATACCACCTAGGTAGCTGTTGGTTGAAAACTGGAGAGGTGAGGTGAGGCACATCCCCAGTTATTGAAAGCAGGAGCTCCTCAGTATGGAAAACTCTCCAGTCTAACTGTACACACTACTCCTCTGAAGGGTGCTGCAACTGAACGGTATGGGGTGGCCTTGGCTTATGCAGGAGGGAGCTGGCAGTCTGGGCTGCTGAGCCATTCAATATACCTACTACTGAGATTTCACTTCATAAATTCTGCAGTACTTCTGTAGGAGTTAACAGACTTGACAGTTTCACTGGGAACAGAAGTGTGAAGTTAGTAGGCATTAGATTTTCCAGGAATAGATGGAGATAATAAACTTCTGTTCACATTTTCAGGAATTTCAATAGGTAAGGGCAACCTGTGACAGTCAAAATCACATAACCTGCCCTCAGCCTAAATCTCTACAAATTAAAAAGGAAGCTCTGAGATTCTGGAAATAAAAAATGTTAAAGAATCTTGTACTTAAAACACTTAAGAAAATTAAGCGGCAAGTTTGAGCTGGAGTCCAGCCCTGCTAAGGGAAAACAGAAAGCTTTGATGCTTCCCAGTTAGAGCTGGCAAAAGAAATGTAGCACGTGTGCCAAAAATGTAACTTCAACCTTTATATTTATTTATAAATCCAGGTCAAGTTTGCTGGGTAGTTCCAACAAAATAAAATGTGCTTGGAGAGAGATTTACAAAACCAGGAGAAGAATCAATAACTCTTGGTTATGGTGTACAGGTCACAGGAGATCTGGACCCATTCTTGTCTCCATTGGCAAGGATTTGAACCTACATTTCAGCAGCAAAGAACCTTCTGTGATTACTGCAGCACCTGTGTGCAATCCTTTTCCTGCCAGTGCTCTCTGTTATACAAAGAGCAGCTGAGTGCTCAGAGCAGCAGTGGAAATAGCAGTTGTCTTGTGATATGTGGTAAAGTGGAAGTGGTTGCTCCAAAGAAAGAGGTACCTCAGAATCACAGAATCAATAAGGTTGGAAAAGACCTCAAAGATCATCAAGTCCAACCTGTCACCACAGGCCTCATGACTACTAAACCATGGCACCAAGTGCCACATGCAATCCCCTCTTGAACACCTCCATGATGGTGACTCCACCACCTCCCTGGGCAGCACATTCCAACAGCTAACAACTCTCTCTGTGAAGAACTTTCACTCCTGCTTCAGAACACTCACTGGCCTAGCAATTAGGTTTCTGACCTGTCATATGAATACTATGGTCTAAATGTTGCTTATGACTGGGAGCAGTATATTGATTGAGGTTTCCAGTCTCTGGAGACAGCCTAATTCCTTGTTTCAAGAGCATATGGGGTAGGGCAGCTCTCCCTTCAGATTGCTTTTGTGCCCTACATAGTGCTCGGGTATTGATAGAGCCATATCAGTGCAGCACATTAGATTGGGTGGTTACAATTATAGAATCGTAGAATGCTTTGGGATGGAAAGGACTATTTAAGGTCATCTAGTTCAACCTCCCTGCACTGAGCAGGGACATCTTCAACCAGACCAGGTTGCTTAGAGCCCTGTCCAACCTGACCTGGAATGTTTCCAGGATCTGAGCTTCTGCCACCTCTCTGGACAACCTCGGCCAGTGCTTCACCACCCTCACTGTGAAAAAAAGTCCTCCTTCTATCTATTCTGAATCTCCCCTCCCTTAGTTTAAAACCATTACTCTCTGTCCTGTTACAGCAGCCTTGCTATAAAGATTTGTCTTCATCTTTACTACAGGTCCCTTTTACATACCGAAAGACCACATTTAGGTCTCCCTGGAGCGTTCTTTTCTCCAGGCTGAATAACTCCAACTCTCTTAACCTTTCTTCATAGCAGAGGTGTTCCACCCCTCTGATCACATGCATGGCCCTCTTCTGGACCTGTTCCCACAGGTCCCTGTCTTTCCTGTGTTGAGGGTTCCACAACTGCACACAGCACTCTGATTGGAGTCCCACCAGAGTGGAGTAGAGGAGGAGAACCACCTCACACAATGAGAATCCTTGGAAGTTTTAACCTGTGGTTCAAACCCTGTCACTGGAATCTTTAAGCTAACCACTGGAATGCAGTTAAGCATTGTTTTATTGCAATAACCCACCTCTTGTTGAAACATTTAATCATAGAGCAGTTCTTGAGTCTGTGTTCCTCTGCTTTACTACTTCTTGTTCCTGAAGGAGATAACAACTGCTCTCTCACCCAGATAGTATCTGAGGCTATGGATATTTTCATCAGTGGTTGGAGAGCAGTTGCTCGACAGGAGTGTTGGCTTCTCCACTGAGGAAACATGCTAGGAGCAGTAATGAGCCATACATGAGCAATAGGGGGGCCTTAGTGGTGAGAGTGTTTTAAAAGTTTGACCCAGGATCGAGGGTTTGGTGTCTCAAATCCCTATGCAGAGGATAAATAAGTGCCTTTCCTTTTTTATCACAGGATACCATTCTTTTCTGTTACAGATCCAGTTCTCAGTGCATGTTTTTGGCAGCTACAATGGTACCATCTCCTTCTCTGTCAGGGAAGAGATAAAGGGAGCTCAAATCACCTTGCCAATGTGGGAAAGGGCAGGCAGCTGGAGTGATCACTGGTTTCTCATCACCTTGCCGATGCCAGTGCTTCAGAACCGGTAAGAGCTCCACCAGCAGCATAAAGGGTTATCTACAGAGTTACTCTCTTCTTTGTGAAGCATCACTTTCATGCCTTCTTCCAAGGCTATTTCTAGGGGGGGGAGGGGGGGAAATACAGGAGTACTGCAGTTCTGCTTACTGAGGGAATATTCTGTCATACATGAAAACACAGAGCTCAGCACAATGACATGCTCTGTGCCTGCATAGCCATGCACAGCTCAGGTACTGGAAATAGTATGTGCCTGTGCATAAAACATTTTACCAGTCTGAGAAAACCAGTTTACTGAGTGACAGAGTGCTCCCAGTGAGGAAGCAGCTGTGGTAGGAGAGCTGCACTTTGTAATCCTGCAGTAAAAAACAGCCATGAGAGTCAAGTGATTGGTAAAACCACAGTTCAGCCAATACAGCTGTCTAGCCTAGGATCCATATAGATGCAGCCTAGGCAACTGAAGATCAACTCATTGTCACAATTGCCTAGACAGGCCTTACACAGAAGTTTTTCATAGCTTTAGATGTGGAAATTCAGCATGACTCTGGTTTCCAAATATTGAAGACTTCAAGGATTTCAACCCAATCTAATTTTAATCAGCTATTTCTCTTTCCTCACCCAGTGCCATTTGATCTCAAGCCACCTAGCTGGTGTGGGCAGCTGGTTATTTTGCATGACACAAATTATTACTAAACTGCTCCAATCTGGGCTTTTTTGCATCTTCTTCAAGAAGGCCTGCTTCTCATGGCACTTAAGACAAAAAAACATCAAAGTCTCTACAGTGAATATTGTAAATAAGAAAATATCTACCTATTATTGACAATAGATAACTCCTCAAAACTTCATGGATTGGAAAGTGTGAGAGAATTCCTTTTTAACTTCCAATTTCTCTGCATCTTTGTTTAAAGAGCTAAGGGATTTGGGTCTGGAAGTCATAGCAATTCAGACCCAAGCAGCAGTGAAACCCAGAGAGGAAGAATGTTGTTCCACCTGTTTTCTGGTTTAATTTCATTATTGCTTTTGGTCTCAGCATTATCATGTGCTCACCACACACACCTTTGCCATCAGTTATTCCTTTAGGATAGGATAGGTCTGCATGCTGGCAGTGTATTTAATATTCTTGTCTGACACAGTCTGGAGGCCTGTGGATTAGCATCTGTTGAGTTCTGCATATGTAAAGTATGAACAGTGAACTTATCCAGAATAGCACTTTTCCACAGGCACTTTCATGGGGACCTAATCACAGCAAATCTCTTCAGAGATATTTAAGACCTTGTGCTTCCTCTGATATATGGTGCCTTATGCTTCCCCCCTGAAGCCTCTGATTTCTGCACCAGTTCTCAAGTGAAATAGATCTTGTGGTAGGAGGGAATGGACAATAAGAGGCTTTAAGGAGCCAGCATTTGCATTTAAAAAAAAACACAAATATTCAAATACTGTGATGTTTGAACAAGTTAGGCACTTAGACAACATGAAGGAAATAGGTAGGCCATGTGTGCATGTGCTGTGACAGTGTGTTTCAAGCAGTTCTGTCTTGTTTCGATTCATGTAAACTTTTCGGATGCTGTTTCCAAATAGACTTAAAACTGCTGTGACACAACAGTGTCAGTCACTGTGGGTGTCAGTCACTATGGGTGAGGCTGGAACTGTTACAATACATTACAATACAATACAATACAATACACCAGGTTGGAAGAGACCTTGAAGATCATTGCGTCCAACCTATCAACCAATCCAACCCACCCAAACAACTAGATCATGGCACCAAGCACCCCATCAAGTCTCCTCCTGAACACCTCCAATGAAGGGCATGGAGCTGCTGGAGAGGGTCCAGAGGAGGCCACAATGATGATCAGAGGCTGGAGAACCTCCCCTATGGGGGACAGGCTGAGAGAGCTAGGGCTGTTCAGCCTGGAGAAGAGAAAGCTCCAGGAAGAACTTAGAGCAGCCTTCCAGTACCTGAAGGGGCCACAGGAGAGCTGGGGAGGGACTTTTGACAGGGGCTGGGTGTGATAGGATGAGGGGTGATGGCTCTGAGCTGGAAAAGGGCAGATTGAAACTGGAGATGAGGAAGAAATTCTTGACAGTGAGGGTGGGGAGTCACTGGAACAGGTTGCCCAGAGAGGTTGTGGATGCCTCCTCCAGAGGTGTTCAAGGCCAGGCTGGATGAGGCCTTGATGCAAGCTGGGCTGGTGGGAGGTGTCCCTGCCCATGGCAGGGGGTTGGAACTGGACAATCTTCAAGGTCTCTTTCAACCCAACCCATTATAGGGGAGGTTTAGGCTGGGCATGAGAAGAAACTTCTGGACTGAAAGGGTTCTCAAAGCCTGGCACAGGCTGCCCAGGGTGGGGGCCGAATGCCCATCCCTGGAGGTGTTTCCAGGAGGCAGAGATGTTGAATCTAGCTAGCAGACCTGTGCTACCCGAGCTAGCCAGGTGACCAACGGAAGCAATGAGTGCTTGTGTATTGCACTGACCCATAACAGAAACAGAAGCAGTGCACACTATTGGAAGGTGTTGCAGCTCTTTGCCCCAAGTGAGGAAATTCTGATCTAGGACACTCAATCTGTCCCAGGCCTCTTGCCTTGTTCCTTACATGCTCTGCTCCTTCTGTCTCAACTCACCTGCCTCTGTGAGCACTCAGTGCCTTTCTTCCTTGTTTTCACATCCTTGGTCTTCTTTCTCTTTCAAGCTCCCACTTGTCTCATGCTTCCATTTGAAATTTCCCTCTCCAAACTCCTCCTTGCTTCTTTATTTCATCCCTCTTCCTGCAGGCTCTTTGGCTCTGTGTGTTGTTTCCTTAATCATCATGACTCCCTTCCCCACACTTCCATTCTCTTTCTAGCTATCTCTTGTGCACTTTTATTTAACTGATCCCAGACCTACAGTAAAGGTTTATTCTCAGTCTTCCCCTTTGACAGGCTATTTGTTTCTCTCAGCAGATCTCAGGCCCAATACTCCTTCACACCCACTTCAAACTCCCCTGATGTAAAGTTCCCAGTGAGTTCTCCAACCCCCTCAGGATGCCTCTTTATTCACTCTGGGTTCAGTTTAGGCAGGCTTTTTTTTCCCTCCTTCTTTCTCTTATTTGCCAAAATAAAGAAGGGCTGAAGGAGAAAACATGTGTTTATTAATTTGGAAGGGCAGTTCTCACTTCAGGTACCTGACAGTTCATAACAGCACAAAAGTACCAGGTAACCCCAGACTTGAAGATCTCCTGGGAAGAGGATATCTGCAGAATTTAACAAAAATAATACTCTGCCAGGCAGCTACCAGAGATTTTACATTTTCATGGAGGCTTTACTAACATTTCCCAGAATCACAGAAACATTCAGGTTGGAAAAGAGCCTCAGGATCACCAAGTCCAACCGAGAACCCTGCTCTGCGAAGATCACCCCTAAACCATATCCCCAAGCACCACTTCCAAACCACCTTTAAACACATCCAGGCTTGGTGACTCAACCACCTCTCTGGGCAGCACATTCTAATCCCTGACCACTCTTGCTGTGAAAATTTTCTTCCTAATATCCAGTCTAAACCTACCCAGTCATAGCTTTAGGCCATTCCCTCTTGCTCTATCAATAATCACCTGGGAGAAGAGACCAGCACCAGCTTCTCCACAATGTCCTTTCAGGTAGTTGTAGACAGCAATGAGGTCTCTCCTCAGCCTCCTCTTTTCCAAACTAAACAGCCCCAGCTCCTTCAGTTGTTCTTCATACAACTTATTTTCCAGGCCCTTCCCCAGCTTCGTTGCCCTCCTCTGCTCTTGCTCCAGCACCTCCACATCTCTCCTGTACTGAGGTGCCCCAAATTTGAGTATGTTCTCATTCAAATGGAAAAGAAAGAAAAGCCATGTGTCTCTTTTCCTGGCAAATTTCAGATCTTATTTCTAATACCTGGGAAGCACAGAGCTCTTAAAAAGTTGTCCACATTTTTACTGTGGTGAAAATATAAAATCTCTTCACTGCTTCATAACACCATTGAAACATTTTGATGGCTAGGCAGGTCATACCAAGTCACTCAACACAGAAAAGTTCAGCCTAAATTGGTTTGATGTTGGTGAAGTTGTGAACAGTGGTCAAATGGAGGCATCTGGTGAATGTTTCTGTACCATCCTAGGTGCTTGGTGCCATGGTTTAGTTGATTAGATGGTGTTGGATGATGGGTTGGATGTGATGATCTCAAAGGTCTCTTCCAACCTGGTCCTGTCCTGTCCTGTCCTATTCTATTCTACTCTACTCTACTCTACTCTACTCTACTCTACTCTACTCTACTCTACTCTACTCTACTCTATCCATTCCATTCCATTCCATTCCTACAAGGATGACTTTTTTGTGTATTAGTGTGTGCTTAGGGAATTTGTTTTAGTATAGAGTTGGGGCTGGCATGTCATTTCCCTGTGTCCTAAACCTTCAGGAAACTCATGTCCTTCTGTGGCTGTATGAAAGGCCTTTAATTTAACCTGTTTCCTTGAAGTGATGATAGCCAGTAGCAAAGTGGATGGGAAGGGACAGGTCATACAAGGGAAAGTATTATACATGGATGATTGAGTCACCAACCCTGGAAGTGTTTAAAGGTGAATTGGATGTGGTGCTTAGAGTTATGGCTTAGGGGTGAACTTTGTAGAGTAGGGTTATTGGTTGGACTTGGTGATCCTGAGGGTCTTTTCCACCCTGTATGTTTCTGTGATTCTGACTTGCTGGGGCCAGAAGTAGAGAAGTCTTAGTGGATAGGAGGAGGGTTATATATTCCACAGAAGGGATATATAAGCAGTTTTTAACAACAGCTTCCTCCAGTAAGTTTATTTCTTAGGGGAGAAGTTAGACAAACTATGCATTTTGCTGATCAGCTTCCCAGTAGGGCATCTAGCTATTGGGAAAACTGGTGATCAGCTGGCAGATTTGCTCCTTGGTTCATGCAAACAGGGGGGAAAAGGGTGTGCTCAGAAGAAAGACAAAAGACCAGCCATCAGAGAGCTGGAAAGTGTAATATACTGGAGTCAGCAAAATGAGCTCAGTGAGCAGGAACACTGGAAACCCCTCTGGCTAACACAGCACAGAGTTCAAAAGGCAAATTCCTCCCCTTTTTCTGAAGTTATGAGGAAGGGGAGGCATGCAGAGCCTAGCATTTGTGTCCTCATGCACTGGGAGTGGAGGATCATTCCCCAGGCTCCTGCTGGTACTCCGCTGGAGCAGAACTCTGCCTTGTAGCACAGTGTCATGGACCCTCTCCTGCTCAGAGTCCATGGATCTGACACAGCAGATTGACCTGATCAAGGGTATCCTGCCATGTGGGTGCCTTAAGTAAGGGATGGCTGCAGTGCACTGTCTATGGCTGGGGGTCCTGGAAGTGCCATGGTCTTGGGCTCAGGGTACTGTGACTTTCTTTTCCATCAGATGTCTGGAGGAATTACTGTCTTGTGCAATGGACAAGGTCTGAAAATATTAAAGTATTGCTCAACTTGCTAATAAAGAGGCAAGTCTCTGTGGGAAGGGCATTTAATAGCAAATTTCCCTGCTAACCCCACAGTTAAGAGTGTGGCCATTCAAGAGACCCCTAATTTGCATTTGCTGCACCAACACTTGCCCCTAGAACACTCAGATTATGTAGCTGTGAATTTCATTTAAGCACAAGGAACCATTCTTGAGCTGGGAGAAAAGCAGCTTGTCCCTAAAGATTTTGATGAAGCTATGCAACGTTACATCAACTGTGGGTATGGACCAACATTTGGCTGGTGGGTGGAATACACACACATACTTTATTGCCACTAATTTGGGATAAGTGTGTTCCCAAGCTGAATGATTAATGTGTTAGCCAGGTCAGTGCTTGATCTTTCATAAATCATCTTTGAACTTCACCAGTGACAGCAGAAGAGGTCCTCTCCGTATGCTTTTAATAAGCTGTAAATGGACTGGACAGGAGACATCTGTTTATTTCTGAAATCTGATGAAAAACAATTTCGTCCTCCCCATTAGGAGGAGAGCCTTCAGCTCATTTTCTTCCTTCCTTGTGAATTCAGACTGTGGCAACACACATGGGACGTGGCAGACCTCCTAGATAAGTAGCTAAACACCTGGTCATAGTAGGGAAAGATGAGACAGCCCAGAAAGAGAACACTTGAGGGAGTTATCAGCTGCTAATTGAAATTGAGAATACAGAATTTTAAAAGGCATACATTGAAAATGTCCTGACCTTCAGCTGAAGTCCTGTCAGCTTGTGGAGTTACACTGGCTGAGGATCAGGCCCAAGATTCCTGTCTATTTGGGTACTGTCGTTCTGTTCAATTTTTATTCTGGCCACCTCCTTAGAGATGGAAAGGAGGAGATTCTTTTTTACCCCCTTCCCTTCTGCATATCTCATTCCCTGACTGTTTATATTGGATAAGGATGATTGTCTGTTTATGGTAGTGAGGGACAGCAGCTTGTCTTTCTGTATGTGCAGATAGCAAAGGAAGTAGGGCTCCATTCTTGGTCTTCAAGAAATATGGCAGTATATGTGTGTTGGTTGGTGCTTGCTAACTGTTGATGTGGGAGAATAGAATAGAGTAGAGTAGAGTAGAGTAGAGTAGAGTAGAGTAGAGTAGAGTAGAATAGAATAGAATAGAATAGAATAGAATAGAATAGAATAGAATAGACCAGGTTGGAAGAGACCTTCAAGATCATCACATCCAACCTATCAACCAATCCAACCCACCTAAACAACTAGACCATGGCACCAAGCACCCCATCAAGTCTCCTCCTGAACACCTCCAATGAAGGTGACTCCACCACCTCCCTGGGCAGTCCATTCCAATGGGCAATCACTCTCTCTGCATAGAACTTCTTCCTAACATCCAGCCTAAACCTGCCCTGGCGCAGCCTGAGACTGTGTCCTCTTGTTCTGGTGCTGGCTTTCCATCAGCCCTTGTGGCTGCTCAGCAGGGCTTGTCTGGAGGAAACATTCTAAATAATCATGATTTGATGATAAGGGAAGATTGTATTTTTACTTTTGGGGGGTTGTGTTGTGTTTTGTTTTTCTCCTTTACCTGTCTTCACTAAACCTTCTGTCCTATTGCAAAGGTTTCAGCTGCAACTCCTGGCATCCTGGGGCTGGAATTCCCAAGCTGACATTGCTATCGACAATATCACATTTGGACTGGACTGCTTCACTAACGGTGAGCCACAAATGTTGCAGCATTTCCTAATGAATTTGGGTAGGATCAGCATCCCCCAGACCCAGGGTACACGTGCTCTGTTCTCCCCACAGAGTGCACATAGATTGTTTATGTTAGCTTTAACAGTACCTACCAAAGACTGCAAGTAGAGGCAATTTCACAGAGTGTCAGTCTCCTAGTCCTCTTTTTCTCTCTGATCTGGGATATCCTGTATCACACAGTTAAGACCTGTGTGTCTTGGCAAGAAACATTAGACTTGCTCCTCAGCCCCTAAACAGGAAAGATTACATCACATTGCTCTTCAGCAGTCCCTGCTGGCCTATGCACCCTAGCAATTGATAGCTGAAGGGAATTTGTTGAAATGGAAGGGGAAAGTCACCATATTTTAGCGAAGCAAAGGAAGAAAACAAAGAAATAAAGTGACTCTCTGACAGTAAAGTTGAGATTATTGCAACAAGTTTGTTTTACTCTGCAAGGAGGTACATCAACTGTCACGGCAAGAGATGTAACAGATGTGCTTTCCTTTGCTTCATTATTGCAAATGTGACCAATGACAACATATTCCACTGAAAAATCAAGCCAATGCTACCCTCTGAAGCCTGTTAGCAAGAGCTGGATTTTCTTTACAGACAAGTGAAAGAGTTTGGATACTCTAAACCACATGCAGATACTAGACACTGCCTTAATTTTTTGTTCCTGGGGAAAAGACCTATAAGCTCTGTTTCCAAGGAACTGGAGAACAGGCAGCACTTGAATTCTGACTTCTGTTGCAGCCAAAATGTGCATCAGTGGTCCTGTGCCACTCTGCTTGTGTCACCACAACATTACATCAGCGTTTCAGGTAGTAGGGTGGCCCTGAAGAGGTTAGCTGTGGCCTAACATAACACAGAATCATAGAATGCATTGGGTTGGAAGGGACCTTTAATGATCATCTAGTCCAACCCCCCTGCAGTAAGCAGAGTCATCTTTAACTAGATCAGGGAAGGCTTATGTCAAAATGGACATGTGTTAAAAGTTCATCAACAAAGGACCCTTTCCCTCCCACCTTTGTCTAACTCAGTCTCCTGTTCTCTCTCATTTTGTGGGCACTGAAACCATCCTTCCACAAAACTCATTCTGAGTGACTTTACACCCCTGGCTCCCAAGCACTTTGGGGCCTCTATGCTAACACTTTATTTTCAAATCTTTTGAGAAAACTGAAGGGGGTGATTCCAGATGCTCTTGTGCACCCAGCTGCTAGAGTTCACTGTCCTCCTGAGAACAAATACAGCCTCTAGTTTACCCACAGATATTTTGCTGGCCCTGGTGCCAGGACGTACCCTATGGCAAATAGGTGGGGTGGAGTGGAATGGAATGGAATGGAATGGAATGGAATGGAATGGAATGGAATGGAATGGAATGGAATGGAATGGAATAGAATAGAATAAAATGGAATGGAATGGAATGGAATGGAATAGAATAAAATGGAATGGAATGAATAGAATAGAATAAAATGGAATGGAATGGAATAGAATAAAATGGAATGGAATGGAATAGAATGGAATAGAATAGAATGGAATAGAATAGAATGGAATAGAATAGAATAGAATAGAATAGAATAGAATAGAATAGAATAGAATAGAATAGAATAGAATAGAATAGACCAGGTTGGAAAAGACCTTTGAGATCATCAAGTCCAACCTATCACCCAACACCATCTAATCAACTAAACCGTGGCACCAAGTGCCTCATCCAGTCCCCTCTTAACCACCTCCAGCGATAAGCCTTACTTTGTGTGTATGTAGGTGGGGCGTTAAGTGTCACTGCAGCAATGTTGTCCATTAGACTGGTAAGTTACTCCTCATTCTCAATTAGCACAAATTGCAGAGATGTCCAGGAGCAGCTGGCACTTACCCCATCTGAAGGTGTGACCCAGAGGCGTGTAGGTCATGCAGAGGCAAGAATCACGAGGAAGCCTGTTTCTCGGAAGCCTTGCACTTGCCGCTGTTCCTTGAATCCTCTTTGCAAATTGACATTTTCTCGCCTCTGCAAGCAACCCCCTTGCATTTGTCTTCTCAGGACTTTAATTTGGTTAGGTTGCAGAGAAGCCCAGCAGCTCTGCTGTGTTGTCAGTAATGAAATTATATCTCCCTGGCAAAGAGAGGTTTCAAATGTCAGAGATGGAGCCAATTAAGATCCGAGCACTGAATTCTTTGCATGAGGGCAGCAGGAAGGATGTATGGCAGGAAGGAAGAATTTGCTGCTTGCTAGGATGTAAATATTATTTTCTCCATTTATTTCAATTCTCTAGCTAAATTGCTCTACAAAACCCAATGCAGAGTCTGAAAGCACTGCTTGTCTGTCTGCAGGCTGGGAAAGAAGGTGAGGTTTTGTATATACCTCAAAATCAAGAAGGAGGATTTGGTAAGATTAAGGAGGAATAAAGTGGATAGTGAGGGCAGCTCAGGGGACATCAATAAGGACAAAAACCCAATCAGACCATTCTTTGGACGGCAGCTCCTGGGCAGTGACAGATGTATTCCCTGTGAAAAGGGTTAGATGACACCAGCTTCTAATTCATACCTTCTCCTTGTGTGAGACAGTGTCAAAGGGGGATGTTTGGCTTGTTGTGAGAACTTTTAGGGGGCAGGCATTTTATCATTTTAGTTAACTAGTGCTTACATAGGAAGAGGTCTGCGTTTTGAATGTCTGACTATGAAAATGTGGCACACAGAGGGCTGGTTGCTGCCCTCCTCACCACTTATGTATGGTGGTCATTGCTTTTACTAATATCTTTTGGTGCTTCAACCATCATATTGCTCCACTTTGTCTGTGGCCTAACAAAGTGCACTCTGCTGCCCTGGGGATTACATTTCCTTCTGTGTATCATTTAAAATTTCCCAGGAGACTGCTTTTAAATGGTGAGACTGTCCAAAGGGAGCTTTTGTATAGCACATTTCTAGGTCTTGTCTTGGAGTCCCCAACCCAAATACTGCTGACCTGCCAGTCTCTGTGCTTGAGGGAAAATGGTGGGGGCTGGTTCAAGCCTCATTTCAGTGATTTAAGAAGGTGTTGCCTGAGGGTGAGAGGCCTTGAGCACAAGCCCTATGAGGAGAGGCTGAGGGAGCTGGGATTGTTTAGCCTGGAGAAGAGGAGGCTCAGGGGTGACCTCATTGCTCTCTAAAACTACCTGAAAGGTGGTTGTAGCCAGGAAGGGATTGGTCTCTTCTCTCTAGCAACCAGCACCAGAACAAGAGGACACAGTCTCGATCTGCACCAGGGGAAGTTTAGGCTGCACCAGGAGGAAGTTCTTCACCGAGAGAGTCATTCGTCATTGGAATGTGCTGCCCAGGGGGTGGTGGAGTCACCGTCCCTGGAGGTGTTCAAGAGGGGATTGGACGTGGCACTTGGTGCCATGGTCTAGTCATGAGGTCTGTGGTGACAGGTTGGACTCGAAGATCTCTGAGGACTCTTCCAACCTTGGAGATACTGTGATACTGTAACTAGAAATGTGAGAGATCAGCCAAAGGGATGGGGAAGGGGAAAGCTGGCACAGCTTCCTCATTCTTTATCCCACTCCAGAACAAAGTGGAGAGGCTTCCAGGAGTACTCTAACCTTCACCACTAAGGTGGAATCTCTGAGGAGACCAAGCACATTTTGAGGATCCTGTGGAGCACCTTACTGATTAATCCCAGCCACAGGACTACTGTAACTCCTAGAGACAGAAATAGGAGTTCCTTTAGCCCTTTGCCTGCAAGAGATACCCTGTCTTTCTCCTACACACTCCCCTCTGTCTCTTTTCAGCATTAGCAAAATCCTGAAGAAATTAGTCCTGTGCTTTCCATATTTTTCTGGCACAGGTGAGCCTTAATATGAGTTAAGTCTTGCTCCCTTCCATGAATCTACAGTCAACATGTGTGCTGTCAGAGGAGGAAGTGGAAGCTAAAATATTCTGGACCACCAGCGCCTGGCTCCCAGGGCTACACCGTGTTTGTAGAAAATGCAGCCTTACAATTTCATGTCTGGCGGTGCATAAAGTATCAGCCTTCAAAGAGTTAATGGCTCCTGTGGACAGGGTGATGCTCAGCTGGTCTTGCAGCTTGTCTGCTGCTGAGCCCAGAGGAGACACAAACTTTCTTCCAGCGCAGGGGGGTCTGATGGGTCTGGTGCTGTTTGGAGAAAGAGGAAAGCCTGTTTGTTTGGACATGAAGCATCGCCTTAGGATACTCCGTTGGGAGGCTGCAAAACACTCCGTAGAGACACACAGACCAACTCTCTGTTTCAGAGGGTGATTTACATTCCTTTGCTCTGGCAAACATAACCAGACTTCTTGTATGTCTCTAAGTATCTGAAACTGTTGTGACCTTAGGGATTTGTAATTCAATGCAGGCCTTGGGAGACCCAGCATCTTTTCTGGCCATGCATTGTCTTTTTCATTTGATTTTCCTTCTTGTCTTTGATCTGGTTCATTTATTTTGGCTTAATTTCATTTTTCACTGCCTTGACAACTCCATCCATTGAAGTCCTCTATCTCAGTATGAACAGAGCACGTCAGTACAAAGCTTCCTTTTACCTCCATCCATCAATGTGCTTTCAGTCAGACCTGGGGGGAATATTCTCAGGAGTAAAAGCTCTGCAAGGTCTCCATGCTTCAATTAGTTATTTGGCCTTTCTGACACAGCTAACAAGGGTGTTAATTATCGCTATTTAGAGCAGTGGCTTTGCAGCAGAGATAATTGTCCAGCTGGAACTGAGTGAGTCTCTTTTGAATAGAGCATCAAACAGCTGTTAGATTCTCACAACTGGAACAAATTGAAATATTTGTAACGTTTTTCAACTGATGAAAAATGTTCAGTATGAAATTAACTGAGAGCTCATAAAATGGAAGGAAGTCTCTCCTTTTTCTTACAGAGATTTTTCCAATCAAAGAAATAGAAGTGGGTAATTTATCTATTGAAACAGGATGCTTCTAGATCATAAGGCAAGGGTTCAGTTTTTACCTTTTCCTGTTGTAAAGCAGCTTTGGTTGTGTGGTGTTCTCAATGCATTCAGATGTTTTAGATCAGCAATTGCTTTGAAGACCATCCTCCCTAAGAAGGGGCTGATTGTTAATGGGCTGCTTCACTGGTCAGAAATACAGCATTTTGCTGTGTGTTTTCCAAAATGTTGGGTTGGTTTTTTCCTTAACTGCATATATTAGTGAGACATGTAATTTTGTTTAGCATTTCATTCTCTAAGCAAGGTCTGAGGTGCTCAAAGTTGGTTGCTGGGAGGAGAGCAATCTGTTAGGTTGGTTTTGTTACCAGGGCACCATTCAGAATCAAAGATAAACACTTTTGATATCACCCTCCTTTACACCTCTTCTTATTTGTCCATTCAGACTTGTCACCTCTGCCTTTGGCCAGCAAAACATCAATACCCAATATTTGTTCTCCCACATTATGCTTTTCCTAAAGCCTTTTGTGCAATTTGTTGGCTAAGGAGCTTATCCTGCAGGTGAGCCTGCATGGGATAATATGTTCATGCAAAGACCTACTGACTTCAGCACAAGTAGGCATAGGCCCAAAAGAATAATAATAGTTTATGATGGTTGAAAATGTCTGGTTTGCCCAAGCTTGGTGGCTGTTTGGGGTTTTTTTAATTCTTCATGCTTGTACTTGGTTTATTCATGTGATCTTTACATTTTCCATCTCTCTTTTCTACCTTCCTTTTTCATCTGCCTCATTTATTCTACAAACTGTTATAGGAAGGCAACTAAATCATGCTGGTAGGAAGCGCCAGTACCCACGGGAGGTTAATATCCTGGATGAGCATCTTCTCAACCCTCTGGAAGAGCCCTCCCTCCCAGGTATGTGATTCAGTGCCAAAAACCTGTCTCTTGGCTATAAAAGCCAGCTCCTTTCTCATCTCCTGTGTGTGATCTGCCTGCACAATAGCAATAGAGCAACTAAATATAATCTGTCCCAATCATGTGGAGACCATGTCAGGTAGTCTCTGTTTGGCTATAGGGCAGCAGTTTGCTGGAGCCTCACTCACCAGTCCTTAAATAGTACTCTATTAAACCACCTCTTTAAAGAAAAGCAGAGTCTTTAAGTGAAGAAGATTTAAGTAAAAACAGAAGCTGCATGACTGAAATCCGGAGTTCATGAAAGCCAGGTCGGGAATGCAAAGTACAGAAAGCTGGAGATAGAAGTGATCTACTGGGACTTAATGGAGTGGAGCTGAACCTAATGAGTGGAGAATACAGGTCTAAAGATGAAGATCTAGGAAGGGGAAGTAAGTGAGCATCTGGAAATCCACTGAGGAGAAGAATTGGATGAAACACTGGAACAGGGGACACTGGGCACCAGTTTACTGACAGCCATAGTAATTGCTGCTCTGGAGGAGCAATAATTGTGTGTGTGAGAAAAGCTGTCTAAAGGAGAGCCTCAAGAAGAGGGTTTTGTGCTTCAGGATGCTTTGCTGCCAGCAAATACCTGGATGTGACTTCACCACCTCCTGAAGCCTGTGTCCACCTGAAATGTAACAATCTGTGTTGTCTGCAGTTTCTGATAGCTCGAGGGGCAGAGATTTCTGTGATCAGCTAATGCTCTACCCCAACGAGCCAGCTGTGTGCACACAGGCTGACGTTCCTGTGTCAGAAGGGTTTGTTTGCTTTTCCTTTAAACAAGGTTAGGATTTTTCTTTTCAAGATTTGTGATTTTTACTACTATCTTAATAACTGAGCTCTTAAACAGTTCTGCTTCTGACTCTGGCCCTCGTGCATGCACTGCATCACACAGTTTTTAGGTATGTAATTGAATAGTTGTATTCATAGGCCCTATCTCATTCACCAGACAAGATGGATGTTTAGGTCTTGGGCACAAGTTGTGAAATGGAGGAGATGGAGGAGATGGTTATCTGCTGCATTGTTGTGGAAACAAAATAATAATGCTTAATGAGAGCCAGAAAAAAATTTGCTTGGAGGAAAAGGGCCCCTGTTGAAAGTAGCAAGAGGCTGTTCTGACTGCTGGTACAGGCACAGGGTTCTTGTGCAAGCCCCAAGACCTGTCTGTTGAAACTTCCCCCGTGCTTCATGGATGGTGACTGGTCGTAATGGCAGAGGTTTTCAACCTTTAGTTCTGTATATATGCTTAAGTTCTATCTGAGAACTTGAATAGTATCTCCCTACTTCATGCTTGCATGGGGAAGACAAAACAGATAATGTCACTTGGTTAAAGCCCTTCTCAGAAGTCCCATCCTCCTCCCCCTTCCCCAGCTGATGGGATTTATCTGCAGTTCGTGATTTATCAAATACTGCACAGAAAATACAGTGGGGGCAGGGGGAAAAGCAAACAGTGACTTACACAGAGCACTAACAGTGCTATGACTAGGATAAAACTGTGATAATGTAAGTAATCTGTGATCATATAATTAGAGGTGGATTGTGTTATGAGGGAGATGCATTAAACGTACATTTAACTTTAACAGGTACTGGTTTTCCAGTTCTCAACGTTGTAAATGCATGTCTAAGCATTTTTTTTTGTATGATTATAATAATAAGAATGTGCTCAAATAGAGATATTGAGTTTTAAAGCCTCTAAAGCAGTGTAGCATGCACTGCTGCAACAGCCTGTCTCTTGATCATCTGGTTTTTATATACAAATCATGAATGCTCTTTGTGAGCAATAATAATAACAGCAGTTTGGCAATTGAAGGATCACTGAGGAAAGACATCATCAGGAGCAGCTTTTTCTTTCAGTGACACTTGCCCTTTAATTATATAGTTCTTCGAGCTGTAAAGTTATAGGCTCAGAGAATGGCTCAGGTTGGAAGGGACCTCGGAGATTCTCCACTCCAACCTGCCTGCCATGGGCAAGGATGCCTCTCAAGTAGACTCAGCCGCTCAAGGCCTCATCCAACCTGGCCTTGAACACCCTCAGGGAGAAGGCAAATATAGAAAAGATCATTTGTCTTACTATGCAGTAGTAGCTACATGTTGTCACACAAATTAAGAAAGTCTTATCACGCTCTCAGTTAAAAGTCTGCATTAAAACTGATCACAGCAGCACAGAGGCAATTACAGATTATGTTTATTTATCAACCGATGATGTGAGTTTTGTCATGTCTGAGGAATAAAGGGAAGCATACACGTGCCCCAACTCTTGCTTTTTTGGTCACAGGGGACACATCTGTTGTTCTCTGGTGGTTCACAACGTGTGGTGCCAGTGGTCCACACGGGCCAACCCAAGCTCAGTGTGACAGTGCCTATAGGAACAGCAATGTGTCTGTGACTGTGGAGAAAGAGGGCAGGCTCCGGGGAGTGCAGGTCTGGAGAGTGCCAGCCACAAACCGATACAGGTGAGTCTCAGCGTGTGCTGGAGAGGCAGCCACCTTTACCTACTTCTGTTTGTGGAGTTTCAGCAAGTGTAAGTGCACTGAGTGGATGGAGGGGGCAGTGAAGTAAGAGAAAGGTAGGAGTTCTAGCTGTGGGGATCTGTGCTGAACAGTTATCACAGTTATCACAGTATTGCTAAGGTTGGAAGAGACCTCAAAGATCATCGAGTCCAACCTGTCTCCACAAACCCCATGACTAGACCATGGCACCAAGTGAAAGGACATTGCTCCCCAGAGAGAACACTCTTGCCCACTGCAGGCTTGAACTCACGACCTTCCCAATAAGAGTCTTAGGTGCTACCAACTGAGCCACATCATTCTAGACATGAGAAGGTGGAGTGATGACTTAAAAGAGATCAGAAGAGGAGAAGAGAGGAGAGAGTCTAGGCATGCAGTGAAAAGGAATTGTAGCCATCATCTCAGTCCTGAAATCTTGGTCCTCTAGATTTGGCTATATAACTCATGCTATTTGTTCCTGAAGCCTCTTGTCTCCAGTGCTCGGGTATAGAATTAGTCTGTCCTCTTAAGCAGCCTAACTACATGGGTCCCAGACAAAGAATAGCTATGAGATGTTGTAGCAGGGGAGCCTGCTCTGAAACAATGACTATTTGGAAGTACAGGCCAGGGAGACTTGCAGATGGAGTTGCTTTGGGGGTGAAAAGTGTGAGATTTGTCTCTTTACTTGTTTTGGTTTTTTTCTTACAGGATTTCTGCCTATGGAGCAGCTGGGGGGAAGGGAGCCAAAAACCACAATAAGAGGTCCCATGGGGTCTTCATCTCTGCCACCTTCCAGCTGGAGAAAGACGAGCTGCTGTACATCTTAGTGGGGCAGCAGGGGGAGGATGCCTGCCCTGGGGTGAGGGCTGCACGAGCGCGTGGACAGAGACTTTGCAGATACAATCCCAGGAGATTCAGTGGGTGGCTTGGGTTTCAGTCATAAATGTTAGAAATCCCAGGTTCAGCAAGGAAATCCAGTGAGGAGACTGAGAAGAGCCAATAAACCAAGTTAGAAACAATCTGAAAATATATATATATATATAGGATATATATATATATATATATATATGGAACTCTAAAAAGAAAAGCAATCCCAAAATGCATGAAGCTGAAGTCCATAGGAACTTTCCTTTAAGCTCTTAGTGTTTGAAAGAAATTCTTCATCAGCTTCCTTCTGCTTATTTTAAGCAGGGAGCCAGTAGGTGAAAGTTGTGTGCTCCTTCCCTTGTTTTTCCAGAGCTTAGGTTTCTTTCTGTCTGCCAGGATTTCAGATAATTCACTGTTATTTATGGAAGCATCCAGCTGCGTTGTGGCTGCACTCTCTTAGATGCTCTTGAAGCTTAGAGACTAAAGCCTGAATCCAAAACCAGTGCAAAACTTCCCACTAACTGCAGCGGCCCCTGAATTAGGCATTTGTCACGACCAAAAACCCACTTAGGAGAAACAGAAGCTGATCACCCAAATCCACTCAGGAGAAACAGAAGCTGATGACCCAAATCCTTATATATGCGTCCTCTAATGCCAGACCAAATGGTTTGAAAGACCTTTCATCATTAAGGCTCAAAAGTTTCTTCTTTTCAGCATGAATTCTTTGGTATTACCTCTTTGCACAAGTGTGATCGATCAGCACCTGCCCAGGAACGAAGCTGCTTCTTTTCCCCACAGACAGCTGAGCTTTGGGATGCACACACTCTTCTTGTAGCCATTCAAAGTTACCATTTGCCTTGCCCAGAGCACCTGATGCCTCACCATAGAATGGTTTGAGTTGGAACAGACCTTTAAGGGTCATCTAGCCCAAGCCCCTTACCCAAATACTGCATCATATTCTAAACCCAGCCTTTCTTCTCTTTAGAGAGTGGAAGGATCGTATCTATCTGAATAAAACATACATTTGTGTGTCTGTGGTTCCCTTTGCAGTGCACTCCCTAGCCTTCAGTCATAATCTGCAGGGTTGTCCTTACATTTCGTGACTTGCTCTCCAAATTGCGAAGTGTAACTCAGCACTAACTGGCAGGCACCACTGGAAAAAGTTTCTGTCCATTTTTTCCCACTTCCAAAGCCCAGCTTTCTTTGGCTTTGGAAATTCTGATGATTCTATATGTCAGGTAACTAATGTTTGCTTTCCTCCCTCTGAAGAGGTTCTGCAGCCTCCAACTCGTTCTGTCTCCTTAGATTTACCCCAGTTGCTTTTCCATGGTCCTCATGCACCTTGTCATCATTTCTCCTCTTCTGTGAATGAAAGGACACAGTTGGGAAAATTGGCACTACAGTTCTGACACAAACAAGTAGGGATTTCACCTGCACTGAGGCAACATAGTCCAAAAACATAGAAACCATAAGGTTGGAAAAGATCATCACCCAACACCTCATGACTACTAAACCATGGCTCCAAGTGCCACATCCAATCCCCTCTTGAACACCTCCAGGGACAGTGACTCCACCACCTCCCTGGACAGAACATTCCAATGGCAAACAACTCTTTCTGTGACTTTCTCCTCACCTCAAGCCTAAACTTCCCCTGGTGCAGCTTGAGACAGAGTTCATCATCTGAGCAGATAGACAAAGTCATTGAAACTTGTAGAATTCAATGCCACAAAAAGAAGAATTTAAAAAACAAAACTAAAATCTAAGGCAGCCAAAGACACTTTACTTTTTCAGCCTTTTCAGTGTTCTTTACTATTTAGCAGGGCTAGGAAGCTGAGGCTCCAGATTTCTCCTCCAAGGTGTACATCACTCTTAACTAAATGTAGTTCATCTCTGTCTGCCTTTGCTTTTTCTTTTTGCATTTATGACTTTGAGAAATACCAATCAATACAGCAGTAATCAACTTCTGAGAATTAATCCATAGTTCACAGAATCAGTCAGGGTTGGAAGGGACCACAAGGATCAGCTAGTTCCAAGCCCCTGCCATGGGCAGGGACACCCCACACTAGATCAGGCTGGCCAGAGCCTCATCCAGCCTGGGCTTAAACACCTCCAGGGATGGGGCCTCAACCACCTCCCTGAACAACCCATTCCAGGGCTTCACCACTCTCATGGTGAAGAACTTCCTCCTCACCTCCAGCCTGAATCTCCCCACCTCCAGCTTCATTCCATTCCCCCTAGTCCTATCACTACCTGATAGCCTGAGAAGTCCCTCCCCAGCCTTCTTGTAGGCCCCCTTCAGATACTGGAAGGACACAATGAGGTCTCCTTGGAGCCTTCTCTTCTCCAGACTGAACAGCCCCAACTCCTTCAGCCTGTCCTCATAGGAGAGGTGCTCCAGCCCTCTGATCATCCTCATGACCCTTCTCTGGACACCTTCCAGCACCTCCAGATCCCTCTTGTAATAGGAGCTCCAGAACTGGAGGCAGTACTCCAGGTGGGGTCTCACCAGAGCTGAGTAGAGGGGGAGAATCACCTCCCTTGACCTGCTGGCCACACTTCTCCTGATGCAGCCCAGGATCTGATTGGCTTTCCAGGCTGCAAGTGCACATTGAGAGCTCATGTTGAGCTTCTCGTCCACCAGCACCCCCAAGTCTCTCTCCTCTGGGCTGCTTCCAGCCAGTTCACTGCCCAGCCTGGATTTGTGCCTGGGATTGCCTTGACCCACATTTTAATGTTCTTGGGTATAATTAGTTCCAAATATGAATTGTGTGATATCAGTAATGAGTTATTGCTGGTTTGCTTTGGGTGGGGTTTTTTTTTGTGAGCATTATTATTTTCACTTGCATGTGTAATGTGAGTTTGCAGATCCGAGGTAGCAGACAGCTGTTAGTCCTTGTAGAAGAGTTCACTTTCCACACAGATGATACACATGCTGGTTTTTATGTGCCTGTTACACATCACAAACAACATAATATTGTTGTACTGAGATATGCAGATAACACTCAGGAATTGGACTTGGCTGCTATCGTGCATCTCTTGTTTGTCTTCAGAGCAATCCTGAAACCCAGAAGATCTGCCTAGGGGAGTCATCTCTCATTGAAGAAGATTACAAAAACAACAAGGACCTGAAGGAATGGGCTGGAGGAGGTGGGGGTGGAGGAGGTGCAACCTACATCTTCAGAGTAAGTACTTCCTTTTTGCCTCCTGGCCTGAGAACAGTGTCCAGCAGAGTAACTGGCTTCCACTGTCAATCATGGCATCTGACAGTCACTTCTTCAAAAGAATATGATGAAGACAAGAGTCTCCCTCTCTCTCCTTCTCGTTCCTTCCTTTCCCCACCTTTTGTATCCCGTTTTTCCTTGCCTTTTTCATTTAAATTCTTGTTCTTTCCATTCCCTTAATCACGTTTGTCGCTCTCACTAAGCTAGCTGAGCTGGTTTCTCAGTTCGTGATGGCTCAGGTCTGGGAATCACACCAGGATCCCCCGTTAACACTGGCAACAGGCCTACACCAAAGAACTGATCCCTAAACCTTGGTGTTCGGTTAAAGAGCTATTCTTGCACACAGGAACGTTTTTGTAATGAACTTAGGGAGCAGTCAGTACCATCAGCCTGGCCTTGGGCCTCTCTTCTTTGGGATGTCTTTGTGCTTTCTGACGAGTTTGTGTGAGTTCACATGTCCGAGGGATGTGAAGTTTTTCTGATGTTTGATGGGGGGTTTTCCAGCAGAAGAATGGGATTTTCGAACCTTTGCTCATCGCAGCAGGAGGAGGAGGAAAAGCCTACCTGAAGGCTCAGGACAGCTCCCTGGATGATGTGCCCTTGGAGCAGTATGAGAACAGCACCACGGTCCCTGGAGTCAGTGGGAGGACTGGGGCAGCAGGTGAGACACTTAGAACCACACAAGGTCTGAATCAGATGACTGAACACATGCATTGTGCTGTAGGCACCAAACGTGGGGCTTCTTTTTGATATTTGGGAGTTTTTCTGTGGCAGTAGCTGTTAGAAATATGCTGATGGTCTATGATAGGAGTCTTCTCATGTGACATGTCACCAGATAAAAGAGAATGCATAGGACAAGTGACAAGTGCTCCAGTAAAGGCTATTCCATAGCTGGACTCCTCTCTTTCATGAAGTGACTCCATGAAAATGGTGTTTGGGGAATGGAGCCCACTCCTCCACACACCAAGAATGGCCTTTGGAGAGAAGACTTTTTCCCTGTTGCTCTCCTTCAATCCTAACAACAGAAATTATTTTATAGGAATTATACCAGAAATGGAAGCTTATTTGTAATCTTGTAACAGCTGGACCTAGAATTCATTACAAAGAGACAAAAAACATTCCGGGGGTTCTCTGTCTCTGGCTGCTACAGCCTTACAGGTAGGCCACTAGAGGGAGATGAGGCAATCCAGATTATTTTGATTTCCTGAGGAATTCAGCCACTCCTATGGGTGAAAGCCCTAACCAGTTATCCCCAAGTGGAGTGGTGGGCTCCTCATTTCCCCTAGTGCCACTAGAAACTGATGTTGAGGTGCTGGTTATGCAGCACATACCACAGGTTGTGCATTAAGAGATCTTACTGCTCTCTACAACTACCTGAAAGGAAGTTGTAGACAGGTGGGGGTTGGTCTCTTCTCCCAGGCAACCAGCACCAGAACAAGAGGACACAGTCTCAAGCTGTGCCAGGGGAAGTTTAGGCTGGAGGTGAGGAGAAAGTTCTTCACAGAGAGAGTTGTTAGCCATTGGAATGTGCTGCCCAGGGAGGTGGTGGAGTCACCATCCCTGGAGGTGTTCAAGAAGGGATTGGACGTGGCACTTGGTGCCATGGTTTAGTTAGTCATGAGGTGTTGGGTGATAGGTTGGACTTGATGATCTCTGAGGTCTTTTCCAACCTTATTGATTCTATGATTCTGTGATTAAATTTCCTCTTTGTTAATATCCATGGTATCTTGGTAGCTTGTTTATATATTCTCTTAACCTCAAAGAAAGAGTTGATTTGAATGCAGGCAGGTAAGGAATTAATAAAGACCAATCTGATTTTCTTACCTTTTTCTTGTTCTGTTTTCTCACTCTCTGATTGAAGGTGGAGGTGGTGGCTGGCAAGATGAGAGTCTGCTTCCTCAGGCTGGGAAAATCCCTTCTGGAGGGTGGAGAAGGGGGTCAAGCTTGTCCCCAAGCACTAACCAAGCTCCACTGGGCTACCTCAGGTGGCTTTGGTGGCGGAGGAGGAGCTTGTACTTCTGGTGGAGGAGGCGGAGGCTACAGAGGTAAGACTGATGAAGGAATAGTCATGATGTCTAATTTTGTACTCTCCAGAGCACATGTAGTAAAGGGTTGTAGATACACTGCTGTAGAGGGTGGTTCACAGATACTTCACAATCAGCAGTATGGACCCTGTCCTCCTTTCCACCATTTCCAAATCCAGGTTATAGGAGTATTCCTACATGATTTAGTATTTGGAAGGTGTACTGGATCAGCCCTTCATTCATTCCTAAGCTGCCCAGAGAAAATGCTCTCTCTTTAATTTCCCTGTTTAAAGTGAACACTTTGTTACCTTGCTGAGCTGAGGAACTTACACTGAAATGAATCGCTTCGCTAGCCTTGACACTGCACGGGTCAAGTGAGCATCTATCCCTCAGGGACTTTATGCATACTCATATCTTGGAGGGTTGCAGAGTCATCCCAGGTGATAAGAGCCAGCAATGAATGCAGTGCTTCAGAGGCATCACATCTTTTGAAGCACATAGCACTGAGCAGCCATCCATCCTCTTCTTTCCCCAGGGGGCCATGCCTCTCATAATGACGATATCACAGCTGGCGGGCAGGATGGCATCTCTTTTGTGAACCCCATTGGAGAGATCTTCTTGCATCCCCTGGCAGGTACAATATAATTCTTATTCCCCTTAGTTCTTTTGTCATTCTTTCACTCTATTTGCTCTTTCCTGCTCCCTCTTCTCCTGCTTTTTATGCATTTCATCCAGTCCTGTTTCACTCTGCAGGTCAGACCTTCACTTGTGGTGACTTCTTTCAATATCTCCAGAGTGCTCTGGGTCTTTATTCCTGTCAGTCTCTAAGCCAGGAGAGATGTCAGTCATCAGGCTCAACTGCACACCCTCAGTCCCAGAGATTTACAAGTCAATTCACTCTGAGACTTCTCTGTTTACTTGAGGGATGCAGTACTTTCTTTCCTCCTGGCTCCTATCAGGTTTCTGATGTGTTCACAATGTGTTGGACTACCTGCTCTCCTGCAGAGATGAAGTTGTAGATGCCCTCTGTGCTTTGAGTGGGTTTTTTTTCCTTACTGGAATAAGATGGGGGGAAATGAATTAAGTTTTACCTGTTTGTGTCTTAATTCCTTGTTCAGCTATGGAGAGTCATGGTGAGGTGGAGGTTCAGATCTATCTGAACTGCAGCCACTGCCACTCGGACAACTGCAAGCGGGACCCTGACACCAACTTGCCAGTCTGCCAGTGTGAGATGGGGGCTGTGCTAGCCAATGACAACGTCACCTGCACTTGTAAGATGTCTAGTCTTATGCTGATTAGATAACATCTGCATTCTGTGTGTTGTTTCTCCTCCTGGCTTTTTGATGGACAGTTCCCCCAAGTTACAGCTAGTGGTGGTCCCAGTGAACAGTGTGTGAGAAATGTCAGTCAAAGATGTGACTGAAAATTCCTGACAGCCTTTCCTTACGTGCTGAGCTGCCTCTCTGTCCACATCTCCCACACTCAGGCTTGGATTAGGTGGAAGATAAAATACCTGTCAAGAGATGCAGTGTGTACCTCCTGAATAGTCCTAGTGTACCAGATCTCTAAGTGTTATACCACCTGCTGCAGAGCAATTTAAGCCGCAGATTACTTCCTTCCACAGCAGTTTCCCACTGTGCTCCTTCAGCTGATGCCTGGTATTCACTGCTACTTCCTGACACAGTTTCTGGGAACTCCCAAAGTTTCAACTTGTAAGCCATGATGTTACCCATTTATTTAAAAAGTAGAGAAGAAGAATCTGTGCTTTATCAGATAGTTTTCTATCCTCATAGTGTTTTAAAAATTATTTAAGTACTTTTTCAACCTCCAAGGCTGTAGAGGGCTTTGCTGTAATTTATAAGATGATCTGGCCATGAGCTCTGTATTGTTTTCTGAAATAGAAGCATCCCTCAGAGGGCTGCTTTACAAGCAGTTCTGATTGCTTTCTTTTTACAGTGCCCCAGGGGCCTATCCCAGAGGGACACCTGCCTCTCCCACTTCTCCTGGCTGTGGTGGCTGTCATTGTGGTGCTTGGAATGATCCTCACTTGTGGCAGCCTATCTATTGGTAAGAAACACTCCTTATCACCCTTTCACAGAATCACAGAGTCACCAAGGTGGGAAGAGACCTCAAAGATCATCAAGTCCAACCTGTCACCACAGACCTCAGGGCACCAAGTGCCATGTCCAATCCCCTCTTGAACACCTCCAGGGAGGTGACTCCACCACCTCCCTGGGCAGCACATTCCAATGGCCAACAACTCTCTCGGGAAGAACTTTCTCCTCACCTCCAGCCTAAACTTCCCCTGGTGCAGCTTGAGACATGTGTCCTCTTGTTTTGGTGCTGGTTGCCTGGGAGAAGAGACCAACCCCCTCCTGGCCACAACCATGCTTCAGGTGGTTGTAGAGAGCAATAAGGTCTCCCCTGAGTCTCCTCTTCTCCAGGCTAAACAACCCCAGCTCCCTCAGCCTCTCCTCATAGGGCTTGTGCTCCAGGCCTCTCCCCAGCCTCGTTGCCCTTCTCTGGACATGTTCAAGAGTCTCAATGTCCTTCTTAAACTGAGGGGCCCAGAACTGGACACAGGACTTCTCTTTTCCTAGTTAAATTAAACAAAAGGAAACTACCCAACCACGTGCCTCTGCTTGTAATGCTTGCAGCCAGAGTGTGGTGATCTCCCAAGTGGGACAGTGAGAATGAAAAGACAGAAAACATTGCCACACCACACTTCAGCACCAGCATAGTCCCACAGGGTAGGGACTGCTGTGTCCTGGTATTTGATACAGAGAAAAGGCCTGGAGAAGCCCTCTTATCAGGCTTTTCTTTAGGAGCCACTGCTATATAAGTTGAGGTTCCTGTCTGTGATTAGGTATATAATTAATTCAAGGAGATGGCTGATGCCAGCAAGGTGTCTTGTGGAGCTCCTTTCCCTCACCCAAAAGTACAAAGTGGGGGAAACTTAAGTTACTCCCAAGTAATCAGGAAGGAATAAGACTGCATATCATTTCACTGCTGAGCATGGAGAAGAGCATCATACTGGCAAGCTAAAGACACTTCTTGAGCATTTATATTATGGATTGGGTTTCTTCCTGTTCTGTACCATTATCTTTTCTCTTCAGGCACTGAGCTTATCTGTGCATTTTTTTTTTTTATTTGCCTCCCCACCTGCAGTTTATCACCTGAAGAAGCAGCAGCTGGAAGGAGCCAGAGCACGACTGCAGAGTCCAGAATACAAACTGAGCAAAATCCGCACGTCAGCCATCATGACAGACTACAACCCCAACTACTGCTTCGCGGGGAAGGCTGCCACGCTCAGCGAGCTGAAGGAGATCCCGCGGAAGAACATCTCCCTGCTTCGGTAAGGTTGAATTTCCACCCCCCCACCCAGCATTAACTTTGCCACACCCACTCAATTAGAAGCAAATAGGCCACACCCTGAGTCCTGTGTCCAGTTTGGGCCCCTCAGTTTAGGAAAGATGTTGAGTTGCTGGAACGTGTCCAGAGAAGGGCAACAAGTTGGTGAGAGGTCTGGAGCACAAGCCCTATGAGGAGAGGCTAAGGGAGCTGGGGTTGCTTAGCCTGGAGAAGAGGAGGCTCAGGGGAGACCTTCTTGCTCTCTGCAACTACCTGAAGGGAGGTTGTAGCCAGGTGGGGGTTGGTCTCTTCTCCCAGGCAACCAGCACCAGAACAAGAGGACACAGTCTCAAGCTGCACCAGGGGAGTTTAGGCTGGATGTTAGGAAGAAGTTCTTCACAGAAAGAGAGATTGGCCATTGGAATGTGCTGCCCGGGGAGGTGGTGGAGTCACCACCGCTGGAGGTGTTTAGGAAGAGACTGGATGGGGTGCTTGGTGCCATGGTTTAGTTGATTAGATAGTGTTGGATGATAGGTTGGATTTGATGATCTCAAAGGTCTTTTCCAACCTGGTCTGGTCTATTCTATTCTATTCTATTCTATTCTATTCTATTCTACTCTATTCTATTCTAAATGAAGATGTATTTACAAGCAAAATCTACACTCCAGGATGAATGCAATGAACACATACAAAATATACAGTGTTTACAATATTTACAGATATTTACAATTAATAAACAGCACTAGGACCCCCCTGGCCAAGGCCCAGGGGAAGCTACTAGTTTCTCCTTCCCTGCCTCCCTTACCCCCCTGTACAAAAGTGAAGAAAGAAAGGAGCAGAGAAGTAAGACTTAGCCAAAGCCAGGTGATAAGCAGGTTATCTCTCCCAAGCAAAGCAAAACAGCCAGAGATCAGAAGAAAAGAGAAGCATTGTCATGGTACAGCTCATCTTGTTCCAGATATTTACCCCATGAATCTGTTTAGAACAATCTTTTGTTTTCCTTTTTACACCCAAGAGTGATTTGTTTAAATTTTTCTACTCTTCTGCTCAAAATCTGTAACTCAATTTTAAAGGCATCGCCTAAAACCACCACACTGGTGACACTGGTGGCTCTGGCACAGGCGTGCAGAGACAGCCTGAAGCAAAGGCAGGGGGAGGGCGCACACACTTGCTTGACTTGTCATCAAGTATCCAGGACAAGAAGACAAGGGCCACCTGCCCCACTCATTGAAAAACACCTAGTCCAAGCCAGCCAAAACAGGATGCATGTGACACTTACTATGCTCTCTAAGATGTTTGGATTCCTTTCACTTCTCAAGCAGAAGTAGAAGGTCATGAGTCTCCTGTTCTGTTTTCCCACACACAGCACAGGTATTTCACCTCTGTGCTTTTATATGAAGTCCTGGATTACACTTGCCACCTGGCAGTAAGTCCCTTCCAACTCTGTAGTGGTGTTTCTTGGTCAGCATTTCCTGTCTCAGGGAAACACATGCTAGATTGCTCTTTGGCTCCATACCATCCAGATGACCAAGGTTATGTAAACTTCAGAAGAAAAAGCACTTGGATGTTCTTATGTACTGTCATAATCCTTCTCCTGAAGACTCCAGCTTGCAGCTACTATATTCTGTTGTTCTCCAGTTCTTTCTTGTCCTGCTATTGCCTCACTTGGTTATAAGGCTCAAGAATTCAGAAGGCTGCTTTATTTGTCCAACCATGAAGGATCCAACCCCTGCCTGCTTTAGTGACAGTGACAGGAAATAGTGAGAAGTTATTTTTAGAAGCTTTGAGATGAAAACTCTGTTGCTGATTTCATCTCTTGCAGCAGATTCTGTTCCAATTCTTGGACTGGCTGAAGGGAAGAGCTTGGCCAGTGCTTCATCCAGGGGCATAGTAACATCTGTTCTCTCTTTCTTTAACTTCCAGGGCACTAGGGCATGGTGCATTTGGAGAGGTTTATGAGGGAACTGTGGTGGGCATTGCAGGGGATCCCAACCCTCTTCAAGTGGCTATCAAGGTCAGTACCCACACATTTCTTACACCACAATAATTGCCCATAAGAGCCATATTATCTCACTGCTGTACCAGCTGGACATTCACATTTATCCCATGCATAATGACATATGCATACATGTGCTGGAGATTTCCACACATTGCTGCATCTAGGAGTTATAATCTTTGATTTTCAAGCTGCATGGCAGTAGCAGCAGGCTGAAAGTAAAGCATCTGTCTTGTTTGCTGCACATCTACTGGCTGTAAGTTATGGTCTAATGAGGAAGAGATCCTAAACAGGGTAATCTGTTTTGCAAGCTCCATTCCCATTGCTCAGGAGAGATGGAGTCACTGCCCTCAGATGGAAAACAGCTTGAGTTAGTCACCTGGAGACTGTGTAATATGATTAGTTAACATAACAAATTCTCTACCAGCACAAATCTATATAGCTTCCTTGAAGTCAACACAGAAGCATCAATTCACCCCAGCAGAGAATCTTCTGCCACAATGATTTATAAATCTGAATAGGCAAGGGGGTAAAAAAGAAAACTTAGGAGGGGGAAATAGCAGCAAATGGACATTTTGGGGAGCTTGAAGACTAGAAGGGGATTTCTGAGTCTTGTTTAAAGACAACCATTAGTATGAAGTGCTTATGTGACAGCACATATGTGCTTATATATTATTAGTTCTGCCTTTCAGTGGTTTGGAGTGCTTTCTCCTACATTTGTCACCTGACATTACTGTATTTAAATTTTATTAATTGTTTCTCAGTCACATTTCCTTTGTGCTGAGAACAGATTTTGTCTACCATACGTGAAACTTCCAGGTAGTCTTCTTATTGCACACTGTTAAATGCACTGCTGGGAATAGACTTTGTGATAGCTTACTAATATCCATGTCACTAGTGGCAAGAGCTAGCAGGCTGGTTTTCTGTGAAATTGCTGCTGTTGCCGCAGGATTTGTCAGTAACTCGTCCTTAAAGTTAACCTTGTGACTCAGAGAACCAGATCTACCCGACAACACCAAGTTAGGAACAGGAGTTGATCTTTTAGAGGGTAGGAGGGCTCTGCAGAGGGACCTTGACAGGCTGGACAGATGGGCAGAGTCCAACAGGATGGCATTCAACAAATCCAAGTGCCAGGTGCTGCACTTTGGTCACAACAACCCCATGCAGTGCTACAGGCTGGGGTCAGAGTGGCTGGAGAGCTGCCAAACAGAAAGGGACCTGGGGGTGCTGATTGACAGCAGCTGAACATGAGCCTGCAGTGTGCCCAGGTGGCCAAGAAGGCCAATGGTATCCTGGCCTGCATCAAGAATAGTGTGGCCAGCAGGAGCAGGGAAGTCATTGTGCCCCTGTACTCAGCACTGGTTAGACCATACCTTGAGTAGTGGGTTCAGTTCTGGGCCCCTCAGTTTAAGAAGGACATTGAGACTCTTGAACGTGTCCAGAGAAGGGCAACAAGGCTGGGGAGAGGCCTGGAGCACAAGTCCTATGAGGAGAGGTTGAGGGAGCTGGGATTGTTTAGTCTGGAGAAGAGGAGGCTCAGGAAAGACCTCATTGCTGTCTACAACTACCTGAAGGGAGGTAGTAGCCAGGAGGGGGTTGGTCTCTTCTCCCAGGCAACCAGCACCAGAACAAGAGGACACAGTCTCAAGCTGCACCAGGGGAAGTTTAGGCTGGAGATGAAGAGAAAATTCTTCACAGAAAGAGTGATTGACCTTTGGAATGTTCTGCCCAGGGAGGTGGTGGAGTCACCATCCCTGGAGGTGTTCAAGAGGGGATTGGACGTGGCACTTGGTGCCATGGTTTAGTAGTCATGAGGTGTTGGGTGATAGATTGGACTTGATGACCTCTGAGGTATTTTCCAACCTTATTGATTCTATGATACTTCTATCAGTTCAGTGAAAAATGTAGCCTTTGGTAATAAATACCAGTTCTACTGTTGCTTATCCTGTCTTTCAAAAGCCTCTTTAAAAAAACCCAAGTCATTAATAAATAGCAGTTCTGTTGTTCTTTCTCCTGTCTTTCAATACCATCTTAAAAAAAAAAATAAGGTGAGAAAGGTGAGAGGATCATGAATTCTGGCATCTTGTTATCAGCTTCCCTGTGGCACTTGACAAATGCTTGTGGAAACCCACAAGAGACACGTGAAAGCAGTTCATAGAATCATAGAATCAATAAGGTTGGAAAAGACCTCAAAGATCATCAAGTCCAACCTGTCACCCAACACCTCATGACTAACTAAACCATGGCTTAAAGTGCCACATCCAATCCCTTTTTGAACGCCTCCAGAGAAGGTGACTCCACCACCTCCCTGGGCAGCACATTCCAATGGCCAATCTCTCTTTCTGGGAAGAACTTCTTCCTAACATCCAGCCTACACCTCCCCTGGCGCAGCTTGAGACTGTGTCCTCTTGTTCTGGTGCTGGTTGCCTGGGAGAAGAGACCAACCCCCACCTGGCTACAACCTCCCTTCAGGTAGTTGTAGAGAGCAAGAAGGTCTCCCCTGAGCCTCCTCTTCTCCAGGCTAAACAATCCCAGCTCCCTCAGCCTCTCCTCATAGGGCTTGTGCACCAAACCCTTCCCAAGCTTCGTTGCCCTTCTCTGGACACCTTCCAGCATCTCAACATCTTTCCTAAACTGAGGAGCCCAGAACTGGACACAGGACTCAGGGTGTGGCCTAACCAGTGCTGAGTACAGGGGCACAATGACTTCTCTGCTCCTGCTGGCCACACTATTCCTGATCCAGGCCAGGATACCATTGGCTTTCTTGGCCACCTGGGCACACTGCAGGCTCATGTTCAGAACAGTACCCCCAGGTCCCTCTCTGCCTGGCTGCTCTCCAGCCACTCTGACCCCAGCCTGTAGCGCTGCATTGGGGTTGTTGTGACCAGTTGTGCAGTTGTGACTGCCCAACGCGGTTTCACTATCCAGCCTGGAGGAAGCACCTCAGCACGGTGGCATACAGAGGTAGATTGGCTGGTCGCTCAGTTGTGACAGTCCAGGGAGGATGTCACCAGTTTTGAAAGTCTCAGCAGTGATGGCAGCATGTTAGGGCCCTGTCTGCTCACTTGTTCACCCAGCTCCCTGTAAAGAGACATCACCAAAAGGGCTGCCCTGAAACTGGTAGAGTATCTGTGGGCCTAAGCTGACTTCCCTCCATGCTGGAGCAGTCCTGATCTAACTGTACAGAAGCAGTAGATGCAGATAGGAGATGAATCTAAAAACAAAATAAGTATTTGCAACATGCTCCCTGCTGATTGTGGCTATTCCATCAACTTAACAGCTCACCTGCACTGCCCTGTCTGAAACAGTCTCCTATTTCACATAGCAACTTTGTCAGCAGCGTGTGGGCTACAGAAGACAGGAAGAACGGGTTCTGTGCCAGCCTCACCACACCGAGCAGTGAACATCCCACCTCTCTGCATGCAGTTTGGCAGCAGGACCTACACACAGCTGTGGCCAAACCATCCCATAATGTTAGAACAATGGGAACAGTAGCAGACACTGCTTCCACTGCTGCCTGCACTCTCGGTTCACCTTTATCAGTGGCAGCTGCTGTCCAAACCTGCTGTCAGGGAAGGAAGCTCTAAGGCCACACAACACAAAGCTTTAAATGCTGTGGCTGTATGTGTTGCATGACATGGAAGCATGTGCTGCAATTGTGGCCACATAGAAAAGGGAGAAGAAACTAACACCTGGCACTTTAAAGTGCTTGATAGGTCTCTAATTCCCCACCTAATGCCCTTCCTGATCTATATCTGAAGCTATTTTGCTCCAGAACACTGCATATATTTAAAGGCACACAAATGTGGCAGGACAAGGGGTGGTGGTTTTAACCTAAAAGGGGAGAGATTTAGGCTACATTTAAGGAAGATTCATTTATTTTGTTCCTACTGAGGGTGGTGAAACACTGGAACAGGTTGCCCAGTGCCCCATTCCTCAAAACATTCAAAGTGAGGTTGGACAGGACTGTGAGCAGGTTGATCTAGTTAAAATTGTTCTTGTTAATTGCAGGGGATTAGATGAACTTTAAAGGTCCCTTCCAGTTCAAACCATTTTGTGATTGTATGATAAAAAAATACAATCTACAAGCAGCTCACCTGTTCCTTGTTCCAGCTTTGGCTACCAAATGGGGCCTGTGCAGCCCAACAAAGATGAGCCCCTCCTCATAGGTTCCTGGAGTCATTCCTGTTACATGCTCATTCTTGTCTTTGGTTGGTTGGTTGGTTGGTTGGCTGGTTGGTTTCTTTCTTTCTTTCTTTCTTTCTTTCTTTCTTTCTTTCTTTCTTTCTTTCTTTCTTTCTTTCTTTCTTTCTCTCTCTCTCTCTCTCTTTCTCTCTCTCTTTCTCTCTTTCTCTCTCTCTTTCTCTCTCTCTTTTCTCTCTCTCTTCTCTCTTTCTCTCTTTCTCTCTCTCTTTCTTTCTCTCTTTCTCTCTCTCTTTCTCTCTCTCTTTCTCTTCTCTCTTTCTCTCTTTTCTCTTTCTTCTCTCTCTTTTCTTTCTCTCTTTCTTTCTTTCTCTCTTTCTCTCTTTCTCTCTTTCTCTCTTTCTTTCTCTCTTTCTCTCTTTCTTCTCTCTTTCTTTCTCTCTTTCTCTCTTTCTCTCTTTCTCTCTCTCTCTTTCTTTCTCTCTTTCTCTCTTTCTTTCTCTCTTCTCTCTCTCTCTCTCTTTCTTTCTCTCTTCTCTCTTTCTTCTCTCTCTCTCTTCTCTCTCTCTTTCCTTCTCTCTCTCTTTCTCTCTTTCTCTCTTTCTCTTCTTTCTCTCTCTTCTTTCTTTCTCTCTCTCTTTCTCTCTCTCTTTCTCTCTCTTTCTCTTTCTCTCTTTCTCTCTCTCTTTCTCTCTTTCTCTCTCTCTTTCTCTTTCTCTCTCTCTTTCTTTCTCTCTTTCTTCTCTCTTTCTTCTCTCTTTCTTTCTCTCTTCTTTCTCTCTTTCTTTCTCTCTTTCTTTCTCTCTTTCTTTCTCTCTTTCTGTCTTTCTTTCTCTCTCTCTTCTCTCTCTCTTTCTCTCTTTCTCTCTTTCTTTCTTTCTATTTTGGTGGTCACCTAACTGCTCTCCATTCTTTGGTGGGATGGTCCTCACTGTCTTCACCTCTCAACAGACCCTACCAGAAGTCTGCTCTGAGCAGGATGAGATGGATTTCCTGATGGAAGCACTGATTATCAGGTACAGCTTAAGGTCTTTATACTGATGGTGGGCAGGGGGCAAAGGAGTAATGCAAGTAGTAAGAATAATTTATCCACTTGCTTGGGCTCAGGAAGAAAATCCAGCCTTGTTATTTGCCAGATGGCATTTTAGTAGCATCTAAGTTACTGGTCTAAGCTACATATCTCCAACAAGGTAACTGAGATTCTTTTGTTGCACATCTGTCATGGTTTAATGCCAGTAGGCAACTCAGTCCCACACAGCAGTGGGACAAAGGAGAGACTCAGAAGGGCAAGAAAACTCCTGGGTTGAGATACAACCAGTGTAGCAGGTAAAGCAAAAGCTCTGTGCACGAGCAGAGCAACATAAGGAATTCATTCTCCACTTCCCATCAGCAGGCAGGTATTCAGCCACCTGAAAGAAAGCAGTGCTCCATATGTAATGGTGACTTGGGAAGACAAACACCATCACACCAAGTACTTCAAAAGGCCTTCCTCTTTCCCCACTCAGCTTTTATTGCGAGTGTGACATCATATAGAATGGGATATCCCTTTGGTCATTTGGGGTCAGCTGTCCCAGCTGTGCTCCCTTCCTGAGTTTTGATCACAGATCCAGGACACATGGCCCACATGTGAAGAAAATTTAAGCCTATTTCACCCAAACCCAGCACAACACCTCAACAAAAATTTCTGCTGCTTGCTTCTGCTTGGTCACGCTCAGAGGAGCAAAAAGACACATTTTGGCACAAACATGTTCTGCATTTGAAATGTTTTCCTTTCCAAATAATCCTGCAGCCTTTTTAGTAAGTATAAATCATGTCCCAAACCTCTTGCCAAAATGAAATTTCAGTGAGGAAATGGAAAGTAATAGGAAAGCTAAAGTTTAGAGCCACATATACAGTGACTCAGAAGTTCAGCCTCTGCAAGAACAACAAGGAGGTACAACACAGGCTGTGTACCAGGGAGGCTTGGATTGAGGCTTGAATCCAGAGCCTAAATTTTATTATCTCTTGTGATTAAAAGTAAGAGTTTTTCTAAGAGCAGATATGACAGCTGAAGAAGGAGAAACTGTGGGAAACTTTTCCCACTGTGTCTTTCAGACAATAGCTAAGTGTCTGTGCAGCCTTTTTGCTTTTCCTGTCCGTAGCACAGCTTGCTGTAAGTAATCACTTTTTGCAGTGAAGGTCCTGGGTTATTTCCCTTTCTTTCACAGGAATAGCTGTGGGGATAAGGTAGTGAATACACCTTCCCTTCTCCCAGTGTGGCCATTTCTCTCCTGGCTTTTGATGTGCTTGAAAGCTTGACAGAACTGTTACAAGGTCTCATCTGTATGACCTCCTGACAGTGAGCTATGAGGTCTGTAAAACTTGCCTGTAAAAGAGAGCAGAGAGCCTCTCCTAATACCACATGTGCTTTAAAGTATTCCAGTCGTGGAATTGAGTTCATTAACCCAAACCCATAGTATTAAAACAACAGTATAGTCATGGATGACTTTAAAGTAATACCATAGTCAGGGTTGTTTGTAAGTGATCAAAATGTATGCCTGCCTTATTTGTGCAACATGAAGCTCCTTTCCTCCTTGTCTGGCCCAGCTCACACCTAGATGCTGTTTTTTCTGCTGTTAAAGCATGAATCTCATGACACAGAGGCACTTCATGAAGCCTGCAAGAACTCTGCCAGCTGAACAGGATGTATGTTTTCTAAAAGAGCAATTTCAATTGATTACAGAGGGCTTTGATTCACTTAGTAGCACATGACTCCTCCTCTCCCCCAACTTCCTTTCCATTTTTAGTTCCTGTATTATCCAGGTAATCACTATCCAAGGGAAGATGCTGATTTCTAATGACTGAGTCTTACTGAGCTTCTTGACAATCTCAGCTTTCTTTTGTCAGAGGCAGAAAGCCATCACATAAGCAGCTGCTGCAGCAGGTATTAGTTGAGTCTCTCTTTGGCAGACCAGATGCTGAGTTGAGTCCACCAAACTGAACAGCAGCATATTTAAATAGCCAATGCTGAATTAAAGTCCTTACTGCTCAGGATTATCCTTTTTTTTTCCACAGATGCCAATAATATGTGCATATTTTAAGTTCTCAGCTTTCTTTTTCCTCTCACATCACCCCATCTTTCAGTCAGTGTGTCTATTAGAAGAGAAGACTGAGAGGGGATCTGATCAATGTGTACAAATATCTGGGAGATGGGTGCCAGGTGGAGGGGGCCAAGCTCTTTTCGGTGGTGCTCACTAATAAGATGAGAAACAGTAGATGCAAGCTTGAACACAGAAGATTTCACCTCCATATGAGGAGAAACTTCTTTACAGTGAGGGTGACAGAGCACTGAAACAGACTGCCTAGAGAAAGTCTCCTCCTCTGGAGACTTTCAAAACCCACCTGGGTGCATTCCTGTGAGGACTACCCTAAGCGATGCTGCTTGGGCAGGGGGTTGGACTCGGTAATCTCTGGAGGTCCCTTCCAACCTCTAATGTAGTGTGATACTGTGTGATATTACATTCTCTCTTCATAGACAACTCTGCTTTGCTTTCAACAGAAAGCATGAAAAGATGAAAGGTTTTCATGGGCAAAGCCAGGCACAACCATAAACAGAAAAGCATTTTGATATGGCTGAAACAGGAATTTGTTTGGTAACTTGCACTGTATCAGGATTTGCTTCAATCCAGGTTGTCAAAGCCCAAGGGACAGTGAGTGTGATGGATCTTGGCCAGGTACTAATGCTGTCTTTCTCTTCCACTTTGCTCTGATCCTGGATTTCAGTAAGTTCAATCACCAAAATATCGTGCAGTGCATCGGTGTTAGTCTACAGACCCTGCCTCGCTTCATTCTGCTTGAGCTGATGGCTGGAGGAGATATGAAGAGCTTCCTTCGGCAGAATCGACCCAGGATGGTGAGATACCTTCCCTCCTAGGCTTGTGCTTGGTTTTAGTGTGGCTATTTTTATTCTTGCTATGAATTGGATAAAGGCACTGAAGCCAAGGGGGGCTGTATTATGTGTCCCAGTCCCTACAAACTTCTGGATACCTATGTCTGCTTGATGCAAGCAAATGTCTCTGAGAGAAAAGAAAATCAGTGCCAGAACTCCACTCTTACTAGCTGAGAAGGGAAGAGTAAAATCCTGCCCTGCCATTCCAAAGTTCCCTGTCAAGTGAGCTGCAAATGAAGAGGCTTTCGTTACTCAATGCCTGCTTGTTTTTTCTGTGCACTGTGGTGGTGTCTGAGGAGCTGAAGTTACAACACAGATTAGCAGTAGTGGGAACTTGTAGCACTAGGTGCTCAGCAGGCGTGCAGCAGCACCATGGAGATGAGCACATTTAGAGTGGTTGAAGAGCTGAGCGTGCAGGTAGTGCTGTGACAGGCA
Source organism: Colaptes auratus (assembly GCA_015227895.2). Lineage (NCBI taxonomy): Eukaryota > Metazoa > Chordata > Aves > Piciformes > Picidae > Colaptes > Colaptes auratus. The sequence continues at coordinate 6,559,518 of CM037646.1, read as the reverse complement.
TTTAAATCAACACAAATGAAATGATCAAGTCACTTATTTTTGTTTTTAAACCCCCAACCTTTATAAAAAACTGTCACGAGGGCTTCTGCAGATCAGCTCTGATTGCTAGCACCGTGTGGCTGCCAACAAAGTGCAGTGAGCACCTGATGTATTCAGATGTATTGTACTTAAGAATTTAGCCATACTTAATTTCAGTAGCATAAATTAGAATTTGTAGTGCATCCTAACCAGTAAATAATCTTTCCCTCTAAGTCAATACAATACAATAAATACAATACAATACAATACAATACACCAGGTTGGAAGAGACCTTCAAGATCATCACGTCCAACCTATCAACCAATCCAACCCACCTAAATACAATACAATGCGATACAATACAATACGATACAATACAACCCACCTAAACAACTAAACAACTAAAGCTGGAATTAATCAGTCCCAGTGTTCTTCTAATGAATAGCTGATTCAAGATATGTTTTCTTGCAGTGGGATCCAGTGGGATCCTGGGCACCTCTGTTAAGTAGGGATCCCTCTACTTGCACTGAGGTGCCTGTGCTGGCTGCCTACAGGGCAGGAGGGGGCTGACTGGGGCCTGATGCACTCCTACACCACACGATGCAGTTGTTGCACAGCTTCTCCTCCACACAACAAGCACACCCCTGTCCCCCAAAGAGTTTTGACAACGTAGCTTTGTGTGTGCGTGCTCCTGTGCTTGTATCAACATATAGCTAAAAGATCAAGCTTAATCTCTTCCTCACACAGGACTAAATGCACTAATTGAATGTACTTGCAGTGGCAGAGCAGCACCCAGATGGAGGAACTTGTAGATATTTATTTTGGCATCTACAGTGAACGCTGCGTAATTTCAGCAAGCAGATAAAGTCTGTGGGCAGCAGAGAATAATAAATACTCTGAACATTACATAGAATGTTAATGCAAACAACTGTTACTTCAAAAATACACAAAAGCAAACCTGCTGTTCTCTTAGCAAATACCATAATTGAAGCCCCCCGCCCCCCCCCCCCCCCCCCCCCCCCCCCCCCCGCCCCAGTACTGACAATAATGCCCCTGCACACATTTTCTGAAACCAGAACCAGCCCCATCGTTCATCTGTTTCATGACAAGTTTCCCTGGCTGCAGGGAAAATGCAGGTCCATTACAGCCTTCTGACAGAGGCATCCCAGAGCAGTGATAAGGTCTGGAAGTCTGTGGTTCTATTTCTCCTCCTTGCTTTTAATTTCCTCTCCAGAAATGCCTACTTTATAACTTTAATAATTCTTCCCAGCAGATGTCAAAGAGCTTTGCACAATAATTTGCCTAGCCAATAACAACAGCACTCAATGGCTGAGAAATTATAGTGATAACAGCATCCAGAAACAAAAGCAGCCTTTAAAAGAACAATTTATTTGATAGCTTTCGGGCTTTTGATCAGCAGTGTAGCTATTTCTCCCCAGCTTTCCCGAGAGCAATACAGAAGTTCCTGGAGAAGCACCAAGGAAATTTCCCCAAGGGGAAATAAACGATGGGATGAAAATACCAGGGCTCCTGGAGAAAGATGACTTCAGGGCTCCTAGTTAGGGAAGCACTGATGGTAAAGGGCTAGTAGGAGTCCTGTGGTAAGGCATCTCTTTCTAGCACACTTCTCCTGAGGGTAATCTCTGTCCTTCTAAAAGAATGGAGAAGCTGGTGAGTGCTGGCTGCTGGTGCAGAGATGTGCATTTGCTCTCTCTCTGAGTTCAGCTGCTAATTTCTGTCGACTCATTTATTAACTCTTTAAAAGCAGATGGGTGTTCTTCTCTCCCATCTCACCCTTTAAACCTGATGGATTGGCTTTTGATTTTGCAGCCCAACAGCAGCAGGGAATAGTTCTCGCTCCACTCCCTTTGTCGGGCTATTCAGGCCAGGCCACGAATCTCTCAGCAGCTTTCACTCTTTGTGCTCTGCAGAATTTAAATCTTCTGCAAGTTTGGTGGTTTTTTGTCCTAAATAAGAATTTAGTCATTTTCTAACTCTTTGCTTTGATTTGCTTATGTTCCTCTCTGCTCTTGGCTCACTTAACCCTTCACCCACGTGTGTGTTTGTCTCTCCTTTTCCCTTCTTCTGCCCCTCTCTGATTACTCCCTGACTGAACTATATTCTGCTCCTCTTCCACTATTCTTCCCTTATCATATTCTGTGTGTCCTTTTTCAGAATCAGCCATCCACACTCACGATGCAGGACCTGCTGAACATAGCCAGGGATATTGCCTGTGGCTGCAAATATCTGGAAGAGAATCATTTCATCCACAGGTGAGGAGAAACAGTCCCTTCTGGTGTATCTCAAGGTGCAGGAAGCTCACACAATGCCTCTTTGCAGTGAATTAGACAGGACTAATCTCCGGGGGGAGACAGAGGTTCCCTCTACCAATGCAGGCTTGTGCTTAGATGTCTGGGCTCCTCTCACTGGGTTTTGGTAAGAGTTAGACTCTGCACTGTTCTTTGCACTGTTAGGGAGAAAGGGATAGGATGGAATGGGATAGGATAGGATAGGATAAGGATGGGATAGGTTAGGATAGGATAGGATAGGATAGGATAGGATAGGATAGGATAGGATAGGATAGGATAGGATAGGATCTTCACAGGGAGTGTTTTCAAGTGTGAATTTTCAGGTGCCTCCACCACAGAGACATTTGAGATTATCCAGTAGTCCACTAGATGGTAGTGTCACTCTGTGTTAGCTTGCAAGACAATTCAGTATCATTTCTCTTTTCTGAACTCCTTAACCTTTTCCCTACCCCATCAGCACAGGACAGCCCATCACATTTGAGCCACTGGCTAGAGAAGGGTAGAACAGGGTTAATAGAAGGTTAAAAACCCAACTTGAAGGCTTCAATCTCAGTTCAGCAGTTGACCTGCTCTGTGGTCTTGGGGAGCCTGTGTTTGCCTATTCCTGATTCTTTTTCCTCTTTTGTAGAGGAAAAAAAAAAAAACCAAACACCAAAATTATATGGCAGACTTCAGATAAGAAGGAAATGTTATAGAAGAGGTAAAGGTTATTAGTAAGAGGCAGACCTTTTAAAACTCCCAGTTGGGTACTGGACTCCTTTGCTTCTGATTAAGAGTTATTGCAGCTCCGATGTTCTCAGGCACAGCACACAACTGAATTCCTTCCCGAGTATGAGCTCCATGCTGAGTTCAGCCCTTTTGTGTAAAAGAAAGGGGAGGCCTGCTCATGAGAGGGTCACACAGGCTCTAGCTAAACCAACATGAAGCCTGGGAGTTATGCAAGGAGACAACCGATTCACCCACGCACACATCACATGTATGCACGCATGACATTGCACAGAGCAAAGAGGCAGAGCTAGGCAAGAGTGGGTAGGGACCGGAGGAACTGAGGGAAACAAGTGGGAAGAAGCAGTTGGAGCAAGGAAGCCTTGATACTGAGCTGTGGGCTCTGTTATGGCTTTGTGCCTTGAGCACCTGAGAGTCTCCTTTGTATTGGAACAAGAACAAAGTTTCTTTGAAAAAAGGGTATGAGCTTTCTGTCATTAAAACAGAGCAGGAAGAGCATGCAACAAGTTTTGGCTCTTGGATCTCCTAACAGGTACCTGAGAGCATCATTGTTCTAATTGGGAGCTCAGAGTTAGTCACTACAGTCTGACTTCTGTTTTAAGCTCTTGCTGTAATAGTGATATCCCTCATCAAGTTCAACCCAACCTGGTCTATTGAATTCATGACAAGGGCCAATTTTTTTCTCATGCTGTAAAAAGTCCAGTAGAAACTCAGCACAATAAACCAGTTTTCATTTCTCCCATCAGATAGATGTTCCCTGGGTTGATTATCATGTCACTGAGCCCAGCAGTCATCTCATAAAGCTCCTGATATTTATGTCAACAAACAAGCAGGACAGCTGTTCCTGCTCCAGACCAATCTCCATTTCAGGGGACAAAGAGAAAGAAATAGTGTTTGACTCTTGTAACAGCAACACATCACATCAGCTTTCTGCACTCTTAGATCTCTGCTACAAGCAGCTGGGAATGAACTTGTTTTGGAATGGAATGGAATGGAATGGAATGGAATGGAATGGAATGGAATGGAATGGAATGGAATGGAATGGAAATGAACCAGGTTGGAAAAGACCTTTGAGATCATCGAGTCAACCTATCACCCAACACCATATGATCAACTAAACCATGGCACCAAGCACCCCATCCAATCTTTTCCTAAACACCTCCGGTGATGGTGACTCCACCACCTCCCTGGGCAGCACATTCCAATGGCCAATCGCTCTTTCTGGGAAGAACTTCTTCCTAACATCCAGCCTAAACTTCCTCTGGCACAACTTGAGACTGTGTCCTCTTGTTCTGGTGAGGTTGCCTGGGAGAAGAGACCAACCCCTCCTGGCTACAACCTCCCTTCAGTAGGTAGTTGTAGAGAGCAATAAGGTCTCTCTGAGCCTCCTCTTCTCCAGGCTAAGCAACCCCAGCTCCCTCAGCCTCTCCTCATAGGGCTGTGCTCCAAACCCCTCCCCAGCTTTGTTGCCCTTCTCTGGACATGTTCCAGCATCTCAACATCTTTCCTAAACTGAGGGGCCCAGAACTGGACACAGGACTCAAGGTGTGGCCTAACCAGTGCTGAGTACAGGGGCACAATTAATTCCCTGCTCCTGCTGGCCATGCTCTTCCTGATTCAGGCTAGGATACCATTTGCTTTCTTGGCCACCTGGGCACACTGCTGGCTCATGTCCAGCCTACTATCGAACAGTACCCCCAGTTCTCTTTCTGTCTGGCTGCTCTCCAGCCACTCTGACCCCAGCCTGTAGCACTGCATGGGGTTGTTGTGGCCAATGTGTAGAACCCAGCACTTAGATGTGTTAAATCTCATGCCCTTGGACTCTGCCCATCTGTCCAGCCTGTCAAAGTCCCTCTGCAGAGCTCTCCTACCCTGTAACAGATCAACACCTGCCCCCAGCTTGGTGTCATCACAATTCAGGAAATTAATATACCAGGGATTTAAGTGCTGTATTATTATCTATTAGTGGTGTCAGTGTTGCTTAGGGTGGGTTGAGAAGGGAAGAACATTTTCATTTCAGATAGCAGATAGCCTAGGGGGGAAAGTTGCAGTGGTGGGATGTTGCTAAGGGCACGTCTTATCATTAGGAGTCACAGCTGATGAGGGAAGAGAAAGCTGAGCTTGATTTCCAAATCCTGAGGGGTTTTTCAAGGCTGGCAGTGGGAAGAAACATATGAGTTGTTCAAGGAGCTCATTTTTCTTGGCAGTCAACAAGACCCCCACCCAGTGCTATGATTTTTAATGAGTTCCTTTTCAGAGCACGCATCTAAAATGAACACAAATCCTTCCGTCTTGGCCACATAGTCGTCACTGCCATTTGTCACAAGCTAAACCTGCACCCAGCAACTGCTGCTCCCATATGTAGCTTTGCTTGGTTCCATGAGAGATATCCAGAAGCAACAAAGCAACAGTTTACTGAATCTGGTTGACTTTTCAAGCAGTTTACTAAGAGTGCCCAGCAGCATCGCATCTGTCACTGATGGAGCCACTGCTGAGAGGCCAGAGCATGAAAGAAACCTGTCACAATGTGGTTGGAGCAAAAAAACAAAGACAAGCAGCTCTCTCCCTGCTCTGACAAAGAGCTTGTTTTCTGCTTTAATGAAAGGAGATGGGAGGGGAGGATGCTTGGAAAACACTGGATAGAAAATGTAATGTGAATGCAGCTCAAGAATTGTGGTTAATTAAAATGATAATGTAGCTGGCATTATTTTTAATAAGGCTCTCTTCTCATTTGTGTGGTGATGACTCAACTAAGACTTGCAGGACTAGGTCTGATGTTCTTTATTCCCTTAGCTACTTGAGAATTACAATTAATAATTATTTTTTGTGTGTGTTTGGTTTTAAAGAGATATAGCTGCAAGGAATTGCCTTTTGACCTGCTCTGGAGCGGGACGAGTAGCCAAGATTGGTGACTTTTGGGATGGCCAGGGATATTTACAGGTAAGTGAGAGGCCATTTCAGCCCTGTGAATAACTTGGCTCATCTGTCTCATGAAATCTGAACCATCCATTATGGGGCTGAATTTGATTACCAGTTAACTAACTGGAGTTAACAGGCTTCAAATGAACACATCTATGCCTACCAGCCAACACACTTCAGCTGCATTGATTCCAGACTGGGCCCCAGGGAGCACTGCACACCCATGTGGACACTTAACCAAGCACAGGCAATTTTTTTAGCTGGTGATTCATAAATAAACTTCAATGAAAATACATAAATAAATAAAACCTCAAGCAAGCATACTTCTCCATTTAGGATGGCAAGATGCCTTGCTGCATCAGCACCCTGTGCACAGCACTGCAAAATCTGAGCTGTGCACCTACAACACCGTCCATATCCATCCCAGCGCCAGAGAGGGGATAAAACACTGCTTGGCTGCACTGTTCGTGTCAATGGCTTTGGTCTTTTTTCTCACTCATGCCCCATTGCCATATGCAATCCTCAGCTGCTGTTGCTGTGGTGATCTTTAATGTATCTGAGCCCTTTCAGACTGTGTGACCTTCTCATGGTGCTTTTACCTTTCACAGAGCAAGTTACTACCGCAAGGGAGGCAGAGCCATGCTTCCTGTCAAGTGGATGCCCCCAGAAGCTTTTCTAGAGGGCATTTTCACCTCCAAGACTGATACCTGGTAACAAACCTCTTTTAATCACTTCTGCTGCTCAGAGATAGGGGTCAAAAAACTGTACTGCTCAAGAAAAAAACAAACCAAACCAAATCCCTGTCAGCAGGAACCTTACAAAATATTAGGATTTCCTAGAAAAATATTAGAAACCTTCCCTCTGCATTCAGCAGAAGCACAGCTAAAGAATTCTGTGAATTAAAACCTCTAATGTGAATGGAGTAATAAAAATGCACTATGCATAAATAGAGAGTATCAAAAAAAGGCAATCAAGAAATGAAAAGATAAGGCATGGAAACCTTCAGGTTGGAAAAGGCCTCTAAGATCATCGAGTCCAACCATCAACCCAGCACCACTGTGACCGCTAAACCACGTCCTGAAAGTGCCACATTTAGATTCTCCAGAAGTATCAGTTAAAAGTCCAAATACCATCAGACACTTCCCTCATCCCTCAGTATCTTTGCTTTGGCAGGAGGGGGTTGGACTGGAGTCTCTTGCTGTCCCTGGGGGGGACTGGGTCTCTTGCTGTCCCTGTCAACCTCTAATTGTATTGTCATCCTGTGATACCGGCCACTCAGTTTCTATCAGTAGTGAGACCTGTTTATGTATCCTGTAAATTACTCTCTGTACTCCCCAGGGTGACTCCTTTGTACACCACTGTACACCAAATGACAGCAGATTTGATCAGAATTGCTTGCTGGTTGCTGAGAACCAATATTTATGTGCTGATTCCTCATGTAACTTGATCTTTCTTTAAGCACCCTCTCCACAGCAGCACATTGATGCCCAGGTGCTGGGGAATGGAAGCTTTGAAGTTGCCTCTCTCCCTGCACAGTGGATTCTTCAATACACTGTGCTGAGACATTCCCTTAAATGCCACACTGACCCAGTTTCCTGAAGCTGTTAGCGATGCCGGAAGACAAGGGATTGCTTATCAGCACCCAACTGTGAGCTGCCAGCGCTAAACAAAGTGCTGCAGTTCCTGTAAGAGGCTAGTTTAAGTAATTGGTGTACTGGAAATTGCTTCCACGTTTGCAGCAGGGAGTGACAACTAAAATTCTGATCTTGATGAAGTCCTGGCAGAACCCTCTCAACTCCCCTGGGTCTTTCCAGTGGCACTGCCTAAAGTGAGCCATGGATGTGAAAAAGGAGAGCAACAGTATCATGACAAAACCCAAAAGCTGCTGCCTTTCAGTTTCATTGGATGTCTCTTACTTGATTTTATTCTTGAGCTTCCCCTTCCCAAACACCAGGTCAACATCTCGAGCCTTCCCAAGCTAGGTAGGAATCTCCAGCACTTTTCAGTTAGACCACAGCCAGCAGAAGGGTGCTCTGGCATTTCCTGCTCTAGGAATAACAAATGCAGCAGAAAGAACCACCTCGGAGTTAATGAAGTATTTCGAAGCCTCTGCAAAGCTACTTTTGGAGCTTGAGCAAATGTTTTGATTGATTGGGTTTTTTATATCAAAGTTGACTCATAACCATGCTAATTGTACATTGCTGTGGTTGCTCTACCACTTCAAAAGTTTGCTGCTGTGGTGTTACCTACACAGCCTCGTGCGAGGTGAGTGGAGCGCTAATGGCGCTGCTGACTGGTTTCTGACGCAGGTCCTTTGGTGTGCTTCTGTGGGAGATTTTCTCACTAGGCTACATGCCCTACCCTTGTAAAACCAATCAAGAAGTGCTGGAATTTGTCACCAGTGGAGGAAGAATGGATCCACCAAAAAACTGCCCAGGACCTGTGTAAGTATTTTACTACTGCAAGCCAAGGGATACTGGGTATCAAACAGGTTAAACAAAGGCACCTAGACACCTTCAGTGAGGGAATGGAGATTGCCTCTAGTGTTAGGTGGGTGTTAGCAAATGTCTCTTGAGCCACTGCCTCTTGTGTGCAGCTTAGAGCACCACAAGGTTTGCTTTAAGTAGTGGTCTCCTGCTGTCTCAGGATGCAGACATGATGCGACTGCTTTGGGCTAAGTACAGTTCCTCTGAACCCATGATTACCTCACACTGAAACACACTGCACACAGTTCTCTCTCTTCACTTTTTTTCCCCACTGTTACTGATTTTAAGGTACCGGATCATGACACAGTGCTGGCAGCACAGCCCGGAGTATCGGCCAAACTTCTCCACCATCCTGGAGAGAATCAAATATTGCACACAGGTACTGGTCTTTAGTATCCAGGTGAAGGAGAATCCATGGAATGCCAACTATCCAAAGGCACTAGACTAGCTTCAGTGCCCAAAACAAGAGTCCTGACAGACAGATCTAATTACTTTCCCAGTTGCAAAGGTGCTGTTGATTCAACTCCTCTTTTAGTTTGGATTTTCCAGTATCCATCTTCACTCTCCCACCTTCAGCCCAGCCAAAATGAAATGATAATGTTCCTGTCCAAGTGGATGTTTCCAGCTCTCAGCTTGTTCAGTAGCAAAATGCTGTATTTAGCAATGGAAAGGTGTTTAGAACCTCTTTCAAGGTCTTTTTTCTGACCTTGCCTAATGTTGCTCAAAAGCCACAGCTGAATTGGCACGGAGTGGAAGTGGGAAATGAGATGGCACAGTGAGTTCACCATCTGGTAGCGTTTCACAGCTACAGGCCTGTATCCAGCCTCCCGAGGGAGGAATTGCATACTAGTGGCCCCCAGCTCAGCCACTGATTCCAATAAAGCACAGCCTCTGCCCAACGGCAGCACGTAAATGAGAGATCACTTCTGGAGGCCCTAACAGCATGTGAGATCCAGATGGCACGCAGCACCTTGTAGGACCTGCAGGAATATTGCCCAAACCTGCCATCAGCCTCTGCCAAAAGCCTTTTTGCTCTCAAAGCTTTCTCCTAACAAGCAATTGTGACAGTCGCCCCGGAGGCGCTCGGGGTGGAACAGATCTTTGTCTCTCTTCCTTTTTCAGGACCCTGATGTGATCAACACTGAGCTGCCCATGGAGTGTGGCCCCACACCAGAGGATGAAGGCAGTACAGTCATGCGCCCAAACATCCCCAGTGGGATGGTGCCCCTGTTGGTAAGCCCTTCCCTCACGCCTCAGAGCACGCCTAAAACGCTGGACTCCCACCACGCTGCTCACAAACTTGTACAATGTCCGCAAGAGCTAGTGGTAGAGAGCCTGAGCAACCGGACTGCTCGAGGGCCCAGCCTGCCATGCCTCAGTGATTTCAACAATGGGTCCTGGTTCCAGCAGACCTTGAACCAGAAACTGGAGCTCAGCAATCCACCAACCCACAGACTGAAAAACAAAACGAAAAATCTTTGGAACCCAACCTACGGCTCGTGGGTGCTAGAGAACATCTGTCACTTCAGCCCTAGCTCCAAGCTCAAAGCAGCTCCAGAGAGGGAAGATTCAGGATTTGATGGGAACTGCAGCTCTTCTCCTAGCTCTCGGGCGTCTCCAGCATCTCCAGGTCGAAGCAACTGCCCTCACGTGGATATAAGTGGGATTGAACTGGTGAAACTCCAGGCCTTCCCCTGTGGCAATGTAAATTATGCTTATGATGACCTGTGCTACAGCAGTGACCACCAGCCATCCGCTTTGGCAGAGGTCAGAGCAGCTGTGCTCAGGAGCTCCAGCCTGCACAGGGATGAGAAGCCTTTGTACAAAACAGAGAAGACAGCGAGAGAGAGGGACTCTGGTCTGTCTTTGTCAGATGACCTCAATGTTACTCCAGTGTAACAAAAACAGCTCTTCCAAAGGTCAGAGAACATGTGTGCCTGGAAGGACTGCTTCCTATTTCACTTACTTCCTCCATTTAAGTTCCTTCAGATGGGTGATGTTTCACCATCAGCAATGTTCTGCTTCCTCCTCCTACCTGCCGGATCTGCAGATCGTTAATGACGGTTGCGTCTCTGTCTCTGTCCCTCAAACGCGTTCCATTGAACTAGCTTAGAGGTGGAGAACAACAGCATTGCTGCTCTGATTCAGAATGCAACACTTAATGAAAGGACTTCTCCTCAGTCTGCTCAGGTGAAAAGAAACGGACCTACCATCCAACCACAGCATTTGGGTGGACATAATGACCCACACTGGTTTGTGCTTCGCTCTGACCGAAGAAACCAAAACCAAACCCTGTGCCAGCAGCAACCAACTTGCAGAGGCTGCTACATTCCCGAGGGCTTTTTACAGTCTCCATGACTTACTTACTAATGATGCTCTGTAAGAGAAGTAAATAAATAACAGCCACATTTGCATCTGATACGCTAGCAGACCCTGTGGAAAAACACAGCAATGAAGCTACTGCTCAGTTTGGAAGCAGCAGGAAGGATGAAAAGAAGAACCCAACCCCAATCCAGGCTCCTCTGAGCATGTGCTTTGAAAACAAGCAATGAAGAGGAAAATAAATTTGCTATTAACAGAAAAACACTTAGTGGAGCTGATAGTATCCCTTTGAATAGTGAAGGAAATTCTGTGCTGCTTGTCTCATGGTGTCACATTCCTCAGCTCGTGGTGTGGAAGGGGCAGGTGGTTTTTCAAGGTTGAGCTGCCTGGTTTGATGAGAAATGGACTGTCTTATCTTTTAACGGACTTCATTTTTGCAGTGCTTTCCTGTGCTGTGCTGGTATGCACTAAGATGAGGTTCTCGGGTAACCGTCCAACCTTTGGTGTTCCTCTTGGGTTTAACACCAACTCCTCTAAGGCAGGATCAAAGCAATGCAAGGGAGGGGCAGAGTGAAGGGGAATCTGATACAAACACTTACCTTACAGTGCCCCTTGCACAGGAGGTAGAATAGCTCAATCACTTGAGAATGCTAAAACCATGACTTGGCTTTGCACACCTGAGCAGGTCATCATTTCTTCTCTCACCTTCCACGCCTACAGACTTGGCAGTTGTTGTTTAGTTTGAAGACAGCTCATTTCTATGGCCTTCTGCTGCTTAGGGTCTAAACTGGTGTTTACTGCAAAAGGAGGAGACTGGAAAAGTAAACTATTTGGATTAAGCCTGAACAGTCTCAGAAGCATTTTGTCTTTGTCCCGCTCCGAACTGGTGCGCTGCCAACCTACGGTGGCAAAGGACACACTGCCTTTGTGAGTCACCAAGCTGTTGGGTGAGATGTCAGGTATAGACTCTGGTTCCTTTCAGAGGGAAAAGATGCTCTAGTACAAGCGTCACACTGAGCTGTCAGCTGCATGTACAGTCAGAAGACCTGGGGTGGCAGGAGAGGGTTTGCTTTGACCACAGAGTTGCTGTCATCTGCATCATTCAGGGATGGACACTACTGAGATGTGGTACAGAAAAGCACAGAGTGAAGAGTCTGAGACTCTCCAGAGCGAAATGCACCTTCAGCACAGGTTTATGCTGTGTCAGTCTGACTACGTACCTGGTCTAAGATTCCTATAGCTTTAGGCCTCCTGACTTCAGAAGGAGTAACTTCCTATACTGTCCTTTCCAGATCTCCCTGGTGGTGATCCTTTCACAATGTCTCCTATGGTACCAGAACAATTCAAATTGATGTGAAATGACAGGTGGTCAGAACAGGAGGGTCCCTACATGCAAATTGCAGGAATGGTCTGGGACTGATAGGCTTAGCGACCAAGGGAGGTGGCTGACCATGCCTCAAGCCCTTCTTTCCATTTCACCTTTGCTTTAACTCTTTAGCTTCTCTCATGTTTACCTCATTGACACTTTTATCTAAGATCCAGGAGCTGCTACAGCCCAGTTAAATGAGGCAGGAAAGCCCAGGTAGCAGAAAATTGTCTCTTTATCTCCTCTTGCAGAGACTAACATTTATGGTCACAGTTCAGGCTGGCCTCTTCTGGAACATGCTAGTCAAGAATAAATACATCTGCACTCAGCTACTTGGAAGAACATCAGTTTATCTTCAACATCCTTGCCTTTTGGGTTATGTTAGCCCTATGGTTTATGCACTAGTAGGTTGGTTTGTTCCCCCTGAGGTAAGCTGTAAACTCTTCTACAGCTGTGACTGCATGTCAGCAACTCAGTCCCTTCCTCCCTGTATCTGTGATAAGGCCACAGTAGAGCTCAGTGATTCTAGTTCAGGTGCAGTGGATGTGACACCAGATCACTTTCCAAACAGTTTGCCACAGGCACTACAATGAGCAGAGTACTAGTGGCCATGGCCATGCTTTTGTTTCAATTCTCCTTGGCCATCAACAAGGGTGGGAGATCAGAGAGGAGTGAAATACTGAGTTGTTCAGAAGCCACAGGAAGTTAACACCAACAACTTTTCTTCCTGTAGACTTCTTATGAAGTAGCAGGCACAAGACATTCTTTCATGTGTGGAGAAGACTATACAATACCCTACGATTCCAGGGAGAAGCAGTAAGGTCCCTGCTGTCCCTGTGGTCACCCAGCCTGAGCTGCCGCTGATTTCTGCGTACACAGCACTCGCCTCACCATAACAAGTTTAGAAAGGCCAATATTGATCAAACAAGGTAAGCCACTGAAAAAAGTGACCTCAGAAGGGCACAGTTCTGTCACCAATGCCACAGCCAGGCTTGGCTGCAGCTACATCTTCATTTTACGAACATAACAGAGTTCTTTACTCCAGGACTTTGGACAAACACCTGTTCCCACTGACTAGCTGCAGCAAGGGACTGCATTGCTGTTATATAGGCATTTACAGTAGAGCCTACTTAAAGCTGTGCTGAGTCAGAATTAACAACTCCATCTTGCCCAGTACCTGATCTCTAACAGTGACCAACAGCAGGCTGTTGAAAGGCAGGTGTTAAGAGCAGAGTGAGCAGGTAGCCATCATGCGCTTCCTAGACATAAATCGCTGACTTACAACTATGTGTAGCTCAGGGATGTACTGACCCAGATGCAGAGCAAGCAGCTGCCCACACCAACCAGGCACTAGAAAAAAGATATGGGAATTTTAAAAGCATTTGTACTAGCAACCTAAATTGTATACAAGATCTTAACTCCTCCAAATGGAACTAAAGGTAAACTGTCTTCTGTCAGCACAGTTGCCGTGAGTCGTTGACCTGCAGCAGTTTTGCTGCGCATAGGTGATCTCGTAGCTGCTTTTATAACAGCCTCACACATAATGAACTTTTAATTAATATCCTAGAGGAAATAATGCTGCTATCACTCCTGTTGTGACACTAAAATGATCCATGCTGTCCACACCATAGTACCCAGAGAACTAACAAGTGCAGTGAAATATACTACAACCTTCAGTCCTACAGCTGAGACCTAAACTTCCCACCGTGCTCAGCTGCTACCATTGAAAGATATAACTTGATTGAAACTGGTTTTTAAGGAGACTCTTCTAGTGTGTAATCAATAAGGTGAACACATAGTGTCAAAATTGGATTCCTTTGCCAATTGAAAGCCAAAACCTGATTTAACTTCCTAGAGCATGAGCTGAAGATTGGTTCAGTGCTGCAATGCATGTGGAAAGTCTTCCAGCACTTTCTCGCTGCAGAATCAGCCATTAGAGGATCATTACAAATTGCTCATCCCGCAGGGTTTCTGGCTTTTATCATGTTACCAACTTGGGTTTAGATCTGTGGGTAGAGTTGTTGGCATTTCCCCCCCTCCCTTCTGGGCTCAGAATTAGTACTTTATGTTGCTTCATACAACCTCACACCTCCATTTCAAAGGGAACTGAATTACAAGAGATGAGATGATAATGCAAATTTCATTTTGTCTTTCTCTGCTTTCTTTTCACATGGGCTGATACTCTCACTGCTGATTACTTTAGCTCCATTTTCTTTCAAGTAACAGAATTTTTTAACAGCACAGATTTCAGGTGTCCCACTCATATCAACCCTTTTACTGAGGTAAGTTCTCCACTTACTTGCCAATGGGCAACTATGCACTAGGGAAGCTTTGCAAGTCTAATGAATAGTTACAGGCTTTTCAAACATAACTTATTCCACCTCCAATATCTTCCCACTACTTACCCCAAAGAGAAGAAAACACTGCTGCTGGGAGTAGTTTTCCCCAGCATACTTGCATCTCCACAGCTGTGTCAGCCAGGGACCATGCCTCTTCAGACCCTCAAGCAGCAGAGCTCTTGCAGACATAGCTGTGCTCGCTTCTCCTAGCTGCCTACCCTTCTCCCTGTGATGCAGAGACCTTAGGCATGACACAACATCATTAACATCTTCCCATCTCACCACAGGATTTTTTTTTCAGTTGAATTGGTTCTGGTTTGTCATTACCTCTGACCATGGCAGCACTTCTTGCCAACTGAACCTTCTGAGTGACTATGGTACACGCCTGCTTCTATGCAACTGAAAGCTGGACAAGTGTGCACTGATGTATTTGCCACACAAAATAAGAGAGACACTAATGGTGGCTATTTATCTCCCTTTCTGCTAAGCACTCTTGGTCACAGGTAAGAGGCCACTCTCTCTTGCTGTGAAGCGTTTGCCAGTCCTGGAGAGCTTCTTCCCTGCTGCCACATAAAACTGCCCCCTGGAACAGTTCACAGGTCAGAGTCTGCCAAATGTCTTTTGATGCACAGTTTTTGGATATACTGTAGGCTATAAACTGAGTGTTTAGAGACAGTCTTACCTCAAAGGAAGCTGTGGGGCTTTGTGTGGATCAGGCTCCAAAATTAACACACATTTTGAAACCAAGGTCCAATGTTAACCACTAGATGGTTTAGAACTGGTTTTGGTTTAGGAAGTATTAGATGGTGAAGACTAAAAGCACAAGGAACACTGAAACACACAGGCTTTGTCCCTTCCCTGAGGAAATCCCTGAAGAAAAGATCACAGTGGATGTCTTTTTTTTCCTTCAGTCTCATTTATTTAGTAGCATACACACTTCAGAGTAACAAAAACTCAACCAATACAGTCAATGTCAAAAGTGACCACGGTCAGCTTTGCATTGTAGTGTTCAGAAACAGATGCATGTGGATGATACAGGCTATTTGATCTCAGTACCTTAATCATAACAAATAATAATAACAACAGCAATAAAAAAAAAATAAAGTAGCAAGAGCCCTCTGAGATACTTACTGGTTTGGTCCAACTCCCATGGAAAGCTTTCACTACAACAGGAACTGGATCAGATGTTAAGAGAATTCCCCCCCACCCCACCCCCGGCCATGTGAAATTAAGGAGGATTTAATGTTTACCACTTTGGTTACATTTCATCCAAATATCTATCCTTGTAGGGCTCCAACACCCATCAGTTTTAAACTTAGCTGATTTTGTGCATTTCTTTCTGTATTGCACCTTCCTCCAAAGAATCTCACAGCATCTTGGCAAGCAGTAATGGACAGCCTCACACCATTCCTGTGAGGTAAGTAGGTACCATTCCCACCTGTAGATTGGGAACAAAGCTGAGGCCTGGGACAGTTGTCCAAGGCCCAAAAAAAGTCACTGACAAAGCTGAGGGAGAAAAGTCCTATGCTAAGTTCCCAGAGGAATGCAGCAGCTACAGCAGTAAGCATTGCTGCCTCTAATTAGTGAATTTAAAGACCTTGGCGCCCAAGTCAGAGGCTCAGCACCAAAGTGCCCCTGGGCCAGCATCTCTCACCATGCTATGTGTACTCTCGCTGCACTTGGAGGGAAGCCATACCTCAGCAGAGGCATTCAAGAACTACACTCTGGAGTTGTGAACAAGCACCTTGGTTATCATCAGCACTCCTCTGTTATCACCATCCTGACCCTCTGCTAATTAGAAGCTTATTCAAGGCAACATACTCTATGGTGAAAGGCAGCTACGCTGCTTCCTCACACTAGCCAGTGAGTGTAGGCACCCTGGGCACCTGCTGTGAATGAATCAAGGTATCTAATATACCTTGTGGTAGTTTGCTCATGAGCTCATAGACTCCAGCCCTTTACAGCTCCAGGGCTCAGCTGCAGTCCTGCACTTGCAGTTTGCAAATAAGAAGCTGCCACCTTCTCTCATTTCCCCTAACAGCAGCAGCACATTATGGCTTCTTCTAATCCCTTGGTAGGCCAAAGGGCCGCTTCAACACCAGCTTGCTAGAGCTACTTACCATCTAGAATGAGTTTCCAGACCAGGGTCTACTAGAGGAGAGCTTTTATTTTCTCTGACCTTTTCAACTACTGCAGAGGAATGGAACATTCTCCATGTTTACCCCTCCAAGACCCCAGACTGTAAGCCATCCAGATGCTAGCAGCAGCTGGGTTTTTTTTTTGTTAAGCTACTGGCACTACATTGCTTCTAGTTCTGCCTTAGAACTGAACAATCATTCTAAAAACCTGCCTCAACTTCTCAACTAGCATTTCAGCATCAACTTTCACCATCTAAATCCCCCACCCCCTAGAAAATAAGTTACATTGATGCAAAAGATTCACATTTGTGGTAACAGAAGAAAGAAATTGAACTCTGAAGATTAACCAGGCAAACCACTAATGAATTCTATCACCTTAATAGCCTCACTGCTACCTTTTCTTTGTTTGGTTTGGGGTTTTTTTTGTTTGGTTGGGGTTTTTTTTGTTTAAAGTATGGTAGAACTACTTGTACTTGCAGCCTCATAAAGAAGGTATGGTTATTAAAGTCCTCCCCATGAGACCTATCTACTTCCTGTTCTCCTGGAGCACTGCTGACCTGCAGGTTAGCTGACCAACTGCCAGGCCTGGCAGCTGCAGGAAAGGAAGAACACTTTTTCCCCCCTAGTTGTATGGAATTAGCCACAGATCAATGCATCATCTCATAGTAGCTCAAAACTTAGAAGGCATCTAGAATGATATCATCTGTGCTCGCTACTGCAGGCTTGCTGTCACCTACGAGAAAAAGGCAAGTGTAAAGCCTCTGCAACAGCTAAGTGGAAACTTCATTAACATACCATCATGAAAAATAAAACTGAGGGGGACTCTGGGAGGCCACAGAACTAGTCTGAATTTGCAGTGAGCTGCAAAAATAACCAGCTTCAAACAACTTCAGGTTTAGAATGAAATGTTTCCAACATGTCATTCCTACCCAATACCCACTCTATGCCATCCACCTTTTAGGTCACAACTGAGCTTGAATTTTTTAATACTGCTGTTTGGTGTAGAGGTGATGAAAAAAGCCATGAGCTGGCTGCTCTCTCAGTACAGTAGTGTGCTATCTAAAGTAACTCCTTCCAGAAATTACTCTAGGCTCTTCAATTCTCACTACAAATGACAGATTTCATTCCACTTCTGAACTCCACACTGTTTTTTGCTCCTGATCACGATTATTATTGAAACAGTTTCCCAAAACATGGAGTCCTTTTCACGTACCCTGAAGTTCTCAGAATCTCTCCTGAGCACCACCAGCAAAAGAGAGCCATTTCTGGATCAAGGTGCATTGCTAGGCTTTAGCTGTTGAAAGGGGATTAACAATCAAATAGTAAATGTAAGTCTTGTCCTCAGCTAGAGAACTGCATCATCACATTGTTAATGTTAAAACCTGGCATGTGAGTGAACAGGTGAATACTGATAGTATTTATACTGCTAGTACGTAAAGAATTGTTCAAGTGACCCCAGGGGCAACCAACAGAGGGCCTGAGAAGCCATTACAAGAGATCACTTCAGTGTTTCTCACTTTTAACCTGAACACTCTGAATTTTCTGCAGCTGTGTCTGGGCCACAGCAAATGAAGAACGGACCACTGATGGCCCCACTGTTGCAGACGGGGACTAGGGATGTGATATGTTGACATTCCCTCCCCCAAACTGCCCTGAGTTAACAGCTGATACTCAGGAGGAAGGAAGCCTGGGAATTCTCTCATCATTAGTGTAATGCTGTAAATGCAGGACCTTCCCCTTCCCGACCGCTGCACCAGTCTGTGCCCTTCAGCAGCAGCATCCCACCAGGGAAGCAGAGGGTGGCCAAGAGGTCACGTGCATTAAGGGACAGTCAAACCATGGTCTGGCTGCTGGCCACTAGTGTGCGTGTGTGCACGTGTACAGAGGGGTTATCTCTGAAAAGCCCCCCTGAGAAGCCCTCATCATTCCCTGGTCTGTGCACAAAAGTCATCACTGATCTTCAGAACTGTACTTCAGCTGCAAGAGGCCACACTTGCCAAGGTAGGCACTTTCCAACTACCCACCCAGTCTACAAGTCAAATGGTTTGGGAGACAATGGGCTGCTATTCTCTCCCTAGAGTGTAATCTCCTGAGAGCCTGCATAAAAAGCAAAGGCTGTTCCTGGATGGACATGAATGGAGGGTTAAGTAGGGAAAAGGAGTGGTCAACAGCAGTTTCCACATCCAGCCACCACAAACTGCTGCCTCCCTGTGCTTATCACCCATTTCCACCTTGTGCACACTGTAACACAATGCAGCAGAAGTTATTGGTCCAGCCTATAGTGTACAAGGGAGCAAGGAGACTTGCAATTGCATGTGTGTGAGAGAAGGGGGTCACAAAATTATGCAATTCCCTGAAAAATTGTTGTTCCTACCCTGAATCCTTAAGCACTTGCCCTGGCTCACTCAGAGGTAAACTGGAGTCCCATCTGTTTGCCAGAAGTCAGAATCATTCTGGTTTACTACACAGACCTCTTGACTCATGCTGGTGCGATTCCTGAGTGTGGAGATCTTCATTCTCTGAGAACCGGTCTGAAGTTAGGCTGGCACAATACAGACCAATCTGGAGTTATTTAAGTTCAGAGAGGGCCAATGCAAAGTCATTTTGTTCACTAAGTGCTGAGTTCTGGATGCAGCTCCCTCTGCTCTGATGACCTCAGGACTTTGGAGGGAGTTAAAGGTTTCCTTCCAACTGAGCGATCCCAGTAGAGCAGAAAGTTAGAGAGAAGTTTTATGCTGTTCTCAACTCATCTTTCAGTGATGCTTTCCAAGATGCTGATCAAATTGTCCAAGCCTAGCAAATACCCATCCTCCCTGTTGCCTTCTTGCCAGGGGATCCTGTGATCCAGTGTCTGCCCATCAGGGAGTAGGGTGGTCTTTCCAAAATCGATCAGCCACACATTGGCATTCCCGGTGCCATCATGTACAAAAAGTAGTGAGCTTCCAACAACCTGGAAGACAGATTGAAACAACGTGGTTAAAAACACATCCTTAGCTCTCCCACCATTACTTAACCCTTCCCACTATGCTGGCCTCCTCAGGTAACCTTCTCACCTGTGACCCAACAGATTTTGGGCTGCACTACTTATCCATTGACAATTTACATGCCCCATCTGCATAAGCATATCGACCAGCAACATATAAATGGGCATGCAGATGGGAAAAGGGAAAAGGGACCCAGTAGACAATAGGAAGGAAAACAATTCCCCAGCTCATCTGGCAGCAGGCCTCAATTTGAGCAATTCAGCAAACGCCAGGGACTACTCCAAAGAAAGGCTATGACCCCTGGATAACAAGGAGGAAATGGCTGACAAGAGGAAATCAACAAGGTAAAGTGTCTGACCTCAAAACCGTGAGCCGTAACAAGCAGAACTTGCAATGCAGAGGATGCCCTCTCCACAGCAAAGCACACAAGGAGCAGAACCATACAGTGCTTCAGTGTAAATCCAGCATCACTAATAGAGCCTTAATTGTCAAATGACAGCTGAATGCTAGGGTACCAAATGCAAGCTTCCTGTCTCAGTAAACTGTTCTGATCTCAGCTGCGCCAGGGGAAGTTTAGGCTTGAGGTGAGGCGAAAGTTCTTCACTGAGAGTCATTCGCCATTGGAATGTGCTGCCCAGGGAGGTGGTGAAGTCACCGTCCCTGGAGGTGCTCAAGAGGGGATTGGACATGGCACTCGGTGCCATGGTCTAGTCATGGGATCTGTGGTGACAGGTTGGACTCGATCTTCTAGGTCTCTTCCAACCTTAGTGATACTGTGATTCCTACTGGAACACACCAAGATTAGAGAGCCACAGGAGACTGCTACTCATAAACCATTCCCTGCAGTGGCCCAGAGCTCTAAGTGTTAGGATGCTGTAAGGATAGGAAGATCTATTATTCCTCAGACTGGTTTAATGTTCTGTGTCATCATTATGGAGGCTTTTTGGCATCTGTGCTGTTAACATAGATTAGTTGTACTACAAACTCCTGTCTGCTAATACAGGAGGCTACTCTGAACTACCTCCCAAGGGCCCAACAAAGCAGCAATGCACCTCCCCACACAGCATTACACTCACCTCATGTCGCTTGAAGAAGTCTGAGGACTGAAGAATGATATGAATTTCCTGCAGACGCTTCAGGTATTTGTTCTGGAGGAAGAGGGGAAAAACAACAACTCATAAACACTCCAGGCAAGAACAAAGAAAGATACTGTTTACAGGAGGCAGTGTGGTGAAGAGAACATGTTAATTCTAGGCTAAAGGTCCCACAAAACAATAGGTTCATCCTTTGAAAGTCAGTCTGAAAACAGGCTCCAGCAAGCTTTCATGAACTAAAAACACAAGAGGTTTCACTTGCACTTAAGGAAAAACCTCTTTACTTTGACCGTGCTGGAGCACTGGCACAGCCTGCTCAGAGAGGCTGTGGAAGTCTCCTTCTCTGGTCAGATTCCAAACCTGCCTGACACATTCCTGTGCAAGCTGATCCAGGTGTACTTGTGTTAGCAAGGGGGGTGGAATAGACAATCTCCAGAGGTCTCTTCCAAGCCCTACCATTCCATGATTCACAGTGAGTGAACAGACTGGAGTCCCTCTGCTGCATGTGTTACCACAAGCATATTACTTGCCTTCCTTGGGATGAGGTGAGACATTTCCACACTCTCCCCCCATCCCCCTCTTTTTTTTAAATAAAGACAGATGTTTCAAGCAACTACAAATCTTTCAGTTCTCCACAGGGAAAAGACAATTAAGTTGTGTTAGAGGGACAAGGAGCTCCAAGCATGTGGGGTGGAGAATAAAACCATTTTAGAAACAAAAAAAAAAATCCAGGCCTAGTGCATAAAGCTCTGAACTACATTTTTCATGCTGCCCTACACTACCAAGAACACTCCTCCTGGAGGGCTCATCTGCCTTCCTCATGGCTTCCACACTGCAGCAAACACCATGGCATCCTCTGAAGCTCCAGAGAGATGTGTGATGCCATCTACCACATGCCTGCTGCACTACCCATGAAACAGCACACAGGAATTTCTCTTCGAGGCGAGTCTCACACTTCGGAGTACAGCCAGCCACCAATCTCACTTCCTGCCCCCATGCTCTGGTTTTATCCTCTCCAGAACAAATTCCCATATCTCAAGTTTTCCTGCCAACACAGTCCTTGCTTAGACATCACCACCCCTCTGATGCATCTAACACCCATGGTCGAAGCTGATGGCAAGCCGTAAGTTAGCTTGACTCACATTTTGCTAGCATGAGGTACTTAGGATGAACTCATGGCAAGAGCTGACAGACCTGGGCTCAGCCAGCCACTGCTCACAGCCCACCAAGTCTTCATGTCCACTCCATCTGCTGAGAGGGACTAGGAGTCAAAAGCATTTTCGTACTTGGTAGTTGAATTAACTTTTCTGGTACCAGAAGAAGCATGGCTCTGAAACAAGTTCCTCAGGTCAAAGATCATTGAACCTGAAGAGCTCACACTCACCAGAATAGTTGTGTTGCCCTCAATGAACTCCACAAAAACCTGTAGAACTTGCTCCTGGGTCTTTGTAGTTTTGAAGTTCGTGTTGCATGTCCCATCTGCCTTCTGCACCAAAACACACAAAGACAAAGACTATTTATACCACACACACATCACTCCCCTCATCAGGCAATCCTCTTGAACCACCAGCTGCTCAGCTCTTGCTAACCAGATGAAAGTGGGTGAGCTGAGCAGGGAGAGAGCAGAAAAAGCAAGCAAAAAGTGGAGAAGATACAAAAGCTGATTGAATAACTTTAAGTGACACATCATTTCCCATTGAGTGCAGTAAGAGAAAAAACAAACATCAACCCTCATGATCTTGCCAGTTTGCAGGAGGGTTTTCTCACAGCACTGCTGGTAGCGCAAGGTTCAGTGGGGCAAGCCACTCTGACCTCTTTGGTTGTCCTCTCATCTAGTTTTGTGTATTCAAACCCTGGCTGGGAGTGTAAAGGGCCATCCTCAAACCAAATGTTACCATGGCCCTCTTGGTTTGTTTGTCTGTCAAGGGGAAAATATCATGGTTTAACCTCAGCTGGCAACTAAGCACCACACAGCCGCTTGCTCACTCCTCCCTGCCCTGGTGAGATGGAAAGGAGAACTGAACACAAGTAAAACTCCTGGGCTGAGATCAGAACAGTTTACTAACTGAAACAGTAGTTGTTTTTTAAATTATATAATAAGACGACAATAAAAAGAGTGAACTAAATCCCAAGAAAAACAGGCGACATCTCCATTGCATCAGCCCGATGAAATCATTCATTTCCATCCCAGAGTAAATCAACAGGTCATCAAAACGTGTTCCCGCCTACACGCAGAGAGTCACTGCACCCAAACTGGGGAAATTCAGCTCCAGTTTCACACTGGAGACACACTACTGGTGACACTCCACAGCAGAACTCTGCTCCAAGTATATACACAAATCCAATGGTTTCTAGATTTACCATGCAAAAGAATGAACTGCCTGAACGGCAAAGCCCTGCAGAGCAGCCTCCCACCTACCAGACTTTCTAGCAGTAGAATAAACAGGATTTTATTCCAAGGCTGTGGGCCAGATACAAGTGTAGCATGTCAGCCTGACGAGATGTGCAAGTTATGCAAGAGAAGTTCAGCAGGTAGGCAGTGATGTTAGGAGCCATCTGATCTGATGTACGATAATGCTCAACAGCACACAGACATTTGGAACTTAGTCTGGTGCCTTGCATCTCTCCATTGGAGTAAGGTTGTTTGGGAAAAAAAACAGAATTTCCCTGCACCTCAAATTCCAGAGCCAGGTCTGGAACAGCTGCTGTGTGTTCCCTTTCCATCCTTTTTCTCTGCACAGACTCCCTGCTTGCTCTCCTGTCGTTTAGAAACATTGTCATGATTTTGTTCCTTTGTAGTGGCTGGCAGAAAACTAAACTGCTGCCTGTCTTTATTTGCTGAGAACCTGTGGAGCTTGAGTGGCACCACCCCTCCTGCTCTCTACCAAGCCCTCACAATGACACTGGATGTACCTGACCCCCAGGAGGGACTTGCCTGACTTACCCCTTGAAGTCACACCTTTGTCAAGGCCTCCACACACGCTCCTGTGCAGGAGAAGAGTTGCACTGCACAGTGACTGGGCATCTTGTAGCACTTCTCATTAGATGTGACAGGGACATGGCTAACAGGAGGGCAGGTTTGGTGCTCCATAAAACACTGCTAACCTATCTTAATCTGTGTAGCCTGGCTCAGATTCCTCTGCAGACTTCCCTTAAGGTGCTCTGGGTTAGGTTGCAAACTAAACGGATTCATACAGATGTATGAATTAAATCTGATGCTCCCCTGGGAACATGGCTATCCCTGATCTATACCTAGAGGAATGATACCAAAGAAAAAAGTGACTTCCTGAACTGCACAGATTTGGAACTTCCCATTCTCAGCCCCACACAACTCTGCTCTGCAAAACCATTAGCTTAGTGTTATAGAGACAATGATTGTGCTGCCTAGCCTTCAGACAGCCCCTTCCAGAGAGAAAAACCTGCATTCTGAATCTGGCAGGTGCCAGCTGAAAGGAAACACAGTTTGAATTATTTTTGATAAGGAAGAGTGCTAAATCTCATAAATTAATCCAACTCAATTTCAGAGATATGGAAGTAAGGCAAGAGAAAGAGATGGACCAACCTAAAGAGAAAAAGTGATGAAGGAGGAGTGCTCATGCTGAATCAGATCTCATTGACTAGCAGCCGCTTCGCAGAAGGGCTTCTAGGGCTTCATTGTCTTTTCAGTTTTTGACTCCAGCAGCCACAGGGCAGGAGTACTGCTGAATGGCCAATCTCAACATACCTGCTCAGCTCAGTCTCAGAGTTCTCAGTCCCTCAGGGAGCACAACCCCTTTATCTCATTAACCACTAGCTGGCACCACCGATCCTCACTGGCTCTCCTCTCAAAACGGGGATCCCCGCAGCCTGGCTTTGCTTTTCTGCAAATAATAGACCTGGAAGAACAGTTCAGCTCCAGTGAAACGGTGCAGGGGGGCCTGACTGGCTGTACTACTTAGACAGCCTGCTCCCTGTCACCATTTCTCCATGTTAAAAAAGTGAGACTCTGATATCCACATCCCTCCTAACAGCACAGGGAGACACAGGAAAGGGTGATGTACTGCAGTATTACAAAGTGTTTCCTGTGCTTAATCAAGGGCTACATGTGTCCCATTTTGCACAGTTACAACATTGTCTCAGCAGAGGCAAATGTCAGGCAGTCTATGTGCCGTAACTACTCCTACCCCTCTCATAACCAACCAAATCACAAGGAGTCCCACTCTGCGCTCCCTTAGCTCAGACACTCCAGGATTCAACACAGTTCTGCCTAACTATCTTTCCAAGAACATACATAAAAGGTCTCAAGATCATCTGGGTTTCTGATTCCACTACACCTGGCATCCAAAGACGGAATGCAGGAACAAAACAGGTATTTTGATAACGTCACTAGATGGCGAAAGGGTAAAACAAGGAGCGTCTTGGCTGGACTGGAGCCAGACCATCTATCACCAAGACAGTTCCTGCATGAGGATGCCTAACAGTCAGGAGTGGGTGGCACAGCATACAGGGGGCCAGCACAGCATGATCTGGAAGCTCTAGTTCCTGTATCACAGCAGGAGAATCTGTGAATGAGGAAGGGAGAAGACAACACAGGGAAGCAGAGAAGAAAGGAGTGTACAAAGAGCCTCTACTCATCAGCATCACCCTCTTTTATCCCTCTCTTCCTCCTATGTGCTTGAACTACAAAATGAAGCAAAACGAATTGAGATTACAACTGACAACTCCCACCATACCTGAATTCTTTAAAGGCATATGCTCTAGGAACATTCTGAAATCCCCAGGGGCAATCCATGCTATCTTCTTCACAGCTGTCCTGTGATGGGCTTCAGATAAAAAGCACTCATCCAGGGTGCGGATGGATCTGGGCACCCATCACCCTGCTCTGTGCACAGAGCCACACCGCTGTCTAAACCCAGGCAAGCTGGTATAAGGCCAGCTGTGAGAGGCCTGTGCAAGCAGAAAGCATGCTTCTGATTCCAGCAAGCCTTCAAGTAGCAGGTGGCTGAAACTCGTAAGACTATGTCCTCATGGCCTTCTGAGCAGGTATCTGACATTGCCAGTGGGATCAACACATACAAGGAATTAATAGGTAGGAAAGAAAATTGCCAAGGTGCTTTTGTGGCTGTAAGGCAGTATCCTAGGAATGGTACAGGGGCACAAACTTATCCATTAAGAACAGCAGATAGAATCTGTTGATGGAGAAACCAGCTTTTTGGTTGTCTTGGCTTTATTCCAGCTCCATACTAGATATTGTCATGCACTTAAAGGAAGAGGGTTTTCCTTGATTCCAAGGACATCTAAGCTAATGCTTTTCACACACTTTGCAAATAAACATACCTGGAACAAGAGCACTTGACTGTCATTCATGTGGACTAAGCATGTACACTTCCTGGACAAAAAAGTAATTGCACAGGGAGAGGCAGTTAGTTCTTTACTTCTGAAGCCTTCCCTACAACAGTTTCAGTTTCATTCTACCTACACTGTGTACCTGCGTGAGTCCTTCCAGCACTGCCTCTTTGGTTGAGCCAAGTACAGCTGATGTGCATCTGATGCTCGACTGCCATTACTCTGTTATAATTACAACAGATGCTTTAAAAACAACACCCTCAACTCTGTGGTTGCACTTGAACATTTTCACAGAGTCCTTTGGAAAAGCTGGCTACTGATGCACGCTAGCTTTTTGCTTCATCAACAAATCCAACAACCTTCTGACTCCAAGAACAGACAGAAGTAAAACTATTACCTTAATCCCTTCAATCCTGAAGCCCAGGTTGGCACTGGAGCTGATGGTTTCCCTCCACTGCATGTATCGGGGTTTGGTGACAGCATGCTGGGCGTTCTCCTCAGCTGTGGGAGCAAGAGGATCCACCTCAATCATTTTCTTGTACATGTCCTTACGCAGCTTTGGTTTCTCCCGGGCCTTAGCCAACTCTTCTTCCAGGTATGTCCTGCAAAAACATCACATCCCAACAAAGCCATAAGGGCTCCAAACCCATTTCTTTTTACAATTTCTAAACCAGCCTCAAGAAATTCACCCAGAAAAGTAAGTGCTGTGACTGCCCCAGTCTGCTTAAAGGGAAACTAAAGAACAGACTAATGACTGCGCAGGAAGACTCCATGCAACAGCAGCACAAGCCAGCGGTTGTGGTGTTCACCTCCTGTTCCAACTATACCTTTGCTCACTCTTACCTGGCATTGTTACATCCTGCTTACAGGACAGCAGAAAGCTGAGTTCCTGCTGTGCCATGAAACAGAACTCGAATTTCAGGAGAGATCACTGACAATGGAATCAAAAGCAAATAGGACTGCTGCAGTCTCACTTTCCTCTCTCTCCTTGATATCACTCGTGATATTTTTAGGCCTCAGGAAGCAATTATGGTTTTACTTCGTGCATCACAGTGAAAGACAGAACCACTTTTGATACAGTAAAAAAGTGGAAAGTTAAGCAGATTATCTGATTATTCCAGACCAGAAGGGGTGACTAAGAACAGGAAGGTGAAGGGTGACCAACCTGCACATTTTGCTGTTCTCACTCAACCTCCTCAGCTGGAAACCATTAGAAAGGCACCATCCAGATCTGCATTGCACTTGAATCCTAAAGCTTGCAGTTTGTCAGGTGCCTGGAGCATGCTTTTGTTTCATCACAGCTGGTACTTAGACAATGCATTACCAAAATGCCACCTACTTCGAATAAAATACATACTGCTGCAAATCCTTCTCTTTTTTCTGGGCATACAACACAGGATCCTACAGAAGGACTTTTCATAAGGGTGTCTAGCAATAGGACAAAGGGGAATTGTTTTATGATGAGGAAGAGTAGGTATAGGCTGGATCTTAAGAAGTTCTTCGATATGAGGGTGGTGGGACTCTGGAACTGGTTGTGAACACTCCTCCAGGCCAGGCTGGACGAGGCCTTGTGCAGCCCAGTCTACTTGAGAGCTGTCCCTGCCCACTGTGGAGAGGTTGCAGTAGATGATCTCTAAGGTCCCTTTCCAACCTAAGCCATTCTGTGATTCTATGACTTCTACTCTGATTCAGCTGACAATTCATTTGAGATTTTGCATCAATTTAAAGGCCTGTCTGCACTCCTGTATGCTGAGCAACAACTCATTTACAACAACCACCTCAGCATCTGAGCTAGCAGTGAAAAGATTACCACAACAGTTCATACCTCTCTGGACTGTTACTCCAGGCTCTCAACAGATTCCTTCTCTGTTATGCCTAGATAACATTTTTGAGGTTTTCCTCTTAATCACAGACAACAAAAGGAAAAGAAAATGAGAATCTGGAAAGCAAAGGTGACAGCATCATGGAGATGTCAGAGTAGGGGAAAACACAGGCCAGTTCTGAGCAGATGGTCAAATCTTTACAGGACAGATCAATACCAGTGAAGACTCACTCAAGCACTGGAAATGGGCTTTCAGGCTGCTATTCAGTCACACACACTTGGAGCTGATAATTTTACTCTTTGTGGGGTTTTCTGAATCACAGCATACACAAAGATTACATGAACTGGCTGCGAATGAATCATGTACTTCTTTTTTTCTCCCCCAGGTATTTTCAGGCCACTGTAGAGAAACTTAGTCTAAAATCAGTCCTGAAAAATCTCTTGGTTTTGAGGCTATAAATCAGTTAGTCTCCAGAATCTATGTACAATCAGGCAACAGTGGAATACGTTCCCTCAGGCTGTCCAAGGCCATTGCCAAGCCAACAGCAGGTTGTCTGAGCTGAATCCCGTTACCTAAACGCTCCACAGAGTGTGACCACATCATAGAATCACAGAATCAACCAGGTTGGAAAAAACCTCAGAGACTATCAAGGCCAACCTATTACCTAATACCCAACATGTCATGACAACTAAACCATGGCTCCAAGTGCCACATCCAATCCCTTTTCAAACACTTCCAGGGACAGTGACTCCACCACCTCCGTGGGCAGCACATTCCAATGGCAAATTACCCTCTGTGAAGAACTTTCTCCTCACCTTGAGCCTAAACTTCCCCTGGCACAGCTTGAGACTGTGTCCTCTTGTTCTGGTGCTGGTTGCCTGGGAGAAGAGACCAACCCCCTCCTGGCTACAACCACCCTTCAGGAAGCTGTAGAGAACGAGAAGGTCTCCCCTGAGCCTCCTCTTCTCCAGGTTAAACAACCCCAGCTCCCTCATCCTCTCCTCATCAGAAGGGTCTGGGGTTGGAAGGAACCTCCAAAGGTCATCTAGTCCAACCCCCTTAGCAGTCAGCAGGGACATCCTCAACTAGATTGGGCTGCCCAGAGCCCTGTCAAGTCTCACCTTGAATATCTCCAGGGATGGGGCCCCAACCACCTCCCTGGGCATCCCCCATTGCTCCCCTGGGCATTCCTTCAGATGCACTTAGGTTAGAAAGCACTCTCTCTTTTGTGCAGCCCACCTGATCCCCATCTTGCAGTCCATCACAGAGGGCCCTTCAAAATCAGTAAGGAGATCATCCAGCTGGATGTAGCTCTCGCCATCTCTCTCCACCACGCCGTGGAAGCGAGGGACACAGGCGCGCAGTGGGTCCTGCATCAAGCGCTCAAAGCACTCCTTCTCGTTCTCCGAGAGCCGCTTCAGGATCTTTCCACTGTCAGCTGCCTTGAAACTCCCTGAAATACAAAATCAAACACATGCTGAGAAGACCAGCCTGCAAAAAAAGAGAAACACCTTCCCCCACCACTCCAGTTAATCAAGGAATTGTCAGGGTTGGAAGGGACCTCAGGATCATCTAGTTCCAACTCCCCTGCCATGGGCAGGGCCACCTCACACCAGATCAGGTTGTTCAGCATCCCATCCAGCCTGGCCTTACAAACATCCAGGGATGAGGCTTCTACCACCTCCCTGGGCAACCTGTTCCAGTGTCTCACCACCCTCATGGCAAAGAGCTTCTTCCTAACATTCAGTCCGCATCTACCCACTTCCAATTTTGCTCTGTTCCCCCTAGTCCTATCACTGGCTGACATCCAGCTTCAAGTACCTCAGCCTCATGGCACCAGGGAAAGATTTCCCCACAACAGGAAAGATTAAAAAAAAAAGAAAAAGGACAGAACACCCAGGACAAACAGCCATCAGCAGTGAAAGTCCATCTGGATACACTCCCATGTCAGAATTTATAGCTTTAAGGAGTTCAGCTGCTCCAGGCCATCCATCAGGCTTTTTTCCATGCTAAACTCTTTGTTAGGATAGTAAATGCTACTATAGTTACTGAAACGCACAGGAAGAAGCCACGAGCCAGAATTCATTAATCCCCTGACAGACTGCTTTAAAGCTGCCTTAGCACTGCCAGTGCTGGCTTTGTCCTTAATCCCCACATGGGCTATACCTGCAGGTCTGTACATGGTGTGGTGGCACAGTCAAACCAGTGATGCTTAAATATCCACCCATGGGCCAGATGCCAAGCACTGCCCTTTCCACACACACACTGTGACTGTACATGCCTGCACCTCCAGGTCTTGCCATTTCTCCAGGGTGCTGCTAATCTGCAGGTGCAGCCTGTAGTCCACTTAGTTCTTTACAACCTGAGTCTGAGCATCACCCAGGACTAATGACAGTCTGCAGTGACAGGGCTGCAGGCCAAAATTGGCAATAATTAGATTCCAGCTGTCTGGAGTCTCCTGTCCAGGTGCTCTCCTGTCCTGCAACCTGCCAGTAGCATCTGAGGAGAGTACATGCTTCATTCAGAGGTACCCTTTAAGATTAAATGTTAAATACAATGTTAAATAGGTGCCAAAGGAGGAGCCTCATTAATCCTGGGGCTAATGCTCAACTTTTATCACAGCAGGATCCTTTGGCCAATGCAGACTGGTTCTTCTCTGACAAATCCTGGAACTGGCACTGCCTCAGCACAAGGGCAAGGGTGGCAATGGCCTAGGTTTTAGTCCAGAAAGAACTTGTCATCTCAGAGCAAACAGCTGCAAAAAGGATGGACTGAATGCAACCACAGAAAACTATCTATAACAAACTGGAGCGGTATCTCTCCTAATCAGCCTCTAGTAAACTCTTAACCTTCCTTTTATACCCTACTACACAAGCCTCCAGAAAGGGTATGATTACAGAACCAGAGTATCTCCCCACACAGATCAAGCCAACCCCATCAATGCTCTGATAAAAACGACAGTAACACCAGGTCACCTTGGCACTCTGAGCAATACAGGCCAGCCCCACCACCACCACCGTGCAAAACAGTTAGGACTAAATACATTCCTCTGCACTCCTAGGACTAAATACATTCTCTGCACAGCTTTGAAGTGCACCATGTTAGTGCATTAGCATACAAAGAGGTGGTTCAGGTACTGCATTAAAACATGATGCAGCGTAGGTGTGCCTGCCCACATGTGTACCAATAAACCCCACACCAGCACTTTAAGAACAAGGGCTGCATAGGAATTAAATGAAGCATTGAGAGAAGCAAACCCAGAGACTTCTCTTTGCTGGTTTTGTTGGGGTTTTTTTTTGCCTACCAACAAAACAAATCCCACATCAGGAGCACATTTCCAGCTTCTACGGACACAAAACTAGATCCAGCCACCTGAGCTGCTCCTTGCATTCATACAGTGAACAGTGAGAGATTGTCAATGCAAACATCTGGGACACAAAAGGTAAATTTCCACCAGATTTGTTTTCCACCCAAGGGCTTAAGTTCAGCTGAGGGGTTTGGGGTTGGGATCAGCAGCACTGTCCTTGCCAGGGCTGAGGCACATCAGGCACAGACAGTAATCCTTTGAAGCCACTAGGTAACTAACTTAGTGGCTACTCAAGAAAGATGATCCCATATCACAACTAGAAGCACAGATGGAACTAGGGCTTCAAATCACCAGTCCCTCTTGTTTCCCTCTAACACATATTTTATATCTACCACTTTACAAGGATGCTTTGGGAGCCTGGTCCTTCCCCAGAGTCTGACCATTGCTTCCCTGCTCATCTCTCTATTCAGGTGTATCACTCCACCTTCCATATCCTCACCACAAGAAAGAGGTTCTAGTTCCCAGATTTGTGATACTGTTTGCTTCCTTTTTGCCTGAAGGAAGGAAATAGAGTAACGCTGAAAAACCTTTCCATGGTGATGCCATCTCCCGTTCCAGTGACAAACACATTGAAGGTACTGTCTCACCTGTATGCCCAGCCAGCTGCACCCATGAGTAGCGTTTCTTGAAGGGGCTGATGACTGGCAAGTTAACCATGGTTTTAATTGTCTGCCATGCCTTTTTCTGCAACACAAAGAAAAGAAACATTAAGCTGGGTAAAAGCTGAAATCCTGACATGCCACAAACCTGCCACATAGCTCCGCACACATTGAATTGCTCCATACTTATCTGCAAGTGTTCGAAGGTGGAAGCACAAAGCAGACACTATGATCACCACTGGAAAAACATGCACATAAACACAACAATAGACAAATACTCAGATACAGTCTCCTACCATGCACAAGAAAGCTGCCTGAGAGACTGAAAAACAAAGTCACACTGCACATCACGGGCCTGTTCTTAGCGACACCTGACCCTCCCTGTGTCTGAGTCACACAGCAAGCAGACAGCAAATGCTGAACACACACTTATGCACACTAAAGTTTCCACAAGACATAACCATAAGCTGCTTGCCACTGCCAGCAACACTTCCTTTCCCAGAGAACCTCAGCATCACCTTGTGAACAGCTTTCTCCGAGGCAACAGGTGAGTCTCACCATGACAGAGGCATGGAAAATGCATCTCTAGCTGGACACAAAGCTCACCCAGGTCCCTCAGCACCCACTGACAGAGTGTAGTAGAATCTACTCAAGGTTATGGATTTTTCTGCTCTTTCCCAGCCTTGTTACTTTTTAGGAAAGCTGGGTACTGCCCTGGCCACCTCTGGTTGTGGCACAGTGCAGCTGTTCGGGTACTGCTGCAGGCAGGGAAACAGAACAGCTGCTCACAAACAGCAGCTGAGTGCTCTGCCACAAAGGCAGAAAGGAGAAAAAAAAGAAGAGAAAGTCTTGTGCTCTGGAACTGAAATCTGGTTAAGAGAGAATCACAGCCCACTGGCATTCACGTTACACTCCATGGGATCCCAAAGTGCTTTACAAACAAGGACAGCAAGCTCATTTCTTCTGTTCCCTACAGCATGACACCCTGCAGGAAACCCAAACCAAGGCTGCACAATCCTTGTGCATGACTATTTAGTGCTGAGGGGGTCTTGCTGAGATCAGGTATAGCTGGGAATTAGGCTGCATTTACAGACTTACCAATGGCCTAACTGGGATTCACCAAAATCAGTGCTGGGCATTGATTTCACTCAGGAGGAGTTCTGATAGCAGAAGCTCTTAGCCTACTCTGCTGCTTCCACTCCAAAGGGGCACAGCCCTAAGTTATTTGAAGAACACAAGAAAGCAAACATCCTTCTGAGTTAAAATGACCCCTCTGAATGTAACTCCAAGCAAAGATTCAGTCTTTGAAGAATCTAGCCCAGTTTTCAGGGTAACATTCCTTATTCCCCATCCCTTACTCAGAAGTCAGCACTGCTCCATAAGTCTCCCATAAAGACCCTACGCTCATCATAATGCTCCACTCCTAACAAACTGCATCCTGTCTCCCAATGACTTGTCATACTCCTATACCTAGAAGAGATGAGAAGCACAGATTTTCAAGCAATGCACATCAACTGTCAGTGCAACATCACACTCCAGTGGCTTTCCCGCCTCCTCCCTCCCACCTTACCCTAAGCAGCTGCAGCTCGTATTTGTACTGTGGGTGTGAAGGAGAGACAAGGGCCAACTTCAGCTGCAGATCAAGTGGACTTTGGCTACTCAGGTTACAGCTGGCCTTGGATGACTAGGTTTAAACTACCTATCCTATAAGCAGACACTGACAATGTTTAATTATTGTTGAAGATATTATTTAAAAGTCAAAAAACCTTTCTCCCCTTCAAGAGAGGGAAAAAGTGTGAGGCTTGAGCCACAAAGTGCTTCCAGACCCATCCCCTGGGCCATGCTGCCATCAGCAGGGGTTCAGCAGTTGCACTTTGTTCTACCCCAGCTCCCAATCTCTCAACTCACTCAGCCCAGGATGCAAATTGCCAGCATGCAAACAGGGCTGCATGCTGTTAGAGCAGTGGTGTGAGTGGGAAGATGAAAACTTTGTGTGCCTGCTGTAGGAGGAATCTTTCTCACTTCTATTTCTAAAGCAAGATCTCTTCCTCTTTGTTAGCAATGGTATTATGTGCTTTTCAAATCACTGCCTTACAGTGCAGTGGCAAAGAGGGCTGCTAGCACTGCCCATCTATTGGCAGTCCATTCCTCCCTGAGTCCCTGCTTCTTTTAGACTATTCCTCCTCAGTCTTCCTTGATCTTTTGCTCTGCCTGGGTTTCCCCAAGTCCTCATTCCTTCTAGATCCCCAGCCAGGGGATTCTATTCACATATACTCAGGGAAAACTCAGACTGTATTAGGATTACAGTGATGCCCTTTTATGTGTTTCAAAATCAATATACTCAGAGTTTTCCAATAGGAAACCATTCCAAATGGGCCAAGAATCAAACACAGGAAGTATTAGCATTCTTAGATTCAGCACATAAGTTACTAAGTGTGAACTGTAACTGACACTGGATGCATCTCCCTTAGCAATAAAAGGTGTGGGATGCTAAAGAGGGGAAAAGCAAGTCTCCTGCCAACTGGTCTGCTACATGCTGGGCTGTGCCACTAGAACTGCATCCCTGGTAGCAAGCAAACAAACATTCAGGGAAAGAGAATGGGAGAACCAAGTCCCACAGTGCAGCCACAATGCACACAAAGGACTGTGGCTTGGTACCCAACACTGATCTGGGTTATCTGGATTACTCTTTTCAATCACCCTTCTGAACAAGCAGCACAGCACTGAGAAGCATAGATCCACACAGCAGAGGTAATAGCTGTGTAAGCACTGGTATGCACAGGCAGGCTGCTGGCAGATGAGGTATTCCCAATCTGTTCCACCCTGGATAAAGGTAGCTGTTTCCATCAGTCTATGCATTAAGAAACAGCAAAGATGAGCAGCAATTGAGAGCCACTGGTTCCTGCTTTCTCCAGGCCTTTTCTCGTGGTAAGAGCACAACCTCATACATTACCAGTATGCAGAAGCACCGGTGTGATGATCCTGCCCAATTACACCAGCAGCACTTGGCCAAGGAAAACCCACAAAACTGGAGGCATTTCTTCCATTTCAAAGTGTTAATGGTGCAGGCCTCACTGTCCCCAAGAATTAATCCCTAGGAACACCAGGCGTTCCTGAAACCTTCCCACCATCTCAGGACAGTGCAGAACTGTCTGGGAGGGGGTTGGTTGCTATACAGGCAGTACAGAACAACTGAAATCTGTCTCTGAGCATATAGTGAATCCCTCAGGGACAGAAGAGCCACTCTGACCCCTATGAGCAACAGAGGACATGGACCTGAACCTCCTTCTGCTATCTGGAAAAATATACATAGACCAATCTCTCCCCTTATTTAAGGGTAAAATAGAAACAGAGATCTCAGTTCTGTCAACATCTAAAATACAGGTCAACTACCCTCAGGCAAGGACTAACAAATAGGTAACATGCACAAGAATTTGCAGAATTGAGCCCTGAGTGAAGCAATTACAACAGTTCAAATATACTAATCACATCTTAACTACTTAGTATTGGGGGATGGAATATATAAACCCCTCCCCTTTTTTCCCACGGCGGGGGTGGGTGGAATTCCATCTGTTTTAACAATCCTAGCATGTCACTTGACACTACAGTGAGTTAAAGAAGAAAAGAGTAGTGGAGTGCAGCACAAATCAACAGGATCCCTAAAAAAGTTCATTCTTCCACCAGCAGCGGAGCAGAGGATTAGTTTCTTGCCTGAGCTGGTAAATTTTCATGGAAATTCAGCTAGACTGCAGTAAACAATGACCCTTGAGTCTTTTTCCAGGAAAATTTCAGCATCTTGGATAAGGGAACTGCTGTTGTCTTTTTTTGTGCACCAGTTCAAAGCCTACACAAGCCTACTGAAAGCTATTATGACAGCAAGAAACAAAAGGCTAGTGAGAAATTTCTTTGTAATCTTTTCCATTTTTTCCCCTAAGAGGCTTTAAGAAAGATTACTTAATTGTCAGTCATCATAATCTCCTGTTCTCTTAAAGTTTTTACATCATGTAGGCTAAATTCTACCACTCTGGGACATGGGGGCTGAAATCTGATCTGTAACGCTGGTTGCCGCTGCCTACTCAGTGTCTCACTAACTCTTAGAAGGAACAAGATTCTTCCTCAGGGACTTGCAAGGAGTACAGAAAGAAAACTCTTAATTATCAGAAAGTTACTACATGGGTTTTGCAATAATTCTGTAAGAGCCATGTGCCCAAAATGCAGCAAGCAAACCCTTGCCTGGCAATCCCAGCAGATGGCAGGGAGCAAGCATGTGAGAGGGTGATGGCTGCTGGCCCCTGTTAGAACACGGTAACCAGAACAAGACTGACTGGAGAAGTAACACCTGGGAAGTCATCAGGCCATCCACTGGAGCTGCCTTCCACCAGCTGGCCCAAAGCTCTTATTACTAAGCTGGGTATCAGTCATGGCTTATCTATGCACAGCATGAGTCATTCTCCAGCAGCTCACCTTGCTGCCCTGCTTCCCCCCTCCTCCTTTCTGGGTCACACACCAGCACCCATATTATTCTGAGTGATACAACAAATCCTCATCAGGTCCATGAGATTATTCAGGGAGCTGTCATCAGGGTCAGTGTGAGTAAGTAGCAGGATCTAGTCCTGCAAATATTTGATACCTGTTAATATTTGTTCCTTCTAAACTCTGTGTATGGTTTACAGTTTTAACCATTGTTTCAGTTTAACTTTTTATAGTCCACTCAGTGGAATGTTTTTTAAAACCCTATGGAGTCCATTTTATCTGCAAAATCCTGGACTGCTTTAATTACCTTCGTTTATTAAAGTCAGTCAACTTGAAAGCTAGCTTGGTTTTGTACTTCTTTGTGCCATTTTACTTAATCCAATTTAGAAAAATGAAATTATCATTCAGATTTGTTCTGTCACCAGTACTGCCACTTCATTTGAATTTGCCTTTGACTGACATACTGGACCTGCACAGACAAAGAACTTAAATGTAGGTCCAAAGCTTCTAACCATATTATTTTAATGAACTAAGCCTAGCACAAACAAAACTTCATTTCATCTGTCTCCAGGCAGCCACTACCTGCCATGACCATAAAAAGCTTCCATAAGAAATCATTTTGAGCAGACCACAACCAAGACAACTACTAGCCTCATTTAATTACCCTGTAATTAGACATGCGTCTCCCTCTGTCGATGTAATCAGCAACTACAGTACTGTAATTACAGCCTATTAAAAGAAATAAACACAAACACTTCAACAAAGACTGTATTGCTCTGTGAAAATCACAATATCCTACCAAGACAAGTTGTTATCAGTGTAATTCCCCCCCAAACCAACAAGTTTTCCAGAGCTGCAGCTTCACAGCTGCCAGCTTCAAAGGTTATTAGGAATTTCATTTGTTCAAGGGAATGCAGCTCTGGGACAGCCAACCATATGGTTTCATCTCATGGAGAGATCTGGGGATTTGAGTGATGTTATACTAAAAACAAACCCAAAACTTTAAAAGACAGTGAGAGTTGCTGAGCAACCTGGTATCTTTCTGGTTACAGTCACAGAATTTGCCTGCTGACAGATTCTGGTTTTGAGATCTCTCAGCTAGAGGCTTAGTGTAGCTGTCTCTGCAGACGTGAAACAGGCAGGCAGTTCACTAGGTCAGAGTGAGATCCTGGAGCAGCAGACATTTTTATGCTCAGTAAGAACAAATTATTCATCCAGTAATGTATACAGATCTAAACACCTACATACATACTTTCTAAATAGCTGAAGCAGCTTAGTAAGAGCCTTTCCTTGCAGTCAAGCAAAATTTCACTACTTTTTCCTTTTTTCCCCTAAGTGTCCAGACTATAACAACTCCTACACCGGGGACCATTTGATGTTTGAAGAAACCCAGAAGACCTAACAAGGCATCATACTGCAATGGAGAAACTGAGGCATACATGTCATGTTTCCATCATTCACTGGGAGAAATGCAACTTCAATATCCACAAAGGTTCTGTGTAGGGCAACAAGATGCAAAAATGACCCAAATCACAAACACATCCCTGAATGTGTCATATGAAGCTCTTGCATTACACTTTCAGCAGCCAGTTTCTGTGCTTTTACCCCCTATTAAAGGTTTCTGGAATCCTCAGACTAGGGAGATTCTCACTGCCAAGTCTACTACCCACTTGGCTGAATCAGATATGAATCACAAATCGAGACAAAGATCTCAATGGGTGGGAGGTGAAAGAGCAAGTCAACAAGAAGAATGCTCCCCAAGCAAGCTCCCGCGGGAGTATGTGAGCAAACGCTCACACAAACCTTTTTAACTGAGTTTCTGAGCGCAACACTTGATTCAGCTCCCAAGGTAAGGTGAAGCTCTCTCAGCCTCCTTGTTACATTTCAACATCTCTTGTCCCTGGGCAATGAACAAGTTGCTGATGCACACAAGCACTAGTCCACACAGTAGTGATTATTCATCACTAGAAAAAATAGATATAAAAAGTATTTAGGGCCAGAACCGAAATCACAGAATCGTTTTGGTTGAAAAGGAGCTTTAAGGTCATTGAGTCCAACAATAATCTAACTCTACCAATTCTGGTGCTAAACCATGTCTGAGCACCACATCTCTGCAGCTTTCAAACACCTCCAGGGATGTGGATTCAACCACCCCTCTGGGGACCCCACTCCAGTGCTTGAGAACCCTTTCAGGGATGAATTTTACTCTAATATCCAACCTAAACCTCCCCTGGTGTATCTTGAGGTCATTTCCTCTTGTCCTATCACTTTTTACTAGACAGAAGAGACCGACCCCCACTTCACTCCAACTTCCTTTCATGGAGTTGCAGAAAGTGAGAAAGTCTCCCCTTGACCTCCTTTTCTCCAGAAATGCAGGAGATGTACAAATGACAGCTCTCAAAGGTGAAGCAGTAAGCCATGTTCACATTTCTCATCTCCTTTCCCCATCAGCAAATTGTTTTGTGGAAGTCAAATGGGCTCTGTGATAACTTGCAGCAATGGATAGCACAGCACAGACTCTGGAGATGCTGACTTTCAAGTACCCTGACAAGCAACAGTATCATTCTTCACACTGTCAGAGGAGCTATGCAGACCAACATCAACTGATAATTTGGCCAAATCACTGCAACTGTCCTTCTGCCAAGGCAGCAGCATTACTTCAAATGCTGTCAGCTGTCACTCAGGGACTACAAAGAGCACAACCATGTCCCTGATCAAGGAAATCACTAAACCTCCATATGACAAACATCTTGGGAGCCTTGACCATCATCATCATATCTGCTTCAGTCCCCAAGAGAACTAATACTCCCTGCTTTGCCACACAGCTGATCTCCCAATGGTGTATGAGTGCCAGCTGGAGCTGTAAGACCGATGATCAACAGCAAGGGAGAATGAATGTTCCTAAAGAACGTCGGTTTGCATGCCACATGAGCAACTTCCTGATCAGCACCTCTCATCAGACTGCCAGGCAAACTGTGACTACACCTTCACCTTTCCCTCCCTCTTTTTCACCATCCAGCCTCCAAATCGTTGACACGAAAGCCTGTACTTAGTCCTTAACGCTTCCGGTTTTGCACCCAGCCACGGGTGAGGGTCACAGCTGCTCAAGCAGCATTTGGCAGGTGTATCCTCTGACTGCAGGGGTTTTGTTTCCTGTTTGTACCACACTCGAGATGGGCTGGGCTAAATCTTCAGAGTTATGAGAAACACTTAATGCAGTAAAGCAGAAACAACACTGCAAGACAGAAGCCTCAGGTTCCTCTGTCACGCCTCGCCACGCTGTGAGATGCAAATGTGGT
This sequence comes from Colaptes auratus, assembly GCA_015227895.2. Classification (NCBI taxonomy): domain Eukaryota; kingdom Metazoa; phylum Chordata; class Aves; order Piciformes; family Picidae; genus Colaptes; species Colaptes auratus. The sequence goes on along the minus strand of CM037646.1, from coordinate 6,519,931 downwards.
TTGGCTTTGCTACCCTTTGGGATACTTGGAAAGCTTGTTGGGCATTCACATGTGTAGACTTAGGGAAGAAATGTCCCACCCCACAGTTCCATTCTACTTGTACTTCCAGGAGCAGATCCTCTCCAAATCAGAGGAAAGTGAAGCCTGAAGAAGTTAAAGCATTGCTTGCCTTTGTGCAAACAGCATCAGGAGTCGCAGCCTGCTGACTGTTCTGCAGGAATCAACGATGGCATTTTCTTTCTGATCATCACCAAGTGAAGTATCTACAACCTTTCCATCATTTCCAGGCCAAAAGCCAAAGGCAGTCAAGGAATTAGATGGCTTTAAAGTTGCACTGCCACAAGGGTTTGCTTCACCTTTCTCACAGAGATGCCGTAAAATCCGGTTCTGTTGGCAGGAAGGTAGATTTTATTTTAGTAAGAACAGGGGTACTGAAACATCTACTTTTGATAGCAGGCTTTAAACATGGCAGCTACCTCTGCCTTCAAAGCTTGTGGTCTTCTCTGACAGACACTGGTTCTCCAGCAGAATGGAGCTCTGCCACCTGTCCCTGCTGAACATGAGAAAACCAAGGAGATTCTGTCCCTACCAGGGCTCTGCCAGACTTGCTGGAAACTAAAATGTTATTATCCAAGAAGTAAATGGAAAGTTCTTCACTATAGGAAAGTTGACTCATTTGCAGAGCCCAGACATTTGAGATTTATCCAGGCTGTCCATCACCCAGACAATTTTGTGGTAAATCAAACATCACTTTAGCAGATGGTGTGACAGAAGGAAAGAAATCTTTCTTAACCTCCAAAACAACTGCAGTGTGAGTCTTTGAAAACTTCCTATGCCACAGTTTAGCAATCTCAGAGTTCTCCATTTATTCTCTGCTTTTCATGGGCCACTGACTGACATCACCAGTCACAGGAAAGAGACATCTAGAGAGACAACACTCTTTAGATGAAAAATATGCCTAACAACCTATTGGGTAGGACAGAGAAGTACCAAACAGGGTGAATATTTTGGATCACTTGAAACCTGAACATACCCACACTTCTCTACACACAGACCGAAAAAAAAGGTTCAGCCTAACATGTAAGAACAATTTAAAGCACAAACATGTCATTTGTGAACCATGTATGACCTCAAATCCAGATGTACTAGACAAGTGCCAATTCACTTAAATCATGTGTAATTTCTGCATAACACCAAGAGAGACCGTGCTGTGGCAATGAGCCAGGAAATAACCTCAAGAAGCTAATCTCTCCTGAGTGAACTCCAGGCACACGGGAAGGAAGCTGAGCATGCGCTTCATCGTACTTGCCAAGGTGGTGCAGATTGTTACCTAGACACAAAGCTCTATCCTGACTGGCCAGCAGTTCAGGGCTAGGCTCACCACCTGTTTAATGCTCCAGTGACTCAGTGGCCATAAGAGAATCTCCAGCCTGAACAGATAAAGAGAAATGAAGGGAATTGTTAACGCTTACCCATTGAGACACTTCCCCATTTGCCACAAAGCACTATCATCAAAGAGAAATTGCAAAGCTGCCTTCTGTTAACTGCTCAAAGACTCCTCTCTTCATAGCTCAGGTTAGGCAACACATGTTGAAAGCTTACAATGCTTTCAAGGCATCCTCATATAAGGGCCCCAGAAGTCATACCCCATAAGACTTTGAGCTATTGCCCAAAAGGAATGTAAACACTGTAACAGTGAAAGACTAATGTGCTGTTACTTATTTTTTTCCTGTGGAAAAGGATAGGAAGCACAAGGATGAAGTTAAGGTTGCTGTAAGAACTTATTGGTTATCTGTGATAACTCTGCTCTATTTTGGGCACCATTTCTTCAAAGTTTTGACAAACTGAAGGAAAGTTCATGGTCCAGTAACAAACATGGTACTGCTGAGGCTGAAAGAATTGTGTTTGTTTATTCTGAGAAGTCTCAGCACAGCGACTGTCTTGAGATACAGGAAAAAGGCTTTCCAAGGGTATCAAGGAGTTTTCAAGCAGGGTCAACAAATGCCTGTGAAACCATGGTCTAGCTCAGTCCCAGGAGACACCTGCAAGCAAGATACAACTAGGCTGATCCCAGTGCCAATGAGGTGCAATACTCTTAAAGGAGTTTTGGTCACAAGCACCAAGACAGTTCATCACAGGTCTAAAAATACCTATGTCCTGCAGGACAGTGAGGACACTTCTTAAAAAAATATTAAAACAGTGACTAAAAAAACCTTAAGTGCCTCACACCAACACTTGTCTGCAAATCCAGATTTCTGAAATCACTGTACACACACATGTACACATGCACACACTAAGAGGTTACCGACAGTTATTTGGGTTTATAAGGTACTTGCACAATTTTTTTCCTTTCCCATCACAGTAATTCAGCTTCTAACATCTCAAAATATCAGGAACTCATTTGCAAGAGGCCTGAGCAAACTCCATGCTTCAGTATGGGACCTAGGTCCAAACATGTGTCCTTCCTCTGCTCCAGTTCCCACAACTCCAGGCTGTACTTCAGAACACCGTTTAACAATTTCAGTAATTGATGCTTGTAAACTAAATTAGAGGCACTCACATAAGGCAGTCAAGTACTCAAATAAGCAACAAGATAGTGTTAGGTGAAAAAGATTATTAGAGTCTAAAAATAGGTCATAAAAAAAAAAAACAACAACAGATCAGATCTATGCTGTTAACAGTTTGCCATCTGCTCTTCTCATCTATCACAAGACAAAGTCCAGCACTCCGCCTTTCCTCCCCTCCTTTGTCTCCTCCAAGCCCACAGCTCTGTTTTCCTCTGAGGGAGCACAAGCAGTTACTGCTTCATCTACCATGCAGACTGCTGTTCAAATAGGGCCCACCCTTGGCAATGGAATGCCAGTGTCAGCAGGCCACAGCGCTGTTACTTAGCGGGGTGTGGTATTTACCTAGGGGCAAGCCACATCCTTCAGCAACCACTTTAACTCTGAGCTTTAACACAGGCACTGCGAGATTATTCCAAACCACTGTGTTGAAAGGATTTAAAACAAAACAAAACATCACCAAAAAGCAAACAAAACCTAACCAAACCAACTAAACGAACACATTCCTATTTTGGTTAGCAGAACAAGTGAGGGCAGTGCTCCAGGCAAAATGGGAACCCACAGATGGAACGTGGCAACGATGGAGAAACCCCAAATTAAATAGAAATGGGGAACCTTTTGCCTTTTCCCCTAAGAGTGAGAGCCCTTCTGCGATACAAGGCAGTTGTTTGGTTTTGAAACAAACCTAAGGATTAGAGAGCCTCTTCCTGCCCCAAGTCAACACTAGGAAATATGCAAGGAATCCAGAGAGAAGATTACTCCTCCCTTGAGCAAATCTTCAGGATCAAAGGAGAATGTCTGTTAACAAAACAGCACATGAAAGACAAGCTGAATTCATCCTCCATAAGAGAAGCAGGTAGTCCCAGCAGACAAGGGGTTACTCAGGACTTTACATTTCCACGATGTAACCCTTAAGAGAGTCAAATTCAGATGTTACATAAGCAGGAGTGACTCAATGAAAGACTGAAACAAGGCATCTGCCTCCCTGAAAAATTGTGGGTGTTTGAACAATGGTGAGTGTGTTGTGGAGAGCATGTTTCCTCTGCCCTGAAGGTAAACAAATGTATTTACAGTGGAGATCCTGGAGATCTCAGCATTTCAGAAGCATATCAATTGCCAGTTATTAAGAAGTGAACCCACCTGAAAATAAAACAAACGGGGTGCAGTTTATACACAGACCATGTATCTACCAAAACTTTCATCTCATAGTAAGAGATAAAAAAAACCCAACATAAAACTTAGATGAATTTCATACTGTTGGCTCCTAGCAACAGGACTGCAAGCCACACTCCCATAGCTTGCACAAACACCTACACCAGCCTCCTGAAATATGGAGCAAGCAGCAACTTCTATGCCAGGTTGGACATGAGCTGCAGAATCCAAGAGTGACCAACATCAACACACCAGGCCTCAGCATACAAGATAGACACTGGAAATGTCATTTGCAGGTGGTTTATTGTTTATAGCTCACAGGGGAGCAAGCCATGCAGCAAAGTTACTTCAGAAGCCAAGACTGATTTTGCTGCCCTGCCTGCTCTTTTTCTTGAGGAGTGCAATGTCAAAATTGGTGATTGGCTACATTCATCCCATAGCCACTAGTGCTATGACCCAAACAGGATTGCTGCCTAAACAGCTGGAGGACTGAAAAGGCAGACTGGGTTCAACACACACAACTACTGCAATGGGAGAGGATGCATTGCTGGAGATCATGCAGAAAATCCCAAGGGATAAGCAGGGATGGAAAAAGAGCTGGTTGCTTTTCTGTCACTCCAGTTTTAACACTGGAATCTTTTTTCCCACAAACGCCTTTGGTAGCCATGGTGGCAAAAAGCACTTGGAAGTCAAGAGTCTCCACTCTCATAGGATTTTCTACAGAATGGGAAGAAATGTCCTGAAATTAATACCTTGGGATTCAATTCCTTACTTCTTGAGGGTTAATACAAAGGAGGAAAAACGTTATAGAATAGAATAGACCAGGTTGAGATCTAAATTCCACAAAGACAAAACAAACTATACCCAACCATCAGCCCCAAATTCTGACAGTCAGCATTCTGCACCGCAAAAAGCGAAAGCTGGAGCGTAGGAAGGCTTCCTAGTCTCTAGGGATTACATTCTCCTCTGAACAAAGCTGACCCTTTGTGGAACCAACACTGCCGCTCCTACAGAACGTGCATGGGTGGGAATGGCTGAGGAGGAAGCCCACAGCAAGCAGAGCTTATCATGATGAGAACATTCAGGTCAAGTGCACTTAGCCAACAACCCACTCAAACCCCACAAAGATAACAAGCAGCCAATCTGCACGCATGAGCACTGCTCACAGATTTTTATCCCTTCCATCGCTGCACCGCATAAGCATACAGCGATGGAGGAAAATACAGAGGCCACCTTTTAAGACTTGCTGTAGCTCTGCCTCTTTCAGAAGATCAGGGTCTCAAAACCTTCCTGCACAGCCACTAAAGAAGTCTTTCTGTTTCTGTGTCTCATTCTCCCAAGAATTGCTCGAAGTTACTCACCTCACAAAAGGGCAAAAACCGTTTGCTTCAGACTGAACAATTCCAGCAAAACTTGAACTGTTTCCAAAGCTAGAAAAAGGTAAGTATGCCTCAGCACAAAATTTCTGATGAATCCCCTGAATAGCTCTTCAGCTTTGAATTTGATGAAGGAGACTGAAATTCAGCAAAAGTTTTCAAAGCAGGAACAGACCACTGCAAGAGCAGAAATCAGCCTGACCAAATCTGAAGGAAAAATGAAAGAAACTCAAGGTCATTTCTTTAGTAGACACTCATTAGTCTTCAGCAGTTACCTTCTGTGGAGATTCCTAAGCACAGCACACACAAGGGATTGATAGAGCTCAGCTGTGAAGGGTGTGTTCAGTCATCCCACTCTTCAGACACACCAGGTGAGCATGAAGAGGCTCAGCTGTGCTCAAAGCAACTGTGGATCTAGGTTTGGCTGATACAAGAGAGCCACCTGTCCCTGGGCCTGAAGAGCCTCTCCAAGTACAGCACTCCTTTGAGTGCTCCCTTTGGCATGGGCTTGTGAAACAGGCCAGCCAGCTCTGGCTCATTGCAGCATGTGCTTTGGGAAGGAGGGGAGGATGAAATGTTGTGGCCATGTGTCAGCACCTTGCACCACTGGAACCTGTTCAGACATCAAACTATGCTTGCACTGGAACTTCAATAATGTCTTAAATGCAGAAATGAGTACTCAGAACCAAAGAAATTTTCAGATAACCTAAGACATTTTCAGATTTGAAGGGTTTGGTGCACACTGAAGTTATCCTCTTTATGGCACCACTTGGCCTTTTCTGCAAAGCTCATGATATAGTCTTTAATTATAAAACAACATACTGCCGTTCCTATTCATTTAGTGTAAACAAACAATTTCTGACTCCATAAGAAGCTACTTTGTTGTTGTTGTTTATTTTTTAATCTGCCCTTGTTGGCTTTACTATTTTTACTTTGCTTACTGGAAATCTACTGTAAAGTGAGCTAGTGAATAGTGTGGTAGTTTTAAAGAGAGCCATCACTGCAGTAATAGAGCGCTTTCCAAATGTTAATGAATGTGTTTCACAATCCCTGTTGCATGAACTGTTTTATTCATATCTTAAGGGGAAAAGACTGAAGGGAAGATAAGTCAATATAAAAAGTACCCACTAATTTCAGAAGCCCAATCTGAGGTGTCACTCTTTGCTTTTCCTAAGACCCAGTGTAACAACACTGTGGAACAGCTCCCTTTAACTGTGGTTGCAGGTACAAATGTCCAGCATCTCCATTAGTAAGACCCATACTCTCAAGCTGGTCAATAGGAGAAGCAGAAAGGTACAATGAGTGGCCATGGTGAAAGCCTACCTGAATATCTTGCCCAGTTCTCTCCCAAGGACACTGTGGCAGGCAAGCAATTCGCCACGTAACACTCCTCAGCATTACATGGGGAAGTCAGTCCTCCTTGTGAAATGCCTGATCTGCTGCATACCTGTCTATGGAGAAACAGAGGTCCTGCACCACACAGCATCACAGCAGTTACTACAGAACTGTAACTTGTCCTTTGAGTTGATTCAAAATAGAAAACCAACTGCTTTAAGAGCTGAGAGTCATGCCTTCTGTGCATCACATACTATGTCTGCTTGTACTGAAGGACTGTAGAATATTCACATACCCACACTGCAATCACTTCAGTTCTATTATTTCATATATATTTTAATGCTTGACTGATTAATTGTCTCATCTTCTCCTGGTGTGTTTTGGGTTTGGTTTTGGGGTGGGTTTTTTTGTTTGTTTGGTTGGGTTTTTTTGAGAATCTATTTTCCTCAATTTTTAAAGCAAGCTAGCTTGCACAGTAAGTTTTGATCTGTTTAGTCTCTCCCCTCACATTTCCAGTGGTGTTCCAAATCAGCCCCAAACACTCCCCTCCTGTTTGTCTACACATATCCTGCACCTATCACCACCCTCTTACCTTCCTTGTCTCCAAAGCTTTGCTCTTGACTAGCCTGCATTAGAATCACACAGCTTCCTGTTGCAATGTACCTCTCCAAAAGACTGGTGATGTGAAAGCACAAGGCCAGTACCTGTGCCACATGCTCAGGAGTTCTCTGAAGATTTTCAGCAGAGGTAGTGTTTTCAGAGCAGCTGGCAGGTTGCACTGGTGGAAAGAACTGACACGTGGCCATGATGTTTCATACCTGCTTCCTTTCCAAAGCACGTGCTGCAGAGTGAGCCAGAGCTGGCTGGCCTGTTTCCCGTGCCCATGCCAAGGAGTGCTGTACTTCAAGAGGTTCTTCAGGCCCAGGGACAGGTGGCCCTCTTGTATCAGGCATACCTAGGTCACAGCTGCCCCAAGCTCAGCTGAGCCTCCTCAAGCTCGTCTGGTGTGTCTGAAGAGTGGGATGGCAGAACACACCTTCACAGCTAAGCTTCATCAACCTTGTGTGCACCACAGACAGACTTGGAGGAGCCCCAGCACCTCAAAGGTGAGAAGTAGAAACATACCTTTGATTCAGCACTCCGTTACACAAAGCAAAGACAGTAAAAAAGAACAGAAACAACGTGCTGTCGACAGCAAGCATCACTGAAAACCACAGCAGTGTTCTCAGCTATGAGGAGCTGCTTGACAAATTCTAAGACACAAAGAAAGCTGTGTTCTCTGTAGCAGTTCAGACTAGTGAGGGCAGCTACTACTGAATCATTTTATGTCAGGACGTGGCAGAGACCAGCGGACAGAATCAGTTACATCGAAAATTAACAATGATTTCCTACCATCACTGAAGAAAGTCACTCCCTTTCCATGCAGCAATCAGTGTAATTTACCATGTTCAATGTAATAATACCCTTATCACATGGAAGATGTATGAATACTTCAGCAGTTAGTACTCTCATACATCACAAGTAAAGAGTGCCATTGCCACTATCTCCCTTACTTACACACTTCTGTGACATCCCAGCATCCTGTTAAGCAGGCAATCACCTGGTGGACTGGTGAATCATACACACTTCCATGCCCAGCTCCATGCAGACATAACATATATCACTTATACCTATTCCTTACAACCTGTAACCACACCTCTGTTGTCAACATGGCTCAAGTATGGATGAGGTCAGAAGGCTGACGAAGAACAGCAGACTGAAGTTGAATGTGGTGACATCAGTGGGCTGGGGTAAACAGTTTAAAGGTTTGTGTTTACTTGTGCCACCATGCTTGGATATTTCAGTCTGTGGATAAGGAATCTTTCTGGAGTCTGGGTTAATGCCAAGCTCCCACAAAGCAGTGTCTGTGTCATGCTCGCTATAGTCACCAGCTGGCTTGGAGATTCTGTCCCAAGCTCTAATTCTGGATCATGCCAGGTCTTTGATACTCCATTAAATCAGCTGCCAGTTGGTCTTTGGCTAACTTCTTCCTGAGCTTGCCAAGGAATAGAAGGTTTGGTACCAGGCAATAATAGCCAAGCCTGATGGGTTCAGGTTTCTATAGCATTGGTCTCACACCTCCATGTTTTAGAATGTAAAGAAAAGTTTCATCCCTTGAGGGCAGCTCAGCATTTACTGATACAAAACCCCACCTAAATGCTGCTGGCTGTGCTAGTCCAGAGAGCGCTCTCCATTAGAGACAGGAATGGATCAGTTAAGTGCTGGAAGCAATACACCAGTAAGTCTGCTCATCTGACACTGGATGGACAGCTAGTCTTTTCCCCTTCTCTATGTTTTTGCTCAGAATGAGCTGATGGAGACTAACACTTGCTTTCCCTGTCCCCTCCTCCCTCTCCTCTCTTTTTTTTTTAATTACATCTTCCCCAGCTATGCTATGGTCAGACAGTGCCACGTTGCCCCACATACATGATTTTAGAGGAAGCTCTGCTGGTAGAGAAGGCTGAGAAGAGCACATGAAAATGCAGTGTAAACCTATGCTATGCAAGATCCAAATTAACATGGACTGACATGCCAATTCTTTCTACCTCAGCCCTCTGCAAAAATTACACTGACAGCGAAGACAGAAGAGAGACAGACAGTGGCCCAAATGGTGCTGTACATAAAATCATTTTTTCTTTCCAAGATGTGCAAGGATATTACCATTTCTGCCAACACATTTCATAATCCCCACAAAATGCTGTATGATGGTCTTTGGGTCTGCTCTCAGCCACTGCTAAATGAAGCAGCTACCTACCACATAACTATAATGTGCATTCTCAGCCTCCAGAAATATTAGCTGCATTACATTGCATCACCTTGTGAGCTTTTAATTAAACTGCTTCACTTTAACACATTCCATTTATAATACGCCTTAGATATGTGTTGAGAAGTTATTTTTGTCTCTGTTAATTACCACATGCTCAGTTAAAAACATGCTCACCCTCATCAAACCAGTCTAATAAGGTGAGAGTGTCAGCATCCAAAAACACAGAGACGCACAGAGTTTCCAAACTATTGCTCCAGCCACTACCCTTATTCCTTTCAAGACTGGCATGGGTTTTCACAACTAAATCTCCAACTGTGCTGAGTCGGTGACAGCGTGAGATAAACCTGCTTAGGTATGCTCTCTTTAAAGAGGAAAGCATCACCCAGTGATGGAGAGTCACTGTTACTTTCCTTCCAGATGCACTAAGCTTTGTAAGGAGGTTTGAACTCGAGAAGTGCCCAGGAACTTCGATAATGCACCAAATCCAACAGGTCCATAGAAACACTGCAACGGAGCTCTTGCAATTTTAAACATTTAAATAACAACCTGTCCTTCAACGTGTGGACAGGGAAAATTATCAGAGGCAAACTGATTCAAAGAGAAGAACGTTGTAACTTCTAGGTCACCATTTCAGACAGATCCAAGATCATAAAATTCTTAACTGATAAGACATTTAATTGCCTCTCTCTCAACTGATCTGGCAAAAGCTAAGTCACTTCCTACTAGACAAGAATACACATTACTAATCAACAGTCACCACTAGAACTGATACTTTGATATACTCCAACACCTGAGGGTATGTACAGAACAAACTCTCTCAAACTGAGAGAAGGCTCCCATTCAGAGTTTTGCCTAAATGACTGTGCCACATGGAATGTACTTTACTGTTTAGCTCACATTTGTTTATTATGCAATAAATAGATTTCAATACAATACACCACCAGGTTGGAAGAGACCTTCAAGATCATCGCGTCCAACCCATCTAAATACAATCCAACCCACCTAAACAACTAAACCATGGCACCAAGCACCCCATCAAGCCTCTTCCTGAACACCTCCAATGAAGTGACTCCACCACCTCCACGGGCAGACCATTCCAATGGGCAATCACTCTCTCTGTATAGAACTTCTTCCTAACATTCAGTCTAAACCTCCCCTGGCGCAGCCTGAGACTGTGTCCTCTTGTTCTGGTACTGGCTGCCTGGGAGAAGAGACCAACCTCTGCCTGGCTACAACCTCCCTTCAGGTAGTTGTAGAGAGCAAGAAGGTCACCCCTCAGTCTCCTCCTCTCCAGGCTAAGCAACCCCAGCTCCCTCAGCCTTTCCTCATAGGGCTTGTGTTCCAAATCCCTCACCAACTTCGTTGCCCTTCTCTGGACACTCTCCAGCAAGACAACATCCTTCCTAAACTGAGGGGCCCAGAACTGGACACAGGACTCAAGGTGTGGCCTAACCAGTGCAGTGTACAGGGGCAGAATGACCTCCCTGCTCCGGCTGACCATACTGTTCCTGATGCAGGCCAGGATGCCATTGGCCTTCTTGGCTGCCTGGGCACACTGCAGGCTCATGTTCAGCCTGCAATCAACCAGTACCCCCAGGTCCCTCTCTGCCTGGCTGCTCTCCAGCCACTCTGACCCCAGCCTGTAGCACTGCATACAGGACTGTCTTTATAAATCAGCCTTTTTTTTTAAGAACCATGAAACATATTCCATTAGAAATACTTGTTCCATGAACAGCAAACTAATGAAGCCTGCCTTCTCCTCAATTGGGACCCACTACCCTGAACCCACCCTTACCAGAGTTACTACAGCTTGTCATGGTTCTCTATTAAGATTGTGCCAGAAATACTCCAATCCATCTCACATTTCTACACGCCACTTCCCCTTCCTGCTCCACTCCCCCCCAATTTTCTCATCTTCCTCCCCTGTCCCTCAACTAATGCCCTGACCATTCCCTCCTAACCTTCCACGCCCATGTCACTGTATGCTCCCTCCCATACTTTCCCCTCATTACCCTCAGGACAAAAGACACTAACTGCTGCAGCTGGCTCAAGCACCTAAGCGCTGATTGACCAGCCAGCATACACATGGCAATTTGCTGCTTCAAAAGCAAACCAGAAGACACTCGTCAAACTCATCTTGCACCCTCTCCTCCTGAGAAGAAAAGGTATGCACTTATTTTTGTTCCCTCTCTTCCACTTAGAGGGTGATCTCAGGGAAACTTCAAAGAGTTTCTTGAAGAAACTTTGAGGTGTCTATGTCACTGCCAAATTTGGCTGAAATCTACTAAAGCTGTTAAAATGGAACTGATAGAGTGATTACACAAGCTTTCTTTCCTTTGGAAAGTAGGCTAAAAACCCATTAAGTGTCTTACTTATGTCATCCCTTCATTTCTATTCTTCATTTAAAAATAACAATTCTGTTCTACCACATTCACTTATGTAATCCACCCCTGAGCTGAAGTAGCTGAAACTTTGGGGCTGTATTCATCAAGGGTGTGCCTCTCTGTATCTTTGTCCATTTTAAGGTGAAGCTTTAAGGTATTGTGAAAAATAATGGTGAGAAGATCAGTGAAACCAAACGAGCTTTGCAAACAGTTATTCCCCCCCAAAGTTCCTGGACTGGTATCACTGAAGCAAGAATTGAACTGTTTTTCCTCTAGCAAGCTGTCAGCTGTTCTCATGGTTACAGATCTAGGAATTTGGAATGACAGGTCACAGTTATGAGAACGAGTAGACTTACTTGGCATGCTTCTATCTAGCAAATAGCATTCTCCTATAAAGAAGACAAGAGGCTGCTGCACATTATCATGGTGTTTATTCCCTGTGAAAACCACTTTTTGAAGTCTCTGTCCCAACAAAGAAGGTGCTAACCAGACTTACGGATCTCTTAAAATTACTCACTCACAGAATGAAGACAAAAATACATAACTCTTGCACTCTCTCCATGACTATAAATGGACCACTGGTGCTTTCACTGCAAGATTCAACTGTGTACACACACTTCCCAGATGGCACGAAGCAAGGGTAGAAAAGCAGGCTTCCCATTTAAATGCAAGGGAAGACAGGAATGTGAAATGTTGTCATAGGGTAAAATCTACTCTGTCAGTTGGCTACTTAAAAAATAACCAGTAGTTTTTTCTTGCTAGCTGCCAAGGTCTGGGAATCTCCAGCTATGGCAAGAGGCAAATTACACTAGCACAGCTATGCACAACTGGGCTTCAGAGAGCCACAAGCTCGGGTGACAGGACAGCAGTAAAAAAGGCTTCACTCACACTGCCAACTCTCCATTTCTGGAGGGGTCTTCCTCCAGGAAAGCCAGCTCACGCCAGTTTACGCCAGTTTCCAAAGCCTCTTGTTAATCACCGCAAAATGAAATGCGAATCCCGTGCAAAGGAACAGGAACACCACCCACGGAGCTCCTCTCAAAGGTGGGCCTGCCTAGATGCCAGCAGTGCTTTGTCCCTGCTGAGGGAGGCTGGGACTGAACTGTAGTTGTCAGTCATCGGTCCCCCAGTATTCAGTCCCTGCAGCAGGGGCCCCGACACCCCAGGGACATGGCCACACACTGCACTCAGGAAGAAACAAAGATGTAAGGTTGTCACAACGTGCCAGTTCAACCCAGAATGCTCTGTGAAGCCCCTAACTGAATCGCTCCTCCTCTTGGACAGCTTGCTGTCTGCCTAGTGAGCTGCCAAGGAGAACAGACCTGGGGACAGTCCAGGCTCACCATCCTGGGATTTAAGGCCTGGGAATTCCTGAGCAGCAAGATCTCTACACAGAGGAAGGGCTCCAGAGTTTCCTGTCTCTCACACAGGTAGCTTGAGAGCCCACAATACTTCAAAGACCCAACTGGGTCTTGATTTCCAGATCAACAGTAGCGAGGTCTCAAGTTGAAAAGCCTCAGAAGGCCTTCTTCAGCTTCAGTCTTAAGTTCCTGGATCTGCAGATGGAAGCCTTGAAGCCCTGATAACAGGAATGTTTATCAGAACTTTACTCCCACAGTTGAAGACCTGGGCAAGTTTCCAAGGTCCCTGCTAGGCACTGGGGAGTCTAGTAGGCTTGACAGTCCAGCAGTCCTCTGAAGGCCAGTCTAAGCTTAGTCAGAAGGTGCCAGGCTCCAAATTAATTTGCAACATCTCCACAGGAAAGCTTGCAGGCATTTCAATGCAAGGGAAATTTTTAAATGCCACAATTTCCCAATGATTAATAAACAGCAAGTTTGGCCCATCTCTGATTTCAGTTTCCTTCAGGAAAGTCTCTATCCTTTGAGTCTCAGCCTAAGTATAAGCCTTCATCTACTAAAATGTGTACCCAAAAATGTAATAAATATGAATAAAATGTGCCAATTTGCCTCTAAAAAGAACCTTCACAATCTAAACCCATTCCTCAGGTCATCCTAAGATTTTCAGTTATTTTCACATGTATGTGCCTGCCCTGAACCCAAAGCCTTCCATTCTAAAACACACTCGCTCATCCTGCCTCAAGATTAACAAATAGAAAGGACAGCTCCTGCAAAGTTGAATCCACAGAGGTTCAAAGCATGGGCTCCCAACTGTGGCATGCCTACACACTCACTGCTTCACTATGGAAACAGCATCTGACAAGACTGAACTGCTGAGGGCAGGCACTGCTGGTAGGACAGCATTGTCCAGTCCTGAAAGACATCAGACACAAGAACAAGCCTGTCCTGGACACCTCCAAGTACAAGCAAGTACACGGTGCAACCGTCTGAGATGAAGCGCAGTGTGCCTGACCATAGGGAGAACAGCACGCTCCTGAGATTTGAGCTCTCCATGGGTAATGCAGCTAGAAAGGGAGGGATGAACTTCACAAGCATGCATTAAAGCAGATGAAAGATCTGGCCCATTCAAAATTTTAGGCAGTGCCATGAAGCTGGTGATACTTAGTTCTGTTATTTTAGACTCCTAGGCACCAGTCCATTTGCCAGCTTGCCACTGATAATGAGATAAAGGACATCAGTCCAAAGGCAGATTCTTGGCAAGTAGTTTGTCCCATCTTCTCCTACACTCTAAGTATGGAAAAGCAACTCAGCCTTTAAAAGTGTTGTGAATACTTACTTACAAAAGAGACATTAAAGAATCCTGCAGCTGCACTGAACTTGGAGAACCAGCAAATAAACTTTTTCAAAACCTGAATTCTCATACTACTACTACAGGTCTCAATTTCCCACACGCTTACATGAATAGGACATTCTTTCTGAGCTTAAAACATTTATAATACAGCTATTTTTAGTTTGCCTATAAATAATTGTTAAAGACCTTCTGCTTTCCTTTTAAATTTTTCTTTCCTTGTAATTAAAAGGCAACTAAGGCCTTTTCCAATTTCACAGCACCTAGACACTGCATACAATTTAAGAGAAAGTAGCACCTCTCACATCCCCTTATGCTGTGTGTTTTACATGCCAGTTCTAACAAATGATGCAGCACTCCATATTGCACACAATACTAAGGTCTTCAGCAATGCTGAAGCAAAAGCCTAATGGCAGCATTGCTCCTCACCTGAAGGATCAGTTTTGCTTCAGTCTGTATTTCCAGACAACTAGATGCACAACGTCATCTCAGAGCTCTCTGTATTGCTAAAGAGTAATCACTAAATTCTTGTTCCCTATTAACCCAGGCACAGCCCACTGCAATAGCCCGGGGAGAGTCAAACGATCCTAGATAGTCCTTTTCCACCTTTAACTCTTTTCTTCCTCTCCTTTCACAAAACCCCACCAGCAGAGCATACATTTTAGAAAAGAAAGCACAACAGCAGTAATTGCTTCCCTAGTGCATCAAATTATCGGTTTCTTGAAATGCAGCATGAAAAAGTACAAAACTTTCTTTTTTCTTTTCCTTTTCCAGTACCAGGCCACAAGTTGATGCAAACAAAACCAATACTGCACACAGCATTTTAGCTCCCGTACTACATGTCCTCTGTAGCAAACCCACAATTATCATGAGAAAAGTCCAGCTGGAGGTAGCACCTACAAGCTGCATTACTTCTTGCTTATACATTATTTCAAAGCATATGTTCTGCTTGAAAATCATTCAGTGCCTACGAGCTGGCGGTAGAACAGCAATTTAAGTTGTGGTCTCAATAAAGGTGGGAGGGGAAAATCAATAAAGCAACATACTTCACTTACAAAACCCCAGGAAGCATTCTATAAGGAGTCGGGCAAATATATACCATAGATCATGAAAAAGCAACTAACTACGTGTTTTTAAAAGAGCACTTCACGGATGAAAGCTGCCAAATTACAGAGAGGATTTACTGAGAAGAATGTGTTACCACCAGGATGGACAAAAGCATGCATTCTACCCATTCCAAGCTCCTCCCCATCTCCTGTCATGCTCACAGCAAGAAGCAGCTCAAAAACTGACAACCGCAGACGCCAGGATTAGAACAAACCCCCAGAAAAATAATACCTGCTGGTTAATGCCTGGAAAATTTTTATTTTGAAGATTTGATAAAGGAGACTGGAAGAAAAAAAAAAAAAGAGACCAAAAAAACTAGAGAAAACAACCTAGTTATGATCAAAAACGTCACGTCCCGTCCCCCCTCCCCCCTCCATGCTCTCGGGCCACCGAGCATAGTTTCACGGCAGCAAGGGCACAAGCGCGCACCTGGCCGCCTTTCAGAGGAGCCGGCGTGCAGCGGCGTTTTCCCAACAGGCGCAGCAGCCCGCACACGGCACCGCTCCGCTGCCTTCCCAGAGTTTGCCTGGAGTTGGGTCACGGAAACCTCACTCCAAATGGGAGCGCCGGGTGACCCCGAGGCACTCGGGGGTGCCCGGAAAGGGGGGAAACTGCCCACCCCCGTTCTCCGCCCCCCTCTACCTGGTTGGTGTCCTCGCCGTGTTCCAGGTGCACAATGCCTTGGCTCCTGCCCTCCGTGTCGCTCAGCACGTCGTCCTCCGAGTCTTCCAGGAGAGACGAGGAGCCCGTGGAGGAGAGCGAAGAGGTGGAAAGCCTGCGGGACTGCAGGTGCAGCGAGCTGTCCGTCCTCAGGCAGCCGCTCTCCGGGTGCGGCGGCTGCGCCTGGGGGCTGCCCTGCGTCTCCTCGCTCTCCTCGGCGGTGACAGTGAGCCGGGGGATGACGGGACGCAGCACCCCGTTGGGGGGCCGGCAGCCCCTCTTCGCCGGGTCGGGCAGCTGTCGGGCGGCGGCGGCAGCGACGGCAGCGACGCGAGCCTCGAAGAGGGAGCAGAGCTCCCCCACGCTCAGCCGCTTGCTGCGGCTCAGGTCCGGGCTGCTGTGGAGCCCCGCGCGCGGCTCCATGGCGGGCTCCGCGCGGGGTGCCTGCCGGGCAGCGCCCCAGGGCCGGCGGCCAGGAGCGTGCATGGGGGAGCGCCGCGCTGCCGCCGAGGAAACTTCTTTGTGGCTCAGTCTCCGGCCGCTGCTCGGAGCCCGGCGGCAAGGCTCATGTCCAGCCCACCCTCCCTTGGGCAGCTCTGAGTCCCCCGCGGCGACAGCCGGAGGCGGTTACCGTCCCCGCTGACCTGGCGCCAGAGCCATTGGTACCGCTCTGAGCCCGCCCGCTCGCTCGTCCGCCGCCACCGCCCCGCTCCGCCCCAGCGATGAGGGGAGGAGCGAGCCGAGTCGCGGGGAGCCCCTTCCCGCCCCTTCCCCGCTGTCCTCCTTCGCCGCCCTTTTGGTTTCGCTTTCCCTGTCGTGGCCCCCGGGAAGCGCCAGGCTCCGAGGCTGCGGTCTCGGGCTGTCCCGGTGGGGCGCTTCCCGCCTTACCTCTGCGAGTGCCGCCGCCCGCTCCAGCAGCCGCCGCTGCCTGGGGCCCGCCGCTTCCCGCCGGCTAACGGCTCCCCAGGCACGGCGGCTGCGCAGCGCGGGGCCCGCCAGAACCCCCTCCTAGCTGTAGGGAGGTGGGGCGGCTTCAGGCGCCAGAGTGGGATTTCCTCCTCCTCCTCCCCTAGGGCTCCCCGTGGCTTCTACTGTCCGTATGTGTGCATCCCATCCTAGTGGGCGCCATCTGGCCCGGGTGTCAGGGCTGCTACGGGGAGATCTCGGCGTCCTTAGGGGAGCCGAGGGAGTGACTGAGTTGTCACTAACCCGCGGGGACAGCGGGTGGCCACGCGTGAGTAACCCGTGCGGAGAGTCAGCCCCGCAGCGCGACGGCGCAGCCGCTGAGGGTGCGCGGGCGGCACCGCAGGAGCGCCGGGTGGCTCCCCCCGACCGCACCGGTTGGGTTTCACGTCTGGCGTGGAGCACCCCGCGGCGGCTGGCGAGCAGGCCCGCTGCGTGTGGCAGAGGCGGCGGGGCAGGACCGCCCTCCGGTAAAGCCTGACTTTTCCAGCAGTCAGCGCTTCCCCGCCTGAGCCATGCTTAATCAGCTTGCCTTGAGCCTCGGGTTGCCGTGATACCCCCAGCCCCGTTACCGAGTGAATTCCAGCAAAGAACACCCCCCGCCTCGGCATTTCTTGCCTCCTCGCTTCCCACTCTTCCCCTAAAATGTAACCCGTGCTGTGTTGTAATTGTAGCTATTGAGACCTTTGGAACAGGAAGGGCGTCCTGCCTTAGGGTTGCATCAGCTGCGACGATTAGTAAAACTAATAATTTTGGAACCAAACGCAAAAGTCTTTAACTTACTTTTTGCTCATTTATCTCATTGTTTCCTTGTACTCTCCCATCTGTCTCTCGCCATCTGTTGTCTCTTGCCTGGTTCTTGGGCTGTGAGCTCCTTGCAGAAGGGGCTGCGCTAGCTCCACGCATCGTGCAGCACAGCCCAGGCCATGGCAGTGGGGACTCCTTGGTCCTGTGATATTATAAATAATTTGGTAACCTGCCTTACTCATCAGACTGTTCAGTTGCCGTTGACTATTTTAGAGACCAATCATGTAGGTAGTCTCTGAAAAACTCTTTCAACAGGCACCACGCAACGTGTCTTCTGAGGCAACTGCTGTGCCACTCACAAAGGCTACAGCTTGCAGATGCCCAGCTGCAAGCAGGAAGGCAGGTGGGAAGCTTCACAAATGACTACTCAGGTGTCTCCTGTTGCTTTTGTAGAATTAGGTGGTGCCTTGCCAGTAATTTGGCCAGTCTGAATTTCCAGCTTAAATGGTCGAGTCTTGCGATTAATTTAGTCACAAAATGGTGGGGGTTGGAAAGGACATCTGAGGATCATCTAGTCCAGCCCCTCAGGCTAAAGCAAAGTCACACAGAGCAGGATGCACAGATGAGTTTTGAAAGTCTCTAGAGAAAGAGACTCTACTACCTCTCTGGGTAGCCTGTTCAGTGTTCTGTCACCCTCAAAGTGAGGAAGTTTCTCCTAAGTTCATACATTACCTCCTGTGTTCCAGTTTGTACCTTTTGCCCCTTGTCCTGTCACCAGGCACCATTAAAGAGTCCGATCCAATCCTCTTGCCCCCCACCCTTCAGGTACTGCTATGCATTGATAAAAGATCCCACTTCAGTCTTTTCTAAGCTGTGCAGCACCAGGTCTCTCAGCTTTTCCTTCTAAGAGACAAGCTCCAGTCTCTTCAGCATCTCTGTAGCTTCTGCCAGACTCTCCCCAGTAGTTCCCTGTCTCTCATGAACCGCTGAGCCCAGAACTGGACACATTACAACACAGTCCTCTAGTTGTGTACTCCCTAGAAGGACTTGTGGGAGCTGTCCCAAGGAGGTGCCAAGGGGTGTGTGTTGGGGGAGGCAGGGATGATGGCTATGGCTGAGTTCTGGGAAAACACTCACAGTAAAGTTGCAGGAGAAAACGTCCCGCAGTGTGGTTTGTCACTAGCAGGCAGAGAGAAAACCAAAGTGCCTGCGGGAGGGTATTCCTTCACCACAGGAGTGTAAGTTCTTCCTAAAAGACGACACAGTTAGCACTTCAATTATCAATGTTGTAATTGGTTTCAAATCTGAAACTGCAGCAAAGCAGTCTCAAAACATGAAGCATGATCAGACCTAATATGTACCTAAAGTCACAGCAAGTTCATCAAAAGCTGGAGTTTATAGCTGATGTTTTTATGAGAGGCTCACAGTGATGAAGGGATAGGTGATGAATCAGGGAGTACAGAGGCCCATTCTGAATGGCTGTCCAAAATTACACACACAGAGGTATTTCTGTAGTTGTGGCAGCTTCCAGGAGCAAGACAGGAAGAGTTTATTCCCAGGTGAGAGGCTAAGTCTGACCTTCGGTAGGCCAAAGGGGAGCCCTTCCGGCAGCCCTGCAGTGCGTGGGAGGACAGTTGGGTTTGCAGCCTCTTTTAGCAGTTGCTCTGCCTGCTGCTTCTGCAATTACAGGATTATGTGTGCTCTGTGATTAGGAAAACGTGTTTAAAAGGCTTCCTAATTTAAGAAACCTTAACCTTAGCAACAGCTCTGAGACCACCAACTCACTCCACGCTGGGCAAAGATCAGTCAATAGTTCAGTGATAAAATACCATTTTAAAGATTCTACTTTCAACTAATGAAGACAGAAAGAGAACATAGGCAATATATTTAGTTATAATAAATTAATACACCTATAAAATAGAAAAATGTTCTTCTAATGCTATTGATTAGGGGTGATTGGTTGGTTGAACTGGCTGCTTTTGTACCATATCAGCTTTAGAGAGCTGCCAGTCTCTGAAGCCTGTGTAAGATTTGACTCAAAGTCTTTCAACACCACCAGGAGAATAAAGGGATCCTTCAGTCAGTCGGGTGTCACTCTGTTTTCTCATAAGTGTACAACTCTTGCAACAAAAGGAGTGGTGCTGGCATCCTGGTATTGTTGACATCCTGCGTAATAACGGCAAAGGGTTGTCAGCATCTATTAATAATGCTTGGCAAGAGCCAGATTTGATAAGAGACAGATACCTGTGTTCCTGTTTTACAGGTGGGTAAACTGATGTGCAGACAGCCAGTGAGTCAGCTGCTGACTCCTAGTGAGTCAGGGGCAGAAATGGGCACTTCAGGTTTGCTCTTGGCTTCTGTAAGCACCAGTCTGGGTTCTCACCTCAAGGCATAAGGAGTTTTGTTTATCATAGTCATTCTGATTCATGTGGCTTCTCACTGCCAGGGTTTCACATTTCACACACTGCCGTGACAGAAAGAACTTTCTGCCTTTATTTATATTGGCAAAACCCTGACTATTTCATTCCCATGAAGTCCCTTTCTAAACATTGCTATCCTTAACATACTGCTTATTTTTGCTTTCAGTTTGCATTGCCATAGGGTGTCCAAGCTGTGACAATGAAGAGGGAAAGATGTGGTGGACCATGGACTGGTCCACAGTCTGGAAAGATTTAATGTAGACAGCAGTCTAAATGTGATTTAGAGAGGTGCCTTGGGTTTAACTTGGCCTGCTTTGCATGTACAAAATACTTCATAACCCAAGTGAGACTTCTCAGAGTGTGGCAGCTGCCCTTCAACTCCATGTCCTTCAATTCCAGCCTAAAAAGACCTGAAGCATAATGGAGTTCTGACACAGCGAAGCTGGTGAAGTGCCTGGAGAACAAATTTATGAGGAGTGACTAAGGGAACTGGAGTTATTTAGTCTGGGAAAGAGGTGGCTGAGGGGAGACCTCATTGCTCTCTACAATTACCTAAAAGGATGTTGTAGTGAGATGGGAGTTGGTCTCTTCTCCCTAGTATCAGGTGATAGAATGAGAGGCAATGGCCTAAGACTGTGTCAGGGGAGGTTCACTCTGGATATTAGGAAAAATTTCTTTACTGAAGGGTTGGTCAGGTATTGAAATGGGCTGCCCAGGGAAGTGGTGGAGTCACTGTCCCTGGAGGTGATCAAGAAACATGTGGACAAAACACTGAGGGACATGGTGATGTTAGGTGGATGGTTGGGCTCGATGATCTTTCTCCAACCAAAACAATTCTATGATTCCCATGTCTCTGTTGAATGCAACAGATATAAGCAAGATAGTGTTTACAGGTAGTTGAAATATCTCTTTCAAGATATATCTGGGAGAGGGGGGAAAATAGTTACATTTTTGTTTGGGAAGGCCGTTTTCCAGAACTTGCAGAAAGGTACCTGAGCCTCAAAGTTCGCCGGGCCCAAGGGCAGATGCCGCCTTGTCCCCAAGCTTTTCCTGACTGAGGCTGAGGTTCCCTCCAGTGGCTGAAATGAAAAGCGCAGCTCCACCTGGAAAGGCCAAAAGTTAAAACCACCGGTGGGCTGACTTCCAGTTAGGAGAGGTGTCGGTCAGCAGCAATTCTACGGGATGCGATGCTTCCCTGCGCAGAGGAGGTGGAAGCAGATTAGTCTCCGGGCTGGCCAGCCCGGTGTAGCTGGCAGAGCAGCAACGGCAGTGATGGTGGGCAGCCACCAACTGCAGACAGGCTGGGGACACCAGTGGGGTGTTTTGGCTGTGCTCTCTTGGTTGCTCAGGAGATTAAGCGAGCAAGTTGAAGCATGTTACAGCCACAGCTTCTTTTTGTGACATAAACATGACTAGACCAAACTCTCCAAGTGCACAGCTACTGCATGCAAGAGAAGAGACCCCCAAACCCGGGTTACATGGTGTGAAAGCAACTGCTGTGGAGAAACAGGAGCTCTTCCTTTTTTACAGGTTAATTTCTGCAGGCCATTTGCCAAATTCCTCTGTGCAAGACTTGGAGTCTTTTCTTATATAAACCCTGGACATCTGCTCAATGAATGCCACATGAATAAAAGATTTGGGAATCTGCTTTTACCTAAGCAGCAGCATAGCTGGAACTCGGGCAGGAATCTTAAAAATCATACTGTGGCTGGATTAATAATCTGATAAATGTGCAGTGACACAGTGCTTCAGCTGTCCCCTGCCCTGGGTGTCTGGTCCCAGATCTGTGGATCAGCACATGCACAAAGAACTTTTTTCACCGCCCAGCTCAGCTGCTAGTGCCCCAGAGTATTACTCCTGAGCAACTCAGAGGCTATGGTAAGCTGATGACCTGAAAGGGGAATCCAAAGTTGCTGGGGAAGCGCAGGAGAGATGCTTCTGGGTTCAAGTAACCAAATACGGTTGGATGCAGATTCCAAGATGACAGCTGGCTCACCAGGGAATACGGGATTCTAGAAGATCCAGAGCTAGGAGGGAGATGTATTATATCAGTACAAGTGAGTACAGTCATACAGATCTCAGTGTATTGATCAGACTAATTTGCAGGAGAGAAACAATAGACTGTGAAGGTCCCCTCGTGGCTGTAATTAAAATTACATTTCCAAGTCGTGTGCCTGAATAAAAGTACCTGGAACTACCTCACCTACTGAGATGCACGAGGAAGAGTTACTGAGGAAGGCAACCTACCTCAGTGGCATGCTACTTCCCCCTAGGAAAAGGGGTTGCAAGTATTTGAGATCATAAGGTGACAGCCATGGGGGAAAGAAAAGACACAAGGATCTCGGGGAAGGAAGGGGTGCACACAACATCCTTGCTACCAAAATAACATGTGGTGGCCTGCTGGCACATGGCACACAGGACTACTCTACAGGGAAGGGTAGGAATGTTCTGTGGGAAGTAAGAGCTACACAGGAGGAGAAGAGAGCGAAGGTCACACAAGAAGGAAATACACCTGAGAGAAAAATCACTTTTCTCCCACATAAGCCTCACCTCATGCTGCACACAGATGCTGTTCTTCCTTATGAAAGGGGAAAAGTAAGACCTTTTCTTTTCACTTCCTTCTTGTTTTGTCACCATTGCTTTTCTCCTTGCACTTTTAGTGCTGGCCTGGGGGCCAACATATCCAGGGAATAGAATAGACTAGGAGTGGGGAAGGGGGGAAGGGAAGGGAAGGGAAGGGAAGGGAAGGGAAGGGAAGGGAAGGGAAGGGAAGGGAAGGGAAGGGAAGGGAAGGGAGGGAGGGAAGGGAAGGGAGGGAGGGAAGGGAGGGAGGGAAGGGAAGGGAGGGAGGGAAGGGAAAGGGAAGGGAAGGGAAGGGAAGGGAAGGGGGAAGGGAAGGGAAGGGAAGGGGGAAGGGAAGGGAAGGGAAGGGAAGGGAAGGGAAGGGAAGGGAAGGGAAGGGAAGGGAAGGGGATCCAGGTGTACTATTCTGTGCTGGGAAGCATTTGCTGAAAGGGACAGCTAGGCAGCAGCAACAGTGGTTGCAGGTTGTTAGTTTGATGTGTGACAAACCCTATGAGGAGAGGCTGAGGGATCTGGGGTTGCTTACTCTGGAGAAGAGGAGGCTCAGGGGAGACCTTATTGCTGTCTACAACTACCTGAAGGGAGGTTGTAGAAAGGTGGGGGTTGGTCTCTTCTCCCAGGCAACTAGCAGCAGAACAAGAGGACACAGACTCAAGCTGTGCCAGGGCAGGTTTAGGCTGGATGGTAGGAAGAAATTCTTCATAGAAGGAGTGATTTGGAATGGGCTGCCCAGAGAGGTGATGGAATCACCATCACTAGATGTGTTCAAGGAGAAACTGGATGGGGTTCTTGTTGCCATGGTTTAGCTGATTAAATAATGTTGGATGATAGGTTGGACTTGATGATCTCAAAGGTCTTTTCCAACCTGGTTAATTCTATTCCTGTTCCTATTCCCATTCCCATTCCTATTCTAATCTATTCTAATCTATTCTATTCTATTCTATTCTAATTGTGTGCTCTCTCCTCAAAGCACTTGCAGCTTTGTAGAAGAGCATCTGAGATACTCTCGTGGTTTCTGCTTCTGTTTTGCCTATTCTCAGGTTAAGCAGAAAAATAATCTTTCCTGATTTTCATTTTAGCAGGAGATCAAAATGACATAACAAAACAAGTTTTGCTGTCAAATATATGAGATGATTACAGGTAACACTTCACATTAACAGCCACCTTCCTCATAGTTCCCTGTGAGCTGACTGTAAGAACTTCAGGATGAGGATGTGTTTTGAAGATGATTACTCCAGCAAAATCACTTCTTAGCTTTACACTTTATGTAGGCAGAGTTGTCATTTTTGGCTACCTGTTTATAGCCCCTCAGAACATCAGGCCACATTTGCCTGTCCTGACAGTGGTGCTTACATTAAATACTGTGGATTTACTCCTAGTTTATAACAGTGTAAAGAAGAGCAGGAAATGGCTCACTGTGTACACAGGCTGACTGTTTCCAGAAGCTCAGTTTCACCTGTTCACCCTGCAATCTGGAGGGGCTACTAAAGGAGCAAAAACCATGGCTCTTCCCTATCAGGAGAGAAGAAAGGGACATCTCAGCAAGAGGATATTCCACTTTTAAGGCATTTTAAAAATGCAAATTATAAAACCTCCATGAGATTACAGAGAAAAATGGAAGTCTGAAATAACTAGTTGGGGTTTGGGGTTTTTTGCAGGGGGGGAAGAAAGCAAAATCTAATGTCTTCCACAGAAATCATCACTGGTAGTATTTACTACAACAATTAATCTGGCATGGTAGCTGAACTGAATAGTCTTTAATGAAGGAGCTTACTGCACAGATGTGGTCAAAAGTTCATATCCCAACAGTCACAGGCATTTATTTCCCTTTTCAAGAGGGAAGTTTCTGGATAACTCTCAAAAATTCTTGTTTAACAACTGCGTAGCTGCTGGGGGCAGGGGCGGCGGCGGGGATTGATGTAGGATGTTAATGATTTTTGCCCACAGTTTGCTTTGCCAGTTCATTTGACAGGGCTGCCCTAAAAAACCACAGACACATCCTGAAAAGTCATGGGCATGCCCTAATTACATCAACCATGCCCTATGAGTATGTTTTAAGGAAAAGGTGAGCAGGAATAATCAGTGAGCAATGGGCAAACAGCTTTGTTTTGGTGTAAAGGTCTAGCTTGCACCTGTACAAAATTACTCAGAGTATGGTTTAGAATGTGTCTTTAGGACACAGAGGTGCTCTTTTGCATGACCCAGTTGCAAACTCATGGTAACCTGCCTATAAAAAGGCTCACTTTCCCCTGCATATTCCCAGCATGCCTGTTGGCAAATACATTTGCCTGGCTTTGTAGACCAGATCACAGGATGAAGGAGGACTTGACAGGGATTTTTGTACACAAGGGGGTGTCGGTTTTTATCTGGAATCAGCTGGAATATGCAACAAAAATAGGAATGCACAAAAGAATTCAAATTTCATTTATTTGCAGAAATATTCAGGAAACATTTCCTCTGGGGTCTTGTTCTTGTTTCATAAAAGTAGGTGTCTTCTTTATTAAATGTGTGCATTATTTATTTCCCTGTGAGAAGTACTTACACTTGATTTCTTTACTTGAAGTCACAGGAACAAATGCAGCACTTACCTAAGCACGTGCTTATTGTCAGTGTCTTCACAGGGAATTTTCCTGCCCAAATCTGGCATATTCTTAAGAGTGTTGCAAAGAAGCACATTGTACAGCGACTTCCCCCAGCTGATCATAAACATGCCAGGGAAAAGAGCAATCTGTTAAACTCACCGTGAACAGCAGAACTAGAACATAAAATGAACATTTCTAACCTCACTGCTAACATAAGTGTTGTGCCATAAGGTTGTAAGTCTTTATGCCACCACTTCAAGGAACTAGAGAATCATTTAGGTTGGAAAAGACTTTTTAGGATCATCAAGTCCAACCATTAACCAAGCCCTGCCAAGTCATGACTAAACCATAATCCTTCAGCACAACATCTACACATCACTTAAACACCTCCAGGGATGGTGACCACCGCTTCCTTGGACAGCCTATTCCAAGGCTTGACAGTCCTTTCAGTGGGGAAATGTTTCCTAATGGTCAACCTAAAGCTCCCCTGTTGCACCTCGAGGCCGTGTCCCATTGCTTTCTCTGTTGTTCAGCACCGCGGACAGCTCCCGAGCTGCTGCTGGCCACCAGGCCGTTATCCTCCACCGTGCTGGGGACACCACCTCTTCCAAAGCAACCCTTTCCCCCCGGGACGTGGGACTCCAGGTTTCCAGACATGCTATGGACACCTTGCTGTGCTGGTGACAGGCACTGTAGGGCTACTGGTGCCAGAGCAGTGCTCAAAATCAAAACAAATCTTGAAGTTTGCACTGAGTTGCGTTAGTGGTTCTGTCTTCAAAACTAAGAAGACATGTTCTGTCATCATAGAACAGAACAGAACAGAACAGAACAGAACAGAACAGAATAGAATAGAATGGAACAGAATAGAATTAACCAGGTTGGAAGAGACCTTCGAGATCATTGTGTCCAACCTATCATCCAACGCTATCTAATCAACTAAACCATGGCACCAAGCACCCCATCCAGTCTCTTCCTAAACACCTCCAGTGATGGCGACTCCACCACCTCCCTGGGCAGCCCATTCCAACAGGCAATCACTCTCTCTATGAAGAATTTCTGCCTAACATCCAGCCTAAACCTCCCCTGGCGCAGCCTGAGACTGTGTCCTCTTGTTCTGGTGCTGGTTGCCTAGAAGAGACCAGCCTTTGCCTGTCTACAACCTCCCTTCAGGTAGTTGTAGAGAACAATAAGGTCTGCCCTGAGCCTCCTCTTCTCCAGGCTAAGCAACCCCAGCTCCCTCAGGGTCTCCTCATAGGGCTTGTGCTCCAAACCCTTCACCAACTTTGTTGCCCTTCTCTGGACATGTTCCAGATCATCAAGTCCAACCTGTCATCCAAGACCTCATGACTACTAAACCATGGCTTTAAGATCATTAAATCCAACTGTTGTGTAAATTTCTATGTCTTCTCCTTCAACTTAGTGGATAAATTCTGAGATTCCCTATACCCTTGTTCTGATGGGCATCTTCAATTCTGGCCATGAACAAACTACCCAGTTTCTACAAAGTTGATGCTGCCATATGCATCTTCTGAGCTAATCTGTGGCACTTGGTTTTGGTGTTCCCACCATTGCTAAGAGCATGAAGAGTTCTCTTCAGAAACTAAAGTGGGTTTGCAGATCATTAGATTGTGTTCCCATCTCTGTTTGTCTTTCCAAGAGAGCAGATTGCTGGAAATAAGACACTGAAAGCAAGACAGGATCAAACCATCCACTCTTCCTCATTTAGGATCTATGTTAGTGTACTGTAAGCCAAATTCTTCTGATTCTTCTGTCAGAATAGGTGGCTCAGCAAACAAGCACTCCTCCAGCCTCCTGAACTCGTGGTGCTTCCCACTGTTTCACCTCTTCAATGAAACTAGTTGCACAATTTGTCTTAACAAACAGTGATAAAAAAAATAGCCCTGGAAAAGTATGAGGGGAACAACACCCCATGCTTTAGATGGCATAAAATGCTACTAATGTGCTCTGGGGGGGGAGAAATCCAACAAAACAAATATAAATTCTGAGGGTATTTAACTCAGACATGCAATACATTGTTGCCTTAGGTAAGTACAAGTTCTCAAGGCTGCATGGTGACCAGGGACTTCAGCAAGGCCTTTGACACCGTCCCCCACAGCAAACTGCTGGCCAAGCTGTCAGCCCATGGCTTGGACAGCAGCACTTTGCACTGGGTTAGGAACTGGCTGGAAGGCCGAGCCCAGAGAGTGGTGGTGAATGGTGCCACATCCGGCTGGCAGCCAGGCACTAGTGGTGTGCCCCAGGGATCAGTGCTGGGCCCCATCCTGTTCAATATCTTTATTGATGATATGGATGAGGGGATTGAGTCAGTCATCAGTAAATTTGCAGGTGACACCAAGTTGGGAGCAGGTGTTGATCTGTTAGAGGGTAGAAGGGCTCTGCAGAGGGACCTTGACAGGCTGGACAGATGGGCAGAGTCCAGCAGGATGGCATTCAACAAGTCCAAGTGCCAGGTGCTGCACTTTGGCCACAACAACCCCAGGCAGTGCTACAGGCTGGGGTCAGAGTGGCTGGAGAGCTCCCAAACAGAAAGGGACAGACGTGGGGGTGCTGATTGACAGCTGCCTGAACATGAGCCAGCAGTGTGCCCAGGTGGCCAAGAAGGCCAATGGCATCCTGGTCTGCATCAAGAATAGTGTGGCCAGTAGGAGCAAGGAAGTCATTGTGGCCCTGGTCTCAGCACTGGTTAAGCCACACCTTGAGTACTGTGTCCAGTTCTGGGCCCCTCAGTTTAAGAAGGACACTGAGATACTTGAATATGTACAGAGAAAGGCAATGAGGCTGAGGAGAGGTCTGGAGCACAAGCCCTATGAGGAGAGGCTGAAGGAGCTGGGGCTGTTTAGCCTGGAGAAGAGGAGGCTCAGGGGAGACCTTCTTGCTGTCTACAACTACCTGAAAGGAGGTTGTAGCCAGGTGGGGGTTGGTCTCTTCTCCCAGGCAACCAGCACCAGAACAAGAGGACACAGTCTCAAGCTGTGCCAGGGGAACTTCAGGCTCTAGGCGAGGAGAAAGTTCTTCATAGAGAGAGTTGTTAGCCATTGGAATGTGCTGCCCAGGGAGGTGGTGGAGTCACCATCCCTGGAGATGTTCAAGAGAGGATTGGACGTGGCACTTGGTGCCATGGTTTAGTAGTCATGAGGTGTTGGGTGACAGGTTGGACTTGATGATCTTTGAGGTCTCTTCCAACCTTATTGATTCTATGATTCTATGATTGATTCTAAAGGAAACCACATCTTTGAAATTGCAAGGTGATGACATTTGATTCTCTGGTGGGGTTGTTATCAACCTGAAGAAACAGCCTCTGGTTTTATAACTGGGGTGGGGAGGGGGATTTTTATTTGGATTTTTGTTCTCAAAGTTGGCAAGATCTGACTATTAATTAGTTATGACATTTACTACCTAGTAGTGATATTTACTAATGGTTTTGTGATTTGTTTGGGTTTTTTTCTCTGTATATCAGTTGGAGGAGTAATGAATCCTATTTCCCTTACAATGTCATCAAAGTACTTGCCAATGAGTTTGAGAGTTTGCCTCATGAGGCTGTAAGCACCTTTGGAAAAGGAAACACTGGGCTGAGGTGATGGAGGGTGACTGATAAGAAGTGCCTAGGGCTTTGTTTGCTGGATTTCATTTTCATTCAGGGAACTGAATTTCCCTCCCAGGCAGTTTTTGGTCCTTTTCATGAAAACCTTTTCTGTTTGATACACATACATAGGGATTCCTGGAAGACAACGTTATCTGCAGATTTCATCGTGTAAATGGAGGATTTGGGCTGAAATTTATAATAGAGGAACTGAGCTACACTTTCCAGAGAAAAATGCCTAATGGCAGGTTAGATGTTCATGCATAACCATATACCACACCCTGGTTTTCAGACTGCCACATGCAAATCAGACTCATAAAGAGGTATTCAAAGAGGGTGAATGGATAAATGGCTCCTTGAAAGAGTGTCAGAGATGAATCAAAGCACACAAAGAAAATGCCTTTTGAAGTGTAAGCAGTTGAAAATCAACTCTCTTCATAATTCAGTTTTATATAATATTGAGTAGTAAAGTTCTCTTAGAGCTTAATGAGGCTGATGAATAAAATAAATAGTGCCATGTTTTCCTGCCCAGTTGCAGGCAAAAGCAAACAAACAAATTAAAAGATAGGTTTTCACCATGGAGGAATAGAATAGAATAGAATAGAATAGAATAGAATAGAATAGGAGTAGAAGTAGGAGTAGGAGTAGGAGTAGAAGTAGGAGTAGAAGTAGAAGTAGAAGTAGAAGTAGAAGTAGAAGTAGAAGTAGAAGAGAATACACCAGGTTGGAAAAGACCTTTGAGATCATTGAGTCCAACCTATCATCCAACACTGTCTCATCAACTAAACCATAGCACCAAGCACCCCATCAAGTCTCCTTCTAAACACCTCCAGTGATGGTGAGTCCACCACCTCCCTGGGCAGCACATTACAATGGGCAAGCACTCTCTCTGTGTAAAACTTCCTCCTAATCTCCAGCCTAAACCTCCCCTGGCACAGCCTGAGACTGTGTCCTCTTGTTCTGGTGCTGGTTGCCTGGGAGAAGAGACCAAACTCCACCTGTCTACAACGTCCCTTCAGGTAGTTGTAGAGAGCAAGAAGGTCTCCCCTGAGCCTCCTCTTCTCCAGGCTAAGCAACCCCAGCTCCCTCAGCCTCTCCTCATAGGGCTTGTGTTCCAAGCCCCTCACCAACTTCGTTGCCCTTCTCTGGACACGTTCCAGCAAGTCAACATCCTTCCTAAACTGAGGGGCCCAGAACTGGACACAGTAATCAAGGTGTGGCCTAACCAGTGCTGAGTGCAGGAGGAGAATGACCTCCCTGCTCCTGCTGGCCACATTGTTCCTAATACAGACCAGAAGCTACATACAACAAAAAAGTTCTTGCTGAAGCAGCACTAAGTAATTTCCAGTGTCAGAGGTTGTACAGTCCTCACGTCTTAAGGTAGGGAAGAAGTCTCTGGCAAACTCACGAACAAACTACTGGGACAAGAAAGCCACTAATGGCCAAGGTGAAATGGAATTCTTGTGATAAAGAAAGAGGTAGATAACCAGAGGGAGAAAAAACAGGGAGACAGAAAGAACAGATGTAAGAGTCTTGAGATACAAGACTTCAGGTCAAAGAAACAAAAGAGAGAGTTGAAACGCAGGAGCCATAGAATAATTCTTTCGTGATAACCATTTCTTGCCCAGCTCACACTGCGCCACCAGATGGCCCCATATGAACTTGGATGGAGAAACGGAGCTCGCGTCAAAAACGTGCGGGGCTTAAACCAATTCACAAGGTGCTAGATGCCCAAAGAAAAACAATCCTGCAAAAGACTGGCCATACAAGGCTGGAGAGTTTTAACACCTCCAGGGTCAAAACCTTGGATCAGAATCCACATCTCGAGGCCTGGGATGTTTGGACGCAGTTTCATGGGTCGGTCTTACAAGCACAAGGGGTGATGCAGTAGTACAAGGCTGACATTGCATTCTCAGTATAAATGGGAACCTAACCCGTGACATACCTGGGTCCATGCTTTCAATCCATGCAGCACTTGTAAAGGCACAGGATTGCACCCAGCTTTGGGTGTCATGCTTCAGGAGAAGTGGAGACCACCTGGAACTGCAGAGAATTCAAAGGACAGCAGCAAAGAGGAATAAAAGTTCTGAAAGACATAACCAGAGTGCAAAGCCTCGAAAAAAAGGCTTGCTAAGCTGTCTGATGAAGAGGTTTGTCAGCCAGTTACAGGCAGCAGCTGGCTTTGTGGGCGGGACCCTAAATTAAGGTCCAGGAGTTTAGCCTGGAGCTACAATTCTGCTGCCATGAGCCAGCAAAGGAGACGTAACAAAGCCTGGAACAGACAGTCCCTGGAGGGCTCCTTCAGGGTCATTTTCTAAGATGTCTAGGAGTTTTCTTTTCAAGGGAATTACATGTATCAGTGGAAAAGCATTGAATGCTGATTTCAACACCTGCAGGAGTTCCACCAAAAACTTTCCTAGAAAAGCTGAAGTGCAGTGTATGTGGCATCCCAAGCCTTTGACCAGGGGAGGTCAGCTTAATTATAGAGCAGAATTCAAGAGACAAGAAGTCCTTGATGAACCACTCTTCGTTGTGATCATTTCAAGGTGCAATAGTGCTAGACTGCAGAACCCAGGCTTCTTGTTCCAAACATCATTTCTGACCCTCACTGGTGTCCCAAAGGTTCTTGCATACTTCATACACCTCCACCACCTCCTTGGGCAGCCCATTCCAATGGGCAAGCACTCTCTCTGTGTAAAACTTCCTCCTAACCTCCAGCCTAAACCTCCCCTGGCACAGCCTGAGACTGTGTCCTCTTGTTCTGGTGCTGCCTGCCTGGGAAAAGAGACCAACCTCTGCCTGTCTACAACCTCCCTTAAGGTAGTTGTAGAGAGCAAGAAGGTCTCCCCTGAGTCTCCTCTTCTCCAGGCTAAACAACCCCAGCTCCCTCAGTCTCTCCTCATAGGGTTTGTGTTCCAAGCCCCTCACCAAATTCGTTGCCCTTCTCTGGACACGCTCCAGCAACTCAACATCCTTCCTAAACTGAGGGGCACAGAACTGGACACAGGACTCAAGGTGTGGCCTAACCAGTGCTGAGTACAGGGCAGAATGACCTCCCTGCTCCTGCTGGCCACACTGTTCCTGATACAGGCCAGGATGCCACTGGACCTCCTGGCCACCTGGGCACACTGCTGGCTCATGTTCAGCCTACCATCAACCAGTACCCCCAGGTCCCTCTCTGCCTGGCCGCTCTCCAGCCACTCAGACCCCAGCCTGTAGCACTGCATGGGGTTGTTGTGGCCAATGTGCAGAACCCGGCACTTGGATGTGTTCAGTCTCATGCCCTTGGACTCTGCCCATCTGTCCAGCCTGTCGAGGTCCCTCTGCAAAGCCTCTCTGCCCTCCAGCAGATCAACTCCTGCCCCCAGCTTGGTGTTGTCTGCAACTTTACTGATGATGGACTCGATGCCCTCATCCAGATCATCAATGAAGATGTTAAAGAGCATGGGGCCCAGCACTGATCCCTTGGGGCACACCACTAGTGACTGGCCACCAGCTGGATGTGGCCCCATTCACCACCACTCTGACACAACAGGCAGCTAAGTGGGCATCTGGCTCTGCACAGCAGCAAAGATGACTACAAATAAAAGCATTGCTGTGATCCTTTGCCTAAAACCACAAAACCTAAAGGGCTTTGCCTATAGCAATAGCTGCTATGTAGCAAGACCCCCAAAAAGCCAAACCCGTAATCTCAGCCTTCCAGATAGGAACCTGATAAATGAAGACCAAAAAATGTACAATTCAATTAGTGAATATCAAAAGTATTTAGGGTAATAATTTCTTTATATTAATGTGATAGATTTCTCCCCTATTTTTGTTTCTTACCTGTGCTGTCTTTCTGGAGCAAGATGGACCCAGAATCAACTGTTTAATATTCAGATGTGAGGTGGATTCTCTCCTAGTTTCTATCTCTACTTTTTCATGCTTATCAAAAGCTAGAGGTCTCATGGGGTTCCTTTACCATGTCAGCACCCCTGAGGATAAGTGCTAACAAATCTCTGAGGGTAAACAAAATTTAACCCTGCAGAGAGTGACAGTCCCTCATGAAAGAGAGATCTGTGTCTTGGTTTAAAATTAACAGAGGCCTCTCAGACTTGATGTCAACGATCCCAAAATTAGCTTCCTCCCTTACCCACTAAACCTATCTGAATGGAAGGCAAGTTTACTTTCAGTGGGGAAAATGCCTTCAGAAGATCCTTCACTTTCTATTAACATCTCACCTTGTAGTAATATCTCACTCATGAGTCAGGTTCTTGAACAACTTTCTCACACAAGAAGCAGTCTTACAATAGCTGCAATGCATCCAGCAACATGCTCCTGCCAACAGCCTGTGCCTGAGCAAGTCAGCACCGATTTGGTGGCCCCCAACTCTGGGAACTCAGCACTAGTCCATCTATTAGCTGAGGCCAATCCTGAAGAAATGATCTGGGAAAAAAGGGGGACAGTGCAAGCAAGTCAGGAAGTTAGTCATAGGTTTGTAGCTTTCCCCCTACTTCTGCTAAATCGTAGAAATACAAGCTAGAGTGTGCCTACCTGGTTCGGGGTACTGGTGCTAAATTCTGGCCTTAGCTGCAGTAGCAGCTGAAGTGGTGTACCTTTGGCAGGAGACTACAAATGATGTCTAATCTTGTTAACAATGGGGTGGGTCAAAGGGACCTTCGAAGAAAGCCTCTTCACCTTGCTAAGCTTTGGTACACCTCCAGAAGCTACAATAGGGAACCTGGAGGCACAAAGGGAGTGTTCTGGTAGTTGTGAGCCAAGGTGAGGTGTACACAGGTAACACTGAAAGCGTTGAGCTGGCTCCTCCTCACAGAACTGATCCTGTGATGTAGCACTCATTTCTGATCTGCTGGTTCATTGGAATTTTAGTCTCACTATCACAGCTGAGATTTATGACCACTTGAGCTTTTCCTCTAAAAATAGCTCTTACTAGAAGCAGCACTGTAACTGCACACCTGCCTACATTTGACACCCAGTCAACACTTCCAAAAGCCCTTCCTGACATTGCAGACATTTCTATCAAGTGCTTTGCCCATTCTGATTTTATTTGGTTTATATTAATTTAAGTGAGTTGAATCATTTGATAACTTTTTGGTTTATATTCAACCTTAACCTAGCATATTATTCTGAAAGGAAGGGAGACCAGCACCAGAACAAGAGGACACAGTCTCAAGCTGTGCCAGAGGAGGTGTAGGCTGGAGGTTAGGAGGAAATTCTACACAGAGAGAATGACTGCCCATTGGAATGGCTGCCCAGGGAGGTGGTGGAGTCACCATCACTGGAGGTGTTTAAGAAGAGACTGGATGAGGTGCTCGTTGCCATGATTAGGTGGTGTTGGATGATAGATTGGATGCAATGATCTTGAAGGTTTCTTCCAACCTGGTCTATTCTATTCTATTCTATTCTATTCTATTCTATTCTATTCTATTCTATTCTATTCTATTCTACGTGCTGTGAAAAACCTTTTCCTGTTTCCTTTTTCCTTTGGTCTAATACCATGACAGACAAGGCAAGAAAATTGAGATCATGAAGCTAAAAGCTTTTGACATGTTCACAGTCTGAATGCAGAGATAAAATCACCACCTAGCTGTGAGCTGTGAGGGCTGCAGTTGGTTTGGTGTGCAGTGACTTGTACAGGTGGTATTTCCTCTGCTTCCCCTTTGTCAGAGAACACTTCTATGGAGCAGCAAAACACTCAGGGGTTCATTGTTCACACCTTTCATTCTGTTCACAACTGTCCTGCTTTGGGAAGTTCTTTAAACAAGCATCTACATTTAACCCATATCTGGGGCTAAGTTACAGCAGTTGCTCTGTCACCCAGTGACCCCTCCCAGCAGAGAAAGGGAATCAGGAAAAGGAGAGAACCATAGGCTGAAAGGAAAATGGATGTAATCATAGAATCAATAAGGTTGGAAAGACCTCAAAGGTCAAGTCCAACCTGTCACCCAACACCTCATGACTACTAAACCATGGCACCAAGTGCCAATCCTCCCTGGGCAGCACATTCCAATGGCCAACAACTCTCTCTGTGAAGAACTTTCTCCTTGCCTTGAGCCTGAAGTTCCCCTGGCGCAGCTTGAGACTGTGTCCTCTTGTTCTGGTGCTGGTTGCCTGGGAGAAGAGACCAACCCCCACCTGGCTACAACCACCTTTCTAGTAGTTGTAGAGAGCAAGAAGGTCTGCCCTGAGCCTCCTCTTCTCCAGGCTAAACAACCCCAGCTCCCTCAGCCTCTCCTCACAGGGCTGTGCTCCAGGCCTCTCCCCAGCCTCGTTGCCCTTCTCTGGACATGTTCGAGTGTCTCAATGCCCTTCTTAAACTGAGGAGCCCAGAATTAAACACAGGACTCAAGGTGTGGCTTAACTAGTGGTGAATCCAGGGGCTCCTGCTCCCTGCTCCTGCTGGCCACACTAGTCTTGATGCAGGCCAGGATGCCATTGGCCTTCTTGGTCACCTGGGCACACTGCTGGCTCATGTTCAGCCAGCTGTCAATCAGTACCCCTAGGTCCTTTCTGCCTGGCTGCTCTCCAGCCACTCGGACCCCAATGCCAATACAAAGTAAAAGAAGTTATGTTCAGGCCAGTGAAGGAACAACAGTCACAGGAAAGCAATCCTTCGGAGCAAAATGGTAAGCAAGCCCCTCCAGGGCTGGGGAAAAGCAGGAAAAGAATAAAGAGGGGAAGAAGGAAGAGAAGGAGCTCCACTCCTCGGCAAACCTCCCCTTTATAATGAGTGTGAGGTTCATAGTATAGGATACACCTGTGAGACAACTCAGGTCAGCTGTCCTGGATGGCTCCAAACTGCTAATGGCCTGCAGCCCGTAGCTGGCCTGGGATTCTGTCCCAGCAAAACCAAAACAAGAAGAAACTACTAATCACATTTTGCCTGTTAAGACTCACATTCAAAACTGCATGAAAAGTTAGGACTGCCAATGGGCAGAATCATCGCCTCTAGGTGAAGGAAACATCTCTTTCAAGGAATAACTGGTGAGATGGTCTCCGTTGCTGGCATACACTGATCAGCTGTCAGCTCTGCTCTACTTTCATGAAGTAGGATGTGAGGTTTGTGGATACCTGTTCTGAAGGATGTGTGCACGGATCTTCACGAGAATGGGAAACTTCTCTCTTATGTCCTCACTGCTGATAGATAGAACTGCAGGAAATCTGCAAGCTTGACTCGGCGAGATGTTTTGTTTCTCCTGCTTTTCCCATTTGACTCCCTCTTTTCTCCAAAGTGAAACACTCATTAGTATTTGCTAAGTCTCTCAGCTCTTCCCAAGCCCTGTGAGACAGTTTGGTATTAAATGTACCAAAGCAGAGCCAAATGGCTTTGTATTTATTGTTGTCTAATAGCATGTGGCCTATGTTATGACTTGATGGAACAGCTCAGAATTGGTTTTGGGGTTTTTTTAAACAGATGTTATTGAGAAGGATGAACAAATAGATTAATGCCTTAACTCATTGCACTTTATTACAGTAATTAGGAGTTAAACATAGCAACCATCACATCACAGGCGTACAGCAATAAATCAGAAGATTAAAAATGGCACATACCACCCCCTCAAATCCACCCCAGGACCCAGGTCTTGAGCCACCCCACTCACTTTCCTCCCAGGAAAAGATCATTCAGAGTTAGCACCCAAAGCAAAGGACCTCCACTGGGGATTCTTCTCTGTGCAAAGGCAGGAGGGAGGCCAGCTCAGCAGAGAGCCTTTGCACACTTGTGGGGAAGACAGTACAGGAAATGTATCTCCCAGGCCATGAAGAGACAGCCACATCATTTTCATTATAAAGTTTACCAGTGTCACTTGTGGTCTGACTAGGACAAGACCCAGAGCCTTCATCAACTTTCATTACATCACAAAACCAAGAACGAAATGAAAGTAAGCCTCTTCATTAGCAAAGATACAATGCTCTCCAGTGGAATGAGCCCTGAATTTCACCTGGGGAGTGAAGAAGGTGGTGAAGTCCTCACTCCTCTTTAGGCAACGGGCGGTTGCTCACACATTAGGAAATGTTATAGAGCAGCGTTTTCTTCAAGCGCTGCTACTTGACAGCTGTCTCTAAAAGATACAGACAAGTCAATTCAAGGCCTAAAGACCTGGCAGTTTTCTGCTGCAGACTCATTTTCTGAGCTCAGCCCATTTTCTGGGCTTCCATGCCCATCCTTGCCAGCTGTGAAAGCTTTTTACAACACAGCAAGTCACCATTGTTTCATTAACTCTGAAACACACTGCGGAGCTCTTGTGTACTCCTGCACAGCAGCTCTTGGAGGATGGGGTGGTGTTAGGAAGTGTTCTCAAGCTCACAGAAATGGAAATGTGGAAATTGGGTTGAGCATTAAAAGATGCCTGCAGGGGAATGCTGCAAGATCCTTTATAAAGGTAATGTCCTTTTATCCTCCCCTATTTTCCAACAGGTATCAACCCATTATCCTCACTTTGTTAGTGCTGGTAACACACAGCTTACACTGACCTTGTACAACGCTGCTTCCAAAAGCTACTGTTACACATGCACACGTGCAGACTTGTGTCCCCTGCAGCTGCTTTTTGCTCTTTTGTGGAGTCCCAGACCAGCTAAACAGCAGTACAGCAGCCAGTGGTGCCAGGCAATGTGCTACTTACAGTATCCTGCAGGCAAATCTCAAATCTGAAAGTGCATCGTGACTAGTTCCAGAGATTTTGCTGCCTCAGTAGCTAGCCTTCTGTAACTGAGTAGTCCTTGTGATGAATGAATTAGCTATCCCTGTTCTGCCACTGCTGCAGGAGAAATATGTGATCCTGTGTGAAAGAAGAAATAAGAATAGAAAGCTGCTCACATCTACCAGCAAGAAACTGGAGTGGAGTGTTAACACTAGAAGGCTGATAGCAAAGACATCAAACTCTGTCAGAATAATTTCTTCAGGGTTTTCCTCGGCTGGCTGGTGGTGCCAGAAAATTGAAGTATTTTTGCTGGAGCTTATAGCTCCAGAGGGATCAATCATGTATAAGCAAGTTATGAGGCAAATCTTATTCCCCTCTTCCTCTGCGCAATCTGGCAAAGAAAGTAAGAGAAGCACATAGCTGGCGATGGGTCTGATTCAAGAAACAGAGAGAAACAGAGACAGCATTCCTCTGCATAGCCTTAATTTTGATGGGAGCAATTTCCATTTTCCTCTGCCTCACCACAAGCAAAAAGTAAAAAAAAACATCCACATGAACAGGGTGGCAGGAGCAATCCAGCACCAGAGACAGTAGGACTGTGGAGACAGCAGATGTGGTGGTGGTGAGGGTAAGACCCAGAACTGTGAATCACTCCATATGAAACCACAAGGCATTTTTAACAACAAAACAACAACAGCAAAAATGTTTTGTTGCTCTTGTTCGATCTTCTCACTTTGGATCTCTCTCTGTGCCAAAGCTGCCTCATTTGTGGAAAAGTCAGACATGCAAGAGCTGCCAGATGTACTGAACAGTAGTCCTGGTTTTGAGTACCATCTGCCATCAAAGAGGGATGCAGAGAAGTTCTTCCTCTGCCTCCTCCTGTCACCATGGCCTCATCAGTTTCTCCAGCTGATATCCAATATATCACTGCATCTTTCTTCTGGGGTAGGTCTACCCTGCAACCCACTCCCTGCACTGGGAGCTCTTTTCCCAGCTCTCACGTCTCAGATCTCATTGCAACTGTTTTTCCCAGTCTCCATTTCCCAATCTTGGCCATGCTGCTGGCAGCAATGACTCCACAGATTGGTGGCTGAAGCATGACCATTTTCATATAGCCATAAAGATTGGCAAAGACCTCTAAGATCATCAAGTCCAACCATCAATCCAATGACGGACTGAATTTAGGGAGTAGAACCTCAAGCAATGCTCAGCTGATAGAAGGAAATGTTTTAGCTCTTGTGGGCCACAAACCTTGGGAGCAAACTGCGGCTGTGTAGAGAGAAAAAGTATTTAGCTAATTACCAGCGACCATTGTGACTCAGGGAAGCCACACAACGACCCGAGAATTAGAGCTGGTAAACATTGCAGTAGAGTCTTTTGTTTTCTCTCTGAACTTAGATAAGAGATGTGTGATCGTTTGTCTTTTGTCTAACACCTGTCTGAGCCTTGCCAAGGGATGTGTGTTCCCTGGCATTTTCTCGGCAGCCAATCACCAATCTGTAACTGTCGCACGGACACATCTAATTACCAATCCCGAGTTGCTTTGATTATGTTAGCCTTTATAAAGAACAGACTTTGTACAATCAAGTAGACACTTTGCTTGCATCAAGCTTTGTCTCCGTCTCTCAATCGCGGTAATCCAACACCACCATGCCCACTAAACTATGTCCCAAAGTGCCATGGCTACAGGTGTTTTGAATGCCTCCAGGAATGGTGATGCCACCACTTCCCTGGGCAGCCTGTTCTATTCTATGTAAGGAGAAGCTCTCTGCCGCTACCTGTCGGGATGTTATAGTGAGGAGGGGGCTGGTCTCAAGTAACTAGTGATAGGATGAGAAGAAATGGTGTTAGGTTACAGCAGGGGAGGCTTTGATTATACATTAGGAAAATTGCCTTTAATGAGAGAACACGCTGCCCAGGTTAGTGGTGGAGTCACTACCCCTAGAGGTGTTAAAAAACTGTAGCCATGGCTCTTTGGGACATGGTCTGGTGGGCATGGTGGTGGTGGGCTGAGAGCTGGACTTGATAACCTCAGAGGTTTTTTTCCAACCTTAATGGATTTTATGATAAGCTGTCAGCCAACTATGCCTTCCCCATTCAGCCTGCCAACCTGTGTGTATTTGCAGATACTAAGTGCATTGAAGAGTTAGCTCCCGAGAGACTGATTTCCCCTAAAGGTGGCGCTAATTCTCACCATTGGTTTGTAAAACTTGCGACAGTCATTATGGTCACAGATCCATTTTCAATGTGACTAAACAGATTTGAAAACAAAACAAAACAAAAACAAACCAGGGAAAGTCTTGTACTTCATTAGAAGAAGTTACAGACCCTATCTAAAACCAAAGCCACCTATAAGAAGCAGAAGATGGTTTTAATTGCTCCTCCCACATGCTTCTTTGCTCCCCTTATCATAATGCTGGAATTTGCTTGCACTTAGCCTCCTGTGTGGTGAGAAAGCAACAAGTAGAACAAATGTATTATCTCTGAGGTTACCCAGCTCCACCTAAATGCCATACTTAGGTAAGACCCAAGAGCTCATGGACTCCAGCAGGCACCAAATGGGGAAAGCCCAAACATTGTCCCTCTTGTACTGACTAGCCAGTCAGTTGAGTGGGTGGTAAGTACTTACGGAGAATAGAGTCACCTTTCCACTGAGATTTCAGATCTTGCACCACCTCAGTTGTACAGTTTGGAAGTTACCTCTAGCTAGTCCTCCAAAACAATTTAGCATTTTTCAGACCTTCCCTGTTAAATCAGAAAATAATGCTCACAAATCTGGGGAGGGGGTTGGAACACAGCCCTGTGAGGAGAGGCTGAGGGAGCTGGGGTTGCTTAGCCTGGAGAAGATGAGGCTCAGGGGAGACCTTATTGCCATCTACAACTACTTGAAGGGAGGCTGTAGCCAGGTGGGGATTGGTCTCTTCTCCCAGGCAACCAGCACCAGAACAAGAGGACACAGTCTCAGGCTGTGCCAGGGTAGGTTTAGGCTGGATGTTAGGCAGAAATTCTTCATAGAGAGAGTGATTGGCCATTGGAATGCGCTGCCCAGGGAGGTGGTGGAGTTGCCATCACTGGAGGCGTTTAGGAAGAGACTGGATGGGGTGCTTGGTGCCATGGTTTAGTTGATTAGATAGTGTTGGATGATAGGTTGGACTCAATGATCTCAAAGGTCTTTTCCAACCTGGTTTATTCTATCCTATTCTTTATGAGCCAAGATAAGGGTTTGGAAAGTCACCATGACTTCAGCTCATGTGAAGATTCTGAAGAAATACAAGGGGAATCCTAGCTGGACTGCTTCCAACTGTACTGACTGAGATTTGAGGCCAGTGGTCTGCGATGACAGCGGTGCTAGAAATGAGTATAACCAGGCACTGAGTTCTGTGTGGTGCAGCTTTAGGTATCCAAAGTTATTTTCTCCTTTCCTACAGGGTTCATGATTGAGGCTCTGGCAGACAAAGGATGGTTTCACTCTGAAGAAGATTATTTATTGGCTGTTTTTATGTGTTTTTCTAATAATTAAAATAGCTCATACTTTTAAAATGATGTTCTAAAAATATTGATTGTGGAAAGCAACATCCTTCATCCTTCCCCTACCTCTCACCAGCAGACCAAAATCTATCATTTGTGAAGAGTCTTCATGGAACAAACACATGCCATTCATGATCAACAGGGAGATAATAATTTCATCTGGGTAAAGTACTGTACGGTGGAACAAATCATGGCAGGGATGTTTGAAGTGTTTAAGGATGATAAATCATGTCTCTGAACATCAGTAACATCTCAGCAGCAGTCAATCACCAGCCCCCTTATCAGGCACCTGTAAGGACAAGTTCAGCCTATTTTGTACAAAGAAAACTGTTCTTGGTTTAATCTACATTAGTCATTCAAGGAAAAATAATCTTCATAATTCATAGTATAGTTGAACAAGAAAAAATCCATTTGATACAATCTTTTTATCTTCTCAATTTGTTCTGAGTTCAACTGTCTGAGATACTCCAAAGTGATATCACCATTAGTCCGTTTCTCTGACCCATACCTCTTCAAGTTGGGGTAGTGCAGGCTCTCTGGTGCTCCAATGACCCTCAGAACATGCTCGGAATCTAACCCAAGAGTTTCATACTTACCCAGAATATCATAGTGAATGTTGCAAGGATCACAGAGCAGAAACATTGGTTTCCAGTGAATGTCAAGACTATTTGGTGGTTTTGCTAGAATGAAGCTGACAAATTCCTGGAAACTCACTTTTTCAGAAGACTTTTCGGTTTTCCTGAACATTGCCTTAATCTCATTAGCAACAGTAACACTGTAGTAAGGCTCAGAGTGCAGGAGCTTGTCCCTGTAAGCTGAAACCAGCCGCTCAAAGGGATGTCTGGTGAACATCACTTTGGTGTAATTGCCCAGAAACTCCTTTTGTGTGGCAGGAGAGTAAGATTCCAGCTTTTTGATCAGTGAGGTTTGGTGGATATGGTCGTGCTCAATTTCAGAAGCTTCCGCACCGAAGTCCGACTGGAGAATAAAAATAATTCTCTTCCAATTGGAGCAGCCTACTTTGGGCACCTCACAGTAGATAAACTTATGTTTGCTCTCCACAAAGAGCTGGTTAGCCACATGAGAATCCAGTTTGCTTCTTAATTTAAGAAGTTTGTTCTTCTGGCAAACAGAAGCCAGCGTGCTCTTGCGATCATTTTGGATGGACAGCCAATCTTCAGTGGGATCAGGGAAAGCACCTGCAGCCCGGGAAAAAATGCAAACCATTGGTGTGACAGAGACTTAGAGAAGCAGATGTGAAGTGAATAGACTAGACTAGACTAGACTAGCCTAGACTAGACTAGACTAGATTTGAATTGAATTGAATTGAATTGAATTGAATTGACCAGGTTGGAAGAGACCTTCAAGATCACCACATCCAACCTACCATCCAACACCACCTAATCAACTAAACCCTGCAACCAAGCACCCTATCAAGTCTCCTCCTGAACACCACCAGTGACAGTGACTCTGCCAACTCCCCAGGCAGCCCATTCCAGTGGGCAATCACTCTCTCTGTGTAGAACTTCTTCCTAACATCAGCCTAAACCTCCCCTGGCACAGCCTGAGACTGTGTCCCCTTGTTCTGGTGCTGCTTGCCTGGGAGAAGAGCCCAACCCCCGCCTGTCTACAACCTCCCTTCAGGTAGTTGTAGAGAGCAATAAGGTCACCCCTGAGTCTCCTCTTCTCCAGGCTAAACAACCCCAGCTCCCTCAGCCTCTCCTCATAGGGCTTGTGCTCCAAACCCCTCACCAACTTTGTTGCCCTTCTCTGGACACGCTCCAGCAAGTCAACATCCTTCCTAAACTGAGGGGCCCAGAACTGGACACAGGACTCAAGGTGCAGCCTAATCAGTGCAGTGTACAGGGGCAGAATGACCTCCCTGCTCCTGCTGGCCACACTGTTCCTGATGCAGGCCAGGATGCCATTGGCCCTCTTGGCTGCCTGGGCACACTGCAGGCTCATGTTCAGCCTACCATTGACCAGTACCCCCAGGTCCCTCTCTGCCTGGCTGCTCTCCAGCCACTCTGACCCCGGCCTGTAGCACTGCATGGGGTTGCTGTGGCCAATGTGGAGAACCCGGCACTTGGACAATCATAGCATCTCATTGCTTACTGATGAAGACGCTAAAATCTCTGTCTTTTTCTTCTTCTCATTGTCACCAGGCTCCACTATGGCAAACATGCAATAAACTACCTGGTTAATGAAAAGTTTGTTGAAATTGAAACTTTCAGTATGTTTGCAATATTACTCTAAGCAAGAGAAATGCTCCAATACTTCTAATTGCTCTTGCATTGCTAAGGTAGCTATCACTGTGACAGGACCTTGGGTATTTTCATAGTATTCTCTACCTCTTAAGCTCCACTGTTGCTTTCTAACACATCTGGGAAATGTGTTCCTGTTTCTAGTCTGGCAGCTGGGCACTAGTGGTGTTCCCCAGGGATCAGTGCTGGGCCCCATGCTCTTTAACATCTTTATCGATCATCTGGATGAGGGCATTAAGTCCATCATCAGTAAA
Organism: Colaptes auratus; assembly: GCA_015227895.2. Taxonomy (NCBI): domain Eukaryota; kingdom Metazoa; phylum Chordata; class Aves; order Piciformes; family Picidae; genus Colaptes; species Colaptes auratus. Next base: position 6,476,260 of record CM037646.1, on the reverse strand, counting down.
TTTGCAGATGACACCAAGCTGGGGGAAGGTGTTGATCTGTTAGAGGGTAGGAGAGCTCTGCAGAGTGACCTTGTCAGGCTGGACAGATGGGCAGAGTCCAAGGGCATGAGATTAAACACATCCAAGTGCCGGGTTCTGCACATTGGCCACAACAACCCCATGCAGTGCTATAGGCTGGGGTCAGAGTGGCTGGAGAGCGGCCAGGCAGAGAGGGACCTAGGAGGACTGGTTGATGGTAGGCTGAACTTGAGCCTGCAGTGTGCCTAGGTGATCAAGAAGGCCAATGGCATTCTGGCCTGTATCAGGAACAGTGTGGCCAGCAGGAGCAGGGAAGTCATTCTTCCCTGTACTCAGCACTGGTTAGGCCACACCTTGATTACTGTGTCCAGTTCTGGGCCCCTCAGTTTAGGAAAGATGTTGAGTTGCAGGAACATGTCCAGAGAAGGGCAACAAAGATGGGGAGGGGTTTAGGAGCACAAGCCCTATGAGGAGAGGCTGAGGGAGCTGGGGTTGTTTAGCCTGGAGAAGAAGAGACTCAGGGGAGACCTTCTTGCTCTCTACAACTACCTGAAGGGAGGTTGTAGACAGGCAGAGGTTGGTCTCTTCTCCCAGGCAAGCAGCACCAGAACAAGAGGACACAGTCTCAGGCTGCACCAGGGGAGCTTTAGGGTGGATGTTAGGAAGAAGTTCTTCACAGAAAGAGTGATTGCCCTTTGGAATGTGCTGCCCAGGGAGGTGGTGGAGTCACCATCTCTGGAGGGGTTTAGGAAGAGACTGGATGGGGTGCTTGGTGCCATGGTTTAGTTGATTAGATGGTGTTGGGTGATAGGTTGGACTTGATGATCTTGAAGGTCTTTTCCAACCTGGTTAATTCTATTCTATTCTATTCTATTCTATTCTATTCTATTCTATTCTATTCTATTCTATTCCATTCCATTCCATTCCATTCCATTCCATTCCATTCCATTCTTTCTGATGGTGAATTCTTTACTCACCTGTTAGGTTTTTTTGCCTCTTACAGAAAAACCCAAAGAGAAGTATCCCAAAAAGAAAATTTGGGAGGAGGAAAACTAACACCTTCTGGTTCATATTATTTTCACAGGAAGGAGGATGATGTGATGTCTAGAGTGGATATCTGCCTTTCTGTCAACAAGGAAAGATAATTCAAGTTATTTTCTGCATGACTAATGTAACAAAGACAATGTGGTATTATCTTACAGAATTTACAATAACAGAAAAACCTTTCAAGCCCTAGAAAAACAGGCTTGGTTAACAAGCAAAAATTCTCCTATGAGAAAGACTCACCAGAATCATACTGTTAAACCAAATAGACAAACAGTGTGATCTTCTTAAAGTGTTACCAACTCCCTCCCTTTCTCAGGACAACGAACTGTGCATGAGCAAATACTCCTCCCTTCTCATCTAAAGGTGATGTTCCTGCCAAGCAATCTCTGTCTCTTCACTTTGTGTAACAATGGCTTCATCTAGGCTAGAAAGAGGTATCTCTTAAAAATTATTTTACTTGCTGGAGTCCAGGAGCTTGAAGTTTTCTGTGAGCTCTGACAGGCCTATCCACAAGCCTGTGACGCATTCGGGATGAGATTCTTCCCATCTCTTGCCCTGAAGCTTTCTGCTGTGTGCAAATAAATCAGCATTCATGGCAGGGGAGACTCTTCAACATCCCAGCAGAGGATCCTAACTATGAACCATTCTCACTGCAGTGTATACATGTTTGCTGCTGTTGCTGCTGCAGCACAGGAGACCCAGAGTGTTTCACTGTGGCTGGAAGCGTGTAGAAGCAGCAGAGGAACCATCAGAGAAGGAAAGGAAATGTTCCATGTGCACAGATAAAAGAATAGAAGGCCAATGCAATCCGACTCTCAATATACTGTCTCCTGTGCTCACTCATTCTGTCCCCTTACACTTCCTGGAGAGAGAGCTCTCAAAGGCCTCAGTCTAATCTTACTGTTGCTCCCACTAGAAATCTTAATCACTTTTTATTGGAAGAAGCAAAATTAACTGCTCACCTAAAGCTAATGGCCAACATTGTGCTCATTTGTGCCCCATAAACCTGCACCATCAAAAAAGACAAGCAACACTCTCCTCCTTTTCTGCTTTTCTGTTTTTCATCCTGAACCTGGTGGGAATAAAACCATCACTGCCTGAATTTCTTGAGGATACAGCTTCAACTTTGGGATGACTGCTCACCATCAGACCTGTAAGCACCATTATGAACAATTCTGCAGTCACATCTATTAACAGTTTCCCCGTGTTTACAATTGATTATTACAATACTCATTCAAATGAATGCAGCAGTTTTGCACTCAATGGCATTTAGCCAAAAGGTTTGCTTTGGTTTTTTGGCTGCCTAAGTCCACGTGTTGATCTTCAGCCTTTAACCTTTCTTCACTGCACTCCTCCCTTCACTGTGCAATCTATTGAATTCTAATGCACTGAAAACCGTTTTTAAGGCCAGCTAAAGTCAAGTCACATTGTTACTTGATGTCATGAGGCCCAGGACTGAGTAGTCCCTTTATATCCTTTTTCAGAAGGGTTTTGAGGACACAATTTCACACCATGTAGCAATTAAAATTAATCTGACACTAAATAATTCCCTACAGAGATTCCCTGTTAGGATAGGTTTAGGAGAAAGAGGTTGGGCTTCATTTACCTTAAATGCTGTCACCTCAGGGTAGTTGTTGTTATCATATCTGCCTCAGGAATCAGAAAACTAACTTCATTAATTTACCCTATTTAGATACTTGTATCATATTCAATCACTGGTACAGAATGTAAGATCTGCCATAAAACACATTTCATGTTGAAACATGTTACTGAGTCATCAGAAGGAAATGGAAGAGATGTGCCTCCTTGAGGGGAAAAAAGATGTTTATAAGCTAGTCAAATGTAGGAGACAACTCCTAAGACATTTGCATGTTTGTGGAAGCAAAAGAATCTATACTCTAATTCAGAAGAGGAGGGATAGAACAAGCTACAAGTTGATGGCTGAAATTTGTCTGGACCCCTTAAAGTGCAGACAGGCAGTAAGAACTAAAGACATCCATTAACAAGTGAGGTCAACATGAAGATTTGGAGAAGCTACCTGAAGGTGAAGTCTGAAGGCTGCTTCTAGCAGGAGACCCCAGTACAGAGTTCTGTGTAATGCAGTCTCCAGCGATGAAGATCACCTAAGAGCAACCTGAGGAATAGCAGGAAAGAAAAATCTGAGAGCCATTTTTTTCAGGAGAGGGATAAGCCATTTGGAAATGGAAAAGGGAAGGAGAAAAAAATCCAAAATGAAACCCACTTCTGTGATACACTCAGGGTCAGCAGGTCAGATGAGCTTTTTCTTCTGATTCTTAAGTGTTTTCCAGATACTTTTAATTGTGCTGTCTATTTTAGATGGAATGAAGTAACACTACTATTTGCATTTTACCTCATCCTACCTAGAATTAAGTGTGATTTAAGGTGACTGGGTAACTACAAGGCATTCCTCAGTCAAGGTGTGGTGAGTCTATTAACACAGCTCCATAATAGTCTAGGTCTTCTCTAATCACACAACAGCAGAATGGGATCCCACAGGCAAGGTGGAAAGACAATACCACAGGGCTCAAAAAGAGGGCAGAAAGGTGTTCTACTCAGAAGTAACACTGCAAGGAGTTGGAGATGTAACACACACACACACAATATCACCAAGGTTGGAAGAGACCTCAGAGATCATCAAGTCCAACCTGTCACCACAGACCTCATGACTAGACCATGGCACCAAGTGCCACGTCCAGTCCCCTATAAATGTCACTTTGGAACTAACATATTCCCCAAAATACTGAAATCTAAATACAGGGCATTAATTTGCTTTCCTCTTGTACTTAGCTGTGTGGAGGTTGGGTATTTTGTTTTAATTTTGGTTTTAATGAAGCATAAAAATCTTCTGTCAAACAGCCTTGCACTGCACTGTTGTTTTTTGCTTGTTCTTCAGATCACATTGTTTTAGATCAACTATGTATGGCTATAGCTTAATGTCTTCAACTCTGCATGTCTTACAGGATTCTGCAGATTTAATCAAAAGCCCTTTCTTGTAGAACCCTTTCAGAAGGATTTCTATCAGGTGATCACAGAATCACCCAGGTTGGAAGAGACCTCAAAGATCATCAAGTCCAACCTGTCACCACAGACCTCATGACTAGACCATGGCACCAAGTGCCACGTCCAATCCCCTCTTGAACACTTCCAGGGACGGTGACTCCACTACCTCCCTGGGCAGCACATTCCAATGGCTAACAACTCTCTTTGTGAAGAACTTTCTCCTCACTCAGAGCCTAAACTTCCCCTGGTGCAGCTTGAGAATTGTTGAGGCTAGTCAGATAGCTAAGGTTTAATTCCTTCAATGGTGTCCAGCCAGATGGCTTTCTAGCTTCTTAGCCAAAACATGCTGCAGTATCAAGTCAAATGCTTTATATACTTCTAAATCCACTACATCAATGTCACTACCTTAATCAGTCATACCCAAACAGAACTAGTAAAGTTTGTCTAGTGAGATCCATGTCCTACAACATAAACCAAAGTTTCCACGTGAGAGCAATCAGAGCAAATGCTCAAGCCTAGAGTGGTAGAAAACAAGGAAGAGGTTATTGGAGAAAGCAATGCCCATCATCTCACATGCATGTGAGATGGGGAAGGCTTGATGCCCATAAATAAATAAATAAAATGGGAACTATTTATTGAACTCCAACTTTCTTTGCCCTACTGATAATTCTACTGTCTCCCTCTACTAATCCATTGTTAGAAGTCTCCTCTTTGTGATATACAGGCTCCTCATAACCAAACCAAAAAGGGTGGCATCACATTGCTCACGTCTTTGTTCTCAAGTTTAGCGATCATAAAATGTTCTTTCCATCCTTCTGTTTCTTTCAAGAAATTCATGACAATTTTCTGCTTTTAATTAGTTTCAGCATCCCCCTTTTCTATAGGCTACCCTGGGAATGGAGGATTGGCTGGCAACCTACTTGCACACCCGCTCTGTGTCAGGCTAGACCGTTTGTCCCAGAAGAGGTCTCAGCCTCAACAATGAGTTTGTACTTTTCCAGGGTTCTCACCAAATTGTCATATGCCTGAGTTATCAGATACTTTTTTTTACCCTGTTAAATTGATTTCCCTTGCCTCATTTGTCTCATACTTGCTTTCCATTTTGTGATATGAGACCTTCTGCAACCATCTCAGACATCTGCTAGCTGTCTGGACTTTAACGGTTTGTACCATATGTAGCTACACCACAACCACTCACACTTATCCAACCCCCAGCTTTGGTTTCCTAATGAGCCCCTTTTTTCCTGACCAAAAGAAGGTCTGATAGGGACTCCTTAGTACTCTTTCAATTAGGAAATATTTAGACAGTCCAAAGATGTCTTCATGACAAAGTCATGTGAGTACATGACCTAGCACATCACACTGATTGAAGTTCTCCCTCCTGCCATGCAGGTTTTCTCCCTAGCACAGGCACAGAAGCAGCAGATGGCATTGCCTCAAACAGGTATCACTAGTACATCATTCTGTCCTTGAATTGCTAAAGCCGTAATTCATAATGTAGCACTCCCCAGTCCTTCTCCAGGAGCTGCTGAGCCATTGCAATTGAAAAACCTGCAGGTTTTAAAGAGGTATTTTGTAATAATCAGTCTGAGGAAAAAAAAAACCCAAACCAGCAGCATTTTGATACTTTTATAAACAACTAGAAATCTCAAAACTGGAAATGTTGAATAATGTTATGGCCACCCAGCAGAGACACACGTGTCCACACAGCAGTGTGTGTATGTACAGATGTTTCTGAACTCTAGGTGTGTGTACATGTTGGTCAGAAACACATTCATATCAGTAACACTGGCACGTTGTTTGCTCCAAGTAAACTGAGTAAGTAGGTTGATAAGGATTTAAAGTCTCCTGCTGATAAACTTAGAAAGGGTGTGTTTCAAGCTAATATTTTGGGGGGGCCAAGACAGGCCTTGGTCACAGCTGAGCATGTGGAGTGATCCTACTTCGTGCTAAGTGAGACTTTCTGGATTAAAAGAATTAAATTACAACAATAGTTGTTTGTGTTCCTGATACGTTTGAAGCCAGAAGCCCAAAAGAAAATGTAGCAGTAGGGCAGCTCAGTGGAAAGTAGGGGAAAATCTCTGGAAGCAGATAACATTCTCAGTCACTGAGCCCCATTCTCTACTTAAGCCCTGTCAATCCCTTTAGAATGACAACTGCAAACACAAACTGATATGCACAGAGGGTGAGGAGGGGATGACATGTAGAAACACCCAGGGACAGCCAGAATAAAAAATGAACAGGAAAAACAAGCCTAGCCAGATGTATTTCTGAGTGTGCTGTTCTAACAGGGTGAATTGCACCTTTGCTCACCCAAATCTGCATCCCCTCTTTGTACAACTCACTGTGGATGGACAGGAGGGATGGAGAACCCAGAAACTGGAGGATAAGCAGGAAGGCCTGACCTTGAAATGGAAAATCATTAGTGGATTAGGAACCTCCATCAGGCTGCAGATAGCTAAGGGCTAGAAGAACCATCTGATCTGGGTCATTTTGCTAACAAGAGCCAGGGTCTGGCATCATCTCACTTGCATCAGCAGTGGCTGAAAAGGCGTTACATGAGAACAGCTACAAGCTCAGCAGGGAGACAACATATGAGCTAAACTGGAGACTACTGAGGAAGAGGTGGACAGGGGTGTCCTTCAGGACAGTGTACTTCACAGCAGTGAGGGGGCTACAATTTCCAACACAGACACAAACTAAAACTGTTTCCCTGCAGTGGTCAGCTCAGCCCTCATCAGATTGCTTCCTGGTCTCGGCAACTGCAGCACTGCTTTCCTCATTGCTATCATTAAACTCATTACACCACCTTCTTATGCCTTTCCCTTAGCTTCTCCTTCTCTCTTTCATCTCCCTGTCTTCCTTTCCAAGGTTTTTCTTTACCTGTCTCTTTTCATGTAGTACTAAAAGCTCAGCTTTACTTTCTGATCATGTTGCTACCCTTAACCACCACTAACAAACAAATAGCTTCTGTTCTCTCCTCTGCTGCCCCACTTTCAGGAGAAGTTTCTGAAGCACCTACAGAGCTATTGCATTTTCTACCTAAAATCACTCCTTAAAATCCTTCTTTTCAGGGATGCCAACGCAGTTAGGCTGCCAGTGTGCTAAAACTGTTACCAACCAGCCCACAAAAGAGCAAGTGAAACTAAGAGCCAGTGTGGGGATAAAAAGAAACAAAGTGAGGAGGGGAAAAGAATACATGGGAAAAGGCAGCGAGGTCTAACAGAAAAATACCCAGAGGCAGAGAGCAGCAACCTGAGGAGAAGTGGCAGAGCCAGGGCCATGGGAAATAGAAAGGCTGTGTAGCCTGCTCAAACCATGTTTCAAAGGTTGAGAATAGGAGAGGAAAATACACAAAGTGTAATTCAGTAAGGATGGAGAAGAGGAGATTCAAGGAAATGAGTATTAAAAATTATCATACAGGTTTAATGAGGAATGAGAATAAATCATTGCTATCACTCACACTGGAACCCAACCCTTGCTGTGTGATCAAACTTGTCTGTTTTCTCTCTCCCTGTAGTTGTCACCAGAGAGGCTATGGGCTTTTGATCACTTCTTATTGGTACTGTCAGGCAGCAGAGAGGGACAGAGCTTTCCTTCAGGATTGGGAGCTGGAAGCCAAGTGTAATAGCTACATGCCAGTGTGGCAGAGGCCTCAGCAGTCTGGATCCATCACCAGCCCTGAAGGGTGATTAAGATGGTGGCCAGGTGCAGACAAGAAATCAGATCGTCAGACAGAGCTTAGCTCTGCCATGGGGAGCTAGAGACCATCAGCCCTACTGTGCCATTGATGGGGTGGGAACTGATGGCCCCAGGGGAGGACACAGGGTCCTAGGCTATGGGCAGGGACAGCTGGTGCCCTGTCAGTGCTTTCAGGACATGACAGATAATATGAGAACAAAGCTGACCTCCCCTGCTTGGTTACCTGGTAATAAGCTGTGGGACCTTTTCACCTAAACACTTAATTCAAAATTGCACACACATATCAACTGCCTCTCAAACCACTCCAAAATCAATCACAGGAGAGCAACCTTCACCACTTCTAGGGAATTTAGATGAGCCTGAGAAACTTGGAAAGGAGAAAGGAAGGGAGAAAAGGGAGTATGGAAGAAAAGCATAGAACATGATGCACACCTACCACAGTGGCAGTGAATGATCTCCTCCCAGGCTTGTTTCATGAGACATGGAGCCTCACAAAATTCCTCTGTTTGTCTGGGTTTTCATGTGTCTTACAGCTCCCTCCCATATTTCTTTTCTCAGTTACTGTCTGTAATACCAATGTTGTCCTTGCCATTCAGGTCTACCCACCTTGTCTCTACCCTAGATTCCCTCTGTGCCCTCCTGCTTTTCGCCTTCCTTTGTAACCTTGATTCGTTCATTCCTACCACTGCGCGCCAAATAACACAGCCACCTCTGCCTGCAACAGTCCCAGTTGCTTAGCACACAGTCCCCAAGCAACCTCCTGGCTGCTGTTTACCTTGTTACATCTTTCTTGTATTCCCTTCAGCTAGTACCTTTATGCCATGATCTCTCTTACTTAAACAGTGCACACAAAACGTCTCTGCTTAAATGACTTTCCTTTTTGCTCCCATCTCCTACAGCTTCTATCATCTAAGTCCGGCTTTTGACCCTCATTTCCAGGAACCGACACCACTTTGTCCAAAACCATACCTCTACTCTCATTCCTCCCAACCTTCATACTTATACTCCTCCAAAGAGGAATCCTGGACAGGAATCCTGTACAGATCCTTGCACCAGTGTTTTACAGAAACAGTCTCTTTGCCTGAAACGTGCTGTCACTTACCGACAAACTTCGTGTGTGTACTCTTCTCTCCTCTTACATCAGCCTAAGCCTACTTGTCCTTTCCTTCCTGGCCTCCCTGCAGGGCAAGCCGTTCAGCAGAAATGTTATATTTAAAGTCCATTGTCATGAAAAATGTTTTTACATCACACTATGGCACGTGCAGTATCAAATGATAAGAAGTTAGGAAATAGCAGGATTAAAGTGGTGCATGAGCTAAATCCCACAGAGGATAAGATGAAGTTTCTGCTGCCACTTGGCAGCACAGTCTTGAAACTAAAGAGCTGACATTTCAGTTGGTTTATGATTTAATGCCACAGCACACTTTAAGTCCAAAATAGTCTTGCTGACTCAGTTACAGGTATGAATGCTCAAAAGACCTGGAAAATCTGGTTGCCAGAGCCCACTCAAGTACCCAGAAAAATGGAGAATGGAGAGTCAGGGAGAGCCTGTGAAAAGGTGGGCACCCCACACTATGTGGGATTATTGTGGCAGAAAAATAACCCAAGCTCTCATGTGAAAACCTCTTGCCTGACTCACTGCATACAATACATCATCAGCTCTAGATAGCAGGATCCTACCACACAGACCCACAGCATCTCAAGAGCACATCCATCCTGTGAACTGAGTGGGTCAAGTTGTGTGGAATATCTTGGGGTTTAAAAAAACAGCTGTTGAAAAACTACTGGAAAATTTATTCATGTGGCATCATAACAGGATGCACAAAAATTGTCAGTGGTGAATCATTTAACTGGGTTGAGGCCCCATCCCTGGAGATAGTCAAAGTGAGGCTCGACAGGGCTCTGGGCAGCCTGATCTAGTTGAGGACACCCTCGCTGAGCGCAGAGGGGGTTGGTCTAGATGACCTTTGGTGGTCCCTTCCAACCCAGACCATTCTGATTCTATGATTCCATCTCCCTTGACTACAGGAGGATACACCCTTTGGTTCTCCCTTGACTAGAGGATATGCTAATTCAATAACTGATAGTGACAGCAGGTTGCCATCTTCTGAACAAACCCAGCATCAACAATTACAAGACCAAAGCTCCTCAGACTTAACCTGCTGACAGCAACAAAAGTGAAGCTCAGGCATGTGGGATGCCATTCCTGGCACTGCAGGAGAATGGACCCTACCACAGCTTGTCCCTGCTTATCCCGTGCCCACCATCAACACAGCCTGCCCAGAATCTTCCACTCTGGCTACCCCCAATTCCACCTCCTTGCATCCCACTCCCCGGCAAGCCTCCCACACAGAGGTCCATTCCTGCTGGGCATGTATATGCATGGGCACCAGTGCTTTTTCCTCACCCCCTCACCTCCCCACTCCCCACCCCCACAAAGTTGTGACCTCTTCTTCCCCAGTTCCTGCTTCCACTCCTCAGGCAAAATTTTAACCCAATCTCCCACAAATTCTCACCTCCAAAAGCCGCTCTCATATAATTCCCAGTTCGTTTGCCCAGCAAATCTTGCTTTCCAGCTTCCCAAACGCTCATCAGATCTCACCCCGATTCTGCTCTTCAGTGTTCCCCGTGTACAAGCCAGCTCTTTGAGGGCTCCCACTGCCAGACTCCTCCCTTAGTCTCCTCAGTCAGCCTCACAGCCCCCCGCACCAACCACACTTCCGAGCCCAGCTCATCAGATCTGTCTCTCCTTCTTCCAAGCCTCCCACGCAGCCTCACTGCTTCTTGCTCTCAGCTCTGTACTCAGCGAGTCCCAGGCTCCGCACTTCAATTCCTCCAGCTATTTTAGTATCTCCCAAACTGTACTGACACATTTTCCTTTCCTTTCTCTCACACATCAGTTTTCACACTCCTTATCAAGGCACAGTTTCTTCCTTCTCCCCAACACTTCCCCCCCCCCCCCCAAAAAATCTTGCTCACGCTTGCCTCATTATTTAAAACAGGTGGTTTACTCCCCTGTGCTATCTCAGTCCAGGAGAAGTTTCACTGAGAGTATGCAAGAGGAATGCTTTTAACCTCATTTTATAAACGCTTTTTTTCCCCAAAGCCTACAAAGTGCCTGAACTTCTAGAGGAGAGGTCACTAGATCCATTCGAGATGAGGAAAAAGAGCAGAGCCTCCAAAACATCCTGTATATAATGCTAGAATACAGATTTGTTGCAAGGCTTTTAAAAAGTATCCCGAGGCAGATATCTACTATGGAAAATTTCTGCTTAAACACTTTGACAAAATCCTATGCAGCTGGAAACAGAATTGAAAGGAGAAGAGCCAAGATGCATATTAACAAAGGCAGAAAGTGAATGAAAGCCTCTGTCTCCTCATTTCAGGCAGCAGAATTCTTGTAGCATCAGCTTTTAGCTGTATGTTAATCTCTCCTGTTCTTAACTGAGAACTACAGCAATGAAAAAAATAGACTGCCAAAAAAAAAAAAGAGTCCTCTGTAGATTCACTTCATCGTGGTGTGATTTCCAAAGCTAAGTAGTGTCCTAGTTTCTTTCTTAAAAGATTCGGTGGCAATTTCTCAATGAACATACAAGCAAACAAACAAGCAAAGCAACTCTCCGACAAGGAAACCTCTCTCTGGAGGTTTGGCTGCACTATCGATATCATGGTGACATGGAAAGCTACTAACAATCCGGCTTTACTCACCAATCAGACCACCACCACAGTGGAGGTGTCCCATTCCTTTGAGTGGGGGAGAATAAAAAGCAAATATTCAGACAAAGAAAGATCAGCCCAAAGAGGCATGGTATTTTAACTCTATGCCTAGGTCTGCAAAGGAAATAGTTGAGAGGTTTTTGTCTTCTCCTTACCTGGACTTCAAGGCTGAGCAAAATGTTTCTGCATTCAGACCGCAGCTTTCTCAGGAGAGCACCAGGAGCACTCTGTATAGTAGTGTTTCCTTTTGTTTTGATTAAAAGCCCTGCTCAAAGATGCAAGTATGTCCCTGTGAGCGCTTAGGTGAATGATTAGGTGAGCATCTCCAGTTGCACTTTACAAAGCAATGTGCTGGGTATAATGAGCAGCATTTAACCACTCCCTGCATACGGTCTACAGCAGTTGTCAGAGCCTGCCAAAACCTTCAACAGCAGCCTGCCAAGAGACTGCCTGCTAAGCAACCAAGGAGAAGGATGGTGGGGAGTATGAGGGTAAAGGTAACTTGGTTGGGAGCAACTGTGATGTGATAATGTGTGTTATTTTTAGAGGACAAACAAGAGAAAGGTTGGTTCAAACTCAATGGACGTTATAGGAGAAGGCTCCAACTGACCCTGAGAACTGGAAGGTAAGTTCTCATGGGAAACAAGGCTAAAGCAGGAGAAATTCAGTAGAGTTGGCAGTTCCTTAAAGAAATGATGTTTAGGGTACAAGCACAAACAATCCCACACAGTAAGAGGATAGGAAGCATGCTCAGAGATCAGCTTGGCTAAGAAACACTGTCTTCAGTGACCTGAAACATGAGAATGAAATGTACAGAAGGTGGAAACCAGGTCAAACTCCTAAGGACAAGTATGAAAGAATAGCACAAGATGCTGAAACAAAGTCAGAAAGGATAAAGCATAAACTAACTTCAAAAAGCAAAGAACATAAGAAATAGCAAGAAAAAAATCTATAAGGAAAAGAAAAACCTGGTGACAGCTCACTGGCAGAAAACAAAAGCACATCTTCCATCAGTTTTTATGAAAGGGTGATCTGCAATTACATGATAATAACACAGCAGGAAAGAATCCATCTAAAATAGGAAAAGAACAGGCCTGAGAATAATCACACAGAATCACCAAGGTTGGAAGAGATCTCAAAGATCATCAGGTCCAACCTGTCACCCAAGACCTCATGACGAAAGCATGGCACCAAGTGCCACATCTAATGCCCTCTTGAACACCTCCAGGGATGGTGACTCCACCACCTCCCTGGACATCACATTCCAATGGTGAATGACTCTCTCAGTGAATAACTTTCTCCTCACCTCCAGCCTAAACTTCCCCTGGCACAGCTTGAGACTGTGTCCTCTTGTTCTGGTGCTGGTTGCTTGAGAGAAGAGACCAACCCCCACCTGGCTACAACCTCCCTTCAGGTAGTTGTAGACAGCAAGAAGATCTCCCCTGAGCCTCCTCTTCTCCAGGCTAAACAATCCCAGCTCCCTCAGCATCTCCTCATAGGGCTTGTGCTCAAGGCCTCTCCCCAGCCTTGTTGCCCTGCTCTGGACATGTTCAAGTGTCTCAAGGTCCTTCTCAAACTGAGGGGCCCAGAAATGGACACAGGACTCAAGGTATGGCCTAACCAGTGCAGAGTACAGGGTTACAATGACTTCCCTGCTCCTGCTGGCCACACTATTCCTGATGCAGGCCAGGATGCCATTGGCCTTCTTGGCCACCTGGGCACCCTGCTGGCTCATGTTCAGGCAGGTGTCAATCAGTACCCCCAGGTCCCTTTCTCTTTGGCTGCTCTCCAGCCACTCTGACCCCAGCCTGTAGCACTGCATGGGGTTGTTGTGGCCAATGTGGAAATACTGCAGTTCCCCTCATCCTGAAGTATCCCTCTTGAAGATCTTTTTGCTGGTCATTGGCTGTAGTAAGTCTGCTTTGGCTGTGGTAGGAACCTGCACCTCTGCACAGATGTTAATGATTGTTTCATAGGCAATTATAAGTTAGGAGAAATTAGTCCTATCCATAGGGACACCTGGGCCTGAGGAAGTGCACATAAAGACAGAGTGAAGCAAGCCCAGAGCTCTTAACTTCCTCTGAAAACTCAAAAGTTGTGTGAGAAATGCATGAAGAGGTGAACACAGTGCTTGTGTTTTAAAAAACCAGAAATGAGGAAGAGATCAGTTCTGGAAGGATACTAGAATAAATTTAAAACACAATATTCATAGAGATAGTTCAAAGAGCCATGTGGCTTTATATTTTGGTTTATATGTTGGCTATAGTTGGGATTGTTTAGCCTGGAGAAGAGGAGGCTCAGGGGAGACCTTCTTGCTGTCTACAACTACCTGAAGGGTTGTTGTAGTCAGGTGGGGGTTGGTCTCTTCTCCCAGGCAACCAGCACCAGAACAAGAGGACACAGTCGTAAGCTGCACCAGGGGACGTTTAGGCTGGAGGTGAGGAGAAAGTTCTTCCCAGAGAGTTGTTAGCCATTGGAATGTGCTGCCCAGGGCGGTGGTGGAGTCACCGTCCCTGGAGGTGTTCAAGAGGGGACTGGACGTGGCACTTGGTGCCATGGTTTAGTCGTGAGGTCTGTGGTGACAGGTTGGACTTGATCATTGAGGTCTCTTCCAACCTGGGTGATTCTGTGATTCTATATATGTCACCATCCCTGGAGGTATTCAAAAGATGCATGGATGTGGTGCTTAGGGTGGTGCTTTAATTTAGATAATGTTATTAGCATTCATTCATGACAATTTCAAAGGTAAATTGCAGTTGAACTACTTCAGGGAGAGCGCAAAGCTACCTGGGGAAGCAAAAGCCTGTGGGTTTTAAAGATTACTTTTTCATCCTTCACTATCAAACTAAAAGAAAAAAATATAATCAGTCAGAATCTAGCTGGGTTTGTTCTGGGCCAGGCAATGGCCCAAGTCACTAATGAGCAATCCTTCATCCTTGTAGATGACAATAAGCCCAGACAAAGGGCAAACACATTGCATGATACATTAAATTCAGAGGAAAAGGCATTGCAGTACACCTGTGTTTACAAGCATGAGGTTCTGAGGGGGAAGAGTAGTTTGCAAACACTTAGGATCGGCAATGGCCAATTAGGCAACCATTCTGCCAAAACAGGGTAAGAGGGGTAGCAGCCAGGCACCAGCCATACATGACTCAGTGGTGTTCCACCATGTGTGTACAAGAATGCCAACCACACATTAGGAAGATAAACTCTTTTGCTGGGGAATAGCTCCTACTCTCTTTCTGGCTAGCACAGCAACCAATGTCACCGTGTCCTGTTCGGGCAAAACCGTTCAGAGAGAAGGCAGACCAACTGGAGAGAGTCCAGAGAAGGGCAGAGAAAATGGTTGTGTAGGGGAAAAAACAAAGAAAGAATAACAAAACCAAACCAACCACCAAAAAAAACCCCAAACAAACAAAACAACAACAACTACCACACAAACCCAGAAAGACTGAAAGAAATGGGGTTGCTCAGTCTAAGAAGAGAAGGCCAACTGAACACATGAAAATGATTATCTACATAAGCTACCTGTAAAGAGGTTAAGGAGTAGCTAGGCTTTTTTAGTGGATGTAAAGTGCTGGGTGAAAACTATGATGCTCAAGTTTATGTCATGTATTAAGAAAATCTTATTAATGAGAAAGGTAACTAAACACTTTTTCATTTCCAGGGTACAGTTGACTGGCTGTTGGAGCTTCAGAATGCACAAGAGGAGGTCTTGAGGCCTTTACCAGTCTCCTTTTCAGTAAATCTGTGGTTCACTCTGCTGTATAAGGCCTAGAAGTCCCATGTTGCCCCTCTGTAGAGGCTACATTTATTGTAGCTTTGAAGCTAAAGTATACAAAGCCAGATTGTTGTCTCGATATAGCAACTCAGAACCAGCGAAGCCACTACAGGGCTTAAGGCTGCCCAGAGTGGCACAATGCCACTTTTTTTTCCCTACTGTACATCCTTTTAGCTCCCACAAGAAATGTGAAGATTTGTGGCAAAAGGACTGCTATCTCCCAGAGACCGCTGCATTGGATATTTGATGGTTGTGCAGTGCTTCACCAAACTTCAGGAATGTGCCTTTCTCTTTCCTAGGGATTCCTAATGGGGTCTGCTAGAGAAGTATCCTTACATCCTGCAGTCTGCCCTTCTGGTGAGCTACTCCACAAACTGCTAATAAGACATGGAGCTCATCTGCCTCAGTGGGGCACTCATTGAGATGAGAGATGGAAGATCACTAAACCAAGAGAAGTGGGATGTGGGCAGAAAATATGGAGACACCGACAGCTAGAGGGCTGCAGAAGCAGGTTGCTTCAGCTCAGAGCGTCTTTCATGTGCTTGTTCTTTATATTAATGAAACTTCAAGATCGTTAGAATAGAATGGAATGGAATGGAATGGAATGGAATGGAATGGAATGGAATGGAATGGAGTAGTAGATAGAATAAGAATAGAATGGAATAGAATAGAATAGAATAGAATAGAATAGAATAGAATAGAATAGATAGATAGAATAGAATAGAATAGAATAGAATTAACCAGGTTGGAAAGACCTTTGAGATCATCGAGTCCAACCCATCATCCAACACCATCTAATCAACTAAACCATGGCAATGAGCACCTCATCCAGTCTCTTCTTAAACACCTCCAGTGATGGTGACTCCACCACCTCCCTGGGCAGCACATTCCAATGGCCAGTCACTCTTTTTGTGAAGAACTTCTTCCTAACAGCCAGCCTAAACCTCCCCTGGTGCAGCTTGAGACTGTGTCCTCTTGTTCTATTGGTAGTTGCCTTGGAGAAGTGACCAGTCCCCACCCTAGCTACAGCCTCCCTTCAGGTAGTTGTAGACAGCAATAAGCTCTCCCCTGAGCCTCCTCTTCTCCAGGCTAAGCAACCCCAGCTCCCTCAGCCTCTCCTCATAGGGCTTGTGCTCCAAACCCCTCCCCAGCTTTGTTGCCCTTCTCTGGACACGTTCCAGCAACTCAACATCTTTCCTACACTGAGGGTCCCAGAACTGGACACAGGACTCAAGGTGTGGCCTAACCAGTGCTGAGTACAGGGACAGAATGACTTTCCTGCTCCTGCTGGCCACACTGTTCCTGATACAGGCAGAATTTCATAAAGCATTCTCACTGGGAAGAAAAGATCAAATTAATTTTGCCTGCCTTCCACCAAAAATCCAATTCAGTCAATGTATTCTTGGCAAAATAACTCCATCCTATGGATATCATATGGGACTGTGGGATTATCAGGAAAGCACAGACGGGGTTGGGGGTTGCACTAATGCACTGAGTTCCTTGGACACTCACTCAACTCCATTCCCAGCAAACAGCAATTTTGGTCACTACATGAGAGACTGGAAATGACCTCAGGGCCTCACCTTGTGCATTCTGAAGCTCCAGGAGAAAATCAGCTGTAGCTTGAAAATAAAAAAGTGCTTAATTAACTTTGTTGCTAGCACATTTTTATTACTATACTCCAACAATGTCAGTGTTGTTACATGTCTTGCCCCTGCAATTCACTTGTGCAGACATTTTCAGATGATTTCATACAGAAAAAAACCCAAACCAAAACCCTCCTGACAGAACCTTGCAGAAAAATTGAACTTTTCACATTTTATAAACTATTTGAACCAGGGAAAATCCATCTGATCCTTCTTCCTGGCCTTCTGGAAGGCTGTTGAGCACTGCATTTGTCTAAAGCAGACCAGATAATCTGTTTCTGTGAGACCTACTTCTTAAACTCAGAGCAATGTATAAACGTAGCAGGAAATTCATGCTTACCTAACACAGAACTCTGCAGGAGTCATACAACAAACACTGTTTCCACAAATTCACTGCCTAGGAAGGTCTTTTCAGACCTTGCTGAAGGGAAGTTTTGGTGAGGACAAAGTACTGCACCTTGAACAAGGATGAGAAGGGAGCTGTTCAAAGGAACAAACAAGCTAATGCAAATAAAGTTTACAAAACCAGGGAAGAGCCTTATATCTAAAAGCAATGTCTGCATCCCTGCCTGAGCCTAGACTTTTCAACTAAAACCACAGCCATCTAAACCCATCAGGGAATATCTCTGTGGCTGAGTGAGCCCTAAGGCCCCAACCGTTAACATCCCATAGCAACTCTTCCGGTTAAACTAAAGGGAAGGTGCAATAAAAGCCTTTATAAACTTTAAATTCATAGTATCATAATATCAGTCAGGGTTGGAAGGGACCACAAGGATCAGCTAGTACCAACCCTCCTGCCATGGGCAGGGACACCCTACACTACATCAGGCTGGCCAGAGCCTCATCCAGCCTGGTCTTAAACACCTCCAGGGACGGGGCCTCAACCACCTCCCTGGACAACCCATTCCAGGGCTTCACCCCTCTCATGGTGAAGAACTTCTTCCTCACATCTAGCCTGAATCTCTCCACCTCCAGCTTCATTCCATTCCCCCTAGTCCTATCACTACCTGATAGCCTGAGAAGTCCCTTCCCAGCCTTCTTGTAGGCCCCCTTCAGATACTGGAAGGCCACAATGAGGTCACCTCAGAGCCTTCTCTTCTCCAGGCTGAACAGCCCCAACTTCTTTCAGTCTGTCCTCATAGGAGAGGAGCTCCAGCCCTCTGATCATCCTTGTGGCCCTTCTCTGGACACCTTCCAGCACCTCCAGATCCCTCTTGTAATAGGGGCTCCAGAACTGGAGGCAGTACTCCAGGTGGGGTCTCAGCAGAGCTGAGTAGAGGGGGAGAATCACCTCCCTTGACCTGCTGGCCACACTTCTCCTGATGCAGCCCAGGATCTGATTGGCTTTCCGGGCTGCAAGTGCACATTGAGAGCTCCTGTTGAGCTTCTCCTCCACCAGCACCCCCAAGTCTCCCTCCTCAGGGCTGCTCTCCAGCACAAGTCACAAGGTTGTAAGACCCAAGAACACTCAGCAAAAGCTATCACAAAACAAAAGTCTTTGTCCTGTGACATGAGATAGAATTTTGTAACGCTGTGTAATTGGATATCAACAGTCTTATAAAGCTTCAAAGAGAAGAGATCTCAACAGAAGCCATTTTAATGAGTGCCAAGAGGATGGAGTCAGACTCTTCTGGGAGATGTCCAATAACAGGACAAGGGGCAGTGGGTGGAAGTTGAGGCATAGGAAGTTTCATGGAAACATGAGGAAAAAAATTTTCACTGTGAGGGTGATCTCTGGAGATATTCAAAACCTGCCTGGATGCATTCCTGTGTGATCTGCCCTAGTAATCCTGCTCTGGCAGGAGGGTCACACTGGATGACCTTTCAAGGTCCTTTCCACCCCCTAACATTCTGTGATTCTGTGTAATAATTAAAATAAGTAACAAGTAATAACTAAAATGAGCCATACCTTCTCCACAATTCCTACTCTTTAAGAAAACAAACAAACATAAGCAGCATTTATATCTGGGACAACTGGTGTAGGCTAGGAACAAGCCTCTCTGCACAAAGTCCTGCAATGATGCCCTCTGGAAAGCTCATCACTTTTAAAATGATTAGTTCTTCACTGTTTTGGTTTCTTTTACACAGATCCTAGTTCAGCCTGAACATAGTAATACAAAGAAAATATGGCATTTTAATGGCCCTTTTCCAAGTTATTTGAGAAACAGGACCCAGCAGCATGCTGCATACCTGTAAGAGAGGGTGGATAATTGTGACTAACCATACACATGCCCAGCTATGACCCAAGGCTCACTCAACCTAGCAGAATGAAGAGTGTCTGTATGAATGAGAGAAGATAGTATAGTATAGTATAGTATAGTATAGTATAGTATAGTATAGTATAGTATAATATGGTATGTATGGTATGGTATGGTATGGTATGGTATGGTATGGTATGGTATGGTATGGTATGGCATGGTATAGCATAGCATAGCATAGCATAGCATAGCATAGCATAGCATAGCATAGCATACAGGTTGGTCTCTTCTCCCAGGCAACCAGCACCAGAACAAGAGGACACAGTCTCAAGCTGCACCAGGGGAGGTTTAGACTGGCTGTTAGGAGGAAGTTCTATACAGAGAGAGTGATTGCCCATTGGAATGTGCTGCCCAGGGAGGTGGTGGAGTCACCATCATTGGAGGTGTTCAGGAGGAGACTTGATGGGGTGCTTGGTGCCATGGTTTAGTTGTTTGGGTGGGTTGGATTGGTTGATAGGTTGGACATGATGATCTTGAAGGTCTCTTCCAACCTGGTGTATTGTATTGTATTGTATTGTATTGTATTGTATAGTATCAGTCAGGGTTGGAAGGGACCACAAGGATCAGCTAGTTCCAACCCCCCTGCCATGGGCAGGGACACCCCACACTAGATCAGGCTGGCCAGAGCCTCATCCAGCCTGGTCTTAAACACCTCCAGGGACGGGGCCTCAACACCTCCCTGGATAACCCATTCCAGGCCTTCACCACTCTCACGGTGAAGAACTTCCTCCTCACATCCATCCTGAATCTCCCCACCTCCAGCTTCATTCCATTTCCCCTAGTCCTATCACTACCTGATAGCCTGAGAAGTCCCTCCCCAGCCTTCTTGCAGGCCCCCTTCAGATACTGGAAGGCTACAATTCGGTCACCTCAGAGCCTTCTCTTCTCCAGATACCAAAAGAACTTTGTAGAGTCACAACTGGCACTTTTAGAGGTATCTCTTGCTTCATCCATAGCACACAGGAATGATTAAATGTATAAAGCATAGCCCCGTTTTACATTTACCTGCTTACTCACAAAATCCTCCAATAAACTTGACAAGAATTTATAGCCAGTGAAGCAATCCTGGTATACGTGAAGCCTGAGGGGGAAAAACACCCAAGGTGATCCTTCACTTCTTTTTCTTTCACATTCAGAACTATTAGTCTCTTTCAAAAGGCTAACATTTAAAAAACATTAAAGCAGAGTGTGAAATAAAAACTAAAAGCTAGCAATTCATTCGTGTTCTCCACCAGCCTCATCAACCTCCACTCAAACACCGCAAGAACTAACTGAAAAACAAAGGCAGCTCGCTGCTTCCAACAATGGGGTAGCAGAACTCATCCTACAGGCAGCAGTGGTCAAGACTTCAGGCATTTTACTGTGGAAAGATCACCAAAGCAGCCTCAGGTTTGGACACATAAGAATGCAAGAGGAAAGAGTATCCTGGAAAGAGTATCAGTAACGAAAGGACAGTGAAAGGAGAAACTTGTGTATGCTTTATGTAGTCTCTGTACATTTTAATGAATAATAGTCCTTACTCTAGCATAAAAAAAGTTTCACACCATCACATGGGCAATTAAAATATCCAGCAGCTTGAAAGGGCAAAAATTCATGTGTATTAAGAGATTTTCTAGCCTTTTACAGCTACGAGTTTTAGATATCAAAGAAGAAATTGAAGATGCTAAGTAAGGTTGTGTCCTGGCTTTTTTCAGTCACAGCAGACAGAAATGTATATATATATATATACACACATATATACACACATATATACACACAGGAAACATAGGAAACATAATATCCCATATAACATAATATATAACATAATATCAGGAAACATAATATCCCATAAAGTTAAAAATAGTCTATAAATAACATCAACATTTTTCCTTCATGCTACCATTTTAAATCCATTGTCTGCATTTCATCTGATTCATGCACCAATAATTTCACAGTATTTCCCAGGGAGTAGGAATCAGTTTCTGGATATCTAGCCAAGGTTTTTTTTTTCCTATGTATTATTTTCCTTTCAGTGCAATAAAGGCAATTAAAAAAAAAAAATAACAAACTAAAAAACAAACAACCCCAAACAAGAATCAACAAATCACATCAAAGTGTTAGCAACTGCAAAACTGTCTGCATCTGAAGAGACCAGTTGAAAAAGTCATTGCACCTGACATCTCTAAACCTAAAGGCAGAACTCAGTACTTTTTAAAACACAAATACAGAATGCAAATGCTTTGATCTGCTAGCAAAACACCTAAACAACAAAAAAAACCCAAACAAATAAACAAAAAAACCCCAAAACACAAACAAAACCCCAAACCTCCCCCTCAAAACCCCCAAATCAACCAACCAACCATACTAAGATTCTAAGAGAAACAGAAAAAATGAAGAAGTACCTCTACAGCATTTTCTGTGTCTGGAGCTTCCTTCTCGACACTGCTTTGCACAAGTCTGGCTCCAGTTTTCTTTCTGTTTACTTTATGCCTTAGCTCAAATAAAAAGGAGGTGTATCCTTGAATAATATACAGCACAACCCATTGTGGTCTGTCTTCAGCAAGAGAGTTTGATTTTTTTTTTTCCTTAGCAATACTACACCTTAGGGGGGAAAAAAGGAAGAAAATACTTGAGCTGAGTGACCTTTACCTTCACATTATCTTTGATTTCAACTGTTTTCATTCACATCCCTGCACTACGCAATCAGTTGATTTCTACTTCAAGAAGCATCTGATTCAAAGTTCACAGAAGTCTCATAGTAGTATCATAGTATTAGTCAGGGTTGGAAGGGACCACAAGGATCAGCTAGTTCCAACCCCCCCTGCCGTGGGCAGGGACACCCCACACTAGATCAGGCTGGCCAGAGCCTCATCCAGCCTGGGCTTAAACACCTCCAGGGACGGGACCTCAACCACCTACCTGGACAATCCATTCCAGGGCTTCACCACTCTCATGGTGAAGAACTTCCTCCTCACGTCCAGCCTGAATCTCCCCACCTCCGGCTTCATTCCATTCCCCCTAGTCCTATCACTACCTGAAATCTGTTTGATACGTTTCAGACACTGCTGTCAAATACATTGATTTCTACCTATTCTGGAGGGTTAGGCTTTGGTTTAGGGTCTATCCTGCTTGGGTGCCAAGAGCTGTTCGGTGACACAAGGATGGACATTCAAAGGGACATACATGAAAGTGTGTGGGTTGGATTCAACCTGAGATTCACATTTATAGAAGGGGAGAGGAATCTATTAAGGCAGAAAAAGGAATTCAG
Source organism: Colaptes auratus (assembly GCA_015227895.2). NCBI lineage: Eukaryota > Metazoa > Chordata > Aves > Piciformes > Picidae > Colaptes > Colaptes auratus. The sequence continues at coordinate 6,453,823 of CM037646.1, read as the reverse complement.
TGCCTCAGTACTATGTATTAGGAAATTTTCCTGGCAGCTGTTCCTAGCTCTCTTGCAGCTCACTGATGATGTTACGAAAAAAACTTGTTCAACTTTAGCAAATACATAAACAGAAAATGAGCCTGTCCTAGTCACAGCACCCTCTGTGCTGTGACTGCACCTTGACCATGAACAGGAAGGGGATTGGATGAAGTAGGCTGGATTTTATGAGCCTGATATCAATACCAAGTTGAGCTGTTAAAAGCTTTAGGTCTGATTCAGGACAGAAACTCCTTTTAGTTCTGTGTCAGCAGCTCTGCCTAGGTTTGTCTTTTAACTCATTTCACACCCTCATTTGTACCTAGAAGCTGAGACTGCAGCCTGCAACAGAGTTAGGTGTTTAGTCCGGGAGGTGGAAGTCAGACTGTATCTCTAGACCACTCTGACAGCCGAAAGATGTATTTCACTGATACTTCACCTCCCCAAAGAGAAGGGCAGCACTCCAAGAACCAAGTCCACAGCACAAGCCTTGGTGTGGTCAGTTCCCCCAAAGCCTAGAAGTGGTAAGGTTTCTGTTTAAAAATGCAAAAATGCAAGCGGTTTCCTTGATGAATTTGCTGATTTTCTATTTTCTGCTCAAAGAGCACTATGTTACCTACTATCTATTTAAACAAAAAGGAAGAAAAGGCACAGAAGTTCACTGGAAGCTGCTCCCCAATACATTTGTTTATCATTTGTTGCCCTCTGATGGATTACAGATGGTTGTTGACTCATCAGTCACAATTTAATAAACCCTGAATAATGTCCAGATAACCTTTGTACTGCACCATGTTATGCCGAGCAACACCTTAGCTAAAAACCACAAGCACATAAATTATAGGTTGCCTGTTCATTTTTCTAAGTTAAACTACCAACAGAAAGTCCTGTGACAGGAGTGTGACCTACAGGCAATAGTCCTCAGCTCCGACTGGATTTATGACAGCAATACCTTGACACTGAATCAGAACATCGATTGTGGTTCTTATCTGCGTGTATGACAGAAAGACAATATCCACCCAGGAGGCCTGAATAACAAAGGAGCACTAGTAAAACAAACTGATCCTGATGGCAGGTGCTCATTATTAGGGAGCCTGAGCAGAAGTCTCCAGCATACCAGGATAAGTGGCTTCAGCATTAGAGAAATGAGAGGGTTTATTTCTTCTCCTATCTTACACTCACATTTTCATTAAAAGCGCAGAGAAATATGTTTATGGCAGAGAAGAGCCATAAGCAGATCACTAAAAAAAAGGTGGTTTAATATGCTCAGGCTTGCCTGCTGATACTGCAAAAGAGCATGCAGCAAAATGAAGAGGATTTTTAAATCTCAGTCTTTAAAAAAAACACTTGGCTGCTCTCCCTGGTAGAGCTTTTTTTATTCACTTCCATTTCCACCCCTGAGAAGAGGAGAAGGTAGAAGCAAAGGAATGAAATGCCCACGTTTTTAGCTGTGGTATTGCAGCATCCCTCACCTCCCACGAAACTGGAAAGTCCTGAAATTCCAGTGCTTCAACAATTCAGCTGAAAATTTCCATGACTTAAAAGAGTTGTTTAGAAAGATATCAAGCCCCCAAATAAGGATGCCTTTTCATTACATTTCCTATTTTCGTGGCATTTCCTATTTGCAATCCTATTCCTGGAACAGCATTGATACCTTCCTGGTCTACATCACAGACATACAAGAAATGAAATGAAATGGCCTAGAATTAATGAGGCAAGAGACTCTGGTTATCTAGGCTAGTCTCTTGCGGAACTCATGACTGCTTTACATACCACTTGAAACTAAATATGTGGAGTTGGGCTGGAACACACATTTCAAAAAACCACTGAAGACTGATTAAAATGTTTTGAATAAGGAATCACAGAATCACCAAGGTTGGAAGAGACGTCAAAGATCATCAAGTCCAACCTGTCACCCAAGACCTCATGACTAAAGCATGGCACCAAGTGCCACGTCCAATCCCCTCTTGAACGCCTCCAGGGAAGGTGACTCCACCACCTCCCTGGGCAGCACATTCCAAAGACTAATGACTCTCTCAGTGAAGAACTTTCTCCTCACCTCCAGCCTAAACTTTCCCTGGCACAGCTTGAGACTGTGTCCTCTTGTTCTGGTGCTGGTTGCTTGAGAGAAGAGACCAACCCCCTCCTGACTACAACCTCCCTTCAGGTAGTTGTAGAGAGCAATGATGTCTCCCCTGAGCCTCCTCTTCAATCCATCCTGAGTCCTCCTTTCTTAACTCACCACTGCATGTGTCTGTCTCAATAAAAATTGTCACCTTTTCCCTAACCTGAATTTGCCCAAATTCAGCCACCAGCCCCACAATCTTCTTAAACACTTCTCCAACCAGGCTGAACATGCTTCTCCTATCAAGCCTTGGTCTGCACAGTGGGAAAAACACAGGAATGAAAACAAGCCAAGAGCAGACAGTGACTGTGGAATGTGCTCATCATAAACAGGTTTCAGGTATTTTGGTTATTCTTATGACTCTCTGCAATCTTCAAGATCATCTGTAAAGTACTAACAGAAGTGCAGGAGCTGGTGATAGGAAAGGACACACATCAGTAACACAATGTTCAGCTTCATTAAGTCAGTGTTTAAAATGCAGTATTTTCCCAAAAGGTAACACACAGGGAGCCTGAAGAGCTGGTTCCACACTCTCTTGTCATATGATGACTTGTAGCAGACATTCGTTACTACTCTCTTTTATAATTTATCTCCTCAAACAGTGACCTGCAACATAATACACTGATCTTGTTTGAGGAATATCACATCCATTCTCATTTGATTACAAAAGTAACACTGAAGACTTAAATTTACAGAATCATAGAATCAATAAGGTTGGAAAGACCTCAGATATCATCAAGTCTAACCTATCACCCAACTCCTCCTGACAACTAAACCATAGCTTCAAGTAGAATAGAATAGAATAGAATAGAATAGAATAGAATAGAATAGAATAGAATAGAATAGAATAGAATTAGCCAGGTTGGAAAAGACCTTTGAGATCATCAAGTCCAACTATCACCCAACACATCTAATCACTAAACCATGGCACACAAGTGCCTCATCCAGTCCCCTCTTAAACACCTCCAGGGATGGTGACTCCACCACCTCCCTGGGCAGCCCATGCCAATGGCTAACGACTCTCTCAGTGAAGAACTTTCTCCTCACCTCCAGCCTAAACTTCCCCTGGCACAGCTTGAGACTGTGTCCTCTTGTTCTGGTGCTGGTTGCTTGAGAGACCAACACCCACCTGGCTACAACGACCCTTCAGGTAGTTGTAGACAGCAAGAAGATCTCCCCTGAGCCTCCTCTTCTCCAGGCTAAACAACCCCAGCTCCCTCAGCCTCTCCTCATAGGGCTTGTGCTCAAGACCCCTCCCCAGCCTCATTGCCCTTCTCTGGACACGTTCAAGTGTCTCAATTTCCTTCTCAAACTGAGGGGCCCAGAACAGGACACAGTACTCAAGGTGTGACTCAACTTGCACAATTTTTGAGCTGAACAACTTGATTTGGAGAGATCACAAATAAATACAGAAAGACAGAAAGAAAGATAGAAAGAAGACACAAGAAAAAGAAGAAGAAAGAAAGAAAGAAAGAAAGAAGAAAGAAAGAAAGAAAGAAAGAAAGAGAAAGAAAGAGAGAAAGAAAGAGAGAAAGAGAGAAAGAAAGAAAGAGAGAAAGGAAGAAAGAAAGAGAGAAAGAGAGAAAGAAAGAAAGAAAGAAAGAAAGAAAGAAAGAAAGAAAGAAGAGAAAGAAAGAAAGAAAGAAAGAAAGAAAGTTGTACAATTTTCTATATAGGAGTGCCTGTATATGGCACCCTTTACCTCCATACGTGGATAAACATTAACATCTCAGAAGCATAATAATATCAGCTACATGCAAGCTGGTGTATTATTTGTCCCAAGTAAACTAATGAAATAGGTGACAGACATTTGAATCTCCAGGAGATAAATTTGTAAGCGCAGGTGTGTCTCAAACAAACATTTGGCAAGGCAAAAAGCTTTGGTCACAGCCAAACAGGGTGATCTTCAGAACTTGCTCTGGGGATAAGATTTTCCCATGTGAATAAAAACAAAGGAAAATTACAATAATCCCCATATATGTTACTGATATGTTTGAGTGCTGAAGCAAATAGTTGAGGTGATAGGGTTACCTAATAAAGGGCCAGCAAGACTGCTGGCAGCAGATAGCCCATTGAGCTCCATTCTCTGAATAAACTCTGTTAATCTCAATGGTTAGTTTGACACTCAGCTTTGCCATGATTCAAAGCTGTTTAAATGTTATTATTCCAATAACCAAAGCAAAACAAAGATTGCTTGGGGTATTTTATAATCAAGTTCCTTCAACAGTCTTAAAAACAAACCAAACCCAAAACAAAACAAAAACTGTTGATGCTCTCATCTGGGTTTGCAAGAGATACAGCACTGGTCAGGCCACACCTTGAGGACTGTGTCCAGTTCTGGGACCCTCAGTTTAGGAAAGATGTTGAGTTGCTGGAATGTGTCCAGAGAAGGGCAACAAAGCTGGGGAGGGGTTTGGAGCACAAGCCCTGTGAGGAGAGGCTGAGGGAGCTGGGGTTGTTTAGCCTGGAGAAGAGGAGACTCAGGGGAGACCTTCTTGCTGTCTACAACTACCTGAAGGGAGGTTGTAGCCACGTGGGGGTTGGTATCTTCTCCCAGTCAAGCAGCACCAGAACAAGAGGACACAGTCTCAAGCTGCACCAGGGGAGGTTTAGGCTGGATGTTAGGAGGAAGTTATTCACAGAGAGATTGGCCATTGGAATGTGCTGCCCAGGGAGGTGTTTAAGAAGACACTGTATGGAGTGCTTGGTGCCATGGTTTAGTTGATGAGATGGTGTTGGGTGATAGGTTGGGCTTGATGATCTCAGAGGTATTTTCCAACCTGGTTAATTCTGTTCTTTCCTATCCTATCCTATCCTATCCTATCCTATCCTATCCTATTCTCTCTCCTGACGAGGAAAATGTGGGAAAGTAACATACATTTGCTATACATGAAAAAGAAATATTCACTGAAGAACATAAAAAGGAAAAGAGAATATTGAGTAAAAACCTCCACAGTCCCTTGGTTAATATGGCACACACATAAAAAAAACCCAACTTGCAATTAGGTTGTTACCTTTCACACATCAATAAACAGGTCTGTGTTTTCTCAGGCCTTAACAAATACAGTCCCACCCTGCTCTAACCATCTCCCAGCCACTCCCTGTGTCTCGTCTCCATCCTACATTTCATTCACACCACACATCGATTCTTTGTCTTTGCTCTAACGACGCTGTTTATCTTCACTGTGTTCTGCAGAAGTGCAGCTTGAGAAAGCTGCACGATTTTCAAACTGATGCTATATTAAAGGTTCTCCCGAAGCCAGCACTAATTAAATCAATTGCATTTCTCTTAACTAGATAGTTTCTTTTATCAGAGAGATCAGATCAGTACAGCATGATCTACCTTTAGCTCAATGTATGTTCCATTTTATTGTCCTGCCTTATTTATTTCTTTTCTTTAAAACCTGTTCTAAACCTTTGCGTGCTGTTGAGTCAGAGCAACGGCCCTATTGTTGCCCTGAGCAGTTTTACAGCCACTCCTGGTCCTTCTCTAATATGGGCACAATATCTGCCAGAAGAGCAACTGAGAGTCCTGTAAAAGGCATGAACGGAAGCAGTCCAGGGCGTGGTCCATTCCCCGCAGGCACAGAAACAATTTGTGTGCTAGGACCTGGCTATCTAACGATCGTGCTAATAAGCAAGCTGCAGCTTTCCAAAGGCTTGTTTGATCAAAGTGAGCAGTTTCCATTCATCATTTAAAAAGTCAAATTGTTCTCCAAAGCCTTGACAGTACTACAGCTGTTCAAAGAAAATTCACCCTAACTTTATTTCCGGTGTGGGCAAAACGCCTGCGCTCCCCAGGCTTGTACTCAAACATGTGAAGTGTTTTGGCTGGCTTGAGAAGAAAAAATGGTCACAGTATCACAGTATCACTAAGGTAGGAAGAGACCTCAATGAGGTCTCCCCTGAGCCTCCTCTTCTCCAGGCTAAACAATCCCAGCTCCCTCAGCCTCTCCTCATAGGGCTTGTGCTCAGGGCCTCTCCCCAGCCTCATTGCCCTTCTCTGGACACATTCAAGTGTCTCAATGTCCTTCCTAAACTGAGGGGCCCAGAACTGGACATAGGACTCAAGGTGTGGCCTAACCAATGCAGAGTACAGGGGCACAATGACTTCCCTGCTCCTGCTGGCCACACTATTCCTAATGCAGGCCAGGATGCCGTTGGCCTTCTTGGCCACCTGGGTACACTGCTGGCTCATGTTTAGGCAGCTGTTAACCAGCACCCCCAGGTCTCTCTCTGTTTGAGAGCTCTCCAGCCACTCTGACCCCAGCCTGTAGCTCTGCATGGGGTTGTTGTGGTGCAGCACCTGGCACCTGGACTTGTTGAATGTCATCCCATTGGACTCCACCCATGTGTCCAGTCGGTCGAGGTCCCTCTGCAGAGCCCTTCTACTCTCTAACAGATCAACATCTACTCCCAACTTGGTGTCATCTGCAAATTTGCTGATGACTGTCTCATCAATGACATCAATGAAGCCATTAAAGAGGATGGTGCCCAGCACTGATCCCTGGGGGACGCCACTGGTGACTGGCCCCCAGCTGGAGGTGGGCACCACCACTCTCTGGGCTCAGCCCTCCAGCCAGTTTTCTTTCTTCTCATTTGAACTATATAGAATCATTACAGAGGTTTCCATTTATGATTTTCTGCTTTATTGATATTCAAAATCATTTGATGTGTTGGTTAGCTCAGTGCTAAATTATTTTAGATGTAACATCCCAATAGCCAATGTTCTGCCATTCCCTGTGCACACATGCTGAGGGAATTGGCATAGGCACTTGGCCAGTTAGGTTATTTCTCCTTACACTGAATCTGAATTTGGTCTTTGCTAAAAAAGGCTAAAATATATTAATATGTTACCAAACAAGAAACAAAATGCATTTTTCTTTACAGCCCCCAGAGAGAGGCAGGACAGGGTAGGCCTGGGCATTGGTTTAGTTGATTAGATAGTGTTGGATGATAGGTTGGACTCGATGATCTCAAAGGTCTTTTCCAACCTGGTCTATTCTATTCTACTCCTATCCTATCCTATTCTATTCTATTCTATTCCATTCCATTCCGCTCCACTCCACTCCACTCCACTCCACTCCACTCCACTCCACTCCACTCCACTCCATTCTGGAGTATTTCATGTCTTCAATACTAGCAGATGAACAGCACCAAAGACTGCAGCTGTGGCAGGTATAGGTAAAACTTTCCTGACTGGTGTTTCCTGTCTCTGGAAGGGCACACAGGGCAACCACAGTCTCTGTGGCCTACTTTCTCCTTTACTGTGTGCTGACAGAGACCAAAACAGCAGCAGCAACCAACAGATATAGCTGAGTGTCAAAGATTTTCAAAAGAACATTTGTGGAATCATAGAATCAATAAGGTTGGAAAAGACCTCAAAGATCATCAAGTCCAACCTGTCACCCAACACCTCATGACTACTAAACCATGGCACCAAGTGCTACGTCCAATCCCCTCTTGAACACCTCCAGGGACGGTGACTCCACCACCTCCCTGGGCAGCACATCTCAATGGCTAGCAACTCTCTCAGTGAAGAACTTTCTCCTCACCTCCAGCCTAAACTTCCCCATTGGAATGTGCTGCCCAGGGAGGTGGTGGAGTCACCATCACTGGAGGTCTTTAGGAAGAGACTTGATGGGGTGCTTGGTGCCATGGTTTAGTTGATTAGATGGTGTTGGATGATGGGCTGGACTCGATCTCGAAGGTCTTATCCAACCTGGTTAATTCTATTCTAGTCTATTCTATGCTAAATCTTTACAGGCTAAGCAAACCAAATCAAATCTGTGGTTTAATCATTTTTCTATAAAGAGAAAACTGTATGCCTCCAAGTGGGATCATTCAATCAAACCTTTGCTTTGTATTCTAATATAATTTTAAAGGTTATTAATTTTTCATGTCTACTTGCCTTTAGGAGAAATAAATTTGTTCCTGTACCTTTCCTGTTAGTTTTTAATTCTGAATGCATATTTATGCCTTTGTATGTGCACACCATTTTTGTACAGTTGTAATTTGACATCTCCAGATGAAAAAGAACTGTACCTATTTTTATTGGTTTATTCTTTCTCAAAGGGCTGTGGCACAAGAAACATCCTACCGATGATTAAAGAAAGACTTGCTACAGAGCAGTTTTGAGACATCTTTAATGTCTTTAATTAACTATCTTAATTCTGAGATTTGGCAGTCAGTAATTCTAGGTTTGGGGGGGGGAGGAGGTAAATAAAATAAATCTAAGTAATTATCTTGGGGAACTAGCAGCACAATATGCATTTCTCTATGGGCTCTGCTGCCAGCATTGACTGCCAGCACTCTGGCAGTCAATGAGCACCTGTATCATATAGGCAACAGCGTTCTGAGTGCTGACTCCTGGTTTAGGTTGGAGCACACAGATTACTTATTAAAGTCCACCAGCACCTACCAGTGCATGTGGAAACCCTTCAAAGTTTGCCAGAGTAGAATAGAATAGACCAGGTTGGAAGAGACCTTCAAGATCATCGAGTCCAACCTATCATCCAACACCACCTAATCAACTAAACCATGCAACCAAGCACCCTATCAAGTCTCCTCCTAAACACCTCCAATGATGGTGACTCCACCACCTCCCCAGGCAGCCCATTCCAATGGGCAATCACTCTCTCTGTGTAGAATTTCTCCCTAACTTCCAGCCTATCCTGCACTTTGCCTTTGTTCAAAAGGTACTATTTTCAGTGGCTTAGTTAAAAAGTAAGACATGTTTTACATTAATGCATTTCACTCTCTGACATCATTTATCATGTTTCTCAGGTTTATTCCCTGCAGTGGAGAAAGAACACACAATGGCCTATTATTTCCATATGGGGTTGGTCATCTCTGGCACAAAGAGTTTCCTGCTCCTTCTGCAAATCTTGCCACGTGGAGCTCTACTCACCTTTCCCTTGATTCCAAGTGCCAGACTACATGCACAGGAGAAGTCACTGTTCTGTTGACTGTCCATATTACTCAGTAATAGTTAGACATTTCTACTCAAAAAGGCTGATGAAGCAATACAGTTTGGTTATAATTTCAGAGCTGGCCAATGTAGGCAGCAGGGGTTTTTCCCTCATTTTTTTTCTGGATGAGTTTTACTTTGTACACTGAGTTTCATAACTAGAAGTTTAACGATACTTCCTCTGCAAAGGCCCCTTCTTGTTTTGCAACGGCACCTTTGACATGGGGGAACTCTGGGACACTTTCTCAAGTGTACATTTGAGGATGCAAAAAGGCAATTTCTTAGCTGTCACCAAAAAAAGAGCCATTGCAGGGTAGTTCATTGCACGCAAGGCATCAAATTGTGTGGCAAAGGACATTCAAAGGCACAGCATCCTAACCCAATTCTTTATTAGCATATGTAGTACATGGCTTCTAGTCCTGTAAAATTGTAGCTGTGACACTGTAATAGGAACAACTTTTGCACAAGGAAAGAAAATTTAATGAAGAACAGCAAATGTACTTAAGCTTGTGTATATAAGGGCATGTGCACAAGCAGCAGTTAAGAGTGTCAATATTAGCACATTTGCTCTAACTGTTGTTCCGATAAATGAACAATACAGATGTGCCTTTGTGTCATCAGAAGTCATCCATAGGAAAGGAGACAGAAAAGGGCTCTGTAATAATAGTCTCATAGAATTGTTAGGGTTGGAAGGGACCTCAAGGATTATCTAGTTCCAACCCCCCTGCCATGGACAGAGACACCTCACACTACATCAGGTTGCTCAGAGCCACATCCAGTCTGGCCTTCAAAACCTCCAGGGATGGGGCTGGACACTGTGGCCCCTTCCCTGGAGATGCTGTGCATGGCTCTTGCACTGGCCCATTTGACACCAACTCTGCACCACACCTTGCTCCATGGTGTGGATTTGCCATGAGGGCCCAAGGCTGCAGAAACAGAGGCCATGTGGACAGTGAGACAGACTCTACCAGCTCCCCTTCTCCTCCTCAGAGTCCTGCTGAAAGTCACCATGGGCTGGGCTGGCCATGGAGCTGGGGACTCAGCAGCTGTGCCCTGTGTGTAGGGTACACCAATCCTGCACAGAATCTTGGGGACTTCACTCCCCACAGCAATCACCTCAGCTCACCACTCCCAGGGGGAGAGCCTGGGCAGCCTCTCTGAGGTGCTGAGCCTAATCAATTCTCCAAAACTTCATACTTCCAAGAAGCTCTCACTAACTAAAGAATCAGCCTTATTTAAAATCCTGCATCACAGTACATTGGCTGAGTGTTGTACTTATTTTCATTCTAGACCGAATTTCCACAGCCTAGAGGGGCCAAGGGAGCCACATTCAGCTACATCTTGGCGGCAATAACTGCACACCCGCAGGATGGCCAAGGGCTCAGGTCCAGCCAACATGGATTTAGGAGGGGCAGGTCCTGCCTCTCCAACCTGATCTCCTGCTATGATCAGGTGACCCGCCTGGTGGATGTGGAGAGGCCTGTGGATGTGGTCTACCTGGACTTCAGCAAGGCCTTTGACACCGTCCCCCACAGCAAACTGCTGGCTAAGCTGTCAGCTCGTGGCTTGGACAGGAGCACTCTGTGCTGGGTTAGGAACTGGCTGGAGGGCCGGGCCCAGAGTGGTGGTGAATGGCGCCACATCCAGCTGGGGGCCAGTCACCAGTGGCATCCCCCAGGGATCAGTGCTGGGCCCCATCCTCTTTAATATCTTCATTGATGATCTGGATGAGGGGATTGAGACAGTCATCAGCAAATTTGCAGATGACACCAAGTTGGGAGCAGGTGTTGTTCTGTTAGAGGGCAGAAGAGCTCTGCAGAGGGACCTCGACCAACTGGACAGATGGGCAGAGTCCAACATGATGGCATTCAACAAATCCAAGTGCTGGGTGCTGCACTTTGGCCACAGCAACCCCATGCAGAGCTACAGGCTGGGGTCAGAGTGGCTGGAGAGCTGCCAAATAGAGAGGGACCTGGGGGTGCTGGTTGACAGCCACTGAAACATGAGCCAGCAGTGTGCCCAGGTGGCCAAGAAGGCAAATGGCATCCTGACCTGCATTAGGAATAGTGTGGCCAGCAGGAGCAGGGAGGTCATAGTGCCCCTGTACTCTGCACTGGTTAGGCCACACCTTGAGTCCTATGTCCAGTTCTGGGACCCTCAGTTTAGGAAGGACATCGAGACACTTGAACATGTCCAGAGAAGGGCAACGAGGCTGGGGAGAGGCCTTGAGCACAAGCCCTATGAGGAGAGGCTGAGGGAGCTGGGGTTGTTTAGCCTGGAGAAGAGGAGGCTCAGGGGAGACCTCATTGCTCTCTACAACTACCTGAAGGGAGGTTGTAGTCAGGAAGGGGTTGGTCTCTTCTCTCTAGCAACCAGCACCAGCACAAGAGGACACAGTCTCAAGCTGCACCAGGAGAAGTTCAGGCTCGAGGTGAGGAGAAAGTTCTTCACTGAGAGAGTAATTCGCCATTGGAATGGGCTGCCCAGGGAGGTGGTGGAGTCACTGTCCCTGCCATGGTGTAGTCATGGGGTCTGTGGTGACAGGTCGGACTCATGATCTTTGAGGTCTCTTCCAAGCTTGGTGATACTGTGATACATAATAGTTTTGCTTGGCAACTGTGTCACAAACATGCCATGAATGAGAGGAGATTCTGTCATTATGTTACTAGACTAAACTGAAGTTACTAAAGTGAAGAGTTTGTATGTAACAATGAGAGTCTGGTATCACACTCTCGGGCAGCAATGTCCAGGACAACAAGCTGCTCATCTTTGCTACGGCTGAAGAATAGAGAAAAGTTGGGAGAAAAAGAATCTTAAGCTACTTTCCAAACAAACACAGATACGATTTGCTGAGATTCTCACATGTTTTGCTCAATTTTGGACACAGCACTTTAGGAAAGATACTTGTCAAACAAAAGAGGACTCAGAAGAGAGGTGGAAATGATTAAAAATCCAAAGACTGTGACCTTAGATTGGAAAAAAGACAATAATGTAAAAGCTGATGTTGTCAGTATTATAGAATAGAATACTGAGATGAAGCAACAGTCTTCCAGGATGTAAAAGGTACTTTTACAAAGAAAGGGAAATAATCTCTTGTCTTTGGAATCAGTGAGAAACAATGTCTCTGTACTGCAGCACGAAACTTCATTTAGATATTAGAAATAAACTTAGATTGGAAATGTTGGTAATCACTGGCAAGATCATCCAAACAGGCTGCAGTTTCTCTGCCTGCAGGGAATCAGGGCTTGGTAGCTAATCTGCAGGTCTTCCTGCCCCAGTTGCCTGTGACTCTCATGTGCTTGGTTCTCAATGCTTGCCCTGCACTAGGACCAGAATTGACTAGACCCAAGCCTCTGCATCAGAGGGACAGCTCTGGTTTTCATTTTCCTGAGGGAGAATGGGGCTGTTTCTGCAGAGCTGCTCTCAGCCCCAGCCTACACAGGCATTAGCTGTAGTACAAGAGCAGCAGAGCTGCCTCTGGAGAACCATCATTACCTCCCCAAATAAAGGAGATTTGTTCTGCCCAGGTCACCTACAGCAGAGGCCAAAGTTCTGTTCTGTTGTAGAAGGTCTATATGCACACCCACACACAAATCCCAGGGCTGCTGCTATGTCATACTTGACAGTGAATACACAATGTGCACATCAAGGGCCAGGGACAGGTAGGAACAATAACTTTAATCCTTGATGCAAACACCTGTTTAGAGGAATGCTTTCAAGTGCCTGAATTGTACGTACTAAGATCTCGGGGGGGGGGAAGAAAGCTTTATTTTCCAGCTTTATGTGCATTTGTCAGTCGAGTCAGGAATCATAATTATGTGGAAGTTCACCTGTCAGCATGTTAAAATCATTATCTTGTCACATACCTCTACAGATGTGAATACACCACTAGGTGTATGTTATGCAACAGATGAAGCAAATGCATTTGTCAAATGGGCAGAAGAGTTAGGACATGCAAGATATGAATGCCACAGGAGAAAAAAACCTATTCTGTAACTGTCTTGCATCCACCCCCTCAGGCTCCACAGAAAGTTTAGACTGAGTTCAGCCTAGTGGAGTTAGAATAATTAATAACTTGCTAAGAAATCAGAGGGCTCTGAAATTTCCTGGCTTCCAGTGCAAAGGGAGGAGAGATGTTACAGGAAGGTATGGAGGCAGTTCAATTCTTAAAGTTCAATCAGCTGTGGCTTGACTGCAATAATTAAGGCAGTGCTGGCACCAGTCAGTACAATAATTATAGAAAGCTTCTGACAGTACTTTACCAGCTGTGACAAATGCAGTAATCAAAAATGTGGTTGTCAGAAGTCAGTACAATCTTTTATTCCCATTACTTAGTTAATATGAATATAGTGTAGGTGAACAGTGCCTGGGTCCCAGCCTTCAGACCGTAATTCTTTATCTGCCCACTGGATTGGTTCATTGGTTTGCTTGGTTTGGTTTGTTGTGGGGGTTTTTGTTTGTTGTGTGGGGGTTTTGTCTGTTTGTTTGTTTTATAAGCTTCCCCATTGCCTCAACTGTGTGCTTGCAATGTTGCATTCTCTGCTCAGATGCTGCCATTGTGCTGATAGGTAATAAATCAAAGACTACAATCACAAGACAATAAAAAAAGAAGAAGGGTTGATCAGAAGGGTCCTTTGGAATCCAGCTGGTCCAACCCCCCCAACTCCAAGTGGGACAATTGCCAACACCATCACCCACAGCTTTTAAAAATGGAAGGACAGTGAGTTAGAAGGTACCACAGGAGGGTACTACTACAGCTCATAAAGCATTTGCATTCATTCACTGAGGAGGTTTCACTGGGATGCATTAATGGCAAGAAGACCAAAGCCAGCCCTGGGATACCATTCTGAACACACATGTTTCTATTCTCTAATCTTTGTAACAAAACATAAGGCTGTTTGAAGACACTGAGCAAAACAAATCCCTTTGTTTATCTTTTGCAAGACAGAGTGACCATTTGCATTAGGTGTATGCTTATCACTGCTTAAGCAGAATCCCTGCCACATAAGTCTGACGTGAACAGACGGATGAACAGGTGGATTAAGACAAGCAACCTTAAACAATAGCTATCTTTTTCCTCTGTTTCATAATATTTCCTCCTAAATGATTGTTCCAAGTTAAGGGTGCAAGCCTCAGGAAGGTTCACGAATAGAATAGAATAGAATAGAATAGAATAGAATAGAATAGAATAGAATAGAATAGAATAGAATAGAATAGACCAGACCAGGTTGGAAGAGACCTTCAAGATCATCGAGTCCAACCTATCATCCAACACCATCTAATCAACTAAACCATGCAACCAGGCACACCATCAAGTCTCCTCCTAAACACCTCCAATGATGGCGACTCCACCACCTCCCCAGGCAGCACATTCCAATGGGCAATCACTCTCTCTATGAAGAATTTCTTCCTAACATCCAATCACTTCCCCTGACACAGCTTGAGACCTCTTGTTCTGGTGCTGGTTGCCTGGGAGAAGAGACCAGGCCCCACCTGTCTACAACCTCCTAGCAGAAGTGTTACCTCCAAAAACTGGATAGTAGAGTTGGAAGCAAAGGCATAGACAGGGCTGTCATCATTCCCTGGCACTCCAAAGTTATTCCACTGAGAAGGAATCAGGGCACACTTCTTAGGTCCAGGCAAGTTCAGGAAGGGATTGTGCCCAATGAATCATAGAATATGTTCAGCTGAAAGGGACCTTTAAAAGTCATCTAGTCCAACTCTCCTTGAAATAAGCAGGCACATCTTCAACTAGGTCAGCTTGCTCAGAACCTGATCTAATTAAGTCTGACAACCCTAATGCACCAGGAAAACAGTGCACCTATACCATTTCTGGTAGCCTTTACTCCTGACCATCTTCAACTATCCCCAGATAGGAGGAGGACATTTTTTTCCTAGAGACTTCTTTTGAAAGTCCTTGCACCCTCCAAGCCAGCATGGACATTATGCCCATTTCAGAGGAAGGAGAGTAGCTGGATATCTGATTCTCCTAGGACCTTTTCCATAGTCTCTTGCTGTACAGCTGAGAACAAACTGATGGGTTAAATCAAATTGCATTTACACTATGCAGTGCCTACACTTACAGTCAGCTATGCTGACTGGTTTTCATACACTGTGTCTTGAATCCTGTCCTCTGCTTTATGGTTACATCAAGTTTGCCATCATCTTTCTGATGGTATCTCACACATCATAGGCATTGTGCAACCTGTTCTCACATTCCCCTATTCATTTACAACTCAGTGTTTTTGTAACCCAGGAAAAGATGCATATGAAGCTATTTGTCCCAGCTACATCCTGCCAAAGGTGATACGGTTTTATAACCTTCAACAGTGCTTAAAGTGCACTGAAAATGTGCACTAATAGCTCAGGCTTATCATCACTTACCACAAAGTAAGCCCTCTCTGCTGACTTGTGCTAGGTAGCCCAGATCATCTTATGTGGCCATGTGCTACAACAGTGACCCCACCACTGCCACGTCTAGAGAGCATCCCTTGATTACTCTACAGCCCATGATTATGATTAAGGTGACCCTTCCTCTTCAGACTCTTGCCTGCAAAGAGGAGCAAGCCACTGTGCCACAGTGTGCCCAGCTAAGTAAGCTACAGCCTAGCAGAGAGGCTGCTTTAGACCACATGCTGCACTTCTAAGCATTGGATCACCAGGAAGCTAGTTGGGACAACCCACAGAGGGTTTGGGTTTGCTACATACACTGCCACATTGGAGATACAGAGTGGAAACTGTAGAGGCTAGAGACAGGGGCTCCTGGGTGGCAAGAAAGCAGGAATTCCTTGAAGCACCAGACTGGGTGCCCACAGCCAGTGCTCCTGAGGAAGGCTGGCAATAGTGTCAGGAGGGAGCTTTCTGCAGAGAATGGGAGAGGGTTCTCAGCAGGCCAATTCTGAAGAAAAGACAGGCTAATAGATTCTGGGCTATTACCTCAGAGCTGCCCTGAAAACCAGCATGTTATAAGGAGAAGGGACTGCAAGAGTCCCTTCAAAGAGAAACAGAGAGTATTTCCTCTTCTTACCACCAGAAGTTTCACAACATGGAAGACTCCAAGCTTTGCAGAATCACAGAATCACCCAGGTTGGAAAAGACCTCAAAGACCATCAAGTCCAACCTGTCACCACAGACCTCATGACTAAACCATGGCACCAAGTGCCACATCCAATCCCCTCTTGAACACCTCCAGGGATGGTGACTCCACCACCTCCCTGGGCAGCACATTCCAATGACAAATGACTCAGTGAAGAACTTTCTCCTCAGCTTGAGCCTAAACTTCCCCTGGTGCAGCTTGAGACTGTGTCCTCTTGTTCTGGTGCTGGTTGCCTGGGAGAAGAGTGGGGGAGGTGTGCAAGCACCATGCAGTTTAATACAAAAAGAAGTGCCTGAGAAATTGGGGAATAAGAGATTTTATGATTCAGTGTCCTGCTACACCAGTAACTAAGTATCTCATCATAAAACAGAATAGACTGGACTTCTGCCTACAGTTTTTAAGATCTTGAAGATTTTTAGTTGTGATCATTAAACCAGAGAATTTACTGCTAATCACTTCACCTTCACGTGTTTGCAAAGCACTGAGTGACTTCTAAAACCTTGTTAACTAAAAGGGGAAACTGAGGCCTACAGAAAGATTAAACTGCTTATTCTAAACATGGTTTTCTGCAATGTACAGAAAGAGGCTGGGACATTGCTCAGATGAGTTGAAGTGTCCTGTACTATCTGAATCGTACTAACCTACGGGAGTCAAACACATCACTGAATGCTGCGCCCCAAACTTTTAACTGCTCTAATCTTTGATGTCACTTTCATTACCCAGGACTGTTTGAGGAACATCTTAGGGAAGAGCCACTTGAGGAAAGTTTCAAAGAATAAAAAATGAATTTCTTTAGATGGCAGGGCCAGGGGGTGTTTTTGTTCTTGCAAAGAGAGTCTCAGGCTACTGCCTGTAAAACATTCCTGCAGATATCCAGATAAGCTCTGCAAAAACTGTAACATCTCGA
Organism: Colaptes auratus; assembly: GCA_015227895.2. Taxonomy (NCBI): domain Eukaryota; kingdom Metazoa; phylum Chordata; class Aves; order Piciformes; family Picidae; genus Colaptes; species Colaptes auratus. Next base: position 6,436,710 of record CM037646.1, on the reverse strand, counting down.
GTGATTTGGGTTTCTTTGGCTTCCACACAGAATCACAGAATAATAGGGTTTGGAAGAGACCTCTGAAGATCATTGAGTCCAACTCCCCTGACAGAGCAGGATCATCCAAAGCAGATCACATGGGGACCAGAAACGGAGGCTCCACCACCTTTCTGGGCAGCCTGTATCAGTGCTCTGCCACCCTCAAAGCAAAGAAGTTCCTTCTCATATTTAGAGAGACCTTCCTATATTCAAGTTTATGCTCATTACCTCTTGTCCTGACACTGGGGACCACTGAGAAGAGTCTGGCCCCAACTTCCTGACACCCACGCCATAGATATTTGTAAGAATAAATAAGATCCCTCTCAGCCTCCTCTTCTCCCATCTAAAGGGACCCAGATGTCTCAGCCTTTCCTCATATGATAGATGTTCCAGGCCCCTAATCATCTTAGCAGCCCTGCACTGGATTCTCTCCAGTAGTTCTTTGTCTTTCTTGAGCTGGGATGCCCAAAACTGGACAGGGTATTCCAGGAGAGGCCTCACCTGTGCAGAGTAGAGGGAGAAGAGAACTTCCCCTGACCTACTTCCAGCAAAGCTGATTGAGTATGAATTTCATCTGTTACTGCTTGGATGCAAAATAATGGTCTTTTTCTGGAGCAGCAAGTGGCACTGTCTTCAGCTTAAGAAGTTCTTAGCCACTGATTTTGTGAAACCTAGGTGGATATAGTGCAGAAGCAACTTTTGAAGCAATTCATTTGCCTTTTTTTAAAGATGTGATATCAGTCCTCTCAGGACATGACACAGGGCTATAGGAGCTTTGGTCCAAGCCAGAATGATCACTCTAAGGCTTATGAAGGCAACACCATTAGCATTAGCAGTTTGCATGGATTAATGGATTTTGTGCTGCAGATACCTGACTTGTTTGCTCCAAATTCCTTCTTTTGTTGACAGGCAGAACACCACAGCTGTGTGCTTCTTTTGTCATTTTTACTCAACATCACCTCCCTCTTCTTTCACAAGACCAGGGACCTGCCTTCAAGAGCAGCTGGTTCTTTCTTCCTACACCCTATTTTTGTTTACGTATCTGTGAAAGTAACAACATATCCTGGTTACAGCGAGAGATCCACGGGTAGCCTTCCAAAACTCTAATAATCTCCCACCTAAAGCAACACTTGGCCATTCACTGGAGATCCATCATTCATGCTCTGATGCTCACAACAAAATCTGTAGGGCTGGAAAAGAAAGCTGCATCAATGCTGCTGAGAAGCATTCTGTACTCTGGGTGCCGGGCTCATGCAGGCCAGTATCAGTTTCATTAGTCCTTGTAGCTGCCAACATCAAGTAGTGACATCAAGAACTTAGCGGCCTCTGCAAGAAGAGATCCCATTTCGCCTCGTTTTCCTCCTTGACCTCTTGACTGCAAGCCTGAATGGCTATCCAGATATTCCTACTGCCATATGTACTCTTGGTAAAGGTGCCTTAGCGTGTTTTTGTCACAGGAATACTCTTATTTTCCCTGCCAGAAATCTCAGTAAAATTGAAGAACTAGTGCTAGAGATACTGCCAAGAGAAGAAAAACAGATTATTTGTTGTTGTTGCTTCAAGACTAGATGGTGAAGGTTGGGACTGCAAGGAGCAAGGTAACATGCTAATCACTGTATCTGACATTAAACACTGTCTATACACTACCCCAATTTCACAGAAGCACAAAATCAATCACAGTATCACCAAGGTTGGAAGAGACCTTAAAGATCATCAAGTCCAACCTGTCACCACAGACCTCATGACTAGACCATGGCATCAAGTGCCACGTCCAATCCCCTCTAGAGCACCTCCAGGCATAGTGACTCCACCACCTCCCTGGGCAGCACATTCCAATGGCTAACAACTTTCTCTGTGAAGAACTTTCTCCTCATTTTGAGCCTAAACATCCCATGGCACAGCTTGAGACTGTGTCCCCTTGTTCTGGTGCTGGTTGCTTGAGAGAAGAGACCAACCCCCTCCTGGCTACAACCGCCCTTCACGTAGTTGTAGACAGCAATAAGCTATATTGAAACAATATAGCTAAAAGAAACAAACCAATGTGCTTGGAGGATCTGAGCAAACATCAGCTAATTCAGTGCATAAATACTTGGGAAACTGGGGCAATAAATGTAACTCAGGCTAAACACTACTGATTGTAATCCCTGCCCTCTCTTTAAGCTAGATCTGTGGCCAGTTCTGGGCCCCTCAGCTTAGGAAGGACATCGAGACACTTGAACATGTCCAGAGAAGGGCAACAAGGCTGGGGAGAGGCCTTGAGCACAAGCCCTATGAGGAGAGGCTGAGGGAGCTGGGGTTGTTTAGCCTGGAGAAGAGAAGGCTCAGGGGAGACATCATTGCTCTATACAACTACCTGAAAGGTGCTGTAGCCAGGAAGGGGTTGGGCTCTTCTCTCTAGGCAACCAGCACCAGAACAAAAGGACACAGTCTCAAGCTGCACCAGGGGAAGTTTAGGCTCAAGCTGAGGAGAAAGTTCTTCACTGAGTCATTTGTCATTGGAATGTGCTGCCCAGGGAGGTGGTGGAGTCACCATCCCTGGAGGTGTTCAAGAGGGGATTGGATGTGGCACTTGGTGCCATGGTCTAGTCTGTGGTGACAGGTTGGACTTGATGATCTTTGCGGTCTCTTCCAACCTGGGCGATACTGTGATACTGTGATAGATACCAGACACCTTAGAAGTTCTCAACCAGAAAAAAAAAGCTGATTGAGATTTCAGATTTGGTTTGCAGGCATTTGGCTGAATATTGTTTGGGGAAGGCAGATGAAACAGTATAGAAATGATGAGAAAATCTACCTAAACACAGGCCCCCACACCACGGGGAAAATCCTGCAGAACACTGGAAGTGCTTGCTTAAAAATGTTATTTGTGAAAAGGAGAGTTACCTGAGAGTCCTCCTGTACTCAGGAATGCACAGCTGATGTTTTTACTTATAGAACTAGACAATCTTCATATCTAGATCTTCTGCCAGTTTTAATTCCTCCTACATGACTCTTAAAGTCTGGCATCTGCCTGGAGCAAAGAAGGGAGAATTTCAGGCATCCTGCTCTTCTGTATCTGCTACATGTTCAGAAGCTGTAGTTTCTGGGTTTCTCCCAGTGCAGCTATTTAACAAAATCTGCAACTATGTAGAATGAAGAAAACTGATAGGTATTTAGAGCACAAAACTTTTTAAAGTGATGTCATTTGAACCAGGGGACAAAGATGGGTCAGAACTGACTAACAGGACAGCGACTACTGTGTCATTTTCTGATCATATTTTTAGGAGAGTAGATTAAAGAGGCAGTTGTTACCCTCCAGCGAGGCCTTCTCTCTGGTGATCTCTAATATTAAAAAGGTATTTCAGCAAAGTTTCTTATAATTAACCTAGGATGGATCTTCTGGCATAAGACTGGCCAAGGAGGGAGATATTTTTTGTGTCATCTGAAGTGTTAGATTTAAAGTTTCCCTACCTAGGGGATATTGGATACTCTCTGGGGAAGAAAAGAAGAAGGTTCTTTTTAAGAGGAACAAATGAATTTGAGGCTAGAGCTGTCTGTCTGTTGTGTCTTGGGAACCATCACTCCACTTAAGCAAGCAGCAGGAACAAGCCTAGCTCTTTGAAATGCAGCACAGACAGCAGTTTTACAAATCAAGGCTTTTAACCTCAACTAGGCCAAAGGACAGCTAAGGGGAGGGAGGGAATTAAGAGACAAGTAATTATCAAAGGCTTGAGGATTTTAGCTTCCACAGGCAGAACTGACAGCAGGAGAGAGCTTCAAGGTTCAGGTGCTGCAAGACAAAACCAGGAAGCCAGGGTCTGACCTGGCTTGCTTAGAAGCAGGGAGCCAAAATAAATGTACTATTCACCTGCTGACCTGCTTGTCATGGCATGGCTTTGCACTAAGGATTAAACACCAAAGCCATGACTCCTTCTCAGGGCAGCGGTCCTCAAATGAAGACTGTGCATGGAGAAGCTCTGCCTCTGGGGCTGAGGAGCAGTGGTGGTGGCTGCTCCTCCAGGGCTGGGTACAAAAGGATCCCCAGGGCAGTACAGCCTTGTCCCACCACCCATGGCCAGAGACAGCAGCTGCATCTGAGAGGATGCAGGCTCAGCGTGCTGGGGCAGACCAGCCCTAAAGGCCAACCAACAGGGTCAGCTCCAGGTATGGCTGGGAGGGCCTACGGGGACAGGCAATGTCAGGACAGCAGCCCACAGGTGGACATCCACAGTGAGGTGCTCCAAAGGCACACCTCAGCTGGGGACAGGCACCCCACCAGCCAGGCACCCCACCAGCCAGGCCTCAGCTGAGCTTAGATAGACCCCTGGGCAGGTGGGTGTGGGGAGGTCCCGGTTCAGGCTGGTCAGGGCTACCAGGGCCCAGTGGCACCTATCATTCCCACACTCTGAGATGAACCCCCAGCCTGATGGTGGTGCTTACAGCTGGATGTGGGCCTGGCCTATTAGCCTCCTGAAAACTTAAAAAGTACTAGCTTTACACTTTTTTTCTGCTTGGTATACTCCTGTACTCCTTTTATGCAGTGCTTGTTTTGCACTATTTTAATTTGTTTGCTACACTTTGTGAAAAACTTTTTCAATGGAGTTCCTTAAACTCAGTCCTATTGCTCAGGTTGGTTGGTTCTCTGAGTCAGTGGGATCCCACTCACCTCTGGGATCCACAGCTTGCCTTAAATCTACAACTGGAAATAATCTGTGGACTATTTTCTCCACAGGTCCCCATACATGTGTTGGAGATGAACAATTCCTTTCATTTAAACCTTAGCTAATGCAATCCCCTGAGGCTACAATAGCCTTCCCCATATCCCTGGGGCAAGCTCCCTTGCAGTGTTGCAGCAAGTTGTGCACTGATGAGACTTAGTATCATAGTATCAGTCAGGGTTGGAAGGGACCACAAGGATCAGCTAGTTCCAACCCCCCTGCCATGGGCAGGGACACCCCGCACTAGATCAGGCTGGCCAGAGCCTCATCCAGCCTGCTCTTAAACACCTCCAGGGATGGGGCCTCAACCACCTCCCTGGACAACCATTCCATTCCACTCTCATGGTGAAGAACTTCTTCCTCACATCCAGCCTGAATCTCCCCACCTCCAGCTTCATTCCATTCCCCCTAGTCCTATCACTACCTGATAGCCTGAGAAGTCCCACCCCAGCCTTCTTGTAGGCCCCCTTCAGATACTGGAAGGCCACAATGAGGTCACCTCGGAGCCTTCTCTTCTCCAGACTGAACAGCCCCAACTCCTTCAGTCTTTGGCTTCCCACGAAATGCCTATGAGTCCTCGCTCTCTGGTGTGCAAGGAGAGTTAATAATTTGTGAAATGCAACCTTCCCAACAAAATTTCATATCTGCTTCTGTAGCTTTAATCTCCTTTGCTGGAAAAAGGAAGATAAACAGTGAATGGAAATAATCATACTGCTGTGCCACAGCTGCATATTTTCTTTTCAGTCAGCTTCTAAGAGACCTTCAGTTAATCCTCTGAAATGTTCAGTTCTCAGTTCAAGTTTGAAATATCTTTTTGTTCCTTGCCTTGTTTGTTCAGTGCCTCACTCCCACTATTCTACAGGAAAAGAAGACAATGTGAACAACTAAGCCAGAAATAACACATACACCAAGCTGCCACAACCAAGAGAGACTCGTGGATAATCTGATGAACATGTTATTCGTGTTTTCCTTCATCTATTTTCTACCTAAGCCATTGCACTGTATCTCACACCAAGAACCCTGAAACAAAATTTTGCATTTTTAACACAGAACAAAGAGACTGGAGGAGGAGGAAAAAGGAGTTTAGAATAGAATGAAGTATTGACAGAAACATGGTGTATGCCTCACTGCCTCACATCAGTCCGGATTGATCATGCCAGTTTTGGAAAGGGACAATTATCTTTACGGCTCCATCTTCCACAAGGAAAAAAGTTTCCACAAGGCATTTTCAAACACCATTTCCTGGCTTTCCAAAACAGCTCCTCCAGCTGGAGGCCAGTCACCAGTGGCGTGCCCTAGGGATCAGTGCTGGGCCCCATCCTCTTTAATATCTTCATTGATGATCTGAATGAGGGGATTGAGTCAGTCATCAGCAAATTTGCAGATGACACCAAGTTGGGAGTGGATGTTGATCTGTTAGAGGGCAGAAGGGCTCTGCAGAGGGACCTTGACCGACTGGATAGATGGGCAGAGTCCAACAGGATGGCATTCAACAAATCCAAGTGCCAGGACTCCACCACCTCCCTGGGGAGCACATTCCAATGGCTAACAACTCTCTCTGGGAAGAACTTTCTCCTCACCTCCAGCCTAAACCTCCCCTGGCACAGCTTAAGACTGTATCCTCTTGTTCTGGTGCTGATTGCCTGGGAGAAGAGACCAACCCCCTTTTGTCTACCACCTCCCTTCAGGTAGTGGTAGACAGCAATGAGGTCTCCCCTGAGCCTCCTCTTCTCCAGGCTAAACAATCCCAGCTCCCTCAGTCTATCCTCACAGGGCTTGTGCTCGAGGCCTCACACCAGCCTTGTTGCCCTTCTTGCTCTATACTCAATAGAAAACTGGTGCAGTTATATCCTTCTGCAAAAGTTAATATGTTAATATGACATTAATAGGCCTGTGATTTGAGAAAATCACAGAGCCACAGAACAATTCAGGTTGGAAAAGACCCTTGGGATCATCAAGTCCAACCATTAACCCTACCCTACACAGAGCTCACCCCTACACCATATCCCCAAGCACCACATCTAAACAATCTTTAAACACATCCGGGGTTGGTGACTCAACCACCACCCTGGGCAGCCTATCCCATTCTTTCTGTGATTTTTTTTCCCCTAATGTCCAGTCTAAACCTAGTTGCAGCTTGAGGCCATTCCCTCTTGCTCTATAGCTAGTTACAGGTGAGACAAGACCAGCCCCAACCTCTCTGCAACGTCCTTTCAGGTAGTTGCAGAGAGCAATGAGGTCTCCCTCAGCCTCCATGTCTTCAAACTAAACAGCACCAGCTCCTTCAGTTGCTCTTCATAAGATTTATTCTCCAGGCCCTTCACCAGCTTCATTACCCTAATACTTTCCTTAATTACTACAGAATTAAGACATTTAATAGGATTTTCTTTGCTGTCCTATCCACCTCTCTACTGTTTTTGCTGGAGCAGTAAAGAAACATTTGTAGGTTTATTGGTTTTGGCAGTAGAACTACATCTTATATTACAGCAATTTCCTTCTCACACCTTTAAAACATTTCTAAATGGATCATCGTGTCTGTGAGTAAATGTTTGCCTAATCTACACATCCTCCTAGCAAGCCCTGGCATGTTTACAAGCATGGAATAAATATTTTCTTCTCTGAAACAGTTGTAAGCTATTTGTCTCCAAGATTTTATCTTTATATCTAAATCAGTCATACCTGATGTGACAGAGCACTGGAGCAGGCTGCCCAGAGAGGTTGTGGAGTCTCCTTCTCCGAGACTTTCAAAACCCACCTGGATGCATTCCTGTGCAGACTACCCTAAGTGACCCTGTTCTGGCAGGGGGGTTGGACCCAATGATCTCTGGAGGTCCCTTCCAACCTCTAATATACTGTGACACCTGAGAAACTATTTCTGTGCAGTACCTTCTGAGTCATGTTTAACAAGAACACATTTTTCTCTTTTTCTTTCTTACTGCACATGAACTTAATACCTCACGGCCTGATTAAAATGTCAGAAAGTAAGTAGACATTCCAGCAGCTTGACACAGCTCTCCCTTTAATGTCTACGAAGTGATTGTTTTGTGTTGTACAAAGAGCATGTACTCAGGGTTTTGATAAGCATTTTCAGTCCTTGTCTTTGGGCTTTTTTGAAATAATTTTCCTCCTGTCTCTTCATGAATGCTGGAAGCTACTTCAGCCTCTGCTATGTTCAACAAGACCAAATTCAACAAGACCTTGCTGCAGGGTACTGCATCTGGGTCAAGGCAACCCCAGGTACAAATCCAGGCTGGGCAGGGACTGGCTGGAGAGCAGCCCAGAGGAGAGAGACTTGGGGGTGCTGGTGGATGAGAAGCTCAACAGGAGCTCTCAGTGTGCACTTGCAGCCTGGGAAGCCAATCAGATCCTGGGCTGCATCAGGAGAAGTGTGGCCAGCAGGTCAAGGGAGGTGATTCTCCCCCTCTGCTCAGCTCTGGTGAGACCCCACCTGGAGTACTGCCTCCAGTTCTGGAGCCCCTATTACAAGAGGGATCTGGAGGTGCTGGAAGGTGTCCAGAGAAGGGCCATGAGGATGATCAGAGGGCTGGAGCTCCTCTCCTATGAGGACAGACTGAAGGAGTTGGGGCTGTTCAGTCTGGAGAAGAGAAGGCTCTGAGGTGACCTCATTGTGGCCTTCCAGTATCTGAAGGGGGCCTGCAAGAAGGCTGGGGAAGGACTTCTCAGGCTATCAGGTAGTGATAGGACTAAGGGGAATGGAATGAAGCTGAAGGTGGGGAGATTCAGGCTGGATGTGAGGAGGAAGTTCTTCACTGTGAGAGTGGTGAAGGCCTGGAATGGGTTGTTCAGGGAGGGTGGTTGAGGCCCCATCCCTGGAGGTGTTTAAGCCCAGGCTGGATGGGGCTCTGGCCAGCCTGATCTAGTGTGGGGTGTCCCTGCCCGTGGCAGGGGGCTTGGAACTAGCTGATCCTTGTGGTCCTTTCCAACCCTGACTGATACTATGATACTATTTCCTTGTGCAGCCTTCCCTACTGCTCCGTGTTAGGGCATGCTGGCTGCCTCTTGGAGACTCCCTCTTTGGACCTTTTAGTGTCCACTCTCCTCCACCCATATTCATTGCTGTTGTTTCTGATGTTCATTTAATGTCATCCAGGATGACACTTTCAACACTTGGAGCCTTGTTGGGGTTTTGCATCCTGGTGCAGTTTGATTGTTGTTTTCTAAGTTTAAATTGGGAAATTCCATTTAGATTTTCCTCGGTTTTAGACATTGACATCCTATTGCAAGGTGCCCTTGGACCAGATAGTCTCTCCCCAACATCTTTTCTCTCAGTTTTGTTGCAAGGACTTGAACTGTGATTCCATGTGGAAGTTCAGTGTTCTTTGGTACCTGGTGGACTATTCTTAACTCACCTTTTATTCTTGACAGACACCTAACCTCTGATCCAGCAACTTTAACAGCGGCTTTACTTCCTTTTCACGTGGCTCTCTGGACATTCAGAGTGAGACACAATTTGCACCTGAACATCTCCAATTTGCCTGCCATGCTCCCGTGGAGTTTCAGACACTTGGGAGTTTCAGTTCCCTCTCCTCATATACAAGTTCTTGTGCAGCTTCTTGACACACTCTTTCCTACCTTGCTCCTGGCACAATTGCCTGTGCTTGGCTGCTAATGAAGTTGTGTACAAAGGTGATGATACTGGTACCAGTGAGTGCTTGTCCACAGTAGCCAAACTGAAGTCAGAGTTGGTGGCTTAGAATTAAGAGGAGCCTATAATACAAAAACCTCTGGAGAGGCACCTCCACATCCCTCTGCTGGTTTCCTCCTGGCAGGGCAGGCAGGAGGGTCTGGCAGCAGGGCAGTGAAGCAGCTGTGGGAGCACAGGACGTGCTCCTTGAACAGACCAAGGACGTTCCCTTGCAGGGCGGCAAGATGAGTACCATTCACCAGCCTCCTGTTTGCCCAGAGTAAACAGAGGCACAGGTATTGCAGATGGTATCAGTAACAGATTAGGCTGCTGTAGCATATTAGCACCAGGATTTCAGCTTCCCTGAGCGAGATTTAAATATTCCTGTAGCACCATTTTTTCCTTCTTTCTGGATCAAATTGATCACTGATCCAAATCTATGATCATGAGTCTGGACAGCAGACTGTCTTGAATCTAAAAGGAGAGATTTCTCCAGTCTGATTTACTCCTTAGTTTTCTGCAATGTTGACATTGTGTGTGACGTAAATATTCAGTCCTAACACCTATAATGTCTGCATTTAGATCATGGGGCAAAGCCAAAAGAATGTTCAGGCTTGGGGAGAGAGAGAGAGAGACAGACAGCAGGAGAGACAGAAATGACCCAGCAGCCATTGTGGTAGACCATTGTTTGACCACTTGAGAACTGTATGACCTTTGAGTTTACTGAGAAATATTAATAAACATGTGAACATAGAGAACCATTTCTCTTCTCTGAAAGCTTATTGTGTGGTTCAGGTTTTTGGAAGAGACTTCTGTAACATTTGTTTGTGTCAAAGATAAAAGACAATTCCTTCTAGCTACCTTTACTTAGCACCAATGCACACATTGTGTAGTCTTTCCTGTAGAGCATGAAAAGAAACAGCGACTCCAGTGAGCATAAATATTCAAGGACAGGAGAGAATATTCTGTCCCCATCATGCACTCTTTAAATAAATCTGTTTAGTTTTAGTGGTTTTGGTTTTGTTGTTTGGTTGGTTGGTTTGTTGTTTCCCCCACCCCACCCCAGGAGGCACAATCAATTCTGCAGAATAAGGAGAGAAGGGTGGAACAGAAAATTATGTGCATTATGATGGGGAACAGAGATGGTTACCAGCAGCCCTGTGAGGGAGTTAACAAGCACAGGTCCCAAGATGATGTGCATGAAAGGGAACATAATATCAGGGTTAAAGCAAAGTCACCGCAACTGCAATTGCACGTAGGCAAGGACGTGCCTCCAAGGCACCATTATGGGAAAAGCAACCAGCAGGCCAGTGTGCTCCTCTGAAGCACACTCATGCATGCAGCATGAGCAGTGACCAGGAGGAATTTATTAGAGATCTCTGTGCAGTTGCAGGGCTGTGGTCTTTTCGGGATCAGAGACATGGAATGGCCTGCATGGCTGGAGCACGCCAAATGGAGGGATGCAGGCTCTTAAGAAGGATAAATTGGGAAGATGATGAGGAGGAGCAGGAGGAGTTGCTCTCTGTGTGACAGGACAGCTTGAGTGCATAGAGCCTTGCCTGTGGATGGATGATGAGCCAACTAAGTGCCTCTGGGTAAGGACTGTAAAGCTGACCAGTATGGATAACATTGTAGTGAGCATCTGCTATGGGCCACCTGACTAGGAAGAACGAGTGGATGAGGTCTTCTGCTGACAGCTGCAAGTAGCTTGATATTCCCAGCTCCTCATCCCCTTGGGGGACTGCCAAGCACCCTGATGAATGCTGGAAGAACAACACAGTAGGGCATCCAAGAGGCTCTTGGATCAATATCAATATCAAATTCCTCACTAAAGCAAAAGCAGAGCCAACAGAGAGAGATGCTCTGCTGGATCTCATACTTAGTTACTGCACAGGGCAGCATCCTCTGTCCAGACAAAGATGCCTATTCAGGATGATAGAACCAGGAACAAATATAAAAGACAATGTTTTAAGACAAAAGTTTTCATTCAAGCCTAATGATTCAGGCAAGGAATGAACACTTGTAGCAATTCATAGTATCAGACAGGGTTGGAAGGGACCACAAGGATCAGCTAGTTCCAACCCCCCTGCCACGGGCAGGGACACCCCACACTAGATCAGGCTGGCCAAAGCCTCATCCAGCCTGGTCTTAAACCCCTCCAGGGACAGGGCCTCAACCACCTCCCTGGACAACCCATTCCAGGGCTTCACCACTCTCATGGTGAAGAACTTCCTCCTCACATCTAGCCTGAATCTCCCCACCTCCAGCTTCATTCCATTCCCCCTAGTCCTATCACTACCTGATAGCCTAAAAAGTCCCTCCCCAGCCTTCCTGTAGGCCCCCTTCAGATACTGGAAGGCCACAATGAGGTCACCTCGGAGCCTTCTCTTCTCCAGACTGAACAGCCCCAACTCCTTCAGTCTGTCCTCATAGGAGAGGTGCTCCAGCCCTCTGATCATCCTTGTGGCCCTTCTCTGGACACCTTCCAGCACCTCCAGATCCCTCCTGTAATAGGGGCTCCAGAACTGAATGCTGTACACCAGGTGGGGTCTCAGCAGAGCTGAGTAGAGGGGGAGAATCACCTCCCTTGACCTGCTGGCCACACTTCTCCTGATGCACCCCAGGATCTGATTGGCTTTCCGGGCTGCAAGTGCACATTGAGAGCTCCTGTTGAGCTTCTCGTCCACCAGCACCCCCAAGTCTCTCCTCTGGGCTGCTCTCCAGCCAGTCACTGCCCAGCCTGGATTTGTGCATGGGGTTGCCTCAACCCAGGTGCAGGACCCTGCCCTTGGTCTTGTTGAAGCTCATGAGGTTGGCTTGTGCCCACCTCTCCAGCCTGTCAAGGTCCCTCTGGATGGATCCCTTCCCTCCAGCGTGTCTGCTGCACCACACAGCTTGGTGTCATCAGCAGACTTGCTGAGGGTGCACTCAATGCCACTGTCCATGGCACCCACAAAGATGTTGAACAAGACAGGTCCCAGGACTGATCCCTGAGGGACTCTGCTTGTCCCTGGCCTCCACTGGGACATGGACCCATTGACAGCCACTCTCTGGGTGTGGTCATCAAGCCACTTCTGTATCCATCTAGTGGTCCACCCATCAAACCCATGCTTCACCAGTTTGCAGACCAGGATGTCATTTTAAGGTGGGAAAAGTATGGGATATAGAGTGAGGGCAAGGTTATTAAAGAGAAAAAGCTGTAAAAGAACCATCAAAATTCATGTTCACTTCTGGGATTTTCTTATCATAAAATTCAATTTTCAAACATTGTTACAAAAATCTCAGGCAGGTTTGAAGAAAGGTTTTGTGGAAGGAGAAAAATGTGTGGAAGGCAACAGCAATTGCAGCCCTTATAGAAGGTGAGAAAAATCAGTATTCTGAAAACCCAGCATATGGATATGAACTTTTCATCTGGAACACGAGCCTCTAGACTCGTGGTTTAGCCTCCTTTTCAACCACAATTAGGAGGTAAATAAGAAATACACCACCCATGAACGTTTTCTAACCCTGCTGCCTTTGCACAGAGCCGAGCTGCTTGAGGTGCTCCACGATGGAGAACAGCAATCCCTCACTCTCTCCTTTGAGATGAGCCCCTTAAACTCGGAACAGCCTGCCGGAGGCATGCTTGGCACCTGCGGGCCCTGGATTTGCCTCAGACATTGTAGTGAGTATTGCAGCAGTCACAGAACAGTTGGGGCGGCAAATCTGCTTTTTTAAGCCTTCAGCTCTTTCTGTGAAGGCTATGACAGTGGCTGCACTGGTACTAAAGGATGAGGAAACATTGCTGGGTTTGAAAAACTTCCCTCTCGGCTTTACTTGCTGTGGCTTGTCACGGAGGATTAAACTCCCTGCTTTCCCCCACTGTATCAGCTCCCCAGGACAGATCTGCACCTTATTTGCACTGTGTTGCCTTCTCTTCTCCATGTCAGCAATGCTCACATTGCAAATTCATGACTAATCTCTTCTACTGATTTTATCTTAAAACAGAAAACTAAAGCAAAGGAAAGTAAAGGCAATAAAAGGCCACACCAGGTGTTAACAAAGTGAAGTGGCAGCTGAGCAGCAATGCTGACCAACTGGCAGGACGAAGAATGAAACAGCAGAGAGTCTGCAGCCCTGTCCCCGACTGGAAGATGATTTCCCTTTTAACAGCCTGTTGAAAAAGTCTGCCAGTGACCTGTAGCCCAAAAAACAACTCTAAGAGCCAGTGCTGGCACTGCAGGCAGCACCACCAGCAGCTGCCACTGAACATGGGCTCCAGAACACCATGGCAGAGTCTCTGCTGCTCTGTCACATGTTCACTCCCTCAGTTCCTGCTGCCAAGGTACAGCGCCCAGCAGGGAGCAGGGGGTGAAGCCTGAGCCTGACAGGCTGAGGGGTGAAGAGGAGAGGAGTGGGGCATGGCCGGAGGTGGCAATACGGGGAATGAGGCTCAGCAAAGGAAACAGAAGGATGATTCAAGACCCTTGAGAGCGTTTGCACAAAGTGCCTCGGAAACTTGAGAAGCAGCACAGTAGAAAGCATGACGGAGCTTGTCTGAAAGACACACAGAAAGCCATGGAGATTAGTGCAGAAGTTGGCAGCTCGTTAATGATGAAAGGCAACGAGTAGGGTGGGGATAAATAACAGAGAGCCTTGGAAACTAAGGCATCTAGCCAATATTTGATGTAACTAGAAAAGCATATGGCTAGAAGAGGGAGGAAAAGAGAGAGCAAGTGGATCATATGTTGTCAACCCAACTGCAAGAAATAAGATTTTAGGACAAGTGCCCAACAGAGCTATCTTGTAATTAAATTAAAGACAGCAATGTCATGGGGATAGCATCTGGCAGGCTCTACAACCATTTCAGCACAATCTTTTGACAGGACAGCACAGCTTTGCCAGCTGAGCCCTGGCAGCAGAGGAAACTCTGAGCATGGCTACCTGCCAGAGGAATGATGCTCACTGCCCCACACCAGCAAAAGCCCCGTACTGGTTCTGCTCGCACCTCAGCAAGGGATCCGTGCCAGCAGCCTGCCAGCTTAGACGGGTGATGGTTGGGCAGGCACTCTGCTTCTACACTGCCTATGTTGCAAGTTGCTCTCTTGTTCCAAGTAAGAAGTGGAGGCTTTGAAAAGTATCACTAGCATCTGCTCACCACAAATGTATCTGCACTACCCAAATGGAAAAGCACTTGGATGTCTGTTTCTCCCAGTACCACTTTTTCCTCCTAGTTCTTCTTCACCCATTCACAGCTTGGGAAAAGCAAAATTAAAATAGCAAGACCTTTAGCAACAAGTCAGCTCTTCTGAAGCCTACAATCACACCCATGCTACACAATTCCTCTACAAATTTTGGATGTGACAAAGACCATCCCATTTCTCCTTGACCCTTGCTCCTCCTCCCGTAGACTCTTACTAGTGAATCTCCAAGGCCTCTTCACAGCTCTCAGCTTCAGCTTCTATCCCTTGTGAGAAATGCAGTGGTTTCTGCCACTCTGCTCTGCTCTTGGTTCCAAAAGAGGCCATGAACAAACCCTAAGAGGCCAGGCCAAGTGGTGGTTACTAAGCCTAACAGTTTCAAAACAACCTCTGGCTTCAAATGCCCCTGAACAGTGGGTACTGAGAAGATATCAAGGGGGAAGAGCACTTTGGTTGTGCCCTACTGCTTATACTGTGGTCCTAATCATCCCACACTGACCAAGTATTGCCTGAAATGATATTTGATTAGACTCAGCATGGCAGCTCTAATGGCAGCCCTTCCCTACCTAAAAGAGGAATGCTGCTGCTTCTTCCTTGGATGGATGGAGATTTCCCTGGCAAAACTTCTGACAGTCTAACTGCCTTCCCCACCTAGCACCTTTGTTTCCCCACTGGACAGATTTGCAGGTTTTACAGGTCCCTCCCATTGGGAAGCTGTTAGAAAACCTAATATTTTTCTTCCTCACCACACAATTTTACTGTGAAACTTTTGGTCCCTTGATAGAAAAGTGATAAATCAATCTCTTGCAGCCTGGTCAGATAAGAAAGCAAAGCATCTCTGTCCCACACAGGAAATCTTTACTCTTTCAGAGATCCTAACAGGCTTTCTGCTGTTTTAAATTAATCCCAAATCAATTTAAAGACCGAGAAGAACTCCTGTCCATACAAGCAATTTACCAGCTGCAGGATTCACTGTGTTTAATTTGTGGAAACCAGATGCAGTGTTCACATCTGGTGCCAGTTAGTTCTGTAGCCTCATGCTCTGCTATGGCCTACAGCAAGAAATTTCACCTTAAGTGTTCATAGAACAGCCTAGGTTGGAAGGGATCTTAAGAGATCACCTACTCCAACCTCCCTGCCATGGGCAGGAACATCTCTCAAACAGAGCCGGCTGCTCAAGGCCTTATCCAGCCTGGCCTTGAACACCCCTAGGGAGGAGGTATCTACAACCTCCCAGGGTAGCCTATTCCAGCATCCTCCCACCCTCATACTGAAGAAATTCTTCCTAAGATCCAGTCTAAACCTACTCTCCCTCAGTTTAAAACCATGCCCTCTTGTCCTATTGCTAGATGCCCTCATGAAAAGTCCCCCTTCAGCCTTCCTGTAGGATCTCTTCAGGTATTGGAAGGCAGCTACAAGGAGGGACCTTGGTCCCTCCAGTGTCTTCTCTAGGCTCCTTCAGCTTGCCCTCATAGCAGAGCTGTTCCAGCCCTTAGATCATCTTTGTGGCCCTCTTCTGGATTCATTGCAATAGCTCTGTGTCCTTCTTATGATGGGGACACCAGAACTGAATACAGTATTCAAGGTGGGTCTCACCAGAACAGAGTAAAGGGGAAGAATCACCTCTCTTGACCTGATGGCCACACTCCTCTTGATACAGCCCAGGACACGATTTGCCTTCTGGGCTGCATGAAGGCACTGCTGGCTCACACTGACCTTCTCATCAATCAATACACCCAAGTCTCTTTCTTCAGAGCCACTCTCAACCCACTCTGCACCCAGCCTGGCTTTGTGCCTGGGATTGGCCTGGCCCAGATGCAGGACCTTCTGCTGTGTTCCACTATTACAAGTAAGTGCTGCTCTTTGATTAAACTATCTTTTGTCTTAGATGTATTGATGTCTGGAGGTGAAGTTTGGCATCAAGACAAAAAGAACATGTAAGCATTTGATCAGGTGTATGCTGGAGCATTCAGCATGCAAGCCACTAGCATTCAGCATGCAAGCCACTAGCTCCTTCTACCCTTCCACAACCATGCAAGCAAAACAATTTCTCTCACATCCACATATTGCAATCGTATTCATTCCACACCAAGAGAAACCCCTCAAGCAACTCATCTTTTTCTATCCATGCTCAGTGTGAGAGTTAAAAAAGCACCTGGAATGGTAACAACAGCCTCCCATTAAAGGAGATGAACCAAATCGTGCAGCTCCGTGCACTTTCAAAGCATTCCTCACCAGGTCTTGATTCTGTGTGTGTCTGTTTCTCCTCACTGACAGCTACTTCAATAGACACAGTAGCTTTGTCTCAAATCTTTTGAGCAGTCTAATTTCAACCACAGGAGCAGAGCCACCAGATTTTCTAAATACTGAACCTTCAAATTATTGTTTGTTTATGGAGACAAATACCGAGTAAGGTATCATCATCAATTTTACCTGAATTGCTTTATTTAAGAATCTAGAGTTTCCTGAAGTGGCTGATTTTCTGGATGAGGTGCATGCTGTAGCCATTTATTACTTCTCTTTTTTTTTAAAGAGAGATCAAACAACCTCCTGCCTGTTCCTCAAGGTGATGCTTTTGAATCTGCTTGCCCAACTGGATGGTTACCATAGCTCCCTGCCATGGCTGAATGCTGCCTTGCCTCCCTGACTTTGACAAATCAATTCTTGAATACCGAATGGCTTTCTGCAGTACCATGTTGGTCTTTTGCCAGGATTAATTTATTACTGAGGCTGAAAAAACCAAAGAGTAAAAATATACACACACATGCATATTGTTCTACAATAAAGTACAGCCGTGTTCGCACAAAGTTGGACCAAAAAGCTGGTGAAGGCTTTTGGAGAAGAGTGTTTATGAGACAGCAATGAGCTGTGGGAGTTGCTCAGTATAGTCAGTAGCAACATTTCCCTCTCCTGAGCTCTGGGGACTGGGAAAACAAATCACAGGACTATCAGTAGAGCAAGAGAAGCCAGGGCCTGCTTCAGAATAACAGGCCCCAGTTTTGTTTGTCAGTCTTTGAGGCAGTACCTTTTGTTCTCCTTGCTCCTCAGGTGCTGCAGCCCTGGCATCAGTAGATCCTCTCATCCCATCCCAGCACCTCAGACCTTGCTTTCTCTGAGCCCCACACTCCCCCATCACAGAGGGAAAAGGACACAGGATGAAGGGACAGTTGGAAAGGTTGTTCAAGGAACAACACTGCCGTGCCTCCTTCCTGCTTTCTGCTCTTGCTACCTCGCCAAAGCACAGAGCTCAAGTGAGTAAGTGCAGCAAAGCAGTACAGCTCAGACCCCACTTCATCTTTGGTGTTTTAGAAAGCCCATACTCAGCCTAAGTCAGAAATGCTCTCATGCAGTACTCACCCTGTCCTCTGGCAGCCTGCTCTGCTCCTCAGCTTGCTTCTCCTTTCAAAGTTG
Organism: Colaptes auratus; assembly: GCA_015227895.2. NCBI lineage: Eukaryota > Metazoa > Chordata > Aves > Piciformes > Picidae > Colaptes > Colaptes auratus. Next base: position 6,418,756 of record CM037646.1, on the reverse strand, counting down.
AGGTTCAGATCACATTTGATATCTAGTTTCAGTCTTGACAAAGTCCCATTTCAGTCCAGCCCTACTTTAACACCTGAACAAACATCAGATTTTCAGCTGTGGCCACCGACTAACATCACCAACAAGTCAGGACAAAAATATTCAGGTACATTTTGTTAGTTGAGATCTAATATTTGTAAAACCAGCCTGGGATATCTTAAAATCTTTTATGAATGAGCGGGACTTACCCTCTACCTCCAAAGTTAAGGTAGCATCATTGTTCCCCTTGAAAAGCAGAGGAAACTAATACACTGTATAAACACACAAGATGTGATTAAAGGAAGAATTCATTTCAAGGTGGAAGTTAATGAGCAGGAACAAAGAAAAACAAAGCAACCTTCAGAATTTAAATGCTAATTTTATAGTTGTAACTTGTGGCTAGTCACCAGGCACCAGCAAGCCTGCCAGGAGTGCTTACCTACAGTATGGTAGATTACAGCAGACCCCTTATGCATCACTGCTCAGACAGCAGGATCAGAGGAATTATCCAGGCTGTCTCTGCCCAGCATTCAGAACTTCAGCTTGTGGCAGTTTACAAAGACCTCAGTTTTACTTTCCAGTAAATAACATAAAATAATCACCATGGGAACAGTCCTCCCTTGTGACTTTGCAATTCAGGTCACCTGTGAGTGAAAATATTCTTCAGGAGGACTCTATCCAGTTCCCAGCGCCACCCACAGAGTCTTCCCATCCCCTACAACGGAGGCTAAACAGGCCATTACATAATATTTGGGACTCTATGTTTTCAGGCTTTGGGGCATTCATCCTTCCAAGTGTTTCGAGATACAATCCATCATTTTTCTACCCTCAGCACTCTTGGCCGCCTCTGGAGGAGTACCAGCAGCAACGGAAGTAAAACTCAATCAGCTGATCCTGGCTCAGAATCGAAAATGACTGCTTTGTATTTGAAAATCATCTAGTCTCTTTCAGAGGAAAATGGCATTTATTCAAATGTTCAAATCTACCTACAGAGTGGAAAACCAGTTAGCCTTCACAGTCCATAACACTTCCAAGGGGCGAGCTTCATGACACGAATCATTATGCTCAAATTTTTTCATGACCAGTTAAGTCTTCAAGAGCAAATATCAGGAAGAAAACATAGACCAACAACAACTTTCTCATTTTCAGTGTTTATGCTGTATATGATCTGCTTTTGTGGTCATACAGACCAGTTTTTTTTTACCCCAAATCAAGGAAACCTACAGTATTAAACTCACTGTTGAGCTTGTGTTTGTGCTAACTGCAGCCAGAGAAGCCACTACATCAGGGCCACTCTTCAGAGATCTAATTTTTCACAGCAATCTTCTACACCATATTTGAGACATAAGCAACAATTTTGTTCTGACTGCTTTACCACCAGTCATTAAAACTGCCACTTGTTGCTTGAATAATATGAGAAATAACTGGTCTAGGGGCTGCACTAGACCTGCTGCCTCACCTCTACATGTTGGCTGCCGAGCCCCTGGCCTTCAGATGGCTTCTTCACAGCAGCCTGTACTCTTCCAACACCACTTCCAGTAAAAGGCCTAAAAACTCATAGATGCACATCTGGTTTTAAGAGCTGATCTTTTACCCAGCAATTTCACCTTGAAAATTAATGGAAGTGAGTTACCTGTTGACAGTCACAAGAATAAATTCAGGGAAGGGATGAAGTAGCTGCCATTTAGGCTGTTGCAAATACTCCTTTGTCCCAGGTGGGAATCTGGCAATTGCACATTCATCCATAGTCATGAAGGATGGCAAACAAACGATTTGAGAATGGTCCTTTCACAAAACACAAAGTCACAGTCATCACAGATTTCAGATAAAATGTTATCTGTTTTAGCAGCATATTTTACAGATCTTCAAAGTCCCCCCTCCCTTAAGTGAAGCTTTATTTCCCTAAAGCAGGTGCAATGAAACCAGGCACAGTGACTTTGTTTGTAAAGCAGATCACTCCCATCTTATCAGTTCCACCCTTTCCCTTAATCCACTGAATCACAAATCCAAGCTGCCCAAAGACTTGGGTCATTGTACATACATAAACTCAGGCTGTATCTATGAATCTTGTCTAAAATGGACGTTAACAGCTTGAGGAAGTTACCCATCTACAGTGCAATCTGTTGTCCTAGCCACCCTCCTAGCACCCCAAACAAGCTGACAGAGGCTTAGTAATAAACCTAAAACCTGCCCCAGGAAGAATAAGGAAATGTCATGTTTTAACTTGAGAACTAACATGGGATTTAGAACATTAACCCATGACTTCCACGAAGTGTTTGGGTTTTGTTTGGTTGGTTGGTTGTTTTTTTCCCAGTGGCTTTCTTCCCTTTCTCCTTTGTTGTGATCATGGGTTTGGGTTTCTTCACTGACCTACTATAATTTCTCCAGGACAGCACTCAAAAACATAGCCCTCATATAGCAAAATTTTATACATTTACTATAAACCAAACACATTTGTGCAGGATCCTTGATAATTTAGGCATACAATTAAGCCATGGATGTCACCTGCAAGCATTTGTATGAGTAACCAGCAATCTCCCAATTAAGCCATTTCAAAACTTTCATGTCCCTTAAAAATCATCTCAGCAAATGACTTACTGCGTGATGGTTCTCTACAGCACGAGTGAAAACAATGCGGCTCGCTCAGACCAGGGGCCACATCTGCCACAGGTGGAAAGCTGGTCATTGGAAAGCAGCATGCATTATGTCTTGAAGTTTGTACAGTATCTGCCCTCAAGCAACAGAAGTTCTCACTCTTTTCCAGGCTACAGCCACTCTTTCTGAGCCTCATTACTGCTCAGTGTTTCTTCTGTAGTCAGGGGTTTACAAGTGTGTGGGAAGACAGAAGCCCAGAATGGCATATAAATAGTTTTAGTGGAACAGAGTCTGCAGCTAGCTTTCAGGCATTAGAATATCAGCTGCTGTCAGGATCAAAAAACAAAGTTCATCAATTTACTTTTTTTTTTAAATGCTTGAAGAAAATGAAGAAAAAAAATCAAAACAATCCCAAACAAAAACCCCAAACCCACAAAGAAAAGCCCTCTGTACCTTACTGCCTTACTTCACACTGCATAAGGATATTGAGTCTCTTTAAGGATTCAGCTCACTGTTTGACACGAAGCGCCAGCACTTCTGAAAACAGTCCTTTTCCATTTCAAATAATTCCTCTCCTGTTTCAATGCTGAGAACCGACTGGAAAGCTAACAGCAAAGAACACATTCTCCTCCAAATGATGTTCTAACAAACTTAAGCATGGCTGAACACTGATGGTGCTGGCAGGGTTAATCACTGTTGATAGCAGTAAAGTAGAACCAGTGAGTGCTTAGCCATTCCAGCTAAAAATGAAGACATTTCATCCATTAATTTGGCTACTTATTAACCCCTCTAGAAGCTACTGTGCTGAATGTGGTAAGGCTGCACATGTATCAATGGTTTAAGTATCAGATTTACAGCACTTTATTTTCCACAGTTAAGAACCCTCACATTTAAAGTGCTCTGGGCATGCTTAAAGATCTTCTAGTTAAGATGGGAGAAAACACAAAGATGCTGAAGCCCAAATTTGAGATGACATCTATTGTTGTCTTTTTATTCTCTAGTACATAGAGCCAATGAAGCTTGTGCAGATTCCTCATTTCCAGTTCTCACCTTTTGCTTCCACCATCTGCTATGAATGAACCAGCTGCGAAGCACTTCCCTCATGGCTAGTTAATTCTTTTTCCTTTGAGGCACAACATTTTTGACTGTCCTTCCCAATGCCACTTAAAAATTGTCAACCCATACTCAGGACCCTTTATCCTAAAAATCTCTTGAAAAATCTGTGACCTTGCACAGCAGCTTAAAAGCATAAACATTCCTTTACAAGCTCAGAAGGAGGTTGAGAACTGAAGATGTGTTTTGTTGTGCAAAGCCCATCCAAGGAACACTTTGCTAATCTAATCTCACTTACTGCTCTTCACTCTGCACTGTAACAGGCCTTCACGCTTCAGCCTGGTCAGTGATTAATCCATCAACAGTTTAGTTTCACAGACAGCCCTAGATGAACTCTGCAGACCTGAGACTGCATAAAGGATGTGTGCAGGAAATGCTGCACTGCTCATGGTAAGCCACTGTGTGAGACAAATTCTGAGCATTGTGTGTAGTGAAGGGAGTGGAGGAGGGGCACTACGCACAGGGAGAACAAACAGAACTGGAGAAAGCAGTAGTCACAGGATAATCTGGGTCAGAGGGGAGCTCAGGGATGTTGCCACTCCAGCCTCCTGCTCCAAACTGGGTAAACTGCAAGGTTGGATCATGTTACCCATGGCTCAACCCACCCTTCTCTTGAAAACCTCCAAAACAGAGAGAATAATCTCTCAGGCCAACCTAGTCCACTCCCTGACTGTGCCAAGGGTGAACACTTCTCCTTACACATTGACAGAACTCACCCTGTTTCAGGTTACACCCATTGTGCCTCATCCTCCCATCCTGAGCAGAGTCTTGCTTCATGTCACTCAGTAGGTCCTCTAAGTTCAGCTACGTGCTTTGGCATTTTTAATTACACAAATAGTTCAGATTTCTACAAGAGGAGCAAAGTCTGCATTTACAGTGAGACGAAGCAGAGGTACCAGTGAACTGAGGCTCTGCTTGATTCTAGCAATAAGGAGCAACTTCAGCTGTTATGGAGTGATGCAGGAGACAACAGCAGCTCTTGCAAAAGAGGGAGGTTACTTTCCACTGATTATTTCACAGTAGTAGTATTTGAAATAGAATCAGCCAGGCTGCTAAATGAAGCAAAAACAAATGTCAGACAGGAACCCCCATAGCAGCTCGGATCAAGGCATAAACAATCCACCTTATTAAACCAACAAACCAAGTTTATTTATAGAAGTCTGTACAATTGTGATGAGCTATGCTAGGACACCAATGAAACAAAGCAAACAAATCTCTCCCTCTCTAACAGAGTGGGAGGTGTAGTCACTCACCTTTACATGCACTTAAAGGAAAAAAAGGTTACAGCTTTCATACACAGTTCTGTAACTATTCAAAGAGTACTTCCTTGATGTATGATTCTCAATATAAGAGGTTTGCATGATCACCTACTGACTGTTGCCCCTCTTAAAAACAGTATTTCAGCAGAATCCAGAGACTTTGAGAGGGTAAGTGGAGGGTTTGCAGTTACAGATAGCTAGGACATAGTCCATCACTCAGATCTGCATTCTGAACTCACTGCATTTCCTCTCTTTCAGTTATTGCCACTAAAAAGTTCCTTGCAACACTGTGTGCGTCTCAACGTTCTGGCTGTAGTGAAGACTATTCTTCTGTTACCAAATTCATTTGGTTTAGGTAGCTTTGACATCAAGGACAAGCATATTAAAAATACTGAATCTGAGATAGCTTTACCTTTAGAGACCACGAGCCACTGTGCCTCAGAGCTCTGGGGCATTTCTGTGGAAAAATCGCGTCCTGAATCGCTCAATTTGGCAGCTATTGAAGAGTGATCACTTTGAAAACTGGCTATTGCAAAGGAAATTCAGATTATTGTCTTTTATTATTATTATTATTACAAGTATGTAACATCATAGAAGCTGTTGAAAAAAACCCAACAAAACAAACAACCCCAAAACCATATGAAATGCGTATCTACAGGGTGAATCACAATGCCTCCGGTGGAGTTCTCAAGGTAGATTCCATAAATCCACTCTTAAAAAGTGAAAAGTTACATATATGTGAGAGCCTACTACAGCTCCAGAGAAGCTGCTAAAATAGGCCATTGAATAAAACAGCCTGGGATTACAAATTTACAGGATAACCCATGTGTGTGTGTCCTAGAACTGTGGGATATTGTGTACATAAGTATCGATGGGCTTCTATTTGTTTATATGGGAGATAAGAGCTGCTTCATATTTTTTTTTTTACACAGTTCATAGTATCAATCTGCACAGAATTACATGATGGTTCTTTAAAGCTACTGTTATAAAAAGGCAGAGAAAGTTAATTTAAGAACTAGATTAAAATTTCATTAAGAATCCAACAAGAAAGCATCAAACACAGGTTTGAATGTAACCAGTGTATGATATCAGAAAGCCAGTAATGAATGCTCTGACACAAGAAGAGCAGGAGCATTTTCTCTCTTCAGGGTCCCTCAGAAACATTTGTACCCAGCTTAGTGCTGAAGTTATCACATATGTGCTGGCCTGAGTAAGAACAAGCACGTGCTTGCATGCTTACCTGAACGAGGGCCTCTATCCTCTTAGACTTCTAATTCTCTTTTAATTTAGTTCTTAGCTTCCATATATTCAGTTGTACCTTGTTTGGAAAAGTTCTTTGTTAAATGTCACTTATATTTACATCTTGACTTTTTTGTTGTTATTAATTTTTAGTTTTAGGTTTGTTTTTTTCACACCTGAGTGATAATTTATGTCAACTTGTGTCCAGTCAAATATTCCACAAAGCCATAGAATTCTTGTGCTAGTGTTGCACTCCACTTGTACCAGTTCATATATGAAAGATGTGCACCAGCTGCCTCTCACACGTTACCCACTGACCTTTCTGCTCTGTCCTTACTGTGTCCTTCCCCTTCCACACAAAGTGATTATTTTTTTTGGTATGTTTTTATCTGTTTGTAGAAGCCCTGTTTAAATGGCTTACAAAGCAAGAAACAAAAGTGAGCAGGAGCCCAATGAAGACACAATGACTTAAATATGTCTTGAGGAAGAAATTAAAGCCCAACCAACGAGCACCCCAGGGCCATCCTCGAAAAAGCTGCTCCACTCAGTAACAGCTGGAGAGTCCGGATGTGCTACAGATGACAAGTCTCACATCAAGAGCTGTGTACCTCTCTCTCTCTCTCTCATCACTTAAGTAAAAAAGGGCACATGAAGTTAAACAGCTATATCAGCCAAGCCATTTTAGTAAGAAGAATCACATTTAATGAGTTTCTTTCTTGCAATTTCAGATGCTCAAGTACAGCTGGTAGAAATTCAAAACAGCCGTAAAGAACTGTGACATACAGATACAAATAGTACTGCAGCTTAAAAATGATAAAAAACACCTGAAAAAAAGTCACACAACCCTCCCAAAAAAATTTACACTTTGAACCTAAGCCAGTTTTTTGAAGATTCCCTTCTCCAAAGCTAGGATGAAGGAGGAAGAAGAGGAGGAAGAAAGTGCCGATGACCTTCCAGCCACAAAGGTCTTGCGCCAACGTTTATCACCGTGCCTGTGGTGATATGCAAGGGGAGATCACCAAGTGCTGACTCTGTGACCACCAAGAGATTCCTATGAAATCCAGACCTCAGGCTAATACTGAACACAGAGTGGACCAACGAGCTGCATCAACAAAATAAAAACCAAAAAACTCAAACTAAAAGAAATGGGAAAACCCCAAATAGCACAGATCCACATTTGTGAGGGGGGCAGGAGGAGAGGGCAAGAAGGGAGGTCTATACAGTAAATAGTTGAATGGTTTATGTTACAGATGACTGGCAGTTTTAAAGAGTCTCTTCCCAGCTCCAGTGCTGCTCCAACCCAGAAGGGAGAACTGAAAAGGGAGGAAGAAAAGGTAGGACATCGTCATGGAGCATGCAGGATCAGAAGCAGCAGAGTGGGCATGCTCAAATAAGCCCCCGCCTCTTTTTGTAGTCCTCCAAATTCAATGATCGCCGGGGGGCACCATCTTTTGCTGGTGGAGCCTTGGAGGTGATGGCCAGGGCTTTAGATTCTGTTGGGGACAAGAAAAGAGTGAGGACCAAAATAGATGAGAACCAGAGAGTTTTACTGGTTGCTTTTGCTGACGACTTCACCACACAATCACGTTTGGCTGCTCTAGTAAACATCAGGTTAGAACTCCAGCTAACAATTACCTGGGAACTTACCTCCAGAGGTACCAAAATGCAATGTGCTATGCTGGCTCTGTTTTTAAATTCAGGTTTCTGCTGGTCAATGTACTTTCATTTAAAAAAAAAAAAAAACCTAAACATCTACTCTATAAAGCACTGACATCACAACAAAAAGAGAGCCATCAGGCTCAGTTCTGGGGTCTTTGATAAATCATGACCCCATGAGAATAGCAAGCACAAAGAGACAGACAACAGCTGGACAGAAGTCAAATTCCCTGTTCGTGTCTACAATGCAGGTTTTAACCAGTCCCCAGGTTCTCCTGTTAAAAGACTGCACAAAGCAAGATGACAAAATCATGTTCTGCCTGAAGAAAAAAAACCCACAGCAGCCATACTTGAGCCTCTACCTATATTGTGTCACTCCAGAAATATAGATGGGTTCAACCCCTTTGTAGCTTGATGGCATCAGCAAACACTGTGCACCAGAATCTACTAAAGCTTTATTCCCCTGTGGATCTGATGTGCCAAGGCCATTAGATCCACACAGACCAAGAAACCCAATTACAGAATCACAGAGTGTCAGGGGTTGGGAGAAACCCTGAGAGATCATTGTGTCTAACTGGCCTGCCAAAGCAGGATCACCTAGGGCAGGCCACGTAGGAACACATCCAGGTGGCTTTTGAAAGTCTCCAGAGAAGGAGACTCCTCCACAACCTCTCTGGGCAGCCTGCTCCAGTGCTTTGTCACCCTCACCATAAAGGAGCATCTCCTCATGTTGAAGTGGAACCTCTTGTGTTCCAGCTTGTACCCAATGTTCCTTGCCCTACCACTGCTCAGTTCTAATCCTGCCAGTAATGCAAGGGAAAACAAGCCTTGTGAGTCAAATTGCACTAGTATGCCCCCAGAGCTTCCCCACCACTGGAAAGCAGCTTGACGGGATGGGAGAAAATGGCCTCAAACTGTGCCAGAAGAGATTTAGATATAAGGGAAAAAACCTTCACTGAAAGGATTTTCCAGCATTAGAACAGATTTCCCACAGAAGCAATGGAGTCACCACCCTTGGAGGTATTTAAAAGATGTGTAGCTGTGGTGCTTAGGGACATGGCTTAGTGATGGAGTTGGCATTGCCGGGTTAACAGTGGGACTTGATCTTTTCCAGCCTGGATGATTCTAGGACACTAAATTGTTCTTACCACACATCTCAGATGATCAGAGTCAAGATTACAAAGCGGATGGGTCAGAAGTCTGTAAGTTTTATGTTTACTCCCCACCCAATATTTTGGTTCCCCTAAAATTGTGCTTCAGTACCACCTGAGACACCAAAGTTAGGGAACAGCAACTTGGTAAAGCAGCAGGTTCAAAGTCAAATAAAGCTACTTTATCCACATAGCATGAACAGAGATATGGAACAGGACATTGGAGACACCCATAGCCTACCTTAGTGATTGGACAAAATAAAGTAAATATCAAGGTAGATATCAAGGATTATTAAATGCCACACTCTCCTCTGTTTCCCAAAGATTATGTAAGTCATAAACACTGTAGACTGGAAGGGAGTACTGAAAAGGAGTACATATCTCCTCTTCTCCCCAGGCATTTGGGGCAGAGATATGGGGATATCCAGGCTTTCAGTTGTTTTTGTTTTCTCAGTGGATGTCCCTAGCACACATCCCCTCCTCCCAGTTCAAGATACTTGCCAAGACAACATACACAGAGTCCTTGCTCCCATTTTCACAAGGCCAACAATGATTTTGAAAGAATTATTTTAGAAGTGAGCTCTACCACAACGAGCTGGACAAGCACATTCCCAAACTCAGCTGGAACACCTACCTGAACTGGGAACCTGAAGATCAATCTTTACATCAAAGTCATGCACTTTAAAAAGATCTTCTGAGAGGTCACTGGCTGATTTAGAGTTCACATCTTTATCCTTCCCTTGACCCTGAAATAAAAACTACAGGTAAGTCTTCAACCCTTACCTGTCCAGATAAACAGAGATAAAAATGCCTTTTCCCCACATCTGTCACAAGCAAACTCACTTCAGCTTTCACACTGCTAAAGAAATTTCATTTTCTTTTCCCAAGAAAGAAAAAGCTGTTTCTAATCTATGAAAATGTTCTACAGGATACCTATTTCTAGAACAGAAGCATGCACAGCTCCTATTAGTCATAACCTTCCAGAGCAAAATGGTGACAGTGGGAGGAATGTAACAGGAGACAGAAATGGAAACTTGCCTTGCTCATGTCCTTTGGAGCATCTGGCAATACACCAGACCCGTATTTTGCATTCAGCTGGGCAAGGATGGCAGCTTGGACAGCAGGATCTCTGGACTGCAGAAGGGGAATAAATAAATAAATGAACAAACAGAAGAATCAGTCCTGGGACCAGTCTTGTTCAACATCTTTGTGGGTTTCATGGACAGTGGCATTGAGTGCACCCTCAGCAAGTTTGCTGATGACACCAAGCTGTGTGGTGCAGCAGACAGCTGGAGGGAAGGGATCCATCCAGAGGGACCTGGACAGGCTGGAGAGGTGGGCACAAGCCAACCTCATGAGCTTCAACAAGACCAAGGGCAGGGTCCTGCATCTGGGTCGAGGCAATCCCAGGCACAAATCCAGGCTGGGCAGTGACTGGCTGGGGAGCAGCCCAGAGGAGAGAGACTTGGGGGTGCTGGTGGATGAGAAGCTCAACAGGAGCTCTCAATGTGCACTTGCAGCCCAGAAAGCCAATCAGATCCTGGGCTGCATCAGGAGAAGTGTGGCCAGCAGGTCAAGGGAGGTGATTCTCCCCCTCTACTCAACTCTGGTGAGACCCCACCTGGAGTACTGCCTCCAGTTCTGGAGCCCCTATTATAAAAAGGGATCTGGAGGTGCTGGAAGGTGTCCAGAGAAGGGCCACAAGGATGATCAGAGGGCTGGAGCACCTCTCCTGTGAGGACAGACTGAAGGAGTTGGGGCTGTTCAGTTTGGAGAAGAGAAGGCTCCGAGGTGACCTCATTGTGGCCTTCCAGTATCTGAAGGGGGCCTACAAGAAGGCTGGGGAGGGACTTCTCAGGACATCAGGTAGTGATAGGACTAGGGGGAATGGAATGAAGCTGGAGGTGGGGAGATTCAGGCTAGATGTGAGGAGGAAGTTCTTCACCATGAGAGTGGTGAAGCCCTGGAATGGGTTGTCCAGGGAGGTGGTTGAGGCCCCATCCCTGGAGGGGTTTAAGACCAGGCTGGATGGGGCTCTGGCCAGTCTGATGTAGTGTGGGGTGTCCCTGCCTGTGGCAGGGGGGTTGGAACTAGCTGATCCTTGTGGTCCCTTCCAACCCTGACTGAAACTATGAAAAGTTAATAGACTGCCTTTTCTGTTAATAGAGCACTCATATCCATGAATCTAAAACCACTGGAGCCTGTAGATCAGCTCAGTCTTCAGGATCTCAGAGAAATGAAATCATCCTGACACCTGTGCTTTGCATCTGACAGTAACAAACAAAAAGTTACTCTTCAATTGGTCTTTTTTTGAGGAAATAAGAACTACACTTCCTGTTGATACGGTTTGCTCTCATGACTAGTCTTACCACTATTATTGTTAGAAGTATTTGCTGAAACACTCTGCTAAAGAGAAGAAATTTTTAGAAGACTGTTTTCTTTACATAATAGCTGTCTACCATAACAAAGCTCCTCAGTTATGACTCTTCTCTAACAAAGTACTATTTCAGTAAAAAGTTATTTTCAATTCCTTTTCTATTCCCTTGCCAGTTAGTGAGACTGGTGAGAGCCAACCTGACCAATTTAAGTACTGAAAGGAGAACCATGCACGACTCTAGAAGATGCCTCCACAGAGCCAGATGACTCAGAAGTAGCAGCAGATCACTTGACTTGGACTGCAGTAGCAGGTTTTGCCACAGTATGACAGGGGAAGCTGGTGTTAGCCAACTTTATCCATCACAGACCCAAAATACCTGGTCTGTTCCCTTCTTTCACAGATCTTTCAGGAAAGTTTCAACAAATCAGAAGCAAAACTAACACCTACAGCAAACTGTCTTCCCCAAGCTCACTAAATCTGAGTAATTCTTACACAAAAGTTGTCACTGCAGAAGTCTAAACCACAGTTGCTTCTCCATGTATATACCCACACCACTTATGTCTTTCACACTTTGCATTAAAAAAAAGTAATAAATGAAAGTTGCTTTTCCCCCTCTCGTGGGATAGCGACACCAGGATCTCACTCAACCACATCTCACTCTGGTATGTGGAGTTTTAATTGCATATGGCATGGTTGGGAATTAATACAAACATTTTCCTCCCTACTTTCTGGATTATAGTGGTTTCTGTATCTCTGCAAATTGTCTCAGTTGACCTTCACTCTCACACTCACATTAGACACTATCGTGGGCTTGCACTGCCGCCTAGTAAAGGGGTCCATTTGTTGGTTTTTCATGCTGTGACTTTCAGCCTGAAGAAGAAAAAGGAAATGGTTTTGCAGAGCTAGCTACTTGCACTCTCATGAATCCTCCCACACCACCCCCCATGCCCATGCAAGCACCCAGAGCTATACAAAACATCAAGGTCAGAGAATAAAACAGCAACAGCATTGCAGATTAGAATGATCTTGAGACATCCACAGTCCTATGCTTCAATGGGCAAAACTGGCCTTAGTGAACATAATACAGAAAATAGGTGCACAACTCTAAGGACAGTTAAGCCTTAACCATTTGTTAGGACCACAGAAGTGTCACTGCAGAGAACTGACTGTTTCTTCCACTGTATTATTCTCCGAAGTCTCCTTTCTGATTTCTCTCCCATACAAAAATGCACTGAGTCACTATAACAGTCAATAATCTGCTGGTAATTGAGCTGATCAAAAGGGTAAAGCAATCCACTTCAACATCCCATCATTTTGTACATATTTTTTAAAATGTGTGATCTTCACCATGCAATTATCCCCCCTTCACACCATTTCATCTCTACTTGTGCAGGAGTATTAATTCAGCACTATTTACCACAAGAGCCTTCTCAGACTCAACGATATTCCACTCTCTGTTCCTCTGGTTGATGTAACTGCAACAAGGGGGGAAAAAAAAAGAAAGGTGGGGCGGTGGGGGAGAAGAAAAAAAGAAAGTGACTGTCATTGGTCCATCCTTGCACAACAAAACACCTGCCAGCATTCTTGCAGCTTCATCCCCATCACAAATTACTCTTATTGCAACACAACTGCTACCTGGGGTATGTGGAAGAGAGATTATAGCCATGACAGTTTTAACTGAATGACTGACAGAAGGGAGTGAAGACAGGCAAGCACTAAGAGAGCCACTGTGGTACATTTCAATAATACATTGTTCAGGAAAGGATATCTTGCAGTTAAGTCACTAGTGCATTAGTATTTCTCTGTATATTTGCACTGGTACTGCTTAAGCAAGAAAATTCCCAATATTTGCCTCTTACCTGATTGCAGAAATGTTTTTTGTTCGTTGACGGTCCAGGGCCTCTGCTCTCTCTTCGAGTTCGTTAAGCTGATCTTGAATCTGTTTGGCCTTATCTTGGTCCCCCAGATCCTCAGCCATAGCCTTCAACCAAACAGTAATTCATTAGGCACTACTCTTTATCACTGAGCTAGTCAGAGAAACAAGGGATAGACCCATGAAGGAGGAAGCTCTGGGGAGACCTAATAACAACCTTCCAGTACCTAAAGAGGGCCTACAGGAAAGATGGAGAGACTGTTTACAAAGGCCTCCAGTGACAGGATGAGGGGCAATGGCTTCAAACTAGAGAAGGGCAGATTTAGACTGGATATCAGGAAGAAGTTCTCTACTATGAGGGTGGTGGAACACTGGAACAGATTGCCCAGGTAGGTGGTTGAGGCCACATCCCTGGAGATACTCAATAAGGCTCAATGATGCCCTAGGCAACCTGATCTAGTTGAGGATGTCCCTGCTGACTGTAGGGAGGTCAGACTAGATGACCTTTGCAGGTCCTTTCCAGCCTGGAGCATTCTATAATTCTATGAATCAGCCAGCTAACCCTATTCCAGTTGCAAATGTTCTACCCTGCACAGTAAGAACACGAAGAGCTAAACTCTCCTTACAGCTCAAGACAAAACAGGACTTCTTACTCTGAAGACCTCTGAAAACCTCTGAAATTTCTAAGATGATGCAGGAACACCAGACCCAGTAGAAGAGAGCAAGTCAGTCAGATGATTTGAGTTTGATTGAAATGTAATGTGACTATTTGCCAGCTGAGAAAAAGGATGATATGTGTGCAACTGTTAAGGTACCACTTATTTCAGGGAGCTGCAGAGTCCTCTCCCACACCACCAGAGCAACAGCAGTGGCTTGTTACGCCACCTGCTGACAACAACAGGCAATTGCACCCCTCTGCAGGGTGAAACGAACAACTCACACCTTCGTGCACAGTAATATGAAGACCTTGAAAAAGGCCTAGATAAATACACCCAAACAAAACGTGGTATGCCTATCTGTCTTCAGAGATGCAATCCTGACTTCAGCTTCTTAGCACCATGAGGTCTGTTCATTCCAGGAGGTCAACATCAAACAGTTCCGTGGCAAGCAAATCTTTTGGTAACACATTCTTTTCAGTATAAATTACTGGCCATGAAGTGACAATTCAGTCACTCCTGAGTAAAAGACAATTTAATACGACTTATTTTACTACCTCAAGATGGAACTCAACTTTCAAATGTTATTATTACGGGGTATGCTGAAGAGAAAGAAGAAAAGACAAGAAAAAAGAAAGAGAAAAAAAAAAGGTTTCTAAAGTAGAATAGCTTAAGACCTTCTTGTCTGAAGGACAAAAATCTGCTGGCACAGGTCCTCAGGAAAAGAACTCAATAGCTTTAACTGGGTTCTCTGTGTTTTGAACCCTGCAATGAGCTCTGAGATCCACCTTTTCGCAGCATACTTAAAGGCAAGCTTCCTGCTGGCTACTGCCAAAATCCAGATGAGCTCCAGTTCTTCAAAACCAAAGACTGCATTAAGCTTGTAGGCGTCATCTCATCTCTCACCTTCTCCTTTAGCAGCTGCGTTTTCTTCATAGCATAATTTGGAGGTGCTTTTCTGAACCTCTCCTTCTCTTTCACGATCTGAAAGATGCAGAGGAAACAGCAAGAACATGCAAATATGAGATGTCTATTCCAATAGCTGGGCAACAGAAGCAACAGATCAGTATCACCTAAGAAATGTACTTACTGCCACAGAATTTTACTCATGCTCTCTCTCTCTCTGCTGCATTTTTAAATTTGTGACTTGGTAATGAGTTACAGCTCCATTCCCCTCACTTACGACCTACAAAAATCTGATGCTAATCATATTTGGTCAGTATTAGGCAAGAATTAAACTGCAGAAACTGTGATATATGCAACAACCATGATGCTCTTAGCTTTTCAGAACCTGAGAACTAAGCTGCCATACTCAGGTTAGGAGTTTGGAGCTCTACAATGCCAGCTTGAGAGGAGGCAACAGAGCACAAAGGAGGAAGTAGAGCAGGAGTGAGCACCAAACAACTGCTGGATCCCCAAGCTACTCTCTCCAGTTGTACAACTTCATTTTGAGCCTTTTATTCTCTTCTTAGGAAGCAAATACCACAATCACTTAGCTTTGTAACAACTAGTGCTCTACTTCATGAGTTCCTGTCACCTTCAAGCACTTGCCACAGGCTCACAACAATGCACTGTTTACCTCCTCAATGTCCTGGTCATTAAACTTGTAATTGAGGGCTTCTTTGATGGACACTTCCTTCTTGTTTATCTCATCTAGAGTGGGTAGCTGCATCCCAGCAGAGAACATCTAAGCACAAGAGACAAAGAGGTTACTCTCCAACTAAAGTACCCTTGGCAGAAAGCTGCTAGGAAGATACTGAAGTCGTGGCAAACTTACCGCTTCCTTCCACTTCATAAACTCACTTTCAGTAAATTCCTGATTTGAGACGAACTCCAAACGAAACACACGTGTATCATTGCCATGCCTGCAACAAGAAAGTGTAACAATATCCCTCTCTGATGGTGCAGAGCTGTCATCTTGGGGCTATAGGTCTAACTGATGAAAGAAGCCCAAACCAGGTGCTTAAGGCTACTGCCTGAAGTATCCCTAACTTCAGCCAGGTCAGCCACAAGCCAGGAGTTTACATCAGAAGTAATGCAAGGGAATAATAGAAAGTGAGTCTGCAGGAACCAGAAGTTGTGGCAGTAAAAGCCTCAGGAGGAAACAGCAGCAGACCTCTCACACCTAAAGCTTGGACACCCTGTTTGGTGCTCCACACCATAACCATTGGAAACACAAACACGTTTGAAGCACTAGAAGCAACCTTAAGCAGTGCTGAATGATACAGTGCAGGAGGCAATCCCTACCTAGTTTTTAATTTGTTGACCAGTCAAAAGGTAGAAATCTCAAAACATGCTCTGCAGAGCACTGCAGCCAAAGTACTACACTGCTACCAGCCAATATTAAAATTGGTTGCCAGGGTGTAAATCTCACCCAAAGCATGGAGTTCTCTTGAGGTAACCTAAGAAGTTATGGAATCATAGACTGGTTTGAGTTGGAAGTGACCTTAAAGATCATCTAGTTCTGACCTCCTTGCTATCGACAGGGACATCTACTAGACCAAGTGGCTCAAAGCCCCATTCCACCTGGCCTTGAAAACCTCCAGGGATGTGGTATCCAAAATATCTCTGGGCAACCCATGCCAGTGTCACACTACCCTCACACTAAAGAATTTCTTCCTTATACGTAATCTGAATCTGCCCTCCTTCAGTTTGAAACCGTTGTCTCTCATCCTATCACTGCACTCCCTGATAAAGATTGCCTGTAGATCCCCTTTAAGTACTGGAAGGCTGATGTAAGGTCTTCCCAGTGCCTTCTCTTATCCAGGCTGAACAACTCCAACTGTCTGTCCTCACAGGGAAGGTGCCACAGACCCCTGATAATCTTTGTGGCCCTTCTCTGGACTTACATGAGCCCAAATGGTTAATGCCTTTTGTCCTACCTCACCAGGATGTTTTGTATTCTGCTTTCACTTCATGACCTTTATAAGAGCTGTAAGAACTGAGAAATTTGACGCTACATTCATCTTCTTCCCTCCAAAGTATCATTTTGTGCTGTAACATGTATGCCAGACTCAATCAAATAAGCCTTTCAGTGATAAGTATTTCTAATACCTGATTATAACAACAGTGGAGAAAAGATGCAGAATTGTACTGCCAAGCAGCCGAGGAGGCACAGACAGACAATCACGGGTTACGAATGCAAATTCATTGCTCAGATGCCAAGACAACCACAAGTCCCTGCATGAAATCTTTTTACAATTGTGCCCAAGGGGAAACAAACCCAAACAAACCCAACCCAAACATTCTAGCAGTAAGCAACATGGCAAGGCCTAATCTGCTTTTTGGCAGACATGGGCCATGATTTGCTGATTCACGAACTGATGAGAATTACTTCGCTGTCTTACCGCAACTGTAGTCCTTTGTTTGTCCGGGTACCACCAAGCTGGTAAACCTTTGCAGTTTCTACTACGCCAGTGATTTCAGCAACCTGCATCACAGAGTAGAATACACAAGAGGGAAGGTGGGAGAGGTGTTTTGGTTTGGGTTTTGTGGTGTTCTGGAATATATCTGGCAAATTCAAGCCTTTTCATCCGTTTTGAGAAGAGATGAAAAACCTTAATCTAACCAATAATTCTAAGTAGAGCAAGGAAAGCAAGACTCTTCCTTGTACATTATCAGGAACTTCATTAGCTGCTTCATGTATCAACTTTGAGTTGACAAATTACACTATCTGAATGCTTGACAGGTTTTTTTTTTGCCTTCTCAGTACTGCCTTCATGATCCAATTGTGTACACTTCCCTGCTTTTCCTATTTCCTTTTCAGTTAGTGTTGGTCTGGGTTAACATCTGTCCCAAATGAAACACACAGGTCCTGCTCACCCACTAAACACCTCTGTGTACTTCTTTTAAAGCAATTTCAGAGAACATTACTGCATCCAATAATTGTGCATTCACAGCAATGAAAAAGAAAAACAAAGCTGTGTTCTCAATCACCTTCTCTTCTAAGGCACGATGAGGTACTAGAAACACTTTGTAAAGAAAGAAGAGAGACCTCACAATAACGTGGGAGCGTTCCCAGAAATAAAGGGTGACTGTTACTCATCCTTACTTGGTCAAAGCAAAGTCCTGAACTCTCCTTTGCAACACAAATGATGAGACAAGACAGCACAAACCAAAGCTGGAAGAACAGGCTCTGTTAGTGCTTCCCTCTCTCTCACTAAGTATGTTTCTTCACCTAGCTAGTCCCATAGATTTGTTTATTTTTGAAGCAGTCTTCTCCATGTCTCTGGCAGCAATTAAGTGTTTTGGTTACAGACAATCTTTTTACATTGATCGCTCAAGCAATCAGAGAGACCTGAGAATTGTTAAGCTGCAGACAGTACTTTACAGTGCTATAGAAACAATAGCTGAACCCCTTGGAACTGCACTCACCCGATAAACAGGTTTGCTGTTGTGATTTCCAATGCCAATACGGACGAAGCAGCCAGTGACAGTCTTGGCAAAGAAGGGCATGTGACACCAGCGCTCCAGCTTGTGTCGCGACAATCGTACTCGGTTCAGCTCTTCCGGCAAGGACACTGGCTGGGACTTGGGAGGAATTTCTTCTTTCCTGATTTGGGAAAGGTAAGAAGGAGTAAAGGAAAAAAAAAATAGACAATCACCAAAAAAAACCAAAACCCCAACAACGGTGTATCAGGAGTGCTATTTAAATTCATTCTAAAAGGAATGAGTCGTCATGCAGTAGTTGACTGTAGATAGGTTAGCATTCATGAGATAGGCTTAGTGGGAAGTCCCAGACTTGGAACCCTCTGCTCTGCTACCATGAAGTAGAAGACTCACACATCAAGGCAGCTTATCAGCCACTTCTTTTAGATAAGCCACCACCCAGCACACACCACTGTCCTGCTAATTAATGCCAGGGTTCTGCAGCTGCTACACTGTAGGACTAAACAAATCTACTAACAACATTGTAAAAGATGGGGTTAACTGGAGTGTAAAAGGGGGTACCATAAACCAGGAGTGCAAAAGGGGCTAAAGGTAACAGCAGGGACCTGAAACTGCAAGCCCACCCAAGGTAAAGTCAGTCACATGCACCATGATACACAAGCCAAGGACCAAATCTGAGTAATGCAAGTGTGCCCAGAGGCAAAACCACTTCAGAGACACTGGATTGCCCCCAGATATTCCTGTAAAGCAGCATTTGTCTACACGAAGTGGATGTAAATGTGTGTTCAAAACCAGACAAGTAATCATAGTCCAGTGATTATTACTTACTCTTCCTCTTCATCAGAGGATGAGGATCTGGATGAGCGGTCACTTTTCTCACTAGACTTATCATCCTCCTCCTCCTCTTCATCATCAGAGTATACTTCACTAGTTTTTAATGGCTGTTTTTTTGCAAGCAATTCAGCTGGGGGAAGAAGGACAAAGAACAAGGGAAAACAAGATGTAAATTTTTATGAAAGCCTCCTCTTAGAGCTGAACTCTTACTTCTTAACAAAAAACAAGGCAGATTTATACAGTCTAAACTGTAGCTAAGTGCCACATGTTCAAATCCACTAGTAAGCCAAGCACTCCACTGTACATATTCAGAAATCAAAGTATTTGAAAGCATCTTAAAATCTCAGTTGTACTAATCTTTAGTGTCCCAAAAAGACCACACATAGCCATACAAAATGGGCATAACATGTACAAGATAAGAATTAATTGTCACAGTAAGTTTTATTTTCCAAGGGGAAAAAAAGGAAATCATGTTTGAAGACCACCACCACAAAACCCAATAAAGTAATAAAAAGGGTTGCATCAAAATTCTGTGGCAAGATGGACAAGATGATGTGCTAGTGGAGAAGCAAACAAATGGAGACAAAGTAGCACAATAAAAGAAATACACTTGGGGTGGTTCAGAGACTGAATAACAGAATCTAAGCAACCAATTCAAATACATGAACCAAACACCACTTAATGCACTGCAAAGCTTACTTTGTTTTCAGACCATTCTGAGCGGGGGGAGGAATACAGCACCAGTGGTGCCAAAAAAAATACCCTAGGTGGTGATGCTGGGCAAAAGGCCAAGGAAAACAGACACAGAATTCATTCACCAAGGTGTAGGATTGCTGCATTAATTAGAAACTGGAAGCAGCACTTTCAGAAAGCTGTAATAATGCCTCAAACTGTAGCAATAGCAAGACACTTTCATACCTGTTCTGTTCTTCCTTTTCTCTCTTTCTGCTTTTAGTTCCTCCATTGCCTGAGATTTCTTGTCTAGCTTCTCATCCCGCTTTGATCGCCGCTCTTTGTTATGTGACATGACCTAAAAACATGCACAGAGAGTCTCTCAACACAAGTGCAACCCATACACTGGAATGTGTTAAAATGAAGATTGTTTGCATACTTTGAAAACTTCCCAAACAGAATTCACTAACAAACTCCATTTTGAAATCAGTCTTTTTTCAAGTTTGTTTTTACAGAGGCTAGGGAGAGGGAAATCAAGCTGAAGCCTGAAATATTCGGAATAGAATACACCAGGTTGGAAGAGACCTTTGAGATCATCAAGTCCAACCTATCATCCAACACCATCTAATCAACTAAACCATGGCACCAAGTAACCCACCAAGTCTCCTCCTAAACACTTTCAGTGATGGCAACTCCACCACCTCCCTGGCAGCCCATTCCAATGAACAATCTCTCTTTCTATGAAGAGGCTCTTCCTAACATCCAGCCTAAAGCTCCCCTGGCACAGCTGGAGACTGTGTCCTCTTGTTCTGGTGCTGGTTGCCTGGGAGAAGAGACCAACCCCCACCTGGCTACAACCTCCCTTCAGGTACTTGTAGACAGCAAGAAGGTCTTTCCTGAGCCTCCTCTTCTCCAGGCTAAACAACCCCAGCTCCCTCAGCCTCTCTTCATAGGGCTTGTGCTCCAAACCCCTCACCAATTTTGTTGCCCTTCTCTGGACATGTTCCAGCATCTCAACATCTTTCCTAAACTGAGGGGCTTAGAACTGGACACAGGACTCAAGGTGTGGCCTAACCAGCACTGAGTATAGAGAGAGAATGACCTCCCTGCTCCTGCTGGCCTCACTGTTCCTGATGCAGGCCAGGATGCCATTGGCCTTCTTGGCCACCTGGGCACACTGCAGGCTCATGTTCAGCCTACTATCAACCAGTACCCCCAGGTCCCTTTCTACCTGGACACTCTCCAGCCACTCTGACCCCAGCCTGTAGCACTACATGGGGTTGGATTTTTCCTAATTCATGAGAAAAAGAAAAGAATTAATTTTTTAAAAAACTTCAACATTTCTGCCACCAATTTTTAGTGTCAAAACTCCTCAATCAAGTTAAAAAAACTGACTAGAGAAATAATATGGAATTCTGCAACTAACAAACAAGGAGGAAAATCTGAATTCATATTCTCTTTTGCTTTTCAAGGCCAAACCAAGACACTTGTTCTCATTCAGCAGCAAAATGATGTTAAGAAGTATGTAAATCAGAAATAAACTTCTGTGTAAAGTCTGCAACATGGATCCAGATCTTAAGTGTTATAAATCTTCTAATATTTTCCTTTTCTAACAGGTCTATCTGGAATACCAGGTAGCAAAGAAAGCAGCTTCTATAATAAGCATAACAGACAGTCATTTGAGCTAAGTCAAAGTAATTTCTGGAAGGCACTGTAAAAGGACTCTACATAAGATCCTTTTATATAGAGATATATATGTATGCATCTAAACATGCTGTACTATATCTATATGAACTACACACATGCATGTACACAAATGGTGTTGAGAGGGGTAGGGAGATGAGATTTGCTTTGCTTAATGGGTGCCTAGGGGAAAACTTACCTCGCCTGATTTAAGTGTTAAACATCTGTTTCACTAGAAAATACTATGGAGTGAGTTGCCAGCTGGAGATGCCCTTCTCCACTGCACAGAGGTGACAGCAAGTACCAACTAACAACTAGTTCTTAGATGGCCAAAGTTAGGCTAGACAAATCCCATCCCATTCTGAGAACCTTTCTGCCTAGACTCTATAAATAGTTGAGGGCAAGATAATAACCATTTAAAACTTCTGCCAATTCAGCCATTTGAAACTACACAGTTACAGAGGACTCTCCTCTGAAACAGGTGTTATTCTCTTTCTATTGGAGGTGGAAAAACTAGACCGTTCCTTCAAGCTTTCCCTTGACATCCCCACCAGCAGAAACAAAGCTCTCTTTCCACCGTATGTATCACAGTATCGCCAAGGTTGGAAGACACCTCAAAGATCATTGAGTCCCATCTGTCACCACAGACCTCATGACTAGCCCATGGCACCAACTGCCACATCCAGTCCCCTCTTGAACACCTCCAGGGACGGTGACTCCACCACCTCCCTGGCATGTACATGCAAGAAAAATAAGATCTGAGCAGTTTTTGGCCTGCTCTCAAACTTTCACTTACAACACAGACTGCAACATTTCAGACTGAATAACAGAAGTTTAGCTAAAGGAACTACAAAAGGTTGTTTTCCTGTTCTCTTATGGGAGGACTATCACAGCAGCTTTAGAGCCAGCTGGAAGTTTGCATTGTTTATTAAAAGGAGTTACTAGTGCACTCCTCAGGGGGCCAAAATGTTATTTTTTAAAATGAACTAATGGTTAAAGATAGCTTAAGCATATAAATGAACTAAATTCTGATCTGCTTACTACACTGTTTGACATTAAGGGAAAACATCAGGGCAGGGAGAGGCAGCATCTTGTTTCCTATTGCTAGAGGAAAAGGGTTTGTTTTTAAGGACAGCTTCATTTCCTACCTGGGATTCCTGGATTTGTGTGAGTTTTTTCTTCTCCTGCTCCTCTTCTTGCTTTTTCTTTTTCTCTTTCTTTTCTTTCTTTTTTGCTGTTTTTAGTTTCTTCTTGATTTCAAATCTAGTAGCAGATATGGAAACAAAAAAATCGTGTGTAAGAACACTCTCTCCCATGCTATCAGAGCTGAAGTTGTGGGCTGCAAGAACACTTCCACTGTGTGCCCCAGATACATAACCTTTTACTACTCTCCTGTCCCCCTTTCCCTTCCCCAAGAAAAGTAAGGTGAAGAAAAGCTGAGCATAGAAGAGTGCAGGTTTACAGACACCTAACTTACAGGCCTGAGGAGACCACATAGTAATGGCTACTCTCCCAGTCCTAACCCCATCTTTGTCTTTGCTTGTGTAGTGACCATTGCATGCAGCCTCCAACTCCACGACCAGCTGCCTATTTCACATCATTTGAATCTCAACAGCTAGAAACTTGGCTGCTTAAAGCCACTACCACCTTAACTCCATCTCTTCACTGGCACTATTTGCACCAGTTTGTATAAGAATGCCTGCAAAGAAGTCACAGTGAGTCACAGAACCAAAGGTTGAAAAATACCTTTAAAATCATTGAGCGCAGCTGTAACCCAACTACTATGACTATTAAACTGTATCCTGTAACGTTCTGTTTACATGCTTCTTGAATACCTCCAAGGATGGCAACTCCATTACCTCCCTGGGCAGCCTGTTCCAATGCCTGACCACTCTTTCAGTAAAGGAATTCTTCCTAATATCCAATCCAAACCTCCCATGGCACAGCTTATACCCATTTCCTCTCATCCTATCAATAACTACTCAGGAGAAGAGACCAATACTACCATCACCACAACCTCCTTTCAGATACAGAGCAGTAAGCTCTCCCCTTAGCCTTCTCTTCTCCAGACTAAACAATCCCAGTTCCCTCAGCTGAATTCACAGTATCACAGTATCGCCAAGGTTGGAAGAGACCTCAAAGATCATCGAGTCCAACCTGTCACCACAGACCTCATGACTAGACCAAGAGGGGACTGGATGTGACACTTGGTGCCATGAACACCTCCAGGGACGCTGACTCCACCACCTCCCTGGGCGGCACATTCCAATGGTAAATGACTCTCTGTGAAGAACTTCCTCCTCACCTCAAGCCTAAACTTCCCCTGGCACAGCTTGAGACTGTGTCATCTTGTTCTGGTGCTGGTTGCTAGAGAGAAGAGACCGACCCTTTCCTGGCTACAACCACCTTTCAGGTAGTTCCAGTCAGACTCGGGCAGATTCTGCAATCCAGTTTAGGCACTTCCATTTCTGTCCTCATAAATTATCATAACAGAATGGTTTAGGTTGGAAGGGACCTTAAAGATAATCCAGTTCCAGCCTCCTCGCTATTGGCAGAGACACCTTCCACTAGATCAGGTTGCTCAAAGCCCCATCCCACCTGGCCTTGAACACTTCCAGGAAGGGGACACTGACAACTTCTCTGGGCAACCTGTGCCAGTGTCTCACCATCCACACAGTAAAGAATTTCTTCCTTATATCTATTCTAAATTCACTCTCTTTCAGTTTCAAACCATTACCTCCTATCCCATCACTTCATACATCCTGATTAAAGATTCCCTCCCCATCTTTCTCATAGACCTCTGCAAGTACTGGAAGGCTGCTATAAGATCTCCCTGGAGTCTTTTCTTTTCCACCTCTGTCCCCACAGGGGAGGTGCTTCAGTCCCCTGATCATCTTTGTGGCCCTCATCTGGACTTGCTCAAGCAGGTGCATTACCTTACACTGGGGGCCCCAGAGTTGAACACGCTACTCCATGAAGGGTCTCATGAGAGCAGGGGAGAAAGGGAGAATCACCTCCCTGGATCTGCTGGCCACAATCTTCTTGAGGCGGCCCGGGAAGCAATTGGCTTTCTGGGCTGCAAGCACAAATTCCTAGCTCATCCTACCCTAAAAAACTTATTTTCAGCCACTGTGTTTAGAAGAGTAAAGGTTTTGCTGGAATGGTCTCACCTCTGTGCCTGGAAAGATCATGGAGCAGATCCTCCTGGAGGTGCTACTGACTCAGAAGAATAGTGAAGAGGTGATTGGGAGCAGTCAGCATGGCTTTGCCAAGGGCAAATCCTGCCTGACAAACCTGGTGGCCTTCTATGAACAAGTGACAGCATTAATAGATGAGGGGCGAGCAACTGATGTCGTTTACCTGGACCTGAGCAAAGCCTTCGACTCTGTCCCACACCACATCCTGGTCTCCAAGCTGGTGACACATGGGTTTGATGGGTGGACCACTAGATGGATACAGAACTGGCTTGATGGCCGCACCCAGAGAGTGGCTGTCAATGGGTCCATGTCCCAGGGGAGGCCAGGGACAAGCAGAGTCCCTCAGGGATCAGTCCTGGGACCAGGCTTGTTCAACATCTCTGTGGGTGCCATGGACAGTGGCATTGAGTGCACCCTCAGCAAGTTTGCTGATGACACCAAGCTGTGTGGTGCAGCAGACACGCTGGAGGGAAGGGATGCCATCCAGAGGGACCTGGACAGGCTGGAGAGGTGGGCACAAGCCAACCTCATGAGCTTCAACAAGACCAAGGGCAGGGTCCTGCATCTGGGTCGAGGCAATCTCAGGCACAAATCCAGGCTGGGCAGTGACTGGCTGGGGAGCAGCCCTGAGGAGAGAGACTTGGGGGTGCTGGTGGACGAGAAGCTCAACAGGAGCTCTCAATGTGCACTTGCAGCCCGGAAGGCCAATCAGATCCTGGGCTGCATCAGGAGAAGTGTGGCCAGCAGGTCAAGGGAGGTGATTCTCCCCCTCTACTCAGCCCTGGTGAGACCCCACCTGGGGTATTGCCTCCAGTTCTGGAGCCCCTATTACAAGAGGGATCTGGAGGTGCTGGAAGGTGTCCAGAGAAGGGCCAGGAGGATGATCAGAGGGCTGGAGCACCTCTCCTATGAGGACAGACTGAAGGATTTGGGGCTGTTCAGTCTGGAGAAGAGAAGGCTCCCAGGTGACCTCATTGTGGCCTTCCAGTATCTGAAGGGGGCCTACAAGAAGGCTGGGGAGGGACTTCTCAAGCTATCAGGTAGTGATAGGACTAGGGGGAATGGAATGAAGCTGGAGGTGGGGAGATTCAGGCTGGATGTGAGGAGGAAGTTCTTCCCCATGAGAGTGGTGAAGCCCTGGAATGGGTTATCCAGGGAGGTGGTTGAGGCCCCGTCCCTGGAAGTGTTTAAGACCAGGCTGGATGAGGCTCTGGCCAGCCTGATCTAGTGTAGGGTGTCCCTGCTCATGGCAGGGGTGTTGGAACTAGCTGATCCTTGTGGTCCCTTCCAACCCTGACTGATACTATGATACTACTATGATAACTGCCCTGTGACTGAGATCCCATTGCACCATTGACATTGCTTTAGTGAAGTGTGCCCCAAGCACAAAAAAAAAGTTACTTAACTTCCAGTAACTGAAATTCAAAACATGTTAGCCACATGCACATTACATGGTCCAGTCTTCTTCAGTGCTTTACACCTGGATTTTGTAGACAAGAAACTGAAATGCCAGATGAGCTTTTTGCCCTTTATGCCTTTAACATCAAGCACAACACACAGGCACTGTATGACATGCTGTAATCCCAACGACCTCACAGCACAACATACATACAGAGCTAGGAAGCATTCTGAAAGATTCAGCTTACTATGAAAACAACTGCCCCCCTACCCCCTTAATTCTACCTCCCAACTTCTTTACATAGAACAGGACAAACTTGCTCAAGATTAAATCAGTAACTCAAGCTTAAGACTGTTTAGCTGTTTATGACAAGCATTCTCCAAGGTCCATTCTAAAAGAAACACATTCAGTTACATTCACAAAACAGTGAATGAAATTAAAGAAGAGTATCCTTCTACCTGACCTAAATCCAATCTTTCACTCATTCTAATCCTTTGGAGGAGAGCAGCAGACTAGATAGGACATTGAAAGTAGCATTAAAATGACAGACAGGCAGTGCTTTGACTAAGGCTTGGAGAAATGGACAGCCTGACAGTAGCTTGTATTAACATGACTTAACAGATGTCAACCCTCTAAAGAAATTTTTCAGCAAGTGATAAAAGAGAGAAGTAACCAAAGAGGGAAGATACTAAAGAAAAGAGTCCCAACACATGCCAAATCTTTTCTCTTAGGCTCATGGTAACAAAAATACCTTTACTAGGAGGAAATTGCCTGACTGGATAGTGTTACAGTAACAAACAAAACAAGCCACACCTAAGGTAGAATCCCACAAAGGATCCATTGAAAATGACATATCTAACACCACTCCTCGTGATTTCAGTGTCTCTCGCTTCTATTAGGGCCTTAACTAGCTTCACACCCATATAGAGACAACTTTAAATACAACTCTCTGCTCCAACATTGTTTAAATGAAAAATTCCAGTGGTTCGTACACACCTCACACTCTGTGTTTTCCCAAAGTACCAGCATGTGACAGCTAACACAAGAAAGGACAGAAGACAAAGCAGTCCTTCTGTCTGGCATCTAGAGTGTGAAACAGTAAGATGCCTACAGTGGTAACTGGCAGAAGCAGGCATATTCAACAGCTGAGAGAAACTTCCAGAAACTGACTTTTACAAAACCAAAGTTTCTCTTGTGTTGTGCTTTTCAAGTAGCTGTAAGGGCAGTTTATGGAGAAAACATCTACCATGAAGCTAATTCACTTTATAGTGTTGAATGCTTGGACCCCAAACATGGAAGCATAGTCAGCCTGGTGAACCTGCTACCAAATACCAAGAGATTCAAAAGTCACCTTCTCTTTAGCACTTCTCGCTTCTCTATCCGGTTAAACAGTTCCTGCTCTCTCTCCTTCTCTGTCATTTGCTCCAGTCGAGCCCGGTCTTCTTCATCTCCCATCAGGTCTTCTCCATAGCCATCATGGAATTCTTCATCTTCAGATGAAGAATCTGAATCTGAGCTAGAGGAGGAGCTGTTGCTTTCTGAGTCAGAGACTTCTCCTACAACAAACATACCACACAGTGAGATTCAACCAAGGCAAAGCTAAACGGCTTTATTGTAGCCCATTAGCAGAGGATACCATGAATTTTACACTCCTCTTACACTGCACTGAAAGCACACCTACCAGGAAACCTACACCCAGGAGGAAACACTTTATTACACAAGACACACATGCTGAAAAATAATAAAAGGATAACTAATACTATGTGTGACCAGAAATTGAGCTATAACTCAATTGTAAGAAATTGAGTAGGCTAAGAATTGTCACTTAACTCAATTTCTGTTCACACATAGTACTAGTCATCCTTCTACCATTTTTCACCACGTGTGTCTTGTGGTAATTTTAGATGGCCTGTTGGTTAGCGTGTTAGGGTCTTAACACTAGATCTCTATCTGCTTAGGTCCCCAAGAAAGTGCTTACACAACCGTAACTTTGCAGGTGCATGTGCACACCTCAAATGCCACTATTAACCACCACCAATACTTCTCACTATAGCAATCTGAAGAACCACTATTCATGATTTGAAGACTGCAACATGATGAATTTCTTACATCACAAGACAAAGCTGAAATGCTCTGTGGTCAGGACTGGCAAGGCCATGACACTAGCTCCACTACTGTAACAGGCAGTCCCAGTTACATGAGGGTTTAGGGAACAGCTGACTCCCCTAAACACTGGGTGCTGGATGTATTTTAATTGTTTTCAAATACAAACACATTTTCCTGTCAACAGGAAACTTTCTTCTCTTTAAGTCTGAAAATAAAATCAAAAAAGCAACCTCCACATTAATCCAGTGCTTCTCAGAGAAAGAGCTCTCAGAATCCTGTTGAAAGAACTACATGTAGAAGATACTCTGGCCATACTAGAAAAATGACCAAGGCTTACTGTGCTGCCATTAACCTAAAGAGGCTACTGCATTCTCCAACCCATTTAGCTGTGCTAGTGACAGCAATTTTGTCATGGAGCAATTATTCTTCTCATGAGTTTGAAATTGGAGAGGAGAGAGGAGTTGAGAAACTCATGTGTGAAAATGGGAACACCACCTCTGAACTTGATTCAAGTCCAAGTTCTTTGATTATCTGACCTAATTGACCACATGACACCAAGTCATAAAAGCAGGTATTAGGATTTTTTCTTTCACTTACATTCAGACCTCAATGTATCTGGGAAGTTCCAGCTTTGCAAGCTGACACTGTGAAAAGCCTTGGTTTGCAAGCACTGATCTACGGAGGTTTAGCATTCCATGCTTCAGTCTGTCTCAGCTGCAGCTGATTCACTAAGAGCTCTACACTTCTTCAAATTCTTTTTTAAATTTTGTTTTTATACTATCAACTGAAATCACAGCTAACCACCTGCAAACCTTCATGGGCCTGATGAAAGCAGAAAAGAATTCTGGAAGCTTGCCCAGCACTGGAACATATTCACTACTCAGATATTTTAAAAAACCAAAAAGTTTGACAGAATTAAGCAATGACTTTTCTTCTTCCATGTGAGTATAAACTGAATTCCAATTCAGAGCAAACACATGCAGGATAAGCTCCTGTTTGCATCACACAGGACTCCACACCTTTCCCTTTGTCACCATGTTCGGGAAGGGAAACGAAAGCCCCCCACACTACAGATGGAACAGGCTAGAAGGAAGAAAGCAACTTTCCAGGTGAAGGTCAAGTAACTAAACATGGTACATTTTTCAGTCCAAACAGTATTCAGTGCTGTTGGTTGGTTCTAACTGGAGTGCTCATGTCAGTGCTGTACTGAATTACATGCACTTCAAGCCATGGCAAGTTTAAGAGTCATCTGTGATGGGTTGAAGGGCCGATCATCCCTTCCCTCCCACCATGGGCAGAAAAAAATGAGACTCAAGACAAACTGATTGCAAAAGTGGTGTAAAGTTTAAATGGAAAAGCAGTGAATAGTTTACAGAGAACCACAAGCACAGTGACAAAAGGAGATCCCAAAACATACTCAGAAGCATCCCAACACTTCCCTCTCCCCACCTGAAGGTACACCCAAAAAACCCCAGGGCTCTTTCTTCCCCCCTCCCTCCACTGTTAGGCTAATCTCAGCTGGCCAAATCTGAGACTGCCCTTCCCCCTTCTCCTCCCAGCCTTAGGCCTAGCCAGGCCCAAGACACCATGAGATGACTTCCCCCTCCCCCCCATTACCAGACAGGGGCCATCTCCATAGGAGCAGTGAGGGAGGAAAGAGGAAGTGCAGGAATTTTGCAGGTG
This sequence comes from Colaptes auratus, assembly GCA_015227895.2. NCBI lineage: Eukaryota > Metazoa > Chordata > Aves > Piciformes > Picidae > Colaptes > Colaptes auratus. The sequence goes on along the minus strand of CM037646.1, from coordinate 6,388,856 downwards.
GTTTTATAGGGAGCAGGGCATTATGGGATGAAACACGTAGCTTCCCATGTCCACCCACTGGACTGGACCCTCAGGACATCACAGGTATAGCTTATGTGGTGGCAACAAGAGGCACTCAGCCTAAACCACCACATTGTCCAAACTGCCAGCAACACAAAGAAAACTCTTTGAAGGCAGCCTTCACATCATCATTTAATGTTACCCCTCAGTGTGCACAAAGGGGTAACTTCACTTGGAATGACACTGTTAGATGCACATGGGTTCTCTTACCCTCTTCAGGCGCTGAGCTCTCTGCAGAACTGTCTTTATCCGAGCTGCCTGAAGAGGCAGCTTTGTTCGTCTGTTTCCTCATGGCTCCTTTCTTCTCCGCCTTACCCGCTTTTCCCTTTTTTTTGTTTTTGGAACCTCCAACAGTCCACTGCAAGGAAAGAACCAATGAATGGATAATGAGACACAAACATCACTCTCCCTCCCCCAAGACACCGCAGTAAAAACGACTGAGAAACAGTCCAGTATTTGACTGCAACAAATCAACTCCACAAGGGAAAAAGAAAAGCCAATTGGAAAATTATGAAATGAAAGCATTTTGAGGGGGTGGTGTGGTTGTCTTGGGGTTTTTCTTTCAAAGAAACAGAATCATGGAGTCAATAAGGTTGGAAAAGACCTCAGAGATCACCAAGTCCAACCTGCCACTCAAGACCTCATGAGTACTAAACAATGGCTTCAAATGCCACGTCCATTCCCTTTTTGAACACCTCCAGGGGTGGTGACTCCACCACCTCCCTGTCAGTTATCAATGCAAGCCAAGAGAAACTAATGAAGACTTCAGAGTCTGCAATACCTGCCAGGAGAAAGGAGGCACTAAAAATATTTTCCTAGAAAACAATTTTAAATGAATGTCCAACCGCATGTGTAAAGATCAGAATAGAGTGGAATAGAATAGACCAGGTCGGAAGAGACCTTCAAGATCATCACGTCCAACCTATCAACCAATCCAACCCACCTAATCAACTAAAACATGCAACCAAGCACCCTATCAAGTCTCCTCCTGAACATCTCCAATGATTGTGACTCCACCACCTCCCTGGGCAGCCCATTCCACTGGGCAATCACTCTCTCTGTGTAGAACTTCTTCCTAACATCCAGTCTAAACCACCCCTGGCACAGCCTGAGACTGTGTCCTCTTGTTCTGGTGCTGGTTGCCTGGGGGAAGAGACCAACCCCCACCTGGCTACAACCTCCCTTCAGGTACTTGTAGACAGCAAGAAGGTCTTTCCTGAGCCTCCTCTTCTCCAGGCTAAGCAACCCCAGCTCCCTCAGTCTCTCCTCATAGGGCTTGTGTTCCAAGCCCCTCACCAACTTCGTTGTCCCTCTCTGCCTGGCCACTCTCCAGCCACTCTGACCCCAGCCTGTAGCACTGCATGGGGTTGCTGTGGCCAATGTGCAGAACCTGGCACTTGGATGTGTTAAATCTCATGCCTTTGGACTCTGCCCATCTGTCCAGCCTGTCAAGGTCCCTCTGCAAAGCCTCTCTACCCTCCAGCAGATCAACTCCTGCCCCCAGCTTGGTGTCTTCAGTTTGCTACTATTAAAGAGAAGCAAAGCTAAGATTATTCAAGGGCACATTTTAGATTTCATGAAGGCACACCAATTATACATGACAGTCTGTCCAAAACTCTCAAGTTTTACCAGCAGCACACAGCATCTTGTATCTTTATGCAACCAACTTATAGAACACTCACTTCAGTAGTGCCACCGAGGCGGTAGTGCCACCACCTGCACCTACATACACAAGCTGGAATCAAATCAAAATCACAGAAGTCACTAACAAGAGAAAATAGTAATTTAAAATGTCAAGTCTTAATTTGGATTTTTCTCTTAATGTGATATCTTCAGCTGATGTAGACTGCATGACTTATACCACAGCACACACATGGGCAGCAACTTTAAATCCCAAAGTGCCAGGAGTAGTACCAACCCATATTTACCTCATGGTGTGGTTTCTTAGGAGAATTTTTGCACTGTCCCAACTACCTGGGTAAGGCCAGAAGAGAACAGAACCCAGTATGGATTCTTTGTCTATTAGTTTAGGCCTTTAAAATATTTTGCCCTTGCTTCAGTGTGCCCAGGCAGCCAAGTGGGCCAATGGCATCCTGGCCTGCAACAGGAACATGTGGCCAGCAGGAGCAGGGAGGTCATTCTCCCTCTGTACACTGCACTGGTTAGGCCACACCTTGAGTCCTGTGTCCAGTTCTGGGCCCCTCAGTTTAGGAAGGATGTTGAGTTGCTGGAGCGTGTCCAGAGAAGGGCAACAAAATTGGTGAAGGGTTTGGAACACAAGCCCTGTGAGGAGAGGCTGAGGGAGCTGGGGTTGCTTAGCCTGGAGAAGAGGAGGCTCAGAGGAGACCTTATTGCTCTCTACAACTACCTGAAGGGAGGATGTAGACAGGTGGAGGTTGGTCTCTTCTCCCAGGCAACCAGCACTAGAACAAGAGGACACAGTCTCAGGCTGTGTCAGGGGAGGTTTAGGATGGATGTTAGGAGGAAGTTCTACACAGAGAGAGAGAGTGCCCATTGGAATGGGCTGCCCGGGGAGGTGGTGGAGTCACAATCATTGGAGGTGTTCAGGAGGAGACTTGATAGGATGCTTGGTGCCATGGTTCAGTTGATTAGGTGGGTTGGATAAGTTGATAGGTTGGACGTGATGATCTTGAAGGTCTCTTCCAACCTGGTTTATTCTATTCCATTCTATTCTAAACTCTCCTAGAAATTCTCCAGGCACAAGATCTCCAGGGACAGTGCAGTTTCTCTCTAAATATATAAATATTTACACTATCATCCTCTCCATACCTTTATATTACTCTCATCTTCCACAAGCATAACCATCTGCTGAAGCACATAGCCTGCTAAAAAATAGATTCCTAACCCAGATGAGTAAATACTCTTTTGCATAACTGAAATCTTGCACTCAAAACTACTCTGACTGAAAAAAAAAAATCTTTAGATTTGATCCCAGGTGCACACAAGTTTCAAGCTTCTCACCCACTCACCCCCTCCTGGGGGATGAATCAAGTCCATCTCTGTATGCAGTAATCATTCCATCATACCTGATGAATACTTCTGCCTGACTAGGCACCATCTTCAGAGAACCCTGGTGTTGAAACTGTTTAAATGAAACTTGACCAAGTAGAATCATGGAATTGTGTTGGTTGGATATGAACTATAAGATCATCAAATCCAAACATAAGAACTCAGCACTGCCAAACTGTCACTAAACCGTATTCTTCAGCACCACATCTATCACAGTATCACCAAGGTTGGAAGAGACCTCAAAGATCATCGAGTCCAACCTGTCACCACAGACCCCATGACTAGACCATGGCACCAAGTGCCACATCCAATCGCCTCTTGAACACCTCCAGGGATGGTGACTCCACCACCTCCCTGGGCAGCCCATTCCAATGACGAACAACTCTCTCGGTGAAGAACTTTCTCCTCACCTCGAGCCTAAACTTCCCCTCCAGGGATGGTGACTCCACCACTGGCCTGGGCAGCCTGCTCCAGTGTTTAATAACCCTTTCAGTGAAGAAATTTTTCCTAATATCCAATCTAAATCACCCTTGGTGCAATTTGAGGCTGCTGCTTCTTGTTACTTGGGAGAAGAGACAAACCCCTACCTCACTATAACCTCATTTCAGGGAGTTGCAGAGAGTGAGAAGGTGTCTCCTCAGCCTCCTTTTCTCCAGACACTCCTAGTTCCCTCAGCCACTCTTCATGAGACTTCTTCTCTAGACCCTCACCAGCTCCACTGCCCTTCTGTGGGCACACTTGAGCACCTCAATGTCCTTGTAGTGAGGGTTCCAAAACTGAGCCCAGTATTTAAGATGCCATAGTGAGTAGTTAGAAGCTACTACTTGATCTACTAATATCTTCAGAATTTCCTAGGTTTTGATTACTCTCCCATCCAGACTTGTACCTTCCATTTGCCTCACTTTCTTTTTTAAGCATCATCTGTGTATTCAAAAATTATATGTCCAAGGCCAGACAAGTTTTGCTTCCTAAGCTAAAAGTACAGGTACCTCGTGGTGAGCCTCACACTGCAATCCAGGCCCTATGCAGTTTATCCCAGTCTATTATGGTGCATAGGATAGGCAAGAAACTGCACAGAAAGCATCTGACTTCACACCAGCCTGAGCTTGCACTCAAGTCTTTATTGGCTTGTTCAGTGTTACAATACCACTGCCTAATATTCCTGGTTAACTACACCCACATAAATTAGTTAACAACCTTGTGCTCCATATGAATATGCTCAAACCTCATTGTTAAGAAATCATCTCCTAGGTACTGCAGAGAAGAGTCTTTTGCTGTTTGTTCAAGAGCTCACCCAGTGCCAGCATACTCTGTGAGAAAGTGAAACTGAGCCTTTAGCAGGAAGAAGCAGAGCCTTCTGAACCAGGGATACAGTGGTGTCTCCCTTTCCAGAGCTCTGCCACCTGTTTCAGTGTTCGAATACCAAATTATACCTTGCCTCAGCAGGCTGCACAGCAAGGAAGAAGCACAGAGAAAGGCACAGTACACACCACAGATCAAGACCAGGAGAGGTCATGCTGAGATAAAAGAAGTTGAGATCAGATAAAACCAGCAGGACTTCAGCTGTTAATAAAATGTCTAATAGCTGTAGATACATGTGTTACAGATCACTGTTCTCAGCCTCTGACTCACAAGTGGAATTATAAAGACAACCTGGAAGGAAGGACTGAAGAGCAAGCAGTGCAACTACCTCTCGGGTGAAAAAAAACCAACCAACCAACCCAACCACACACCCAAAAAAAACCAATAAAAAACCCAAAACACAACCCAAAACCAAAACAAAAACCACACCCCAAACAAACAACCCCCCACAAAACCCAGCCCTTGCAGGAAGTTTTGTTTTAGTTTCTGTTTCACCCTGGAGATTACATTTCATCTTACTCTTGTTTATGCAAGCGACTTCTTTTAAGTACCAACTGTTTGTCACTTCCCACTTTCTGTGTTGTCACAAAGCCAAATGTTTCCTTGCCCAACTCAGGTGCTTCAGTAGTTATTTAGCTACACCAGTCTCTCATGAATGCCTAATCATTCCTGGTACTACTACAGCATAAGACAAAGGGTTCAAGCAAGCTTTAAGGACAAATCCAGGGCACAGACAGTGAAAGGCTCCTTTAGGCTCACAGATTGCCTTGCAGGCTCAGGAACCATCAGCTGTCCCTTGGAAACTGAACGAGCACTCTGTGCTGTTTAGAGAGAAACCAGTCAACATCAAGTTTCACAGAATCCCTATGGTTGGAAAAGACCTTCAAGGCCATCAAGTCCAACTACTGTCTAGCTTTACCAGTGCCACTACTACACCACATCTAGATGACTTCTAAATACATCCAGGAATTGCAACTTCATCAGATCTCTGGGCAGCCTGTTAAAGGTTTTGAGAACCTTTTCACTACAGAAGTTTTTCCTAATGTCTAACCTAAACCTCCTCTGGTGTAACTTGAGGCCATTTCCTCTTGTCCTATCAGTTGTGACTTGTGTGTGAGAAGAGACCAACACCCACCTCTCTACAAGCTCCTTTCAGGTAGTTGATAGAGAGCAAGACGGTCTCCTCCCAATCCCCTTTTCTTCATAGGGAACAATCCCAGTTCCCTCAGCCACTCTGCATCACACTTGCTCTCCAGACCCTTCACCAGCTTCATTGCCCTTCTCTGGACCTGCTCCAGAAACTCAATGTCTCTCTTGTACTGTGGTGCCCAAAACTGCACACAGTACTTGTGCTGCAGCCTCACCAGTACAGAGCTGGGACAATCAACTCTCTGGTCCTGCTGGCCACACTATTCCTGATACAGGCAAGAATGCCATTGGCCTCCCTGGCCACCTAGGCACACTGCTGGCTCACATTCAGCCAGCTGTTGATCAGCACCTCAGGTCTTCCTCTGCCAATCAGCTTTCCAGCCACTCAGCCCCAAACCTGCAGCATTGCATGGGGTTGTTGAAACTCAAGTGGCACTTAGCATTGTTGAAGCCCATATGATTTGCCTTAGCCCATTGATCCAGTCTGTCCCGGTCCTGCTGAAAAGCTTTCCTACTCTCCAGCACATCAACACTCCCACCTCACTTGGTGTTGTCTGTAAACTTCCTGAGGGTGCACTCAAAGTTATTAAATGGGAGCGGCCCCAGTACAAGCCCTGAGGAACATCCCTTGTGACTGGCTGCCAGCGGGACTTAACTCCATTCACTACCACTCTCTAAAGCCTGGCCAGTGTTTGATTCAGCAGAGCATACATCCATCCAGGCTGAGGGCAGACAGTTTTTTCACGAGGATGCTGTGGGGAACCTGAAGCCCAGGTAAACAACATCCACAGCCTTTCCCGTGGGTCACCTTGTCACCACATGGGTCACCTTCTTGTAGGAGATGAGGTTGGCTAGGCAGGATCTGCCCTTCATGAGCCCACACTGACTGGGCCTGATTACCTGGTTGTCCTGTAAATGGTGTATTATGGCACTCAAGATGATTTGTTCCATGACCTTCCCTACAGACTGACGGGTCTGTAGCTCACCAGATCCCTCTTCAGGCCCTTCTTGTAGGTGGGTATCACAGTTGCTAATCTCCAGTCCACTGGGACCACCCTGGTTAGCCAGGGCTGCTGACAATCATCAAGAGTGGCTTGGTAAGCATTGCCACCAATTCCTTCAGCACTCCTGTGTTTAAGCTATCTGACCCCATAGATTTTTGTATGTCTAGGTGGTTCAGCAGGGTACTCACTGCTTCCTCTTGGATTGTGGAGGTCTCCTTTTGTTCCCCATCCATGTTGTACAGTTCAATGGGTTGGCTAAACAGCAAACAACTAGTCTTGTTACTCAAGACTGTGGCAAAGTAGGAACTAAGCACTTCAGCCTTTTCCTAATCCTTAGTCACTATGTTTCCCCATGCATCCAACGAAGGATGAAGATTTCTTGTTACAGCAGAAGATGTAACAGGTTATTAGCAGGTCAGAACAGAACAGGACACAATTCTGGGAAGCCATGAGCTGCATTCCAAACCAGAGTCCTGAGCCCCTTCCTCATGCTCTAGCACACCAACAGAGATCAGAAAGGCAACAACATGTTCGCACGTAACATCAAGTAAAAAAACCACACACAACTACAGTCAGAAGCAGGTTTGCTCTGTTCCCCTTCACTTCCTGCATCTCAAACACCAAACTACCACCATATTTTTCAAAAATCTGTCTCATATTTCAGTTTCTCCAGGTCTCCTCTTCCATGTTCCAGGCAGGCAGAGGAAGTCAACACTTCTTACATGCCTTCCATGACTGCAGCACGCCTCCTCTGAACAGCCAATCTATTTACTGCTGCCTTCTCAGCCACCATCTGGAACCCTCCATAGCTCCAGACACAATGAGATAATAAACCCATGGATGAATGTGCTGCAACATGGCTTTCTGCTTAGTGTTTCATACTATCAAACAACAGAGCTTTATGGTTCAGTCACAAGAAGCAGCCCGAAGAGCATTTCAATTTTCCCCCTTGCTTCCCATGTTCATAGTGCTAATAGCTTGTATATTTCCCCCAAGAAGCAGTTCGGCTCTATGACCTTAAAGGCTCTTTCCAAACTAAATGATTCTATGATTCTAAGAGGACCAAGTTAAGCCATAGCACCCAGAATGGACTGCCAGTAACAAAAAGGCCTCATGTTATAAATTAGCCAGATTTAGCAGTCAGCTCCTACAAAAGCAACTACACAAAATGATTGAAGAAAATAATTTATAGATCAGAAAACCTGGAACATATTTCCACTGGGGAGATGAAATGAGATAGAGGAGGAAGCAAAAAAAAAAAGAGAAAAAGCTCTCAGAGTGCAGAAGAGTCATTTTACCTCCGCTGCTCAGGCAGTAGCTATTTTCTTCTACTTACACAGTACCTAAAATCTAAGTGGAGAGTGCATTTATTTTGCAAATACATAACATCCCTGCCTTCCCCCCCCCCCCCAGTCAAATCAGACTGAGGTGCACAACCAAGGTTAACAGCCTCTCCTTGCTGTGTCCATATCCTTCTCTCCTGGATATGGCTTTTATAAGCAAAGTGCAAATTACAAGCTACAACATCAAAGCCAAAGAGGTCCCTTACCAATGTGTGCCTCTCACAGGCCACATAAACTTACAACACCCTGACAACATGACAGCTTAAGACAGCCAAGGCACATAACATTAGCCCATTAGCTTACAAAATTTCATCCCTTCCATTCACACAGGGAAAACACAAGGCAGTCCTCCAGGCACGGCATCAAACCGCAGATTCAGCCTCTCCGAAGACTACCACAAGCAGCACAGATAGGAAAGTAAGGCAGAATTTGCTGTCTTCAGAGTTTCTCAAAGCTGGGAGAACTCTGCAGACAGCACTCCAAGAGCTCTCTACCACCACTGTTAAAACTAAACAATAATTAAAAGCCCTTGCTACTTTCCCCCCTGCCTTTTGAGGTCTGCACCTGTCTTTCAGACACCTTCACACTGGCAACAGACCAGTAGTTAGAAAACTTAAATCATCACTTTGGATACAAAGGGGAGACTCAAAGCATCAACACCAAAATGGAAAGCAGAAAAGTAAATAAAGGAAACACCTTCTGAAGCCACAAAAGAGGCTTTGCCAGGAACTGGCTGAAAGCAAACTTCTTGGCCAAATATCACTAGATACCCAATCCATACTCACTGTCTAAGTACTGCTCAAAGGAGCTCATAGAAAGGTAACTATGGGGGGAGGGGGGGGAAGCCTACCTAGAGTAGGTTCAAATGCAGTTTAAGCTGCAAATTAGCATTTGCTCCAGAAGGATTTTGAAGGGTCCATGTATTGAACAGCAGCAGGAAATGGTGAGTGACAACATCGAGAAGGTAGATGCCAAGCACCATTGAAGAAGCACTCTTCATAATCAAAACAAACTTGGGAATGCTACTATCTGTGAAAACCTGCAAGGTCTTATTTAGGAAGCCTGAGCCAAGGAAGCTGGAGGTGGCAACAGCTGTAACACACTTGTCCTGCGAGTGCCTTGCATAGCTCTAGCATCATCAGCCAGCAAGTAGCATCTGGACTAAAAAGGCTTAATGACTTCTCTAGATACTAGACAGTGCCTTATGACTGAGTTTTTCTCAGCAAAATTGCTCCCTGGGTAGAAAGGAAAAGTTCATGTCATGAAAAAAAATTAAATAAAATCACACATTCAATTTCAGTACCTCCATGAGTCTATTTCTGGAGCAACCTGCTCCACTTCAGAGCTCCTGCAGGCTCTCAGACCACATAAATCAAGTCTTCAGGAGCTATGCCCCTGCTACTTTACAATTTAAAGAAGCTACTGGCAGAACAAATTTTAAACCTCTTTTGTTCACAGCTGGTCCACATTACTCCTTTGGACGTGCCAGCTTCTGTTCAACTAGCCTCTGCCACTCAGATCTGCAGTTTGCTCTGTCTGTGGTGGGAGAAATAACCCCCAAGGGAGATGCAGACTCTCATACTTAAAGAAAGCTTTACTATTGCACTCATGACCAGCTGAAGGTAACTGTCTCCAAGAAAAGTCAACATTACAAAGCACACAGCCTGTAAGAAGATTAAAGCACAGCCCATTTCAAATTTCCTAAGCTTGAAAAAGCCTTTCCTAAGCTTGGAAGAGGTCTCACAGAACCAGAGAAGGCACTCATTCTCAAAGGTCTGCTCAAGCAGTATTATGAAATAAAAGCACACAGGAAAAGAAGAAATTTAGCACTGTGATCCCCACAGACCTACGAAAGACACCCCCAAAACTGAAGGCACCCAGGCTGTGTTCAGCTAATCTGCATTGGCCAGAGGGCTCTAACTTAAAGTGCAATAATCAGATCCAAACTTTCAAGTCCTTTCCTCATAATAGGGGCAGAAAGCCAGCTAGGTCAACTGCTATTTGAGACTGATTTCTTCACTAGCTGCATGACCACTGCCTACCTCCTTCTCTGTTCCATAACTCTCGACAAGATCTTCAGCTTTTGTTTCCTACTGAATCTGCAAATTTGCAAATAAAGGCAGATGCTCCTCACTGAACTCCATACTAGTACAAAGCATTCATGATGTAATTTTTCTTGTCATGAAAATATCTTCTCCTGTCACCCTAAAGCTGTTAAAAGGCACAACCAAATCCCTCACAACATTAGAACAAGTGTGGAAGGATGCACAGATGCACACCACTACTGCCAGCAACAATCCTTTCAAGAGAAACGAGCAGGGGATCCTACAGCATTGTGGTTTTCTGTCTTATCTGATGTTAGTGAAGTTGTTGCAGAAGACACCCAGGTTTCACCACACAAGAAAAAGAAATCTCTTACTGTAAGCAATGATGCTAGGACAAAAGGAAGGGTGAGAAGGAATGTCACCCACCCACATGAATTCTTCCATAAGCAATGAGGGTACCTTGTGGACACACGTACCTCTAGCACAGTATCCCCAGTAAGTAACTTGGATGACACCAAGCTGGTTACATGCAGCAGTCTAAAAGTCTGGCATGGTGACCTCTTGAGTAGTCATGGCCACACATTGCCCCACAGAGAAAGGCACTATCTGCCTTCACAGATGCATCCAGCCTAGTACACGTCTTTGCAAAGGCAGAACTTCCTATCGCAGAGCCCTGCAGTTATCAGTTCATGGTCAATTCAGGCGTGTATGTTCCAGACCCACCAGAAAATGGTTCAGATCTCCCTTCCCACTTTGCTGCCTGCAACTCACCTCCAGTCCCTTGTCTATGTAATTTGATTCAGATATTAGAAGTCCTTAAAAAAGTTACAGAATCCAGCCTCTGCACCACAAACACCTGATATGGACAGGAGCTCTCACAGAAGCACATTCTTACCAAGACACACAAAATATAATGCCAACAAGATCCTGAATCCTCTTGGGCACCACCATATAGATGTGGCACGATGTGCATGTGCTGCTATTTTGCAATTCCAAAAGGCACTTTCTCTCCATTATGCCCCACAAACTCTCCCCCCTTAAAAAACATGAAATGCCACATTGCCCTCTGAAGCAGAGATTCAGGCTCCTTTCCTGTACATGCAACAAAGTGACAATCCCAGGACCTTTAGCGCTTGCCAAGATGCACGAAGGATGTGCCCACTACAAAACCTGTGTGGAAGCACACAGGCATGATTATGCACATTTGCCCAGGGTAGCAATTTCCATGCTTTTGCCTCAAGGTCCTCATCTCACAGGAAGTCCAGCAGGTCGATTCAAGTTTTAGACCTTGTCTCAACCCTCCAAGTTGAGCAAACTTGAAACCAACCACAGAAACACTGATTAAAAACCAAAGATGTTCAGCAGGAGTCACGTAGTCAAGTCTAGGATGCACACAACTGAGCGAGTGGCAGAAACAGAACCGTTATAACCCAGCCTGTCTCACCCTGCTGTGACAAGCAGCAGCTCAGAATGCATATTTCTGGCACAGGAATAGAAGCAAGTGTCCTAATTACCTCTTCTGTAAATCTTTTCCTCACGCTGCAGGGAGGTCAGAAAGAACAAAGTATCAATCAGAAACCGTACACAGATTAGAAAGAGTCTCAAATGCACCCGGTGCTACAAAGATACTATCCCCTCTGCAAGGTCTGTGCAAATTCCTGGAGAGATGTACTGCCATGTTCTGCATATATAGGAAGTTACTTGTGGTTACACAAGCTAAAATAAATAAATAAGTAAATAAATAAATAAAAAGTAATAAATCAGTAATAGTGTTTATTCTGACAGTTTTCAGAGATTAACACAGGTGAGAAGGCTTTGTTGTTGGTGTGCTCTCCACACCTAAGTCTGCTTTTCCAGAGAAGCTGGTCTCCACACAGCTTAGAATAAATAAACTGTGTGCCAGCAGATCTCAGCACACAGAGAGACAGACTCGCTGGTAACCCTGGAAGAAATTTAATAGATCTACTCCATTCACAATTTTCTCTCTCCTTATGTCTTAGGCACAGATTAGAAACGAGAGTCGCTTTTAAAACATCTACATTTTAAGAAAAGGATTGACTGAAACAGAGTTCCAAGCATATTTATTTCGAGCGTGCCTCAGAAAGCTTGGAAAAATCCCTGCTACATTACCAAATGCTTAATAGTTAGTAGCTTATCACTGGTCTCTCCTACTGGTAGAATAGAATAGGATAGAACAGAATAGAATAGAACAGACCAGGTTGGAAGAGACCTTCGAGATCATCGAGTCCAACCCATCATCCAACACCATCTGATCTACTAAACCATGGCACCAAGCACCCCATCCAGTCTCCTCCTAAACAACTCCAATGATGGTGACTCTACCACCTCCCTGGGCAGCACATTCCAACAGCAAATCACTCTCTCTGTATAGAACTTCTTCCTAACATCCAGCCTAAACCTCCACTGACACAGCTTGAGACTGTGTCCTCTTGTTCTGGTGCTGGCTGCCTGGGAGAAGAGACCAGCCCCTGCCTCTCTACAACCTCCCTTCAGGTAGTTGTAGACAGCAACAAGGTCTCCCCTGAGTCTCCTCTTCTTCAGGCTAAGTGACCCCAGCTGCCTCAGCCTCTCCTCATAGGGCTTGTGTTCCAAACCCCTCAGCAGCTTTGTTGCCCTTCTCTGGACACGTTCCAGCAACTCAATATCCTTCCTGAACTGAGGGGCCCAGAACTGGACACAGTACTCAAGGTGTGGGCACACACCTTCGAGTTGTCACAATGAGCAGTCCCTTCAGCACTTTCAGAAAAAAACCAAAATCCACCTCAAACAGCTACCTGTTAAATTTTAGAAACAGTTGGAAAATGGGACCCCACTACACTGTGTGGAAAGCTCACAAAAGATATTTGTAAGCCTTCAGGCAAATGTTTTCATTCAAACACCTGTGATCCTTTTATCAGTTCCTCTGTTTAAGTAAGTTTACTTCAATTTTCACTTGTAGATGAAACCAGCTCTAGAATGTGGTACCAGGAACCACTAATAAACCCAGCTACAGCAGATAAGCACTGCTATACAATGTACTGACAAAATCCTAGAACAAGGTAGTGCTGAACTCTTCCTTGCTTCACCTTCTTCAAAAATGCCAACAGAAACCACACTCTGTTGCCTGTTCAAATGATCAGACAAGTTAGTTCACAGCAGAGTTCTCAGGAGAATCCAAGTAGCTAAAGAGAACAGTTTTACCACCTGTAAAACACTGCCAACTGCCCTGACCCTCCTCTTCTCTGAGAAGAGAGGGTAGGTGTCTTCTGAAAGTGAAAATCTCCCTCCATTAATTCAGAACCAGCTTTAGCAGCTTCACCACTACCTCAACCAAAAGCATTATACAGGAAAAGCACCAGAAGGCAGGTCACCAGGCCATTCAGACCATATGAATATGGGATTAAACAGGCAGTCACCAGTCACATTTTCTATAGACAGCTAGACTTGATTAAAAGGAGAAGAAAATAAAACGAAGTATTCCTGAGTTCCTCTGGGCTAGATGGATTCCACTGACAGCCAGCCCTACCTTATGAAGTCAACAGGCTAAATATACTGCACGATAAACACTTCCACTGCTTAGACACGGTCAGACAAAGAGCCCACAGTAAATGCCACTAATAACACCACAAACTCACCTCATCATCACTGTCCGACGTCTCAGAGTCTGAAGATGCTGTAGGTTTGCTCACAGGTGTCTCCTTCTCCTCAGAGTCACTGCGTTTCCGTTTGGCCAATGACAAGAGCTCCTGGGATGAAAACAACACACATCTGTTTCAAAATGTTGTCATCTGTTTTAGCAATCCAGGTCACCTCTTCTGTGATACCTGAGCACATCCCCACTAAGGAACATAAGTTTCATAAATAAATGTATACGCAAACACAATTTTAATACAACTGGATGCTACAAAAGGATTATGAGGATAAGCTGTAAGAATCACAGAATGGCTTAGGTTGGAAGGGACCTTACAGATCATCTACTCCAACCTCCCTGCCAAAGCCTCCCATCCCACCTGGCCAGAATCCCTTCCAGAGTCCCACCACCCTCATACTGAAGAGCTCTTCTTAAGATGCAGTCTAAACCTACTCTCCATTACTTCTTGATATAAAGTGACATAAGACAAATTACTCTCAGAGTCATGTCCAGATTTGATTTATTTGGATTGGGCAATGATTGGACATGGCACTTGGTGCCATGGTTTAGTAGTCATGAGGTGTTGGGTGACAGGTTGGACTTGATGATCTTTGAGGTCTTTTCCAACCTTGTTGATTCTCTGAGATAGACAGCAACTAATAATCCAAAAACACCTGAACAACAGTGTGTAGTGTTAACCCAAAAAGCCAAATATCCCAAGAGAGCAGCCTCCTCTTCTAAATAAAAGGCATGTTTCCAATTATACACTTTGAAGGTGAAATGCTTCAGGCATCACTACAATGTCATGGCAAATAACATTTAGTCAGCCTGTTCAATCCTCTTCCCTGTCCCTACACACTGCTGAATGCACTTAAGCTTTGGGCAAACGCAGAGCAGCTCAGCGTTTGTGAAACTAAGTAGAGCTGTTCTCCTAAGGAAGCACTTTCAAAGGCAGCAAACAACAGCAAAAAGAACTAAATGGCTCTCAAATAATCTCATCATCTCCTGTTCATTAGCTTGTTCAGATGACAAAAGGAGGAGCACACGACAAATATTTGTGAAGCTGCCTTACTGTCTTTGTAGTCCATGACAAATAATTTATGCTTAAAAACATCGCTGTGGGGCTGATGGACCTTAGCTGCGAGTAGAAATAAAGTCATGACAGCTTGGGAAGTCAATAGTAGATTGGTTTGCACTAGTTTCACAAATGGAAGATCATCTCCATAGTAAATGGATTACAGTTTACTACCTCAAACGAGAGGCACTGCATGAAGGAACCTTTCTCTGCAGAAGGCATGCAACATCAGTAGAGGGCATTTGTACAATTAACAGTTCTCTTCAGGAACATCCTGATGTTTTCTACAATATTTTCTGTAATTCCTGTCTCACAACTTCAATCCAGGTTACCTCCCTGGATAGACATATCTACCACTACTGTTATTCCAAGGAATTTCCTTCCTTCTTTCCACCCTCCTTCTGTTCCCAAGATACTTTATTAGAAAGGCTCCTACTCCTTCGATTCAACAAGCCTAGATTGCCACAGGAAGCTGTCAAACATTTAACCTACAAGGGCCTCACTCAGTGTACTCTCATCCTTAAAACACTGCTACCCCGATGCCTGATCTTTATCTTTGCATGTCCATATACATCCCTGCTGTTATAACTGCTACAATTAGCTCAGTGGAGGAGGAAGCACCTACTGCTCAGGTAGAGCTGCGGACACGTTTCCAGTGAATGATGGGACAGATGCAGAACTACGTGGTTATTCCTACCATCATCACTCTGACTGACTGATCTATGCTACAGCTAGGCCAACTCTTTCCATTCTCAAGCTCTGAAGAAACTACCAAGCTAATACACCAGCACAGCAGTGTTGGCAGCTCTGAAGACTCTAGAGGCATGCAAGATCAACCACATAAGGGTATGATCTGCTCCAGTATATCTGCCTGGCAGAGCCTCTGATTCAATTTTCCTGAAGCTCCAAGCTGCAAAACTATTTTTGAGTGTTTGGGGAGGGGTTTTTTATTGCAACATAGCAACAGCTTCTATATTGAAAACCCTGAAGGCCCTGAACATAAATTACATCAGATATGAAGGCTTCAGCATCTTTAACCAGGCAAGCTTCTCCCCGGAACATGCACTGCCATACATGCTGTAATGCACTTCACTTATAATGTCTTTATTCAGCATTTCAATCACATCATCGACACCTGCTACACCAAAGTGTAAATCTTCGAAAGCAGCTCCCTCCAAAGAGCTCCTTTTGCAGCCCTGACACGGTTAAGCTGACACCAGACATCACACTTGCAGCCCCAGGAGACGTGCTGGTGATAAATAAATACTTCCCCTTGTTACATCGACCAGCTCCTAACTCCATACACTTTCTCACGAACAGAGCTTCCCCCAGCTCAGTCGCTTGGATGGAGGAGGGAGCGTTAAACACGCGTTAACACTTGCCCCAGGAGCCCGCCTGCCCCGCGGGGCTCACCGAGCTGGCGGGAGACAAGGACCTGACACGCTGCTCTCCCTCTCCCCTCTCCGGGCGTGCCAAAGCACCACAAAAAAAGTTGCCCAACCCCTTTGGGCCTGTTCCCCCACTACCCAAGGGGTGACGACTGCCGGCAGCTGGGCCTCACTCCCCCCTCCTCAGGGCCAAACCGCCCCGGAGCATCGCCTCTCTGTCCCGCTGTGCGCCGCCCTCCTGCAAGCACCGGGCCCCGCTGCAAACAGCCCCCGAAACCCGCCAACGCGGGCGGCCTGCCAGGGGCAGGCCAGGGACCCGCCGAAGGAGAGCGGGCTCTCTTCACCGAGGCCGCGGGGGCCCTCATGGGGCTGAGGAGAGCGACGGCGGCGGCGGCGCGAAATCCCCGGGCGGGAGCGAGGGAACGAGGGAGGGGATGGCGGCGCCGAGCCCTGGCGCGGGCCGGAGATCCCAGGCCCCGCGTTCGGGCCGGGCCTGCCCCGCGCACCTGATCTAGGTTCTCCTCGCTACCGCTATCCTCAGTATCGGAGTCGATAAGGACGCGGCCTTTCCGCTTCTTCACCATGGCGGAGCCGGCTTTTTTTCCCCCCCACCCCTTCCCCGCCCCGGCGCCGACGGCGGCGGCGCGGCGCTCACAGCAGCCCGGCCTGCCCCGCGCCGCTCGCCCGCCCGGGACACAAAGGGCACCGCGCACGCGCACCGCGCCGGGGCGGGAAGAAAGGCGGAGCCGGCGCCCGTAGCGGGAGAGAGGCGAGGAGGAGGAAGCGGAGGGAGCGACGGCAACGGCAGCAAATTGTTACTGCCGCCTCGTCCTCGCCTCTCTGCCCTTGCGAGCGCCGGCAATCGTCTCTCTCAGTGTTTATTCGCGGTCTGCCCCCGACATGCTCCCCACAAACACGCACGTTCCCCTTCAGCCTCTCGTTAAACGCAAATCTTTGCGAATAAACTGCTCAGCACTAAGCGCCTCTCTGTTCTCGCAGCGTGCAGGGAAGATATCGCCTCCGCCGCTGGCGAGGGCGGGAACTCGGTGGCTACTGCTGGCAGCGGAACTCGAGCGGTGCGGGTGCGTGTTCCCCCGCCGGGCGCGGAAGCGGTGGGACCTGCCGGTAAGGGCGGGAAGGTGAGGCGGTGTTTCCGCGCTGGGGAGTATTAAGGAGCTGGGGAGGGGGTTGCCGAGGCGAATCGCCTGGGGGAGGGGTCGCTACGGCCTGTCACTGCGTTTCGACTTCGTCTCTGCTCCCTGGGCTAGGAGAAGGCGGGTGGGACCCGGACCCGGGCCCGGTACCCAGGCCGCGGCGCGGTTCGCTGTGAGGACACCGTGAGGCTCAAGTGAGACCGTCGCTGGAAGCGAAGGTTTCGTCACTGCAGGGCAGTGAACCCGCACTGGCGTAATGGTAAAATGTTGCTCAGGGACTGACATCTGACAAAAGTAACATTCATTAAAATTTCCGTTTTTCTTTCTCTCGGTACTTGTGGGAAGCAAGGACTAGGCTGTGCTGAGCTGGGCTCGGCATGGCTGCGGGCTGCAGCTTTGCGGCGCCTTTCCTCTTTGGCGGTGAGGTTTTGGATTGGGGCAGTTTTGCCGGCGGGGGCCAGAAATGGGCTGAGTCACAGTCCAGGCTCTTGTTGCTGTCGTGGTGCGTGCTCAGCTCAGTTGTCAGGGCGCATGGAAGCCCTGCGCATGGGGTTTCTTTTGGAGCAACTTGCTTCCTATCTTGCTGAGTGTGTGATAAGAGAAAATGTGAGTTCCTTCAGTGCAGTTTTAGTCCTCGGTGCAGAGCTTAATCGTGGTACGAGAACAATAATAGTAAATTTTATCCTTAAGCATAGGAAGGAATGTGATATTTACCTGGAGAAAAAGGGGGCTAAGGGGAGACATTCTCACTCTCTGCAACTACCTGAAAGGAAGTTGTAGTGAGGTGGGGATCAGTATATTCTCCTAAATAACAAGAACTAGGATAAGATGAAGCAGCCTCAGGTTGTGCCAGGGAAGGTTTAGTTTGGACATTCGAAGTTTCTTCACCGAAAGGATTGGCAAGCCTTGGAACAGGCTGCTCATGCTTGAGTCACGATCCCTGGAGGTGTTTAAAACATGTGCTGCTGAGAGACATGGTTTAGTGATGACTTAGGTTAACGGCTGGACTTGATCTTAAAGGTCTCTTCCACCAAAATGCTTCTATGCTTCTGTATAAAGAATATGTGTGGAGTGACTGGTACCATTCTTAACAGCTCAGAGAAGGTGAACTGATTTGACATTATTTCAGGATTTATTGTTTGTCAAAAAAACAACCAACCAAAGAAAACAAAACCCCAACAAACCAAGCAACTATTTATGAGTCAGACGTGGTGGCCTCTTTAAAGAGCACTGAACATTAAGGCTCTCCCTTGTGAACTAGAGAACAGCAGTGTGGCCTTAACTGTTCCTACCGACAGTGATGCAGAGATAAGCAAAGAGAAGATCTTTAGGATTTCTTCCAAAGCTCTCTAAAAAAAAATAAATATTAAATTGTAGTCTTTCATATTAATTCTTTGGTCTTTGCAAACCTGCTTGTAGTCCTAAACCAGCGATGTTGTGGTGGCAAGGGACAGTATGATGTACGGAAGAAGCGTATAGCGTGGCAGCAGTAGGACTTCATATCTGTGAAGTCTGATTGCCTGTGACTGTTGTTGTCGTCCATATGGCAGCAGGGTCTGCCTGTTGCGGAATTGTGGTTTTCTTCTGGGGGTTAATACTTTGTAGTTAGATAGGTGCCATGTTTTAGAAACCTTATTATCACAGTATGACCAAGGTTGGAAGAGACCTCAAAGATCATCAAGTCCAACCTGTCACCACAGACCTCATGACTAGACCATGGCACCAAGTGCCACCTCCAATCCCCTCTTGAACACCTCCAGGGACAGTGACTCCACCACCTCCCTGGGCAGCCCATTCCAATGATGAATACTCTCTCAGTGAAGAACTTTCTCCTCACCTCGAGCCTAAACTTCCCCTGGTGCAGCTTGAGACTGTGTCCTCTTGTTCTGGTGCTGGTTGCCTGAGAGAAGAGACCAACTCCCTCCTGGCTACAATCACCCTTCAGGTAGTTGTAGAGAGCAATGAGGTCTCCCCTGAGCTTCCTCTTCTCCAGGCTAAACAATCCCAGCTCCCTCAGCCTCTCCTCATAGGGCTTGTGCTCAAGGCCTCTCCCTGGCCTCATTGCCCTCCTCTGGACACGTTCAAGTGTCTCAATGTCCTTCTTAAACTGAGGGGCCCACAACTGGACACAGTACACAAGGTTAGCCTAACCAGTGCAGAATACATGGGCACAATGACTTCCCTGCTCCTGCTGGCCACACTATTCCTGATGCAGGCCAGGATGCCATTTGCCTTCTTGGCCACCTGGGCACACTGCTGGCTCATGTTCAGGCAGCTGTCAATCAGCACCCCAGGGTCCCTCTCTGTTTGGGAGCTCTCCAGTCACTTTGACCCCAGCCTGTAGCTCTGCATGGGGTTGTTGTGACCAAAGTGCAGCACCCGGCACTTGGACTTGTTGAATGCCATCATGTTGGACTCTGCCCATCTATCCAGTCGGTTGAGGTGCCTCTGCAGAACCCTTCTGCCCTCTAACTGATCAACACCTGCTCCCAACTTGGTGTCATCTGCAAATTTGCTGATGACTGTCTCAATCCCCTCATCCAGATCACCAGTGAAGATCTTAAAGGGCATGGGGCCCAGCACTGATCCCTGGGGGATGCCACTGGTGACTGGCCGCCAGCTGGATGTGGCACCATTCACCACCACTCTCTGGGCTCGGCCCTCCAGCACAGTGTTGCTGTCCAAGCCACGAGCTGGCAGCTTAGCCAGCAGATTGTTTCAGATTGTGTTTGGTAGTGTTACTCGTAATACCTGTAACAGCTGACTGTGAAAGAGATGAACAGAAATTGCTTTTTTCATTTCTCTTTTCAGTTTCAATTAAAGATCTCAAAGGACTTTTCCAACCTGGTTAATTCTATTCTATGTAGTGTACCTTACTTGGATGGATATTTCACATCATTAAGTAAACAATCCGAGGAAGTGTACTACTCCATGTTACTTTTTACTCCTTTTTCCAATGGCCAAGCTTTCTTTGTTTTAAACATCTGACAGTTTTACAAGCATCCTAGATGTAATGTTAAAAATCTTTTCCTCTTTTTCATTGTAGGTGGAGATAAGCTACAGTAACTAAAGTCAGATAGCTTTGGATGCTAGTTTTGTTGTTAAAGTCTTTTAAGATCCATTAATTGCCTTGCTGGTAGTGGATTATTCAAGTTTACCAGTATGGCTCTGACTATTGTCTTGCTGAACAGTGCTTCCTTACGTGGTAGATGCTTCAGGCACAACTTTTTGCACCCTTTAATTGGACCTCTCCTCAATGATTCCATGTCAAAACACTACAGCAGCTACAGGAGACCAGGGTCACAGCCTGAGAAAAAACCATCCTGGAAAAGTGTGGATTTGAGTTTCAAGAAAAGTTTTGATGTCTTGAAGACTCAGCTAAGCTTGCTGAAGAAGGAGTCCAAAGAACATTTAACAGGACCTGGGGGCCACACGTGGGACGAGTTCCTGTTGCAACAGACAAAGGTGGTGTGGGAATTTCGGAGCCAAGAGGATTTAAACAAATGGGTCATTTCCTCTGATGTAGAGATTGGAGGGAAGAGTGAAGTTTACCTCAAACTGGGTAGGAACAACCAGGCTGCTCTGCTGTATGGAACCCTCAATACAGAAGTGCCTCGTGATGGGGAGACAAAATACAGTGGATATTGTGGTATGAGAGCTAAACCCCTTGTGGTAAGTACAGCTTCATGTCTGCACAGCTTCTGTTGCTTCATCAGAGAGTGTGTTTGTGTAATCCCAGAGACAGCAAGTGGGCTGTTCGCTGTGGTTCAGACTGCTCACTTTCAGGAGTATTAGATATTCCTTCAAGGATGTAATTGCTGCTGCATCCTTCAGTCTGGAGAAGGGATTTAAACTTTCTTTTGGCTTTTGTTTTCTTTTCTTAGAAAAGGAGTCATACATGTTTGATCACAAACTGATGTACAGCAGGGCATCTCTTTATCGAGATAGCCCTGTTTGCAGGACCCTTTGTGCAAATAAAGGGTCTGTAATGAACCTTTATACACAAACCTGGTATGATTAAAATAGGTATCTCTCTACATTTCAATTTAATTGAGTGTGTCATAAGGACAATTTTTCTGGCCTTCAACTTGGGCTATTCATCAGACTTGGTGAATGACCTCATCCTTTTTCTCACAAGAATAGAAAATAATGCTTTGGAATGTGCTTTTTAAAGGGCCTGACTTCTTGTGCACCTCAAAAAAAAGTGAGATGCAAATCTCTGACAGCTTAGAACTGTCCAGAACAAGAAATAGATGTGCTTATTATTAGTATTGCTGGCTTCATTCCTTATTTTTAAGCCCCTTTAAAAGCAGTGGAACATCTTGACTCAAAGCATGAAATGCTTGACTGTTTAGATCATCCTGTTGTTTGTGATTTGGCACAGTACACAGCTCAAACGTTTTCTGGATCAGAAACCTAGAGAGCAGAGAACATGAGGGAGCAAAATCAGTGGGCAAGTGAGAAGCAGATGAACAGATTAGAATGGTGACACTGGGTCAGAGCAGTGGAACAGCAAGTTGAGTCTTACCTAGGTTAAATTCCCAGGAGTGCTATGGACTTGTGCAAATGTGACTCCCAACTTTCACCTCCTAATTCTGAAACAGCAGAGTGTACCAGTCCCATCTGCATAATGCAGTTTGAAATCAGAGGGTGACAACATAAATACAAAGGCTCTTCTTTATTTAAGTAAAAAAGCTCAAAACTGGCAAAACTGTGAAATCAGGAAGCCACAGGCCTTGTATAAATGCATTGATATACTCATCCTGTTGCCTGTAAGATGAGTTTAGGCAACTGTAAAACAAAAGGGTAAGCTCTCAGTTTTTGGTGCAAATTTTGACTTGATTTAAGCAATTCTGGCCAAGAATACCCCTGACCCTCCCCCCCCACATTGCTCCATGTGATCTCTCTGAAGACTCTTGTGCCTACCTCTGTGCAGATCTCAACAGCAGGACTTTTAAGATCTCTGGGAAAAAAATGTGTTCAAAAACTAGATGTGCTTGCAGTCCATGTTGTTGTGCACGGTTAATGACAAGAAGGGTTGGAAAACATTAAATGCTTCCAGTGCTTAGGTCAGTCTTCAGTAAGGGAAATTATCACAGGAGATGAATTATTCCACTGCTTCAATTTCTTGTAATCACCTCTGAATAATCTAGTACTGACCATAGCATATTAATCTTAATGAGCCACATTAAACTTAATGAACTACATAGCTACTGATCCATCACTGCAGTGTTGTGTGTACCTGCCTGGTAGGGAATTTGGCCCTTGGAAGGAGGTCTGATTTCTGATAACTGCAAGATCATGGGTTTTAATTACAGCAGTAGACTGTAGAGTGCTGATACTGTAATTTGTGGTTTCTGATACAATGTTGAAAGAAAGTCAGTGAGATCAGCGAGTAGTATGATGAAAGAATAACCCATTTTTCACTAGGTTAAATACATGTTGATGTAATAGTGAGCGCGGTGATCAAACCAGTACTGCTCTTGTTTTTCACAATGGAAGCTTCCCTTTATGAAGGAGGAATAATTTATGTTTATTAATAAATTTGTAGGGATCTTTTGCTAGGAGGAAGTACTATGACTGGTCAAACTTCAACAGTCTCTATTTACGTGTCCGTGGCGATGGCCGACCTTGGATGGTAAACATTTATACAGACCCGTACTTCTCTCATCAAAAGGATGACCTCTACAACTACTTCATGTTCACCCGAGGAGGTCCATACTGGGAGGAAATAAAGGTGAGCTGATCAGTCTGCCAGACTAATGGGGCTCTCTTGGGGTCCTGGCTCTGTGGAAGGGGAATTGCTCTCAATAGTCACCATTTATTGCTGTCCCTTCAACAGCATTTCTGTTGTGTATCTTTCTCCAACAGACAGGTGCCGTTGGCTGGGGAGTTCCCAAAATCATAAATCACTGGATTGTGAGAGGGGACACTGTATCAGTTGTATATTGCATCCAATCAGTTGTATATTTGATCCAATATGCCTTCACCTTAAAGCCATTACTGGAATAACAGAATGGATACAGTGACTGAAGCTTAGCAGATGTTGCCAGGACCATTGTCTGCCACTAATGTTTTATCTGTAATGGGTGTGAGTGTACCCTGAGATGGGATTTGCTTAACCTGCTGACCTGCTGGAGGCAGTCAGAGGTGAGGTATCATTTGTGGCCTTTGAATCTGAGGCACAAGACAATAAACAATGAGAGTTTGAGCTCTTTTCTGATGAATCTTGGGGAGCATTTGTACTTTGTTGCTGGCAGCAGCAAGACTTGCACATCCTTACCAACTGGCATTGGGTCAATCATAACGCTGCTGCCCAGTCATATGGGAGCAGCCACTGATACACAGGTGAGGAGTCAGGAGGCTGTGTCATTACTGACTGGTATATTTTCCTCTCATCCCCACCAGCCAACCCTCCTGTTTCCTTTCTTTTACTACAGCCCCTCCTCTCCCTTGCTCCCACCGCACTCAGTTCTTTTTGCCTTGCTGTCAGCTGCTTTGCTGCAGTACTGATGTTTCAGTATGAGGTCTGCACTGAGACACCCAATGTGGGTAGATAAGCTGTTCATGTATGTGCCTGCCATGCTCTTCAGTAACTTCTGTTTTCTCTTGACATGTTATTGGAAGGAGATATTCTTGATATACCTCTGCACCTTCTGTGCTGCAGCCTGTCCTTGTCTCCTAGCGGTGTAACAGTCCTGCGCAGCTACCAAAAGCCACCTCAGAACAGCATGGGCCTGGAACTGGCCGTGAGTGGTCAGTGAAGGGTTAATGTGGCTCATTTCCCTGTGCCAGTTCTATGTACCAACTAGTGCTGGTACCAGCGTGGAAGGGTGTTATTTCATTTACTGTGACAGGTTTTTATTCTCAGGTTTTATGTACTGGTGACAGATGCTGAAACGTGGTTTGGTTTTGTTTTGTTTCTGTCAGATTCCATTCTCCAAATTCTTCCTGTCCAGTCGAGGAAGAGTCCAGGATCAGCAGCATCCTATCTGGTTAGACAAGGCAAGTTTTCTGTGGGCTTTAGCTGTCTGAAATTCCTGTAGGATCATGTTGTCAGGGTATGTGTTAATTTACACAACCCTTGTTTGTGAAATTGAATTGCAGCATCTCCTCTTGTTATAAGAGACTTCTCGTGTGCTTGCCTGTGCATTTAAATCGCCCTACTTTGTGACAGCATTGCCAGCTTACTTCAAAGGAACTCTGAAAATATTTTGAAGAGATCCATAGAACAAATAACTCACAACTTACTTTGCCTTCCAAAAAAACAACCACCACACTGTTTTTTATGAGGAGTGATCAAAGTGACAAAAATAAAAATTCCAAAATGCCAGTTGGCACAGCACTGCCAGTAGCAACAGTGAGTATCAGAAACTTTCTTCCTGACACAAGACTGCCAGGGATACCATATGAGATTTGATCTGAGGATGCACTAGAACAGTAACCTTGATGTGGTGAGCAGTAAGCTGAGGCTCTCTTAGGCTCTTTCTATTTCTTTCCAGGCTTTCTAGTCTAAGTAAAAACATGGAGTGTTTCTTCTTTCTTTGATTCATAGAGGACATGTTGGAAAAAAATTATTTCAGTATCTTGTTTTTTAATTTTGAATTTTCAGTGACCCCCCTCTATGCAGCCAAGGGCAGCTTAATGCAGAGAGAATATCAAAAGGCAAACAGAAAAGGCCTGTTACTTGAGTCAGTCACTATGGCTAACGTATCTAGGGCTTGCAGATAGTTCAGAGGAGAGAGTTTAGATCACTCCCATAGTCATCTCTAATAGTATGAAGCAAAAAGATGGAGCTTTAAAAGCCTCCTGGGCTCTACAAGCCAAAGGACCAACTGTAGAGCTTGCTGCTGGGGAAGATCCAGCACTTAAAACATCAGTGATGGGAATGTCCATGTATTTAATTTCTTTAGCTCTGCCCTATGATTTACTTAACTCATTTGTAATAAATACCTAGCCTCAGCCTCCAATTATTCAACTTTACCTGACACATCCTAGGCACTGTTTTCCCTGCATGAGCAGCAGGGCTCGAGGGCAGCTGGGGTTTTGTAGTCACCCATCACTGCCACAGGTGACCCAGCTTGGTCAGAGAACTGGTGACACTGAGGGCTATGAAAGGTGATTGGTGGCGTGCAAGAGCTGAGAGCTTTCAGGCAAGCCATGGGCTGCTGAAGAGCATCCCTGAACCACACAGGTTCCCATGGAATTTATTAGATGAATTTCTTTCAAATTATAATAGTGGTGGGGGAGAGAAAAATGTTTTTCTAGTCAAGAATGTTATTCTAATTGGGAAACAGTGCCTGGGAACCTTGCCTTAATATAAGACTCAGTAACAAACTTCCCTGCCTTTAAAAAATGTCTGGTTTGCTGCACTTCCACCCTACACCAGGTGTCTGACTTGACCTTAAATTAGTTTCCTGCTCATAAAAGAATTGTAACAGACTGTAACAAAAAGCTCTTTGTACACCCAGTCATGATGCAACCAGACATACCCAACCCTTGTAGGCTCAGGCTCTTTTTCAAGAGCTCAAGCAGTAGAAGCAGATGTGAAGTAGTTCCCCACTGGGGTGTGCATGGAAAATGTGATAGTGAAGTGCTGATGCACTTAGAACAAACACCAGTTTGAAGTAGATGGCCATGAATTGTTTGTAAAACATGGAAGTGGTTTGATGTCTGAGTGTAGCATTATAAATACCCTTCTAATTTATGTGCTTTTCACTTAGGTTTGTACCCTTGGATTCACCATTGGAGACAAAGTAGATGGTCCCTTCCAGCTGGAGATAGATTTTATTGGCCTGCTGAATGATAGAGCTCATACAGAAGAATTTGCTTATGAACTGTATGAAATGAACCCTAAAGTCTAAGCTGGGCTGGTGTCCTTTGGGATGTTCTTCAGATGATCTGTTCATTATAACAAAACACTTCTTAACTTGGAACACCTTGAAGATTCTATGTAAACATTAAAGAAGACAGGGGTGTGAAGTGCTGGCTGTAGTAAGCTGACTAAGAGTGACACTGTTGGCATCTTTGAGCTGCTGGCTAGATAAGCTTGGAGATTGTACATACATGGACTGGAACAGAGCCTGGGGAGGAGTGTGAGGCATTCTTACAAAGCACTGGATAAGTCTTGGCCTCTGTTCTGACCTTTACAGAAATAAAAGCATTTCATGAGCTTGTTGGTTTTTTGTACAACAGTTTCATTTTCTACATCCTATGGCTTGTAGACAGTGGTAACTCACCTCAGCTAGTCTTAAACTGCAAAGAGAATAAATACTCTGAGGAGTGGTGCTTAAGTGTAACTCTCAGTGAAAGTTAGAGAGCAGCACCAGAAGAGGAAAGGCAGGCATTTAGCTTTGGCTCCTTGGAATATCTAAAAAAAGAAAAGCTGCCACTGCCAAGACTGAAACAGTAGCTGAGCAAGGGGCTGGGCTGTTTAGAGCTGGTGAGAGTAGTGCTACGCAGAGTTAGAGAGCTGAGGTTGTTGAACAGAAGTAATGCTCTGGGGGTGGGGGAACCCCCATCACTGCTGCCTGAGGAGCTCAGCTCAACAAACAGCAGAACAGGGCAGATCTGATCACACTTCTGATAGGTGCAATCAATCTAGCTCTGCTGTATGGTAAGGAGTCACAGCCTCAGCTGGCAGCACAGAGCTCAATGCCTCCCTTTTTCTCAGAACCCAGGGTTTTAGTAATTTGAGAAACATTTTAAAGAATGAGTGCTGAAAGGTTTTGTTTCAGCTGTCCCAGTCCAAGCAAAGCACTGACCTCCTCTGCAGTGACCTTCTTCAACTCTGCTCTACAAATACTGAACCAACCTCCACTTCATACGGAAGAGGCCACAATAAGGCAAGCTGAAGCAGTATTTTGTACTACCTTTCTCCTCCTGCAAAGAATTCAGTGGCTTCACAGCAAAAGAGGGGTGACAATTGTTTTTGAAGATACCAGAACAAACACACTTTTGTGAAGTGGTAGGCAGGCTGAGCAGTAAGGAAAACTCACCGCAGAAGAGGACTCCAAGTAGTAAATACAAGTGTGAGCAAAGGTACTTCTCCCTGGAGGAGATATACTAGATGATAGAACCAGTGAGAAACAGCATACATACAAAAGATTTATTTTCTTCCCCATGAGTTTATAAAAAACCCACACCAACCCAAATTGCTTGTTCTTGACACTGCCACATATATTTGCTAGGACACTAAATTCACTGCGACAGTTATTTGCTCTAACTCCTAGCTGAAATGACAACTGCTCAACTACCTTCTTTGCAGTTCCATCCATAACAAATCCAGGGATTTTTTTGGAAAAGTAACAGTGACAGCTTTTGAATCTAAGGTATTGGATGTGCCCCAGCACCTCTTGCAAGCAGAGATGAAAAGCAGAAGAATTTTGTTAACATCTGTTATTTGCCATAGAAAGGAGCACCACAACTGTTGGGAGCGTCCGGTTGGCAGTTTGTAAAGGGCACTTGTTAAAAATAGGATACTTTACAATTATATTCTGCTGCAAGCTTTTTGTTGTCCAGAGTGCTTGGGAGTTCCCTACCACCTCACAGGCATGCAATTAGAAATGCTGAGTAATTGCTGCAACTGTTGTCACACAGTTTAAGGACTGATGTGGAGAAGGGGGCAAGCAGACATCTCCACCTCCTGTAATTTACCAGTGGAATGCTTTGAGGCTTGCGATCCAAAGTAGGGGCACAAACGGATCCTGCTGAAAAAGTCTGTCCTAAGTTGCAAGGATGCTTCTTGAGCATCTTTTTCTCACTTAAATTCTCCTTTAACTGATTTTAAATGAGTTAAATGAAAACATGACTAAGCAGTGAGATAGTTCTAAGCACCTAAAAGTTCAGACTTCATGTTGCTGAAGTTGATTGCCAAAATATTGCCCTCAGCTGCATTATAAGGTCTCATCCAATGCTCTCTGGATTCCACTAGCTGGTAGCAACCTGAACCACACACGACAGCACCAATATTTACATGGCAGCAACAGTATTTACAGCTTTCTTAGATACTACTTCCTCCTAAGCCAGAGAGAGTCCTCTACGGTTGCCAAGAACCTGAGCCTTCTTCTTTTTTCTCTCTTCCTCGTTCTCCTCACGCCTTTTTTCCCTGAGGGGGGGAAAAGAAGAGGGACCATGTCAAGTTATATTAAATAAGTAGACAAGCCACCAAAGGAATCTGAAGCTGACCAAGGATTAGAATAGAATAAATATAATAAATAGAATAAACCAGGTTGGAAGAGACCTTCAAGTCATCATGTCCAACCTATCATCCAACACCACCTAATCAACTAAACCATGCAACCAAGCACCCTATCAAGTCTCCTCCTGAACACCTCCAATGATGGTGACTCCACCACCTCCCTGGGCAGCCCATTCCAATGGGCAATCACTCTCTCTGTGTAGAACTTCCTCCTAACCTCCAGCCTAAACTCCCCTGGTGCAGCCCGAGACTGTGTCCTCTTGTTCTGGTGCTGGGTGCCTGGGAGAAGAGACCAACCTCTGCCTGTCTACAACCTCCCTTAAGGTAATTGTAGAGAGCAATAAGGTCGCTCCTGAGCCTCCTTTTCTCCAGGCTAAACAACCCCAGCTCCCTCAGTCTCTCCTCATAGGGCTTGTGTTCCAAGCCCCTCACCAACTTTGTTGCCCTTCTCTGGACATGTTCCAGCAAGTCAACATCCTTCCTAAACTGAGAGGCCCAGAACTGAACACAGGACTCAAGGTGTGGCCTAACCAGTGCAGTGTACAGGGGCAGAATGACCTCCCTGTTCCTGCTGGCCACACTGTTCCTGATGCAGGCCAGGATGCCATTGGACCTCCAGGCCACCTGGGCACACTGCAGGCTCATGTTCAGCCTACCATCGACCAGCACCCCCAGGTCCCTCTCTGCTTGGCCGCTCTCCAGCCACTCTGACCCCGGCCTGTAGCACTGCATGGGGTTGCTGTGGCCAATGTGCAGAACCCGGCACTTGGATGTGTTCAGTCTCCTGCCTTGGACTCTGCCCATCTGTCCAGCCTGTTTAGGTCCCCCTGCAAAGTCTCTCTACCCTCCAGCAGATCAACTCCTGCCCCCAGCCTGGTGTCATCAGCAAATTTACTGATGATGGACTCAATGCCCTCATCCAGATCATCAATAAAGATGTTGAAGAGCATGGGGCCCAGCATTGATCCCTGGGGCACACCACTAGTGACTGGCCGCCAGCCGGATGTGGCACCATTCACCACCACTCTCTGGGCTCGGCCCTCCAGCCAGTTCCTAACCCAACGCAGTGTGCTCCCATCCAAGCCATGGGCTGCCAGCTTGGCCAGGAGTTTGCTGTGGGGGACGGTGTCAAAGGCCTTGCTGAGGTCCAGGTAGACCACATCCACAGGCCTCCCCACATCCACCAGGCGGGTCACCTGATCATAGAAGGAGATCAGGTTGGTCAAGCAGGACCTGCCCTTCCTAAAGCCATGCTGGCTAGGCCTGATCCCTTGGCCATCCTGTAAGTGCTGTGTGATTGCACTCAAGATGACCTGTTCCATAATCTTGCCTGGCACTGAGGTCAGGCTGACAGGCCTATAATTCCCTGGCTCTTCCAACCGGCCCTTCTTGTGGATGGGCACCACGCTGGCCAGCTTCCAGTCTTCTGGGACCTCTCCAGTGAGCCAGGACTGCTGAAAAATAATGGGGAGCAGCTTGGCCAGCTCATCTGCCAGCTCTCTCAGCACCCTAGGATGGATCCCATCCGGTCCCATGGACTTGTGGGGATCCAAGCAGCTGAGATCTCCAACTACCCCATCCTGGAACAGAGGGAAACTATGCAGCTCCCTGGCTCCTTCTGCCAGCTCTGCAGGCCAGTTGTCTGGAAGACATTCTGTCCTGCTAGTAAAAATTGAGGCAAAGAAGGTGTTAAGCACCTCTGCCTTTTCCTCATCCTTTGTTACAACGTTCCCCTCTGTGTCAACCAAGGAGTGGAGGTTGTCCTGGCCCTTCCTCTTGCTATTGATGTATTTATAGAAGGACTTTTTGTTGTCCTTCACAGCAGAAGCCAGTCTAAGCTCCAAATGTGCTTTTGCCTCCCTAATTTTCTTCCTACAAGACCTAGCAACATCCTTAAACATTCTATGGATTGCCTCACCTTTCTTCCAAAGATGGTACACCCTCTTTTTTCCCCTTAGTTCTTTTAGAAGTTCATTAACATCTGTTTAACCAGCAAGCTGCATTTGCTGTGGGCAGAGAACATGCTACCATTTGGGACTTACACATCTAACATCCAAGGCAACATGTCAGTATTCACAAATTCTTCCAAGGCAAAGGCAGATCAGACACTAGCACTGATAGCTTTCACAGGATGTTAGGGGTTGGAAGGGACTTCTGGAGATCTGCAAGTCCAACCCTGTTAGAGCAGGACCATAGAACTTAGTGCAGGAATGCATCCAAATGGGTCTTGAAAGTCTCCAGAAAAGGAGACTCCACAACCTCTTTGGGGAGCCTGTTCCAGTGCTCTGTGACCCTTACAATAAAGAAGTTCTTCCTCATGTTGAGGTGGAACTTCCTGTGCTGTAGTTAATATTCCATTGCCCCCCTGTCCTATCGCAGGGAGCAGGTGAGAAGAGGCTGTCCCTTCCATCCTGACACCCAGCCCTCAGGTATTTAATATACATTTATTAGGTCCCCCCCTCAGTCTTCTCTCTAGACTGAAACACCCCAGGTCTCTCTGCCTTTCCTTATAAGGCAGTGCTCCAGTCCCTTAATCATCCTTGTAGCCCTTCATTGGACTATGTCAAGAAGATCCCTGTCCCTCTTGAACTGGGGAGCCCAGACTGGATGCAATATTCCAGGTAGGGCTTCACTAGGGTAGATTAGAGGGGGAGAAGAACCTCCCTCAATCTGCTGGACACTTTCCTAGGATAAAATCTATTGGATTCAGAGCTGCCCTTTTTGTTAGCCGTCTCAATACCAGACAGACAACCGAAGGCAAAGATTGCTTTAACATAAAAGCTGTTCTTTCCAGAACTGCATATTTAAAGTCCTAAAAGGACAAAAGTGTCACCATATTATTTTAAATAAGACTATCCATGAAGAGCTAGTGGTGCACTAACCTTGTCTGGAGACGTGGCTGTTTGTAATCCTTTTGACGCGAGGAGGTGCTGCTATTGCCAGGCTTGTTCAGGGCAGCGTTTTCTTTACTTTCTCCCCAAGGTTTTAGTCGTCCTACAAGTTAGGGGCAAAGAAAGGGAGAGGGATTTACTAGTTTAGTAATTGTGTGCTCAACCTTTCATCATTAATTTATACTAGCTAGTGTGTGGTTTTGGCTGGTTGACTTCTAAGGTGAAATGCCTCTTCAGCTGTATAACCAATTCACTATCCTGTTCCCTACAAGTAGCAAGAGGTACTACTTTATAAGTAGCACTAACCAAATGTCTTGCATTTGCTGTACATAGAATAGAATTAACCAGGTTGGAAAAGACCTTCGAGATCATCGAGTCCAACCTATCACCCAACACCATCTCATCAACTAAACCACGGCACCAAGCACCCCATCCAGTCTCTTCCTAAACACCTCCAGTGATGGCGATTCCACCACCTCCCTGGGCAGCACATTCCAATGGCCAATCTCTCTTTCTGTGAGGAACTTCTTCCTAACATCCAGCCTAAACCTCCCCTGGCACAGCTTGAGACTGCGTCCTCTTGTTCTGGTGCTGGTTGCTTGGGAGAAGAGACCAACCCCCACCTGGCTACAACCTCCCTTCAGGTAGTTGTAGATGGTAATAAGGTCTCCCCTGAGCCTCCTCTTCTCCAGGCTAAGTAACCCCAGCTCCCTCAGTCTCTCCTCACAGGGCTTGTGCTCCAAACCCCTCAACACCTTTGTTGCCCTTCTCTGGACACTTTCCAGCAAGTCAACATCTTTCCTAAACTGAGAGGCCCAGAACTGGACACAGGACTCAAAGCACATACATTACTCAGTGGAATACAGAGATAATTATTCTTATCTTTATGGGCTTTTGCTCATAAAGATTTATTCTTCAATAGGATGGTTGTTAAAGCCTATATAACATAGAAATTTAACATCAGTCCACAGACTGTGGCAATCCAACGGGAAAGGGACATAAAGAGAGACTGGAAGCTTTGCTGCCAAGGTTTTTGTCAATGCCTTACTTAAGGGTAGTTGAGCAACACAAGCAGCGCAGGATCACAGTACCTTTGTGTGGCTGGTAGCGAAGCGGCCGCGAGAGGCTTGCTTTGAGATCAAATGTCTTCTTGGTGCTTGAGGGTTCTGCAGAGGGAGCTGAGAACTTGAAGGGTGTGACAACTACAAAAGGCATCAAGAGACATACTTCATTATGGTAGCAGGAGCAACACTGTACCACCTAGCAAGTTGGAAAGTGCCTGTGCAGACCACTATACAACAATCAAGACCAAAAAGCCATTAAATGCCATCACCTACTACCTATAAAGACAGAAATGAACAAACACAGCACACTTGAAATGGGGACTTTTCAGGTCTGGAGAGAAAGACAGCTATAGAGCATTAGCCCTTTCGCTCCAGTTATGCTGTGCCATAATATACAGCTCCATGCTTTGTTCTAGACCTTCCTAACAGATTGTGTTTCCTAGTCTATGCTTATTTGGAACCATGTGGCTTTTCACATTAAAAGCAGCAGCATTCCTCTGGAACACACCAGCTTCAAATCAGCAGCTCAGTTTTAATTTTCCCATAAAACCATCAATATTGCCATACAGCAAGACAGGCAACTCTGAGCTCTTGACCTGTGCTAATGTAATTAGGACAAAGGGTAATGGATATAAACTACAACACAGGAGGTTCCACCTTAACCTGAGGAGGAACTTCATCACTATGAGGGTCACAGAGCACTGGGACAGGCTCCCCAGAGAGGTTGTGGAGACTTTCAAGGCCCATCTGGATGTGTTCCTGTGTCATCTGCGCTAGATTCTATGGTCCTGCTCTGGCAGGGGGGTTGGACTCAATCTTTGGAGGGTCCTTCCAATGCCTAACATCCTGTGATACATCAATGGTTAGACAGAGCTGTGCTGGTACAGATCATTAGTAATCAGAAGACTTCCACTCCTCCTTACAGGTTTAGTTCCTGAGGCTGATTGCTAAAGCTGTTAAGTTGTCCTAAAACACAGCTGGAAGCCCGGCGCATGCCAATCGCGTAAGGAGGAGACCTCAGAAAAGGCAGCAGGAGCACCTCTTAGGGTTCTGCCTGTATCTGGTATATGAATCTTTTCCTATGTAGTCCTTACTGGTCTAGAGGGTTTCTATCCCCTTTTCTATAGGTAGCTAGGTACCATGTGTTTTAGAGCTAAGCATTGGAGTCACACACTGGAAACCCAAGGAAACAAAGAAACTACCGCAGAGGATTATAGAACCTGGGTCTCTATGACATCAGGTTACAAAATATGCTACCATAATTTAATAAGACAGAAGTCTTGATCTGAAAGAGCAAACAGTTTACCCTTTGCTGTAGTCTGCTCCTTATTTCTTGCATTTCCCTTGCTGCTCTGCTGATTTATTGCTTTGCAGCTCTTCTGGCTATCGGGTGTGCAGACCTCCAGGAATGGAGACATCCTGGAGGGAGTCTTGGTGAGAGAGCGCTTATGCTCGTTATCCTTTGTGGCTTCTGAGAACCTGGAATTAGAAATACAGCAACTAAAAGTTAAGTCATCTGCAGGGAACATCTGGAACATGACAGAAATCAGAAAGCTTTGCATCCTACTTTTCTTACAGGCAGGAAGTTTTACTGCGCACAAGATGTTCACAGCCTATGCATAAATTGCACCACAAATACCTTTGCTAGCAATGTTCAAGTTACGAGCCAGCAGCAGCAGCAATCAAGTGTTATTAGCAATTTCAGAGAACTGATTTGTTTGGAGAGCAAATATATTTGGAAGCAATAAGCTAGTAGATTTTCCACCCACAGATTTGGATTTTGTAGTAAAACACATCTTGCATGAATCATAGGATCAATAAGGTTGGAAAAGACCTCAGAGATCATCAAGCCCAACCTGTCACCCAACACCTCCTGACTAACTAAACCACGGCTTCAAGTCCCACATCCAATACTTTTTTGAGTACCTCCAGGGATGGTGACTCCATCACCTCCCTGGGCACCACATTCCAATGGCAAATAACCCTTTCTGTGAAGAAATGCCTCCTCACCATGAGCCTAAACTTCCCCTGGCACAGCTTGAGACTGTGTCCTCTTGTTCTGGTGCTGGTTGCCTGGGAGAAGAGACCAGCCCCAACCTGGCTACAACTTTCCTTCTGGCAGTTGTAGACAGCAATAAGGTCTCCCCTGAGCCTCCTCTTCTCCAGGTTAAACAACCCCAGCTCCCTCAGCCTTCTCCTCACAGGGCTGTGCTCCAGACCCCTCCTCGGCCTCGTTGCCCTTCTCTGGACATGTTCCAGCAACTCAACATCTTTCCTAAACTGAGGGGCCCAGCACTGGACACAGGACTCAAGGTGTGGCCTAACCAGTGCTGAGTCCAGGGGTAGAATGACCTCCCTGCTCCTGCTGGCCACACCATTTCTGATGCATTGGCAATCGGCCTTCTTGGCCACCTGGGAACACTGCTGGCTCATGTTCAGCCAGCTGTCAATCAGTAACCCCAGGTCCCTTCCTGCCTGGCTGCTCTCCAACCACTCTGTCCCCAGTCTGTAGCTCTGCCTGGGGTTGTTGTAACCGAAGTGCAGCACCCAGCACTTGGACTTGTAACACCCTTACCAAAAGCATGTTGAGAATAAACTGAAAACCTGCAAGATACACATGGTGAGCAAATGCTGAAGAACGCTGAGTTTTGAAGGCTAGCAAGTTTATGGATGAAGTGGAAGTTGCAGGATCCACCTCAGCACATCTTTGGACAAATGGAATGCAAGCAAATTCTGAAAGTGTTGTTTTGTTTGATGTGTTGCTAAGTAAGAATAAAGAAAGCCTGCAATGAAGATGAAGAGGTCTTCCAACAGGACACCATTTTCATTTGTTGTCTTCTATTGAAATCAAAGGTAGCACATTTCAAGTAGAAACAAAGCCAGCAAGATTCTAAGCTTGACTTTTCAAGGAACCTGTCATCTTGACCCTGGAACTGCTGAATAACTGCATTCAAAAGTTCTGTAATCATTTACTAGGAGATGCCAATATTAGAAGTCGCACTGACTTAATCCCACACACTTTAGTCAGGGACCAGAAAGTGCCAGTAGCTCTAGTCTCAGCCTGCCAAAGTTGAGAAGTGCAGATTACCAAAAACTGGAAAGTATCACAAGTGAGAAATGAGATTCACTGGGTACTGTTAGCAGGGGAAGGACAGGGATAAATTACAGCATGTCTGCACCTCAGCTTCAGTCTCTGTGGAAAGTTTAGTACACTGAATAAATCTGCAATTAGTACAATAGCTAGAGATCAACAAAAGTCAAAACTAAAGTATAGACAAGGACTTTCACTGAAAACTGAATGAGAGGGCATTTACCAGTGGAGTACCATATGGACTGACCTTCTGATCCATTCTTTTTAAAAGCTTAACAAAAATACTTTGGAAAAATCAGCAATAAGCCAATAAAACTTACCCATAACAAAAGTTCATGGAATTTTAATGCACTAGAGTTAGATTACTGTGTAGGAATAATGAAGTGTGTGGTGTTTTAAAGAGGAAATGAGATTCAATACCACTGAGCATGAGCTCATTCATTTAGCAATTTCTGATGACTTTCAACTTGGTTCCCATCTGCTGGAAACAATCTGCTCGTAGTAGTCAAGCACAAAATGAGCCCCTGCTGTGACATTAGAGGGTGGTAGTGAGAAAAGGAAAAGAGAGTTACCCAAAAAAAAAAGCCTCAAATGCTGAGTCCATTGTGTGACTCACCTACAATACTGCATACAGTTCTGGTTAAGTAATATCAAAGACATATTAAATATAGATATAAACAGACTGTTGGCTTGCCTGCTAAAATGGGAGAACTAACACAGTAAGAGCACAAAAGTAATTTGGCTTGGTTAGTTGAGCAAAACACAAGCTGAAAGAGGTAGAAGATTCTTCTACTATCAGACATAAAAACGAAGAATCAAGTAGTAGCAGCACAGTAGGGCTTAAGCCAGCCATTAAGCTGGGCTGAAAGCTAAC
This sequence comes from Colaptes auratus, assembly GCA_015227895.2. NCBI lineage: Eukaryota > Metazoa > Chordata > Aves > Piciformes > Picidae > Colaptes > Colaptes auratus. The sequence continues at coordinate 6,352,495 of CM037646.1, read as the reverse complement.
AACCAGGATGAATCTCATTTAGCTCATGTCCAGAGTAGAGAATGTAGTCAGATGACAGTCAGTGTTGACAGTTTCACGTGCACGGTATCACATTGATCAGTGGTAGTGCTGGTTTGTTGTTTTTTACCTGACATTCATTTTGGATGTTGAAAGGACAGAAGGCTGAAACACCGACTTCTTGGATAAAATACTGCGGCTGGCAGCGTGCAGGCTGCTGCGTGGTGAGCGCCAGATGCTGCTAGGAGTGCAAGCGGTGGAGAATCTGCCCCTTTCTGCATTTGGGCTGAATAAAAATGTTCTGCCACTGCTTTGTTTCTAGGGAAAAGCAAGTCATGAGTTAGCACACTGCTAAAAATTGATCAGAAAAAGCAGCTAAGAGGAAGGGAAAAATACACGGTGAATCAGAGGCATGCAGTGCTTCCCTTTTTTCCCTCTGAATGTGTATTCTAAACATAGGTAGCTCCATTATCGTTAAAGCAGTCTGAAAACACATACCTTTGGATTGTTCAGTGGAGTGCCTTTTTCTGATGCTCTTAAGTAATTTGATTTTTTGGCCAGCACCTGCCAGAAGTAATTTGTCTTAAGTATACACTGATACAAAGTATGCCATAGAAAAGAGAAAGGTCATGTTCAGGAGTTTCAGTGTTATTGATATGCCCAGTAACAAGTCCATTCATTTATTCACTGATGCCTTATGTCGCTTCTCCAAGGTCTGCCACACTTTGAAGGAGGCCCTATAGCAACAGCTTTCACCCATGCAGGTGTGAAACACAAGAACTGAGAACTGGGGTCACAAAGCAACATAAAATGTTTATGTTTTAAAGGAGAGTCCTGTGCAATCACTAGACAATGGTCTGCAAGGCACAAAAGAGGAACTTAATACTGGATTCCAGCTCTGACAAGTAACCCATCCCCTTTGGTTAAGTTCTGCAGCAGTCCAAAGAGCTCTAAACAAAAGCTCCAGGAAATCCTTCACAGGACTGTGACACTGATCTTTACTCAAAACTGCTAAGTTGCTGATACTTCATACACTGTTAATTCTTTATACACTATATACACTGTTGATTCTTATACACTGTTAATATATAAAACCTTGCAGAACTACCCAAGTTATATATAAATAACAGGTTCTCTAGCACTGCAACTGAATTCCACTGATCACAACATTCCACTGCATATACACACAATCAGCTACTTAGTGCTCCAAGGAGAGTCCACAGGACTCAGAGGCTCTGGCAATAGATGAATGTGGATCTCCTCCTGTGTCATCACTTACCTTGACGTCACCAAGGGAATTGCTGCAGTTCTCAATAATTTTTTTTTTCCTCTCAACATAGTCAGCAATAGATTCCATTTTCTTGAAGTGAGCCTCATGCAGTTTTTTGAAGTCTACAGAGTTCCAAAATTAAGAAGAGTCACATATCTGAGAAGTTGCTAGGGAAGTTTGCTACTTAGAGAATCTTGCTACGCCATTCGATGTGGCCTCCACGAAAATACATCGCATCCCTCTAACTAAAGACTGTATCTACACAGGTAATCAAACAGGATGAAACAGAATCTGCTTCACCAGCTACAGAGCCAGTTATCTGGTGCACTCTGGAAAATAACAATCATAGGATGGTTTGGGTTGGAAAGGACCCAAATTCTGTGGTTAAACCATCTTCATTTAAAATCTGGGAGTATTTTAGGAAGTGATGAGAATGAGCTACACACAGCAATACTGCACAAGAGCAGGATGTTTCAAGGGAAAACTAAACAAGCAGGAGTAACAGCACAACTTCCAGCTTGTTGTTCTGAATACCACAAATGCAAGCATTACACTCACTTCAGTGTTTGATAAACCCATTTTATAACATACACATAAGTCATTTACTATGAATTTACAAGGTGGAAGAGACACCTTAAAATGTAGCTATTGCGAGCTTCTTTCATTTGCTTGTGTTTTAAAGAGAGAAGCCCTCTTCTTCAACTCAAATTTGTTTGTAACAAACTAAGTAAAGTCTCCCTTCACACCCAGACAGCACACCTATTTCCAGAGATAGTAGGTTTTCTTACTTGGTGTAGTAGTTCTCAGTCCTGCTTTCCCAGACCTAGATGCACGGCCTACATATAAAGGGATCTTCCCTCTTGCAGGATGAGCATTGCCTGGTACAGTAAGATTGGACAAAATCATTAGAACTCCTGGAAAATGCTTTAATATCATCACAACCTTTTAAAAAGTATTTATTCTAGCACACACCTTTTCAGATTGGGCTTGGGTTTTAAGAAATTAAAGCCTCAGCTGGAATAGATAGGTGCCAAGCCCCTCCTAAGCCCTTTGATCAGCATGTCAGTAACAGCATCTTGGCAAAATACAAGCTCAGCAGAAATCCTGCAGTCATACCTGCATGTCAGTAACAGCATCTTGGCAAAATACAAGCTCAGCAGAAACCCTGCAGTCATACCAGGTTATTATCTTTTGATAGGAGCATATTTTACACCATTAACAAGAGCACTGTCCTTGTGGTAAGCAAAACCAACTTTTAAGCTCACAGGTCTTGATGTGTTTCCTAAGATAGTGGTTTTTAAACGTTGGTAACAATGGAGAAATACCATTTGGGCAGCTTTTCTGCCACTGCTTTATAGTCCAAATCCAAACCCGAGAGGGACTCTCCTGTGGTGAGCTACAGGGAAAGTTCTGAGGAGGAAGACATTATTGGACAGAAAAGCAAAACAGAGGTCTCAGACTGTAGTGGTAAGCATGGTGCCATGACAATTACACAGACACAGAAGAGCAGAGCTTGCTGGCTTTCAGATTCACAGTATCACAGTATAACCAAGGTTGGAAGAGACCCCAAGGATCATCAAGTCCAACCTGTCCCAACAGACCTCACAACTAGACCATGGCACCAAGTGCCACGTCCAATCTCCCCTTGAACACCTCCAGGGACGGCGACTGCACCACCTCCCTGGGCAGCCCATTCCAATGACGAATGACTCGCTCAGTGAAGAACTTCCTCCTCACCTCGAGTCTAAACCTCCCCTGGCACAGCTTGAGACTGTGTCCCCTTGTTCTGGTGCTGGTTGCCTGGGAGAAGAGACCAACCCCCTCCTGTCTACAACCACCTTTCAGGTAGTTGTAGAGGGCAATGAGGTCACCTCTGATCCTTCTCTTCTCCAGGCTAAACAATCCCAGCTCCCTCAGCCTCTCCTCATAGGGCTTGTGCTCAAGGCCTCTCACCAGCCTTGTTGCCCTTTTCTGGACACGTTCAAGTGTCTCGATGTCCTTCTTAAACTGAGGGGCCCAGAACTGGACACAGTACTCAAGGTGTGGCCTAACCAATGCAGAGTACAGGGGCAGAATGACCTCCCTGCTCCTGCTGGCCACACTATTCCCAATACAGGCCAGGATGCCATTGGCCTTCTTGGCCACCTGGGCACACTGTTGGCTCTCATGTTTAGGTGGGTGTCAATCAGCACCCCCAGGTCCCTCTCTGTTTGGCAGCTCTCCAGCCACTCTGACCCCAGCCTGTAGCTCTGCATGGGGTTGCCGTGGCCAAAGTGCAGCACCCGGCACTTGGCACTTGGACTTATTAAATGCCATCCCAATTCAGTATGCAAGGGAGCCAGGTGAATCTGTGGCACATTATGTTCATCGGGTGTCCTGCACGGGGGGGAGATAAAGTTTTTCTGGACTCAGAAGCAGCAGCCGGGGGACTGGAGCGAAGAGGTCTTTTTGACTCGCAAGCCGGAAGGTTCTCATAGCCTTACTGCACACCTAGCATATTGGCCTAGCAGTTTTCATTGGACCCCACCTGCCGTGAAGCCTGCAGCTTGCTTGCAGCGCTGCTGCTCACGAGCTTCCCCTCGTAGCAGCCGTGTCTATGGGCACTTTGATTCTGGTGGGTCCTTTTCCTTTGGATCCTGCTGCCTTATCCACAAATCAGATTATAAAGCCTGCAGTTCCTGGAACCTGCCACCGAGGAGCTACCTAGGAACCGATGTCAAATTCCTGCCCCATCCTCCTGAGGCGTTCACCTCGGCTTTCCCTAAGGTTCCTGGCTTGCCTCTAATTATAAGTGGGGTGAAACTATTTTGTGGCTTAGCCTTTTCCATGTTCTGCATTCCCTAAATTGTACTAAAGTTGCCCATAAGCATCCTGGTAGAATTCACGACCGAATAGTTTCATAGTTTCAGTCAGAGTTGGAAGGGACCACAAGGATCAGCTAGTTCCAGCCCCTCTGCCATGGGTAGGGACACCTCACACTACATCAGGCTGGCCAGAGCCTCATCCAGCCTGGTCTTAAACACCTCCAAGGATGGGGCCTCAACCACCTCCCTGGACAACCCATTCCAGGGCTTCACCACTCTCATGGTGAAGAACTTCCTCCTCACATCCAGCCTGAATCTCCCCACCTCTAGTTTCATTCCATTACCCCTAGTCCTATCACTACCTGATAGCCTGAGAAGTCCCTCCCCAGCCTTCTTGTAGGCCCCTTTCAGATACTGGAAGGCCACAATTCGGTCACCTCCGAGCCTTCTCCAGACTGAACAGCCCCAACTCCTTCAGTCTGTCCTCATAGGAGAGGTGCTCCAGCCCTCTGCTCATCCTCGTGGCCCTTCTCTGGACACCTTCCAGCACCTCCAGATCCCTCTTGTAATAGGGGCTCCAGAACTGGAGGCAGTACTCCAGGTGGGGTCTCAGCAGAGCTGAGTAGAGGGGGAGAATCCCCTCCCTTGACCTGCTGGCCACACTTCTCCTGATGCAGCCCAGGATCTGATTGGCTTTCTGGGCTGCAAGTGCACATTGAGAGCTCATGTTGATGTATGAATGATTAATAGAACCTGTAGATAATATAACTTTCTATACCTAATTTGTTATAATTCCTACCTTGTTAATTCAGCCCCTATCAAATCAAGTACAGAGTCTGAGTTCTTTTTGTCATCTCTGCTCACAGGCATAATATTAAGGTCATGTTCCTATTTCAGCAACTAATTTCATTTTAATGATAATAATAAATACCCCACAAGAGGTAAAGACCTCTCACTGAGTTCACTATTTTCCTTAACAAAAACAAACATTTGTGTTTCTATTAATTCACATCCCCTTTAAAGTGAACTTGAATGACCTCAATGTATGGAAAGAAATCCTCACTGGAAGCAAATAATGGAGGGGTTGTTGAAAATAATTGCTGGGTGGTGGTGGGGAAATATCAACTTTTCAATGCTAAATGCAGACAGTGTTTCTCTGCCACACAGCTCTGAAATAGAAAATAAACAAAGCCAAAACAAAAATACAGAAAGCAGCATGGATAACTGTAATTACAGTTACAGGAAGAGATGAGTACTGTGACAACTGTGACAGCCAAAGCATGCTCTACATATTCTATTGCTTCCACTTTTTAAAAGGAATTCAATTGCAAATACTCATTTTTCAAAATTAGTTTCAAAATTGTAGATGGCCTCCAGTAAGAGCATCCTGGCTGGCTCTACAGAACACCCAATAACACAGCTCAAGGACTACACATGCTTAGTCTAACAGAAACAAATAATGGTGTGCATCTTATTGGACAGACCCACAATACCAACAAACTATTGGGCAGATACTCAATTCTTCGTGTCAGCTGCATACACTAAGAAGTGGAAGAGAAATGAATTCAGATTTTCAGCAGCAGCATGTTTGAAGGTCTTAAAAAGCCACCAGATGGAAAACCAATCCACTTGAATACATTCAGATATTGCTAGGTCATTTAAACAAACTATAAAGGATTCTGTCCTTTCTTACTCATTTTACTCTGGGGAAGAAAATGACAAAACCTGTTCATCTGTTGGAAAAGTGAAGCTTGAGGAAGGTAGCTCTCCATTTCTCAACACTTCTTAAAGGAGCTGAGTAGCATCTCAGGGTTATTCCAAAAGGCACCAGTCCTAAGCAAGGTGCATGACTCAAAATACCCTCAGACTTTCAAGAATTCCTTCACTAAAAAACATGAGGTCCAGAGTTCTAAAGTCAAAACCAGAAGAGCTCCTTTTTTCTGGTATCCCCAAATAAGCTACTGATCACCAGACATGCCACAAAAATCTTTGTGGACACAATGAGATATCCAAAAGGTGCATTTTAAGTAGTACATATTACTAAACTTACTTATTTTGGAGTTTTCTACTTACACTCACTTCCACCACCCTTAGTAGAAGTCTTCTCTGGTTGTTCTTGCTGACCAGTACCCATCCCTGGGCTCTCAATAGCTCTCTTTTTAGTTACTGGTTCCTCATTTTGTCTCTTTTCTTGCTCAGGCACTTCGTTTTCTTTCATTTCAGAACATTTCTGTGGTTCAAACACACTTCATTGAAACAAGTGGATTGCAACTGGATATAAAGACCACTACGCTGAGGACAGCCACCCACTGTTGCCCAGGGAGGATGTGTAGCCTCCATCCTTAGGGGTTTTTGGTATCAGATTAGATAAATACTTAAGTGCTGTGGTCTAACCTCAGGGTTTACCCCGCTTTGATTGAGCAAGAGATTTTTCTGAAGTTAAACCTGAATTAACCTTTGAAATACTTAACCTATTGTTTCACAAACAGATGTGTATTAGAAAGCTTTTACTTGCACAGCTCTAACATTTCAACATCAAATTACCTTTATTGACAGCAGTTAATTATCTGCAAGTAAAAATAAACTCACTGGCTGTTACTTTTTACCACTGTAGATTTGCTTACACTAACAAACACTCCTCATCATCAGCACAAGTCTTTTACACAGTCCTTAGTTCACCCACTACTTGCATGAAATTCTAAAGAAAACAATTTCTGCCCCATCTCACTTTGAAACACACACACACCCTGTCATACAACCCACCAACAAATAACCCACTGAGAGGTGTGGGAATTACAAAATTGTCAGGTTTAGGTAACCAACTTCTGTTGTGTTTCCCCCCTCCCCTATATAAAAAGGGGAAACAGCCTTATTAGCCTTATTCTAGATGAACTCTGAAACTAGTCTAATACTGAGGCTACTATAATGAATTAGTGAAAGCCATTCAAATAGGATTTGGAATGGTCTGTTTCTTAGAGGAATTTAATTTATTTCCTTGAAAGAATAGAACAGAATAGAACAGAATAGAACAGAATAGAACAGAATAGAACAGAATAGAACAGAATAGAACAGAATAGAACAGAATAGAACAGAATAGAACAGAATAGAACAGAATAGAACAGAATAGAACAGAATAGAACAGAATAGAACAGAATAGAACAGAATAGAACAGAATAGAACAGAATAGAACAGAATAGAACAGAATAGAACAGAATAGAACAGAACAAGGTTGGAAGAGACCTTCAAGATCTCTGTTCATTATGGAATACCCAAGACAGAACAAAAAAAGCAGTATCAGTGCTACAAAGCACAGAAGACTGCTACCAGAATGTTTGCATACAAAACTCTTACACATACACACACACATTTATATATTAAAAATGTCTACCACCTGCTAATGGTGGTAGAAATCAACAAAAAAGAAAAAGAAAACCAACAAAAAACCCCAAACCAAGGGCATTTAAATTATGTTTGGGGAAAGCATAGGGCAGCCAGCATGCAAAACCAAGCCACATAAATCACCTCTTTGTCATCAGAAAGCCCTGTGTTTTCTTCATTGCTCTTTGTTTCATCATTACAGCTCCTCTTCTTTCTGGTTGTTTTCTTTTCTTTACCACGTCTTTTTGTAATAAAGGACACTGAATCGGGGATAATTTCCTCCTGATTGCCCAGTTCATCTGCTTCATTTGAAGCAGGTGCACTTCTCTCAGAGTCCTGAAGCAGAAAAAAATAAAAACCCACACTATAATGTGGAACATATCTGACACAAGCATAAATTAGATGCTCCAAAGAGACAGTCTCAATTTTATCACCGGAAAAAAACACAAGTGTTCCAGACGGATGAAAACCAGTAGCATGTAATTAGCAGCATAGTAATCAAGAAGCTGGCAATATCTAGATCTCCCTGAACATCAAAGCTCATTGTCTGAAGACTTTAAAAAGATGTCCTACTGTTGTCTCATTATATGGCATTTCAGTAAGATTATAAAAAGCTGAATATGTTCTGCTTGGTGAGGCTGTGCCCCTCCCAGAGTTGTACATTTCTGTGGAATACCCTTGCCAAGCAATCACAGCCTCTGCCCTGCTTGTTAAAAATAAACGGGCATGGATTACATCAGTTCCTCAAACGTGGACAGATATTTTAGAGAAAGTGGATACCAATTTACTTCCTACCAAACCCACAAAACCCATTGTCATATGCAGCAGAATAACTCATCTTACAGAAGAGTTATTTCAAAAGGTTAAGAAAACGATACATGGAGAGATGAACAAAGGAAATACCACAATTATATCACCGTCTTTATAGCACCAGTAAAGCGTAGACACAAAATGCTTGTGGATGGGTATCTAGTCCCTTTCAAGTAGGCATGCCAAATGGTTAACCAGATGTATTTGGTACTGACTAGCATCTGGAGATAAACAGGCAAGAATGAAACATTTGTTCGGTGGAAAACTAAACGTTATTTAGTGTTCATAGAGAAAAAAATCCGACTGGTGCTGAAAAGCTCATTGGCAATTTTGGCAGTTGAAAGGAAACCAGCTTTGGGTCATAGAGGCCACTTCAAAGCTAATACCAACACATCTGTTTCTATCAGTACCCAAGTGCACTAAAAGAGCTATTAAGAAAAACAGTGATGTTAGAGTTCCTGTCGTGATGAAGAACAACCCTCAGCACATGCCCTGCTCTACCAGTAACAAAGTTAGCTCTATCTCTCCAAAAGAACGGCTGATTTATCCTCTATTACCGTATGTTCTTTCTCCTGTTTTGTTCCATTTAAGTGCTCCTTCAGTGCTTTCAACAATTTGTCTGCCTGGAGAGAAATCAAAACAACACATAAGCCAAATATTGGAGTAAGTCTTCAAACAAAAAAACCTGCACGAATCCAACTAGTGTCCTATAAACTGATCCAACAAGCAAGCTGAACGCTTCCTGCGTCCAAAGCATGCCTAAAGCCTCAGCCAAATCAGAGAAAGTGCTTAAGGCTGCAAATAAACAAGCAGCATATTCTTCACAGAGGTACAAATTTCCCCAACTGGATTTCTTCTGGTCTATTTTTAAGCAAGTTTTAGTAAGTTTTTAGTAAGTTTAATCGTTCAGGGATAAAGTAGGCTGGTTTTAGCAGCACTGCAGAGCCGAACATCAATTAAAAGGGTATCACATTTCTGCAACCACTTCTGCCATGCGTGTACTACATGCAAAGCATTCTTCTCACCTCCTGCATACATTCAACAGGAATAGCAAGAAAAACAAACAACAAAACTACGTCACTGACATTTGAGGTTATTAAAGACTTAAATAGTTACTTGAGAAGTTCAGCGTGAATTAGGAGTTTAAGAACAAAAGGATCCAGAACTAAAAGCCCAAGCTTTTAGTTAGACTTAGGCCTGTCAGGACAACGAGTTCCTTTGTCCAGTGAAGCCGTGGATCTGCTTTCTTTGAAGGCTTTATGCCTTCTCTCCTTGGCAGCACAGCAGCCCGACTGACTTACAGGCAGCACCTGTCAGGAGCCCCTGCCCATAAATCCGCAGCTTCAGGTTTCAGAGCTCGGTGGGTGCTTCAATTTCACCTTCTTAACCACCACTAGTAAACAAACACACGCACCCTCGCTCCTCTCTGAAGACACCTAATCGTCACTATCCTTCCGGCTCGTAGAGAACCCACAACTACCCGCACGGGGGGCGGGGAGGACAGGACGGGACACAGCGCGGTAACATGTTGCGGACGCACCCGGCAGCCGGAGCCTGGCCACAGGCAAGCAGCCGGGACCCCCCCAGGGGCAGGCTGCCGACTCCGCTGTGCTCAGCGCTAAGCTAAACCTTCCCGGCCCCTACGGACCAGAGGGCCGCAGTCCCAGTCTCGATGCCCCCGGAAAAACGGGCCCCTGCATGGCCAGCGCTCCCTTTGAGCTTGTTTCCGTTACGAAGGAGCGTAGCACAGCGCCTCGGGTACAGGCGGAGCTAACGACCGGGACACGTCGTCCTGGGCGAAGGGGTGTTCCAGCCTCAAGACACCGCCGCCGACCCACCCCGTGTTGCTGCCATCGCCGCCTCCACCCACAGATGGGGACGGGGGCTCAAAGTTCCATCAGTGGCGGTACCCAAAACGAGGGCTCCCGCCGAGACGCACAGCACTCCGTTCTCCTGAGCTCCCAAACGTGCAGAGGCAGAAGCCCAGAGCCAGGGCCGCTCTCTGAAGAACTGGCGAGGAGGAAGCTAGAGTTTTCCTCCAACTGCCCTTTTCTTTCACCCACCCGCCCTAGGGTGCTGCTTCCTCCGAACCGCAGCAGCCGCCCCAGTCTCACCCGGAGGTTGGCCTTCAAGCCGGCAGACTTTGCGATCCGCTGGAGCTCAACGTATTTGAGGGAGTCGAGCTGCTGGAGCGAAGGAAGCGCCATGGCGGCAGCACCGACTGACCGCTGACCAACCGCCACACTTCGAATCTCGCGCTCAACCAACGCGACGCGCCTCACTCCCGCCCCGCCGTTCGAACTCGCCTGCAGCGCTACGCCATTGGCTGGGCGAGGCGAAGGGGTCGAACCTAAGGTCACGGAAACCACCAATGGCGACACGAACATCGAGGGGTGCTTTTTTTCAAACGCAATAGGCGCTCCTGGAGAGGGACAGTCCCCACCTCTCCTGCTTGATTGGGAGACGGAAGGGCTCGGTGCCGCCCACTTCCCAATAGGCTCGGGCCACGAAGATTGATGTGTCCAATACCCAATGGTAACGCAGATGTCTGAAGCGCGCTCCAATTGCGAGGCTGGGCAGGCTGGCGCGGCGCTCGAACGCGGGGCGGGAGAAGATGGCGTTGCGCAGGCAGCTGCAGGAGTTCTACCAGCATCCGCAGGTTGATGGGGTCATTACTGTGGAGCGGCTGCTGCCCTCCAGCGCTGCCACACGGGTCCCGAAGCCGTTCTTCCCCGACGCTGCCACACGGGTCCCGAAGCCGTTCTTCCCCGACGCTGCCACACGGGTCCCGAAGCCGTTCTTCCCCGACGCTGCCACACGGGTCCCGAAGCCGTTCTTCCCCGACGCTGCCACACGGGTCCCGAGGCCGTCTTCTGCTGCTGCCACAGAAGTCTTGCCAAAGTCACGTTCCTCGAGGCCTTCCTTGCCCCTACGACGGCGGGCTCCGCTGCCGGAGCACTGCGCCATGTTTCAGTGCCGCGGCTGTCGGGCTGTGCTGGGGGACTCGCTGCATTTGTGCGCGCAGGAACCGCGGCTCGGCGCCCTCATCTGTTTCAGTCAGTGTCGGCTCTGAGGCGAGGGGAGGGGGCTGGCCCCGCCAGCTGCCGGGCAGAGCTGGGCCCCGCGGGGAGGGCGGGTTCCGAGTCCGTGCTGTCCGCCCCCGGAGGAGGACCTTCCCACGGTGCAGAGGGTCTCCGGCTGAGCTTTGTCTTGAGTGCCCTGAGGTCGTGGGGTGGGAGGGCATGGCGGAGACGGCCGGGGTGGGGTTGGTCCAGGGGAAGCTCGGCTTCAGCGGCTCTCTCTTTCTCCTCAGAAGTCACAAATGGAGTGGCCTGTGCGGATTCGCTCATGATCGGCCTCGAGGGAGCCCTCCTGGGTTGGTGCGTAGCTCGCCTAGGTCTTGGGTTTGGCGTGGGGCCTGCCGGGCACAGTCGCCACGGTAGATTGCGTGGGCAGAAATGGGTTTCAGTAAAGCTGGGAGCCAGGAGCTTCTTGGTCCTGTGCGCTTGGGGTTCTTCTGGGCTTGGTAAATTCCGGAGTGCTTGTGCTACCCGTGCTTCATCAATTCGGATGGAGAAACCTTTTGTAGGGTATGTAGCTTTACTTTTTGTTAGTTTTGCTGCTCTGACATTTGTTGGTGGAGAGGAACATTGGAGTGATGCAATGTAAGACAGTCTGGCCATTAGGTGTCTTGCTCCTTCCTTTATAGGTCTGTTACCTAAATCAAGGAAGCATCTTCAAATGAGGCTTTTTTAAGGGTTTTTTAATACTAAAAATGAGTATTTTCTGCCACTTTATTTACAAGCCTGCAACTGTAATTCTGGTATTAGTCTGATGTGAAGGATGTATTGCCTGCAAACTCACAGAACTAGTTGTTTAAATGGTGTTTACAAACGACAAGGGCTGGGAACTCTTTAAATGTAAGACTTGAGCTTTGAGCTTTTTGTTTTGTTTTTCGTTTCCCCTTTCTCTACATGAGGCAATAATCTGTTTTATCAGCAGGAAATTTTGCATCTATGACTAGACACAGACATTGTTTCACTGGCTAAATCAAGCTTAAACTGCTGTGTGATAATGAGATGTGCATTTCCTAACTTAACTGCACGTTTGCTTATTGCAGAGGCTGTTTCTTGCACACCAGGCACAACTCCTTTGTGTTCACATTCTCTTTGTTTTGTATCGTTTCTTTAAGGAGAAAGCATGATTGTGTTTTATTTTGTTTTGCTGTCCTGATAGCGCTGGAGATTTGATGTCCTCTGACAAGCATACAGGATGCATTGTTTTTTAAGCCTTCTGTTTAACGACACTGTTCCCTTCCTCTTTTCAGTGCTTACTACTCGTTATCCTGTCAGTCATGTGGCTCGGTCGTGGGCTTCATGCTTTATTCTACTGCCAGAGACCTGGCCTGTCTGCGAGGCTTCTTCTGTTTGTTCAAGGACAGCATCCTCTGGTGAGCATACTCTAGTCTTATGGCCAGTGACTTGAGGGGAACTTTTAAGTTGTTATGACAGGGTGTACAGCAAATGTACAGCTAACACAAGTGACATTCCTTCTGACTGAGCGCCTTGGAGCGGGGTCTTAACAGCCTCTGTGTTTAAATAGTTTGTGTTGGTGTGAATCCACTTGATTGGTATTGCACTTCTTGGGCATCCTCACATAATGCCAAGGTTTAAATTGAGTTGCTTGCAATCCAGTCCCAGGTTTGCTTCAGCAAATGTGAAGTGTCAGAGTAGTTCCATCATATATCAGAACCTGACTATAAAGCCTAAATTACTTATAGCTGGTTATGAGAAACTGATGACTTCAAATTAAATTCAGTTGTGCTTTTAGTGTTTTCATAATATATTGACTGCTTTTGGCAACAACTTTTGCATCTGCTTTTAAATACATTTAAATAATTGGTCCAAGCAATGGAACTGTGTGGTTTTTAACTGGTTTTCCCTTTCCCTTTTTGCTTTCCAGTTACCTCTTAAAGAAACAAATTGTAATAGAAGCTATGAAGATAAATTTTCCTCCTGTGACCTTAGAGAGAAAACTGCAGCAAGTAAGGGTTTCTACATCAATTTGCATGGGAAATGTTGGGGTTTTTTTAAAGCTGTTATCCAGAGAAGGGCCACGAGGATGATCAGAGGGCTGGAGCACCTCTCCTATGAGGACAGGCTGAAGGAGTTGGGGCTGTTCAGTCTGGAAAAGAGAAGGCTCAGAGGTGACCTCATTGTGGCCTTCCAGTATCTGAAGGGGGCCTACAAGAAGGCTGGGAAGGGACTTCTCAGGTTATCAGGTAGTGATAGGACTAGGGGGAATGGAATGAAGCTGGAGGTGGGGAGATTCAGGCTGGACGTGAGGAGGAAGTTCTTCACCATGAGAGTGTTGAAGCCCTGGAATGGGTTGTCCAGGGAGGTGGTTGAGGCCCTGTCCCTGGAGGTGTTTAAGCCCAGGCTGGATGAGGCTCTGGCCAGCCTGATGTAGTGTAGGGTGTCCCTGCCCATGGCAGGGGGGTTGGAACTAGATGATCCTTGTGGTCCCTTCCAACCCTGACTGATACTATGATATTAGTCCAGAATTATTGGTGTTTTTTTTTTTTTTGAAGGGCATAAGATGGAGAAAATAATTGACTTACAATATGACTGACTTAAATCTGTGAGATAGGCCAAGATTTTCCAGAACCACTTATTTGTAAAAGATATCCAATTCTAGGTAGTCTTCTGGCAAAAGTTATCCTTTTGTCTCCAAAGGAGACAAAGAAAAAGATAAACACATGAACCATTTAGACAGGCTTAGTCTAAGCATCAGTGCTTGGGTTGCCCCTGGAATTGCTAAGTTACCAATGAAGAATTTAAAAAATGGCCCTTTTGGGGTTTTTTAATTTGTAAGGGATTCCACCACAGTGGTGTTTATGGCTGAGTGGTATCTCAGTACAGCAGTACTGACTCGTAGTTTCAGTGACAACACTAGAACCTCCTTCTTTCATTGGTGTTTAGGATGTTCAGTTAGTTGTCACCTTAGCAAATTGTCTCTCCCATAGCTCAACATTACTCTGTGTAGGAGAAAGCCACTGCATCCAGTCTGTATGTGCTTGTTACTTACTTTGTCCCTTTTTTAGTTCCTATGCCAAGCATGGAAATGGCCCTATGAAGTAAGTTCTGTCCTCTTTAAAGTCATCTTCCAGTGTCTTACTGTAAGATCAGGGTGGGTTTTACAGGTCAACTGATACTAAAATCTTACCATGGCAAGACTTCTGAAGTTGAGACAAACATTTCTGACATGGGGGAAGGGGGGAAAAAAAAAAAGGTACTACTTCACTGCAAACACAGAGTGTGTAGCTGTGGAGAGTTAACTAGAACAAGTCCAAGAATTTGGACTTTGCTTTTAATGTCAGCAGGATTTTAGACTTATGGTTTAGATGCAGTGTTACAGGCTGGGGTCAGAGCGGCTGGAGAGTGGCCAGGCAGAAAGGGACCTGGGAGTACTGGTTGACAGCTGGCTGAACAAGAGCCAGCAGTATGCCCAGGTGGCCAAGAAGGCCAATGGCATCTTGGCCTACATCAGAAATAGTGTGGCCAGCAGGAGCAGGGAAGTCATTCTGCCCTGTACTCAGCACTGGTTAGGCCACACCTTGAGTCCTGTGTCCAGTTCTGGGCCCCTCAGTTTAGGAAAGATGTTGAGTTGCTGGAAGGTGTCCAGAGAAGGGCAACAATGCTGGGGAGGGATTTAGAGCACAGCCCTATGAGGAGAGGCTGAGGGTGCTGGGGTTGTTTAGCCTGGAGAAGAGGAGGCTCAGAGGAGACCACCTTGCTGTCTACAACTACCTGAATGGAGGTTGTAGACAGGTGGGGGTTGGTCTCTTCTCCCAGGCAACCAGCACCAGAACAGGAGGACACAGTCTCAAGCTGTGCCAGGGGAGGTTTTGGCTGGATGTTAGGAAGAAGTTCTTCATAGAGAGAGTGATTAGCCATTGGAATGTGCCGCCCAGGGAGGTGGTGGAGTCACCATCACTGGAGGTGGAGACTGGATGAGGCGCTTAATGCCATGGTTTAGTTGATTAAATGGTGTTGGGTGACAGGTTGGACTTGTTGATCTTGAAGGTCTTTTCCAGCCTGGTTAATTCTGTATTTTGTAACTTAAACCCTGGGCTCTGGAAATGGCATTTTTTGAGGGACTATTCCTAAGGTGATGACGAAATGGTCTGTCCAGATAGAAGATCTCTGGTTGTGTAAAAACTTGTAATGAGCTAACTAGGAAAGAGGGGATTGATAGTAGTAAGGTTCCTGCAAGTGTCTCCTTCAGTAGAGTATTTCCAGAGCCCATCTGAAAGGGGCTATGCTGGCACACATTCATCTCTCTCCTCTTTGTAGTGCAGGTTTCTGAGTTGGATGCCAGTCTTGACTGTATTAGACATGGAGTGTAGAGAGCAAATTCCAGTATGATTTTCCATCTTGAAAGTCAGCTGCACTTTGGCCACTGAGAGTGAGGTGCAGATCACTCAAAGGTGCAGTGTCAGGACATTTTTCTCTGGTTATAATACTCTTGTTTCTTTTTCTCTTTTATTTTCTGTAGTTGAAAGAAAAGCTTGTGGATGTTCATGTTCGCATCGAAGTACTGATGAAGAAGATGGAGGAACTGGAACAAAAGTATAATATGGCAGAAAGGCAAAGATCTGCCCTAGAAACAGTTCATCTACCACCAGGATATGCAATAGTCAAGGTGAATTAGTAACCAAACAGGTTAGAGTGTTGAGTTGTCACTTTATCTGTGCATGGAAAGAACCAATGTGGAAGTGCCTCCCTTCAGCCTAAGAGGAACACCTGAAAATCTGACACACTGAAGTTAAAAATGAAGAGCCCACCCCATGCAGCACATGGTTTGCCAAGGTAGCATAACTGACTTTCTTTCTAATGACTGCAGGGGGAAAGCCAGCCTTTGAAATGCTGGTACCAGATTTCTGGAAGGATACAAAACACACTACAAAGATGATGTTCAAGAGGAGCTATCACGTACTGAACGTTCTTACAGAGATCTAAAGTTCTTGTCCTGCCTTTTCATGTAGATCTATGTAGTGGTCATGTCAGCTACCTGTTGATTAGGTGCCTCATTAGCTCCATCTGCTATGTCAACAACTAAGTGGCCTCCTTAGTAGTTCTAGATTTGCTTGTGCATGTAGCCTGCAAAAGGAGCAGGCTAGAACATCACAGAGGCTGTTCAGTGCTTGCTGTGTGAATCTGGTTGGCACAGTGCTGGCTGGAGCACAACGTTTTGGATTTCAAATTCAAAGCCACGTACTTGTGAAGTCCTCTGAAAGTGCAGCCCCATGGCTGCACAGGACTGAGTCAAGTTCTGGTAGCTCCTTGAAACTTAGGCTGTGAGCATCTGCCTTTAACAGGTTTGAGCCTTTCTGTATCTGAAGCTGTGAAACCAAGAAACAGTCATTTTGTCATCTTCACTTCTGCTCCATTGGGGGAACACTGCTCTGCTGAAGTTGTGATGGATCTGCCTGCTACCTTCACTTGGCCAGTTGAGATGTTTCATCAAAAATAACCTCCTAACAGGTTCTCATTGGTGTTTGTCTGGTTTGAATGGGTTCTACTTCTTTCCAAACATCTAGGAAGTATTTGTATGGAAAAGAAAAACCACTACTTCCCCCTTGTTATGGGGACAGAATATTTTTATCCCTAATTCTTGTTAGTTGGAAGATTAATGGTCCTCTTCCTCTCCCTCTTGATGTTTTAAACCTTCCATAAAGTTTAATAGATCAGCTTAATTCCAGCGATGCAATTTGCCATCCCCTCTCTTCTGCATCCATATGTGACTGGCAGATTGCCCTCCCCATTGCTGCCAACACAAGTACTCTGTGTGTTTCAGTCTCAATTGTTTGGAAAATAACTCTTGCCATGGGCTTGGAGCAGAGGGGACAGAACTGACTGCAAGGCACCCCAGAGGCTTTAGTTGGGCAGCTGGTACCTCTAGTATTATTGTTCAGCTGTGCTGCTTTTTTGAGCAAGAGTTCTGGGTTGTCTGTGTTCTGATTGAGCAATAACATTAGAATGTCAGCAGCCCTTCTGCAGGGAGAAGGCAGTATTTGAGTTGTTATAGGGAGAGCCTGTCTGCTATCTAAATTGTTTTTACTGTTTTACAAATTTGACAAGCATTAAGTGCAAAGCTGCAGTGCTTTCCCATGACATTTGGGATACCCAAAGGATCTACCTGCAGTAAATGTTACATTCTTGTAAGATCTATTTCATTGGATGCAGTTCCTCTACAAGGAGCTCTGCCCTGAACCCCTAACTGGAAGATAGCTCTTAAGGGTTGTCACTGGCCATGCACCTACAGCTTTGATTTGCTGTATTTGATAATTTCATTTATTAAGAAGTTGTGTTGTGCAGTGACTTCTGCATCACGTTCAAGGGCCTGTGGGTCTTCAGCTGGGGTCTTGGCACTAAGCTCATCTTGTGCAAGCATCCCCCCAGCTCAGGGAAATGCCTTCCATTGTGTAATTTCACCATTGTGTTACTTCTTAAGTAACAGCACTTTTGTGGTTGCATCAGCCTAAGAAACATGATTGGTAATGGGACTGCTCCCTTTTGCCCCTTCCTTCTGGTTTCTGCATTGAGAGTGATTCTTTGCTCTGTGCTTTACATCTGTCTCACTCCACTATCCAAGTGTCCACCCCAGAAAGTGTCAGTTACAGTTTCATATATTATATTTACAGTTATAAAGAATAAACTTTTAAACTAAACCAAGCAGAAATTCCGAAGTATAGATTGTACAGACCACAGGTAATGCCATGGGAGTCATAAGCCCATTTCTTCTCCTTAGACTATGCTTGCTGACAAACTCCCTCAGGTTATGTTGTCTGGGACCTGGCTCCTCATGAAGCATTATGTGAATGGTTCCTCACAGTGCATTACTTAGCATTAATCTAAACAAATAATAAGGGCATGCTAAATATCAGCTGGTAAAATTTTAAACTATGCTTCTGTAATCTTTGGAACTGGGAAGACCTCTGCTCTGCTGGGTCAAACTGGTCCTCCGTGCCTATTGGCCAGATGATGTTTTTCCTTGGCACCAGCCATCACCTGATGAACCTGCTGACACCTGCAGCAGTGCAGCGTTGTAAGTAAATTCTAAGCAGCAAGCCACAAAAACAAGCTCATTATCTTCGGTGCTTTCAAATAAGCCTGTACTGAGAAAACAGCTCAAACCTATGCAGCGTTTTAAGTCATGCTAATAAACTTCTAGTCCTGAAAGATTCAGCGTTGGATCCCACAGCCTCTCCCAGATTGCAATTCCTCTTAGTCCACAGCCGACCAGTGAACATTCCTCATTCCAGCTTGGAACCTCGTCTCCTCTAGCTAGACATCGGGAGAGATGTGTTTTAGCTTTAAGTGCAGCCAGGGCTGCTCTGGCTTGGGAGGGACAGATTCTCAATACCAACCATGTACAAAGCAAGTCTCAAGATCAGGCCACCTTCTGTTAGCTAACCACCAGCTGTCTTCTCTGGAATCTAAAGACATAAACTACAAAATGAAGCAAATTAAGGTAATTAAATAGGCTGCAGAAGTAACAGTCATACTGTTAATCTTCTATAAGACAGCAAAAAGGTTACCAATTCATGACAGGTTTTGGAACTCAGGGTTGGGAGCCATGGCTGCTTCAGCACAGTCCTCACACGGGGTGGCCACCACGCTGCTGGGTTGCAGCACTTTCCAAAACTGCTTTCAGCAGCAACTGCAAGGAAAGTTGTGCCTCCCTGCAGGCAGATTGTGACACATCAACCACAGAGCTTTTCACAATGAACAATCCATACAGAAGAGAGAGTTTTCTGAAGGGCTTGGTACTTTCAGGCAATCTGTTCTAACAGCAGCAGCTTTCTGCTACCATCTAAAACAACCCATGAAGCTTTTACCTGGTAAGTTGCTCATCGTACTGTGAGTGGAGTAACAATTTTTCTTCAGTTGCCTTCCAAGAAGTCAGAGGCCTCTGTGCCTGAAGTCCAAGGGAACAGCTGGACCCAAAGCAGTTTTAGCTCCAATTGCTAAGTTTTGACACAAAACAGGAGGTACAAACACGTCTCAGAATGTAAGGTGCAGTAAGTTGGTGAATTTGTCTTCTGAACAAATGACACATCCAGGGTTAGTGCATTCTCAGCCTGTGCTGCTTTATTGCTAAAAAAATTTGTATACAGGTGCAGAGTTTCCAAGTTAATTTTTAAACAGTTCCTCTTTACAGTGTCAAAAGAATAAAATCTTATCTTGAAATCCTCAAAGATGCATAGATATAAAAGCAAGCTGCCTTTTGGGAAAAAAAAAAAACACATCAGATTTGCAGGGAGACATTCTGTCACTGTTACCATGTAAAACACGTGTGCAATGGGAGTACAGAGTTCTAGTGACACCAATAATTTCCTCCACTACTCCATGTGAGCATGCTGTCAGAAGTTTAGTACAAGAAGTATTTTCTAGCCTGTTGTGGGTTGTTTTTTTTTAATGTACTAAGGTAATTTTTAAGGACCTCTAGCTAATATTTCTCCTTTGCTTTTATACTTTCCAAAAGGAGGATATCTTCACTGACATCTTAAAGAAGCTTATTGCCCAGGTGTTCTATTGAAGGGAATAAGCACTAACAAAGGACACGACTGCTTACTCATCACACAGAAGAAAATAGATTCAACAGGGTTTAAAACCATGCAAAGTCTTCTAAAGAATACTCACTAAGAATTGGGTGACCATGGTTAGCTGCTGGGCTAAACTTGTTCTACAAATTCCCTTTTTGCTTGAAGAACTGCGTTGGCGCAAATAATTTCTTCTGGTTTCATAAAATAGTTGTTTTCTCTTCCAACATTCCTACCCTCATTTGGCAACACTTGTGTAGCTAGAAGGAGCATTCATGAGAAAGACACAGCCCCCAATTCTAAACCCAAATCACAGTGTTTTATGGATGGTTGGCTATGAAGTACGAACAGGAGTTAACTTGACACACGATTTCTTCCTCCAAGACGTTTCCTCTTTCTACTTAAAGAAAGAGGGACTGAGCCTCTGTCCATGGAGAAGTGTTCTGCACAAGTTAAGCCCACCTACAACATGAAGCTAAGCTAGAAGTATGTAACTGCAGTAACAAGCTAGTACTCTACACATTTGAATACATGTTTCAACTTGGAGAACTATTAGTGATGTAGGCTATGCCCCACGGTCTATGGTATCTGCAAACTGCCAGCAGGAAGTCACTGCACTGTCCACTACAAGACCTGGGAAGTATTACAGAGAACACACTAAGAGTTTACAGAAAGATGGCACCCAAGTTCCCTTTTATGTTCTAAGTGAAGGAAAGAAGGAGGAAAAAAAAAAAAAACCAACATAAAACAACAAACTATTGCAACCTGTGTTGCAGAAGATAACGACCTTCAGTGATCAAATCTCATTTTCTGCTTTTTAAAAATCTCTTTAAAGAACTTAAAAAATATACAAGATCACCAGTATTTTCAGGTTCATTCCTGCAGGTGCCATTATTGCTGGCTGGTACCAGTATGCTTCAGTACAGCTGCCTATGTGGCTAAGAGAGTTACCTGAAAATACTGTCTAGTAAAAAGCTATTCAACACCTGAAATATATGTAACTGTGCTTATTAATTTCAGCCTTCTCCTAATAATTTCTCTCACCACACCCAAGTTTATTACCTACTGTCTAGCAAATACTACACTCAATTTGAGTCTGTGTGTTCCATTATTGTGAGTTTTTTGTGTTGGTTTGTGTTTGGTGGGTTGATTTTTGTCCACCAGTCGCTCCCCCCTGCACCTTGTAAGAAACTCTGCACCCTTTTCCTTGCTACAGCTGCAGCAGGTGAGAAACCTCGTCTCGCCCCTAAACATGCTTAGTTCGTGCCCCGTTTTTTCCACATGCTCAGGGCACTAATATGAACCAGACAAGAGGTTTATAAAGGCGAGTTCTGCTGATCCTGGTTCCTGATTTACAGTTTTGGTGCCATGCTTCTGTCCCTATCTGTACATTCTGCCCCTTTCTCTACAGAGGCAGCACATTCTCTAAAAAAAACCAAAATTTGAGAATCAAAGCAGGAAGTTCAAGCTATTGGTATATTAATTACTATTGCTTCGTTATGTATAGATGCATATCTCAATTTACTGGTAATAACTACATTACACTAGACATTTTGAATCATGCATAATTAGAATACTAGCTCTAAGATTTGTTTTGTGGGCCTGTGCCGCTTTCCTTCGGTTTCTCCATGCAGTTCTTCATGCCCAAGGCATTACAAAACTGGCCACCTTTGACTGACCTGCAAGCACTCATTTGGAGGGGAAGTGGAGAGAAGCAGACAGGATTTACACAGGACACACTAAACAGTAAGTTGTAACAGTAACTGTAAACCTTGGGGAATCTGCCTGTATGACAGCCTGGTACATGGGCTTGGAGACATAAACATGCTCTGCTTGCATCCTCAACACAGACATTTTCTCTGAAACTCAGGAGTAAGCTTAGAGCAGACTGAAAGAGGACAGACATCAGAATCCACGGTTAGTGTTCTGCTAAACGAGACTCCCTGGTTCAACTGCTGGCTTGAGTGCCAGGCAAAGCACTAGTGGGCCAAAATGCTAAATCCTTCAGCAAAAGAAATCAATGGAGTCTAACCTGAACTGCCCTTATGCAGCTCTGTACCTGAACAGCAAGCTGGATTATCGGTTTTGGAGGAAGACCAGACAAGTTTCCTAGGGATGCAGGAAGCAGTTATTTCTAACATCAGTTATCCATCAGAAACTGTTCTTGTGTATTTTTCCCTTCTCTGCCCAAGAAATCACTCTACCAGCTCCTGACAGTGTAATCCTTGTGTCAAGTTTCAGCCTCCCGAAGCTCGGTACAGTTTCTTCTCGCTCACTCTCTTTGCGAGACTTTTTGTCCTTTTTGTCTGACAATTATCTTTGTTTGCTTAAGGTGCAATTCCCAACACGAGTACTGGCCAGACCTGCAGCAGCAGCACTGTTCAGCATGGGAGCAGCACTGCCAAAAGAGGAAGGTCAGTACCAGTCACCACACTTTGACACCCCGCACTGAAATGCGGGAGCATCTAACACCTCCACCTAGATTTAGAAGCAGTGAAGCCAAAGGAGGTTGGAGCAAAATCATGCCATAGTTCATGAGCTGAAGGGCAAAGGGATTCCTTTTATTACTGTGAATAGTAATTTCTAGTTTAGTAGCCCACAAAATACAGGTAACTGCAAGAAGCCTGAAATGGGAAGAAGATGCAGATAGCTTGCCTACATCAGTCTTGATTTTCTCCTCTGCTTCTCTGAATGAATAAACCCTTGAAGAATTCTGTTCAGCCACAAAGTTCATACATCCAAAGTATGAGCACGACCATGTTTTCATTATTCTATAAATGTACTTGCTGACCACAGACCAGAATAAATTTATAATTCCTCTAATGCAATCAGATAACAATCAAATTAAGATCCCCTGTGGCCAGCTTCCAATTTTATCAATAATTCAATAGCTGGAACGTAAGCTGATTACAGCCTTCCAGATCAATTGGCTTTTCATACACATTTTACATATTTGCCAACACTGTAGACATTCTCATGCTTATCTTGTTATTTTACACTGTAAAAATGCTCACAGCTTTCACAGTCCCATTACTGACTTATGAAGAGCCAGAGGGCTTCACCTCCATAATCTGGAAACATTAGAAGCCTCTGTAGAGCTGTAACTTACAGCCCAAATTACTTCAGCTTTCTCGGAAAACAACCCGGCCAGCCAGATCCGAAGCTCTGATGTAACAATTCTGTTCAGAATACATTACTGTCTGCAGGGCCATATTGTCTCTACAGACTACATCTCTGCACTGAAAACAGTGTCAGCTGTGGGCATTTTAAAAACTCCTGTGGCTCCTTTGTGTAACCCTTTGGTAGCAAATACTTGCTGGGCGCAAAGGCTACAGCTGTAGATCAATAACCTTTTCTGTTACTTAGAGGCTTCACAGTACTTGCCTCCACCAAAACTTCAGGCATCAACAGAAATCAATTAGGGTCTGAAACAGAGTGTTTAGCAAGGCTGAAATTGCTTTATGCTGCAAAGTAGCATTTTTAGAATTTTACAGTTGTGCTTGGGCTGTACAAATGTTTTGAGTGTCAAGTGTTCTCTTTTGTTTAAAGACTCTCTCTGATTGGTCTTTTTAAACAAAGAAACAAAAAAAAAATACTTCCCCCAATAAAAGCTTCCAACTTCAGAACCAGATTCTCCTCACAGCCAAGTATTTGAAAGGCTTTACTTTCTTCTTGGAGAAAGAGCAAGTGAGAGACTACAGAAAAAAAGTATTGGGAAACTTCAGCTACCCTTTCAGAAAGAACTGTCTGCCCTTTCCCCAGCACTCACTGACAGTGCTTCAGACATGTGACAAACTCAATTTCATTTTATGTATTTTCTTTTTTTTAATATCAGGTTCCTTAACTAAGTATTCAAGTGCCAAATTCCCTCCAATGAGAGGAACATAAGAGGAATCCACTCATCTTCTCAGGAAGAGACTCCTCACACAACTCCCTGCAGCACAGAGCGCCACAAACTCATTTGGTTATTACCCACTTACTCTACTGTACAGCCTTGCTAATGCAAGTTATTTACTATCACATGCAAAACAGTTATTGCTACTAAAGTTCTATGTTCTTATTAATTCATCTTATGGCTTTGTTTGCATCAGGGATTCTTCCCCCTACATACTGTGCTATTTTGCATTCCAGTTTCAGAGGTATTTTTCAATTGATTCTCCCAAGCACTAAACTACTTTATTCAATGGTACAGCTACATCCATTCAGAATTGAACCTAACTCTCAGCACAGGTCTCCCAGAGCTCTGCTGTAAATGGCCCAACTCGTCCAGTTCTCTTGGAAATGTATCAGATGCAGAGGTTGGTTTGGGTTTGCTTTCTTTTGTCCTCATCACATACATTTAGCTCTGCAGGGATTAACAGTTTTGCACCCAAGTACATGCTTTGTGATTAATTACTTCAGAGATATATTGTATCAAAATTACAAAACCAAGCTACCCATTCCCTCCCTCCCCGTTATGGCCATTTACAGGCAGGTCTCAGGAAAAAAAAGATGCAGTATCCTCTCTAAGTTGAAAGAGTGTTTTGTTCTTGTAAAAGAGAGAAATGGGTGAAGAGCAACACTGGTACCAATTAAAAGACTTTTTCCCAGGAAATCAGAGGATGCCATCCACAGAGTACTGCACAACTCGGGAATCATGCCAGTCTCTTAACTGACCAGTCCAAGCTGCCCATTGAGTGTAAAATCATTGGGACCTCCCCTGGTCTAAACTTTCCTTCTGAAGAAAGCAGAGGGAGAGACATAAATTATTGAGTTTAGAGCTGGAAAGCAACACTGGAAGTTACCTAAAATACAGGATATTGAATTCTCAATCATACAGGGGTGGGGAATCTCTGATCCATAGGCTGGAAACAGCCTGCTGCACAGATACAGTCTGCAATGTTGTTTTTCAACAGCCCTTGACCTTATTCCATTCTCTCTTATTATCACAAAGATTAAGATGTGTGTAAATGCAGGATTTGAACACCAAGGGTGTTCAAAGGTTCATTAGGACTTCAGCCAAAAAAAGTTCCCCATTCCTGCAACAATGAATAAAAGTCTTCTATGCAAAATTGGCAGATAGCATCTTGCTACCATTACCTTATTAAATAATGAGGATAACCTGTAACTAGTTATAGCAATTGTAAGTCAGATCTGGAAAAACATTACTGAACAGATTCTGTGAATGATCTTAAATTAGCAGAGCTGTGTACAGCATGCACACAAACTCTTTAGTGTATTCATACTTTTCTGAGTATAGCACAGGATGGGAAGTAAGTTGAAAATGCTGCTCGTGGAAGAAAACACCTTCAACAAAGACTGAAAAGAACCCAAGTGATAGAGATGAGAATTCTGGACACTTACATACACTAGCTTACTATTGCAGCTGGACAGACAGACTACAAACAAAAAGTCAACCATGATTCTATGAAGCCCATGAAGCAAACGCATTCCATTTCTAAAGATAGCGTAGCCACTGTCAAAGAGAGGATACTGCATGTTTAGACCATGTTTGTGGCATTTCTATTGTATCCTTTCTAGTGTTAATTACATTATCATCACTGTTTATTAATAAATTGTCACTCTGAAATTGTAAAAATACTACTAGGCTCATGCACTGATCCTAACATGGCACTACAGTTTGCTACAAAGCACTAATGCTTATGGAACTATACACATCTCAAAATGGAAGACATTGGTGATTTTGTTGTTTTCAAACAACTTGTAACATCATTTTGTCCACAAGTATTAAAATATATATATATGTATATATATATATGATCTATTGCACATGCCCCTTGTTTTTGTAATCTTTCACATGGGAAGATTTTCAACCAACAGAGAGAAGAAGTGGAGCAAGAAGTAAGTTAGTTGAGGCAGCATTTCCGAGCACAGCAGTTTCATAAAGGTGCTGTCTGGAAAGGTGCAGCAAGAAGGGGGAGGTGGGTGGAGTCGGGGGGGTGTCTTCTGGGCATGCACTATGTGACTAGATCCTTAGCACTGCTAAAAATATTGTGTTCTAAAATCAGACCTGAAAACTAAGTGTTGCTACTTTGTCGTGGACAGGAGTCAAAAAAGGAAACGGAAAAAAATCAGCAATCCTATGTTTGTTTGTGTTACAATGCAGGATCATAAAATGTTGAGGATTATCCCTATGGAAAAAGAGATCAAGAGACCTTAAAGTGTCTATTCTCTAGTCAGACAAATTCTTAACTTTTCCACATGTTCACAGAAACCAAAACCACCTTTCTGTCCCCCGAGTACTCTGACATCAAGCTATGCAAGAAACAACTGCTAGCCTTAACTTCAGAAGAAGTATGGGCAGAAGGAAGAAAAGGAAATTTCCAGATCTAAAATCAGATGCTTCTTATACCAGATACCTCCCCAACACATACAAGCCTACGACACTGCCAGTATTTTCCATCAGAGATGGATCCTGCTCCTACAGACATCTACATTAAATGCCACTGGTTTCAACATAAGGAGGCCCTAAAAGGAAGTGTGCTTTTTCCAGTTGCCTGCGATGCCAGAAAATTCAGACCACATTCAGCAAAGAACTCTTATGTTCTTAAAAGAAGTCAGGCCAAGCTGGTGGTTGCCTCATCAAGAGCAAGATAGCTCTTACCACACACAATTTCAGTGAACCTCTCTGCTCATGGCAGTTGGCATTGTTTTGATATGCAGTGTCTTGCCCACCACTCTTTAGCTTACACATCTGATCTTTTCTTGTGGAAACAAAAAATTGGGTAAAGCTGTCATTAAATCTTACTGTTACAATGAAAGCCTAAACACAGACTTAACTGTGAAGATTAGGATCACCACCAACCCTTGTCCTTGCTCTGCTATGGAACTTGGTCCCATAAAAGGTCACCACATTTTCAATAGCAGAATGCTGCCCTTGCAATATGTCATTAGGATTTAAGAAGGATTTCAACTGTTATCTTTTTCAGCCATTTTCAGGCTGCCTGGCTCTCTCCAGCAGTTTCTAAAAGGAAAAGAAAAACAGAACAAAACAAGCAATCTAAAACACTCCCCAAACCATGCTACTATCTCCCCAAACCTATTACGAGAACCTGTATACCTTTACTTGATACCAGACTTGAAAATATTCTTTTAAGCTAGTGAGTCACATTTCCTAAATCACAAGCTTGGAATAAGGTGCACTAAGAAGAGCTCCAGATTCAAAGTGGAACAGAACATGTATCCCAGTTCTGGGGTATTTTTTTGCCAAGAAATCTTACTTGCCATATACAATACCATAGCAGGGAGCACCTAAACAAAATACACTCCCATCTCAGAATGACAGGAAACATCCTATACAGTCACAGATGATGGAGACAAAGGACCTTGTGTAAACATAAGAACAACAGATTGCATCTTGGTAAGGGAAGGAAGAGGAACCAGAAAAAGGCTCATCTTAAGTGTTTCTGCTCTGTCTCAACTTGCCCTTCTCATGTGGCTAACAGTCCACTCTCTTGGGCCTACTTAGATGATGGAAACACACATCTCAGTTCTCAGTCACAGAAGAATCAAGAAGCTGATTCCATCAGCAGTATGGAAAGGTGTGCCAAGGAAACTGAGTGGGTAAACTGCAACTTCACATGCCTGGTCTCTTCCATCCCACCAGAATATAATTTCTTTTATTAAAGAAAGAAGTTCTGCCTCATCTCCTACTGCAGAATGTTTTTGTTCCTTTTGCTGCTAAGGATTCACAAAAAGCCAGAGGAAGGGAATGATTTAACATAAACCTAATCATTATCCCATTACCCCAGAGGCCTCTAAAGCTTCATTTTTCTTCACTAAAAATGAAATGGTGCAGAGTAATTTCTCCTTCTGGTGAAAGCTCTTCATCTCCAGCACTTACATAGGTTTACACATGCAAATATACACTTTGATCACAGACTGGGGTGATGCATTTACACACTATAGACAAGGTGATTCTGCATTTGTTCCTGGGCATTAGCTGCTTTATGTGAGCTGACACCAAGATACCTATCTAGAGAGTCAAGCCTGGGTCTTTGACTTGAAAATACCTGTATGGGAAGTTGTTTGCTAAGCTTCTTCCTCATGCCTGAGCAAGAAAATACGTTCTGGTTTTCCTGCTGCAACTTTTGACACACGTCAAGACAGTTTGACATAGCAATGCATGAAGACACTTTATCTGCTAGGAACTCCAATATGACACAGTGAAGTACTTAACCTTCCTAAAATGAAGAAGGAGATATCAGTGAAGAACACCAGCTTCCACCTGCATCTGATTACAAGTATTTATCATTTTAAACTAGAACGCAGAAAGCTGGATGAAGAGCTGGCACAGAAGACATTTCTTCAGGTGAAGAAATGCTGATTGCTGTTACTCTGCTTTTGAGTTTTGAGAAAACAGTGGGGTACTTCTGGGGGAGAATTCATCTGGTGGATCAAAATTCAGGCGAGATGGCTGAAACAGGAAGTCGAGAGATCTTTGTTCGTTCAGCTCCATGGAAGTGAAGGACAGGTTTTTGCTTGCTGGAAGAGAAGCCAAGCCACATCTTGCAGCTTAAGAGCAAGCAAGAGGACCAGTTTCTCCTTGAATGCCAGGAAATGATCTGGAATTGCAAAACAAAAAGACAGTGGAAGAGGTAGTTCGGGAATCAGAATATAATACCTTCAACATTAAAGTGCCCACTGGTTCATTACTTTAAAAGCCTGGCTCTAATGGATAAAATCAGCCAGCTTCACAAAATGTAATTATCCCTGGCTCTCTAAGATTTCCTATCTAAGTGTAGATGTCCAGAAGCTGGCTGAGGATATAGTATAGAAATGCTGAGCTAGGCATTCACTCAGAGGCAATACATCCAAAAATATTTATGTATTTATTGGCTATGAGGCTTCTTAACTGGGGCTCCAAGGTACATGACAATGTTTAGATAGCACCAGAACACACACTGTGGACAGAGAGTATATTCTGCTATAGCAGCTCACAGTTCAAAGACACACCATAAACTATCATCTAGTTTAGTAGGAAACTGTCAGTGCTGTAGAGGAAAAAAAACCCTTCTGACAGTTGTAACATTACACAGATTAGGTGGTACTTTTACTCCACACTTATCCACAGCTAGACAGACTTCTTTAACTCAGCTTGTCAGTGATCTCCTGGCCTTTCATCAGAAAGTTGTTTTTCCCTTTGCTTTCTCCTCCTCACATAGAAGAACATGAGGCTAGATACTACTTTCTAACCCTTTTCTCTTTTTTCCCTGTCTTTTTCATTTTATTCCCATTACCTTAATCCTTTAGTTGATCAAGTTCAGGAATAATCTTCCTGTGACAATTCTCAACTCCTGTGTTAGAAGTGGCGAGTAGATCATGAAAATGGACACACAGCACATCATCATCACTTCCTCTGAGGCACTCAAATGCTTCAGTTCATCATGAGCTTGACCATCCACATTTGCACTGTTGGAGAAGTCTTATTCTTGTTATGAAGATGGGGAAAAACAGACCTGTTTGTGGCACAGCTAAGAAGAGAATACAGCACTCTGTTACATACCTTAACTAGCAAGGTTATCTCATGCACTGGAAAAGAAATACAAAAATCAAAGCTCCTGAGGTTGACTGACATCCTGAGAAATTTTCAATGTACTATTTAACAACTGGCAGTCAGTTATGGGACTGTTCTTCCAATTATACTCTTTATCAAATACAATTTTTAAGATAACTAGTCCAGCTACTCCAAGTTAATACCATTACACAATTACTGTCTCTTAGCAAACCAAAACAACATCATGTCATGGGAATTTTCAGCCTTAAAAGCATTTATTTGTGTAAGAAGACACAGTTACATTGAAGTTTCTTTCAAGCAAATCCCAGGGAGAAGAGAAGAAGAGACCTTCAAGATCATCACGTCCAACCTATTATCCAACACCACCTAATCAACTAAACCATGCAACCAAGCACCCTATCAAGTCTCCTCCTAAACACCTCCAGTGATGACGATTCCACCACCTCCCCAGGCAGCCCATTCCAATGGGCAATCACTCTGTAGAATTTCTAAACCTCCCCTGGTGCAGCTTGAGATTGTGTCCTCTTGTTCTGGTGCTGGTTGCCTGGGAGAACATTCCAGTTCTCTGAAAGCATCCTACAAAAAATTTAAATCTCAATGATTGATGTCTTTGGACAGAAAAGGGAAACAAAAAGGAAAAAAGAAAGAAAAAGGGAAAAAAAAGAGAAAACCCCCTAAACCTACCAATAAACTTGACTAAGTTTGGTACCTGATATTTAGTACCCTAAATAAATGTATGGCTTTACTCACCATTCTTTTTGATTGATCCACTTGCTCTTCAGCAAGTCTAGAGAGAAAGATGAACACATTGAATTAAATATGCATCTAGGAAGCTATTCAGATCATACATGATCGTCTGCACAAGTCAAAAGATGAGCTGTGCCTTCCCTTTTCAGACATTCCATGTAAATATGCTGATGTTACTTTTCCAGCGACCATAGCCCCCTCCTTCAGTTTAAAAGAAAGGATGATCAATTGGGCCCAAGTATGGAAAACCCAGGACTGCCAAATTTTAACCAGCATGCTGGGGAGAAGCACCTACCAAAACATGCCTGTAAGTTTTGCTCAGAACCATCCTGCTTCCTGGAATAAAATGATGTGTATCCTTCCCTTCACAGAATATAGTTTACACAGCAGTGAATTCTTTTTTTCCCTGGAATTTGTTGGCTTTTACTTTACTGAGAGCAGCCTACAGCTCAATTAAGGATACAATAGCACCAAAACGACTTTGTAACTGTGCATACTTTGAAGGTAAATGATTTGTTATGGTAAGCCATCATCAACAGACACACTTTTCAGTTTCACAGCAACTAAGGTGGACACAATTTCAGTCACCAGTAAGGCAAGAATCTCTTTCATGTTAATGATGAGCCACGTATCAAGGAAGCATAATGACTGTTCTCAAGGATGCTGAGCTGATAGCCTAACTAGATGAATAATGGCTTGCTATAAGCAGAACTATCTCATCACACAGAACTTGCATTATTAAAAGCTCCCAGTAACCTCACCAGAGAGCTACTAGCTTCCACACTCCTGCACAACACAGCATTTCCACAAGCAGCAGGGACCTGCACATTCAGGGAATACCCAGGCAGCAGATAATCCCCAGCCCTGTATTTCAGGATAGTTACATTATTCTCACACTGTCAATTCTGACCCTTCCTACTCAAGTGCTCCCCCAAGAACCTGCCAAGCACTACGTGACTTTGAGAGATCAAGGAACCCACAGCAAATGATTTACATAACTGATCTCTGCTAAAACTTTATTATTATTATTTTAAAGTTTTGACCCATTGCCTTTTGTGGTTTTTTTCTTCCTTCCTTCTACAGTAACTAAAGGTTACTTTCCATGAACTTTAAATCTCACATTCATATAGACAACTTCTTGCATACAGGCAAATAACATTAGGAATTTCAAAGCCAAAGAGAGATGGAAGAAATACCTCATGAATAAATTTACCAGCAAAAGTGCAGTATTCATCTTTTCATACAGATCAACATGCCCTGTTACCAACACATCAAGGGGGAAAAAAACAAGTGTTCTGGCATAATCAACACACTTTACTTGGAAACTATACTTAAACCAATACAGCATAGTACAGCTATGCTACCAAATTTCACCCCACCACTCACACTCTGCTTTAAGGTGCTCAGTTTCAATTACATTGGTCAGCAAAAAATGAGATCCAACAGATCTGGTTTTCAAAAGTATTACCTTTCTCTCTCTCTCTCCCTCACATACACACACAGAGACACAAATGCTCCTTGAGATAAGCAGAAAAAACAGGGACACAGAAGATGATTCCTCTTCTCTACAGCCCAAGGAGAATGTGAGGCAGGAAAGATCTAGAAATAGGTTTATGCAGAAAGACCAAGACAGAAAAACTCGAAAGTTAAAGGTCTGTGTGAAGAGAACAGAAAGCAAAATCAGCATTACAGATGTCCACAAAGGTCTTTCCAATGGCTTTAAGAGTATCAAATTTAACCTTGAGAGCTGATAATGGCAAAAACTTAAATCATAAACACAAAATAAAAGAGTAAGACTAGTGTGACTGGAGAAAGAAAGGGGGTGTCTGAGTGTGGAGGCACCAAAAGCAACACAGAGCAGGAATACTTTTAAAAGGGCTTGTGTTAACAGCACTCAGGTTAGCAGGTCATCAAGAGCCTCAGCACATCCCCCTGCCATTTCAGAAGACACCCAGGTCTGGAGACAAACACTGATCATCCACTGAGTGGGACGGTGTAGAGACAGACTACTGTCACTTCCAAAAGCGCCCCAAAAGGGCACACAAAGGTGTTTCTGACACCTAGAATGGCTGCCTACCTAGGCAGAGGCGCGAAGACATAAGGACCTGTCAGCTGATCTCTCCAAAAGATCCTGGAGTTTGTATCTAGACACCACCAAATTAAGAGCCAGACTTAAACACCCCTGATATGGTGCCTGGCTGCTGGACAGACATCTTGGGCACTGCACACATTCTGCCACCCACGAGATTGTGAGCCTGAGTGTTTTGTTTCACTTTGTATTTTAATTAAAACCACCTTCCTCTCCTATAAGGTTTCCAATGGATATCAGCTAGACTTGGTAGAAGGTTTTAACGGCACTTCCTGCAGCAGCAGAGAAAATAGGGTCGACTGGTTTACAAGAGAGCTTTCTCTTCCATGGCACACACCCCACAGTGACGTGTTCCTTCAACACGGCTCAGGCAAAGAAACATCCCTTCCTTGGCATCCAATTTTAGAGAAATCCTCTTTCACATAACCTCCAGCACATCAGCACTGGTTTCAAACACTACTCCTTTTCTAGTTTTTTAAGAATGAACGTAGGAGGTGTTCGAAAGATACTCCTGAAGAGATATCAGACTCTTCACAGATCTGGTCTGAAGTGTTAGCATTACTTGGCTGGCTATTTTTGACACTCCTGCATGACAGGTCACCACTGTAAGGTGCACGGCCTGTTTGTGCAGAGCTTCACACTGCAGACTCACAGCACTGTGCCCAGGATGGTGAAGCAGCGCAGAGCACTGATTTGACACATACCAGAGCAAAAGGAAACTTGGATTTTTTTTTTCGGACGTGACTTCTCGCAGCTCTCATGCATTCAAAGCGATGAAGAGCACACATTAATCCAGATGAATTTACTTACTGCTAAAACAGCGTACAGCTTCACAGGAAAGCAAGCTGATAGCTCATTATTCTCTTAATGAGAATGTAAAACAGAGTTATCTTTATATGAAATACGCCAAAGGCAAATCCCCTGGCATATTTTAACAGTTCATACACAGACATGCATAAGTAGGAATATTAATCAGCAGCAGCACACTGTGCCTTAATGTGATGCTGCTCATGAGCTGCTATTCCTGCTACTACGTGAATAATACAGCACATGAAACCGGTACAACGTCGCTTAGGAATTTTTTTTCTCCTCACGAGAAGCTACTGCTTTCAGAACTAGTTGTGACAAGCACACTTCATTGTATTTCTTTTGAGCTACTTCACCAGTTACAAACTACTTCATTATTAGATCACGGAAGGTAAGATGCCGCAAGATCTAAAGCTTTGTTTCTCATTTAACCACCTCAATTCTTTACTGCTGCCTGACACACAGGTCGGAAACGCAGTCACTTCGGATCAATCCTATGACAAACTCAAGATTAAAAAACCTGTTATTAAATCTAGAACAAAAGGAACCTCATGACAGGAATCATTTTGCTTTGTGACAGTAATCCTTTTGCTTTCAGTAAGAAGTCCCCTCCCCTCCTTTTTCTTAATTTTATTTAAACAAAGTACCTTTCTATACTATAAAATACCTCTAATGATCTTGAAAAATCCAGGGCAGTGCACGTTAATAACATGGAAAGGCATGTTTTTAGCAATGGCTTCACATGTCACTACGTTCAAACTCCTTTTCACCTTATTGTCAACAATTCCATTAATTCCTAAGGCTATAATCAATTCTGCTCCAATTGCTTCACTCTCCATAAAACTTGTAGATTTACTCGTGCCTTCTGGTTTTGTCAATTGCTTTGGAAGCCATCCCCTTTGTGCACTCCTGTGTCAGTATGACATAAAGAAAAGGATGCAACTGCTCAGATCAGCAAAATCCCTCCAGCTCTCAGATTTCACGAATGCCAAGGCTAACAGAAGAGCAATTACAGCCAGGGCTGTGTTTGTAGCCGGAGATGAAAAGGCTAATTTCGGATTACACATTTCGGTTTCTCTTCTCCACACAAGCTGGCGGCTGCAGCTGTTCGCCGACCGCACGTCCTCGGCGGTTCCCAACTCGGCGGCAGGGCATTGCTGTGCAGGGCACTGGCTCTCCCTCCCAGCCATCTGCCGCAGCCCGCTCTCGCTGCCCGCCCGCTCCCGCCTGATCCGCGGCACGCCCTCGCCCCTACCTCCCAAGTTGTTCGGACTTTCCAGCTCGGCTGCCACCCCCTTCACCTTCAGCGTCCTCGGCGGGCGACGACCGTCACCACACGGACTCCCCCACCCCAGCTCGGGGACATTGCAGCCGCGCAACCGGGGACGTGCCGAGGCCGCGCAACCGGGTGAGGCGGACAAACACCCACCCGGTCGCTCTCGCCGACCCAACCCCGACTCACTCCGCGCCTCGGGAAGCGGCGGGCGCGAACATGCCCGGGCCCAACCCAATCACGGAGCAGGACGGGGAGGCGGGTGCGCGGGCGCCCGGGCCCAACCCAATCGCGGAACGGGGCACCAGGCACCGGGCCGGGTGCGATCCCGCGGAGGCCGTTGTTGCCCGCCACACTCACCTGAGCGCGGCCGAAGCCGCGGGGCCGCGGCCGGCCCCGGCCTCTCCGGCTCTTCCTCTCTACTCCGCCATCTTCCCCTCCTTACCGCGGCCACCCGGCGCGGGGCTCGCAGAGCCCGGCGACGCCGGACCCGCCCACTCAGCCTATTGGGTGCTGCGCCTATGCATCAACCGTCCAGTTCTGAAGATGATTGGTCAGCACTGCCGTCCATTGAGGAGGCTGGCCTCCCGCCTCCAAGGCTTTCCCTTCTAATTGGCCGCGGGGAGGGCAGACGCCCGTGAAAGGATTGGCTCAAGCCGCGCAAGCAGGACTGGCCTGGGCCGAATCCTCCGGTGACCTCTACAAGCTTTTAAAGGAGCCGCTTGCGAAGCGTAAAGGCGGTGGGAACGACAGCCCCGTGCCAGCCGAGGGCGCCCGCGGGGCGAAGAACCCCAGTCAGGTGGCCCCGGCCATCCGCCCGTCCCAGGAGAGAAGGGGCGAAAAGGCAGCGCTGCCAACAGCTGGCTGGACCCCCGGGCAGCCGCCCAAGTGCGGACGGCTGCCAAAGGGGCTCCCGGTTATCCCTTCACCCGCAGTCGCAGCCCGCTCGGGCAGGCACTCCTCTGAGAGCCCCGGGCTGTGACGACCGCTGACCGTCTGGGTACTGCGACCGCTCGCCCGTCCTCCATTTCACCGCTCAACAGCAGCCATCCCACCCCAGCCGGCGCCCGCCCGCCCCCCGGGCTGCGAGTGCGAACTCCCGGCTGCAGTAGCACGGCCACCGGCCCGGGCCGCGGTTCTCAAGTAATCGTGATTGCCGTCAATGACTGCCAGTTTTTGTGTCACCTGCCAAAATTACGGCTTGGGAATTTTGTGTGCGTGTGTGTGTGTGTTTTTTGTTTTTCCCTCCTTTTTTTTTGGTGGTTGTTGGTTTTATTGTTTTTTTTAGCAGTGGTAATTTTACACTTCAAGCTGACGGCTGAATGCACTGAACAGTGTAAAGAGGAGTACTTACCCATTCAGAAAACGCGAAGAGAAACACCCCCATTTAACTGTGATTCATCACAGACAGCTACTACAAGCCCTTTCATCTGAAATCTTAAACTACTTAATGCACACTTCTACTACGTGGTGTTTTAATGCAGACCATCAGCTTAACTCTTAACGCTTCTGCCAACTTAAATATTACATCCACGCACTCTCTACCAGAGTTGTAGCTTCAAAGGACCCAAAAGCAGACTTCCAAAAGCAATTTTCCATTTTAAGGTTATGGAAATTAACACTATTTTAACTCCTGTTCTTCACAAGTCAAATCCAGCATGGAGAGTCTTTTGTCTTACCCAGATTTGCTGCTAAGATAATGGGCCTACAGCTATTTCAACCAACTCATCTGCCACCTTTCACTATTGATCAGCTATCAAACCTACTTTTACTTTCTGTAGTCTTCCTCATACTCCCAACACTTAATGAAAACTAACTCTAATCATAGATTGCTGTAGCAAACCATTCAGAGATTCTCAACAAACTTGAGAGCAGCTTTACAATAAGACCTTAATTTCCTAATTGTCAGTACTCTGGAAAATGGCTTGTACTTAAAATACCTATCCCTTCTACTTTTTTTCCTAGAAGATGACAATATTAGGTAGCTCTTTGACCTGATAACCTTGTCTCTCTTCCAGACTAATGTGCACAGATGGGCCTTGTTTTCAAGATAATTTTTATAAGCAAGCAAGTATGCTAAAATACTACTACTTTTGTGGAAATTTGCTTGCTCCCATACAGCTTAACTCTGAGCAATTTTAAAGTCAGCAGGGATTTAATGTTTCAGCTCTGCAGAACTCCCCTAAGGCCTACAACCTTTTAAGTTACACAGTAAACAAGATTTGGGGACACTTGTTTAGATACTCAATGACCTCCAAGTGATTTATACAGCCAAGAGCAAAGTTAGGTTCTGATAGTTCAGTGCTTTTGCTTATTGCTGGAAGGTTAGTTGGTCTTGGGTGGGTTTTTTTGGCAGTGCACCTATGAGAGTATTTATGTTCACCTTACTACATTAGCAAAAATACCTGCTGGCTGAAGCAGGGGCTTACACAGATGGGTGTCACGAACAAGCTCTGGCATTCTAGACTCTTCAATTTGAAAAGTGCCTCAACACTATGGGAAAGGGGGGAAAAAGCAGCCAGGTTTGGAACCATGAAGAGGTGTAAAGCTCATGTTGCAGTTTCAGGAGTGTATCCTCCTCTGAGGCTCATGTGTTGCACTAGTTTCCCCAAGAGCAGAGTAGAGTATTGTTTAATCCTCTGGAAATAAGTTCAACTTCAAGAAATTGATCTCCAAGGCCCTTCTGCTGATATTTAACTTTTCCAGTCACTAGAGAATAGCCAATACCATACAATAATAGTTTTGGGGGTTGGGTTTGTGTTTTGGGGTGGGTTTTTTTTTAATATAGTGGAAGGTTTATTTCTGGATTGATAAATACAATATCCAGTCTCACTGGGACAATAAGGCACAACTGTAGGTTACAACTACATAGCCAGAAGAGAGCAATACCTACTTCAGAGCAAATCACAAAGCCTGGCAACAGCCTTTTTCCGCCCCCCTTCTCCTTCAATCTGATAAGATTGTTACATTCCTATTTGGCATGACACTGTCATAAAACACTGTAAGCCTTTACTCAGACAGACAGAGTAAAGGTTTTTAATGTATATTTCTTTCTGGAACTGTGCTGCACTCTGCAAAACAGCGAAGTGCAACATTTCACTTGGCAATTCCTTCATTTAAAACAAATTGAAAATCCTTCAGAGACTTGCATGTTTAAATTAGGATTACAGAACTGAGAAGGAAAGGGGAAAAAAAAAAAAGGAAATGCACATTTGAGAGTAGTTTGAGACTGGTAAGTATTTATAGAAATGTTAACACATGACACAGAAGCAGTTATAACACTGATTCTTCAATAAAGGAGCTCCCACGGCTTTTTGGGTTTATTGGACAGAACTCCCAGGCTATAGAATGCTCCAGCTGAGCTAGAGGAGATTACCAATCTAGCCACAGAAAATTATATTACTATTAAACCTTTAATAATTCTCTCTTGAATTTATCAGCATTATATTAATCATCTCACACTTGCAAAGAGGTTTGTGTAGAAATATATTCTGAAATAGTAAGGATAAATACATAGTTCCCCAAATTATGGTCTTATGCCACAAATTTCATAAATACAGCTACCACTCTCAACACAAACCTAATAGACCAGGACTCCCATGCTGGAAAATGTAAATAATTGGTGATTATCCAGGCCACTAGGATTGAAAAACAAAGTTAAAAAAAAAAAAACAGTAATCAGTACTCTGTTTCATGGCACTGGGGGCAGTGACAGAACTACAAATCCAGATTTTGGCATGACTGGTTTTCTTGCATTATGTACACTGGTAAACAAGTTTACACTTTCAGAGGCAAAACCATCCTGATGAGGAGGGATCCTAAAGCAAAGCAACCTGAAGAGGGCACTTGATGGTCCACTAACTATCAAGCCCAAAATCTACTCAAAGGAACGAAACAATTTTCTGCATCTGCTACTGGAACAGTTTAAATTTCTTAGTGCAGAATTCCTGTTCCTTTTGAGGATGCCACAGCCTGTCTCCACCACAGATGAGGATCTATTGTCCCTGTGAATTCATCCCACCACGAATAAAATCTATTCACAGTACGCTGAAGTACTCTAGGTTATCATCATGCATTCAGTGCTAGTTGCACAATGAAGCCATAGAAATGGAGAAGTCCAAGTAGAAGGCAGATTTGGAAGCAGTGAAGAAATAAAATCTGCATGTCAGGAGCCAAATGGGGACAAAAAAAGGCAGCTGTCGTGTGGTGTTACTACTGGAAGCAAAAGCGAATCATTATCACTGCACCTAGTGCTTGAGTAGATGCTTGACTCCAAAGTGTGTCAGAGGGCACTTCTGTGGTGTGTTCCCGTTTTTCCATTCTCAGATTCAGAGCTCAGAAGAATCAGTTTGTAGATTAAACAGCAGTACATAAGGAGAGACATTTTGGCTGAAACAGTAGTGCAGAAGGACACAAGGGGGAAAGGGTAAAAAAAAATGGAAGGAAAATATTACTAATTTTTTTTAAAAAAAAGCTCCTTTCCAAGTTGCAGGGCAGCCATTTCCCTTTGTTCCTGATGCACAGGGAATGTTCACATTGGTAGAATAAATCAAGTAGGGGTTGGAGATGTATTATTCACCAGTAGCAATGCTCTGGGGCAAGGTGCTAAAGAGAAAATGAAGTTCTATTCATTATGTAGTAGGGGTAGAAAAGAATAGGCTCTCCATCCATCAGTGAAGAAATCGAATGCTCATTTTCTGCTCTACATCCACCTTCTCCAAAACCTGCAATGAAATTCAGAAACAGCCACTTCAGTTACTGTACATACTTCTCTCCTACAAGGTTTCTTACTCTAGTAGAGAGGAAATGGGCAGGAACATGGGATGCCTTCAATTTGGCAGGCCACTCTTTCATCTAGAGGCTGCTATTTTTCCTTCTGGACAAAGGTCCTTCCAGGGAAAGAAACTTCAGACATTAAAGCTGGGAAAAGGCTGTCGACCAAAATGTAACTAATGTGATTTCAGTTTGTCAACAGCCCAGGAAGGCTTGAATTTCCAGAATTAGATTGTGTGGGAATGCATGGGCAAGAAACAGAAGGAAGAAGAGAGTAAAGGAAGTGGCATGAGCAGTCATTAAAGAGCTAAAAATCAAGACCACAGCAGTACCAATGCAGATAAAACTAGGGTGGCAACTTCCTTCACTGAACTGCTGTTAAGCCTGAGGTAAAGACATTGATCTGCTCTAGGCTGTTTCACACGGTAGACCTCAGTGTTAAAAGACATGAGTAATTTCAAGTTTGAAGAGATCTCTGAAAGCCTTTCAGAGACTCAACTCCTAGCTGGCCCTGCCTTAAGCAGATCAGATTGTTCAGGGCCTTTCTTGTCTATTTCCTTATATATCTCCAAGGAAAGAGGTTCTACATCTTCAGCAACTATGATCATCCTCTTGGTTAAGAGCTTTTCTGTATAGCTAACCAGGATTTCCCGTGTTACATCTTGTTTCTGTTGCCTGCTGTCCTGTCTTTGTCCACCTCCAGGATCCAGTTTGGTTCCTCTTGCCAGGCAGTTGAAATTGTTCTACTGTAGAACAATTTTCTCCACGGACTCTATAATGGATCCTTACTACAGCCTATTTCTGACTAACAAGTTAAAAGATGTGATTCAAAAGGAGCTTGGAGCTCTGATAGTAGCTATGTTGCTGACTACAAGTGAAAACTGATCAGCACAATTATAGCAGAATCACTCTGTTGCAACCATGCCAGTCAGGCTATGAGTATAGGAAAAAAGATGATTGCAAAAGAGAAGTGGAAGTTCTGCAGTATGTTTGGTGCTGTACCTTATGTAAGACTATAAAGAAACATATGGATTAATTATTAGTACTCTGACAGTATCAAAAAAAGAGTCCTGCTAAAGAAGGGAGAGGCTAGCAGAAGGCTTGCTTTGCCCAAATGCAGGTAAGACTTCTTAAGTGACCTCCTCTCAGTTTCCATTTGCATTGAAGTCCGAAGGACTTGCCCATTACTGAGCTATTTTGTTGAGTCATTAAGAATCTGGTTTACCAACCTTCACAAACTCTGCAAAGGAGATGGCACTGTCTCCATCTTGGTCAGCTTCCTGGATTGTCCTATCAGCAATGCTGCCCAGCTGCTCATCTGAAATGTTCACACCAACCATCATCCGTAATACCTGTAACATACAGGAGTCCTCAGATTATTTTTCAAATGAGAAAGTAACAATTATTGACATAGGAACAGAAGTAATCTTACTGCTGTGTTTCTCATGTATGCTGTCAAAGCAAGAACAAGCCTGGAGGATTCCCATGGAAGTCAGGCAGACTTCCATTTGCCCTTTGTACATCAAGGCTTTCAGGAAGGACAATTTCCTTTTGCAGCCACCTTTGACAAAGAATCCTGCGTTTTCATTAGGTGACAGGAAGAGGCAGAAGCATAAAAAAGCTTTTGAAATTAGGAATGAGTAGGTTTTATTCCAATGCCTTTGTTTTTTGTTATTCCCCCCCCCAAAACACTGTCCTGATTTTGGCTGGGATAGAGCTAATTTTTCTTCTCAGTAGCCAGAGTAGTGCTGTGTTTTGGATTCAGAGTGGGAATTGGTATGAGAAGAATGTTGATAATATACTGATGTTTTCAGTTGTTGCTAGGAAATCAAGGACTTCTCAACTTCCCATGTCTTGCCAGTGTGCAGGTGCACCAGAAGCTGGGAGTGAGCACAGTCAGAGCAACAAACTAAAACTGGCCAATAGAATATTCTGTATCATACAACATCATGCTTAATATATAGATATGGGGAAGCTGGGAGCTTCCAGGACTACAGCTTCAGGATCTTCTGTGCTCCAGGATTGCTAGCCAGGAACAGGCTGGGCATTGGTAAGAAACTGAATCATGTACTGTTCATTTGCTTATTCTATTATTATTACTACAGTTATCATTATAATTTTATTTCCATCATTATATAGTTTTTACCTCAACCTACAAGTCTCCTTACCTCCATCCCTCTAATTCCCACCCCCTGCTCCCCAGAGCAGGGCAAGTGAGCAGCTGTGTGGTGTTTGGCTGCCAGCCAGATTCAAACCATGACAAAGAGACACTACATCTAACTGAGTATCTGCTGTCGGAGATAACTGCCTACAGGGAGGTTGGAAATATATATGGTTGAATGGCAACTGCTGTAATTCTCTTCAGTTGGTAAAGCATTTTCTTCTGTGCAGATAGGAGAGGGCAGTTTCAGTCAAAAGGAAATCCTTGTCCTACATCAGGAACCACAAATTGCCATGTCTACTTCCCAGGATTAGTAATATATAATTACACCCAGCTCCAGCCTAGTTTCATATATATGCAACACTGATGAACTTTGATTACCTTGGCTGCAATTTCAGGAAGCTTTTATGGGGTGCACAAAGGACCAGGCAAACAATCTAATCCACATCAAGGACTATCCTTGTGAAGTCCTGTTACTAGCACCTTTGAAAGTTACAGAATGTCATTCTTAAAAGGCTCAGTGTATTTGTTGGGTATTTAGGTGTCATTTCCAGCAGAATCTGCTTAGCCTAACACTGGTCATGATGGAGTCATTCAAAGCAGCCCTGTGCTATTTACCTGAAGAAGCTCATCCCTGGAAATCTTGTCATCTTTATCTAGATCATATAACCGAAAAGCAACTACAGGGAAGAAAAGAAGGAGTCGTTTAATTCAAGTGCCATTATTTTTCTTCATAACAATGCATTTACCTAAAAACCCCCAGCACTAAGAAGTCATAAATTATTTCATGATAATTAACTTGATTTTATGGCAATGCAGAATTTTAGTGTTCAGTTCCATAAAGTGTTATTACCACAAGCAGGAATAACATTACGGCCAAGAAGTGGGAAAAAATAAATAATAGTCTTAAGCATTCAGTATAAGCTTGCTCAGAAGCACTCTGCTTGTAGAGGTATTTCTCCAAAGCCTCAAGCCATGGAAGTATAATTACCCCAAGATACATTCAACCCTTTAACTCCAGAGCCAGCCATTTTCACATTACCAATCATTCTCTTCGACTGCACTCGGGATGAGATATGACAGAAATTCTAAGTGCTCTAAGGAGTGTTGCCAAGTTTGATTAGCAAGCAAGAGCGTTCAGCTCATATCCTGTAGGCAGCTGTCCAAATAGTCAAGAGAGTACTCAGCCAAAGGTGAGGAAAAAAGCACTGTGTTACATGGAAGACTGGAGAAAGCAGCAGAAAAACCCATTCATATATGGCCTGAAAAATTCTAAATCTGAAAGAACTTTGGCTGCAAACCACTTTGAAACACTTCTGTTACAAAATGTTTGGAAAAGCATGTTACTAAAGATGCAGCCAACTCCAATACATGAATGGGTCAGTTGCTGAAGCTTGCAAGTTAATTATAAAACTAATCGGGTATTAAGAGGAAGACCCCAAGCTCCTTCATAGCCTTCTCAAAAAAACAACCAACCAACCAAGAAAACAATGGGAAACAATGGCATCTATAGAAAGGGTCACATTTCTTACAGTGGAGTTTGTTACTGCGGCTGTTCAATGGCTCTGGTCCGTTCTGGTCTTTGCTCTTTTCGTTGTCTTCTATGGGTCGGAAGTGGGCCAGCGTCCTCATGAATCCGCGGAAATTCACCTGGTCCTCTCTGCATAAGCATTTCAGCAGGTCAGTTTTAGCATAGCTTGTATGGGTTCTTTATTTCAGTAAAAGGTATGAATGTAATGTCTAAACTATTAATACCATGCAGACTCTTCCACTCCTTCCTCCCCAGGATTCGTCTGCCTGTGCTCAAACCCAGCTCTGATACAGTGCCGCTGCAACGTGGGAATCTTGCTGATGAAGTATGGTGTGTTAAAAAAGAAGCTGTGAGGAACTCCCCACTCCTTGCCTGCAAGCTCTATTTGAGCTCAAGCCCTCCCTCCTTAGCCCTTGCCCAAGCTATCCTGCAGCTATGCCTGAATCTGGCAATGTTCCTTGCTGATCTGGACCCTGATTCCTTGTCACCTTGTCTGGCAACCATTGGACTGTTGGCTGACATA
This sequence comes from Colaptes auratus, assembly GCA_015227895.2. Taxonomy (NCBI): domain Eukaryota; kingdom Metazoa; phylum Chordata; class Aves; order Piciformes; family Picidae; genus Colaptes; species Colaptes auratus. The sequence continues at coordinate 6,309,207 of CM037646.1, read as the reverse complement.
ACAACATTCACTGGACCTGCTCTGCTTTTATTCAGCTGCTGTGCCCTTTGTCAGCAAGTACATTGACCCTGCCAGCTTTGCTGTCACCCTTGCCTCCCGCTTGGGGCAGCTCCCCTGACAAATAGGTCTTTTCTCAAGAATTTGGGGGAACTGGCTATACAAAGACTCCTGCTTACTTCTCAGGAAACCCTGCCTGGTATCATATGACACTAGATTAGCTAACCTGATCTTCAATCAGCAATGACAAACGTGTTCAAGAACAGCAGCAGACTCCATAGAACAATCTAGAGAGTTACAATGAAGAGAAACAGTACTAAAATCAAGTTCTCTCTTTGGATTTATATTAGAAGTGCCATGAGCTATGTCTTAAATGTGATCAACAATTAAAAACAAACACAAAAAGCAGACCTAATAAAAGGTAGAATTAGAGGGTAAAAGGTGAAAAGCAAGACTCAGTTAACTGCAACACTACTCAGCATAAAATAGTGCTGCTGTAAGTTTGCTTTAAGACCTAAAGGAAGTCAAGGGCACACAGGGACTTTGGAAGTCTTTAGCAGCACAACAAGAAGAGTAGGAAATTGTGACAAAGCCTGAGTTTTCAGTGAATAAAGCACCACACGACACTTGAAGGTTGTGAAGTATTTTTCATGACAAGATGCAAATATGCTGAGGAAACAATTCTACCCACACACAGTTGATGACAAGTCAAAGGCATTCAGTTATTTGAATATTCAAATTCTGTGCTTTATTGATCAGCATTTCACTCCTATTAAAACTTCTGAGGTACTGCAAATTTTGTGCCTGCCTACAAATTCAGTCTGCAGAAACTCACCCTTCTGGAAAGAAAGCATTGATAATTCTGTCTCCCAGTGGATTGATGGCAAGCTCTGGAATCCGCTGGAAGTCTTCACGGCTAAGCAAGACAAGAACACAAGAAGTCTGCATAAACTTGAAGTCAGAGAAGAAGCTGCTTAGAAAGAATTGACAGTAAAACATCTGTTGAGCTCTTATTTCTGTGGCAAGACACTTGGTTGTGTTTGGTTTTTTTTCCAAGTGTAACTCTTTAAATCACATTTTCTCTATGACTAATGGCACAACAAGAAGCAAAAGGCAACACCGAGCCTGTATTACATTACAGACTAGCAGTGTTCATTTATCATGTTAACAGCACTTCTCAGATGCTAGCACTGTGCTAAAACCTTCCTGTAATGATGACATCCAGTTTGTGGCTTAAGGAAAGAAAAGCTTCTGCAATGGCTTGGAAGGAAAATGGCTTTAAAAAGGAAATGAACTTTTAAAAAGAATCATTTTGGTAGTGAATCATTTGGGTTGGCATGATTTTTCCACAGCATCCTATTCCAGGTTCGAAGACAACACCACATTCCTCCAAACATTCCACAGGTGATCTGCATATTCCACTAGAAATTCTTATGTAATGCAACAACTTTCTCATCCAAAATGCCAGATTTCATGTAATTTCAGCTTCAATCAAGGGACACCTTATTTTAAAGTAGTAAATTTAGACTTAGACAGAGGCCTGCACACCAGCTGTACCTTCACCACTACCCTGAAAATCCTCACTGCTCTTGGCAGCCTTTCTCCTTTCTGCTCAGGATTATGTGTACACAGTAAAGTGTAAGCATAGCTGTGCTCTCACATTGTTACAGCTTCTTCTGATCTGGCAGACATCACAAGCTGTACTGATGCACACACACTTTAGATCAGTACGACAGGAACACAGGGTTCACTCTATTATTAGAGTTGTGCTTGTAATTCTTCTTTTCTTCTAACCTAATAGAACATTGATGATAGGTGAGTGAGATAGTCTAGCTGAATACTTCGGTTACCACGTTTCATTTGGTCTTTGTGTTCCTCCCCCCACCCCGACAACTGCTCACATCAATTTATCACTTAGTACAAGATGTACTCCACAATCATAAGGTTTTAAATCAAAGATAGCAGCAATGGAACAAGGCCATAAAAAAAGAAAAAAAATCAACCCCAAACAAACCACAAAAACCCCCAAACATTATATTTATTTATATATACACATTTATATATATGTGTGTGTACACATATATACACACACACAGAGACGTGTGTGTGTGTATATATATACATACACACACATATGTGTCTGTGTCTGATTGCCAAGTCTCCAGAAATATTGGCAATTCTCTTCAAGTCAAACCATGGTCCTGCTGATTTTGAAGTTTAGGTCGAAGACTCAAACTTGGTCATTATGTGTTTGCTACTTTTGAAACTTCTGCTCATCAAATGGATCAGCAACAGGGTTTGATTCACAATATTATTGCACCAGGAACTTGGCAGAGTAAAGCAAAGATTTTGAGATTAAGTATGCTGACCTTCTAGAATACTGTGATCTTAAGGGCAGAGGAAAAAGGGAACTACCTAGACCCTATTACTAACTGAGTCTGGCCAAGGAACAGAAGCAAAATGTTCTAGTTTTAAATGCATTCCAAAGCACTCCCCACACCCAGCCACAGCACTGACGCTATTAAGAGTCCCAATTGTAATACATCTGCTACAACACGGTTAAACTGTTTGACCTTCTGCTCGAATGACCTGATCATGTTTTTAAGCTATCCCAGCAAGCTTCTGCTCTGACCAGGTTGGAATGATTTTTAACAGGCCACATGAACATCTGTAAAACACGATCAGCTTGTTACCAGACCCTTCAGGACTGCCGCACTTTAAGCCGTAGCTGAAGGGCAAAGTATGCATTAGTGATTCAGGCAGGAGAAGCAGCGATGTGGAAAACCTATGTCCTAGTAACAAAATTTTAACACCAGGACTTCAGTGTCAATGCTAACATTTACAAGGTAGAAGTAGCAAATGCCCTCTCTTCCATTTAGAGCAAAATCCTAATGCTTCAGAACTTACTTGCATATCACTGCTTCTTAGCATTGAGCCTCAATTTACACTTGGCTTTTCAGCCTCCGGTTGGTCTGCTTTCTAACAGGAGATTAACAATTAACCACAAATAACTCCCCGGGTTTCGAATCCATTTGTCCTGTCATTATCAGGATTGCAGCAGACTATTTTTGCTTATTAAGAGCACATTACTGAATGAGTGTTATAATTGAAATAGCTCCAGCAGCCATAAAAGAAGTAAATGAATGCATGATGCAAGTTATTCCCCACTTTATAAACGAAGGCTTCCTGCAGTCATTAGGGACCAACTTCACCTGGCTGAGGCTGGATCTTACAGGAAATGTGATGCCCTCTACTTCTGTGTTCATGTACCATAGCAACAAGGCTCTCTTAACAGATCTTTCCAGGAACCTGGCTTCTATTAAATCCTTGCTTAAATGTAACATGCAAAGCAGCCTTTAACTGCATGTTATCATTATGCAGGACAACTATTTAATGTATAGTCAGTGCATTCACACTTAAGACACACCTTGCAGTAAGGAATTTGGTGATTCTAAGCAAGATAAGTATTTCTAAGCATGCGTATACCCCCAAGGCACACAGCACATCAGATCACTACTGTAAAGGCAGTTCTGCCTTAGCCCAAAGGATAACAAGCTTATCAGAGCCTTTTTTTCCTTCCATTATTTCTATTTGTTCATCCTTCTTTTACTTCTAGATAGTAACAGAACACTGTTCCCTCAAGAGGGATGAGGAGGGCAAGACTATCTAGAGCTGAGGGAAAACAGAACAATGGAGAGAAAACAAATTTTACATGGAAGAGAAGTGGTAGAGAAAAAGTAATCATGTCCAGAGGATATAGCTTATGAGAAATTACTTGGAAAAGGGAATTAAAAGTAAGGTGTATCATGCAAGATAGTCAAACAGATTTAACAGGTTATTACTGAAGAGGTTTCACTGCTCCCTTGCCTTGCCAACATCAGCTTTGTCATTCATCAAGTCTCATGAACTATCAGAATAGTTCTCCATTTTCCTCCTATCCATCCTCCCAATTATTTGTTGAATTAGCAACTTGAAGCAGTTTAAACAACAATAAAAAAGCCAAGCCAACAAAACAACAACAAATTAAAACCAGCCTCAAAACTCTTAACAGCATGAAGGCTGATAGGTGTTGGGAGCCTGGAAAATTGACAGGGAAAGAGGACAGACCCCATCTTTCACAACCCTGTTGGCCATTTCATCTAACTCAATCCTTAGACATGCTTTACACGAATTTTAGAAGTCAGTTAACTCTCAGGAGTAATTGGGTCACAAACATTAGGCTAAGAGGTATGCTAAAAGTAAATGTGCTGTTTAGACAAGCAAGGGGGTGTGGAGTCTGGACCAATGTGAAGAAATCACAGTCAAGAGTGGAGGTATCAACTTTTCCAGCACCCTATCGTTCTCCAGCTCAAACCTATACCCTGCCTGTATCATGTTTTAAATAAAGAATAACATATACATATACACACACACATTTTGCATTTTCTTAAGCAAAGGTAAAGGATTCCATGTTCATTCCATGTTTGCCTTTCATATTATACTTCGAAATCTTGCACTATCAGTTTGAACTAGTAAGAACAGGCCTGACACCTTTCCAGACTGAGATGACCCTGTTCATTGGCAAAGCTTAACAAGATGGTCCTACCTAGTTCTTGCTACCCTTCTCTCTGGGTCAGAGGCTTTCTGAATTTCCCCAGGAGACAGCATCTTGTGAATAGCTTTCATGAGCACAAGAGATACACAAACAGCTCAGCCTGTCTCTTCTCCTCATGTATCAGCTGTCAGAGTACTTGCCCTTCCTTCTCACACTCACCAGGCCATACCCGTACAGTAAGAAGTATTTCTGAAGTGCTTAACCTGACATTCTTAAGTACTTAACCTGATACTTCCCCACACAGCAGAAACTACCATATACAGGAGGCTCCACTCAAAAGCAGCAGTTTTGACAAATAATTGGTTTTTATATCTCTATAGTGGCAGTCTAGAGCTACTTTACAGTAGATACATTTTGGAGCAGATGCATTCTTGTGTGGAGTAGACTTCTATACGAGCTCAACAAAGAGCCACCCAAGCAAGCACATATTCATTCCAGTATATGCTTCAATTGCCTCTTTGGAGAAATCACGATGTTGAAGAAAACATACACACTGGTTTCCTTGTGACATGGAGTTAGGATGTAGGCAGAACAAATGTTTCAGACTTCACAATTCAGATGTAGCTGTAGACATTCAGGGGTATAAACCTTTTGTTCTGGCAATTCAGTATGTCACAATATTGAAATACAAGGTGGAAAAAAAAAACAATTTTTTGAACAGTTTTGCCCTGGATTTTACAACCCAGTTTTATTCAGGTGGTGCAAGTTGGAAGGAGATGACTCATTTTGCCTATAAAAAGTGAAGCCAAAGGGGAAAACCCACCTTTTTTATACACTTCAAGAAAGAGTTAATAGGTAACCATGGCTGTAGTTATTTAAGGGAGGGAAAGCTAAACCAAGGCATTTGAGGTTTTGTCTCCATCAATTCCTTTCTCTTACATTTCTACAACTGCAGAGTACCTTGAAAATGCACATAGGTACACTGGCTAGGAAACATTTCAGTTTTGGATTATATTTTCATAATGAACTACCTGTCTTCTCTAACCACCAGGATTAATTATCATCTGCCAGATCTCCTGTACAAAGTGTTCTTTACACCTTGCTCATTTTTAATCCACAGATAAGGACAACAGCTTCTCCCCTTCTCAGAAGGGTGGAACACATTTAAAGGTCTATTTCATGCCATAAAGAACTGCCTAACACTTCTCTTCCTGATCACAAGTGACTTCTACCACATCTAAGTCAAAGCTGTTAAGTCATCCTTACAGAAGCAATCATTGTTGCTCACAGGAAGCAAACAGAAAGCATGCCTTCTAGACTGTCTGGAGATATTAAACAAGTGATAACTTCACCTTGGCTTGTCTCAAAGTAGCAAGTCCTTTGATCAGTATTTCAGAAACCAACATATATGACCATCCAAGCTGTAGTTCTTAATCTTCCCTGTTTTTCTTTTCCACTCCACCCCCCAGGAACTAGTTTTCCATTACCTAAACTTAATAGTCTCAACATGATTTTGAGTGCTAGGGCAGGTTTCAAAACTTCTTTGCCACTCTGAGTCAGCCACATTGGAAGCAAGCTATCCTTAGAGACCAAGACTGGATGACAGTTTGCACTGTTGCTGGCATTTTCCAGCTTCCCTACCCTAGTACCAAAAGTAAAACTCCTCTGTATACATAACAGTATGAAACTAAGCATTGTGCAACAGGTATTTGTTGCATATGTAGTGAATTACTCCTCTTACATAAACTGAGTACAATCACTTTGAAGTTTATACAAACTTTATGGGCTCAATAGGTAAATTCATAGTTGGAGGGAGAAGTTGAGAAACAATGTGGTTCGAGTTGTGCTAGACTGGCAGCTATCCTCTTTATTCACCAGTGATGACAAAACCCACATGCAAAGCTTGAAGAAGCTGTTAGTGTTCATACTTTCCAAATAATTTAATTTTGGGACATAAATAGTATTTGCCTTACCTACATCATCATTAGATGATCTCTATGTCACAATTGCCAATTAGCCAATGCTACAATTTACATGATACATTGGCTTCAGTGACCGAGTGGGCTTAAGAAGTTCCTGCCTATCCCAAGACAATTGTTTCCACACCCTCAATCCACTTTGTAATCCCTTCAGCTATGCAAGTCCAGATATTTACAGCACAGGCACAGTCCAAATCATTGGAGTCAGTCAGCATAAAAATATCTGGACAAACCAAAAGGGGAGAAGTTTTTAAATCAAAAACCAAACCAACAAATAAATAAACCAGTAGCCCTGTTTACAGTACCACTCCACAACTGATTACTGAAACATTAACAATCAGCAGTTTGTGGCACCAGAAGGATCTGCGCATTTCCTTCAGGAAAAGCAGCAGCAAGCCAGCAGTGCTGCCAAAGACAGTGTGCATTACAACTCCACAGCTTCCAAGCAGCAATGCTGTTAGCTTGGTTTATAGGTAGATGTAGCTTTTACAGGTTTATAGTGCATGCTACAACCACATTCTGAAAGATCGTGTATAAAACCTCCAGTGATCTTTGAATCCGTGTTTATTGGGTTTGACTGACACAGAATTGCTCTGAAAGAAAATTAACTCTAATCCAGCCAGATCTCAGACTACACTATGCTCTTCACACTTTTTCCTGCATCCCCTCCATCTTCCCTGTGCACCCTGGTATATACGAGGCTATGTGGTGAATGGAAAACAAAATGCACCTGAAAACTGATCAGACTGATTTTGTTGGTTTGGTCGGCAAGTTTTCAAAGCTGTAGGTTAGTTTCAAAAGATGAGCCTTGGCACCAGCATCAACACAGCCTTTAAGCGGCAGTATGTTCTTAGACCTACTATGTCGGTTGCAAAATTGCACCCCTTGTGCAATCACAGCCAGCTCTGATTTGTCATCTGTTTCCCTACTATTCATGTCATCTGTAGGCAGCATCAAGAGAGAAGAATACCCAGCAATTTAATACAATCAGCATTCATAATTAGTTCAGTAAATAAAAAGCACACCAACACACAATACAATAACCAGAGTGGGGAAGTCCAGAGAACAAAGACAGGAGGCAGAGACATTTTATCAGGCAATCAAGCCACTAGAGTTCACCTTTCAGTTGAGAATACTTTTTCCAACAGACTCAGTCCGAAGTGAAGTGTTCTGCAGATGAAGGTCAAGCCTCATCTTTATTTAAGTCGCAAGAAACTTGTTCACTTCTGGGGTTTGCAAATTGTAGACAAGAGGAACACTTTCAAGGACTCGAAACATCCTGCACTACTACTTTCAAAAAATGAAATGTGTGTTTGTTTGCCCTCAGAGACTGGGAAATAAAAACAATTGGAGTGTTCTGAGAAATAAAAACAATTGGAACCAACAGACACGGATGTTTGCTGATCTTACCTTTGCACCTCTTGTTAAAGCGCTCATAGATCAAAGCAGTGTTAGAAGACACTGGCTATCAGAAACAATTAAGAGGCCATGCTCCCAGAAACAGAAGTTATTTTTGTTATGAAAGCCAGAATTTATCATTCTTGTAATAATTATTGGAAGCAACATATAAATAAAGGTAAGAAATAATCTGAAAATGTGGTTTAACACTTCTGAACATTTACTTTGAGGCCCTGAATACCAAATCTAACCTTTCTTGCATTAACTGCTACAAACCCTCAGCACTACAGTAAAGACAATTGGTATTTAGAGCACCTCAGTTCTACAGATTTCTCCTGACCTTTCATAAAAGAGAACAAACTTGGATGTCCATGTAGACAGTAGGTATGGAAGAATCTGTTCTAACAGCCTGATTCACCGTATCAGGAAGAGATGCAAGCATCCTGCAACAGCAAGCCACCACAACATATGTGCAACGACAGCTGATTTGGTGATGATACCCACCTCAGAGTGCCATTTTCTCCTTTGTCTAGGCTGGTGAAGCGACTGTACAAACGGGTGATTTGACTGTGGGAGACTGAAGGAAGAAAAAAAAAAAAGAAGAGAAAAGAGAAGGAACACAAATTAGCCTGCCAGCAATTCCTCATCGTAACAGGCCTCATTACACTGAGCTGGCTCTGTTGTCAGCAGCTGTGTTGAAAAATAAGACTACACAAAGCAAGTTACATTGGAAGCACACAGCAATCAGCAGTTTAGAGACTTTATGAGCTGTAAATTGCATCTTAATATTCAAGAATCCACAAATAAGCCTATTCTTCAAAAATCTGCCTTCTACCCATTTGTATTTTTGGCCCCCAATATCCTTTGGTTATCTGATTCAGTAAATAGCAATTCAAAAGGAAAAAAAAAAAAACAAAACAAAAAACAACCACAACAAAAATTGATTCACCATTTCACTGATTCTGTGATCTCCCCTAATTCCTTTATAGCTAAAAATAACGTGGACACAGCCTGCACTGAAAATCTTTACATTATTCGTGATGCCAAAGACCTCTGCTACAGCAAATCTTTGCTTTTCAAAGCCCCTTCAGACGAGGTTAATAAATACATGAAATAAGACTGAATTGAATTGTGCTATTTACTCAGTGAAGAAGTGATTCTCTAGAATGTTAAACAAGAACTTTGTGACATTTTCAGATCCCATTGTTTTAAAAGCTTTCACTAGCATGTGCGCCACACTCTTGTTCCTTGCTAAAACTTATCTGGGAACAGGTTGCACAGCAGTTATCCATTTTCTTTTTGTTCTTTCTTCAGGCCATTTGTTTTGGTTCCACTGTTCCCTCCTTTAGGAGGACTTGCCAGGAACTGGTTGGGTTTCTCTTCGTTTTCCCCCCCCCCTTCTTTTTCTTATCTCCTTGGTAACTTCCATTCTTTGCATAGGGTTGGGCAATTTGCTCAGTTCCACCTAAGGGAACTTCTCTACAAATCAGGCTAGGCAGCTTGTTTGATTTCAAGTTAAGCAACGTACACATAGAAAGCAAGGATCACTGTTTTGAAGACTCTGAATTTCTGCAGTGTTTTACAAAGTGCATCCCCTAACAGCAACTGCTGATGAAAAACAAAAAAAAAGAACAGCCTGGAGTTACATCTGATAACAAGCCCTGTACTCCCACTCCTCCATGGAAATAAAGGTGGCGATGAGAATTCTGCTCATCTACTGTTTAAAAACTCTTTTATTGACATCTCCATAGCAGTCAGCATGTGATAAAGAGTTTGTAGCTACACAAAAAGCTTATCATAGCTGTATGAGAAAGCAGTATGATCAGGGTGCACCACTGTACTCTCTCATCATTTCCTCTTCAGCTCTCAACCCTCATGAAGGCTGCATTCACTAGACACACTTCAGAGCTTTCTCATGTAAAATGAAGATTTTGACATTCTGTGGTGACCACAGGAGAACCAGAAACAAGATCTGCAATTTCTGACTGCCTTTTTTTTTTTTTAAATAAAAAGGTTAGGTCTTAAAGGGAGCTGAAACATTTTTAGCTGTACTGCTATCCCACTAAGGTCCTTCTAAAAATTTAAGTCAAGATCTCTAGGACAGGAGGTGTACGCTCCCATTTTACTGCCGTTAAATCATGAGAAGGTTTTAAAGTCAAAACCTTGTGAAACACCTGTCTAAAATGTTAGCATAAACTCACAACATGTCTGTATTTAGAAAATACATAAATACTTATCAGAAAATCTACCACTTGTTACCATTGAAATATTTTTCTCCTAAGCTCTGATATGAGCATTAGTTTATTAATCCTTCAATAGACCCCTCAAAAGCAGGACCAAAAAGGTGTGAACCAAATAGCTTGAATCCCAATGGCTTTCCAAAAGCTTAGGACACAACACACACAAGTAATATTCTGGATCTCTTACCTGTTTCTTACAGTTGTTACTGAAATACAAAAGTAGCTAGGACTACTTGAAGGCTTTTTTCCCCAAACTCACATTTCAAGACATTTATAGGTGAAGCAATCAAGCAACACTTAAGATTTAGGACTGTCAGCTTCAGGCTTAGCATCTGTTCCTGAGAACCTGATAGAGACTTTCTGTCACTAAGTAGAAGTTTTAGTGATTTTAGAGGTTCCAGTTCTTGGAAACAATACCTTTGCAGATGCTTCTATACTTATAATGCTAAGAAATGTTTTCCACCACCATATTAAAAGTAATAAAGAACTTTAAGCCATATGTAGATTGCCATTGTATTGCTGTTAAAAGGCTATGCTTCAAGTCCTCTGAAAGATATCTTTTTAATCTGCTCAGCCAAAGAACATGGTTTATCATTCACATGATTATATATCAGTAGCTATTCAGTCTTGTGCTACATAGAATTGAACAACAGAAAAGTTGTATAATTCCCCAGTTGCAGTCAATCAAATTGGTTAAGTGTTCTCAGCATTTCAGAAGTCGTGTTTCACAGGAAGGAAGCCAAAAAAGAATCCTTAGAAGCACTCACCACAACATCAGTACAACATGAACATGCAGTACTGCCAAACTGTTTCACGCCTATGAAGTCCCTTTCTCAAACTCTTTAGTAGGTTAAGTATCATCAGCATCAAGTTTCTAGCAAACCGCAGGATACTCTAGTCAGTAACACTAACTTGGCATTCGACCTGCAAACCTTGTTCCAGATAAACCTGGGGGGGGGGGGGGGAAGGAGAGGTTCCCACCTTGTACCTTTTTTAAGTATCTGCACCTGTATGAAGTGTGAGAGATTGGTGGAGTTTTCTGTCTATCTACAGAACTATTAAAGACAGAGGAAAATCACAGTCGTGGACTGTGGTGACAGGCTGGGGCAGAAGGGGAAATTAAAAATATTGATCAAGTCAACAAGACAAACTGTGATGACTCACAAACAAGTTTGAGTCAGAGATTAGCAATGTTTAACAGAGGGATTACAAAATATACTAGTATAAAAAGAATCAAACAAACCTTAATAGTAAAAATATAGGAAAAATTAACCAAGCTCAACTCACAAAGCTTAAACATGAAGATCACAACCTTAAGCTACCCACTTCGAAGGTGCAAGGAAAACATTTAATGGCTAACTAGAGCCAAGCCTTCTTATTGCTTAGAACGTCCATACAGCCATCTTAATGGTATTTAACTATCATGCAAGTAAGAGTCTAGGATAAAGCACTGCTGACAATGTATCAAGCACAAGTGAAAAAGTAAACCTTTTGGAAGAACATTCCAGATTTGTAGTTCGCTTTTTAAAGTATCTTTATATGAGGCTACCTTTACTCAGTGATCTTTGTGTTTAAAAACAAAGCAAAATAAACTAAAACCACAGTAAGTTCTTGCTGGACAATCAGACTCTGCTATTCTTGTTTGTTTATCATAGCCATCCCGTGGAAGCTTCCCTTGACAGACAGAAAAAGGATCATGGAAAATATGCTAACTCACTCAGCTGTTCAATATGCTAGCCAGAACTATCTTGGTTTTCTTCCACCCCTTCTCTACGGCCACTCAGCAAAAGTAATCCCCTATGATGTTATCACCTCCCTTCTCCAACTCTTCAGGAAGGCACCCTCCATTTACTGTCGCTCAGTATTTGCTAGAATTCTCAGAAAGGCACTGCTCTACTGGCCAAATTAACACTGAATTTTATCTTTTCTAAGACACTGTGGAGAACAGCTCAACCAAACATTGTAAGGTAACCTAGGGGTATACTACAGTCCAGCTTGAATAATGCTCTCCCAACTGCTAACTTGTGCAGGAATTTTTGCCTTCTTTTTATTCTAGTTAATCATACCCAACTTCCAGAAGTTATGACGTTACCACCTTTGTGGTTTAGATGCCACTCTACATTTATTCTGAATACCCTTAAGATGACTTCAGCAATATCCTATGAAAGAAATAACATTTGGAAAAAGAAACTGCTATACGACGATAGTTTTTTTTAGGGATAAGAACAGCTGCTAAAAGAGAAACTCCGGCACCAAAACTAAAGACAGACAACTCTTCAAAATCCAGCGAGTTATCTGACCAAATGCAATACTGCATACACCAAAAGCACTGCTCTCCCCTTTCCTACTCAGATCTCTCAGACACTGTACAAGCAATCTTCATCTCAAGCCATAGCAATGGCCCCCACGCAAGATTTACCCCCACAACCCCTGTACAGCTGACAGCTTTCCCTTTCTAGTGCGCCAAGCAAACACCAGCCCTTGCAGCTGCCCCCGGAGGGCTGTGGCCAGCCCAAGGCGCACCTCAGCTAAGAACAGCTGTATTTACGGCCAGCGGCTGCTGTCAGGAGGCCAGCAGAGCACCGAAGGAGACGCCTTGCCCGCGGGTTTCTGCCAGCCCCAGGCTGGGGGCGCCATCCCCGCCAGCGCCCCCCGTGCGCGAAGACAAGCAACGAGGGGAGGAGGGGAGCGGGGAGGGGGCGAACCAAAAGGCGTCTCCGCGGTTTCCGCCGGCCTACAAGCTATGTCCGCCCCGGGTCACCAGGGTCAGTGGGATCCCGGCTCAGGGCCAGCTGGGAGCAGGCACCGCCCATTTGGCAACGCCGTGGTCGCGCCGGGCCCCCCTGTCACCGGCACGAGCCGGCCGCCCCGAGCAGGACTCGGCGCGCAGCCGCGAGGGGACAGACGGTGGGGCGGCCGGCCCAGCCGCCTCCCCGGCTTGAGGAGGATGGCACTGTCCCGCTCTGGGCGTCCGGCTCCGCACAGCGCTTCCCAACCCGCCTCATCTCACACCCCCACACTCACAGCCCGTCTCCTTCTTGATCTCCTCAATCTCTTCATCCCGCAGCAGTGTAGACGCCCGAGAACCCATCGCCGCACCGGGCCCGAGTGGAAGGGCGGCGCTCCGCGTCGAGGAGAGTTACACAGCCAAACAGCGATAGCTGTGCCACAGCCACCCCAAACGCGAGCCTGACCACGGCCGCCCAGCTGTACTGAGGCGGAAGGTGAGCCCACACAGACTCTTATCACCCCGCCTGCCGCGTCCGGCCCGGTCTGGCCCGGCAAGGCCCGGCCCTCGCCGCCCACCTCACCCCGCCCCTTGGCCGCCGCTGACAGGCGCACGCGCGCAGTGCCGCTTGCCACGGCGCAGGCGCAGGCAGCGCGGGACGGTGGCGATCGCGGGGACTGCGATCGGAACGCAGCGCGCTGGGCTGGGCTGGGCTGGGCTGGGCTAAACTAAAGTAAACTTAGAGAAGCTAAGCTAAAATAAGCTAGGTTAGGCTAAAATGCTGTTCCAGTCCCCGCTCCCGTCCCCGCCAGGAGGCGCGGCTTGTGCTGCCCTCTGCCTGCGGCATCATTTTCACTTCGGTGACGGGGGGCTCTGGGGGTCCCATCTCCGGGACGTGGCCGGCGCTTGGCGCCCAGCATCGACCCCTGCTTTGCTCTGTGCGGCGGGTATCCCATTACCGCTGTGCCATGGGCAGCCACACAGCCCTCAGCAGCGAGCGCCTTAGCGCAATTTTGGGTAGAACCATTAAAGTCACCCTAAAATGTGGCGTCTTCGAAGGGGTGCTGCAGCACGTGAGCCCTGACCGGGCCCTCTTCCTGCGGACTGGTCGGGGCACCCTGCTGCCGCCCTTAGCTGGACTCCGTGTGGCTGGTGGGGTGGGTAGCCGCGAAGGGCCCGTGGGTGCTTCTCGGGTGCCAAAACGGGCGCTGCGTTGAGTAAAACGCAAAGCAGGAGTTGGCAGCACCTGCGTGTGCTCTCGACTGCGAAACCCTGTAGGTGTAGCAGCGCTGAGTTGTGGTCTGCTCGGTGCAGAGTCATCATTAAGAAACCTTCTGTAAGGTGAAAAATCTGTCATGTAAAATAACCCTATTATCATTGTTTTCATCATCATCATTATCGTCATCATTGTCATTATGGTTGTCGTCCTCATTGTCATACCATCATCATTAATATCATCATCATTATCATTATCCTCAGTACTGTCAGATCCTATGGTCTTGCTTTGTTCCACAAATGATAAGCTTTTATCCTAAAGCATGGAATCTGTTGTATATCTGCATTTTTTCCTCTTCCTCATTTCAGTGAAGAACTTTAGCAGAGACATTCCAGGAGTAAAGATGTTTTTTTTTGGCACTGAAATAGTCAATGGTGAGGGGTTTCTTATCAGATTTGGGGGCTAAGGAAGCATGCCCACTCATAGTTTGGCACATTAAATCTTTGTTCACTACTGAATTCCTCAGCTGTTCATCTTCTAAAATCAGTAGGAATGTGTAAATTGTGTAACTTTTGTTCCCCAGTTATCTATCAGTGAAACAGTAGTTCTCCACTTTGTTAAGGTCTTGTGACTGTACTGTATCGAAGCTTATTAGTTAAGTAAGTAATAAAGCGCAGTAAGGCTACCGAAGAAAGTAACCACTTTGAAGGCAGTCATTTGAAACCAGTGTGCCCTCTGTTTACATCCTGAAGGCAAGTTACATTCATTGTGTATGTTTCTATACGTGCAAGATGACTCACTAATGGAATGGTCTGCCTAGGGCAGTGGTAGAGTCACCTTCCCTGGAGGTGTTCAAGCAGTGTGTGTACCTGGTGCTCGGGGATGTGGTTTAGTGTTGACCCTTCAGTGCTGGGTCGAGGGTTGGACTGGATGATCTTTGAGGTCTCTTCCAACCAGATGTAGTCTGTGATTCTGGGAAGTTAAATTGCTAAAGTTTTAGTTAATTTGGTTTTGCTTTTACTCTCACCAGCAAAAGTACCTCTGTTAATGATCTGTTTAGCTGAGACTCTTTCTGTGATTCACTAGTAATAAGAATATGGGATTATTTAAGAAAAATGTGTGGGGTTTTTGGTGTATAAACAACCTGTGGATTTATATTGGCATTTGCTTTGGGGACAAGGAACAAGCTGTTGAGGTGGAAATAGCTAGAAGGCAGCTATTGAACTTATCAGGTGATTAACTGACTGTTCTGCCTTTTTCCTGCTTTACTGTATGTGCAATGACATGTAAAGTAATTAATTGTAGTTAGATACTGACTTTGGTTTTGGTGGGATACTGGAAATCACTTCTACAGACTGTAGTGAAATCAGAGTAACAGGCATTAACTGGATTCTTTAAGACAAGTCGAAATGGTATCTCTGGTGGTGTTATTTGAAGTGTGCATATATGCACACAGGATTTTGCTATGTGTGGATGTGAATCTGTATCAGTGTGTTCTGGCTGCTGTTTTCAGACTCCCTATAACCAGTAACTGAGGTGAAGAGTCAGCACTACTATTTGGAGAACCATTACTTTGATTAGGAAGGGAACAACATGAGGTTTTGTTTGCATTTGGAGAGGGAATTGTGTTGGTTTTGTAGGTGTATGGAACTCCAGACATGCCTGGACGTTTTCCTCCTAAACCATGTATGATGACATCAGTAGTCTTGGTGAAAAGGCTGTTTCAGAACTCAAAGCCAGATTTGCTTTAAGTTTAATGCTTAATGTTTGCTTTAAGTTTAATGCTGTTAAGTTTAATAGCATTTTGTGATCCTGAATCAAACCAGCAATACTATAGGTCCCCTGAGCCATTTGTCCTGCAGTAACTTCAGTTGAGATCTGGGCTCTTAGTATGGTAAATCTATTGTACATACAGAGGAAAAAGCTCTTCCCCACAGGAAGAGACTTCCCTGCTTACAGAGGAGTCTAACTGTTGCTTGAGGAAGAAGCTGGGTTTCTTTTTGTTTATGCCTTCTACTTTTACATGTGTTCTACAGGTTGCTGTATCTTAATTGTCTGAGAACTTCAGGTCTGTGAGAGAAACAAGGTTTGGAAAATATGTTCTTTTTATCTGAAAGGAACAATTTCTTTATGTGATCTTAAGGAATTGGTGAAAATATAGGTAGGAGAATTTCTTAGGAGGAGATCAGGGAAGTTTGTACTCTTTAGTTATCCATTATCTCTGCTAAACCTCCTGTTGGTGGTTTGTGGGATTTCCAGCTCTCTGTCTGTAATGGGGCTGATACTGTGTCTGTTTCTCTTGGATCGCTATATACCTGAGATTCATTGTGGGTTTGATCTGTATTTACCTTTTTTAATTGGGATCATGATTGGGAAAAAACACTACTATTTACTATTTGTCCCTCTGACTGTCATTCTCTGGCACTATTTATCTGTTTTTTTTCTCCTTTCTTCTTTTTTTTTCATTAGTTGTTGTACCTCAAACAGCAGTGTGTTGTCAGTGTGGTGGGAGAAAGTGTAAATGTGTGCTGGCATGGAAAACTCTCATGGCCACTGGTATCCTGGGGTGCATCAAGAAAAGTGTGTCCAGCAGGACTAGGGAGGTTCTTCTCCCGCTCTACTCTGCCCTGGTGAGACTACACCTGGAGTATTGTGTCCAGTTTTGGGCTCCCCAATTCAAGAGAGACAGGGACCTGCTGGAAAGAGTGCAATGGAGAGCCATAAGGATGACTGGGGGACTTGAGCATCTCCCCTATGAAGAGAGACTGAGAGACCTGGGGCAGTTTAGTCTTGAGAAGACTGAGAGGGGATCTGATCAATGTCTATCAATATCTGAGAGGTGAGTGTCAAGTGGATGGGGCCAATCTCTTTGCAGTTGTGCACAGTAATAAGACAAGGAACAATGGATACAAACTTGAACATAGAAGGTTTCAACTTAACGTGAGGAGAAACTTCTCTACAGTGAGAGTGATGGAACACTGGAACAAGGTGCCCAGGGGGGTTGTGGAGTCTCCTTCTTTCTAGACTTTCAAAACCTGCTCGGATGCATTCCTCTGTGGACTACTCTGGGTGATCCTGCTTTTAGCATGGGAGTTGGACTCTCTGGAGGTCCCTTCCAACCCTTAACATTCTGTGATAACTAAAGGAGTAAAATCCATGTGGAGACCATACAGTAGCTTAATTAGCTGTGATGCTGTCATCTGAAAAGGCAGGGACAAAGTAGAAGAGCTTAATGTATTAGCTCAAAAATCATCTTAGTTTATTTTTAAATAGGTTTACAAGTGAGTGTATTTATCCAAAGGAAAAATTTGTCTGGGAGTTCATTCCTCAGACTTAACTTGGTTATGCAGAAGTAAGCATCCACAAAATGTGTGCTTTGGTATGGCTGAATTGCTTTCAAATAACAGCTTTTGTTAAACCATTATTTAATTTCAACATAGGCAAACCCTAAATTTTATATCCCGTTTGAAATGCTAGGATGGAAGATGATGGAAAATGATGTCCTTTCTTTCTTTGGTACTGGTGTTTGGCAATGAAAGGAATCTCACAGACACAAGAATCTTCTTGGAAGTGGTTCCTTTCCAATGTCACCATCACAGGTGCAGGAATTTAAGTGCTGTGCGTGGAGTTTGCTCTTGATGTGTCTCAAAATGCTGTCTTTGCATAGAGCAGACTACGGGGTTGTTCTTGTCATCATTGTGAGAGTCTCTGAGCACCTCTGGGAAAAACAAGACAGTTAGCATTATGGAAACTAAAGCTGCTCTCTCCCACATAAGCCTGTACATAGGAAGTTGTGGCTTGTGGGCAGCTGTGCACTTTCTCCTACTTTCAAACAGTTTGTTCTTAGCCTCTCACTTATTTTCTCTGCAACTGAACTTTTTGTAGATAGCAACAAAATGCCACGTTTCTCTGTTTGATATCATCCTTCTGGGACCTCAGGCTTTCAAAAATGGGATTACAGGTGGTGCTGGAAGAAAAACACATCCCCAAGGTAAGGGTACAGGGAGTGTGAGGACATTTGTGGCAGCAGAGTTCATATAAATACATAATGATCTACCTGCACCAAAAAAATTGCAGTGGGACACAAGTTTGTCTGACAGAGCTTTCTTGTTTCAGGTCATGCATGACTGCCACTGGGTCTCAGACTGACTTCTTCACCAGTACAGTACCAATGTCTTTGATACACAGGTATCCTTCAGATACTCTGGGTGGGAACAAAAGTTTCAACAACAGAACCTTCAGTCTTTTTCAGGGCATTCTTTCAGAGAAGGTTTAACATTACTGCAATGCTGTAAATGTAATGTGAAAAGAACCAGCAGGCAAGGCTAACAGAATTATTTAGACTTGTGTAGGCTCATTTTAAAGTTTAATGTGTTGGGTTTGGGGTTTTTTGTTTGTTAGGATGTATTAACTGATACCGATCAAACTTGGCACAACCTGAGGCTTCTGTGGCTCAAACAAGAGCCAGGTCAGCTTGTGCTTTGCATTCTTTGTTATCCTTTCTGCCCCTTTCACAAGCACAGAAACAGATCCAGGCTACAAATATCCATCACTAGGAAGCTCCTGCTAATAAAAGCAATGGTGGAAGTGAAATAACAGGCCCTGGTAGTTGTGGTAGTTAATGTTGAGAGAGAATTGGGGCCTTCTGAGAGACAAGAAAATAACATCATAAAGGGTGTGGATGTGTTAGGCATAGTTATGCCTAACACTCATCTTTGCCTATAGACTGACTTTTTATGTCATAGCTATGACTGCCAGAGTAATTTTTTAAGCCCTAATCTGGGCCACATAGTAAGCTTTATACAGCAGAGGTTTCCCTCAGTCCCCTTGTGATCTTAGTTTGGCCTTTTACTCCTAAAAATTATGTTATTCCATTACAGAGCAAATATCAGACAGTGTCTGTGTTAATCCTTGACTGCATGAGAAAGGCAGGGGTGCAGATTCCCACCCGTGCTCCCAAATGTACTGGCTAGTAATAACTAACCACAACTCCCCAGCCTAGGGCCTGAGTTACACAGAATTGCACTCCTTGTTCTGTTGTCTTGGCAGGAGCTGATGTGCATTTTTTTTGCACTGATAGATCTCTTGGCTTAGATTCAATAGTTCTGATTCATTGGCCTGAATCCTACTTCTCATGTAAGTGAGGTAGTGGTCTGGGTTTGGCTGCCCTGCAGGGTACCTGATGTTATGGAATTATACTGTCTTGGCTTCTGCTCTATACTGCTGGGAAAAATAACTGAGTGATACCTAAGAGCAAACTCATATAGATGGTTTCTGTGAAGCACTTTGTAGAGACAGCTTCCCAGTGTTGCTGAATTGCTGGAACAGGCCATATGCACAAGTGAGGCTCCTTGGAAAACAGCAATAGAATGAAAAACTGGCTTAGATTGGATCAGCTGGCATGATTTGGAAAGTGTTATTTATCCCTGGCTTTGACTAGCTGCTGCAATTGTTTATCCTCTGCAAGAAGTGACCTAATGTAATTAACACAACATGAAGAGGATGGCAATGAAAGATTTCTGGCATTCACTGTCTTCCCCACTGATGCTTAGTAGTTAAGCACCACCTGTTGAAGTAACTTTTAATGGTAATGTTTGTGGAAGTCTGATACTGCTATTTCACACTTGATTGCCTTGGAGGGTGAAGGAGTCCCTGTTGGGCTATAGCGGCCTAAAAAGCTTTGTAGTGAGCAGGCAACTGGCTGTTGTCAGTGCTTACACTCTTAACGTTGCCTCATGGGACACTTCTGTGCTGCATCGTCAGGCTAGAACACTCATCTCCTGAAATCCCTGCCTTACTGTAAAATGTTGTTGGCTGCTGTCCTGGTTTCAGCTGGGATAGAGTAAATTTCCTTCCTAGTAACTGGTGCAGTGCTGTGGTTTAGAGCGAGAACAATACTGGTAACACACTGATGGTTGTTTAGTTGTTGCTCAGTAGTGCTCATTTAAGTCAAGCATTTTCCATTTCCTGTGCACTGCCAACAAGCAGAAGCACAGGAAGCTGAGAGGCAGCATGGCCAGAACAGCTGACCCAAAGGAGCCAGAGGGATATTCCATACCACAGGACATCATACCCAGTATATAAACTGGGGGGAATTGGCTGGGAGGGGCAGATTACTGCCAGGGCATTGGTTGGCAGGTGGTCAGCAACTGCACTGTGCATCACTTGTCTTTCTTGGGTTTTATGCCTTTCCTTTTTTGTTGCATATTTCTTTTCCACTATTATTATTGTTGTTATATTTTTAATTGTAATATTTTATTTTATCTCATTTATCAAACTGCTCTTAATGCATCGATTTTACTATTTTTTCCTGATTCCAACTACAGGGAGCAGCTAAGTCAGATTAGACTTCTTATGGATATTGATCACACAGGTGCTTTAACTCTTTTCTCTCCTTGTTTGGAAAACATTGACATTTTTTACTAGAAACTCTCTCCCTACCCACCTCAAGGACTGGAACCTATTTCCATCCAGTCATCTTTGACTGGATGGAAATTAAGTGATTGTTTGAGAGGTCCTTTCCTGAGGTTCCTCTTCATCTGTGTTTGGCCACTGAGAGCAAAAAGATGGAGAAGGTTTTAGTGGTCAGAAATACTGTACCAAAGGACTGTTCAATATGGAGTGATGGAAATTTCCTCTTTCCCTGGTGTTTATGATCCAGTGAAGGTCAGCTTCACCTGGATCTTCTTCATTTTCTTCTCTTCAGTGAACTCACCAGTTTGAATTGTTGCAGTCCCTTTCTCCAGGTATGTTTCCTGCCACTTTTCAGGGGCTGATTGTAGACTTCTTTGAACTGCAGCAGTGTAGTCAGTCTAGCAGAAATACAGGCAAGCCTAGATTATCTGTCCTAAGAAACAGCACAGAATATCTGACATTTCTTAATCCAGGATTGCTGGTGCTCTTAACTTTTTGCATTTTCTTCATAACACCTTCATACAATCTTTTATTCCTTGGAAATTCAATAAATGGATTGGCTTAGCCCGAAGTTCACAGCCAATAAAGCAATTGGCTTAGCAAATACATGGCTTCTGTCCCAGAGAAGGCAGCAGTTAGTTCTCAGCCCCTCTTCATAGGACTTCCCTTCCAGCCCTTTCACCATCTCTGATGCCCTCCTCAGGGCATATTCAAGGACCTTCACATCCTTCTTATACTGAGGGGTCCAGAATGCACATAGCACTCACAGTGAGGCCACACCACCACTGAATACAGCAGGATAATCTCTTCTGACTGGCTGGTCATGCTGTGTTTGTTTGATGCATCCCAGGATGGGGTTTACCCTCTTGGCTGCCAGGGTACACCCTGCTGCTCCTAGTGAGCTGCTGTCAACCAGGAGCCCCAGATCCCTTTCTGCAGGGCTGCTCTCCAGCCACTCCTCTCCCAGTCTATACTTGTGCCTGGTGTTACTCTGTCCTTAGTGCAGAATCCAACATTTTGACTTGTTAGATTTCATTCTGTTAATCACAGCCCAGTGCTGCAATCTATCTAGATCCTTTTGCAAGGCCTCTTGTCCCTCCAGAGAATCAAGCGCCTCCCAGTTTGGTATCATCAGCAAACTTGCTAATGGCACATTCAACTCCTGCATCCAATTCATTCATCAATATATTGAAGAGAACTGACTCTAGGATTGAGCCCTGAGGAGCACCACTGGTCACCAGCCTACCACCCTCTGAGCTTTGCCCTTCAGAAAAAACTACATCCACCACCTTCCCTTTCACCCATTGGGTGGATGACCTTATCAGAATATCAAATGTTAAACAAATTGTATAGAAATATGGTGGTACCAGTTGTGGTATCTTTTTGCTAGGGTTTTATCACCTGACCTTGCTTTTTCATGGGGCAGGGTGGCTATTAACTATGGGAACTGGACATTTAATGACACCTGACTGTATTGATGTAAGGTGTTTTTCTCCCTTTAGATCTCTCAGCTTAACCCTTAGGAATCCAGCCTAGTTTCAGAATGAAAAGGAGAAAACACAGCATAGGGGTGTGTTGTGTGTTGGATTTTGGTTGGTTTGGTTGTGTTTTTTTTAAGAAGCAATCCCTCCTCCCAAAGTCCCTCTTCTCTAACATCCACAGCCTTGTACAAAGATGGCCTTAGAAGCTATAGAGATCAGCATTGGGAGGTGAAGTGTAAACTGCAGAAGAAAGTGATGAAAAGCTTTGTTACAGTTTTTGATACTTAAATAATTGTGGTGTTTTTTTTTTTTTTCCATTGGGATATACAGGAGAAACCTGACATACGGTTCTTAAGACCCTTTCCAGCTTCTCTGCCTAAAGCACTTGCTCTAAAGGCCACATACCTTCTGCTGCTCCACTCATCTCTGATGGGTAGCTTGATGTCTGACCTAACAGCTGTAGTACACAATTATTTAAGTGCTTGTCAAGCTCAGTCTGGAGATCTTCTTGGGAACATAAAGGTAGGTTTGTGTAGTGGATGATGCTTATGGCCAGGACTGTGCCCCAAATATTTCTAGGACATACTTTTCTGTGTGTTAACCCTCCTTTGTTCCCCCTCTCCTTTCTGAAGGCGGCAGGGGGGATCCTGGCGCCACTGAGTCCAGGTAAACTGCCTGCCTGGGCGTGGTCTCACCCCTGTGGTAGGCAAGGGCCAGGCTATATGTTTGTTTCCCTGTTCATGGCATAAGCTTACACCTTATTTTGGTAGCTGCCAGTTCATTGGTTAACCTTTGTGTTAGCAACAGATGCTCATTGGACCAGTATTCACTGGGGCAAATGGTAAATAGGGGTTGTTTGGTGATGAACTCCCCCACACATTTGTGTTCGAGCCTATATCTGTGTGCGCACCAGTGCTGTTGTGGTTCACCTTGCCCGGGACTAAAGCCAGTGCTCCAAGAGGCTTCGTGGTACTTTGCCACCAGCACCCAACTGCGTGCAGTGCTGTGGACAGTACCCCGTGGGATCAACCGCTGCATGATCCATCGCCGCAGGAGAAAACCTGGTAACCCGTGTGAACCAGCGTTGCTGAACTGCTACAGTACCCCCCCCCCCCCCCCCCCCCGCCCCCTCGAGCGGGGAACCTCTGTGTCCCGGGAGCAGCAGGAGCCACGCGGTCGGCGCCATTTCCTGTGTCCTCATTACGGCACATCCGTGCCACGTTCTGCGGACTATAAACGTTATTAAGGGAAGACTTCACGAAGCTCTCAGCTTGTGAGTAAGCCAAGCCTTTCTCCATAGAGTTTCAGTTGGGGTAGCGTGCAAATCGCTCCGGGTAGAGGATCGCCGGTCACTGACCAACCCCCTCCCCCGCCGCTTTCCAAATCAGTTTCGATTCTACGTTCTGTGAATCATTTGGTTTAAGTGCCTATACCTAAACATTCTGTAAAGATAGTTCCACTAACCGAATATCGATACCTATGAAGGGGGACTGTGTATACCCCGTTGCAGAGTTTGTATATATATATATATATAAATAAACCTAACATATATTTTTCATTGATATCTCTGCCGCTCATTTCTGAGGGCATATTCATAACAGTTTGTTCTTTGCTTGTTTCTCTGGCTAGTTATCTAAGGGTCTGAGGGATAAACTCTGGAGGACCTAGCTACAGCAGCCTCCTTTTCTGCCCCTATACAACCTACTACGTGCCATTTACCTTGTTTTCTGTGTACAGCAGCAGAAGTGTTGGTGTCTGTACCTACCTGGCTGCATTTCATGTTAGCCCATTAGCTCAAATCCATGTGAAGTTAGTGTGGTGGATGGTGAGCTGCAGCTGTAAGGCATGGGCACAGGCACAGGAACAGGAACCTCCTATTCATTCTGAGACCAAGAACCTCTGGGCTAAACAGGGGCTTTGTATGTCTGAGGGCATGAAGAGGGGCAAGGCAGTAGAGAAGTCATGGTACCTGGACCAATTATTTAGTTTGCAGATCTTGTTCTAGTTTTCTTCTTTTCTATCATCTTTACTGCTGAGCTGTTTTGCACATCCTGGCTGTGTCTGAGTGATGTTGTCTCCTGTGGGCCAGAGACTTTAATTTCTGCAAAAACATCTTTGAGTTATCTTGTCTTCCTAATTTATTTTGTGTCCAGTTCTGGGCCCCTCAGTTTAGGAAAGATGTTGACTTGCTGGAACGTGTCCAGAGAAGGGCAACAAAGCTGGGGAGGGGTTTGGAGCACAAGCCCTATGAGGAGAGACTGAGAGAGCTGGGGTTGCTTAGCTTGGAGGAGGCTCAGGGGAGACCTTCTTGCTCTCTAAAACTACCTGAAGGGGGGTTGTAGCCAGGTGGGGGTTGGTCTCTTCTCCCAGGCAACCAGTACCAGAACAAGAGGGCACAGTCTCAAGCTGCACCAGGGGAGGTTTAGGCTGGATGTTAAGAAATTCTTCATAGAAAGAGTGATTGGCCATTGGAATGTGCTGCCCAGGGAGGTGGTGGAGTCGCCATCACTGGAGGTGTTTAGGAAGAGACTAGATGGGGTGCTTTGTGCCATGGTTTAGCTGACTAGATAATGTTGGACTCGATGATATCAAAGGTCTTTTCCAACCTGGTTAATTCTATTCTATTCTATTTTATTCTATTCTCACCTATGCTATAAAACAACAGCAACAAAAACCCCCAAACTCAAACCACAAAAACCCACAGAACCCCAAACCAAACCAACCAACCAGCCAAAAAATGCAACAGAATGAACAACCCAAACCCCAAGACTAAATCAAGTAGCACTTTTCCTCTTTGGTTACATAGAACCAGTAGTATTGCATGGCCAGATGCCTTAGTGTGGCTCTGCAACTGCCTGTTAATTTTTATAGGGGGAGGGAGGAAGATTTTTAGTTAAGAAGGTTGACTTCCTGGACTGATGGAAAGAACAGACCCAGACAAGCAGTGGTATTTGTGTTGGTTTTTTTCTGTCTTCTCAATGAAGTAATCTTAGGAGGGCTTGTAATATCTATGTAAGATATTGCTGGTATTAAATTTGGGTGAAAAGTGAATGGTCACACGCCTTCATCATCACAAAGGAACTGAACTAACACAACTGAATCCTGTTACCACCTCATTTTTGCAGTTGTAAATGTCTTGAAATATTTATTAGGAAAAGAGAATGCAGGTCAAATTCATGGAAGAAATTGTCTTCTTTTCATTGCCCTGGATTAACAACACACTCAAGCACAGACTTGAATCCTCTGAGAATTACTTAAGGGCTCAGAGCTTTAAATCCCATTACTGAGGATTTAGGAGGCGATTAGTTTAGATAACCACAAGAGGTCATAGTTGCTTTATGGATGTAGGAGAAGAGGTAAGGTCATAGCTGAAAACTTTTCTTTTTAGAGAAGTGCTGCCAAAAAAAAAAAGAAAGAAGTAGGTTGTTCCTAGTTCATGGGGAAAAAAGTGAGCTTGACATCTGAATGTGAAATGCATGCAAAAGTAGGCATGACCCAAGGGAAAAGAACAGCTTGTTAAGTGTACTCAGTGCTGGTGAGGCCACATCTTGAGTACTGCATTCAGTTCTGGGCCCCTCATGACAGGAGGGACATTAAGGTGCTGGGGCATGTCCAGAGAAGGGCAACGAGGCTTGTGAAGGGCCTGGAGCACATGGCCTACGAGGATTGTTTGAGGGAGCTGGGGTCATTCAGTCTGGAGAGGAGGAGGCTGAAGGGAGTCCTCATTGCTCTCTACAGCTATCTGAAGGGAGGTTAGAGCCAGGAGGGGACAGCCTCTTGTTCTTGGTGTCAAGAGATAGGACTGGAGGAAATAGTTGCAAGTTGCACCAGCGGAGGTTCAGGCTGAATGTTAGGAAATACTTCTTCACTGAAAGGGTTCTCAAACACTGGAATAGTCTGTCCAGGGCAATGGTGGAGTCACCATCCCTGGAGGTGCTCAAGCAGCGTGTGGGCCTGGTGCTTAAGGACATGGTTTAGTGCTGACCCTTCAGTGCTGGGTTGAGGGTTGGGCTGGATGGTATTTGATGTCTCTTCCAACCAGATGTTTTTTGTGATTCTGTGAGAACAAATTCTCTTCATCATTGGGCTGTTTGTAGACTTTCTTTAAAGTGTTACTCAGGTTACTAAAGCAAATCCTTTTGCAAATCCCCTTATTCCATAAGATCAGCCAAGGAAGTAATCTGATGTTGGGCATTTCAAATGACATTTTGAAGATCTGCTTAATATCACATCTGATAATCATACTTCCTGCACTTGCTTTAGAAATCTGGCACGGTGGACAGGAAACAGCCATTTTCACCATGATTTCATAGTATCAGTCAGGGTTGGAAGGGACCACAAGGATCAGCTAGTTCCAAACCCCCTGCCATGGGCAGGGACACCCCACACTAGATCAGGCTGGCCAGAGCCTCATCCAGCCTGGTCTTAAATACCTCCAGGGACGGGGCCTCAACCACCTCCCTGGACAACCCATTCCAGGGCTTCACCACCCTCATGGTGAAGAACTTCCTCCTCACATCTAGCCTGAATCTCCCCATCTCCAGCTTCATTCCATTTCCCCTAGTCCTATCACTACCTGATAGCCTGAGAAGTCCCTCCCCAGCCTTCTTGTAGGCCCCCTTCAGGTATTGGAAGGCCACAGTGAGGTCACCTCTGAGCCTTCTCTTCTCCAGACTGAACAGCCCCAACTCCTTCAGTCTGTCCTCACAGGAGAGGTGCTCCAGCCCTCTGATCATCCTCGTGGCCCTTCTCTGGACACCTTCCAGTACCTCCATATCCCTCTTGTAATAGGGGCTCCAGAATTGGAGGCAGTACTCCAGGTGGGGTCTCAGCAGAGCTGAGTAGAGGGGGAGAATCACCTCCCTTGACCTGCTGGCCACACTTCTCCTGATGCAGCCCAGGATCTGATTGGCTTTCTGGGCTGCAAGTGCACACTGAGAGCTCCTGTTGAGCTTCTCGTCCACCAGCACCCCCAAGTCTCTCTCCTCAGGGCTGCTCTCCAGCCAGTCCCTGCCCAGCCTGGATTTGTGCCTGGCATTGCCTCAACCCAGATGCAGGACCCTGCACTTGGTCTTGTTGAAGCTCATGAGGTTGGCTTGTGCCCACCTCTCCAGCCTGTCCAGGTCCCTCTGGATGGCATCCCTTCCCTCCAGCTGTCTGCTGCACCACACAGCTTGGTGTCATCAGCAAACTTGCTGAGGGTGCACTCAATGCCACTGTCCATGGCACCCACAAAGATGTTGAACAAGACAGGTCCCAGGACTGATCCCTGAGGGACTCTGCTTGTCCCTGGCCTCCCCTGGGACATGGACCCATTGACAGCCACTCTCTGGGTGCAGCCATCAAGCCAGTTCTTTATCCATCTCGTGGTGCACCTATCAAACCCGTGTGTCACCAGCCTGGAGACCAGGATGTGGTGTGGGACAGTGTCGAAGGCTTTGCTCAGGTCCAGGTAAATGACATCAGTTGCTCACCCCTCATCTATTAATGTTGTCACCTGTCCCTGCTAATTATCTTCTGCTGTTTCTATGTCTTCTGAGATCACACAAAGGTTTCTTCTACTTTACCTAAAACCTGCTTGTGATACATATTTAAACTCCAGATAAGGAGCTGACTTTAGTTAAATGTGGTGTCTTACTTCAGTTTCTTCACTAAGTAGACAAAGCTAACTTTAAAGGAATCCTCTGCAAGTTGATGAGTTCAGCTAAATCTGTTTTAATAACAATTTTTTTAAAAGGCTTTGTTTTTGCAACTTCTGGGTTTTCTAGCAGAGTCTGTATTAATTCTGAAGCAAAAATAAGCCTTTATTCAGATCCAACTCTCAGAATGAAGTAATAAGATAGTTACCACCCCTCATCATTTTATTCTAGTGCTTTTTGATAGATATTTAGAAGTAAGGATTATCCATCACTTAGGTCTGTGTTACACCTTCTCTGTTGCCTAGATAATCCTTTTCCTGGATTGTTTTACTTTTTTTCACACTGACCACTTACAATTTACACTCGTGCTCCACTTTGGACCGTTGGTGAGCAGCAGTCTGGTACACTGAGCTTGACTTTGTCTTGGAGCCAGCCTCCAGCAACAGCAACACTCAAATCCCAATGCTTTGTGAGTGTGTTCTCCATCAGAGATGATCTGATGTAGTTCCAACATTGCTTCAGCAGAAGTCATGCATCTCCTTGGATTCTGAAGTAAATCCTCATGCCAGGGAAACATTTTAGAGAGCTGAAATAATGTTGTCTACTATTCTTTCTCCGTGCTGGGGAACTGGAACAACTTCTGTTCCTGAAGCAGTACTGCAGCAAAACCAAAGACAACGAATGCTCCAGGGCCACAAAGATACCTTGCATTACTTCAGCTTCCAACATGGAAGGTAGGCAGGAGTCCCCCTGAGTGAAGGGACACCATCTGTGGTAAATGAAGCCTTTACTTGAAAGCTGTGAGAGAGAAAGCCTCTAGGCAAGAGAGTCTCTATGGCCTCTTTTGTTTACAGAAGATGACCAGATCTGAAAACTAACTTCTGTCACTCCAGGAAAGGAAGGCTCTTCTGAGCCCTTCTCTGTTTTGTTCTAGTTCTTAGATTGTGCTCTCTGAACAGGATCACCAGGTCTTCCACCTTTTGACAAAGGGGAAGTTAGTTATGTAGGAGTGGCTTGTGTTGTGCCTATTGTGTACCTCATATCTGACTAGAGGAGTGAGAAGAGCCATGCTTCCCTGGCCTCCTGTTGCATCCTCTGATCTTGAGTGATGTCATGTCACACAGAAGAATGCTTTTTCCCTTCTCCCATTCCCCCCAAACTTAGAGAAACTGTACCTGCAAACCAAGGACAGGGGTACAGACAGTTTCATTCACGAGACTTAGTTAAAAATGAAGTACTGAAGCTGGATGGGACTACATAGCCACATTGCTTCCCATCTCCAGCTGTCACAGGTTGAAACTCAGCTCCTGGATCAGGGTTTACAACATTGAACTTCAGCTTGGTAGCATCCTCCTTATCTTTGCTGAGTCACTGCCAGATCCAGAAGTTCATAATGTCAATAGCTTTTGTGTGTAATAACCTTATCAGGTTATCCTTGGTGAAAAAGATGCTTTGGCTTTCCAGTCTGAGGCTGCCTGGGAACTGAATAATGCTAGGTAATGACCAGTGATGCTGACTACTGGGGCAGTTACCTATGCTCTGTTTCTCTTGTTCAATCAGGGGATTCAGCTTCTGGGAGGAGATCTGGACCAGACCCTATATTTTCCCCTCTTGGATGTAGCAGCAAGGAAAAGTGAGTATGCATCATCGTGGAGTAAAATCCATCATGGAGTAAAATCCAAACCTGCTCCCTTGCCCTTATGGATCACTGCATCCACCAAGAGCTGAGGAAAGACAAGAGTGAATAAGGGTGATGAATGTAACTGTCACCACCCTTCCCTGGGCTCTGCATGGCCAGTCTCTGCAGTCAGTTTTCCATGTGCATCTCTCCTTCCTCAGAAGTTTCTGTATGCTCTCTCGTGCCCCCATTAGTGGCAGAATGCAAGAATCCCTTTCTGACTACACGCACAGCTCCTACTAGGGTCAGCTCATCCTAGTGGCCTTCAACATACTCAGGAGTGCCTGAGTCCAGAGATGGGTAATTGCATGCACCTGTGCCTAGTTTTGCCTTGAAAATGCATGGCTGGGGGGGGGGGGGGGATTTGTTTTGTCCCTGCTTCTTTCAACAGAAGCTTGTACTTTCCCTTTAATTAGGACAAGTTTTCATAAATAATTTGATGGGAACGAAGTCCTAGCTTGTCAGAGGCCATGGATAAACTGGTAGTAATGGAGATTAATGACAGTTTATTGCTTTCATGGTAATAAAGTGGTGGGAGCAGAGCAAGCAGCAGTTATGTCTTTTGTGCAGATAATCTGTTTGAGCCTTTGACTTGGATGTCATTATAGTTACTGTGAGCAGTTGCAGCAGTCACTGGTCGTAGTCCTGGTTTCACCTCAGGCTTCATCCATCTTTTCTTCCCCTTAATCTCTCAGATGTTTTGCTGAAAATGACAGAGAAACTGAGTCATTACTGTCAGCCAGCAGGCAGCCCTTCTAGCAAGAGTTCAACCTTGCCTCTGAAGAGCCAAACACATTATTTTGTTATTCAGTAGTTGTTTCAGCAGTAACAGAAGATATACTGAGGAGCTGGCCCATGAGCTAGGACATCAGATGGGAGACATGCTGTCAAGGCATGCAGTCTCAAGCTGCACCAGGGGAGGTTTAGGATGGATGTTAGGAAGAAGTCCTTCATAGAAAGAGTGATTGCCCATTGGAATGGGCTGCCCAGGGAGGTGGTGGAGTCACCATCACTGGAGGTGTTTAGGAAGAGACCTGATGGGACACTTGTTGCCATGGTTTAGTTGATTAGATGGTGTTGGATGATACGTTGGACTTGATGATCTTGAAGGTCTTTCCCAACCTTATTCTCTATTCTATTCTATTCTATTCTATTCGGATGCAGCTCCATGCATTAGAGCTTCCTTCAGAAAAGGGTTGTGGAAAAGATGGGTGTCATGCATCCCAGCAGTTGCTAGCAACAGTAAAGTACTGACAGTGGTCCACAGCAGCCAAAAATGATAATGTAGTACTGGGAGAAGAGAATTAAATGGAAAATGGAGATTAAAAAAAAAAGGGGGGGGGGGGGGTGCAAAAAAGGGTAAGGGATCAAGGAGATACAGCACTGGAAATGTATGTTGACATTTTCAGTGGTTTCTTGTGTCATCACCTGCAAGTAGTAGTTGAATCTTCTGAATAGTGAACACTCCCTTCTAAGCAGCTGACTTTTTACTTGCAAACCAGTAACCTCTGATCCCTCACACTTCATTATCTAAACCCTCAGCTTCCCTCTTCAGGGTCTTTCTCAAACCGATAAGCTTCCTTGCCACTGAGGGGGAGAACTCAACAGAAACTTCCCACCCTGAAGGTCTGTGCAATTGCCTACATTTTCAGTATAATTCTCTGCCAAGAGTCATTGTTCTTCTAGTGGATGTAGACATCAGGTGAAATGGTTTTCCATGCCTCTGCTGCTCTGTCACTAGAAAAGAGCCAGTAACGGAGCTTTATCTGCTAGATTTCTAACTCTCTTTGTAGATCCATATGGTGTGTTGGTAGGTAGTTGGAAATACAGCTGCATGCAGCCATTTAGGACTTCAATTCCCAGAAGCAAACATAGCCTGGGAACCCATCAGTGTAAAGGAGCAAATGATCTCCGAGAACTGCAGTGCTTTCTTGTGTCAGTGGTGACAGTTCACAGGCAGAGCTGTGGTACCACAAAGGAGCTGCACACCCCTGTACAGCAGAGTCATTTCCCAATGCACTTAAGGTAAAGCTGGAGTAGGTAAGATGCAGTGTAGTGTATACCTGATGGCATGTTCATGGCACGAACTCTGTTCTCTGTCTAAAAATAATTGCATGCCTGAGCCAGAAGTTTTACAGATTGGCAGGAGAGTTGGGGCTGCACACAACCCATCTTAATCATTGTGAACGTAAGGCCTGAATTTTTGTGCAGCTTGGCTTCAAATGGTTTAGGGCATGGATTGTCTCTCACTGCAGGATGCTGCAGCAGTTAGGCAGCTGGACAGACATTCTTCTGGTTAGATAGCACTGAAGGGGTGGGGTGCTTGCTCTGCTTCACCCTAATCCTGTCTGAATTATTCAGCCTTCCTCTGGATCTGGGCAAACTTGTAGACATAGGTTTTGTGAGGCATGGCTTTCCTTTACAAATGCTGTGGTAACTCTTTCCCAGTCCCCCTGTACACTGCACTGGTTAGGCCGCACCTTGAGTGCTGTGTCCAGTTCTGAGCCCCTCAGTTTAGGAAGGATGTTGACTTGCTGGAATGTGTCCAGAGAAGGGCAACAAAGTTGGTGAGGGGTTTGGAACACAAGCCCTATGAGGAGAGGCTGAGGGAGGGGTTGCTTAGCCTGGAGAAGAGGAGACTCAGGAGTGACCTTCTTGCTCTCTACAACTACCTGAAGGGAGGTTGTAGACAGGCAGATGTTGGTCTCTTCCCCCAGGCAGCCAGCACCAGAACAAGAGGACACAGTCTCAGGCTGCACCAGGGGAGGTTTAGGCTGGATGTTAGGAAGAAGTTCTACACTTCTGCCCTTTGGAATGGGCTGCCTGGGGAGGTGGTGGAGTCACCTTCATTGGAGGTGTTCAGGAGGAGACTTGATGGGGTGCTTGGTGCCATGGTCTAGTTGTTTAGGTGGGTTGGATTAGTTGATAGGTTGAACACGATGATCTTGAAGGTCTCTTCCAACCTGGTCTGGTCTATTCTATTCTATTCTATCTTTGTATCCACCCTTTATATTCTTGCTGTTTCCACCAGTGTGCTCATACAGACATCTGACTTAGCAGCACCCTGCTTCCTGTATCTTTCCTGGGACCTTCCTTTTACCCTCTTTCAATCTCTGGATGTCGAGGCAGATGTAATCTAGTCACTAGTTCAGCTTTTTCATCTTCTACTGTTGAAGAACCAGCACCAGAACAAGAGGACACAGTCTCAAGCTGTGCCAGGGGAAGTTTAGGCTGGAAGTGAGGAGAAAGCTCTTCACTGAGAGAGTCATTAGCTGTTGGAATGTGCTGCCCAGGGAGGTGGTGGAGTCACCATCCTTGGAGCTGTTCAAGAGGGGATTGGATATGGCACTTGGTGCCATGGTTTAGTCATGAAGTCTGTGGTGACAGGTTGGACTTGATGATCCTTGAGGTCTCTTCCAGCCTTGGTGATTCTGTGAAAACCACTTTGCTGTTTGCATTTCAAGTATTGGTATTAAGTACTTATGGGACAATCTGAAACAGGTTCTGGGTACATAATGAATGTTTTGGGCATGGCATCTCCACATTTGCTTTCATGCTGAATGTAGAAGGGAAAATAATGTTGTGTTTTTTACTGTGCCACTTCTATATTCTGATCTTCATGTGGCCCTGCAGCTTGGTTAATGTTTTGAGCTTGTGCTTACAGAAGGGTTTTTTATTATTATTGTTAGTTCTGCTATATTTTTGTTAATTATTAATACATTTATTCTGGCCTGCCCTTTGTGTTTTGTTTGTTTTTCCCTGTAACTTCATCCTTACTATTTTCTTCACTTGGATGTGGTTTCACTTCCCTGAAGAATGCTTACTTCACAGTTTCCATTCCCCTAACCTGTAGTCCAATTTCCTTTCACTCTTCCTGTGATGTTTTGCCATTAGGAAATGTACTTCTCTGTGCTTCATGTATGTTGTCCTGAAGTTGTTTCCATACTGTCTCCTAAGACTGAATTTGCCTGGCTGCCTCTTAAGCTTCCTTGTTTGCAAAATTCCCCTTTCTACAGCTGAATGAACTCTGGGGTTGTTTTTCCTGTTCTTACAAAGATGGTGAGTGTTGCAGCCCTTGTTGAGGAGCAGATCCTTGAATGTAACATTTTGAACAACATTGCCCATGACCAAATGAAGGAGTGTGTCTCCTTTCATGTACTTCCTAAGCAGCTGGTTCATTGATTCTTAGCTGTTGGCTTTTGCCTCATAAAGGTTTTTACTGATAGCATAGAATACCGTAGTTTCAAATGCAAAGCTGGGAGAGCTGCCTTTGCAGTGGCTCCTCCAAGCAAACATGAACTGGTTATGCCTCTTTGGGGGAGTTTACAGCAACTGCATAGTGCAAAGGGTCTCTCAGGAGACCTCTAAAAACCGTATGTGAAATATTACTTAAATCTCAAAGATTGTTTACTCCTTTATTATAACTATCAGAGCAGGTCTAGTTTTCCCCCTTGGGGTTCCCTTTAAAAGAAGGGGGAGATTTTTGCCCTGAGGCATTGTTTGTGTAAGCAGGTAATTGACACAGTCCACAGATCTAATGAGAGATGATTGTTCTGTTCCATTGGCAAATTACAGAGGGAGCTCTTATCTGGTGCTAGGGAAAGTAGAGCATGTGTTTTCATATGTATTGATTTGATTTCTTTTTTGTTCCTTTTCTTTTTTTCCTTATCATCCCACTTGCATGGAGCTGCCAAAGGAGCTTTGTCAGCTGGCAGCCAGCCAGAAGCTTGGAAGGGAGATAGCAATAAAAGACTACAGAATGAATGAGGAGGGTCTTTTGATCAGAGCAGCCATGGAATTAAAAGAGAGAAATGATGTATGGGAAGATAGAGACTACAGAGATGACAGGGACTGCTTTCTCACAAATAAAGTGGTGACTCAAATGCCATCCTTCAACAGTCAGGATGTACTTTGTCAAGACAAATGTACTTGTCCAGCAGGAATAGGTAGGTGACTGTCCCCTTGTACTCAGCTCTGGTGAGGCCACACCTTGAGTATTGGCCACCTCAATATAAGAGAGATGTGGAGGTGCTGGAGCCAGTGCAGAGGAGGGCAGTGAAGCTGGGGAAGGGCCTGGAGAATAAATCTGATGAAGAGTGAGGGAGGGAGCTGGGGCTGTTTAGTTTGGAAAAGAGGAGGCTGAGGAGAGACCTCATTGTTGCCTACAACTACCTGAAAGGATGCTGTGGAGAGGCTGGTGCTGGTCTCTTCTCACAGGTAGTCAGTGACAGAGCAAGAGGGAATGGCCTCAGGCTGTGGCTGGGTAGGTTTAGACTGGACATGAGAAAAATTATTTTCACAGCAAGATTGGTCAGGGATTGGAGTGAGCTGCCCAGGGAGGTGGTTGAGTCCCCAAGCCTGGATGTGTTTCAAGGTGGTTTGGATGTGGTGCTTGGGGATATAGTTTAAGGATGAACCTTGTAGAATAGTGTTATCAGTTTGACTTAGTGATCCTGAGGGTCTTTTTCCAACCTGAATGTTTCTGTGATTCTGTGACAGCTTCAAAGTCAAAATCAAGTGGTAAGTCTACAAGGAGAACCTTAAACTAACCTCAAGCTGACTGTACAAATCTGATTTCTGTTACAGGTAAGTTGATGAGTTTAGACATGAAAACATCCAAATGAAGAAAAGGGCCTGTTGCCCCTGCAGAAGTGTCCAACAACAGCTCCTTCATTTACAATGGCAGGTAAACCCATTGCTGAATGGACATAATATGGTCTTTCCTTCAAGGAAAGTCCTTCTGTGTCACTGTTCTTTGAGGTCTATTTATTGAGAGCTCTTTCTGATTTTTAAACAGGGACTCCTGTTTTTCTGGCATTGTTATCACAGCAATGTTTTAAATGGTGTTAGTTCTTCTGTTACCTGTTGCAGGTATGTAAAACTCTCATTCAATCCAGATATGTAAACAGGGGTGCTTCTAAGATGCCTTTTGACATTAGAAAGGGTTTTTTTTTGGAAAAAAAATAGAAAAACCTTCTGGCCACTCCATGTGGGGTTGGTTTATGTACAGGTAAGTCTCTTGGCATAGCTGTGCAACACTCTTTCATAGAAGAGTGAAAAAAACCCACACCCTAAAGAGCCCCTGTGCTGGAGAAAACAGCAAAGCAGTGTGCTAAGAAAAAGGACTTCTCTGCCAAGTCAGAGTTGTTTTAGGCTGAGAAGCTTCCAGCTGAGAGCTGTATGCCACTGCTGGTGGCCTGCACTGCTGCATCAAACTGGTATAGATAGGGCTGTAACCCTAATGTGGTGTGTGTATGTAAACCCTTGTGTGTAAAGGGTGGAGGAAATAAAGCATTTGAATTAGTTTAATACATCTACTTACCCCAAGCAAAATAAGGTATCAAGGGAAAACCAGTTTGTTTCCAATATGCTTGGTTTGGCTGGCATTCACTGAAAGTAAAGCTCTGCTACTGACAGCACTGTTCTACCTCCTGGCAAAAGTCATGTGGGCCATGCCTGAATCTTGGAACTTTTTTGGACATATCCCTGTATTTTACTTGCAAGCACAGGACTGTTGCAGATTGCTTGCATTTACATTCTGCATGTATGTGCATTTCTGAATGTAAACACGTTAAAAATGCTGCATGTTTTGCCATTCCAATGGTCTACAAAAGGGTGGGGAAGACCTTTGCTCTCAGGATTGTGGCTGTATCGGTAAGCTCTGATGAACAACATGAAATGGGGAAGAATGGAAGAGGCAATGGTTACTGTCCTGACCAGGATGCAGTCCAGAGACAATCTGAGCTTCAGGCTGCAGATACCTGAGGAGTTACCAGTCAGCCCCACCCAGTCCTGGGTCACTGGAGAGGTCCCAGATGACTGGAAACTGGCCAATGTGATCCTCATCCACAAGAAGGGTCAGATGGAGGAACCTGGAAACTCCAGGCCTGTCAGCCAGGGAAAATTATGGAGCAGATCATCTTGGGGGCAATCACTGCACGCCTGAAGGATGGCCAAGGGATCAGGCCCAGCCAACATGGGTTTAGGAAGGGCAGATCTCTTTCTATGATCAGGTGACTGCCTGGTAGATGTGGGGCAGGCTGTGGATGTGGTCTACCTGGACTTCAGCAAGGCCTTTGACACCATCCCCCACAGCAAACTCCTAGCTAAGCTGTCAGCTTGTGGCTTGGACAGGAGCACTCTGAGCTGGGTTAGAAACTGGCTGGAGGGGCAAGCCCAGAGAGTGGTGGTAAATGGTGCCACAGCCAGCTGGCAGCCAGGCACCAGTAGTGTCCCCCAGGGATAAGTGCTGGGCCCCATCCTGTTTAATATCTTCATTGATGATCTGGATGAGGGGGTTGAGACAGTCATCAGTAAGTTTGCAGATGACACCAAATTGGGAGCAGATATTGATCAGTTAGAGGGCAGAAGGGCTCTGCAGAGGGACCTCAACTGACTGGACAGATGGGCAGAGTCCAACATGATGGCATTCAACAAATCCAAGTGCTGGGTGCTGCACTTTGGCCACAACAACCCCATGCAGAGCTACAGGTTGGGGTCAGAGTGGCTGGAGAGCTGCCAAACAGAAAGGGACCCAGGGGTGCTGATTGACAGCCACCTAAACATAAGCCAACAGTGTGCCCAGGTGGCCAAGAAGGCCAATGGCATCCTGGCCTGCATCAGGAATAGTGTGGCCAGCAGGAGCAGGGAAGTCATTGTGCCCCTGTACTCTGCATTGGTTAGGCCACACCTTGAGTCCTGTGTCCAGTTCTGGGCCCCTCAGTTTAGGAAAGATGGTGACTTGCTGGAATGTGTCCAGAGAAGGGCAACAAAGCTGGGGAGGGGTTTGGGGCACAAGCCCTATGAGGAGAGGCTGAGGGAGCTGGGGTTGTTTAGCCTGGAGGAGGCTCAGGGGAGACCTCATTGCTCTCTACAACTACCTGAAAGGAGGTTGTAGCCAGGAAGGGGTTAGTCTCTTCTCCCAGGCAACCAGCACTAGAACAAGAGGACACAGTCTCAAGCTGTGCCAAGGGAAGTTTAGGCTGGAGGTGAGGAGAAAGTTCTTCACAGAGAGAGTTGTTAGCCATTGGAATGTGCTGCCCAGGGAGGTGGTGGAGTCACTGTCCCTGGAGGTGTTCAAGAGGGGATTGGATGTGGCACTTGGTGTCATGGTCTAGTAGTCATGAGGTGTTGGGTGACAGGTTGGACTTGATGATCTTTGAGGTCTTTTCCAACCTTATTGATTCTATGATTCTACGACACCAGGTTGCAATAGACATGATGTTTGTCTGTAAGCAGGTGCTGATACCTGCTTCAGCTGGTTGTCTTTGGGTGTGAGCTGGTGTGACTAGATGACTGTGATGTGTCTGGGTGCATTTCTTTCAAATACCGTTGGGGGAAATGTGTGCTGGTCTTTTATTCTCTCCATAGGGAGTCCTGGACCAGCCTTGCTTATATAGGGTCTCTTCACTAAAACTGTAGATAAGACTTAACTCACTTCTGGGAGTGGCAGAAAAAATGGCAGAAAAACTTTCAAGCTTTGCTCTTTGTCAGTACAGTTTCTGTATTTATTTATTTAACCCTTAATGGCATTCTGTACTCAAACTGTACAGCTCCTTTGTCTCAGTTCACTTCAGAAAAATAAAACAGGTTTGAAACTAGTTTGGCTTACAGTATTTTATTTGGAAATAGAGTCCAATTGGAATGGAGTCATCACTCCATTGATGCCTGTGTTTTAAAATGACAATTTTCTTAAAGAACTTTTAAGAAACCAAAAAAAAATTAATGGCCTTCAAAACCTTGTTATGCTGCTTGGTGCTAGCTCACAGTTCATCTAAGCAGGTGTGGTGGTTTGAGCCTTAACTGGAAGTTAAGAGCTCAGGTGGGGGGCAAGGCTGAGAATCTCTCCCCCACTCCCCCCCTCCTCCCTCCCAACAGAGAGGGGAGAAAAGGAAAGAGCAAATCCACCAAACAATAATTTGGAGTCGGCTTGGAAGTAGAGAGGCAAAGAGTTGTCTTTAAGCAATATATATATATAACAATGACAGGGAAAAGGTTCACAAGGGCAAGGAACAAGGATGGATGGGAGGGGGACAAAAACCAAGAGAATAATACAAAACCAGCCTTTCTCTGAGGAAGTGTGGAGGCAGCAGGTCCGACCACGTGGCAGAGGAGCAGGAGGGCAGCTGTAGTAGCTCTCCTCCAGCAGGGGCAGAAGCCAGAAAAGCCGGGCCAACAGCTAGGATGTCCTGCTTTTTATACCCTAGCTGGCCAGGGAGGGGGGGAATGGAACAGACTCAGCTTCCCAGGCGAAAAATGCCCTGCAGGGAGTGAAAAGTACCTGCAAGCCCTCCACCCTGCTTTGTTCTTTTGTTCTCAGAAAAGGGTGTTAACCCACCACAGCAGGGTAGTGATGTGTGACAAAATCATGTCTTAAAACTACATGTGCATTAAGAAGGATGACCAGCAGGTGAGTGAGATTCTCCTTCCCCTCTGCTCTGTCCTAGTGAGACCACATTTGGAGTATTGTCCAGTGCTGGGCTCCTCAGTTCAAGACAAGGAGCTGCTGGAGAGAGTTCAAGAGAGGAGACTGGAGCATCTCTGACAGCTGGGGCTCAGGTGCCCAGGAGCAAAGGGCACAAACTAGAACAAAGTAAGTCCCACCTAAAGAAAAGGAAAACTTTCTTTACTGTGAGGGTGATGGAGCACTGAAAAGGGTGCAGAGAAGTTTAGTCGTCTTCTCTGGAGACTTTTAAAACCCACTAGGACATGCTCCTGTGCAACCTGTTGTGGGTGACTCTGCTTTAGCCAGCATGCTTTGAGTAGGTGGTCTCTGGAGGCTCCTCCCAATGCATGCTATCCTGTGATTCTGTAATAAAATTTCTGATTGTAGTTTGGGATTTAAGTACCATAACAAGTTAAGGACAGCTCTGTAATGAAGTTTTACTGGGGCAGTAGCCTTTAGTGGGACATAGTGTTAATTCCTGTTAGTGGTGGTACCAACCGTCTGCTAAAACACAGCTTAGTCCTGAAATACCAACTTCTAGCTCTAGGTGATGAACTAGATTGATCACTGAACGATTAACTGTAAATGCCATACTTGATGGATTTAGGGAGGCAGCTGTGCTCAACAGGTAGCAGACTCAGCACGTCTACATTGTGAACTGTCTGCACAACTCATTTTCAGGCCTTTTCCTGAGCTCCTGTGATGCAATTCTTCACGTATGGCAAAGGGAATGTACAAAATGCACGTAGCTCGACGAAACAGCCCTTTTCTGTCTATGCTGCTGCCAGGTGACGATGTCCCAGTTCCAGCACTATCTGCGCCTCAACACAGTGGGGGCCGGGCCAGCCACATGCAGCCACTTCAGCCTGAAGAGGAAGCCTTGCTGACGCATTCAGGCCCATGGGTGACAGCCGTCTCAGCCGCGG
Source organism: Colaptes auratus (assembly GCA_015227895.2). Classification (NCBI taxonomy): domain Eukaryota; kingdom Metazoa; phylum Chordata; class Aves; order Piciformes; family Picidae; genus Colaptes; species Colaptes auratus. The sequence continues at coordinate 6,269,532 of CM037646.1, read as the reverse complement.
AGCCCCAGAAGAAGGGGGAAGTAGCCCCAGGGCCGCGCCAACCCGACTCCCTCGCCGCCCCACCGCCCTTCCGCTGCCTCAAGGGCGAAAAGGCGTCACTTCCGGTACACCTCCGCCTCCCCGTACTGGCATCGCGAGAAACCACCCCACCTCACGCGAGACTCGCTAGCTCACCCGGCCGCTTCGCCCGAGTCCCTTCGGCAATTTCCGTCACCACCAGACCCTACCAATCGGCCTGGGGAATGCATCGATGGGAGCGGGCTCCCCGCGGGCTCTGTGTGGGGACGGCGCCCACAGTGTGGGTGCCGGGGCTGTGAGGCTGCTGCGGCGACGGGAGCAGGGCGGTGGAGTCGGGGTGCGGGACCTGGGCCGTGGGGAGGTATGCGGGGTTCGATTGTTCAGGCCTGGCCATGGCGCCTCTCCTCCCCCCCGCCATGGCTCCCCGTGTCCCTGCTCCTCTCCTCTCAGTGAGCGAAAGTGGCCGCCGCCGCCGTCCCAGCGCCCGCAGCCGCCGCCTCCTCCTCAGCAGCAGCGCGGGCGCCATCTTGGCGAGGCAGGAGTCGAGAGCGCCCCGCGACAGGACACAGGCAGCACCAACCCCGGCAACACGGGGCAAGAGGCCGGGTGAAGTGAGCGGGGAAACGAGCCCAGGAGACACCCCCAGCCCCCCGCCGCCGCTGCCGCCGCGCCGAAGCTGGGCCTGCTATCCAGGTGAGCCACCGCGAAGACCAAGCAACGACACACCGGGCCGGGGCTACGAGAGCCGGTAGCGGGTCCCCACCTGGGCAGGCCGCGGCTTCAACTCCCCCCCCGCTAAGCGGCGGCCGCAGCAGCCGGGCCTCTTCTTAAAGGGACAGGCCCCTTCCCCGCCCTGCCCGCCGGATGCGCCCCGATATACCGGTGTGGGAGCCGCCCCTCCCCCGCCCGGCGCGAGGCGGCTGCCGGGCTCCCCGCCATACACCGGAGAAGTGGGGGGGGCGGTGGTTGAGAGTGGGCAGCGTACGCGGCGGCAACGGGGCCGGGGCGCCGCCGTGCACCTGCGGGCGCACGTGCGCCCGTGGGGCGGGGGCGCGTGCGCTGGGGGGCGCGCAGCGGGGGCAGCGGCGCGGCCGGACCGGGAGGGGCTGGGCAGGAGCCGCTGCCGCCAGCGCCGCGTCACGGGCGAGAGCAGCCACTTCTTACGGGTTGGGCCTGGTGGCGGAACGCGGTGGCGGGACCCGCTGTTCTCCCGGTGCCGCGGGAGTTTGTGAGCATCGTTCGGCTCGGGTCCCGTCGGCTCCCTTCGTGGGGGCTGGTGTGGAGGTGTCACACTGGGGCCCTCGGCCTGTAACCGCCCCCGGCTGCCTGGGGCAGGGCCGTGTGCGGGCGCTGCCGGTCGGGGCAGCTCCGTGTGCGCACCGTCCGCATGATGCAACGTTGCTGCTGAACTCGGGGAGTCCTGCTCGGTGCGAGCTTCTCCTTGGCAGTGCCTGGCTGCGCAGCCTTGGAGTTGTCCGAAGCTCTGTCTGCACAGCCACACCAGCGTCTGCAGGAAGGTGCTGTGTGCCAAACTGGTATCAGTGGTGATGCAGAGTGCCTACTAGGTGTGCATAAAACATAGTTTAATGTTACGTTTGTACTGGTGATTACATACACTGGGAAATTGTGGCATAAAGGCTAGCCCGGTTTCACTGCACATACATAACCTAATGCAATTTATGTTGTGATGAGTGTTACTGGGCATTATGCATTCTTTCTGTTATCCTGTTGCTGGACTTGAGTGGCAAGCTTCCCTTTCCACAGTGTAATAGATGATAGTAATAAATTTACCTAAATTATTTCCTTCTTCCCCTGAAGAAAATGGTGCAAGTCAGGTTCCCATTTTGTAGTGAAATGTAGTTGAAATTTTATTTTGCTCTCTGCTGAACGAATTACTGCATGAATTTGTACAGCACACCCATGTGTGAGCAATACCCATCCTTTTTTGATTTACACGAGTCAGAAATGATGTCTTTGTGTCATCATTCCTTAAATGTGCCTGTGTAAGAGCAGGTCATAACATTCAGAGGTTGGTAAGATGGTAAGGGAAAAGTACAAGAAACAGGACTGTAGCTTGAACCTTTTCCCAGTGTTTAGGATATTCCCAGTAGTTCAGTTCTTCCCCATCTCTCATATGTATATTAAAAGTTGCTTAAAATGCTTGACTGTTCAAATGGGCAAGTTTTGTTCCATTTGGATGTAACGTAGTAAGCTGTAGATTCTGTAATAAGCATGGTATTTGGCAAGCTAAATTACATGCTTGGGGTTGTTTTGGGTGGCAGGAAGAAAAGGGCCCTAGTAGAGCTCTCTTGGACATAGTTCACTTGCCATGGTCTGGGGTGCAGGGAGTGAAAACCAAACAAAACAGGAAACATCCCTGCAGTTTGTTTTGTGTGCACAGAGAGCAGGAGTGAAGCAATGGCAATGTGTGAGGGTAACAGTGCTGTTAGGCGGCGCAGACGGCATGGACACGTTGTCAGAGGTCTCCAGAAGTACTGCTAACTGCCCTTTTGGGACAAGACTTACTCTAACTGAACAGTTGAATAGGTGTGTTTTTTCGGCTGGTCAGTCTTCTGCTAGTTTAAATATGGAAGCTCAGCTATGGCATGCCAACTTTTGTGTTTGCTGTAAGGTATTCTGTCCTTCTCTTACCTGCATGCTGCTGGTAAATTTTGGTAGACCTCTGTAGTTTGTTTGTGGTTTGGTTTTTTAGTTGTTTGGGTTTATATTCCCTAATAAATCAGGTGCTGTCTGTGACTTTTGTTTCAGCAATTAGACAATTCAGAACCTGTGTCCCACTGTCTCCTCTTCTTTGTATTTAAAAGGTCAATGAAGGGAATGACAGTCAATGAAATGCTGTCTCATTCCTTAGAAAACAGTATAAAACCTTACCATAACAGCAAAACAGTGCAGTAAAGTACTATATATAGGACAGTGTCTAATTTTAGCTACATTTCATTACTCAGAAAGGCAATTAAAATGGCTTCTTTTTAATTTCAAACTGGAATGGTGTGAACTCACACCTCAGTTAAATGTACCTGTCTTTTATTCGTTCAACTTGAATTTAGTGGAGATTGAGTGCCTGGGGGAACTATCCTCCTGTCTGTAATCTCTTAGGTATCAGAGTTATGTTTAAAACACTGCTATAATAAAGCCTAGATGGGGATTATGGTTTGCTTTAAGACCTGGCGTGCAGCGTGCTCTGGGAAATAGTTGTCAAGTCTAACTATGCATTTATCAAGGCAAGCTGAAATGTGAGAGGGGAAAGGAGAGCTTGTGATTCTCCTCCAAGCAAAATACCTTTTGAAGTTTTTAATGCCACCACTGTTGTCTATATTGGATATTATATGCTTATGAAGAAATGTGACAAAAATATACCTTGCTGATAGCACTGCATTAATGGAAGTTTTCCATATAGTCCTTGACTTAATCTTCTATGTGCATGTGCAGGGATTATTCTGGAGATGGTACTGCAGAAAACTCTTACAGTGTTCTGCTATGCTAATGAGTGTTGCATGCCTCAACTGTTAGGTGTCTTCAACAAAGAAAAGTGTCTTAGGTGTTCATACCCGTTTGGAAAATCTCTGTAAGTTGGTGTCAGAGACCGTGTGTGGAAAAACCCAGTGAACAACTGCTAAATAGGTGAGAGAACTAAGGTAGTGCTCTTGATCCTGGTTTTTAATCCTGCTTTATGGGTAAGACTTTTCAGTGCTTTTACATACTTTCCATGTGTCAAGTGGGATTGCAGGGTTCTGTCCAGTTCAGTGTTTTGTCAATGCGCTTAAGACGGGTTGGACTGAGGAGAGGTGAGAAAGTCTGCTCTTGTGGGCTGAGATGTTTGAACAAATAAGGGTGTTCACCTGCTAGCTGGTAGCACTCCATATCCCCCCACTTAGTATATCAGGTGAGACTGTTGAAGTTAGTTTTACTGGTTAGCCTTGCATTTGTCCTGGACTCAGAAGAGATGCTGCAGATTAGCTGCTGTGTTGTACCTTTTAGCTCCATGGCAGCTCGTGTTTGTGTATGTGCCCTCAGCTAGGAGTGTAGTTGTTACTTATTGTGGTGTTTGATGTCAGTATTAGGCATAAAGAGAAGAAAAAGTAATCCTCTGGGCCTTACCTGAGGTGTACAGATGCCAGAAACTGAAGAAAAATAACAAAACAAGAAACTCCTGGAGGGAAAAAAAAGTACTATTTCAAGCAGCTGTGCAAAGCAAATCCTTTTTAGCTTGCAGCTAGGCACAAGTACTGAGCTGTGTGCTTGCCACTTCTGGGACTTCTGCTTTAAATTGATACCAGTAGTAACAACTTGTTGGACTTCATTCAGAAATACCCAGTGGTTACTCTTTAAACTGTGAGAGTCTACTTTTAAAGCTAAGCTGCACCGTGAGAGCAGTCGTTTTGCTGATTGGTTGGTGCAGATCAGTGGGTATCTAACTTAGAAACCTTGTTATAAAACATAACTCTGCTCCCAGAGGACGTCCTTGGAGGATTCTTCTCCGAGGCTGGGTGTTTACTTAGTGACTAGACATTAAAATGGGCAGACTCAAAGAAACAGTGAAGAAACCCCTCACCTACTTTAACCTTTAACTAAGCAACGTGATTTGAAATTAAGGAAGGCTTCTTTCCACCAAACTTGTATTTTCTGAAAGAAAAAAAAGTAGTATGGTTATGAGGGTTGTTTGTATGAAAAGGGTACACATATAACTAAACTCAGATTCTGCTGATGATATTTTACCTGTGCTTTTAATAATTCAGAGGGCCACGTGGTACAATTAAATGGTATCAGTGTGAGCTTCTGATTAAGTAAGAACATTAGAGGATTCAGAGTGCTGGCCAGGCAGTGTAGCAGCTAAACATTTTAATTCTAAACTGTTTTAACTAGTGGAGATGAAGCAAGAAAGCAAATAACTCTTGAATTTGATACTGGAACTTAACATAGAGTTGGTGTGTATATATGTAAGAAAGTTGGTTTAGCCCAAGGACTACTCTGCAGCCTCCAATCATCTTGCACATGTAACATGTTGGGTTTTTACCTCCGTGTCACCATTAGTAATGAAACTGTTTTGCAAATCTTTATGTTTGCAGTCTTCCTTAAACTGAGTAGGCCAAATGCTAGATTTGTTCCAGAAATGGCAAAGAGGAGTTGGAATTAATGTCATCACCATGCAAATCCACTGAAGCAACGTCTTGATGGTGTCCTGAACACTTGCCTGCTGCAGTGGATCAGGCTGTTCTGTGGTTCCCACTTGTTTTATCCTATCTTCTCTAGCTTCAGTATTGGAGCAGGTTTTGCCACTGGAAATCTTTGTTTCTTAAAACCTAGAATGAGGACCAAAGATTAGAGGCTAAAGAAGTATCTGTCAATTAGCTTCCCCTATTAGTACATTGATCAGCAGAGAAGCACTGTGTGACTGTTAGCATATAAATAAATGAAAGGCTGAATTCAGTGGCTGAGCTCTTCTCTGTTCCATGTGCCTGTGTAACTCTTATTAGATTTGTTTTGGCATTGTTAATGCACTTGCAAATATTGCTAAGCTCTCCTGTGTTTGTTTACTGGGTAGGCAGAATACAGAAGAGCAACTGTTTTGAGAACAAGAGTAATTAGCTTTGTATGTGCAGGAGCCTTCTGAGACAATTAAAATAGGAAGATGAGGGAAAGCTTGTCTTTTCTGTGGATGCAGAGTGCTTGGACTGTGTCAGCACAAGGAGGGCTTCATTGAATGTGGGCACAAGAGGTTTCCTGATCTGGGAAGTAATACTTGAGAACATAGGTATGTAAAAAAAGTACAGACAAGACAAGTGATTAGCATGTAGACCTGTGTACTAAGTGTAGAGGCTTAGTGTAGTGTACATAACAGGAGGAGTTGAACATGTTAAAATCTGGAATGAAAGCTACTCCTGCAGTTACTGCAGTCACTGTGGACAGAGGGTATTATCCCTTGGGTTCATATTCTTCACCGTGCAGTACCAACTCCTGAGTAGCCAGCTCCTGAGAAAATCTATTAGTTATGTAATTACTAAGCACATCTGATAGCATCTCCTTCTCATAGGGTCATTTATATTCTCAGGGGTAAAGAAAACAGCCTTCTGCCAGGCTGTCTCCTAAACTGTATGAGGGTGGAGCCAGATAAGCACCAGTGCCTTTGTGGAGTGCCTGGTGGGTCCATGTAGACCAGCACTTAGGCAAGTGGACCTGGGCAGCTGGAAAAGCATTCAGTTACTCATTCTAGATCAGGAATATGATAGTGTTTGTTTTGCCTCTGGCCTATTTTCTGTCCTCCAATTGAAAACTTGACCTCAAATGTATCTTAATGCTTTCCCTGTATTTTGCTGTGAAGCCTGCATAGGTTTGTGAGGGCAAGGCTCACTGGGGTGCAAAAGAGGACATTTGGTAGTTAGCTTCCTTGGAGGTTGGCCGTGAATCCGAATAAAGTCTTGTGTGCTTTGTGCTCCTTGGGGTACATTTCTGTCCTGTGGTGCCTTGAGGACAGGCAATGCCACTAAATGTTGAGGTTTGTGAAGGAGATTTTCTGCGAAGAGGAGACAGTGGAAAGATGCCTTCTGGGTCTGAGTAAAACCATTAAACAATGATTACAAATGACATTTTGACTTGGAAAGTAAAAGTAATAATTTTTACTATAATTATGTATATAATTATAATAAATGTTAACAACATGTGTTGATGGGCACATTTTGAAATGGAGTGTTAAAAGGGATCACCAGAGAAGGGCAATGAGGCTGGGGAGAGGCCATGAGCACAAGCCCTGTGAGGAGAGGATGAGGGAACTGGGATTGTTTAGCCTGGAGGAGGCTCAGGGGAGACCTCATTGCTGTCTACAACTACCTGAAGGGGGATTGTAGCCAGGTGGGGGTTGGTCTCTTCTCTCAGGCAACCAGCACCAGAACAAGAGGACACAGTCTCAAGCTGCGCCAGGGGAAGTTTAGGCTCGAGGTGAGGAGGAAGTTCTTCACTGAGAGAGTCATTTGCCATTGGAATGTGCTGCCCAGGGAGGTGGTGGAGTCCCTGGAGGTGTTCAAGAGGGGATTGGACGTGGCACTTGGTGCCATGGTCCAGTCATGAGGTCTGTGGTGACAGGTTGGACTTGATGATCTTTGAGGTCTCTTCCAAGCTTGGTGATACTGTGATACTATGATACCCTCCTAGGGCTTGAATCTTCCAACTGTAATACACATAGTTTTTATTGGTGATCTGAAGGAAACCACTCTGACCTTCTTGGTGTCCTTTTTTTCCTCTCCATTAATTTCTCCTATCTATGTCTCCTCAGTTCCATGTTCTCTGCTGCTTCCTCTTGCTTTCTAACCTTGTTATTTTCTTCTTGGCCCTGTCTCTTGGAAGACGGTTTCTTATTTTTAGGGTAGTGTTTTTCAGGTGTCTCTTAAGCAGTACGATGTATGTGGATGAAAGTTGCTTGGGAAATGTGATTCTTAATACCTTTATCTTAAGGAAAGTTTCAGGTGCTTCCTTCTGTCTGTTGACTTCTATGATCAGGTTACCCGCCTGGTGGATGTGGGGAGGCCTGTGGATGTAGTCTTCCTGGACCTCTGCAAGGCCTTTGACACCATCCCCCACAGTAAACTCCTGGCTAAGCTATCAGCCCGTGGCTTGGACAGGAGCACACTGCATTGGGTTAGGAACTGGCTGGAGGGCCGAGCCCAGAGAGTGGTGGTGAATGGTGCCACATCCGGCTGGCAGCCAGGCACCAGTGGTGTGCCCCAAGGATCAGTGCTGGGCCCCATGCTCTTTAACATCTTTATTGATGATGTGGTTGAGGGCATTGAGGCCATCATCAGTAAATTTGCGGACGGCACCAAGCTGGGGGCAGGAGTTGATCTGCTGGAGGGCAGAGAGGCTTTGCAGAGGGACCTCGACAGGCTGGACAGATGGGCAGAATCTGATGGCGTGAGATTGATCACATCCAAGTGCCGGGTTCTGCACATTGGCCACAGCAACCCCAGGCAGTGCTACAGGCTGGGGTCAGAGTGGCTGGAGAGCAGCCAGGCAGAGAGGGACCTGGGGGTATTGGTCAAATGGTAGGCTGAACATGAGCCTGCAGTGTGCCCAGGCAGCCAAGAAGGCCAATGGCATCCTGGCCTGCATCAGGAACAGTGTGGCCAGCAGGAGCAGAGAGGTCATTCTGCCCCTGTACACTGCACTGGTTAGGCCACACCTTGAGTCCTGTGTCCAGTTCTGGGCCCCTCAGTTTAGGAAGGATGTTGACTTGCTGGAACGTGTCCAGAGAAGGGCAACAAAGTTGGTGAGGGGTTTGGAAGACAAGCCCTATGAGGAGAGGCTGAGGGAGCTGAGGTTGCTTAGCCTGGAGAAGAGGAGGCTCAGGGCTGACCTTCTTGCTGTCTACAACTACCTGAAGGGAGGTTGTAGACAGGCAGAGGTTGATCTCTTCTCCCAGGCAGCCAGTACCAGAACAAGAGGACACAGTCTCAAGCTGTGCCAGGGCAGGTTTAGGCTGGATGTTAGGAAGAAGTTCTATACAGAGGGAGTGATTGCCCATTGGAATGTGCTGCCCAGGGAGGTGGTGGAGTCACCATCATTGGAGGTGTTCAGGAGGAGACTTGATGGGGTGCTTGGTGCCACGGTTTAGTTGTTTAGGTGGGTTGGATCAGTTGGTAGGTTGGACGCAATGATCTTGAAGGTCTCTTCCAACCTGGTTTATTCTATTGTATTGGAAGGTCACAATTAGGTCACCTTGGAGCCTTCTCTTCTCCAGACTGAACAGCCCAAACTCCCTCAGTCTGTCCTCATAGGAGAGGTGCTCCAGCCCTCTGATCATCCTCGTGGCCCTTCTCTGGACACCTTCCAGCACCTCCAGATCCCTCTTGGAATAGGGGCTCCAGAACTGGAGGCAGTACTCCAGGTGGGGTCTCAGCAGAGCTGAGTAGAGGGGGAGAATCACCTCCCTTGACCTGCTGGCCACACTTCTCCTGATGCAGCCCAGGATCTGATTGGCTTTCCGGGCTGCAAGTGCACATTGAGAGCTCATGTTGAGCTTCTCCTCCACCAGCACCTCCAAGTCTGTCTCCTCTGGGCTGCTCTCCAGCCAGTCCCTGCCCAGCCTGGATTTGTGCCTGGGATTGCCTCGACCCAGATGCAGGGCCCTGCCCTTGGTCTTGTTGAAGCTCATGAGGTTGGCCTGTGCCCACCTCTCCAGCCTGTCAAGGTCCCTCTGGATGGCATCCCTTCCCTCCAGCATGTCTGCTGCACCATACAGCTTGGTGTCATCAGCAAACTTGCTGAGGGTGCACTCAATGCACTGATCCCTGAGGGACTCTGCTTGTCCCTGTCCTCCCCTGGGACATGGACCCATTGACAGCCACTCTCTGGGTGTGGCCATCAAGCCAGTTCTGTATCCATCTAGTGGTCCAACTTGTATCCATCTAGTTTTGATAGCTTTGGTTTTGAAGCAATGTATAATGCAGTGTGTTTGGTTCTTTAAGAATATAAACTCCTGAGAACAAATAAGAAATTAAAATCAGGCAGACTGTTTCTACTAGCTGGAAGTGCAGAAAACCAAAGTGTATTCTAAATTTGCAGCCATACAGAGTGTCTGTTAATTTGCTAATTACGTGCCATTTTTTCTTTAGTGAAGATGATTCAGTTTTAGATTGGAAAGTTTTTTTGGTCAAGTTTTTTTGTGGGTGGCTTGTCAGTCGGTAACAGCTGTGTTCTGGGTGCTGTGAGACTATCAGTGCTTTAAAGAGAAGTCTTTAGGTGTTTTATCTCTAACAGCTGTGAACTGAATGATAAAAACAACAGAAAACAATATTTTTAGCAATTTTCCCCCTTTTAGAATAAGTTATGTATGTATAAAAGAAGGGTGGTTTTTTAATATATATATATTATTCCTCTCATTCAGATTTCATGATACACAGCTGCTCTCTGTTCAGAGTGTCCTTAGTAGTGATGAAAGTTTACTTTTGATGCTCAAGGACTGGCTCCGATGCGCTTTGCGTTTCTGTCACCACAGGGATTATCGTCCCAGGCCACTGCAGTGCTCATTGGTATTGAATGGCATCCATGAAGTCATAAACTAGAAAACTTAAGAATCTAGGGTTTGGCTGTGGTTGTATTGTGGTGGGAAGTTGCATGTGAATTTCTGTTTGTTTGTTTAAGATACCTAGTAACTGCAGCCTAAGCTTTTTGCCCTGAACTACCTCAGTTCTGGGTTCTGTATTAGCACTGGTTAGGCCACACCTTGAGTCCTGTGTCCAGTTCTGGGCCCCTCAGTTTAGGAAAGATGTTGAGTTGCTGGAACGTGTCCAGAGAAGGGCAGCAAAGCTGGGGAGGGGTTTCGAGCACAGCCCTGTGAGGGGAGGCTGAGGGAGCTGGGGTTGCTTAGCCTGGAGAAGAGGAGGCTCAGAGGAGACCTTCTTGCTGTCTACAACTACCTGAAGGGAGGCTATAGCCAGGTGAGGGTTGGTCTCTTCTCCAAGGCAAGCAGCACCAGAATAAGAGGACACAGTCTCAAGCTGCACCAGGGGAGCTTTAGACTGGATGTTAGGAAGAAATTCTTCATAGAGTGATTGCCCATTGGAATGTGCTGCCCAGGGAGGTGGTGGAGTCACCATCACTGGAGGTGTTTAGGAAGAGACTGGATGGGGTGCTTGGTGCCATGGTTTAGTTGATTAGATGGTGTTGGATGATGGGTTGGACATGATGATCTGAGAGGTCTTTTCCAACCTGGTTTATTCTATTCTGTTCGGTGTAGCATGCAGTGGATTTGTCCTCTCACCAAATTCATTCCTTTCAGAGATGATGGTAGTGATAACTGTTGTGTCTTCCCAACAGCTGCGTGTTCAGAGGCACCTGTGCATGAGGAGAGGTTTGTTCTATGGCCTCAGAGCTGGGTGCCAGGGAGGATGGCAGCTGCTCAGAGCTGGCAAAACCCCTTTATCTGCAATATCTGGAGAAAGCTCTGCAACTGGATCAGTTTTTACGACAGACATCTGCCATCTTTAACAGGAGTATATCCAGGTATCAAAACCTTTTCCATTTTCCCTTGGAATACCAAGGAAAGTCAGGCATTCTTATTATAATGCTCCTTGGCAACACCATACGAAGGATTTAGTACTGACATGTTCACTGTAAACTCTTTTCCTTCAAAGGTTTTGCACTGTGCTTCTTTTAGCTCACACTGATAATTCAGCATTTTGCCAACTCACAGATTATTGTCATGATCTTATGAAGGTCTTTCTCATAGCTGCATGGCCAAAGCTTCCTTTGCCTGCAAAATCAGGGTGAACAAGCACTAAGTTGATTTTTCAGGGCAGGGCTGTGGCCTGTAGCCACCAGTGAAATGCAAAGACTACTGCCAAATGCAAAATTTACATGCAACTGAGTTGTAGCAACGAGAAGTGGGTGATCAAGGTACATTTTTATCCCCAAACAATTCATGTCTAATTCCATCTGTGTTTTGGAGTTGTAGAGTTGCAGAACTGATAACTGCAGGGGTAATAGTTAATAGATATATTTTGTAAGTGTGTAGTAAGATCCACAGGAGGCATAGAACTATAGCGTTGTTTCTCACCTGTACACTTAGTGCTGAGGATGACAGTACTGTGCTTGATAATGGTTTCTTGCTTAGTTCATGCTTCTCTAATCAGACACCTAAAGACTGAAGGTGCAGGTTGATAGCCAGGCTGGTCAGATGATTAACTGCTTCTGAGGGGTTAACAGGAAATTAACAGCAGTGTTTCTAATGTGTTGAGTTACATCTGAATCTGTCTCAGTTATCAAAGCTTCAGACAAATGGGCACATGTGAGAAGGTTGTGTGGGTGTCTCCTCCTTTGAATATTTTCCTTTCCTTGTCACTATATATTTTCTTGCAGCGATGAAAGTGAAGATGGATTGGATGACAATCCTTTGCTGCCTCAGTCTGGGGATCCCCTGATGCAAGTTAAGGAAGAACCTCCAAACTCTTTGCTTGGAGAATCTTCTGGAGCAGGACATTCTGGGATGCTCAACACACATTCTTTGAATGGAGTACTCCAGCCAGGTAGGAAATATAGTAGGTTGAAACTCTGCTTTTTCTGGGATAAACTGGGAAAAGCATTGTTTCTAAAGGTTATTTTTTTTTCTCTCTCCAAATAGAACCAAAGTCTGAAAAAGGGAGCTTGTACAACTTTTCCAAACTGAAGAAAAGCAGAAAGTGGCTGAAGGTAAGAATATTGCAAAGAAATGCAGCTATTTGAAATCTGTTGACACCCTATAGGGAGTGATTACAGAATATTAGGAGTTGGAAGGCAACTCAAAAAAAAAATCATCTAGTCACCCCCCCTGCCAAAGCAGGATCACTGAAGAACGTCCCACAAGAGTGCATCCAGGGGGTTTTGAATGTCTGCAGAGAAGGAGACTCCACACCTCTCTGTGCAGCCTGTTGCAGTGCTCTGTCACCCTCACATTGAAAAAATGTTTCCTTATGTTCACGTGGAACTTCCTATGCTCCACCTTGTACACATTGCCTCTTGTCCTGTCATTGGACGTCACTGAGAAGAGCCTGGCTCAGTCCTCCCAATGCTTACCCTTCACATATGTCTAAACATAAGAGAGGTCACCTCTCAGTCTCCTCTTTTCTAATCTAAAGAGACCCAGCTCTCTCAGCCTTTCCTCATAAGAATAGAATAGAATAGAATAGAATAGAATTAACCAGGTTGGAAAAGACCTCAGAGATCATCAAGTCCAACCTATGACTCATCACCATCTAATCAAACCATGGCAACAAGTGCCTCATCCAGGCTCTTAGTTTCATAGTTTCAGTTAGGGTTGGAAGGGACCACAAGGGACCATAAGGAAGATGTTCCACTCATAAACATTTCTGTGGTTCTGTGCTGGACTTATTCAAGCAGTTCCCTGTCCTTCTTGGACACAATATTCCAGATGCATAATTACATCTTCTCATCTGACATAGATTGTGATGCACAAATGTATAGGCAAGCAGAGGGCAACAAGAAGATAAGTTGAGCGCTGGTCAGAGCATAATCACAAATACAATTCCCAGTTTACAGTAAGCTTGTTCTCATTTGAGTAGTTAATTTAATTTGACCACTGAGAGCTCAGAAAGCCAGTCTAATTTAAGAGCTACCTTAAATCATGGGATTGGTGCAAAAAAGGCAAACACTGAAAAAGAGCAACAAGGTGACACAGAGATGTGGTAATAGTTCATGTTGCTGAGAAATTAATTTTGCAGTGTTGTTCTGTATTAGTTTATTGTTTGCTACACTGATTTGTATGGTTTTTTTTTTGGTGGTAGCTAGGGCCAGTGTCCCATGCTGAGAAGAAAGGAATGTTGTTGAAAGAAATGTGGGGTGGTTGTTTTGGTGGAGTTTTGGTTTGGGGGGTGGTGTGGTGGTGGTGGTTTTGGGGTTTTTTTTTTGTTACTACATTAAGAAAAAAAACATTTACCAAAGCAAAAAGTATATTCTACAGAGGCTTCTCATCTTGGAAATGGAAAGAAAGAAGAGTCTGTGACAGTTGGTAAAGTCTCATACAGTATTCTTTATATAGAACACAATAGGTCTATGGTCTGTGTAGTTTCAAGCCTTCCAATTTAGATGAGCAGCAGCAGTTAAATTTCACACTGAGTATACCTTCAAAAACTTGAAGTGATTCTAGTATACTGTCCAAATTAGAATTATCTGTAATGAAATACATTAAATGGATATTTGGGACTCTGCTGGAAGTTTGTTTGTAATATGAAGGTCCAAATGAAGAGGAGAGGAGGGAGTGGAATTATGGGTTTATACCATCTTTGTGTTTTCATTGTACTGTAGCTTTTTCTAGTAAGAAGAACCAGAGTTGCCTAGAGGTTAGGCATGAGCCAAACTTTCTGTAACTGATGCAGGTGGAAATGGTGGAATAGCAAAACAAACTACAAATGGAATATGAAAGCACCTGTACCTCACAAAATGCCCTTACTGTTATCCTGGATTTTCTCACTGCTGCTTTTTTGAGACCACAGACAGATGGAAGTGGATTGTAAAGTGACTTAACTTCCACCAGAGCAGGAAATCTTCCTCCCCCAAATCACACAATGTGTATTGGATTCACTACTACACTGTGCTGTACTTCAGAAAGCTGTTGTCCCTGTGAGGTGTTTCAGAGGGAGGACACTTTGTAAATGCTAAGTATCATTCTGGGGCCAGACCCACAGCCCATTACTGACGGCTCAAGAGTGCTTTGCATAAACAAACAATTCAGTGTAGGGACTTGCAATTGTTTAAATGAATTTTTATTTTTTCTTGTTAGAGTATCCTTCTGAGTGATGACTCCAGTGACACTGATTCACCAAGTGATGAAGATGGAGAGGAGGAAGAAGAATTTTCTCTTTCAAGGGAGGAACTTCACAACATGTTGCGATTACACAAGTACAAGAAACTGCATCAAAGTAAATACAGCAAAGACAAAGAGGTAAAAAGCCACAGCATTTACATTTCCTTGATTTTTGTTCTTTTCTTTAACTGCATTGACTGTTCTCATAGTATTTTGTGGACTGGGAAATACCCTGTTGTTTGGTAGAGTTCAACAACCTATCATCATTTTCAGCCATGGGTTAATTAATTACAGGCTGAAGAGCTGTTGATGTCTTATGCTGCAAATCTATCAGTACTTCATGTAGCTGGTACTGGCACATGCATTACATACAGCTTCCACAAGGCTCTGTCCCAGTCAACAGAACAACCCCATGCAGAGCTACAGGCTGGGGTCAGAGTGGCTGGAGAGCTCCCAAACAGAGAGGGACCTGGGGGTGCTGGTTGACAGCCACCTAAACATGAGCCAGCAGTGTGCCCAGGTGGCCAAGAAGGCCAATGGCATCGTGGCCTGCATCAGGAATAGTGTGGCCAGCAGGAGCAGGGAAGTCATTGTGCCCCTGTACTCTGCATTGGTTAGGCCGCACCTTGAGTCCTGTGTCCAGTTCTGGGCCCCTCAGTTTAAGAAGGACATCGAGACACTTGAATGTGTCCAGAGAAGGGCAATAAGGCTGGGGAGAGGCCTTGAGCACAAGCCCTATGAGGAGAGGCTGAGGGAGCTGGGATTGTTTAGCCTGGAGAAGAGGAGGCTCAGGGGCAACCTCATTGCTCTTTACAACTACCTGAGAGGTGGTTGTAGCCAGGAAGGGGTTGGCCTCTTCTCTCTAGCAACCAGCACTAGAACAAGGGGACACAGTCTCAAGCTGTGCCAGGGGAAGTTTAGGCTCGAGGTGAGGAGGAAGTTCTTCACAGAGAGAGTTGTTAGCCACTGGAATGTGCTGCCCAGGGAGGTGGTGGAGTCACCATCCCTGGAGGTGTTCAAGAGGGGACTGGACGTGGCACTTGGTGCCATGGTCTTGTCATGAGGTCTGTGGTGACAGGTTGGACTTGATGATCTTTGAGGTCTCTTCCAACCTTGGAGATGCTGTGATACTGTGCTAGAATGCAAGGTTTGGCTAATACATATGAACACTGAAGTGCTGTGGGTTAAATTCTACTGCAGGTAGTAGCTGTTGTTTGGGCCTTAAACTGTTTAAACCTAAAGTAATATATTTGCATCATCATTGAGGTAGCAGGTAGTAAGGTGATGTTTGCCTCCTGAAAGGGAGTTTCTGATTTTCTTCCTTATTATTGGACAGATGACAGAGTCCAATGACATGAGTTTTAAGACATCTAAGTGCCAGGTTCTACACATTGGGCACAACAACCCCATGCAGTGCTACAGGCTGGGGTCAGAGTAGCTGGAGAGTGGCCAGGCAGAGAGGGACCTAGGGGTACTAGTTGATTGTAGTCTGAACATGAGCCTGCAGTGTGCCCAGGCAGCCAAGAAGGCAAATGGCATCCTGGCCTGCATCAGTGTGGCCAGCAGGAGCAGGGAAGTCATTCTGCCCCTGGACTCAGCACTGGTTAGGCTGCACCTCGAGTCCTGTGTCCAGTTCTGGGCCCCTCAGTGCAAGAGAGATGTTGACTTGGTCTCTTCTCTCAGACAACCACCACCGGAACAAGAGGACACAGTCTCAAGCTGTGCCAGGGGAGGTTTAGGCTGGATGTTAAGAAGTTGTTCTTCACAGAGAGAGTGATTTGCCATTGGAATGTGCTGCCCAGGGAGGTGGTGGAGTCACCATCCCTGGAGGTGTTTAGGAAGAGACTCAGAGGCACTCGATGCCATGGTTTAGTCGATTAGATGGTGTTGGATGATGGGTTGGACTCGATCTCAAAGGTCTTTTCCAACCTGGCTTATTCTAATTCTATTTCTATTCTATTCTCTTCTCTGTCTTTCTTTGAGATTTTACTTGATTACTATTTTTCTTACCTTTTTTTCTGTTTTGAATTTTCTTCTCCTATTCTCTTTCTTCCCCCTTCTCTTACAAGAAAATAGTCTGCTACACTTCTTTATCTTAGGCTGAATCCTATGATTGTTTTGATTCTAATAATGGATTTCTTTAAATTAGAAGGAATTTTGTAGAAATTGTTTTCATTGCTTTTTTTGACTTGCAGCAGAAAGGAGTCTCAGATAAAGGAAGTTATGATATTCTGCTGTCAGCATGTGTCAGCAATTAAAATTTGTCTTCTTGTTTCATATTCTTTTGAAATTTCTTTAAAAGAGTGGAGAAATATTTACCCACCCAGGTTTTTGCTACTGACCACTTCTTTCCTTTAAGGTCTACACCAAGAGTGTGTTAGCTTCTGGAAATATTTCATAACCACAGATGTTCATACACCCAATTTTATACAGGTGATAACTTTTGCTAGGTTTTACACTAGTATTTATTTCCATACAAGTAAGACATAGAAGTCAGTGGAAATGACCAGGAATTGTCAGATCAGTAGTACACAGTTATGAGGGAGGGAAGGAATCATCTGACCAGATAAGTTTGATAATGCTGATGTGCTCACCTTCCAAAGTTCTTTTATTTACTTAATTATGTGCTTAGATTTTACATAGTTAATATACTGCCTCTAGTTTGCCTCTGTATATATAAGATATGTATAATTGTTTAATGTTTAATGGCATAGTGCTTGGAATGTACTGCCAGGTTTCATAATTTGGGGGGGAAGTGCTGAGTCAGCTGTATTTTTGTTTGACAATCTGAACATTCAAGTTCTTTGTTCTTGTGGAAATTTTTTAAGTGCCTTTTATCTAAATCTACATTTCTCACATCCTTTGGAGTGATGAAGTAGAGCATGTATGTAATTTGGCAATGCAAGCAAAACAAATAGGAGGCCCCTAATTGGATCTCTTCATGTTATGTGCTGTCTAGCTGGGCAGCATCTGTATGGAGAAGATGGAGCAGTATGTTTTGAAAGTGTAAACTGCAGTGCCCACTCTTCCTGTCTTAAGAACTGGGTGGGCTTGGCTCCCTGTGTAGAACCTGAAGGCTGTCCCTGAGAGCAGTGCTTTCACTTTGGACATTGAATAAGAATGTTAAATATGGAAGGGTGCATGTTTCTGATAGTTTCATAGTTTCAGTTAGGGTTGGAAGGGACCACAAGGATCATCTAGTTCCAACCCCCCTGCCATGGGCAGGGACACTCTACACTAGATCAGGCTGGCCAGAGCCCCATCCAGCCTGGTCTTAAACACCTCCAGGGACGGGGCCTCAACCACCTCCCTGAACAACCCATTCCAGGGCTTCACCACCCTCTGATCAAGATCTGAAGTTATTTACCTGCTGTCTCTGTTATCTACTGTATCTGTTTTCCATTACTGTGCTCATTTACTTCTACTTCAGTTGCAGCAATATCAGTACTACAGTGCAGGACTGCTGTCTACACATGATCCTTACTACGAGCAGCAGCGCCACCTGCTAGGCCCCAAGAAAAAGAAGTTTAAAGAGGAGAAAAAATTAAAAGGTAAAGTCAGTAGCCTTGTGTTTTTACATGGCTGCAGTGATTAAACTTCTTACCTATGTTACTTCCTTTGAATAAACAGAAATGTTCAAAGTTTCCTGGGTTTTGCAGGGAAATGCCTGTTCTGAGAAACAAAAAACTGGGGAAAACACTGTGCTTCATCTTCTGGCTTTTAGAAAGTTAGGGTGATAAAAAGGACTGTGAATTGGGAGTTCATGGCTTTAGATTTTCTTTGTGCACCTCTGAATCTAGAATGAAAGAGTTAATGCAGTAAATGCCTTGTATGATTGTTTATTGCTTTGTGTGTCGTGTTCCGTTTACTCAGAGTTATTTGTAAGCATGACAGTTCCTGAGAAATGCAAGAACTTCTCCAATTCCTGATGCAGTTATTCCTGGTAGTTCAAGTGAACAAGAAGTGATAGGGAGAGTATTATGGAAATCAGAAAGAGCTCAGAATTGGACCAGGGAAGTCATTCTGCCCCTCTGCTCAGCACTGGTTAGGCCACACCTTGAGTTCTGTGTCAAGCTTTGGGCCCCTCAATGCAAGAGAGATGTCGAGTTGCTTGAACGTGCCCAGAGAAGGGCAACAAAGGTGCTGAGGGGTCTGGAGCACAAGCCCTGTGAAGAGCGGCTGAGGGAGCTGGGGTTGCTTAGCCTGGAGAAGAGGAGGCTCAGGGGAGACCTTATTGCTCTCTACACTACCTAAAGGGAAGTTGTAGCCAGGTGGGGGTTGGTCTCTTCTCCCAGGCAACCAGTGACAGAACAAGAAGACACAGCCTCAAGTTGCGCCAGGGGAGGCTTAGGCTGGATGTTAGGAAGAAGTTCTTCATAGAAAGAGTGATTGGCCATTGGGATGTGCTGCCCAGGGAGGTGGTGGTGTCATTGTCCCTGGAAATGTTTAAAATAAGACTGGATGAGGCACTTGGTGCCATGGTTTAGTTGATTAGATGGTGTTGGGTGCTAGCTTGGACTCGATCTCAAAGGTCTTTTGCAAACTGGGTGATTCTGTGATGTCCAATGTAAGTTAAAATAGAGTTAATTCTGTGACCTCAGCTGGAGTTTCTCAGATGCATGTTTGCCAGGAAGTGCAGTTTCCTTTCTTGACTGAGTTGGCAGCAGCTGTAAATCTGTAAGGAAGCAGGAAGAGAAGGCTATGAACTGTCAGTGTAAGGTGAATCCTCTCTAGTGCAAGTACTTAAGTTTGAGCTGTGTTTTAAGGGGGCTATTTTGGGCTTCCTTCCTATCTTTCTGTAAGTTCCTTTATCTGTATGTTTTTTTTTCTCCCCTAATCTTGCAGCATGCATGATTTTTGCATATTCACAAAAAATATTTTTAGTATCTGATACCAGTATCAGTTTCCTCTGAAAGTTGGTATCTGGAATACATGATAACATCCCCATCTCTTTGAACTGCTGAGAAGTTTGATTTGAGACGTAACTTACCAAAGGCTGATGTTACTACCTCTAAATATTTTACCTCTACATGCCTTTAAGTAGAATTTTACCACAAAGCAAGAACCATTGCATCAGGTCCCAGATATTTTAAGTCCTAAGGCATGTTTACCTGAGTGGAAAAATTGCATTTCACCTTTTTATTATTTAAGCAGGAAGATTTATTTTCCATGAGAAAGTAAAGAGGAAGTGTCTCACGGTAAATGGATGGTGCCAGGATTGGCCAACGTGGATGGGTTTTCTGTTGGTTCCACACATAAATTGACTAAGATAGTTTACTCAGGAAAGATACCTGACTAACTGCATCCCAAACCCCAGAAAAATAAATTGCTCTTCATGATCACTGTTGCCATGCAGGCAAGTTGAAAAAAGTAAAGAAAAAGAGGAGACGGGATGAAGAACTCTCTTCGGAGGAGTCACCACGGCGCCACCATCACCAGACCAAAGTTTTTGCCAAGTTTTCTCATGACACACCACCCCCTGGGTCCAAAAAAAAGCATTTGACTATTGAGCAGCTTAATGCACGTCGGCGGAAAGTGTGGCTTAGCATCGTTAAAAAGGAGTTGCCAAAGGTGAGCTTGGCTAATGGTTCTGTGATGGTAGCAAGAAAGTGAAGTAGAAAATTAACTCAGTGGGGAGGTGACACTTGGAAAACCAGAGTGAAGCAATACTTGGTTGTGGTAGTCATTGATAACCAAACTGATACTCTGTAATCAGAACGTATTTTGAGTTTCTCAGTGACCAGTGATAGCCAAGTGGATCGTGTGTGTTTCACCACTGCTTTCGTTTGGCTAGGCAACCTTTTTCCACGAGTAAACTCTAGCAGGTACTCCTACTGCTGCACAGAATAGCAGTGTAGAGCAAACCAGTATCTAGATTTTACATGAAGTTCAGGAAGGGAATGTTTCAGTCATTGCAGCACATGTGGTTTGTGAAACTTATTTCGGAACAGTCCAGGGAAAAGTGATTGTATCATTTGTAGGGTGAGCTTCAGGCACATTGCAAACAGAAAGCTGGGTTCAGTGTTGCTAATTTTTGAAGTGTGACTAGACATGGACATTACAACCTGCTTCTTGGAGTTCATAGTTAACAGACTTTGAATTCTGGAAAGTGGGCTATAAGTCATGGTTGTGTCATAAAGGATGATCTTACAAGGCAGGCAAAGGATATGTGCAGTGTGATAGACCTTACTATTTTTCATAATACTGATTATGATCCCATGAAGTACATGGAGTTGCACTGTCTTTGGGAACAGTGGAAATTTTTCTTTACTTCAGTGATGAGTGGACTAGGAGAACCCTTCTTTGCAATAGTAGTTTGAAGAAACAATCCTGAAAAAGGAGGGGTTTTTACCTTCTTCCTTCAGGAGCTGAAATGCATTCATGCATGCTTTCAATAATTAAGGATGAAAAGCTGTTTCAGTCAGAGATACAGTAACTGTACCTAATTACACAGTACTGTGCATGGCTGAAGTTGGCATGTGTGTCTGCTGCTCCTTTAAAATACTAACTTTAAGGTGGCATTCTTTTCTAGGCATACAAACAAAAAGCCTCAGCACGCAACCTTTTCCTAACCAACAGCAAAAAGGTAAGTCTTGTTTCGCTTCATTACTTTTACTGGGTGCAATAAGCAGACTGTAGCCTCCTTATGTGTTCTTACACCACTGACTGTACTTGCAGGGCAATGTGAAGGAGAAAACGCTGTATGGAAGTAATTTGTCATTTAGTATAAGGCTTTTCTGGGGGTTGTTGTGTCATTTGGGTGTGTTTTATAACCAAAGGATGAAATGAACAAAGTGAATTTCTTTCACAAGATCTTTTGGCTTTCATAAGATACAGTAAATTAATAACTTTGATGTACTTTGGTGCACTTTGGCTTTTGAACTGCCTATCTATCCAGTGGCTAAAATTTG
Source organism: Colaptes auratus (assembly GCA_015227895.2). Classification (NCBI taxonomy): domain Eukaryota; kingdom Metazoa; phylum Chordata; class Aves; order Piciformes; family Picidae; genus Colaptes; species Colaptes auratus. Next base: position 6,248,295 of record CM037646.1, on the reverse strand, counting down.
CTGGTTTAAGCGTTCTTGTTTAAATCAAAGGGGCTCTTGGAGTATTAAATGTGTTAATTTACATAAATATATATAGGAGCTGAGACTAAAAATAGAACAATTTTCTGCTTAAGTGGTTGCAAAAGGAATTTATCTCCTCATTAGAGTCTTCTCTGAGAAGTGTCATTGTTCCTGCCTGGAAGGCTTTACTTTAGGAACACTAGGTGATGGCTTCCTGGCATTTGTCAAGTGTCTAAGACACTCAAGTGTCTGATTCATTTCTATGGCTAATGAAAAGGTAATCAAGTGTATGTCAGAGATGAAGCTATAGGAAATGTTCTGTTCTGTATATGCATTATCAAGAAAGGGAGCACTTTCTGTGTCAGGGATACAGGAAGGACCTCTGTGTGTGTGTTTCAGAAACTTTGCTGTAGGTAGGTTCTTCCCTGTGGTCCTCACTAGCTACCAGAGGATGGATTTCTTTGTGATGTCTGGGCATGCTGACTGTGGTTATTCTATTTGTAGGTATCACAAACTGCCTTTTAGCAAGTTAATGATGCAGAAGACTTGGAGGCTTTGAAATTCCACTTTCCCCCCTCTTTATTTTCATTTTGTTTGATCATTTGAAATCTGTGCTAGAATTGCTGATGTGCTAATTTTAGCGGAAGCAAAAAACCTGTCAGAAACATCAGACTCAGCAATTTTGACTGTTGCAACAATGGCATTGACTTAGTTATACTAGAATGGAAAAGGACATTGTATTATGCTTCTTCATGGCATGACAGGAAAATTGTGGGATACTTCCACCACTGGAAAGGGCTTCTGTTCCACCAACACTGCTACTGCAGCAGCCTCATTAAAGCAATGAGAAAAGAACCACAGAAAAGTATCTGGAATAGTTGAGTCAGAGTTGCAAGCAGGCCTTGATCTCTGATCTCCTGAATCTCCTTCAAGGACTTACTAGATCTTTGTACCATGCTGAAACTCATCAGGTTCTTCACCTTCTCAGGAGGTTTTTCAAAGTTCATGTTCTCTCATGCCGTTTCAGAAGTGTTACTGATGAGTAAAGTATCACAGGTATTTCCTCTTCTGGAGGAGCTTGGATGAGGCCTTGAGCAACCTGATCTAGGGGAAGGTGGCCTTGCCCGTGGCAGGGGATTGGAACTACAAGGTCCCTTCCAACTTAAACCATTCTATGAGTCAGACACGGCTCTCTTTAAATGTGCTGTTGTTTATTGCTGGCTTTCTTTGAAATCTGCCCATTCTACCACTGTTTGCAAAACCTGATTTCCCTGTAGCTTGCCCACCAGTGCATGAGGGAGGTACGTCGAGCTGCTATCCAGGCCCAGAAGAACTGTAAGGAAACTCTGCCACGGGCACGTCGGCTCACCAAGGAGATGCTGCTCTACTGGAAAAAGTATGAAAAGGTGGAGAAAGAGCATCGCAAGCGAGCGGAGAAAGAGGCTCTGGAGCAACGCAAGCTGGATGAGGAGATGAGAGAGGTACAGCAAAACCAGCAGATTGCTGATAATTCATCTGTGGAGGAGTCGTAGAAGTGACTGGATGAGCTGAGTTTTAAATCCAGGCTTTGAAAGTCTACTTGTGCTGTTTCAGCAGTATTGCTCATGTTCCTTCTGCTATTGTAACATTCTTTACGTAGCTCTTCTAATGTTAGCTAGAGGTAATAAAAATAAGCCTTTGAACTGCATAAAACCGTTACAAGTGAGCGAGAGGGAGGAAGGGATTAGAGGAGCAGCATGGCTCACAGGCATGCATAGCTCAGGGATGGGTTTACATCATTCTGGGTCAAGGCACCTTTTCATTCGTAGATTTCTTTATTTTTCCCTTCTGGTTTTTTCCCCTGCTGCAAACTGGTACAGTAATTTATATATGGGGCACAAAATCGTTCTGTGATTGCTTTTTTTGTTGGCCAAGTAACAGCTTCATGGACTCCCTTACAGAGCAATAGGGGTTGAATTTAAGGAAAGGCTTGCATGCCAAAGCTCAGCTCTCTAGTGGGTTTATGGCTGGGGCCTTACATGTGGGGTGATGAGCTAAGGCTGGCTCTTTCAAAATGCCTGATGTTTAGTTTGATGCTTAAATTATGCTTTTATTTGAATGTGCTGCCCAGGGAGGTGGTGGAGTCACCATCCCTGGAGGTGTTTAGGAAGAGACTGGATGGGGTGCTTGGTGCCATGGGTTAGTTGATTAGATGGTGTTGGGTTGGACTCGATGATCTCAAAGGTCTTTTCCAACCTGGTTAATTCTACTCTATTTATTGTGTTCCTATCATATTTGTAAGCATTTTTTAAGCTTTCAATTGACTTAAGGTTAATAGACAGCTTTTAAACTGTAGCATTTTTTAACCTAAGAGTGAACAGGGTTTCTGCAGTGTCTTGCTGAACTCTGAACGATGACTGTTACAGCTGTGTTACCTAGTGACTGATTTCACATGTTCTACCATAATTGTCTTCACTAGTAAATAACAGAATCAATAAGGATGGAAAAGACCTCAGAGATCTTGAAGTCCAACCCAACACCTCATGACTAACTAAACCATGGCTCCAAGTATCACAGTATCACTAAGGTTGGAAGAGACCTCGAAGATCATTGAGTCCAACCTGTCACCACAGCCCCCATGACTAGACCATGGCACCAAGTGCCACGTCAATCCCCTCTTGAACACCTCCAGGGATGGTGACTCCACCACCTCCCTGGGCAGCACATTCCAATGGCAAATGACTCTCAGTGAAGAACTTCCTCCTCACCTTGAGCCTAAACTTCCCCTGGTGCAGCTTGAGACTGTGTCCCCTTGTTCTGGTGCTGGTTGCTAGAGAGAAGAGGCCAACCCCCTCCTGGCTACAACCACCCTTCAGGTAGTTGTAGAGAGCAATGAGGTCTCCCCTGAGCCTCCTCTTCTCCAGGCTAAACAATCCCAGCTCCCTCAGCCTTTCCTCACAGGGCTTGTGCTCAAGGCCTCTCCCCAGCCTTGTTGCCCTTCTCTGGACACGTTTAAGTGTCTTGATGTCCTTCTTAAACTGAGGGGCCCAGAACTGGACACAGGACTCGAGGTGTGGCCACATCAGGTGCCATGTCCAATCCTTTTTTGAACACCTCCAGGGACAGTGACTCTACCACCTCCCTGGGCTGCACATTCCAATGGCCAATAACTCTTTCTGTGAAGAACCTTCCCCTCACCTTGAGCCTAAACTTCCCCTGGCACAGCTTGAGACTGTGTCCTCTTGTTCTGGTGCTGGTTGCCTGGGAATATAACCAAATGCTGGAGAGAGGCTATCTTGAGAGCACTCTTTTAACTTCAGTTTTTTTTGGGTATTGTTTTTTTTCCTTTTGATCCAGACAAGTCCAGTCCTGTTTATTTTTGTCAGTCTTTTAAATTTTCTTTTATTACCTTATGGTGTTCTTGGCCATGATTACAGAATTGAAAAGAACTTTTCATTTACAACAATCTTGTACTTTATTATACGTGTTTATGGTGGTGGCCAGTGTTTCTATGTCCATATTCAAGCATTTTAGTGTCAGTTAGATAATTTAGTCAACTTTATATTACTAGATTAAGATTTTTTTTGTGTTTAATGATATTTTAAACAGTGAACTTTTTTTCCCCCCCCCCTTCCTCTGCTGTTTTGTAAATGCTCTCCTTTTAGGCTAAGAGACAGCAGCGAAAGCTGAACTTCCTGATCACACAAACTGAACTCTATGCCCATTTTATGAGCCGCAAACGAGATATCGGGCACGATGGGATCCAGGAGGAGATCCTGCGCAAACTGGAAGACAACTCTACCCAAAGGCAGATTGACATTGGTGGAGGAGTAGTGGTCAACATCACCCAAGAAGATTATGGTAAGTGGTTCATCAGCTATCCTTCCCACGAGCTCGTTTGAAATTCACTACTCTCTGCACATTATCCTGCGAACTGCAGAATCTCAGGCACAAAATCCTCCTCTGTAAGAAGCACTATTTGTAATTACTGGAGCTTGTCCATGGTTGATGCTGCACAGCTCTAACGTGGAAATGTTGTTTTTCAGATAGTAACTATTACAAGGCCCAAGCTCTGAAGAATGCTGAGGATGCTTACCAGATTCATCAGGCCCGGGTATGTGTTTTTTTGATCCACCAAGTAGAAAAGAAAGAGCAATGGGTAAAGGCCACAGAACCAGGGTCTTTTGTAGCAGCCATCTCACAGAATCACAGAATGTTAGGAGCTGGAAGGGACCTCAAAAGATCATGCAGTTCAACTCCCCTGCAGAGCAGGGTCATTTATACCAAATCACACAGGAACACATCCAGGCAGGTTTTGAGTACCTCCAGAGAGGGAAGGTACTTCACAACCCCCCTGGGCAGCCTGTTCCAGTATCAAGCAAGTTTGTTAAATCCTGGGGATCAGATCTGAATTTCATTCCATTACAGTCTGTTTTTCTACCTGTTTGGCACAGAAAGTGGCAAAGTCTTGGACTATAGAAACAGGCTTATTTTCTATTAGTTCTAGCAGACATCCCATGTCTTAATGTGAAGGGAGGTTGTAGCCAGGTGGGAGTTGGTCTCCTCTCTCAGACAGCCTGTGTCAGAACGAGGGACACAGCCTGCACCAGGGGAGGTTTAGGCTGGATGTTAGGAAGAAATTTTCACAGAAAGAGAGATTGGCCATTGGAATGGGCTGCCCAGGGAGGTGGTGGAGTCACCATCACTGGAAGTATCCCTTCCAGTATCTGAAGGGGGCCTACAAGAAGGCTGGGGAGGGACTTCTCAGGTTATCAGGTAGTGATAGGACTAGGGGGAATGGAATGAAGCTGGAGGTGGGCAGATTCAGGCTGGACGTGAGGAGGAAGTTCTTCACCATGAGAGTGGTGAAGCCCTGGAATGGGTTGTCCAGGGAGGTGGTTGAGGCCCCATCCCTTGAGGTGTTTAAGCCCAGGCTGGATGAGGCTCTGGCCAGCCTGATGTAGTGTGGGGTGTCCCTGCCCATGGCAGGGGGGTTGGAACTAGCTGATCCTTGTGGTCCCTTCCAACCCTGACTGATTCTATGATTCTAAGTGTTTAAAAAGAGACTGGATGAGGCACTTGGTGCCATGGTTTAGTTGATTAGATGGTGTTGGGTGATAGGTTGGACTCAATGATCTCCAAGGTCTTTTCCGACCTGGTCAATTCTGTGTTCTATTCTGTATTCTTTACGATTCTGTAATGAATTAGTATGTTCAGTCATCTTATACTTATTTTCCCCTTCCCTTCTAGACCAGATCATTTGATGAAGATGCAAAGGAGAGCCGGGCAGCCGCTTTAAGGGCTGCTAACAAGTCTGGTACTGGCTTTGGAGAGAGCTACAGTTTAGCAAATCCATCTATCCGGGCAGGAGAAGATATTCCCCAGCCTACTATTTTCAATGGGAAACTGAAAGGTTACCAACTGAAAGGCATGAATTGGCTAGCCAACCTATATGAGCAGGTACCTTTGTACATCTTGCAGATTTTTAAATCTTCTAGGATTATTTAAGTCTTTAGAGTAGAGTTGATGTAACTTTCTTTTTTCCCAACTTTAAAAACAGACCATGTATACTGAATCTATAATGCCTTTAGAAGCAAGGAAGATGCTGTGTAAGCCACTTAACAGTGTTCTTGATTATTTGGGAAATAATGCCTTTGAATAGAGCACTAAATTAAAGATTCTGTATCTGAATGTTTATACAACTGCTTATGACTCAGATTACACACTGAGGAAGCTTTATGCTGCTCAGAGCTGCCTGCTGAGTCAGGCTTTGGTCAGCTGGTAACCCACAGGCAGCCTTATCCTTGGGTGTGTACCCAGATGACAGTGTGATCACAGAGTGCAGACAGGCTGGGGAAAAAAAGCCAGCCTGAGAAATGAGTGAAAGTGCAGTTGTGTTAGATTATCTCTTAATAGGAAACATAATAGACAATAAGTTGTTTCAGAGTTGTTACACAAGGGTTATTCTCCCTAAATTTATTGTCAACTGTTCTGCTAGCCCTGTATGGATTTTCAAGTACTAAGGAGAAAGGTGTTGGTTTATGGATCTCTTGCAGGGCATCAATGGAATCCTGGCAGATGAAATGGGTCTGGGTAAAACAGTACAAAGTATTGCTCTGCTTGCACATCTGGCTGAGGTAGGTGGATTATAGCTCATTCCTGGTCAGTATGCCTGATAGAAGATGCATACATCTCACATGTTTGAAATGAATTCTAGATTATAAAGGTTAAATGTCTTGGAAGGCATTTTACCGATGGCATTTCCCTTTGAAAAGGTATGCATGAGTATGTCTATATAAAAATGGAATGTTCATGTATTCACAGTAGTATTTTTTTCATTTAGCCATGTTCACTGACTTGCACAAATCAGAAAGACTTGTAGGGAATGAGGCCCAAATACTGAGCTTCATGGCAAACAGGGTTGCTTTCCGTATTTGTGGAATTTTTCAGGAGGCATAATTATTCTTCTTTGCCAGGGCACACAAACAAAACAGAAACAGCAACAAGAGCTAAAAAATAAAATAAAATTGATTGGCATCCAGTCACCTGCTTTAAGTAGGAGATGTTAACCAAGCAATACTTAGAGCAGAATTAGCTTCAGTGGAGACCAAATGACAATTACATGCAGTTTATGTTCCTTTTGACACCAGTTCCCTGCCACTATCAGCCACAATAGTGGAAGAGCATGCACAGCCAAAGGCTCTTGGGGCTCACCTGTATAGAAGAGATAACAGATAGCCTTGTCTCCCTGGTGCACTGCAACTGGGGATTTTTGGAAGCATACACAGGGCTTTTACTTCTTCTGGTTCTCCCTTGTGCAGGCCAGCTTGTAACCACCAGTACAGTAATGACCCAACTTCATTGTTCACCATAGGGCTTTCTAATGTCACATGGTGGAATAAAGCTTGCCAGTGCCACCCTAGTTCTTTCCCTCTCCAGAATGACACCAGGGGCTGTTGGTAATGTGATGGTGGCGACTCTCAGAAACAAAGGGTGAGCCAGATTTAAACAGGGGTGGTTGTTGTTACAAAATAAATATCAGTTAAACATTGGATCTGCTCTGTTTGATTCTGTGTCACCCTGCTGTGCTGGGAGAAAGTTTAGTTACCTTGCATGTAGTTCCCTCTCTTAGGTAGCCACCATCATTTTGTAGCTGTAAAGCTGTGTCAAATTGTCTCTGTCCCTTCTCTCCAATTGATTTGACTACCTTTTTTTTTATGTCTGTATTCCAGAGAGAGAACATCTGGGGACCATTTTTAATTATTTCACCTGCCTCTACTTTAAACAACTGGCACCAGGAGTTTGCCAGATTTGTACCTAAGTTTAAGGTAATAAGCATGTGCAAGAAAGTACTTTCTGTTTCCTCACAAGCAAATTGGTTTGTTCTCTTGAGTTCTTTGCCACACCTGGATGATTAATTACCTTGGGAGTTGAAAGTCTATAATGGTCTTGAGTGTTTTTTCCCTCTGTTGTTTTTTATGGAGTGTTCATGATGTAGTGTTTAAAATATGTTTATACTTGAATCATGATTTTCCTTTTGCAGCAGCCTTCTCAGTGAGGAATTGAAGCAGGGTGAGAGTGGATGTTCATTTCTAGTGTGTGGGCCTGACAGCAAATACACGAACAGTATTTCAGTCTTAAGTACTGTCTTTAGGGTTAGAGCAGTGGTCCCAGTCATTCTTAGCAATTTGGGTAAGGTAAAGATTTCATGTGAACAAAACTGAACTCTAAACAGATTAGAGGGAGAGAGAATGCAGTTGTTGTTGCAGAAACAAAGAAGAGTCATAGGCATACAACCAGTAATCAGTAGAAAGAAGGAAAGTGAGGCACAAATAGATAAGAACAAAAAGATTAGAAGAAAATAAATGGAGTTCTTCAGTCACATTGTGAATGTGCAAACACAGTAAGGTAGGAAGCAAGGAATGAACAGCTGGTTAAAAATAAGCTCCTTACCTACTCCCCAGTGGAAAACATTGGAGGGTTGCAAAGGAAGATTTGAAAAGAATGTGTGCTGCTGAAGTGTTGGAATTAATGTTGAACAAAAGTGTCAGAAGCTTGCAGTTACATCTGCAAAGAAGAATAAACTGTAGCTCAAATATTTGAGTCTTTGATATTGAAATATTGAATCTTTGATATGGAGAGACCTTCACAGAATCAACCAGGTTGGAAAAGACCTCAGAGGTCACCAAGTCCAGCCTATTACCTAATAACTAACACTTCATGACAACTAAACCATGGCTCCAAGTGCCACTTCCAATCTTTTTTTGAACACCTCCAGGTACAGTGACTCCACTACTGCCCTGGGCAGCACATTCCAGTGGCCAATTACTCTTTCTCAGGTTCTTCAAAACACCTGTTTTTCTCTTTTACAGAGAGCAAATGCGAGCACTGATAGACACCTAGTTACAAGTAATCAGTATGCCAATAATATCCAGGCTAATTGTTTCAATGCCTTGCTATTTAAGAAGTTGGAGGAAAAGATTTAGAAGTATAGCTTTACGGTTTGACTTTCTTGATCTGGAGTAGGGCAGTATTAAAAGACTTAGCTTTTACCAAATAGCTTGTTCTGCAGATCTCTTCAAAGACTGTATGGTGGTTACAGTGGTGTATAGTTCAAGGTATCTGTGTGAGGAGACATTGTGCTAGAACACAGTTTAAGTGGCTTATTTTGGAGGGATAAATTTGGATTGCTGAAGCTTCAGTGACAGTGATGAAGAAATAGAAATGCTGAAGTCAGTGAGGAGCTGCTTTAAAAAAACATGTAAATGGATTCTCTTTAGATTTGTATAGTCTAAAACAGTAAGGGCCCTGGGTAAAAAAAACCTGGCATAGAAAACAGAGTAGTTGGCCATTCTGCCATCTCACTCTCTGCTATTTCTTTGAATTTGTTCATTGTATAGAATAGGTGAGCAACTTTTTATACTTTCTCCTCATGCATTAAACAAAATACTTCAAGAATGCAATCAGGATCTTTGTGAGATCATTTTCCCTCTTTGGGTTCTAGAAAAAGAATAATCTGTTTCTGTCATTCTTTATAGACTTCATTGCATAATAATTTTTACCTCATCTATAGAACATGTTTTAAAAAGTTTTCTAGACTTAAAACTGTAAGGTGTTTACAACTTGAGTCAGTCTGTTTCAACCAGTTTTCTGTTCATGCTTGTGAGCATACAGAAATTTGTAGTGATGCCTGCAGCACCTTGGCAGAACATGTAATAGACTGGAATAGAATAGAATAGAATTAACCAGGTTGGAAAAGATCTTTGAGATCATCAAGTCCAACCTATCACCCAACACCATCTAATCAACTAAACCACAGCACCAAGCGCCCCATCCAGTCTCTTCCTAAACATCTCCAGTGATTGTGAGTCCACCACCTCCCTGGGCAGCCCATTCACACAGTATCATTAAGGTTGGAAGACACCTCAAAGATCATGGAGTCCAACCTGTCACCACAGAGCTCATGACTAGACCATGACACCAAGTGCCACATCCAATCCCCTCTTGAACACCTCCAGGGACGGTGACTCCACCACCTCCCTGGGCAGCCCATTCCAATGACGAATGACTCTCTTAGTGAAGAACTTTCTCCTCACCTCCAGCCTAAACTTCCCCTGGTGCAGCTTGAGACTGTGTCCCCTTGTTCTGGTGCTGGTTGCCTGGGAGAAGAGATCAACCCCCTCCTGGCTACAACCACCCTTCAGGTAGTTGTAGAGAGCTATAAGGTCTCCCCTGAGCCTCCTCTTCTCCAGGCTAAACAATCCCAGCTCCCTCAGCCTTTCCTCATAGGGCTTGTGCTCAAGGCCTCTCCCCAGCCTTGTTGCCCTTCTCTGGACACTCATTCTATCTAAAAGGTTGATCACTTTTTGGTTAGTCTGATGGTTCTTACTTGGGTCCTTATTTCAGAACTGTTGGAAGAATAGTCAAATAAAGACACTTTGAAATTTGGAGTTTGCCAGCTGAAGGGTATCGATTCTAAAAGGCTTTTCACCGCCTCAGCAGCCAGCGTTCCTCATTGTCTTGGTTGGATGTAGTCTTTCCGTCGGTCAGCAGATGGCAGCACACCATTATTAACCAGTAACTGGTGTCGATGCCGGCGAAGATCTCCTCCGAGCATTAACTTTGTTAATGGATTAACAGATTTCTCTGGCAGTAGTGCTAAATATATTGTGTTAAATATATTGAGACCAGGTGTTTTAACTTTATCTCGTATTTTTGGGGATAGCTACCACTGGGACCAGAGGGAACCCTGAGCAGGAGAGCAAGCCCACTAAGGTGAACTGTAGCAGCTGAGAGCAGCCCTCCTTCTGCTATAAGCAAAGTCTCATTTTCACGTCTAGAAAAACCCGACCAGCAGATGTAACGTGCTGCTGGGTGTTTTGAGATTTCTCAGCATAGAATAGAATAGAACTAACCAGGTTGGAAAAGACCTTTGAGATCGAGTCCAACCTATCACCCAACATCATCTAATCAACTAAACCATGGCACCAAGCACCCCATCCAGGCTCTTCCTAAACACCTCCAGTGATGGTGACTCCACCACCTCCCTGGGCAGCCCATTCCAATGACCAGTCACTCTCTCTGTGAAGAACTTTCTCCTCACCTCCAGCCTAAACCTCCCCTGGCACAGCTTGAGACTGTGTCCTCTTGTTCTGGTGCTGGCTGCCCAGGAGAAGAGACCACCCCCCACCTGGCTACAACCTCTCTTCTAGTTCTTGTATTGGGCATATGTTGATTGGTTTGCCTGGACTGTTCTAAGTATTTTCAAGTGCTTTCTGACTTCTCTCTGTGTAAAGGAAGTTGCTTTGGAGAAAGAGTTTTATCTTTGCGTGGTATAAAAACTCCAGAGCAGCTGCCCTTATTTGACAACAACGTCTTTCTATTTTGTACTGTTCCAGGTGCTACCTTATTGGGGAAATCCCCATGATAGAAAGGTCATCAGGAAGTTCTGGAGTCAGGTAATACTGTCTTTGCTATTTGTGCAGAGTGAACCAGCAACTGTTACTACACCCCACCAAGCTAAATGATCTGTGGGTAGAGAGTTCTGTTTCCTCATCTACGTAGCAATGTTTTCATTAAGGTAATGAAGCAGAAGTCTTCTTCTGTGCCAGAGAGCAATTCAGTACTGGGCAGTTTGGAGTTCAGCTGAAGAAACTAAAGCTCTGTAAATAAAGCAGGAAGTTTCAGTGTCAAGTACTCTTGATTCTATTTGAGTAGCCTCACTGAGGATGCCCAAGGCTAGCATCCCTGCAGGCCTGTCAGACTGTTCCTGATTTAACAACGGTATTTTGTAGGGTTCAGTGCCTGGGTCATGTCTGACATGTTAAGAAGCAACTGAAATTGTTCAGGGACTAATGGGCTGAAGTCCAGACCAACCAGTTGAATAAACATGCTGTAATTTAAAGAGTCATCTGGGGAAAAATGCAGTAATAATGAGCAAAGGTTATGAAACAGACTGAAAGTGCAGTATACACAGGGGAGCTTTTCCCAGTGTACTTACATTATATGGACATTTGTTTCTTATCTTCTGGTTATAGAAGACATTGTATACTCAGGATGCTCCTTTTCACGTGGTGATTACCAGTTACCAGCTCGTAGTACAGGATGTGAAGTATTTCCAGCGAGTCAAGTGGCAGTATATGGTGCTGGATGAAGCACAAGCACTGAAGAGTAGCTCCAGGTAATAAGTTAACTGGAAACAAAATCTTCCCTCTGTATGAACCACCTGAAGTAACGTTAAGAAAACATCAAGACTGTACAGATTGATGGAAGTTCAAATGACCACATAAGATCCTTTAAGTGTCTTAGTTAAGTGTTTGTATAGCTCTGTGCCGCTGGATTGATCCTCTAGTTTCTTTGCATTTAAATTCTCCTTCTCAAAATAAGTAAAATCTAAGTAGAGCAGCTGTGGAGCAGAAACATGCACAGAATACCAGACAGTTAATGCAATGTGAAATGCTGTTCACTTTCTGTCCTCAACAGAATTCTGCCTAGCGAACATTCTGTAGTCCCTAGTGGGCATTGCTTATATTGGCTCCATTAAATGCATTGATCCCTTCTTCAGTGGCACTTCCAGACACCAAGGAAGGCCAGAGCCCCATGAACACCATTGGCTGCAGTAAAGCCCAATCTTTGCCATTAGATGCTGTGCCAGAAGGTTGTGTGTTTGTTTCCAAGTAATGGATTTGTCCATCGTTTACTTGTGTAATTGCTTTCCCATAACCTTTGTCCAAGTTGCCACTGTACACAGTAAGCTGAAGACTGCTTTAGATGCAGCCTCATTCTGACCAGTCTGTCTCTTCAGCATTCTTTGGAAACTGAGAGGGTTGTACTGCACAACTCAGAACTCCTGCCACGGTGGCCCATATGTTTAGTGTTGTGAAGCCTGAAAAATGCATGACATTCTGATTCACCATGGGTCTGGGAATGTAATTATTCTCATAATCAAGTCATATAATGAGAATTATTATTTGGAGTTAAAAAAATAATAAAAAGATGATTAGGAAAAAAGTTGACTAAATGATGAAAGTTTCTTTGTCATTTCTAAAAGGTTCCTTCTTCCTGTAATTGTCTTTTGAAAGACTGGGGAATAGCTGTAATAGTTTCACCCAGTGAGCTCCAAAAATTATTTGGGAAGGTCACTGGGAGCCAATGTTCTGAAAATACCATAGTGCTTCATATCCTTCTACAATATAAAACAGTCTTAATGATTTGTTTTTAATTCATTTTATTCATCAGTGTTCGTTGGAAGATCCTACTACAGTTCCAGTGTCGAAACAGGTTGCTGTTGACTGGGACCCCAATCCAGAACACGATGGCTGAGGTATTCAGGAGCTCACAGGAGTGGACTTTGCATTATAAAAAGAATATGCACTAAGTGCATGTGATCAGTTGAGAAACCAGTTGTATTTGTGTGATTGTGGGATCATGCTTGTAGCAAACCACTGGTGAACACACATGGGATCAGCTCTGGTAGGGAAAATTTGGAAGTGAGCCACACATACAGACTAAAAGCTGTGTGGTGCAGCAGACACACTGGAGGAAGGGATGCCGTCCAGAGGGACCTTGACAGGCTGGAGAGGTGGGCACAAGCCAACCTCAGGAGCTTCAACAAGACCAAGTGCAGGGTCCTGCATCTGGGTCGAGGCAATCCCAGGCACAAATCCAGGCTGGGCAGTGACTGGCTGGAGAACAGCCCAGAGGAGAGAGACTTGGGGGTGCTGGTGGACAAGAAGCTCAACAGGAGCTCTCAGTGTGCACTTGCAGCCCAGAAAGCCAATCAGATCCTGGGCTGCATCAGGAGAAGTGTGGCCAGCAGGTCAAGGGAGGTGATTCTCCCCCTCTACTCAGGTCTGGTGAGACCCCACCTGGAGTACTGCCTCCAGTTCTGGAGCCCCTATTCCAAGAGGGATCTGGAGGTGCTGGAAGGTGTCCAGAGAAGGGCCACGAGGATGATCAGAGGGCTGGAGCACCTCTCCTATGAGGACAGACTGAAGGAGTTGGGGCTGTTCAGTCTGGAGAAGAGAAGGCTTCGAGGTGACCTCATTGTGGCCTTCCAGTATCTGAAGGGGGCCTACAAGAAGGCTGGGGAGGGACTTCTCAGGATCTCAGGGAGTGATAGGACTAGGGGGAATGGAATGAAGCTGGAGGTGGGGAGATTCAGGCTGGACGTGAGGAAGAAGCTCTTCACCATGAGAGTGGTGAAGCCCTGGAATGGGTTGTCCAGGGAGGTAGTTGAGGCCCCATCCCTGGAGGTGTTTAAGCCCAGGCTGGGTGAGGCTCTGGCCAGCCTGATCTAGTGTGGGGTGTCCCTGCCCGTGGCAGGGGGTTTGGAACTAGCTGATCCTTGTGGTCCCTTCCAACCCTGACTGATACTATGGTACTATGAAAATAAAACTGAAGGTACCTGATGGACAAAATCTATTCTTGTGGCCTTTCCTTCTGTGGACTGAAATCATTGTGCAGTGTCTCTCACTGCTTTCTGATGGTGTTTTGTTGAGTTGATGTATTTGACATTTGTTGAGAGCAGCATGTGGGAAGAGGATGCACCTGGGGTTTTGTTTAGTTTTGCCATGTCTTGTGATCTAGTAGAGTGATTCTGCTCATAAAGAGCTTGAAGTGTTTGGGTTCCCCCAGTTACCTTGTCTACAGCAGGGTGACTTCTTTGCTGATCTACTGTTTTCTTCTCTTCTTTAAGCTGTGGGCCCTGCTGCATTTTATCATGCCAACACTGTTTGACTCCCACGAAGAGTTCAATGAGTGGTTTTCGAAGGACATAGAGAGCCATGCGGAGAACAAATCTGCCATTGATGAGAGTGAGTGCAGTGTGCAGCTGCAGTAGTTCTTATATTGAAAATCAGTGCTCTTTTCCAACTACTAATGGATAAACTCTTACTTTGTGTGTGAGAAATCTCAAGGAGAGGGTGCATCATGGGATTGGAATGTTACAGATACTTGTCCATAGCTTATGTCAAAAATGTGTTTTTCTGACTGTGTTGTCTTAGGTGTAGTGAATAGAAAAGCATGTAGTGAAAATGTTGATTTGCTGCTCGTCTCCAGCCATTGTCCTTTCCAAACACATGAGCACAAATGTTTTGTTTCTAAGGGGACTTCTCTTGCTCCTGAGAGTTACAAGTTCTGGACATCACAATTGTGAGGCCAAGTGCTAAATACCATTTGGACTAGAGAAGAAAAGCAGAAATGTTCTTTAAAAAAAACAAAACCAAAACCAAAGACTAAATCTTCACATGAAGTTTCATGGAATAGTTATGTAGAAAAAAAAATTAGGTGGATAAAAGAGCTGACTTGTAATTGGAGTAGAACAGAGCACAGTTGGAAAGTGTCACAAAAGTAAGGGCTTTCAAAGTTCTGGAGTACCCAGAGTTTTGTTTTTGCAGGTTATTGTAAATGCTGCAGTTGTCTGTCAGTGCAGTATGCCCTGTCCTTGTGATGCTGTAATTTTGGGCAGTGAGGTTTCAAGTTGCAATGATCTCTGTTTATGCATTAACAATGTCTCATATGAAGATTTCTTCACTGAGAGAGTGATAAATTGAAGCCTGTATTGTTAAGCCCAGGGTAATTAATACAGGACACATGAAATGCTTTCATGGATCTAAAGATCTGCTTCAGTTAAGGCATAGCTTGGCACACATTAAAAGAAAAATGAACAGAGAAATAGCAGCTCCTATATGGGGGGAAATGGCTGAGCAGCAAGTGACTTGATTTGTAGTAGACCACCATATAGTTTTCTTCTTTGGTGAAGTGATTGTTCCTTCTTCCCCATTGCCTGCATTTCAGACCAACTGTCCCGCTTGCACATGATCCTGAAGCCTTTCATGTTGAGAAGAATCAAGAAAGATGTGGAAAATGAGCTGTCAGATAAGGTGAGAAATATTTATCTGGAGTGAACATTTCAACTTTGTTGTCAGAGCTCTCTTCTGTAATCTGGGTTTTGCAAACTCATTTGTCAGTCAGCATACCTGAAATACAGCTGTAAACCTTCCACATGTATAGAATCATAGATTCAGTAAGGTTGGAAGAGACCTCAGAGATCATCAAGTCCAACCTGTCACCCAACACCTCATGACTACTAAACCATGGCACCAAGTGCCATGTCCAGTCCCCTCTTGAACACCTCCAGTGATGGTGACTCCACCACCTCCCTGGGCAGCACATTCCAATGGCAAATTACTCTTTCTGTGAAGAACTTTCTCCTCACCTCCAGCCTAAACTTCTGCCATTGCATCCCAGCAAACTCATTAAATGTGAATGTAACTGAAGAACCCCTCACTAATAAAATGTTTTCCCTACTAGAAAAGTTTACTGACAAATACAAATAATCAGGCTTAAAGATTTTTTTGTTATTATTAAGTTGACAGAAATATCACTAAGTGAAGGGGATTGGCATAGCAATGACTGAATGATAAACATCTCCAGTTGCCCTAGTGAAGGATTTGGTGTGGCTCTTGGATTCTTCTTGCTTGCTTGTACAAAGCAAGAAATGCAACATCATAGGTCTCTTCCAACCTGGTCTGGTCTGGTCTATTCTATTCTATTCTATTCTATTCTATTCTATTCTATTCTATTCTATCATGCTCTTTTCTATTGTTAGTCTCTTTGTTTCATGTGAATGTTAGCAACTCTGTGATTTTTGTGGTCAGCATGTCCCCAGGTTTTGGGACCACTGGCTGAGTGACTTCTACTTTATTCTAACATGCCACTCATTTTCAGAACTGGAAGATTCCATAGACTCTGTTATGTGATGCACCTGCTGTTATCATGGGCTCCTGAAACCTGTTAAAGACAGCTCTAAATGGGTAGCACTTGTAGAATTGAAGTCAGGTTTTCAGGTGATCAGCTGCAGATAGAATTTTTTCAGAGTTTCCTAAGAATTCATTTACTTAGTTGTGCTCACATACTTCTGAAGGTCTGCGAAAGTTTTGTTTTCCTTAAGATGTATTTCTCTCTGCTTTGTGTGTACTGATGTGGTCATCCTCCTTTTCAGAGACAGAAAAGGCTAAGTCTCCATTACTGTTTTGCAGATTGAAATTCTCATGTACTGCCAGCAGACAAGTCGACAGAAGCTGTTGTACCAAGCTCTGAAAAACAAAATCTCTATTGATGACCTCCTGCAGTCCTCAATGGGCACTACTCAGCAAGCACAGACCACCACTAGTAGTCTCATGAATCTTGTCATGCAGTTCAGGAAGGTAAGGCTATCTGAAGAAATACGTGGAGTCATTTGTTAGCACAGAACTAAACTATGGCTTCTAGAACACACCGTATTAAAAAACATCCTGGCATAGGCAAGGAAGCTGGCACACAGTTCAGTTGTGTTAGTGATGCAGTGTAGCATGATGTTGGGGTGGAAGAGCTTTAGCCAAATGTGTGTGCATCTGTGAACTGTTTTGGTTCCAAGTGGGTTGTTGGAGGAGGTTATTCACTTGGGAAGGGACAATAGCTGTGATGTGACGAGGGAAACATAGGATGCAGTAATCAAATGTCAGTAGATGTACTAAAATAGCTGTGACATCCTGATAAGTATTAACACTTTAGTGATCAGTAGTGTCAGCTGATTTGGGGTGTAAATGCTGCATTGGTCTAAACTAATTCTCTCCTCTCTCTTGCAGGTGTGCAATCATCCAGAGCTGTTTGAGCGACAAGAAACTTGGTCTCCATTTCACATCTCCCTAAAGCCATACCAGATTTCGAAGTTCATCTACCGTCACGGACAGATCAGGGTCTTTAACCACTCACGGGACAGGCAAGCCTACTCCACTTTCTCTCCAGCTTAGCATGTTTAGTATTATTGCATAGACTTACTTTAGCTTTGTAAAGGCTCATTAACTTCCTTACCTGAGCTACTCAAGTGACATTGGCCAAGTGATGCATTCCTCTTATCCTTTTGTTCATTCAGCTGTGAAGCATCTGATATCCGATGCTCCTTTCTTGATGGTCTCCTGATCATGCCTTGAATAAGACAGTCAGGAAAAGGGATTTGGAGTTGTTGCTGATGATGTGAAATAGAATTAAACTTTAAAAGAATTATTGGGAAAAAAAACAAACACACACACACCTGGTTTCCCTTCAGTGAGTTTTCATGTTGAAGGAAGCTATTAGCACCTTCTGTTGTGACATGGAATATCGTGAACATCTGCTTGTTCCTTGACAGCTTTTAATGCTTTCCTTGGATGAATAGAAGCTGCATGAGTGCAGTTTGGTATGGTTTTCTCTCTGTGACAATACATAGTTCATAACTGAATGCCAAAAAGTTACAAGTGCTAGGGCAGAGGTGAGAAGGCCCTGTTTGAAGATGAGACTGGCTGTTCTACAAGGGTAAAATACAGTTCCAGAGCAATGGTGTGTCTCAGCACTGAGTTAACAGCAGTGCGTGTGGACTGATGATGCCATGCAATTCCAGACACCCAGAGTACTGAAACACAGGGGAAAAGCCTGAGTGGTTACTTTGCATTTCCTGCAGGTTGTGTAATTGAACATGAGGTGTATTAAGACCTTCTTACTGATTGTTTGGGTTTGTTGCTTTCATTTTCAGGTGGTTACGGGTTTTGCTTTCGCCATTTGCACCAGACCACATCCAGCAGTCTCTCTTCCATAGGAAGGGTAGGTTTAGAGTCCTACACTTACATGTGGTGGTGTAATATGTCTCACCTGGGGGGGAAGGACTGAGAGGCCAGATCAGTTGGTCCTCTGAGATAATCTGATTGGAATTTGTTGAAGTTCTGTTAGCCTTTGTAGTTAGACCTGTATTTAATTTGCTCGATGAGGAAAGGATGGAAGCAGCCAGAAGAGTAATCTATGAATAGCTTACTGTTTAGTCACTGCTTAATCCTACTACAGTCTCTTGTTCCATTTTTATGTCTTCTTTTAACTTCATGGGATTCACATTTTTAGTCTAGTGCAAATTTTTCACAAATTCAGAGAATCTTGGAGTCATTCCAGTACATTCTGTATTGTGTGTTGAGCTGCCAGCTTCTTTGTCAAGTAGAAAGTAGATGAGATGCAAGTGACCCAGGGTCTAATCAATGAACGAAAGCCCTGCATAATCTGCTTGCATTGTCAAATACAATTTATTCTTATAGGTGATGGAGTTTTTAGTTTTTGCTGAAGAGAGCTAGCTAGACTGTTCAGCTGCTGGGATGGGAAAATCTTGGGGAGAAAAATTGTGGGAAGATACTGGCTGTATTACTATACTGAGGTCTGTTAGCGTGGACCTCTTCAGCTGGGCAAAACCCTTTTCAGTTGAGACCACTCAGATGAAGCTACAGAATCGTAGAATCAATAAGGTTGGAAAAGATCTCAAGGATCATCAAGCCCAACCTGTCACCCAACACTTCATGACTGCTAAACCATGGCACCAAGTGCCACATCAAATCCCCTCTTGAACTCCTCCAGGGATGGTGACTCCACCACCTCCCTGGGCAGCACATTCCAATGCCCAATTACTCATTCTGTGAAGAACTTTCTCTTCACCTTGAGCCTAAACTTCCCCTGGCACAGCTTGAGACTGTGTCCTCTTGTTCTAGTGCTGGTTGCCTGGGAGAAGAGACCAACCCCCACCTGACTACAACCTCCTTTCAGGTAGTTGTAGAGAGCAATAAGATCTCCCCGAGCCTCCTCTTTTCCAGGCTAAGCAACCCCAGCTCCCTCAGCCTCTCCTTGTAGGTCTTGTGCTCGAGGTCTCTCCCCAGCATTGTTGCCCTTCTCTGGACATGTTCAAGTGTCACAATGTCCTTCTTAAACTGAGGGGCCCAGAACTGGACACAGTACTCAAGGTGTGGCCTAACCAGTGCTGAGTCCAGGGGCACAATGACCTCCCTGCTTCTGCTGGCCACACTATTTCTGATGCAGGCCGAAGTTTGCGCTTCTCTGTAGCGCTCTACTTCTGAGTGTCTTGCTGATTATTCTGGTCTCTGTTTTGGTACTCATAACTGGCTTTGTCTTTTAGGCATACCATAAAAGGATAAAATACTTCTGGAAATGTAACTTTTGTGTAGAAGTTTAAAAATGTAAATACTTGAATGATATGCAGTGCACATGGTGGGGGTCTGTCATATGTAAATACTTGAATGATACGCAGTGCACATGGTGGGGGTCTGTCATATGTCAGAAAAAGTGTATCTTGAATTGATGAAGTGAAGATGTTGTTTTCAGCTGTGAGTGTCTGTGAGATGTGTTGGCCTAACTTCAGTATTTCTGTGCTGTAGGCATCAATGAAGAAAGCTGTTTTTCCTTCCTCCGGTTCATTGATGTCTCTCCAGCAGAAATGGCAAACCTCATGAATCAGGGACATTTAGCCAGGTGAGGACAACTTTTTGGCTTTTTCACTTGTAGTAATTACAGGTGATGCTAGAGGCATTTCTCTGTAAAACTGTGTTTTCTGTGCCTCCTGATAATATAATTTGTCTATTGCTGTTTAATGGAACAGCTCCTGGGGTGTTCCTCCAGGCACAGAGCACCGTTATGCAAGGCAGTTGTTATGCCTCTGTCAAAAGAAAACCTCTGGTACAGATTTGAATTGTAAATAAACAAGATGGTCAGAGGGTGACAGAAGAGTTTGCTTAGAATCACAATGCAGGTTGCTGGTGTTGCCTAGCACAAAATCCAGACTTCTGAAGGCCATTATACTGCAGTGCTTACCAAGTGGGCTTGAATTATGTTTCGATACACCTGGAATGAGCTTGTGCTGCAATAGTTGTTCTTCATCCAAGCTGTATTGTTTGTTTTCCACATGTCATGTTTTTAACATGGAATGGAATTCTAAGCCATAGCCTAATGATAATGGCTTTTTAGCATCATGAACTGTATTGTCTCAGACAGGGAGATGATCTGTTAGTGTCCTCTGCAAGGGACAGTACTCTGACTGAAGTTACATAGAGACTGTAAGAAATTTGAGATTAAAAGCAAGTTTTTTTATCAAATAAAGGTGTTTTGCTTAGGGCTTTGCAAGTGTGATATTCTTTTGTTGTTGTGGTTGGTTGTATTTCAGTAACATAATACAAATTTCTCCCTGATCTATCTGAACTTGAGGATAAATTTTACATTAATTCTGCAGACTTATGAGCAAATACATGGAGCAGTTTACAGAGAAGTCAGTGTGCAATTTTAAGTAGTAGTGGCTAACTCAGGCTTGACCCTTTTAAACAAAGTGCTTGAAAGTGTATTCTGAATCACATAGATTCAGATAAGCCACCTTAGAAAATTAAAATAGGGGTAATATAGTTGGGAGATGTGTAGCAAGAATGATTGCCCATGAGTCAAGACACTGTAAGCCTGAAATTCTGAAAACAAACCATTTTGTGTCAAATAATGCCACCTTGTGAATACACTCAAGCCTTTCTTTCACAAAGCAGTGAATAACTGTATCTACTGTGTTGTGTTCCAGATGGTTAGCTCTTTTCCTGTCACTGAAGGCGTCCTACAGGCTCCATCACATGCGCTCCTGGATGGAGACAGAAGGGGAGAAGCAGCAGGGGTCATGTTTTCTGGGCAACAGGGATTTCTTGCTTGATGTAAATTTCCCACTGTCTTTCCCTAACTTGCACAGCTGCACTTTGCTACAGGTAAGCGAAATTCCTGTGATGTGAACACAGCAGCAAATCCTCATGAGCAAGGAACTACTAAAATCTTTCTCTCCTTATAAAACAGAGGAAGACACACTTGAAAACAGGATGACTTTATTAGATGTAGTTAAAAAAGTTCAGAGTGCTGAGCAGAAAAATAGTATAACTGCTGTCATCCTCCTGTGTGGTAACACATTGCTAAACCTGCTATAGAGCATAAATCAGTTGAACTGGGAGTCTTTCTAGAGGAGCAGCAGAACTGGACTCATGATTTGTCAGGGATGGTTGTTTACGAAGGAATTGGGGATGGTTATTTAAGAAGCCTGTAAGCTTCAGGGTTCTGTAATGTTTTTCTACATAGAGAGTATTTTCTTTCTGACTAAAACTTGTCCCTCTCAGATTCAATACACTTAGCAGCAACTGTGGAAAGCAGAGACTTCAGCCTAGCAGGGTTTCAGGGCTGTTGAACAAACATTGCTGATGCTGTCTTTCTACTCTGAAGTTTGCCTCTGCTACTCTCTGGTAGACTCCAGATGTGTCTGTCTGACTCTGTAATGCCAGGTCATTTTCTCTAATCTTTTGCCTGAGATGTGTGGGAAGGTTTTGTCTTTTTATGAGTAAACTGTTGTTGATTTCCTGCATTAGGTTATAGCTCCTTTGATTTGTTTCTCTGGGAAGTAAGTTCACGAAAGTGCTAGCATAGAGTCAGGAAAGCATATAGTGCACTTAGCAGATAGGCAGGGGAAAAAAATCTTTTCTGAAACAGTGAGATTGTGCCAGATTTCTCAAGGGAATATTGCTTCTGTTCGTGAGTCTGGAAGGGGAAAGGAGATAGCCAGAATTCAATTGAATAGCGTGTAGAGGAAGTTGAAATTGAAGAGGCATAAGCAGTAGGAAACCAACTTTGGACTAGGTGTCATGTTTTGCAGTGTTAACAGCAAAGCCAATAAACTGAGTCGTCCTAGTTATCAAACAAAGACTGAGCCAAGTGAGTGTGTATGCCAGTTAACTCTGGCTGTGCTGGTCTTTAAGCAGTCTGTGTCTTCGTGCCTGGCTCCACAAAATGTCTGCACTATGTGGATTTACTGTCATGGTTTTTTGAGATTGCACTCTGCTGCTTGCATCCCGACCGTGTGATGCTTATTTCTGAGACTATACTCAAGGTCTGCCCTCTTGTTGATATGGTTAAGGAAAACTTGTGTGGTGTCATAAGTCACAGAATCACACAATTGTCAGGGTTGGAAGGGACCTCAAGGGTCATCTAGTTCCAACCCCCCTGCCATGGGCAGGGACACCTCACACTAGATTGGATTGCCCAGAGCCACATCCAGCCTGGCCTCCAGGGATGGGGCTTCCACCACCTCCCTGGGCAACCTCCACCACCCTTATGGTGAAGAACTTTTTCCTAACATCTAATCTCAATGTCACCTTCTCTAGCTTGGATTCATTATCCCTAGTGCTATCACTACTCAACACCCTAAAAAGTTCCTCACCAGCTTTCTCGTAGGCCCCCTTCAGATATTGGAAGGCCAAAATAAGGTCTCCTTGGAGCCTTGTCTTCTTCCAACTGAACAGCCCCAACTCTCTCAGCCTGTCCTCATGGGAGGGGTGCTCCAGCCCTCTGATCATCCTCATGGCCCTTCTCTGGACATGCTCCAGCCTGTCCATATCTTTGTTGTACTAGGGATAATAAATGTTGCAGCTTAACAGTAAAGGAGGGGAAGATGATTTCAGAAGTTGTATGCACTTAGGGAAAGCATTAGTCATTTCTGCATGTGTAGAAATACAGTCTGGATCTTTACATAACGTTTGGGTTAGTGTGTGTGTAAATACTGAAGTGAAAGTGTTTATGTGCTCTTAAAGAAGAGGGGTGAGTTAGCATTAGAGACACTAAATATGAAATGTGGGATATGTGCACACAGGTTTCAGCATTGGCAGTGAAACATAAAGCATTTGGATAGGCTACAGACTGACATGTAGCACAGCTAGGCAAGACTTAAGTGTATTGTTTGTTTTCTCCAGTTAATTTCTGTTCTTTGAGGAGGTCATTAGTTGTGTCTTGGGAGGTCCTAGTGCAGTCACCGTATCTAGTGACTGATTTTGCGGATGGCACCAAGCTGGGGGCAGGAGTTGATCTGCTGGAGGGCAGAGAGGCTTTGCAGAGGGACCTCGACAGGCTGGACAGATGGGCAGAGTCCAAGGGCAGGAGATTGAACACATCCAAGTGCCGGGTTCTGCACATTGGCCACAGCAACCCCATGCAGTGCTACAGGCTGGGGTCAGAGTGGCTGGAGAGCGGCCAGGCAGAGAGGGACCTGGGGGTACTGGTTGATGGTAGGCTGAACACGAGCCTGCAGTGTGCCCAGGCAGCCAAGAGGGCCAATGGCATCCTAGCCTGCATCAGGAACAGTGTGGCCAGCAGGAGCAGGGAGGTCATTCTGCCCCTGTACACTGCACTGGTTAGGCCACAACTTGAGTCCTGTGTTCAGTTCTGGGCCCTTCAGTTTAGGAAGGATGTTGACTTGCTGGAATGTGTCCAGAGAAGGGCAACGAAGTTGGTGAGGGGTTTGGAACACAAGCCCTATGAGGAGAGGCTGAGGGAGCTGGGATTGCTTAGGCAGGAGGAGACTCAGGGGTGACCTTCTTGCTGTCTACAACTACCTGAAGGGAGGTTGTAGGCAGGCAGAGGTTGGTCTCTTCTCCCAGGTAGCCAGTACCAGAACAAGAGGACACAGTCTCAGGCTGTGCCAGGGCAGGTTTAGGCTGGATGTTAGGAAGAAGTTCTATACAGAGAGAGTGATTGCCCACTGGAATGGTCTGCCTGTGGAGGTGGTGGAGTCACCTTCATTGGGGGTGTTCAGGAGGAGACTTGATGGGGTGCTTGGCTGCATGGTTTAGTTGTTTAGGTGGGTTGGATTGGTTGATGGGTTGGATGCAATGATCTTGAAGGTCTCTTTCAACCTGGTATTGTATTGTATTGTAGCAATTTGGGCTGGGTGCCCTCTGCTGTGTTCATATGAGGGGTACTTCCTGTGTCTAAAAGTCCATCCCAGAGGGGTGGGCACAGGAAGCCAGGTATTTCATCCCATGATTCCCTGGCACTTTCTCTTTCTTCCCTCACCGCCACCTGATAACTAAGGAGAGATGTCTCCTGGCCTTGGGCCGGTTAGGCCCAAGGCCGGGGGGATGTGCAGTCTCAGATCTGGCCAGCTGAGACTAGCCTAGTAGTGGGGTGGAAGGGGGAAGAAGGAGCCCTGGGGGTCTTGGTTGTACCCTCAGGTGGGGAGGGGGGTCTGCCTCAACCCATCACACTGATGTAACCAGTACCTGTTACATAGAAAGCAGGCGGCTGAGGAGCAGAGTTCACCGGTGTGGGCAGCACAGCATATCTGTGATTACACTAAGGAATCTAAAAGAAGGTTAGCCCCACAGTTATGCCAGATTCCTTAGACCTGTTTTATAACCTGCATGTTAAGACAAATTACCACCTGGAGGTACTTGGTATGTTAGCACAATTTTGTTTGCACAGCTTACATAGAGAACATCTTAAAAACAAAAGCCCAAAGGAGGCACAGAATCAGACTTGAAAGACAAACCGGCCTTTACATGCCAGTCCTTTAGCAGTGTGCACCATGAATGAAGATCTCATCTTAGTCCAAATTTGAGAAACTTTCCCTGTAAAGTTCCCAGAGGTTTCCTCTAGGGCTTCATAAGATAGTAACGTGTTGAGAGTGGGAAGGGAGAGAAACAGAGGAAAAAGGAAGTGGTGTAAATCTGGAAAGGCTTTTCTTAACTGCTCAGATCAGCACTTCCGATGCAAGAGAAGAACTATGAAAATAAGTTGCTAGACAAAAAAAAAAACAACCCACCCCCACGTTTATTTTTAACACTTTTTTCTGAAACTGAGGTAGCATCTGTCTAAAGATAGTATTAGTTTCTTTATGGAAACAGACAAATCCTTTGCCCTGTGAGATGGCTTCATTCGCTTTACTCAGCACCTCCACAACATGATTTAATTTGTGTGCATTCATTTCAAGCTACCTGATCTGTTGAGTTGAACTCTTCCACTCCTTTGCTTTCCTAATTTTCTTTCTATAAAAAAAGTGAGGTTGAGATGCTGGCACCATATTGATGTGTGACTTTACTGGCAATATAGTAAGGCCTCTTTCAGTGCTTGCTTTGGATTGCATCCATGTGGTGGGTGTTGTACATTTTTATGTTTTACTAATCCTCCTCTTTGCTTCTTGGCTTTGTTGACTAAGGTATGTGATCCATGTCAGAGCTGTAGCTGTGTTGAGTTCTGTAACCTTACCCAGTCTTTTCCATGTATGTGACTGGTGGGAAGCTGGTTTCTGCTGTCCCTGTTATATCTGGTGTCTGCTCTGTTCATGAATACTTAATGGCTGTGTTTGTCAGGGAATTCAGGGAGGGGTGTTTCTTAGGTGACCTGTTCATAATTTGTGCACAGGAAGCATGGTGCTGAAAAACAAGATTAATGCCCATGTGCAAGACCTATTACTAGGACAGTGTGCATATAAAATCAATATTCTTCTCTTATTTTGGATCCTTTCTTGGAAGTTTGTTTCTTCCTGGGTACTTCTAATTGGCCTAAAGCCACCTTTCATGACTCTTCGATGCTATCTTCCAAAAGAGAATTAAATAACAAACTTGCATGGGTTTGGAATTACAGTTTGTTAGCTTCCTCTCTATCCATTTCTGGTGTTCTCAATTTCCAGGAAGTGAAGTTACCAAACCCTCTTAATGCCTACAGCTACAATCAGTATGCCAGTGCTTGCTGTCGTAAGGCTCATTGTAAAGCTCTTGTGACTGCGTGCAACACTGATTCCTCTGTATCCCCAGTGTGTGAGCCAGGGGTGGAGAGGAACTTTGAGCTCAAGCAGTTCTGAATCTGTCTAGTAGCCTGCTGTTGCTGAGAGGGAAGTCATGCTTCCTCCCTGGCTCTTACTGTCCTTTCTTTATTCCCAACCCCTGAATCCTGCCTTCACTGATGTGGGCTTGCACTGTCACATCCCTGTATGAGCCAACTTAAAGGAACCTTATTTTAATGGCTGCTGAATTTGTTCTTTGATTAGATAAGTAGCTAGATAGGCTTCTGGAGGGGTGTGACAAGTTATAAAACTAGCACAAGAGTGCCACAAATACATAATGGTGAAGGACTTCCCCATTTCAGCAGCAGTGCTGGTGCTTTGTTACTACTGTTTCTGGTCCCCAGATGAGTGAGCCAGTGCTCACATCCGTTTGCCCACAGCCATGTGCTCCCAACCTTATCTTGCCCACTGCTGTTTCAGCCCTCAGCCTGTTTTAGGTGAAACTACCTTGGAGTGGAGGGACAAGGGTTTATTTTCATCTTGATCAGCATTGTAATGAGTACAGACAGCTAGGCCAACAAGAAGGGGCTCTGCAGGGACAGGAGTGAACATGTGAAGCAGTTGTTGCTTAAGCCAGCATGACTGATAAGGAATTGCCAGCTGAGTAAGAGTTTGGAATCGCTTCACATTATGCAGTGTGGCCCAAGCTTTGACCTGTGCTTTTTACCCTGTTGAGTGTCAGTGAAATGCTGTTGTCAGCTCTTGCTGTTTTCACCTTTTATATAGAGGAGCAGATGTTCAGGCAGGGAGTATGAACTTCATTTTTCCTACCTCTAGACGACAAGGTCACACTGGTGAAAGACCCAGTTACATGCTGGCATTGACTGATTGGTATTTTTTAGGTGGGAAGACTGTTTTTCTCCCTTGTCAGCAGGTTCCAGACGATACGTGCTAGCTGTTTGCATTTTGCCCACCACATCTCCCTCTGGAAATAGAAAGGGCTCAGAATTCATGATCCATAATAGCCAACTACTGTGGATGCTTTGGGGCATTTTTGGACATGTATAGATAGCTCTGTGTGTGTCCAGTGTACCACATGATACACAAGTTGTCTGCCTCTGTCACGTTTAAAACTTCAAACCCTGGGATTGTAGAAAATTGTGAGGCTCTGGGGTTAAAGTAGCATGCAGTTAATGTTGGTGCATTAGGGACTGGGGAAGAACAATGCCAAAGCTTTACATACTGTTTAGATTTTAGTCAAATGAATTGCTAGAATTGTCAGGGGGGCACATCCTGTGACCTTATGCAGTGAGAGATCTACCTTTTGATGGTGCTAGGAGTCTTGTTTTGTTTCCTATAATATGAAGAATAATGCTCTGCATACTAAGAAAACAGTTAACACATAACAGTTGGTTGTTCTGAATATAGAAGAGTCAGAAGAAAAACAAAGTAGCAGAAGTGTCTCAGTCTCTAAGCAGTTTATTTCATTGTTTGGTACAGATATTTACAGTAAAAGAGCAAAGAAAATTCATCTTTGTGTTATTTTTCTCTGTGGAGTTGAGCATCTTAGAATCATAGAACTGTTGAACTTGGAAGAGACCTTTGAGATCATCAAGTCCAGCTGCTCTTCACAGAGCTCTCCTTTAAACTGCACTGTCATCTCAGTGCCCCCACTTTTAAGTCAATGCATTTTGCTCTGTCAAAAGGACACAGATACACTTGTGACAATTGGATGTGTACAATATGTGTGAGAAATCAAAGTCTTCAAGATAACATTCAGGGCCATTTCCAACAGGAAAGGAAGAAAAGATGGGAATAGATGAAAAATCCAAAGATACCAGTCCAGACTAGTTTTGTCTTTCCTCTGCCCAATTTCTGTTTTCCCATGCTTCAGAACAGATAAGGGAGTAACCAGAAAGCATCTTGAGGGCCAGAGTAACTAGAATATTCCCATATTGCCTTTGTTATAAAAGCTACAGTCAAAAGTACTGAAGAAGGAAAAACTTGTTTCATAGAATCAGTAAGGTGGGAAAAGACCTCAGAGATCAAGTCCAACCTATCACCCAACACCTCATGACTAACTAATCCATGGCTTCAAGTGCCATGTCCAGTCCTTTTTTGAGCACCTCCAGGGACAGTGACTCCACCACCTCCCTGCTCAGCACATTCCAATGCCCAATTACTCATTCTGTGAAGAACTTTCTCTTCACCTTGAGCCTAAACTTCCCCTGGCACATCTTGAGACTGTGTCCTCTTGTTCTGGTGCTGGTTGCCTGGGAGAAGAGACCAACCCCCACCTGGCTACAACCTCCTTTCAGGTAGTTGTAGAGAGCAATAAGATCTCCCCTGAGCCTCCTCTTGTCCAGGCTAAGCAACCCCAGATCCCTCAGCCTCTCCTCATAGGGCTTGTTCTCCAGCTGAGCATGGAAGCAAGTGTTGATATGAGCTATTCTGATCACAACCATGTCAGGATTCAAATGTTCTGGTAGTTGCAGAAAGCTCTGTCCATTGTCCCTGTGGAAGATGTGTAGAGTTTCTCTTTTTAAAGAGAAATACTTGGTGAATGTTCTTTGTGTTTTCTCTTGGGGTGATTGCAAGATTTAACAGGATTTTTTGCTTTACAGAGACAGTAACTTCTTGATTTTTATTTTATTTGCAGAACCTTGTGTTCAGTAGCCACTGTAAAGCAGTTACTGGCTATTCAGACCATGTCATATATCGAAGGAGATCAGCTACCTCATGTGTACGGTGCTGCCAGGTGACTGAGCTGCCGTCCTTCCTGTGCATAGCCAGTCCACGGGTAAGTCCAAGTGGAGTTGTAAATGATGTGGTTTTTTCTCTCCTATTGTGTTTTAAATCTTGCTAGAATTGTGTGCTAGGAACAGGATGATCTATTAGTTTCTTTTGGTTGGGTAAAACTGTTGTGAGGATATCCTTTCGCTGCAGTATTCAATAGTGGGATTTTTCATAGCGGAAGTGACTCTCATGTGGTCTGAAGGGAAAAGGGATGTTGTAAGATGCACCCAACAGGAGTTATTCTAAGATACAGAGATTTCACTTTCTCTCCTCCTGAGACCTTGTTTGGTTAACTGTTGACAAAAGGGGACTGTAGAGCAAAGGTTTTTTGAGAAGGGTGTTCATTTTCTCTCACTGCATCAGCTTATGCTCTGGAAAGGAAGCATCAAATTGCAGTACGTAAGGATTAATGAGTTGTCATTTTCTCAATGTTTTGGATATTAAGTGGCACTGCTTGGGACTGCCCTTCAACTATTAGCTGAATTTTCAAATTACTTTTCTCTGGAGTTTCCTGGGCTGACACAAGAGACCTTCGTGAGTCACTGGCTGCTTTTTTCATTCCCTGGCAGTGCATTCTGAGAAAGCTGGACAAAATGTGCTTGCATCAGCAGGCTAACCAGATGCTGTATTCCTGGTTACAGTTGGTGTTACTGCTGTGGGCTTTATCAAATGAGACTGCATGTGCAGTCACATATTGGCAGCTGGAGGAGGGAGGGTGGCAAATAAGACTTTGATTACCACCTCCCTGCTGCTCCTCCTTGAGCTGAGTTCATCTATGCTTGTAGCTCTAGGGGCCAGGAATCCAACTGAATTCTCAGAATGACAGATCCCTTCCCAGTCACAACATACTACTTGGGTCAAGAACAAGCAGTTATTCTGAGAACAAATTGTGAAAATTGCTACTTCTTCAGATTCCTTTGATTTGGTGCCCCTTGTATTTGCAGTGCAGATGAATGTGTTGAATATTTCCTATACATTAGAAAGGGAGGAGGGGGGCTCAGAAGGCTACATAGGAAAGGGAAGGGAAAGATGTGGAGAGATGACAGCTGACACATTCTAGTGAATACAGGTTGCTTGTTTTGGCTTGGCTGGTGTATAAAAATGAAGTGGAGGCATGGCTTTTTGTTTCTAGGAATACAAAGACTTAATTTTACGCTTGTTAGAAGCATTTGGCAGGAGTGTGGAAGACCTGAAGCAGCAGAAAGAGCACATATGTTGTCAGCAACCATAGCCTTCTGTTGGTGTTTGACCTGCCATGGATATAGGGAAGTTAATGGAGTGAACGATTGGAATAGGAGCGTATGCTTATGTAGCAGCTGAGGGGGGGCTTCAGTGCTGTAGTTTTCTTTCTATGTAGGCAGTTTTCTGGAGTATAGACAGGCCTCAAGTAACTTGGAGGATGAATGTTGTATTCCTGTATTCATTAACAAGCTGTTTAATTCCATTTAGATAAGTATTGCTTGTTTTAGTTTAGTGGTGCAGTAGATCCCAGCATGTCAGAGGTCTTTGTGGTCAGAAGTGTGTTTGGGTGTTATCACATCTGAAAGGTTAACTTTGCTTGGAGGAACGTGAAGGATGCAGGAAGCATTCTACAATTACCCTAACTAAACTGGGAAAAAAAATTAAAGTTGAAAAAACTGTTCCATGACAAAAAGGAGGCAGGAGGAGCATGAGCAAGTTTTCACTGGAAGGCTTTTTAAATTGCTTTTAGAAATGTGATTGATTGTTGTTTGGGGTTTTTTCCTGTTTTTTTAAGGCCATGTAAAAGGTGGGAAATTCTACCCTGGAAATGTGTTTGTCTTTTAAAAAATCCTAGCTTGTGTGGTGGTGGTTTTTTTTTCCTTTTAAAAATCCTAGCTATGTTTCTGTGTCAGAAGTTAGCCTATTCTGGTTTCGTGTGTATCAGCTGCTGGTCCTAGGTGTCCTGGAAATACATACGACAGATTGTCTGTGCCTGAAAGAATAGCTGTGGCCGTCTAGAACTATGAACTGAAATGTGATGGTTAATAGTGTCCTTTACAAGAAACAACCTAAGTCTGTACCAGTGTTGTGGTGACCATCAGTGTTCAGGCAGCAAGGCCTTGCTTGGGGAGGTTCTGCTCTCTCCCAGCTTTGACTGCAGATGGCAGCACAAGATGGCATCAACTCTGATGCTATCTAGTAAGTACTGGGAGTGTGTGCAGTTTCCTAACGCAGGCACTTTCAGTTTGCAGGGTTTCATGTGATGATGTGCACAGAGCTGTAAGTCAGTCAGGTTTTAAGGTAGCTCTTGGCATCTTGCAAAACATTAACTTGACTGTTGATGCTGAGACTTTTTGATGCATTTTTTTTTTATCTTATTTTGTTACCTACTCTCATTGTGTTTATAAGTCTGTTTAAACAATTGATTTACCCTTGCAAAAAATGAATCCCTGTGAGATTCCTATGAGATGAAGTGCAAAATGGGAGGGGATCACAGGCTTCCACTGAGAAGATGTGGCTTGATATCTTTGAGTTAGCTGGTAATACTCAGCCAGCCTCTAAGATTAGAATAGAATAGAAATTAACCAGGCAGTCTGTCCTGAGACATGGAATGCTCTCTTCATCTTGCAGCTCTGAAGTGCAGCATTTAACATTGTTGATATTCAAACTCTTTGTTTCTTGTAATTTAGTTAAGCCATTAAAATGTATAATATTTTATCATGCAAATGACAATACTTTATTCCCATCAGTTAATTGTGTCACACCAGAGTAAGCTGGAACAAAAAATCCATCCTCCTCCAAATACATAAAAGCCTTTTGGCTGCAGTAAAAGGTTCTTTCACTGCTTTTCACCTTTCAGTTATCCCATTATCAAGCCAATTCCCACCCTTTCTCCATTTTCCAGAAGCTCAGCTACTTAACTGTTCACCATCAAACCCTACAGACTCCTCTACTGTTGCTTCCTGTGCATTTCTGTCCATTTCAAAATGTGAAAACTTCCACAGGTTTGATTGCCTTTGTGTTCTGTTTCGTCTGTTACCTTATTTTCCATAGTCCCTGGGTAATGTGTTCCTTTGCACAGCATTAGGGTTCATGACAAGGTTTTTAACTTACTGGACTCAATGGATGGTCTGTTTTAATTGTGCTTCTGAAATAAAAGCAACAATGACTGCTAAAGTAGTGATTTATTTGCTTCCTGTATTGGTGAAGAAGCCAACAAAGCACTGTAAATTTATTACTTCTCTCTGCTTTAAGCCCATGCTGTAAGGTTAATTGTCTGATTTTTTTAGTTTCATTTTTTAAGTGAGTTTACAATATGTTATTAAGTCTCTGGATGGTATGTGAAAGTGGTTATCAGCTTTCTTCTCTAGATTAGGTTAGAAATGGCTTGTAAATGTTTACCCCAAAATGTTGGCCCTAAACAGAATTATATTTACATAGTCATCAGCAAATTTGCAGATGACACCAAGTTGGGAGCAGATGTTGGTCAGTTAGAGGGCAGAAGGGCTCTGCAGAGGGACCTCGACTGACTGGACAGATGGGCAGAGTCCAACGGGATGGCATTCAACAAATCCAAGTGCCAGGTGCTGCACTTTGGCCACAACAACCCCATGCAGAGCTACAGGCTGGGGTCAGAGTGGCTGAGAGCTCCCAAACAGAGGGGGACCCGGGGGTGCTGATCGACAGGCACCTAAACATGAGCCAGCAGTGTGCCAGGGTGGCCAAGAAGGCCAATGGCATCGTGGCCTGCATTAGGAATAGTGTGGCCAGCAGGAGCAGGGAAGTCATTGTGCCCCTGGACTCTGTATTGGTTAGGCCACACCTTGAGTCCTGTGTCCAGTTCTGGGCCCCTCAGTTTAAGAAGGACATCGAGACACTTGAAGGTGTCCAGAGAAGGGCAATGAGGCTGGGGAGAGGCCTTGAACACAGCCCTATGAGGAGAGGCTAAGGGAGCTGGGATTGTTTAGCCTGGAGACAAGGAGGCTCAGGGGAGACCTCATAGCTCTCTACAACTACCTGAAGGGTGGTTGTAGCCAGGAAGGGGTTGGCCTCTTCTCTCTAGCAACCAGCACCAGAACAAGGGGACACAGTCTCAAGCTGCACCAGGGGAAGTTTAGGCCGGAGGTGAGGAGAAAGTTCTTCACTGAGAGAGTCGTTAGCCATTGGAATGTGCTGCCCAGGGAGGTGGTGGAGTCGCCATCCCTGGAGGTGTTCAAGAGGGGATTGGACGTGGCACTTGGTGCCATGGTCTAGTCATAGGGTCTGTGATGACAGGTTGGACTTGATGATCTTCGAGGTCTCTTCCAACCTTAGTGATACTGTGGTACTGTGATATTCAGAAGAGGTAGGATAAAGAAGCTGGCAATGTGCATTTTTACTGCAAAAGGGTTTGTGCTGGATAGTGAATTGGTTTGTGCTGATATTTGAGGGAAAGTGTAGCAATTGTTGTATTTGCTTTGGATCCTGTGGTGTGACTCCTGGAGGAGTATCATAAGAGAAACCCAGCAGAGGCAGGCTGGCCTGGTATGTACCATGGCTGTGTTACACTTTTGGGTTTATTGCTTTAGTATCTTGAGGTTGTCCATTACCCTGGTAAGGGAGAGATGAGAAGGAATCATAGAATGTTAGGGATTGGAAGGGACCTCCAGAGATCATCGGGTCCAACCCCACAGAGAAGGAGACTCTACAACCTCTCTGGGCACTGTCCCACTGCTCTATCACCCTCAGACTAAAGAAGTTTCTCCTTGTGTTGAGGTGGAACTTCCTGTGTTCTGTCTTATATCCATTATTCCTTGTCTTATTACTGGGTGCCACTGAAAAGATCCTGTGTCCTCGACACCCACCTCTCAGATATTTATAGACATTAATAAGAGCCCCTGTCAGCCTTCTCTTCTCCTGACTAAACAGTCCCAGTTTTCTCAGTCTTTCTTCATAGGAGAGATGTTCAAGTCCCTTAATCATCCTCGTAGCTCTTCACTGGACCTTCTCCAGTAGATCTCTGTCTGTCTTGAACTGGGGAGCCTGAAACTGGATGCAGTATTCCATGTGTGGTCTCACCAGGGCAGATTAGAAGGGCAGGAGAACCTCCCTAGACCTGCTGGACACACTTCTACTAATGCACCCAGGATACCATTGGCCTTCTTGGCCACAAAGGCACATTGCTGTCCCATGGATAACTTACTGTCTGCTAAGAATTCAAGGTCTTTCTGCTTTCCAGCAGGATGACCTCAAATCTGTACTGGTGCCTGCTGTTATTTCTCCCCAAGTGCTCTAGATTGTACAAAGAGCAGCCTTGTCTGCTGGAGTTGAACCCCTTACTCAAGCACCTTACAGCTGTAACTGTTTGACTAGCTTCAACCTTACCTGCTCTGTCCAGTTTTGAGTGGGTGAGGCAGAGCAGGGGGAGTTAAAGTGATGGAGCCATTCCAGAATAGCTTCCATGGTGTGAAATCAGAGTTCCTGTGTTTGCAACACTGATTTGTCCAGCTGGGTTGTATGTGCTGAAGCAGGTAACAGGGCATAGGACTCATAGAATGGCCCTGTGTTCACTTGCACTGTTTTTGTGGCCCACTTCTGCTCAGGTGATCTGTCAAGCCCAAGAACTAAGATGTTCCAAAACAGGGCAGATTTCCTGTTCTTGCCCTCCCCCCTGCAAATTTTAAATTATCAAATGAATTTCTGTTAAGGATGATATGTAAATGTCCTCCCTGTTAGGTAAGTACTTGATTGTGAACAGCAAAAACATTGAAAGCCAGGGAAAACAAGAGGTGCAGCAAGGATGTCATCCTTCCACTTTCAGCTTTGCTGTCAGTTGTGTACCAGTTGGCACAAGGTGCTGTTTATCAAAAGG
The DNA here is from genome assembly GCA_015227895.2 of Colaptes auratus. Classification (NCBI taxonomy): domain Eukaryota; kingdom Metazoa; phylum Chordata; class Aves; order Piciformes; family Picidae; genus Colaptes; species Colaptes auratus. Next base: position 6,213,799 of record CM037646.1, on the reverse strand, counting down.
CACATGGCCCATGCTTGGCCATTCATAAGATTTTCTGGGTGTGGTGTGTGGACATGTCACATCTTTGCTTATTTCAAGCCAATCCAAGATTGTTTTCCGTTTCTGAGTGTCACAATAATCTGACTTTTAAAATTTGATCCTGGGGATGAGGGGAAATCTGATCATGAATATTGTTGTTTTCCTTGTAGGTAACAGCTGTGCCACTGGAGGTCTACTGCAATGACCGAAGTGCAGAATATGAGCACAGGGCACTAAAGGAAGGAGGAAGTCTTGCAGCAAAGCAGTGTGTCCTCCATGGATCCCCAGAGCTAGCAGCTGACTGGATGAAGCAATGCTCCAGGTTCTTCCCAGAGTATCCAGGAGGGCTGTTAGGGATCAGGCCTCAGAATGGCTGGTCTTTTATCAGGATACCAGGTAAGTTTGGAGTGATGAGATCAATGAGAACATCTGCTCTTCAGTGGTCATAATGCTTGATTCTGGGCTTTTTGAGAGGGGAATGGTTATGCATTTGGTTTTCCTAAGTGGAAGTTAACGCCAATATCATAAGAGACATTGTGATTTCATATCCTCTGTCTGGAGTGAAACTGTCAGTAGATACTGAGCAAATGCAGTACAAACCTGGATGTGATTGTTAAAACACAGGCTACTCTCACAACTAAATATTGTTTTGAGGTTGGATATAAGATTGCAGGGAAAGTAGCAGTCACACCTTGCCTCCAAGTACATTGGAAGACCTTCATATTGACCAAAGAGATCTTTTGTTGGTTACCTCGTGGAAGGATAAATATTACATGTAGTAGTCTGCCATAAGAAGGGTTTGGGGACCAAGTTCAGAGGAAAGTGGCCAGGAAAGCAAGGCATGAGGTATTTACTGTGTTTCAGTTGGAATGAAGAATAATTATTCATATTTCTTGTTAAGTAGGGAAAAGGTACCAGTGTACTAGTAAAGCAAATGCACTTCATTTTTTCCCCCTAGAATTAGACTAAAATAATCCAAGATCTGCTAGAATTTGATTGCTGATGCTGCAGTGACTTTGATGGGCTGGATGTACTGACTGTCAGAAGGTGGTCCTGAGCAGTGAGCTATCTGCAGAAAGCACTAGAGATCTGAGAGATAGCCAAGAGGAAAAACAGCTTACTCTGCCAGATGCTAAGTTATTCCCAGACCCTTTTGGGTCAAGGATGTTTGGCACGGGAAGTTAGTACAGTAGAAGGAAAATGGCCTTTTGCTTGCTGCAGTCCGGTTTAAGAAGGTACCTCATAACTACTTGAAGGCATTTGAAGCCCATGCACATTTGTCTCTGTGTAATGGAGAAATCATTTTTCATGAGTGATAATTGATGATTTTATAGCTTCTTCAGGAATTCATTGAACTACTTATCAATTATTTGGAAAGAGAAAATTACTCTGCATAGCAGAAAGGAAGGAAAGAGTGAAGGGATTCAGTAAGGTAGAAGGCATAAGTAGAGAAAAGAGGAAAAGTAGCTGATGTAGAATAGACAGTGGGCTGCGTTCTCTTGAAAATACTTCCATTTTAAGCTGATGACTTTGTGATAAGCAAAAATCTATAGAGGACTTCATGGGGTACAAGAAGCTTTCAGGAGTGAGTGAATAGGTGCAAGATTAGGCAAATTGTTATCCAAGCACAACAGAATTTAGTTCAGAAAGTGGTTGGGATGAGTGCAAGACTTGCTTAATTTAAGAGATGTTGCTCAAGGTGGGTTAGGAAAAAAAGGCAGTTTTATACAGATGGTTTACTTAGGTGGTAAGTGGCATTCAAACCTAAACTTACTCAGAGAAGAGGGCACACACCACAACAGGTCAGCTGTGTTTATACATTCAGGAGCAGGCACACTGCAGAAAGTGCCTGATGTGCTGAAGGAGGCATTTGCAATCAAACGGAGCAGCAGCTGGGAAGGTGTGCAGTAAATAGGTGACAAGAAGAAAAGGGGACACCTCTCTTTCCTAACCCTGGTCTATCCTCTCCCAAACTCAGTGTTCCCAGTACCCTGGCAGCAGGCTCAGCTGCGATCACTGTGGGAATCTCTTGAGGCTTTTCCTGTTCTTTGAAAGAAAAATGGTCCTGGATTAAATGGCAGGAAGTGTCTGAGTCCTTTTAGCATCGATAAAAAGCACCGGCCTCGCTGGCTGTTTACTGTGAGAGCCAGCTAGCTCCTCACTGACCCCATTGTGCCGTGCAGACTGTCGGGAGGGGAACCAGGGGTGTCAACTGGAACCCAGACTTTATCTCTCTTTCCTCTGCTTTTTGCATGTCCAGAGGCACTTTTTCTCATTCTCCAGAGTGGTGTGCCCAGCTACAGTCATCAGCCAGAGCTCCTGACAAGGGTTATTTTGAGTCAATAATCATTTGTAGCTTTTCTTCCCAGGCTATAGGATCCTACTGTGTGCCCTTGTGAGATAATTTATGTGTGTATCACTGCTTTTTGAGTTTTTGTCAGACTGAGAGCCACACAATGGGATTTGCCCGTTGCTTCCTCTTTGGATTCGTTCTCTTGTTTATTTCATGCAGTACCAAACAACCCCAAAATTGCATCCTAGGGAGGAGAGTTCTTTGGCTTGCATTCCAGGACCTGTCATGTCCTAGCTGGCTTAAACTCGTTACAAGTTCTTTGGTGCTCTTAAAGAAATAAAATAACAACATTCAAAGCATTTCTTTGGAAATCTTCACCAATCATGAAAAATAGAAAAGGCCAAATCACAGATGTTGGCAATCCTGTTTAAAAAAGAAAGAAATTGCCTTGTTTTCCCCCTCTGAGGTATAAGGGAATGGTAACAGAAGTGATAGAAACTAGTGGTGGAAGACATTTTCCCCCCACACTCTCTTGAATAATTTGTGTTGTTTTCTGAGGATGGGATGAATAAAGAAGTACATTTTCTGTTAGCACTTCCCAGATTTTCATAGTATCAGTCAGGGTTGGAAGGGACCACAAGGATCAGCTAGTTCCAACCCCCCTGCCATGGGCAGGGACACCCTACACTAGATCAGGCCGTCCAGAGCCTCATCCAGCCTGGTCTTAAACACCTCCAGGGACGGGGCCTCAACCACCTCCCTGGACAACCCATTCCAGGGCTTCACCACTCTTATGGTGAAGAACTTCCTCCTCACGTCCAGTCTGAATCTCCCCACCTCCAGCTTCATTCCATTCCCCCTAGTCCTATCACTCCCTGAGATCCTGAGAAGTCCCTCCCCAGCCTTCTTGTAGGCCCCCTTCAGATACTGGAAGGCCACAATGAGGTCACCTCAGAGCCTTCTCTTCTCCAGACTGAGAAGAGAAAAGAGTCCTGGGAAGCACTAGGTGGCAGGCTTTAAGCATGCAAAATACTTGATCTGGAAAACACAATGGTACCAAGATAGCACACTTAAAGATGCCAGGTTAGGGTCAGATGGTTTTCTCTTCCAGAGATGACAAATCTCTTTGTTTCTGAATTGCTTTCCTAAAAAAAACCCTCTTTCTCACCAGTGCAGCCTGTTCTTCTGCAGTGTTGGGCAAATTATGAACTGCTAACAACTTGTTAACTTTTCAGATTCCCAGACCATATGCAAATGAGTTCTTGTGATTTGCATTTTATTGCTATTTAAAAATAGTAACTTAGAGTATGGTGAACTAGGGAGGCATTAGCAAAGGACAAGCAGCATTTTCAGTTACCAAATTTTAATTCACTCCCGTGTGAGAAACTAGCATTTTGCTTCTGGGAGAGCTTGCTTATGTGTTAATGTAGTCAGTGGAGATTGATTTTGAGCAGGCCCTGTTTGTTCTCTCAGTTTCCTTCCAGTCAGATGGCTGTTGGTTAATCACTGTGTTACTTTGTCTTGTATATCTAGACTTTTCATGGTGCTTCACTCAGTTTAATTTATTCTGAAATAACAAGCAAGCTGACCAGAGAGTAAAACTAGCACGTCATGGCTATATGGATTTAAAGGAAAGATAACATTTTGTGTAAACATTCCTGCTGTGCAGAGGTTTTGGCTTCCATACATGTATTTTAAAACCAAATAGCCATAAGTCATTGCCATTTTTAGTTGATTGCCTGAGTTGAAAGTTCCTTTTTAACTTTGAAACTGTTAACTATTTCATAGACTCATAGGAGCAGTAAGGTTGGAAAAGACCTCAGAGATCATCAAGTCCAACCTGTCACCCAACACCTCATGACTGCTAAACCATGGCTTCAAGTGCCACATCCAATCCTCTTATGAACACCTCCAGGGACACTGACTCCACCACCTTCCTGGGCAGCACATTCCAATGGCCAATTACTCTTTCTGTGAAGAACTTTCTCCTCACCTTGAGCCTAAACTTCCCCTGGCACAGCTTGAGACTGTGTCCTCTTGTTCTCGTGCTGGTTGCCTGGGAAAGAGACCAACCCCCACCTGGCTACAACCTCCTTTCAGGTAGTTGTAGAGAGCAAGAAGGTCTCCCCTGAGCCTCCTCTTCTCCAGGTTAAGCAACCCCAGCTCCCTCAGCCTCTCCTCATAGGGCTTGTGCTCAAGGCCTCTCCCCAGCCTCGTTGCCCTTCTCTGGACATGTTCAAGAGTCTCAATGTCCTTCTTAAACTGAGGGGCCCAGAACTGGACACAGTACTCAAGGTGTGGCCTAACCAGTGCTGAGTCCAGGGGCACAATGACTTCCCTGCTCCTGGTGGCCACACTATTTCTGATGCAGGCCAGGATGCCATTGGCCTTCTTGGCCTCCTGGACACACTTCTGCCTCATGTTCAGCCGGCTGTCAGTCTGTACTCTAGGTCCCTTTCTGTCTGGCTGCTCTCCACTCTCTCCAACCTGAACTTGTAGTGCTGCATGGGGTTGTTGTGACCCATTTGTATGTAATTGAGACCAAGTTCGTTCTAGGCACGAGTCTGTCATTATCCACTGTGCTGCCCTTAGAACAAATGCCAGCCTGAGCTGTGGTCTTGGATTTTCTTTGTAGCATCTCCCTGGATTGGGTCTGAGGGATTCCATAAGATAGTTGCTAATGATTCAAGCAACCATGTGGCACTTCCTCCTGGCAAAGCAGCAAGATCACCATCAAAAGGGAGAGCATATTGGGGGAAAAAAAAGAGTGACTAGCTAGCTAAGCAGACATGCATGAAAGAGCAGAGCTCTCTTGCTTTGGATTCTTAGCTAGTGAACTGCAGGAGCATGACTCTGACATTCCCAAAGAAGCGCTCACAGCACCGCGTATGGTGCAAATATAATAGCTAATAATTTTAAGCAATACTTTCAGAAAGCATCCTACTGTAGATCCCACTAATTCCAGCATCACATCCTTTATTTATATTGAAGCTAAAGGATGTTTTTGAAAGAGGTCTTGACTGACATACTGAAACAATAGAGTCCACCATGTTTCTGGGTACGAGTGTTGTTGACAAGTTTTTCCTCACTGTTGGAAGGATAAGAGGGAAGTATGCCTTGTTTTTACACAAGTCTCTGGATGTTGTGCATTTCTCTACTAGTGCAGAGTTCTCTTCTGTTGTTAAAAACCCTTCTTCGAAGGAAAAACCTTGAATAGTGCCAAATGCCCTTTGAAAATTGAAATGGGTCACGTTTCTGAACCCCCCTCACTGCAGGAGAGGTTCTTTAACACCCTGAAATCTCATTAGAGTTTTTTCCAGAGCACTTGCTGGATTTTACAGCCTTTCCAAAAGGTGTGCTCAACCCAGGCAGGTTGTTTCAAATAATCTTTCAAATTCAGTATAGAGCAACAACTGTTTTCTTGTTTTTCTTGCCAAACTATGGGTTGCATGTGTAGAAATCAAACCCAGCCCTCTGTGCCACGTTGCTGCACTTGGCCACTTGTGGACTTTGTTGCCTGCTGTGCTCCTAAGAGCTTTTGAGGAGCTCTCTTGTGTGATCTGTACTCCTCTGTTCCACAAGTAGAAACTTGGGTTTAGCTGCATTGAAATGTGTGGCTCTCAGATGAATGAATTAATTTTTTACATACATATATACATTTTTTTTAAATCAGTATATTGTGCTAGACTGTTAGCTGCCTTAGAGAAAGCTGCATTTCCTTCAGCTCATCAGCTAATTCAGTCTGTGCAAGGAGAAATGTGCAGAAGTGTTACCTGCTAGACATTTGAGAAGGGTACCTGCTAGACATGTTGAAAATGTTTGGATTCTGTACTAGCCTGCACCATCTGCAGTGATCGACTTTCCGTTTTGGCTGCAAACCTAAATTCAGGCATCCCAAAGAATAAAGAATCATCAGTGGCCTTTCCAGCAGATAATTTTTTTGGAAGAAAATTCCTCTTCGTCCTCTTTCAACAGTCATGGATTGTTTACTGAAGTTTATGTACAGAATGTACAAACAGGAAGGTCTCCTTCCTGCAAAATACTTCACGAGCAGTGCTGGGCTAGAGAGGACACGAAGTATAAAATCTCAAGTGACTTAAAAGATTGCCGTGTGGAAGCACTGCTTAAACAAACAAAGAAACCCAAAAAGTGGAGGGCAGGGGAGAAAAAGAAAAGCTAAGGCAGTGCTGTGGAGAGGCTGCTACTTTACAGTGATGTAGAGGACTTCACTTTGCGTGCTGGTGAGGGATTTGGTCTTGAAATTAGACCTGTGGAGCATAAGTCTAAGGCTCAGCAGCAAATGTCCAGAGGACAGCATTTTAATGTGTAAAGTGCAGAAAAATTTCATCAGCTGTCAAGGCACATTGTAGTTGTAGATCTGATCAGGATGAACCCTTTAGATGAGTGAAATGGTTGTGCAAAGAAAGGACTGAGGCTGTACTCGTGAGGGGATCCATCTGTGATGAGGTTTTGCCAAGGATCTATTCATATACTCCCATCCCGCCAAACAAAAGTTATTGTTAGCAGTGTGTTCGTGGCAGCCAGAAGGAACATATCAGATCCTTGCATCACAACTCGTTACTTCAGGGATTATAATGCAGTGAAGTGCTAGGGAAGCGTCGGTTGTTGCATGTATCTGTTTTGGCTTTATTAGCTACCTGCTTTTCTTCCATTTCTCTTTAGACAAAGAGAGTCTGATCACAGACAGTGGGAAACTTCATGCTCTTGACCTGCTGCTGACACGGCTGAAATCTCAAGGACACAGAGTTCTCATCTACTCCCAGATGACTCGGATGATTGACCTACTGGAGGTAGGAGAAGATGCAGATTTAGCAGCAGTGCTTTGGAGAAAATACTGTAATTTGGATGCAGATCATACTGAAAGATGCCCAGTAAAAGCATTGACACGAGAATGTAAGAGCTGCCATACAAAGTTAGACTTAAGGTCCAGCATAATGCCATGCTTCCACCAGTGTTCAACAGCAGATGGTATGATAAGACATACAGGAACAGTGATACTTCACAATTAGTCTCTCAGTGTCCAGCAGCTTGCAGCTCAAGGGCTTTCTGAGTCAAATATATCTTCTGTATATTCAGTTATCCTAAAGGGGTTTTTCTTCCATGGAATTGTTCAATTGCACCTTGAGTTTGTCACTGAGTTTTTGTCATTTGCATCACCCTGTGGCAAGGTATTGCATGCTTGATTATCCTCTTTTGCTGGCTTAGAGCTGCTTCCTTCTGTTTGTCCTTTCAGTGGAAGGAGGAAGCAGCCCAGCGATTAATTCTGCTCTTGACCTCTGTCACCTTATTGGTGTGCAGAGGTTACCTGAAATTTGTGATTGGAAAGAAATTAGGAATTAAGTCACTACTCCTTATTTAGATACAGTCAAGTCTGCTTCAGGAAAAAAAAATCAGTATTGGACTAGCAACTGTGCCACCAAAGAGCTAATATTGAAGAAACATTGGTAGGAGAGCTCTTAATTTGGTCTCCTCTTGGTAATACTTACAGTGATGGTGTTGGGTGATAGGTTGGACTTGATGATCTTGAAGGTCTTTTTCAACCTGGTTAATTCTGTATTCTGTAATGATGAGAAATACTTCTGTTGAAGACAGAAAGGTTTGAGTTTTTGGCTGGATCTGTCCCTTATCAGTGAAGGATTGGTGATAATAACTCGTGAGTAATAATAACTCTGAGTAAGAAAAGAGGAGAGCTGATGTGCGTTAGTTTCAGGGATAAGAGTATTCCCCTGTGAACATATTATAGGTGGGGAAACATTTGCATTTGGTAGTATAATTTCAGTACTGCTAAAACACCAGGATCCTGTGATCCTTCATCCACTAGTCCTAGGTTACTGCAACACTCTGTGCTGGGTTAGGAACTGGCTGGAGGGCCGAGCCCAGAGAGTGGTGGTGAATGGTGCCACCTCCAGCTGGAGGCCAGTCACCAGTGGCATCCCCCAGGAATCAGTGCTGGGCCACATCCTCTTTAATATCTTCATTGATGATCTGGATGAGGGGATTGAGTCAGTCATCAGCAAATTTGCAGATGACACCAAGTTGGGAGCAGATGTTGGTCAGTTAGAGGGCAGAAGGGCTCTGCAGAGGGACTTCAACCAACTGGACAGATGGGCAGAGTCCAACAGGATGGCATTCAACAAGTCCAAGTGCTGGGTGCTGCACTTTGGCCACAACAACCCCATGCAGTGCTACAGGCTGGGGTCAGAGTGGCTGGAGAGCTCCCAAACAGAGAGGGACCCAGGGGTGCTGGTTGACAGCTGCCTGAACATGAGCCAGCAGTGTGCCCAGGTGGCCAAGAAGGCCAATGGCATCCTGGCCTGCATTAGGAGTGGTGTGGCCAGCAGGAGCAGGGAGGTCATTGTGCCCCTGTACTCTGCATTGGTTAGGCCACACCTTGAGTCCTGTGTCCAGTACTGGGCCCCTCAGTTTAGGAAGGACATCGAGACACTTGAAGGTGTCCAGAGAAGGGTAACAAGGCTGGGGAGAGGCCTTGAGCACAAGCCCTATGAGGAGGGACTGAGGGAGCTGGGATTGTTTAGCCTGGAGATGAGGAGGCTCAGGGGAGACCTCATTGCTCTCTACAACTACCTGAAAGGTGGTTGTAGCCAGGAGGGAGTTGGTCTCTTCCCTCAGGCAACCAGCACTAGAACAAGGGGACACAGTCTCAAGCTGCACCAGGGGAAGTTCAGGCTGGATGTTAGGAGGAAGTTCTTCATGGAGAGAGTAATTTGTCATTGGAATGTGCTGCCCAGGGAGGTGGTGGAGTCACCATCCCTGGAGGTGTTCAAGAGGGGGTTGGACGTGGCACTTGGTGCCATGGTCTAGTCATGAGGTCTGTGGTGACAGGTTGGACTCGATGATCTTTGAGGTCTCTTCCAACCTTGGTGGCACTGTGATAGGTGTATGTGGGCTCCCTCAGCAGTGTTTGACACAGGATATCTTCTCCACGACAAAGTAGAGAGAAAAAGCGGGAAGCCTGAATCAATAGCTGCCTACATCATGACTCCTGTATGAGCAGGAGTGCATTTTAAGGTCAACAGTTAATAGTTCAATAACAAACCACAAGCTGAATTTTGTTTTTGCTGCTGTGAGGGAAAACAGAACTTGCATGGTTGCAATTCTGTGTTTTGGCTCTTTGCCCAGCATTGCTTCCTATGCCTCTCTCTTTGGCAAGCATTGGATGTGGTGCAGCTTTGTTAACACCCTGCATCATACCATAAAGCTCGTACAGCTGAGTGTTTAGTGTGCCTGTCTTCTCTGTTAGCATTCCATTTCAAAGGCCTGGGAGCACCATTTTGCTAGTCAGCCTTTTAGATGCCCAAGTTTACTGGTTGGATTGTATTACCCAACCAAGCCATCTACCAAGGTCTCTGTTTCTCCTTCTCCCCAGCCAAGTAACAGAAGCTGGAGTTAAGCAAGTTAAAAATCAAGCAAGTATTCAGTTTGTAAGAAAATCATAGAATCACAGAATTGTTTTGGTTGGCATAGTAGTAGATTTTTTTTTTCCTGCCCAGAGATACCAAAACACATTCCCTCTGCCTACTTGAATATGAAAAGACATGAGGTGTCCTACTACTTGTAACAGTATTCTGACTGTGTCAGTGCAACTGCTAGAGTGTCCTGCTAACCTAGTCTATGTAGGGCAGAGAGCACAAGCCTGGTTTTATGTCTCTGTTTACAAAGTCATAAACCCATGTTTGTTTGATACAGCCTCAGCTGAAGAATTGCTGCTTACTTCAGCCCTCACAGAAAGGTGGGGGTTGAAAGGGACCTCTGGGGATCATCTAGTCCACTCCCACTGCTAAGGCAGGTTCATCCAGAGCAGGTTACACGGGATTTTGTCCAGGTGGGTTTTGAAAGTCTTCAGAGAAGCAGACTCCAAAACCTCTCTGGGCAGCTTTTGCCAGTGCTCCATCACCCTCAAAGTAAAGTTTCTTCTCGTGTTTAGGTGGAACTTTGTGTGTTAAACCCCAGCAGATATAAATGAAAAGTGAAAAATTATTTTCTTTTGACAGAAGAGAATAAAGTGTAAGTCTGGTACTGTTATTTGATGCTGAGGTTTGCTTCATATGCTTCCAGATTGTGATGTTTTCCTCAATGCAATCACTTTCTCTTGTATGGAAGAGTGATTGTCCATTATGTCAGTGGGAGTCACATGGCACTCATGTGATGAGGGGTCGAGTTGTATTCTGCATGAACTCAAATGTGTTAGTTATAGTCTACCAAAGTTCATTAATTAAAATGTGGGAGTACTCAGTGTGGACTATGAAATAACATGAGGGGGAAATGTTTTGTAGTTTTTGAGAAGGTATCAGTCTCAAAGCCCAGAAGAAAACTGCGTTCTCACCATGCTCAAGTCATTGTGTGGTGTTCCTTTCCTGTACAGATACCCTGCTGTCAGGGTCACTTTCATTATTTTTCCTAGATTAATACTTATTGAGGGGGGTTTGGTGATCTGTTACACTGAAAAAGATTGCAAGGTACAATTTCCAAGCAGATCTAGTGTAAGTGTTTCCATGAGATTAAAGCTTCCCTGTGAGACTTCCCCCAGCCCAACACTCCTTGTGGGAACTCAGAAAGTGAGCAGTCATCGGGTGCTTTCCACAATTGCAGTAGAAACAAGGTATATTACTGCTTTAAGGAGTGTCTTCACCACCACAGTTTTTTTGTTGGTTGGTTTGTTCTTTTTCTGGCTAGAAGTATTCCATTTCTGTGAGTGATCAAAGCACTGAACTGCTGATGAGTGTAGTATAAATTGCAGTGTTAACTGCAGTGCTGTTAATATTAGGAAAAGTGCTAGGTAAAAACAGTTCAAAAAAGGGGTGTTTTATACAAGCACTGTTTCACTGCTGTGAAGTGTCCTTGTTGATCAGAGGAAGTGGATGGAGGCAGACCAGAACCTGTTAAGCAGAGTTTATTCACTAAGTTAATTAATAGAATAGAATTAACCAGGTTGGAAAAGACCTCTGAGATCATCGTGTCCAACCTATCATCCAACGCTATCTAATCAACTAAACCATGGCACCAAGCACCCCATCCAATCTCTTCCTAAACACCTCCAGTGATGCTGACTCCACCACCTCCCTGGGCAGCCCATTCCAATGGCCAATCACTCTTCCTATGAAGAACTTCCTCCTAACATCCAGCCTGAACCTCCCCTGGCACAGCTTGAGACTGTGTCCTCTTGTTCTGATGCTGGTTGCCTGGGAGAAGAGACCAGCCCCCACCTTTCTACAACCTCCCTTCAGGTAGTTGTAGAGAGCAAGGAGGTCTCCCCTGAGCCTCCTCTTCTCCAGGCTAAGCAACCCCAGCTCCATCAGCCTCTCCACACAGGGCTGTGCTCCAAACCCCTCCCCAGCTTTGTTGCCCTTCTCTGGACATTTTCCAGCAACTCAACGTCTTTCCTAAACTGAGGGGCCCAGAACTGGACACATTACTCAAGGTGTGGCCTTAATGCACCAAGCTAGTTTGCAGGGAAAGGAGGGGGACAACTCATGAATGACAGTATTACAGGTGTAGAATAGCTTATTCTTTTGTAATGTGTGCCTTATTGGAAATGTCTAAGGTCTAGGATAAGGATAAATGGAATGAAAGCTTGCTTTTTATTTGTTTAGAAGTCACTAATGAAGAGGTGGTTAAATAGTGAGGTGAAGGGAGACTAGATCAAGATGTTGAAAGATTGGATCATCATAAAAGCAGATAAAAAGGGTAACAAAGGAATGGAAGGAAGAGGCCTTTGTGAAAATAGAAAACAGGATTGAACAGTTCTGGGGAAAAGGTCACATAGTGCCTAATGGACAGCTGTATCACTCTGGGTTTAGTTGGTGACAGAAACCTATCACAGAAATGGAATAAATCAATGATAAATTAGGGCTCGAGTGTCTGTGTGGTGAAGTATGTGGCCTGTGCTTTAAACTTCCATCACACTCACCTTGAGCTTTATTTTGCGTAGGTCAGCCATTGGCCACGACTTTGACCGTTTCCACATTGTAAATATTGTTTACCATTTTTTCTTTCACGTGCCATATCCTGAAGCAGTCTTTTTCCCTAGTTCCTTGTAGTATGGCAGCTCTTCCACCTTTCCTGCAGTAGTGAAGAACAAAAATGAAGAGGAGCCCTAAAGGATAGGTGAAAAGGAAAACTGATTGTGGCATTAGAGTGCAAGCACTGCCATATCTTCTCACACCAGTTCTGTATCTGCTGAATACTGCAGCTTGGAGCAAGATGAGACCAAAAGTTCTTGCTGCTAAAGTGCCATCTGTTTCCTTTTTGTTTTCATGTACAGTCACAGCATCTCAAGAGGACTGATGCAGCACCAGGGTTATATCCAATGAGCATAACTAGTAGCAGTTGCATTTTGTCAGCCAAGGATCCCATTGTTAAAGTACCAGAGGGTATCTTTCCAAAGAATCTCTATGGATATCTGTATAGCCAGGAGAGCTTTCTAAGTAATTCAGAGTTTATTGGCAGTTGCACAGGTATCAGAAAATGCTGAGTACCTCAGAGCATGCAAAATGTCTCTCACTGGGAAAAGTCTTTGCCTACAGCATTCCTGGTTGGTGCCATTTGATTTGTGTCCCAGGCACTGGTTTCCGTTCTGCTGCTTGGCATGAGCTGTGGGCTGGCATAACAGTGTAATGTTCAAAGTCATCTTGCACACAGTGAGACTGACAGGCTCTTTGCTGGCGAGATGAAAAGCCTAGGCAGAATTTGGGGTATGGCAGCAGGTTTTTAAAGCACTAGTCAAATGGTTAAAGCCATCAGGGAGCAAGTGCAGTTGGCTTGGTAGGAAAGGTTTGCTTACACAGTGAAAGCTCAGGATTTAGTAAAACCTTAGACGTTGTGAAAACAAACTTCCTGTTTTAGTGATTTCATTTACCTATTTGTTTACAGAAAAAAGGCACTTTCCATATCATTGTCTGTCATGGAACAAATGCATCCCCAGCTCTGAGCTGCCATCATCAATTATCTCCTCTATGAAATGAGAAAACTGAAATATGATGGAGTAGCTTTAAATTCTGAATTTCTAGTATCATAAGATTGCTTGTAGCACATTTGTTGATGACATTTAGAGATGAATTATTTTTCTTTTGTAAGTAGCAGTTCTGTTTCTATTTTTTTTCCCCTCTGGAAGAATCAAGACTGAATGTTTTCAAGAGCAACTGCATGTTGTTTTTGACTCTGGTGTCTGTCGTTTGCAGGAATACATGGTTTACAGGAAACACACCTACATGAGGTTGGATGGCTCCTCAAAGATTTCTGAACGAAGGGATATGGTGGCAGATTTCCAGAACAGGTAATGTATTTTGGAAGGTGTTTCTGTGCAGAACTGTGTGTACACAGAGAGGTGTAATGGGAATAACGTGGAATTTGCACTTAAATTGTATTTCCTGATATCAAAAGCAGCACATCCATCTGAAACAGTTTCTAGGTGGTTTGCTGATCAGGCAGCAGTGGTGCTGATAATGCAGCCAGCTGTATTTGGGAATTTGTCATCTGTGAAAACAGTGCTGGAAGCAATTGTAGTGTACCCACCTCTTGTGCTGCTTCCCATCCAAATATGTAATTGCTTATACTGAAACTCAGCAGAAAGGCAGCAGAGGTTCGTTGGTTTTCATATGCTCTGACAGTTGATACTGTACAGATGAGACTGAAAATCTTGCATATGCTTGAGCTTTGAGAGTGCCCTAGTTTTCTGCAAAACAAGCCACTTAAGCATGTTTTATTAAGAAAGTAATTAATTAAATGAATACACAAGTGATTAAATAGGGATTTTTACTAGTAAGACATACTAACCCTTTTTGTTGAGTTTTAGGAGCACATCAGGAAAGAAGAGTATGCAATCATCTTACAAGAAGTTAATATGTTTTAGTATATCTTTGCCTCTGCTGGGTGCATTATTTATGGTGACTGAATTTATGATTATTAAGTATCCTTTTAATCATTATACAGCTTGATAGGATGTCACTTTGGCATGGGAGTTCATGGTAAGATTTCCTGGACGTTAACATGAGCTCTTAAGGTTACTTATGAGCTCATAAGGTAATCTTTGTTTTTTTAGAGGAGTTAGGTTCAGAGTTTGTTTTTCATTGCAGGGTGAAGGCAGCATTTTAAACTAGAGAACAGTCCTTGCATTAGTTGTCCCAAGTTGTACCACAACTGAAGGCAGGAGAAGAATTCATATACAGCCCTTCAGGACACTGGTTCATGAGGCTTAAAGACCTAAAGGACTGTGTTGCAATGATGAGTTTTGTGGTGTACTCTTCAGTGCACACCATAAAACTTGAAAAGAGCCTGTGCCAAACCCCTGGAGTGAGAGGACTATGTAGTACCTTTCTCCCTATTTCTAGGTGTCAGAAACAGATTCATTACAGATTTTGATATTCTACTGGAATCCTGACTCTTCTTCCTCTAAGGTCCTTTACTCAGAAGTGAAGAAATTTGTTTTTATTAATTAGCAGAATTTGGTTTTATTAATGAATAAAACTACTGAATAAAAATAATCCTTTTGGCAGGAAATCCCTTTGAGATACAGGTCAGCCAGTCTGAACAAGAATTCCTATTAAAATGTTAGTTGTGTTCCTCTTATACATGATTTACTTCTGAGAAATATTCCCAGGAAAAAAAGCCTGGCTGAGACTAAACTATCCTGCAGGATATCCTAGCAGGGTGCTGAAAACATCTAGCTATGGAATAATAATTTGTTCCTGGAGTTTGTGGCACTGTCCACTTTCTTCCCTTCCCATATGGCATTTCCAGAAGTATTTCTCAGCTGACTGTTCCACTAACTGCCTATGTGCACATTCCACTATTGTTACAGGAGTGAGAAGGTTTCCTGGCCAAGCACTGCCTATGGTATGAACAGGCTTTGTACCTGCAAGGTAGAGTCTAGAGATTGACAGCTTGGCTTGAGTTCCTCCCAGCTGCCTGCAGATCAGGGTGGATTTTGGTCCTCTCAGATTTTGGACTGCTAAAAATCTTTCTGGTTTTAAGAGTCCTTGACTTCTTTTTTTCTTTCTTTTTTTTTTTTTTCATGTGTAAATTCATAGTTTCCATAATTATGTCTCTTGTTTGTTGGCACTTTCTACCTTGGACCAGAATGGGTCCAATGACAGTCTGGTTTTTATGATATAGCCTTGCCAGGAACTTTTCAGTGTCTTGAAGTTGGAGACCTAAGAAAATAGTTCTACTTGGCATTCAAGGATATGGATTCCAAACCTTGTTAGTTTTTTACACTTGTTGTACTAGCATATGCATAGTAGTGGTACACCCACACTTCCTCCAGGAAGAGCAAGAAAGACCCATTAGATCTGATGAGTGGGCATTCAAGGACAGGCTGCCTACAGTTTGTCAAGAAGGGAATGCCCTATGCTGCTCATTCAGCTGCCTTACTGATCTTGTGTGCAGTAGTGTGCAGGCAGTGTGGTACCAAAACAACATGATATTGCAGAGTGACTTCTTTCAAGCAAAGGGCCTTGTTCTGTTGCTGTCAAAGTGCAGTATGTTGACCTCTTTGGAGTCCTTACTGGTGCTGTCTACTTTGTTTGCATCAGCCTGTTCACAGACCATATGGTGTTAAACACTTTTAAATGCTGCTGCTAACCCCCCAGTGGCACTAGTGAGGTTCACAACCTCAGCAGAAATGCTGATTTCACTGCTGCCACTTGAGTTTTCAGCAGCACGTGGTTGTGCTCCATATAGATCTGTCGTCTGTCTTCTGTGTGCACACTCTTAGAACTGCCATTGAATCTCAACAGCTGTTGTCCGTTTTGTCTGACTCCTCAGAGTGTAGCTAGGGCTTAATGCACTGTTACAGGTACCTGTCTAGTCTGTCCCACATTCCTCAGTTACATAAAGGATTTTATTAGGCTGTGGTGGGTTGGAAGGCAGATCCTCCTTTGCCTCCCACCGGGGCAGAAAAATGAGACTCAGACAAACGGATTGCAGAAGTGATGGAAAGTTTAAATGGAAAAGCAGTGAGTGGTTTACAGAAGCTGCAAGCATAGTGAGATCTCAAAGAGATCTCAAAGCATCCCCAGAAGCCTCCCAGCACTCCCCTTCTCTCTACCTGAGGGTACACCCAAAAACCCCAGGGCTCTTTCTTTACCCCCCTCCACTGTTAGGCTAATCTCAGCTGGCCAGATCTGAGATTGCCCTTCCCCCTTCTCCTTCTGGCATAATAGGCCTAGAGAAACTCCCCTTCCATTACCAGATAAGGAGCATCTCCCACAGGAAGTGGTGAGGGAAGGAAAGAGGAAGTGTGATACCTTGCAGATGGATTTATAGGGAGCAGGACATTATGGGTATGAAATACACCTCTGGTGACCCAGGTGTCCAGCCCAGTGGGTGGACACAGGAAGCTGTGTATCTTGTGTGGTTCAGCAGGAGGCACCCAGCCTAAACTACCACATAGGCTTAGAGGGTTATTCCAAGTCAGGTATTGGGATGCTTCATCTCTCTACTGGCAGCCAGCATCCCAAAGTCTGGTACTACCAAGTCTAACCCTTGGGGCTAGTATGACTGTAGTAGGCTTTGTGGATCTCCCAAGGAGGTTTCCTGAAGTGTATTGTGGAATGGCCACCCATATTCTGCTAGGAACTTCTGTCTAGAGGGCCACGTTCACCAAAAGCAACTGGTCTGTCACTGGTTTTCATGCTGTCTGAGAGATCCCAAGGAATGTAAATGTCATACAATCAGTGCAAACTGAAAATGCTCCAAGGTGGGAAGGACAGTTTGTGTCCAGCAATAATGGAGTTCACTTACAGACAGTGTGTTTCAGAGAACTTAAATGAGTGAAATGGATGACTCTTGCCTTTATGTGGTATCTGACCATTAGTGCAGTCCACATGTCATCCTTGAAACATTTTATGGTTAGTCACAGCTGAATCATTATATGACTATCATGAGATGAATCAATTTATCCTCCTTTTACAGGTAAGAGAAGTGGACACAAGAGATAATTTGAATCAACAACTCATAATTTGAATCAACAACTCATAATTTGAATCAACAACTCATAATTTGAATCAACAACTCATAATTTGAATCAACAACTCATAATTTGAATCAAACAACAACAGTTGGGACTGCAGTTGAGAAATTCTCAGACTGAGGGACTTCTCTTTCTGCCAGCAGACCCTTGTCCTTTTCTAATCTACCTCTATATTTACCAGCTTGCCTTTATATTAAGATTATTTTCTTTAATCCACCTCCCCCAGGAGTTTTTTGTTCTGTTCAAAGCACCAAATTTAGAACAAAACTTGTATCTGCAGTTTCAACATTTATTTTTCTTCCTTCATCAATTGAGCATTGTTAGGGCAAGATTGTTAACATCAGTCAGTCCTGTGAAGTAGCAAATTGTTCTTTGTCTGTGTGAAATCTTAATTTCCAGTGTGATCAAGATAAGGCCTGGTTTGTTTTGATAAAGATTAATAAGATGCTATTGCAAGCTGAATGTTTGTGTGTTCTGACAGGCCTGATTTGTAGATTAACTCTCTCACTCATTCATACAGGTTTGTTCTTGACCATGGAAAACAAAATGTTCTGAAGCATTCAAGTAACAGAGTAGCCCTGATCACTTCATATGGGCCAAAAAATTTACTTTTGTGTCATCATTCACAAATAAGGGGTTTTTATCTCTCTTCTCTGTAGGAATGATATTTTTGTGTTCCTGTTAAGTACAAGAGCTGGAGGCTTGGGCATTAACCTTACAGCTGCAGACACGGTAGGTGAAGTTTGCTAAAGTAATAATAAGGAATGGTTTAATTGCTGTTTAGTTTTTAGTATGAATGCCCTTCTGCTTCTTTTCCTGCCTCATACCTCCAACCACCATTTTTCCCAAGCTGCTTGTCTCCTGCCTCCCAGCCTCACGATTTGTGTGGGAAAACTGGCCTTTCTGTGTGGCAGTTGGCACTCTTGAGCCATGCTGGCCAATATTTTTTGCTACTCCCATTTGCGTAAGGAAATTACATAACCTAGTTCACTTTGCTCAGATTTACAATTTAATACTGCCTTGATGATAAAGTTGTAGAACATTGGATTCTTGGTACATAGTTTTGTGTGATAGTTGGAAATACTTTCCTTCTCCCCACAGATTTTAGTGCCAGAATCTAGAAAGGAGCTGGATGGCTGAAGGGGTCTACAGATGCAAATGATGATTTGATACAGTGAATGCTGTTTCATGTGTGACTGTTTGCTCTTAAGGAATTTCACAGAACAGGGATCAGTTATGCTTTTCTATGTGCAGAGAAGAATGAAGCAAAGTACAAAGACATTGGTGGTTGAATGTCAGCTAGTCAGGAAGGATAAATTGTGTGCGTGTTCCCCACTCACCCAAGGGATAAATGCATAGTGGTTTAGGTGCATTGCAAGGATTTGCATCCTGGAGCAGCTGCCACTAATCACTAGGGAAGGAATACTGATACACACAAACCATTTGTCTCTTCAGAAGCTGCTGTCCTTGTACTCCTAACCCAGTACTTTGTGTGTGTGCAGATTTGACCCCAAGACAGACTGTGGTCCTCAGCCATGCAAACCCAAAGATCTCTGAATCAAAAATACTACACTTTTTTTAAAGATACCCCATCCTATCTTACTGTCACTTAAAAGAAATTGGAAGAAAGCAGGTATCTGTAGGATTCTCAGAAAATGAAAGTCCTCTCACTTGAAGTTGCTTCAACAGAGAGAATGAAGATGGAAGCACAAACATGCTCCTGCATGAACACTTTTGGTTCTGTGGTTTAGTTTACTATTAGATCAGTTGTCTAACATTTCTCCCCCCCCAATATTGTTGGGTTTTATGCTTACTGTGCATAAAGTACTGTTGAAATTACAGGGTCATACAAATGTAAGGTGGCATTTCACTTTTTTTATACTGAAAGCTCTAGAAGCATTAGACTAGAAGAGACTTTATCCAAGTTTGCAAGAACAAAAATATTGGAGTATGACTTCCGTGTGAAATTCTAATTTGATGGGCTTTCTTTTCTTAATGGAAGTAACACTGAAATGGGTGTTAGCCTGTAATTAATTACATGGTGGTGGTTTAATGTGGTGGCAAACAGGAATTTTGTGCCTCCAGAGCATATTTCTTGAGGCATGCTGTGGGAGTTGAAATCTTCAGTTATTTAGTTTGAATTAATCTAAAAGGCAATGGAAAGGACTCCATGGGACTGGGCAGACCTGGGTTAATGCAGCCTGCAGCAGGGCAGTAATCCTTGGGGGCTGTATACTTGAACTTTATATATATATATATATTGGATTTTTATTTATTCACCAGGTGCTCCAAACATAAGGTTTTATTGAATCCTTCCTGTTCTGGTGTTCTTTTGCAGGTCATTTTCTATGACAGTGATTGGAACCCAACAGTAGACCAGCAGGCCATGGACCGGGCACACAGGCTGGGTCAAACAAAACAAGTCACCGTGTACCGGTTGATCTGCAAAGGCACCATTGAGGAGCGCATCCTACAGAGGGCTAAGGAGAAGAGTGAGGTAGGAACAGAGGCATCTGCAACAGGAAGTTTCAGAAACAGTACCAGAAAACACGTATCAAAATGAGTAAAGAGGCAAAAGACAAAAGTATCTGCAGGGAGACAGAAGTCAAAAGGGATTATCTTTGTTCAGATCAGTCCACGTCCCTAACGCAGCAGGGTTACAGCTGCGTTATTTGAGCTAGGAAGAAGCTGGTTATTTACACTATGGCTTCATGAAAATGGTACCTTATGATGCAATGCAACTACCCAGGCTTCTCTAAGCCTACAGTTTGTGTCTTTGCTGTGTCAGGGCTACTGATTCTTCTCATGTTTTATTGTTATATCACAGCTGGTATTGTTTTTTTTTCCCCTAAAAGAAATTTGCAAGGTAATCAAGTGAAAATGTCTTGAGGGATGAGGGTTGTCAGAAGAGCTCAGTGTCCTCCAGCATCAAGCAGTCATTGTAGTAGAAACTTTAATCCTCATCAGACTTCATTGGCAAGAAAAAATTAAGCAGATTCACTTTCTTTGGTGACAATAGGTGTGCTGTTCACAGCATGCAGGTGTTTTGTGTAGTTGGGGTTGTTTTCTTAGCTTTTATCTTGATTAGATGCTGATCATGATGCTGCAGCAACTGAAGCATCTCCAGATGAATGCATTTGTTTCCCTTGCTGAAACTTAACCCATTTACTCTGGATACTGCACTAGAGTCACCTGATACCAATCTGAAATCAAAGTGTCATCTCTTTGCTAGTGATCCAAATCATCTAAACTGGCGTATTCTCAAGCTGTGCTTCTCTTTTGCCACGTTACAACTCTTCTTTGTGGTTGCTGTTGTTTTTTAATTATAGTCACAGTAATAGAGGTTGAGTGAATTGCTTAAATTAAGACACTGACTCCATGTGGAAATCTAGTTTTCCATCAAGGAGACTACAGCTTTAATCTGTGTGATCCTATCTGCAGATTACTTCTGAAGATTTGGACTGAGAATTTATACCTGACAGGAGTACCACTACAGTATTTTTTTCCCTTGACAAAATACAATGATATTAATGTATTGCTGAAAATGGGTTACACAGTGCTTTAGGAGAGAAGCAGCTTTGAAGAGGGAGTAGCAGTTTTCTTCTTTCCAGCCCAACTGATTCTCCTGTTTTATACTTTTATAGTCAATACATTCTTCCTGACTTTTTTCTACTGACTTTGCTGTGATAGGGAAGTTGAATCAATTCTGACTTAAACAGATGCACTGGCATCTTTTTTTGGCTGGCTTTCAATGAAGGGTAGTTGGAATGGTTTGTGACTGCTTTGAGTGATTTTCCCTTTCTGTCTCTCTGTTGTTTTCCCCCCACCCCTCCTAGATCCAACGAATGGTGATTTCAGGCGGCAATTTCAAACCTGACACCTTGAAGCCCAAAGAAGTGGTCAGTCTTCTGCTGGATGATGAGGAACTGGAAAAGAAACGTAAGTGAAATTTGTGTTGCAGCATTTTCCCTGTCTTCACTGGCTTGTGAAGTCTGTGTTTTTATCTTTACAAACACATGTATTGCTGATAACAGCTTCTGTCTCCTGGCTCTTTTTGTATTGCCAACTCTCCTTAGAACAAGCTGGTTTTGTCGCTGAAAGCTGAAGTTGTGCAGGAGAGAAACGATGCGATAAAGCTTTTAGTGGCACTCATTCAGGGTCATTACATTGTTCCTGAATGACAAGAATTTGATAAGAATTCTGCAGGTCATGACAAGAAAGTATTAGTAAAAATGCTGTACTGGAGACACACGCTTTTGTGCTGCCTGAAAGACGAATTTGACTGGAAGACTTTATAGTCATTTGGGTACAAGTAGTGTTAATACAGTCGTGTTTTCAGTGTGGTTTACTTCTAATGCAGCTGACTTGCCTTCTGTTAGAGCTAGAATTTCTTGTAAGATTCACAAAAGGATGTGAAATATCTTTCTAGTGGTGACGGCTTCGTACTTCTTTTCCCACAGTGCGTCAGCGCCAAGAAGAGAAGCGGCAGCAAGAGGAAACAAACCGTGTGAAGGAACGCAAACGGAAAAGGGAAAAGTATGCTGAAAAGGTAACCTTGATGCAAAGGGGTTGCATGTGTCAGTGGCAGAGATGCAAGAGCTTTAGGCTCACTGTTATGTGAGCTGGAAACATTGGATGCCAAGGCAGTCTAATGAGTAAAGCCCTCTTGGCTTCACCCCAGAGCAGCAGTCTGTGGCACTTCCTTGCACAGAAGAGGGATATTACAGAATACAGAATGCAGTTCTATTGTAGCATCATTAGCAACTTGAAAAGTAAACAGTAGTTCACAGACAACAATTTGAGGACCTATACCTGAAACAAACAAAATGATCAACTGATGGGTAGATTCAGATTGGATGTTAGGAGGAAGTTCTTCTTCATAAGGGTGGTGAGGTGCTGGAACAGGTTGCCCAGGGAGGTGGTGGAAGCCCCATCCCTGGAGGTTTTTAAGGCCAGGCTGGATGTGGCTCTGAGCAACCTGATCTAGTGTGAGGTGTCCCTGCCCACTGGTGGGTGGGTTGGAACTAGATGATCCTCGAGGTCCCTTCCAAGCCTAACAATTCTAGGGCATATAAAATGTTGACTTAAGATTTTGTTCTGCGAAGACAGAAAGGGAAGGTCAATGAGGCACCAAACACAGCTACATCCCATATAGCTCCATGTCTTCTGTGAAATAAGAGAACATCAGTTTGGTTTTTAAAACTTTTTGTGAAAAAAGTTGGAAATCTCTGTAATGGTAAAGAATTTGAAGCTCAACTCCAAAAGGTAATGGAAATCAAAGTAGTTCTGCAAGCATAGTTCTACTTAATTGCAGCTGTTTTAGAAAGAAAAAAGCAAACCTTACTTAAATGTAAAGAGGGAAACTTTAAGGGATTTGTTTTTTCTCCTTCAGAAACTTGTTTTGGGAAATTCTGGACATGGCATTCCTTGAGTTCTAGATGCTGAGTTTCAGGGATGTTTATTCCCTTTCTTCTATTTTGTCACCTTTTGCATTCTTGGTTTTGTTTTATTTATTTCAGAAGAAGAAGGAAGATGAGTTGGATGGGAAGAGGAAGAAAGAGGGCATGAATCTTGTGATCCCATTTGTTCCCTCAGCTGATAATTCCAACCTGTCTGCTGATGGGGATGACTCTTTCATTAGTGTAGACTCTGCCATGCCCAGCCCATTCAGTGAGGTAAGAGTTGCTGCTGCTTTCAACTACACAGTGCTTGAACAGTGGCCTTTTATGTTGTAGGATTCTGGCTTTCTGTTATTTTAGCTAGTGTAGAACTTTGAGTATGTGAGGAAGTAATATGTCTTAAAGGTGAACCATGTAAAGGAAAACAATGCATTGAAAGCCAAACAGCTGCTAATAAGCTGCCTTACAGCTCCTCATGTTATTTGACATTCCATTATTCCCCTCATCATTTGCTCTCTGCCTCCCTTTTTTAGTGAGGTCATGCCCTCACTCTTCTTCCTTTCAGCCCTTAAAATTTTTCTGTTCCAGCCTGCAGTCCAGCTCATTTTCTTCCTACTTTTCCTGCCTTTGTCATGCTCACATTTAGAACTGTGTGGCTTCTTCCATACCAAGAGCAGTCTCTTGCTTCTTAACTTCACATCTTTTTTTTAAATTAAGTAGCTCCTGGAGCTCTTTACTGCTGCTGAGCATGTAAATAGAGGGTGTGGTGTGGTTAGGCAGATCGTGTGTCATGCTGCTAATCTCTCGCAGAGAAAATGGGAGCAGAACATGTACCAGTTGATGACTTGTGATTACATACCTTTTAAAGATCTTACTATGTTTGTACCCTTCCCTTTCCTAACCTGAGAACTAAATGGCTTTGTTCTCTGTCATATTTAGATATCCATTAACAGTGAGTTACATATGGGCTCTATCCCTCCCGATGAGAGCAGTAATGATATGCTTGTGATCGTGGATGATCCAGCTTCTTCAGCACCTCAGTCAAGGGCAACAAACTCTCCTGCTTCCATTACTGGCTCAGTGTCAGATACTATGAATGGTCAGTACCTTTGCCTTGCCTTACTGCTAAACATTGTCATCCTATGGCTAGTGATACAGTTTCTAGATGTTAGCAGGAGTATGTGCATAGTTAGTAGCATTTGGAGGGGGAAATGCTTTTTCATTGAAAAATTGCTTCTGATATGACAGGAAATCTGCTTATAGTCCATCATTCACCATAATTTTTTCTCCCTTCTGTGTTAGTTATTCTTAAAAGTTTTCCCCTTTGTTCCTGTGTTAGAGAGGGCTCACCTTCCATTAGCAAATAGATAGCCACACGATGACTGATCCCTAAGCTTTTCCTTGAATGTGCTCTTGGGCTAATAACCAGATGTCTGCTTGCAGTGGGTGATGGGAGCAGCTGTAATTGTAAATAATGTTTTTAACTACCATCGTTTTCTACACTGAAATAAGTAGAGACGTAGCTCTTGGCAACTTTCTTTGATGGAAGAAACTTCCTCTCTATCTTAAAGGAAGAAAATGCTTCATTCCAAACTAGAACCTGGAATCCTCCACCTATTTGTGGATTGGAGTCATTGTACTAATGACAAGTAGTGGGAGTTAATAAGATGTGGCTAATGAAGAGTGAAGTTTTGTATAGGTCATTTCTCTTCATGGGATCACTGCTTGCTAATGGTGTCCATACTGATGTAAATAGAGAGTCTCAGCTGGTAGGAGCAGTATTCATGTCCATGGTGGGTAGTTAGGGAGCTGCGTTTGTGCGTGAGTCACCTGGAATACCATGGCAGTTACTGGTTGAGCATTCCTTTCTCCTGAAGGTGTTGCAATGCAAGATGCACCTCTCAGTGGGAGAGGCCAGTCGGCTCGCAGCCGGGGGCGTCCTAAAGGTGGTGGATCCAAAGGCGGCACTGGGAAGGGCAGGAGCCGGAAGTCCATAGCAGGAAGCGCTGCTGCCATGGCAGGCGCCAAGGCGGGGGCGGCGGCAGCCTCGGCAGCGGCGTACGCAGCCTACGGGTACAATGTCTCTAAAGGTACGTGGGGAAGGGGAGGCAGCGGGCTGCCCAGGGCAGAGCCAGCCGTGTGAGTTTGGGTGATTTGTCATTTACAGCCTGTTTAAAAACTAGGTAACAAGTGTTGTGCTGTTAGTATGGTTCCTCTACTGTGCTCTGAGATCCAGGCAGTACACAACGTGGTGTGGTGGTGTGAGAGAGCAGCCAGCTGAGCTGCAGAGGATCCTGAGAGCCTAGGTCTGCAGAAGTTGAATCTGCCCTTTGAACTATACCATAGGCTATTCCTCTGTTTTGTTCCCCTTTGGGCATCAAGACAAATGGGATAGTGGTGTTCATCCCATAGATATGGCTGTGGCTTTCCTGCATTGCTGTCTCATTGAAGTTACAGCATCTGCTAAACTGATGGTGCTGGAGCTTCAGCGTTACAGCATCCGAAGGTGGCCCAGGGTAGAAGTGCAACATATTTTGTATCTTAAGGATAAAGATACATGAAACTCTCCTAAATCATGGAACAGGGTGGTCTTGGGACAGTTAGTATATTGTTTGTTGCTGAAGAGCCACCCATGGAATAATGCTGACATGGAATTTGATTCTCTTTTCCTTTGCTAGGCATGTCTGCAAGTAGCCCTCTACAAACAGCAATTATTCGGCCTTCTGGACTTGTAGATTTTGGACCTTCAAGCGCCTCTTCTCCCCTGAGCTCCCCTTTGAGCAAAGGAAACAGTATTTGTGGGACCCCCAAAAGCTTAAACCTGACCAGCAGTCTCATATCAGAAACTCCAATTCGGAAGCCAAGCAAAGGTGCCCACACCTCAGGCGGTCGGTAGTGGTTTGGAACCCCTAGAGCTTGTCTGAACTGCGATGGCTTTCAGAGTAGACCACCCTGCCAGTTGAAGGCATGCAAGTAATGCCTCGTTGCTGTCCAGCACATGTGTGAAGAAAAAAATCAAAGCACAATGGGAGTGGGTGGTTTATGTGAGCACTTTGATAACGTGTATTCCAAAAAAACTTATCTTTGCAGACACTGCAAGAAGGAGGGAACGGAGTCTGGGGCAACGGGGAGAGGGTCAGCTTGTGTCTTACTGACACATCTGGCAAAGGTTCCCAAGAAAGCATCCAGCTGCTCCATGCAATATCCTGCAGCTGCATGTGCTTGAAGTCACACCGATACACTTTCTCTTCTGTAGCTGGAGGTGGAACCCAGCATTAGTTTTATCCTCTCAAATCAGTATCTGCACCCCAGGAGTATCCTGGAGAGTCACAAGACATTTCTGTACTGGCAGCTGGTCAGTGGACATGGGAGGGTAATTGGGGGCTAAGCTGAAACTGAGGTGTGATCAGAATAATCTTGGATTCTTCTAGTTTGGGCCACTGGGTTCTTTATATGAGGTTTGAAATGCAAAGGAAGGTGTCTCAGGTGGTTTCTAGGGAATAGACTCTTTTCAGCACCATTTGTCAGGAAGAGGTTCAGAGCTGCAGGAAATGGAGAGCGCCGCAGGGCTGGTGAGAGCAGCAGCACTGCCGCTGCTTCACACAGTGGCAGAAGCTACAAGCCAGTGGTTCAGTTTGCATTTCAGAGTTCTCGTCAGCACCAACACTGTGTTCAGAATGATTTTGTCTCACTCGTGAGGTGTGCAGAACTCTTAGAAGCTTAGGAACAGCATAAGGCTTTATTTGTACAAATCTGGAGAGGAGGGAAAAGTGCTGAGGAAGAGTTTGCTGCTGCCATAGCTGAGAATGGTTCTGCAGCTTGCTGTGCTGCAAGAGAAGAAACCAGAAACAGTCCTGAGAGAGAGTGAGAACCGTGCCATTCCCCCCTCCAGCCAAATCCTGGGACAAAAATTGTCTCCTACCCCAGCCATCCATGGACTGACAGTGTTCTTCCAGCGTGTTTTCCCTTCGTCCCTGTGGCCGTCACACACGCTAGCTTGGTTGAGTTCACCGTGGTGGGCAGGTACCAGTAGCCGTGCCCCACAGGGCTGATCAAAGGCAGCGCTGCCAATGCTCATCTCAGTTCTCATTCTCTAGTTGCTCCTTTCCCATTCTCGATGCACAACCCTCCCTGGCCCCTTGCTTTGCTGTAAGCATTGTCTGCATTGCACTGAGATTTAGGTGTGGGGCAGTTCTTCTGTCTGACACGTTGAGTTAACAGGCTGTTCTGCCGGGGCACTTTCATCCCTTGAGAGAAGCAAGTTGAATTGCAGGTCTGGGCTGTGACAGCAGAAGATGACTTCTTTGTTTGTTTGTTTTTTAATTTTTATTTTTCTTTTTAACCCCAAATCTTTGCCTGGCGTCCTACAGTGTGGAGCGAGTGCTTCCTGTTGGCTCTGCCTCTAATTTGCACACCTGAAAATAGCAGAACTGAGCTTAGTTAGATTGATTTTTAAACAGATTTGCAGGGGATAGTTGAGGGGGAGGTGATGTTTAATTAAACTCACAAAGACTTCCCCCATCCCCTCCTATTCACATGTATATATGATATTTAGAGGGAATCAGACAAATGCCAAGCCTTTTTTTCTCTTTGAATGTGCTGTCTATTTTTATAACTGAACTTGTACATATGTATAAAGAGAGACACATCTTTCTTTTACTAACTGGAGAAGAAAATCTTAAATAAAATGGAGTGAGATAATTTTATGTAAATCAGTGTCTTTGTGTGGTTTGTGCCTGTGGCTGTATGAATGAGAGGATTAGGGAAGAGAGTACACAGGGGGCTCGTCTGGAAATGCATCTGGAGATATGTGCTGCTCAGTGTACTACTCTAGAGTATCCACACTCCTGAGTATCATGTTTGTAATCTCTTTTTTTTCCTGTTCCAGCTACACCCTTAATCACATGTCTGCAGTCATAGATAATCCCATAATCTATTTTGGAGTAGGTGTGCAGCAGATGAGAAGCAAACAGAAGCAAGTATAATATGCATCATTATGTAGTACCTAAACTATGATGGTTGGATTCAGTACAGTTGATTGTTTGGGGAAATCATTCTCAACAGTTCTGTCTTCTCAACAGTTCTATTTTCTTTTTTTCAGTGTGTTGTGGTTTTAGGGCTGGATGCCTTTAAGAGCCACAGAGTTGAGGAGCTCCAGAAGGGACTAGAGAGTCCAGAGGTGCACCAGAAAGTGTAAGCTTTTGCTGTCTGAAAGACGGGGCTAAAAGGAGCTGTCCTGTCCTGCCCTCAAATATGTTTTGCTAGTTTAGCCTACCAGGGATGCCTGGTTGGTTCAGCAAGGTCCTCATTCTTCCCACTGCTGTGTGTGGTCAACAAAGTCTTACCAAGCAGTGACAAAATTAAGTCTTAGACCCAAAACTGCAGCTGCTTTATTTCTTTGGAAGAAAGGAAGAGTGATTGAAGCTGTTTACCTTCTCTCATTAAATGCTTCAGGGTGGTTGGAGACAGAAGAAAGCCAATTTCCTTCTGACCTTTCCTGCTGACTTTAAGCACAGGGACAGGACAAACCGTGGGCACTGATAAAATGAAACATTATGAGCCCTGCTGCAGCTTGAAACTGCATCTTCTCCTTGCATGGAGTTACTCATTGGCCCCTTAGAGGGTGGCACAACCAAGCAAAAAAGCTGGGGGAAAACGTGAGCCAAATGACACATCAAAGAATTGAGAGAAGAACTTGCCCTTACTCACCAAAGGCAGGTTGTGGAAGCCAACATGTAGGGTTACTATGTTTGTGGTGGGTTGAAATTCGCCCACCAACATTAACCTAAAACTACCACATATGTTATAAAACCAGAGCACTCAGTGTCCTCTGGCTCTTCCATATCACCTGTGTCAGATAAGCCTGCATCAGCTTGCATCAGGCTGTCTTCAAAATTCTTCTTGGTTTTGATTACTTTGTGATCAGCCTGAGTCCGCTCAATCTAAACCAAGGGGAAGTGCATTAGCCTGTTTGCTTTTCCTATCATGGGTCAAATCTGTGTCCTCCTTATTTAGTCAGCCACTAGATCTCCTCTTCATATTCCATGAAGAGATGAAAGGATTTTCACCAAGAACTGCTTTAATTCTCATTTCAGGATATCAATACTGCTCTGTCCAAAGGTGTTATTTCCCTGCCTTCTCCCTTTCTGTTGCATGCTTTCCCCACCACAGTGTATCTGCTCTTTGCTATCTCATGTTCAGTTTGCAGAGAGCTGCCTGTCTGCCTAGGCTGTATCTTGCTCTGTTCCCATACTGGTGAAGTATTTGCTTTGCAGCATTTCCCAGTGGGGGAGGCACACCAGGTTCAGTGGGAAAAAGCTCTGTGCAGAAGGAATAGGGATCCTGACCACTGACTGTTGCTCAGGAGCAGAAAATTGCAGCTGGGAAGAGGAAGAGCACAATTGATAAAATCACTTGGGGGCAGGATGTGGATCAGTGTAATGTGGGAAATGCTACCCTGTGACCAGTGCACTGCCAGTCCTGATCTCCTCCTCTCCCTGCAGTGAGCTGGCCTGCTTCTGCTCCCAGGTATACTTCGAGGCTCCTCAGTTTCTCACTTCTGCCTCCATCTTTCCCTTTTGTTGACTGTTCAATGTGAAACACCCATTCTAACTCTGAGAGCCTTAGAGGCATGCCTTGTGCTCCCCTTCCTGCTTAAGAAGGGATGGTGATTCACTCTCTGCTGTCCTTCAGAAATTTCTGCTCAAGTGGCTGGAAAAACAGTTTGAAACTCACTACCCAAGGGGCTGCTGCTGCTGCTTGCATGTGAAGTATAAAGAGACATATAGAATAAAGGCAATCACATCTTCTGCTCCTAGGTGGAAGCACTTGTGGAATTGTGAAGGATGTTCTTTGATTTGCAGCCTGTGCCAGGTGCAGAGCAGTGAATGAGAGAGAGGAAGGGGCAATTCACCCTTTCTCTCAGGGCCGTCAGGCCAGCTCTCAGACTCAACCAGAAGGTCTGTAAATAGGTCTTTCTCAAAGCACTCGGATGAGCCTTTGCTCCTCTGAAAAGCCTGCAGCAAGCACCTTATGAAATGGAGAAATGCATGATGAGTTTCTTCCAGCTTCGCCCTCTTCTTGGCTCCTGCCTCTTCCCTCTGGAAAGTGCAAGTTACTCCAAAGCTAATGGGTCTTCCAGGTGTGTAGTGCTGAGCTGTATTTGCATATGTTCTAGGGGCATACAAGGGAATTTGCATCCCAAGCATGAGGATGTGGCTCAGTACTCGGGTATGAGATGACTCCTTCCTTCCATAGCTGATTAGCATCACTGATATAATGAGGTAGTGAGGGGGAAACACTGAAACACCATTTTTGTGCCTGCTCAAGTTTCTTCATGGACTACTCTTCCTTCTTTAATAGTACTGCTGGTTAAGCCCACCATTCCTAATGGGAGCTGATGTGAATCTCCAAGCATCCAGGGATTAGAGTATCCCTTGTCATCTCTGTGACATTTGCAAGCACCTGTTTTTTTTCCTCTTCACTCCTTAGCCTTGCCTAATTCTTCACATGGTCCAAGTGTTGTCTTCATGGATTTTGGTTGGCAGAAGAAATGTTTCTGTTTAAAGGTCTTAATTTTTAACCACAGGACCCTCACGACTTTGCATCTCCATGTGCTGAAAACCGTGAATTAAGGTAAGGCCAAGCATATGTGTAACTTGTGCACACTCTTACCCTCAGTAAACCTTCACCAACACTTTCAAAACCAAGTGCTGTTGCTGTTGCTTGGAGTCTAGAAGGTACTTGGAAATTTACTGCTAGTTTGGACTGTCAGACAAAACAGATGTGTAGGATTGGAGTATTTGTTACCTGTACTTCAATTCTCTTATTCATGACAAGAAACTAGTGGCTTGCTTCTCCAGATGTACTTAACAAATCTTATCCTGCTAGGAGAAGCAACTCCTGTTTGTCTCACTTCTCATCTATTCTTGTGGTTCCTCTGATGAATATGTTTAGGTTTAGACTGGATGTTAGGAAGAAATTCTTCATAGAGAGAGTGATTGCCCATTAGAATGGGCTGCCCGGGGAGGTAGTGGAGTCGCCATCACTGGAGGTGTTTAGGGGGAGACTGGATGGGGTGCTTGGTGCCATGGTTTAGTAGATCAGATGGTGTTGGATGATGGGTTGGACTCGATGATCTTGAAGGTCTCTTCCAACCTGGTCTCTTCCTATTCTCTTCCATTCTACATATAGCTTAGCCCTTCATCTGGGCCTTCCTCTAGGACTGAGCAAGTTACAGGAGGGAGTCCTCTCTCCATCCTGTGATGTCATCTGTTTTTCACTTTGGGATTTTTTTCCAGGTCTTCTAATGTCTTTCAGGTTTCTTTTAAATCCTGACATTACAGTTCCCCCTGATGTCATGGTGGAGTCCAAATGTAGAAATTCTCATTTGTATTCAGGCTGGAGAGTGCACATCAGAACTTTACAGCTGTGCTGTGGACAAGCGGTTCTTCGAGGCTTGCTGTGTAACAGTGCTCCTGGAGAACTCCCGTCCTAGGTAAGCTCTTTGCAGAGAAAGAACATTCACATTCATTGGGATCTGTCATCTAATCCACAGCGTTCTTAGTTCAAGTTAACTTTTCTCCATAGATGAGCCTAAACTTGTATCAGAGTCCCTCTAAACCCCATCTACCTTCCTGACAGAAGTGTCTTTGAAGCAGTCACCTTCAGCAGTCCAGATCCTACCCCGAGTCAGCCTCAGATGGTGGTGCCGAGGGAGCATGTCTGCATTTCCCAGAGCCTGTAGAAGGTTGCTGGGGTTGTGTTAAGGATGGAAGAGTCAGCGGATTTCACACGTGGTTGGCTGAATGTTGTTTTTTATTGTTTTCTTTAGAGGACATTAAGCTTTTGGCACGTGACTGCCATTAGCTACGTGCCGCTGAGTGGAGCGTGCTGCTGCCCTGTAAATGCCGTGGCACGTGGCGGGACACGCCCTCGCATAATGCTTCATTGCCTGCCACAAAGCTCCAGGGCTTTCCTTTGCAAGCAAAGGAAACAGAAGGGATGTGCAGACCATGTGAACTTTTAGAGGATCTTGAAAAATAACATCCAAAGAACCCTTTTTTAATTTCCCTCCCCCTGCTTTGTTTTGTTCGCTCCATGCATCTGGCAGGTGCTGGTGTCAGTAGGGCTCTTCTGTGCCTTGTTTCTTCTCTGTGCTCCTGCTCCTTCCATAGAGTTCACACAAACACTTTTGTGGACAACTTCTGCATTGCAACAGACACCTCTTTTCCTGGTAGCTAACCCGGATTTTTCTTTGGTTTAATCTCGTTTCCATCTGTAGCATTTCTTTGGAATGGATCATGAAGTAGCTCTAAAGATGCTTAATCTGCTCTTGTGAGACACTACCTGGAGTATTATGTCCAGCTCTGGAGTCCCCAAACTAAGACAGACATGGATCTGTTAGGGGTCCAGAGAGAGGACCACAAAGATGATACAATACAACAATACAATACACAACACCAGGTTGGAAGAGACCTTCAAGATCATCGCGTCCAACCCATCAACCAATCCAACCCACCTAAATACAATACAATACAACCAACCCACCTAAACAACTAAACCATGGCACCAAGCACCCCATCAAGCCTCTTCCTAAACACCTCCAATGGAGGTGACTCCACCACCTCCACGGGCAGCCGATTCCAATGGGCAATGATCAGAAGTCTAGAGTACCTCTTCTGTGAGGACAGGCTGAGGGAACTGGGTCTGTCCAGCCTGGAGAAGAAAAGGTTCTGGGGAGACCTTATAGTAGGCTTCCAGTTCCTGAAGGGGGCCTCTGGGAAAGTTGGAGAGGGAGTTTTTGTAAGGGCATGCGGTGATAGGACAAGGGGCAATGGTTTTAAACTAGAGCTGGCTAGATTCAGATTAGACATTACAAAGAAGTTATTTACTATGAGGGTTGTGAGATGCTGGAACCAGTTGTCCAGAGAAGTTGTGGGTGCCTCTTCCCTGGACATGTTTAAGACCAGGCTGGATGAGGCTTTTGAGTAACCTGGTCTAGTGGGAGGTGTCCCTGCCTGTGGCAGCAGGGTTGGAAGTAGCTGGTCTTTAAGGTCCTTGTAACTTGAGCGATTCTGTGATTTCAGTCTCTGGATTTCAAGTGAAATAGGACTTCAGCCTTCATGATGTCTTTTTGTGCAGGTGGCTGCCATGTTTCATCATCCCCTGTCATAGAGTTTGGAATAAGTTCCTATGTCTAACTTGTTGTAACTTCACTGAGATAGGTATTTAATCTGGTTAGCATGAAAAAAGTAGTTGCTGCCTGGTTTTCCAGTAACTTGTCATTCAGTTCCTACTGAGTAGCTGAAAACCTACTGCTGTCATGATGCTGAATCTCTAAAGCACAAGTGGGTTTTCTCACACAGTGTGGATGTGGGACTGGAAGTCATGACAAGCTGCTGTAAACCCAAGTGATTTATGTGTTTTTGAAACACCACTATGAGCTTTGCTTCCCTGGCTTCAATAGCTTGCTATTAGCCCATGCAGTCAGGGGGATAAATTGTATAATTGCTGTAATTTGGTTCCACTGGGGCTTGCTGTCCTTAGCTATGTATCACGGCATCTGTCTGGAATCAAGTAACTAAAGAGTGAGAGCTGCTTTGGTAGAGTATTCTCAGACAGACGAGAGAAGCCCAGCTCTGCCTTGCAGTGATATAATTGATAGCAAATGAGACAAGTAATGTTGTTTAGGGGTT
Organism: Colaptes auratus; assembly: GCA_015227895.2. NCBI lineage: Eukaryota > Metazoa > Chordata > Aves > Piciformes > Picidae > Colaptes > Colaptes auratus. The sequence continues at coordinate 6,180,382 of CM037646.1, read as the reverse complement.
TAATTTAAACCAGATCTCATGTCTGAGATGTTATGGAATAAACATGTGTGGGAAGTTTGGAACTGCCAGCAGCTGTCAGCCTCAGCCGTTAGCTGAAGCAGCTTGAGGGACTGCAACAAATTTGAGTGATGTGTATGAAACAAAAAAACACCCCAAGCTATATGTAAGAATGTTTCTCTGCTGAGATTCATTCTTAGCTGGCAGATAAACATTATGCAAGCTTAGGCACGTGAAGGTTTAAGAATACTGAGAGCAAATTACCAAACTTGCAGGTTCCCTCTGGGCAAACAAAAGGGGTTCTGTGAAAAGTTGAGATGGCTCCTGCCTCTGCTTCAGGGAGCTAGTGCTGATGACATGAGCACACATTATCTTTTTTTCAAAGTGGTGCCTCTGAATACCAAGGTACTCTGGAAAACATCATCCCCCAGTGTTTCACATGGTGCAGTCAAAGTCGCTAGGCTTCTGAGGTCATGTCTCCATTCCCCATCTCTGGAAGGGAAATGGTGGCTCTTCACAAAGGGCTGCTGCAGAGGAATTAAACTTTGCAAAGGTGCTGCAATGATTTGCAGAGGCTGCTGTAGTGAGATGCCAGAGAGAAGGCAAAGTGGGGAACAGTCCCCCTGCATTTGGAGCAAGGTGTGTATAAATATAGAGCCATCCAGGAGAAAGAGGAGTCGAACTGCTGCTTGTTTTTAGCATCCTCCCATCAAGTGACATGAGCCAGGAATCCTCTGGGAAAAAACAGCAGATATTTATTCTGATTGAGGCTAGTCCCACAGCTGCATTTCTATCCTCAGTCCTGAACTCATCTACCCTCAAATTACAGGATGTATTTCCAGGAATAGATTCATTATATATATAGTTCAGAGACAGAAATGCTGCTGGAATTGGCTGTGCTGTGCAGCAACAAGAGACAGAGTTTCATCCAGCTCCCGCCTAACAGGTCCAAAGGTAATTGAGCCTCTTACTAGGCACTGGCAAAGGAAAGACAAAAAGCAGCATCCATCACAGTTATGGGGAGCTGCTCTTTTCCCTCACTAAAAACAGGATTTTGTGCTCATGCAGAGGACCATCTTGGAGAAAAACACCTTCATGTAAAGCAGACCAAGAGAACAAATGTATGCATAAACCAAAACGACTGTGTTCGATCTTAAAAACCTGCGAGCTGCTTGAAAAACAACTTCTGGAGTTGTTCTGCTTAGAGAAATGGCTACTTCACTGGGAAAGAGAGATCAGTATCACAGTATCACCAAGGTTGGAAGAGACCTCAAAGATCATCAAGTCCAACCTGTCACCACAGACCTCCTGACTAGACCATGGCACCCAAGTGCCACATCCAATCCCCTCTTGAACACCTCCAGGGACGGTGACTCCACCACCTCCCTGGGCAGCCCATTCCAATGACGAATGACTCTCTCCGTGAAGAACTTTCTCCTCACCTCGAGCCTAAACCTCCCCTGGTGCAGCTTGAGACTGTGTCCTCTTGTTCTGGTCTGGTGCTGGTTGCCTGAGAGAAGAGACCAGCTCCCTCCTGGCTACAATCCCCCTTCAGGTAGTTGCAGAGAGCAATGAGGTCTCCCCTGAGCCTCCTCTTCTCCAGGCTAAACAATCCCAGCTCCCTCAGCCTCTCCTCACAGGGCTTGTGCTCAAGGCCTCTCCCCAGCCTTGCTGCCTTTCTCTGGACACCTTCAAGTGTCTCGATGTCCTTCTTAAACTGAGGGGCCCAGAACTGGACACAGGACTCAAGGTGTGGCCTAACCAGTGCAGAGTACAGGGGTACAATGACCTCCCTGCTCCTGCTGGCCACACTATTCTTGATAGAGGCCAGGATGCCATTGGTCTTCTTGGGCACCTGGGCACACTGCTGGCTCATGTTTAGGCAGCTGTCAATCAGCACCCCCAGGTCCCTTTCTGGCAGCTCTCCAGCCACTCTGACCCCAGCCTGTAGCTCTGCCTGGGGTTGTTGTGGCCAAAGTGCAGCACCCATCACTTGGGTTTGTTGAATGCCATCCTGTTGGACTCAGCCCATGGTGTCTGTCGAAGCACCCCGAGGACAAGCCTGTTGACTGCAGTTGTCTGTAACAGTATCTCCTTGCCCTGTACACCACCAGCTGGCCGGCAGCATGTCAGCCACAGTCCTGGGAGGTCATTTGTCACGCTGGCAGCTGTGGCGGCATGTGAAAGTACACTGCCCTGGCATGGGGTGCCAGCAGGGTGAGCAGAGGCAACACAAACACATCCCTGGGCAGCCCCTGCCTTCCCTCACCATCCCTGGGGGCCAGGGCAGCGCCTGCTTGCTCCCTCCCTTCCCTCCCCTGGCATCACGCGCTCCGGCGGTGCCGACTGTCAGTTTGGAAAGGCTGGCGTGCTGTCTAGACGAGGAGGGGATAAAAGGCTGCTCTTTGAGTTTGTTTGTTTTCTAAACGTTTTCAAATGTCACATATGCTTTGTGTAGACAGAGCTTAATATCGGCAAGCTGGCTGTGGTTGCCCCCAAGGCGGTTTGTTTGTAGATGAGGTTCTAATTGCTGTAAGCGGGCTGGGTGCTGCGTGTCTGTGAAATGACTTCAGCATTGTCTGTGATGTCTGTGTTGCTCGGTCCATAGCTCCAGTTCAAGGCAAAGAGGATTGCTGAGGCCATAAGTGCTCACATTAGCCTTGGACCATTTCCTGCCCTCCCTTCCACTTCTGAATAAGGGTTTGTGGCGCAGGTGCAGTGCTGTGCAAGTGAGCGTGTCAGGTGGTGCATGTGCACGTGCTAAAGAACCCTTTGGTCTGCAGAAACCTGCAGCTGGAAGTATGATCCACAGCTTCATGCTGAGTGTGGGGTGGTGTGCCCAATGTGCTGGAGGCCATCCGTGGCTGCTGCCCATACTATCTCCTTGCATGGCACAGTTCAGCTGCATGTACTCAGCACGTGCCCGGTCATCCCAGGCAAGCATTCATCACGTTTCTGAAGGACAGCAAGGATGAATGAAATGCTCTTCTCCAGAAATCATCTTCTGGCTTGTCTTCCCATGGGTGAAGTGCTTGCAGGTTACTGGGTTGAAGCAGTAGCTGATACCTGCTTGTGGACAAAGCGGTGCTTTGGGGTGGGGATTGCAGAGTTGGGGATGAAGTCTTCCCCTTTTGGTTGGCAGTAGGAGTTTTAGGTGCCAGTAGCCATCAGGTAGCTCTTTAGTCATCAGGCTCAGGTCAAAGTAATCCTTGGTGGTTTTGAGTGAAGCTTCACGGAAATGAGTCCTGTTAAAACAGCGATGTGAGGGAGGCAAAAAGCAGCATAAACAGAAAGACTTAAGAGAGAAGTCTTTGTTCTTCTGTCCCCAGAACAGCCCAGTGTGGTCTGGGAACAGTGTGGTGTCCTCAGCTAGGAAAACAGCACCTCTCTGTCTTTGAACTTCCCTGACCTTTGACGTTATTTCAGTCTCATTCTCTAGAGTTCAAGGTACTGGCTGTGCTTCAGGAATTCACAAGCATAAACACTCATCAGTGTGGCTGGCACTAGGATGAGATGAAAAGGGAGCTGAGAAAGAATAAAACACATCCAAAAGCCAAACAAAAAGTGTACAGGGTTTGTAAACAAAGCATGTAGAGTTTCCCCAGTGCTGCCCAGAATGCCTACTTCCTTCCGCCGTCCTTTCCCTCCGGGGCCCAAGGCTCTTCCAGAGCCATGAGGGCTTCTCTCTTAACTTCAACACAGCACATGGAGGAGGGAGCTGGTCACTTAAGCCTACTAGTTAGTATGGAAATTCCCAAGTCCACCAAGCAGCTGCTGGGTTTGCTGCAAGTGTAGTTTATTTCGTAGCCTGACTGTAAATCAGGTTTGTGAAATCCCTTCCTGTTCCTCTCTTGTGCAGAGAACCATGTGCTGAGCTGGGCTGCGTGCTGGTGGCACACTGCTCGTGTGCTGGGACTGCACTGTTGTGGCTTTGTGTTTGTCCTTGAGTTCACAAGAAAACTCTTTGGATTTGGTGCTGCTGAAGTGTATCCATGCCATGAAATGTGGCAGTACCAAAGTGAGAGCCTGACTTGGGGAAAACCTCCCATCTGAATTCTGCTCATTCTTTTTCCCCTCTGCCTTTGGGATAAGGTTACTGCGCTGAACGTGCTGAACCTGATGTAAAGTTTCATAAAGGATTTCCAGGCCTAGATTGACTGCCAGGTTTTGGGATGTGTTGACAGTGCTGCTGTTCTGGCACTGAACTGTCTGGAACATGTTATATGGAGACACATCAAAGTGCACAGGTGACCACCTACGTGTTTGGTGGTGGAACTTTTCAACAAAGTCACTCTCACTTCTCCTGCTGCAGCTGACTCTCCTCCTTTCCCCTGCTGTACCATCCAGTCTTTCCTGGCAGGAGGAGCAGAGAAACAGGCTGGTGTCAAGCCAGAGGATGTTTCTGAACATGTCCACTGTATACAGGGTGCACTACGTGTGGGAGATCCCAGCCTTTGCAGACTCGGTCGCAGCAGAGCTCCATTTCATACCGGCCAGTCAGCCCACGTGTTGCTGCAGATACTGGCCAGGAGTGGCCAGGAGCATTCTTTGGGTCTTGATCTTTTCTCTTCTGCTGACTCATATGTAGGTGATTATGTCCAGATTTCAGCCCATCTCTTGAGTTGCAAGCAGGCACAGATGGGATAACACATGTGTTATGTCCAACCAGCTGTAGCTCCTGTCATGTTTGCTAACCCAGCGTGTGCCACTCCCTTTGACTTACCCTGCAAAAGCCTCTCCCTGCCTGCATGTGGCTGCATGTGGTGCAGCTTCAGGGACCCTCTCAAGACTCTCCTCCTGGGACTGAGATCCCAAACTGGCTTCTCAATAGCATTCCAAGTCTGTACTGGCCTCCCTTTCTGGATGTTCAAACATGCATTCTCCTCAGGTAGACTCAACCGTGCCATTGGCTGCTTTTGCCGCCAGCTGAGGAATGCTGAGCTGTTGTCCTCCCTTCCCACCACCCTGTCTTGCTAAGCTGCATGCCTGCATGGCTATCAACCACAGATACAAGTTTGGTCTCACTAATTTTCTCATCTGGCATCTCCTCTACAGAAGTACACCACGCACAGGTAAGGTCGCACTCTGGGGATGCTGGGTTTACACTACGGTTTTACTCAAGATGGAATTGCGCTGGTAGAGATTGACCTGCATGAAGCTTCCTCAGGTCTGAACATTCCACCTTGGAACTGAGGTGGAACCATAGCACCTGAGAACCAGAGGCTGCTTCTTCTGGTTTTGTCATAGAATCATAGAATCACACAGGTCGGAAGGGACCTCTAAAGGTCATCTACTGCACTTTGGCCACAACAACCCCATACAGAGCTACAGGCTGGGGTCAGAGTGGCTGGAGAGCTGCCAAACAGAGAGGAACCTGGGGGTGCTGATTGACAGCTGCCTAAACATGAGCCAGCAGTGTGCCCAGGTGGCCAAGAAGGCCAGTGGCATCCTGGCCTGCATTAGGAATAGTGTGGCCAGCAGGAGCAGTGAAGTCATTGTGCCCCTGTACTCTGCAATGGTTAGGCCACACCTTGAGTCCTGTGTCCAGTTCTGGGCCCCTCAGTTTAAGAAGGACATCGAGACACTTGAAGGTGTCCAGAGAAGGGCAATGAGGCTGGGGAGAGGCCTTGAGCACAGCCCTATGAGGAGAGGCTGAGGGAGCTGAGATTGTTTAGCCTGGAGAGGAGAAGGCTCAGGGGAGACCTCATTGCTCTCTACAACTACCTGAAGGTGGTTGTAGCCAGGACAGAGTTGGTCTCTTCTCTCAGGCAACCAGCACCAGAACAAGAGGACACAGTCTCAAGCTGCACCAGGGGAGGTTTAGGCTCGAGGTGAGGAGAAAGTTCTTCACAGAGAGAGTTGTTAGCCACTGGAATGGGCTGCCCAGGGAGGTGGTGGAGTCACTGTCCCTGGAGGTGTTCAAGAGGGGATTGGATGTGGCACTTGGTGCCGTGGTCTAGTCATGAGGTCTGTGGTGACAGGTTGGACTTGATGATCTTTGAGATCTCTTCCAACCTTGGTGATACTGTGATACTCCCACCTCCCTGAAGAGAGCAGGGACATCCTCAACTAGATCAGGTCACCCAGAGCCCCACTGAGCTTCACCTTAAATATCTCCAGGGATGAGGCCTCAACCACCTCTCTGGACAACCTGTTGCAGTGCTCAACGACCTTCACTGTAACTTTTCCCCAGCATCCAATCTAAATCTCCTCTGATTTCAAACCATGGCCCCTCATCCTGTAACTGCAGGCCTTTGTAAACAGTCCCTCCGCAGCCTTCAGGTACTGGAATGTCTCCTAATGTCTCCCCAGAGCCTTCTCTTCTTCAGGCTGAACAGCCCCTTAAAACTTTTTAATTGCCAAGTTCCTTTATCTTTTCTCCTGCCCCATTAAGGACCATGTTCCCCAGGAACACTTTATACATATGAAGGCCAGGGCTGGATTAACTGTGGTCATCTCCTTTATTCAGCTGGCTGTGCCACTGCTGAGCAGCTGAGTTGGTCCTGCCCTCTACTCAAGGCTGACTCAGGCTGTGTGGGAACTGCTGGGCAGGGAAGTGGAAAAGGTTGAAGAGGGGACTGAAATCATGTGAATTGTGTTGGGTTTAGACTTGCAAAGTAGGTGATTGGGTAGTGCTTGTAAATGTGTTTCTATTTTAACTGGTTTCTAATGGGAGGTGGCCTGATGGGCACAAACTTGTCATGAGAAAGTCAGAGAAAACTGCACGTGCAAGAGGAAGCCAGTGGATAATGAGGCATCAACAGAAATGTCTGTTAGCACTTTGAAATGAGGGCAGTTGTCTTACCCTCTGACAAAGTGAGCAGTCTTTCCCAGGCCAGCCACAAGGCCACTGGTAGAACTGCCAGAAGCTGGAGCTGTGCCCACAGCTAGCTGCTTCACCTGGCCTAGTAAGTCATGATGTGGGGAAAGGAAGCCAGTAATGAAACATAAATGGGGTAGGACACCATATTTGTGTCACTGTTGGCCTGGCACTCCCAAGTGCCATGGTTGTATGACTGCCTCCACAGAGAAACTACCTTCAAGCTGGGTTTGTCAGAGGCAAACCACTGTGGTCCCTGTGTTTGGGCAGCAATCCAAACGTAAGCTGGGCATGTAATAAACACTGGGTACCATCTCTCCACACCCATGTGTCTAAAGCTCACATCTGGGATGTCAACCCTTTGAATTTATCAACTGACCAGTGTTGCCAGTTCCCAGACTCACAGGACACAATAGAAGCCTCAGGAGAAGAAGTTACATGGTACCTCATTGTCTTAGTGATTTGGAGCTGCAGCTGCAGGACAACAGCAGCAAGCTGTCATATTCATCACTCTTGAAAACAAGGTCTTGTTTTGGGGAGTCCACTGCAAAGACCTCATTGGGGGGGGAAATGGCAGCCTGAGGAAGTGATGTATTTGTGCTTGGAACCCTTAGTTTTTCAAGGGAAGAAGAAACAGCAGCTGGGCGTTGCTAGCTCTGATGGGTGGTTCACAGGGCCACAGGGCTAGCCCGGGCTGAACAAAGCAAGGGGCTCTCCACCTGAGATGCAAGTGGAGGCTGCTTAGTGACTATCTGCTGCCAACTCCTCCCACTGGTCTCTTTGTGCCTTTGAAATTTTGGAAGGTGTGACAGTGTTTTTGTTTATTCTGGAGATCTTTTGATATCTGAGCCCAGTCTTTCACTAGTAAGGGAGTGTCCCCCTGCTGGTAAGCTGATTCTGTAACCCTTTGGTTTTCCATTATGGGGGGGGTGGATACAGCCCCCAGGGGAAGATGCAGCATTAAGTGAGAACCTCCATGGAACAGGGAAAGCATCATTTTCTCTAGCCTATTATCCTTAAAACATGCACTTAGGTGCCTTTAATTAGTGATAAAACCTCAGTTGTTTTGATGAGTTTTCACTCCATTGAGCAAGTGCTGGAGCAGGTAATACTGGTAGGTACAGTGATCATACAATCATAAAGTGTTAGGGGCTGGAAGGGACCTCAAAAGATCAAGTCCGATGCCCCTGTCAGAGCACAGGGGCAGGTTTTGAATATCTCCAGAGAAAGAGACTCCACAACCCCTTTGGGCATCCTCCTTCAGTGCTCCCTTACCCTCACAGCAACAAAGTTTTCCCTTTATGTTTACATGGAACCTCCTATGCTCCAGTTTGCAGCCCTTGCCCTATCATTGGACATCACTGAGAAGAGCCCGACTCCAGCCTCCTGACAGTAGCTGGTAACCAGAAAAATCAAAGGAGGGCTGCATCTTACCCCTGTACACAGCACACTGTGCACAAGGCAACTGTCTCCCTTACTGCAGATCTGCTGCAGCAGCACTTTCTTGTCCTTCCACTGTTACTTCTTGGAAACAGGTATGCCAAGTTGCACTTGGAACAAAACTCCTTTGGGCTGCCAAGGGAGAGTCACATTCCTGTGCCTGCCCTGGACACTCAGGAGGGCTGGCTTGTATCTGGTGTCAGCACTAGCATGCCAAAAATCAACAAGAGCTGGAAGCTAGGAAGAGAAAGTCACTGAATCCCCTTTTCTCAAGGGGGAGGGGTCATTGGGTGTCTTCCAGCAGAGGAAAGCTGCTCAGCAGCAAGGTGGTGCTGAGGTGCCATAGTAACTACAGCAGCATCACCAGCTCAGGTTTTGGTCTTAGAAAACAACAAAACCATCCATTAAGGCACTTTGAACGTGCAGTCAGTAATGAGAAAGACCAAAGTACAGAAGGCTAACTTTGCCAGTGTGTTTTATTACTGGGCACAGCACCGTACCACTTCGTAGACATACAAGCCACAGTAATACAAACAGTCCCTACCCTTCCTTAGACAAAACCCCCACGTGGCATTTGGAGGAGTCAAACATCCCAGGGCTCAGCTCTCAGAAGCTGTTTTGCTGCAGTAGCAGCAGTTTTCTTACAAAATACTGCGGGGGTTTCATGCTGCTAATATGTGAAGCTGAGAAGTCTGAGCTTGCAGCAGTGCCTGTGCTCAACATGATCCAAGGCAGGCTTTATAATAGCTCAAAGGTTTGCAAGTACACTCAGTCATGGTCCTCTGCAGTCAAAATGGACCAGATGCCTCAGTACAGAACTAGACTTCTCAAATGCTTCTAAAGAATTCCACGTTATCCTGAAGCACTCGAAGTTAGTTCACCCAGTTCAGGCCTAGTTGAAATGCTGCTGCATCTCAACAGCTTTCCTGCAGGCAGGACCATTTCTCATGGAGTCAGATGAGTCTGTAGCAGCATAAAGTCAGTGAAGCTTAGAGAAAAGCTTCTGTCATTTAAAACAGGCTTAGCTCCTCAGAAAACTGATTTAAAACTAGAAGGCACAAATGCAAGGTTGACTGTGGGCTGCATACCACTGTGGCATGTGAGCAGTTTGGATACCCCTCGTAAGGGGAAACAATAAATACCACATTTTAGAAAGTAAGTGCAGTACTGTGATCCTTCACAAGATAAGGAAGTAGGATCCACAGGAGCCTACAGAGCCCTGTTCACTTTACATTGCACAGGAGTCCTGAAATTTAGTGTTAAGTCATTGTACTGGAGGTGGGACATGGCAGGGGGAAAAAAAAAACCTTATTTGGCAGAATCTGCCCAAGTCTCCACCACCATACAAACAGCTTTTTGCCAATTTGAGGTAGAATTACATACATACTGCTTAAATCCAGTCAAGTCCTGCTCAACTAGTTATTAAAAGGAAAAAAAGTGCACAGAACAGATGAGCCTCTTCCCTCTTTGAACAACATCAGTGCTTCATTCAGGTTTGACACCCTGAAGCAAGCCTTACAGAGCAAAGTTCCAGCAAAGATCCCTGCTCCCCCCCTGGAAAGCAGTGATGGCTGTCATGGTGCTACAGGTAAGGAGTGTAAGAGGTGCTAATTGCAAGTCCTATATAGCAAGCATGTTTTACTCCACTTCCTCCCTCCCCTGCTACTTGCTGAACCTCCCTACTCAGTCCAGTATGTTTTGTCAGAGTCAAGACTGTCCCCATTAGCTTTCTCCCTTATGTCCCTTCTACTGGGACCCTGCAGAATTTTTCAACTCTTAGATTTCTGTGGGACACTTGCAGTTTCCTCTAGAGAGTCTTCTGTGTAGTACAGGCATGGAAGGATGGAAATGAGAGCCTCTTCAATGGAGAAGAGATGTTTATCCTCTGCTTGAGGGCAAAAATAGCGCATAAAGTCTGCCAGTCTCAGCAAGTACTCAATGTTATGACCAGCACAACCACTTGAGACAATGATTTGAGCAGCAATGTCCTCTTCAGATGCTGGGCCGAGGTAAGATGGGTTCTGGGGTGTGGCAATGTAAACAAGAGCCAGGATGGGTTCCTCTCCATCTTTGTCCTGAGGGTGGAACTTCACCAGCTTGGTGTCATAGCCTCCCAGGACAGCTTCTCGCATGTTGAGATACTGAAGTGATGCAGCAATTTGCTCCCCACGGACTTCATAGGCTACACCCCATGTGCATGCCTAAAAGCAAAAGATCAAGGTGGTTATAGGATGCTCTAACTGCAGGGGGTGAGCCCACAGTAAGCCTCCCTAACTACAATGGGGCAGAGGAGGATAACATCCCACCATCCCAGGAGGGCTGAAGAGCAGTCGCCTGCTAACAGCAGCTACCAGCTGTTGATATGGGCACCACCACCCAGGCCAGCTTCCCCCTCACCACCCCGGCCTGGTACTTACCCCGCAGTCTTCCAGCAGCGTCACCACACGGCCGGGCTGTAAAAGAGGCAAAGGGAGAGAGCTGTTACCAGCCGAGCCCTCTCCAACGGCCACCCACCGCCCCCTCCCCAGGGCCGCCCCGGCGCTTACCATCCTCTCGCTGCCGCGGTGGAAGGTGTCCCCCTGCCAGAAGCGGCGGCTGTAGCCACGGATGAAGCCCACCTTGCTCGACGTGAACTCGAAGCCTGGCCGCCACACCAGCGACCCGTACCCGAAGATCCACACCGGCGGCGTCAGCTTCGGCTCCGCGCCCTCCGTCTCTCCCGGGGGAGAAGAGGAAGATGAAAGGAGGGAGGCCAGCGCCGGCTCCTCGGGCCAGCTCGGGGGTTCCTCGGGGCTCTGCGGGTCGCGTTTCATGGCGGTGGCGCTGCTGCCGGTAAGGCTGAGGCTTGACAAGGATACTGTAGCTCTACGGCGCCAGGCGCTCGTAGCTCCCACCGCGCCGCCGCCGCCATTTAAAGGCCCGGCCGCGCCGCTGGCCCCGCCCCTGCCCCTCCCTCGGCCCGGGCAGCTCGCGCCGGGTGATGCAACGCGGGCGGGAGGTTTCGCCGCGCGCGGGGCAAAGCAGCGCGCGGGTTGCGTCAGGCGGGGCGCGGGGCGGCCAGGCCTGAGGGACCCCGAGCTCGAGCGGCTGGGGCAGGGCGGGGGGCGGCGGCAAGACGGGGGCCAGAGGGAGTTCTGTCAGCAGCCATCGGGGTAGCGCGGGCGGCGTCTGCGGGATTCCCGCCCGGTGAGCCCCGGGGATCACCCGCTGCCAGACCCCCTCCTGGTGACCCCCGCGCGTCCACCCACTGTGAAGTTCCCTCCTGGTGAGCCCCAGGGATCAGCCGCGGCCAGATCCCTGCACACAGGGATGAGGTTGCCCAGTCAGTGCCACTGCCCTGGGATGGATGGAGCAGACCTTGCAGTAGTCAACAGGGAGAAACTGGGGTGGAATGAGCGGGCGATCCCCCCTACACCCCCTAGGAGCCCGCCTCGTACTCCAGGCTTTGGCTTCATCCCAGAACGTGAGCGCTGGAAAACAAAGCAGTTAATATTAACCCGGGGGAAGCGACAGCTCCTGACGCCTGCAGGGCTGAGGCGTAAGGCAGGTAGCTGGAACACAGCAACGCAATCCACACGGATCCGAGGAAATGTTGCTGAATTTGGCTAACGGAGTGCAGCTGCCCTTGTGCTCAACGCGGGCTGGAGCGCAGGTTTGTGTTACATAACTTCTGTGACAGAGCTGCGCCCGAGAGCTGCTGCGTATGAGATGGAGACCCAGCTGTAAATCAGATATAAGTGTCTGCAAGGGCTATAGGTGGACTCAGACTACCAAGTTGTTAATTTTGGTAGCAGGAGGGAGAAGTGGGGGTGGAATGCACTGAGATATTTCTATACAAGTATTTCTCATTATTGTCCTCTGCATCTAATCACTCTAAACAGGCTATTTACAGTCTTTTCTTTAGTTTCCTGTTGGGTCCCGTCCAACCAGCACCCACCTTTCCATTCCACTTCACCGGGCATTGCAGCCACAACACATGTGGGCTGTGGTGGGTGCTCTCTGTACCTTGGCACGCTGACGGCAGCTGACATCAACAGTCTGCCTGGCTCTCATTCCTGTCCTGCCATGCCGTGCCTTACACAGTGTGCCATTCTCTCCTGTCCTGCATGGGCGACTCCCTGACTTGTCGCTTTGGATAACCCTTCACAAAATCAGCCTGAGCAAAGCCCAAAGCTCCTTCATTTTCCTCTTCACTTGCGCTTTTCCCAGTCACCTTCTCTGTCTTACTCAGGCTCAAAAGTATGGGGTCAGCACTGAGTCCTGCCAGCTTGCAGCCTCATTCTTTCCCTGATGGTCCCTTTCCATAAACTTAATGTGAATCCATCCCTTCATACGGCTGCCCTTATTGGAGGCTGTCCTGAAGGATCAAACCCAAAAACATGCCCTGACCCAGACAATGGGTTAAGCACCCGTGAATGTGCAGACCTGGACACTTCCTGCGGTCCAGGTGGTCCAGTCAAATATGTAGCACGTGTAAGTAACCTTGTAAGCACCTGTGAATGTGCAAACTGGGACACTCCAGATGGTCCAGATAAACATGTAGCACATGTAATTAACTTTGTAACACACCTGTGAACTGCATGTGCCCCTGGCCATGAATGGATGTGCCCCAATCTATAGGTTCAGTTACCAAGTTTCTCTGTTACCAAAAGGCGTTAATTGTCTTGGGACAGTATTTAAACCAGCCGAGAAGTTTGCATTGTTCTCACCCACACAGCAACAAGAGCCAAATGCAGATGAAGAGCCTGCCCTGGCAAGCCAACTACACCTGGGCCTTACACCTGGACCAAGGCAGAAAGGGGAAAAGCTCCAAGAGAACTGAATCCCAGAAGAGCCACAGAAAGGCTACAGCCCACAAGAGAGGCCCCCTAGCCCCCTCCGAGCCAAGGGATAGCTCCAGACCATGAACTGGGCATGAGAGTGAAGAGGCCCCCTAGCCTTCTCTGAGCCAAGGGCCACTTGAATTATAGTCACAGCATCTGGGAAGATACTGGACAGAGGAGCAAGCCTTGAGTCCCCAGCTAATCTGCCACAGAATCCTGTTTGTGGGAACCCACTGACCGCAGCACCTTTGTTTCCAGTTTGAATTGCTGTATTGGAAATTCTTAGATCTGTGCTTGAATCGTTTAACTGTCTTCATATGTGAAACACACCACTCACAACTGAATAACAGAACCTGTAGATACACTTTGTAAGTAAGTTACAGCAGTGTTTGAAGATACCACTGCCAGGAAATATGAAGTATAAAATATATAAAAATACACATTTCTATGACAGAGGCCCTAGTCACAGACAAAGTGGTCTAGAAAGTGGTGTTCTTAGCCACTGCTTGTATCAAAGCTCTGCTTGGCAAAAAGAGAAATAAATCTCTAGTCTTCCATTGTCACTCTTGTGGACCCTGGGCCCTAAAATACCTTAGCTATGCAGTTTGTCAATGTGGCCTTTCAATCATATGAAACCAGTTTCATCTGGGAGTTAAACCAGTCCTCTGTGTCCCCTTGCAGCAAGTGATGTACTTTATTTTTCTCCTGCTACAATCAAGGGCTTTTGAGCAACACCCCCCCCCCCGCCAGGATGTGTTTTATAAAAGCATTTGACTGTAGCTGTGTCATCATCAAGCAAGGACACAAACAGTGACAGACTGTTTGTCTGTTATCTAAAAGATAAGCTGAAGAAGCTTTTGCTAGGTTCTGGTGTTAGTGATACCAGTTAAAAAAAAAGCAAAACCAAACCTAAATCTAGCCTCTCTCTCGAGCTTTCCCCAGGAAGTGAATTTTATCCACCTGAGAAATGCACTGGATTTTGTATGTCTTGCAAATGATGGACTAAATAGCTTATCTGATGGTACAGGCTAAGGAGAATTGGATCAAGGAATTAAAATATGCTGCTGGGAAGTGACTCCATGCTTGCTGACAGGGAGAGAAATTGCTCTGTTCCAGTGCAGAGCTGTCCCAGTTGCAGCTCTGTCTTTGCCAAAGGGCTCTGCTGTGCTAGATTTGCTACAGGGAGCCAATGCCTAAAGCAAAAGCCTTAGGGGACCAGCTTCAGGTCCCACACCAGTTAAATGCTACAGATCTCTGCTCTCTTCAGTGCGGTTACACCAGAACAATTAAGGATGAGGCCAGAAATTCCTTTTGAAGCCAAGTCCCTGGTTTCCTGGTGTAAAGACATTGGGATATTGCTTCATCATTAGGAGCACAGCCTGTTGAAGTTGTGGCACACGCAGCAAGAGGTTGAGATTTTTTTCTGGTTTCAAGCTTTCATTAATCCATTTCATGTTACTTACTGCACCTTCTTTGTACCTTGGTTAAATAAATCAAAGGGCATGACCTTCACTGGGATTGAAGAGCTGAGCAGAAGAGGTGTCTTGTACAGATGTGGTCACACAAGTAGAGCAGGTGGATACCAAGGAGAGGATTTAGTGTCTGCCAGTGTTGTTTGAGCTTGTGTTCATAAAGCACGGAGAACAGCCTGCCAAACTGAACCACAGGAATGCTCAAACAGGTGTCAGAGAGGACGTGGAGCAACAGCTAACTGTTAAGGAACACAATGTGGATTCAGGAGTGCAACAAAAAGAGGTGGAAAAAAACCACATAGGACTTCAACAGTTCAAAAGGGAAAAGGACTGGAAGGTATTCACCATACTCTGCTATGTATAAATTTTAAAGAAAGCTTAAGAGCAGTAAGAGTGTTTATTTTAGCCTGGAAAGAGGAGAAAAAGCAGCTTTTTTTTTGCTATATCCTGAAACTAGTTCTGGAAAAGGAGGCGCTGGCTTGGCTTCAGCAGTATATGCTCTGCTTCCCCAGAGTGAGTGTTCCCATGCTAGCGCTGGGTGACTAACAGTGCCAGAGCTGCCTGTTTTTCAGGATAGTGGTGAATCACCCCAGAGCCAGAGGAACCAACAGCAGGCTGGCATGACACGTAGCAGTGGACTGAAACTGTCATTAGCCTCATCTTGTGTTTCAGGATCTTATTTGCTTCAATAAGCTGAGGACACAAATTGGGTTTACCAAAAGTTGTCCTATTCAGAAAACACCCACTGGGGGCAGGAAGATTGCCGGTTCATTTCCAGGTACCACCACATCTTCCTCCAACAGCTTGGCTCTCTGTAGTGAGCAGACAGGAGAATCTAAAAAATAAGTCTTCCTCTTTTCCCTAAGGCTTCAGTAACTACTGCAACTGAAGGTGAGGTTCAAACAAAGCTCACAAATGCTATGAATCAGGACTCTCCTCCTGTTGCCATGTCCATGTGCATCACCAAGGGCCTTACTTCTGTTGGTTGAATCCAGTCCTTATGGTGTTTACAAACCTCCTCCAGATGTGAACACTTAACCATATCAATCGGCAGTCATCCTGGTTTCAAGCATGGAAATACAGAAGTGGCTTTGTCAAAGCTTCCTCATTAAAGCCTGGGGACCAGGAATGATGGATGGAGCATTAGGCAGAGGTGTGCTTGGGTTGGTTTGCTGGACCTGAAGGGAACACATTTTTGTTGTTAAATGCTTTATGTCTTGGGGTTAAATATAGTTCTGAGCAAAGAATAGAAAATGGCAAAGGACACAGCAGTACTCCAAAGAGACCAACCCAGCACTCCTGGGTGCAGGACTGAGAGGACACCAGGCTGAACAACAAAACTCTGCATATCTAGGACAAGAAGGAAACAGTCCACCCAAAGCCCCATTCAGGTGGAAATTAAACAAGGCATGGAAACCAGCCCCCCATTTGGGTGGTCTGCATGTCAACACTAATAACAGGATCAATCATTTGGGGGAAAGGAGAGGAGACCCACAGGCTGAAATAAAAACATGCAATTAAACAACAAAAGTGATGGCAGTATAAAGTATGCAAAGTTATACTCAGCCCAGTGAAAGTACAGAGGTCACAATAAATGGGAAGGCACTTCTGAGGAGCAGCAGAGTGAAGAAGAGCAGAAGCTCAAGCAGGAAGCCTCACCCTCAACAAACTTCCCCCTTTATACTGAGAGTGAGGTTCATGGTATGTGATACATCTGTAAGCCACCTTGGGTCAGCTGCCCTGGCTGACTCAAAACTGCTGATGACCTGCAGACCATGGCAGGCCTGTGATTCTGTCCCAGTGAAACCAGGATGGATTCTTCTGCAGGGCAGAACTTAAGCTGCTGCTGCTGATTCACTCTATGTTCAGTCTGTTCCCCCCAGCAGCTGCTACAGCTCTGACTGTTGCCAGCTGTGTTGATCATTTTTGCAGTGTGCCCAATTCATATCCCAAAGACTACTGAATGCCCACAGATAAGAATAACAAACTTGACTGAGCTGTTACAAACTTGATTTGTATTTAAATTAGTTACCTGAGGGGGTGTGTGTTTCTGTGTAAATCCATACATCCAAAGAACATTTTAGGATGCCATCAGTCCCCAGTGGGCTGGTAATTGGCTGAGAAGTCCTCTGAAGAAAGCCCAGCACTACTGTTTTGGCTTTTGAGTCTTGGACACCAGTGATCTGATGCACTGTGCTTTTCACCAACATGCCCTTCCATTCTCACTTCAAGCTGATGGGCAGTATTGACCTTGCTGGCAGGAGCTGGCCTTGGTAGTTCTGAACACCCTGCCCTTCTGTCACATTTCATGTTGATAACTAATACTGAAGTCCCCTCAGCATTGGTCCATATGCACAAAGAATCAGAACTCCAATTTCAGACTGGATTTTATTCTGGTTAAAGGCAGACATAATGAGCAGAGGCTGAGGAGAGGCACTGTAGGAAGGTTGTAGCAGAAGCTTACAGAATTTTGTCTTTTCTTCCTTTAGGAATAAACTCAAAGACTTCCTACTAGCATAGCTTAAGGGATGAGCAAAGGAGATACTGAATGTAAAGGCTGAGTAGAGACCTGCTGGAACTGCCTTTTGGCTGAGCCCATAGCATCCCAAGCCTAGAAGCTCATCTCAGGTAAGTCATGGACTAGATTGGCTCATACTTTGCTGCAGTGTAACTCCCTGCTCTTTGCTTCCCATGGGCTTACTCTAACGCTATGCTGTCATCCAGAAGGGCTTTTTGAGGAGTCATGTGCATGTCCACATTGGCAGCTTTAAGGTGAGACACAGATGGAGGAGGCATGGGCTCACATGACTTGGTCTGGGAACCTTTGCTTTGACTGTAAATGTCAGCACTGTATCCAGGCTGACTTAGTGCTGTCATTCAGTTTCACTTCAGGAGGTGATTTAGTTTCAGTTCCAGTATGAAGAGAGTAAAAATTGGTTTGTAGCTGAAATTTTAACAAAGCATGTTTGAGAAAAACCTGAAGGAAACAGCAGATAGAAGCATGTAGGCTGAGGAGTCCAAAGACACAAATGTGGAAGACTCTCATGATTTTAAGTCAAAGGCAGAAAGCAATCTATGACTTGCATCCTAAGCAGGGAAGGGGAAGTGTTTAGGGAAGTAATCAGCTGATTTCAAAAAGGGTTTAAAGACTCATGGGGAGCTCATACAGGATGGAAAAGGAATAATGCAACAGCGGAACCTCTGTTTTGGCACTTTGCTATGGAATGAAGCAAAAGCTGCAGAAGTTAGGGGTAATTTACAGTTGCAAAGGGTTTAAAACTCCATAAGCAGCTTTCTAGTCAAATAAAAAGAGGATCAAGAGGGAAGTCAGATAATAGGCAATGATGTGGCTGTCGAGGCTGAAGATGGCTTAGATGCAAACCAGTGAAAGGCTGTTATGAGAAGGTGACTGTTAGGAGGCTTTAAAAAAACTTCCCTCATTTGAAGCAACAGCACAGTTCTAAGAACTCCTGGTGCTTGTGTCAAGAGAGGTGAAAGAACAGACACAAACCAAGAGTTTATTATCACGGAATGTAAATACATCTAAGTGGGGTAGGTGCCATGTGACTGGAAAAGAGCAAGTGGTGCCTGTGTTTGAGATGTGAAAAACAAAACGCAATGTAGCAAGCTGGAGGTCTGTTAAGCCTAACCTCGGTAGCACAAATCTTTCTGTTATGTGGTTTGACAGAAAGAATAACTCAAGATGCAAATACAGTTGAAATACACAACGGGCTTAGCAAAACACTCGGCTGCAGACTAACTTCACAGCTGTCTTCAGTAATGGACTTTTGCAGAGAAGAGCATGTGCAGATGTTGTTTGTCTGGGCTTCAGCAAACTATTTAATAGGGTAATACATGACAAGTTATTAGGTGAGATGCAGAGAGGAACTGCTAAAGGGGAGATGGCTGCACTGGATAAGAGAGAAAATTGGGGGAGATTAACTGGGCACTGTTATTTTGAGACACACCAGTGCAGTTCCGGGCTGCACGAGGGGAACACCTGCCAAATCAACAGGAGTTAATGCTATTGCACAATACCCTGCTGAAGCTGCAACTGAAAGACTGTTTGCAGTTCAAAAGGAAGATGAAAGCACGGATGGAACAGGGAAGAGCTATTAGGCTGATGAGGGGATGAAGAGCCCTCCCTCCCCGGGGATGCTGGACTTGTTTAGCCTGGCCATATGTAAACAGCGTTTACGGAGTTGTGGGGCTTATCCTGGTGACTGGGGAAAAGAGAAGGAGAAGGGAGCCCTTACTGAAATCGAACTGGCACAAAAGCATTTGAGCATTAACTGTATAGGAGTGGTGTAGCCTGGAGATTGAAAAGAATGCCTTAACCTGCAGAACAGCAAGTTCTGTGAACTGCACCCCTCACTCCTCCAGATGAAAGAGCAGAAAATTAACTACTTTATGTAGCTTTTACTGCAGCAGAGATGACATGATCTCATGACATCTATTAGCCACAGTGCCTTTCCATCCAGTGCTCTTGTGTGAAGAGCAGAAAGTTTCCATTTCAGGAGCATCACAGGAAATTGCTGGAGCATAGCCTCAGTCAGTCAGAGCCAAGTTCCAGAATTCACAGGGATTTGTGGTGTCAGAAAGGCTTCATTAGTTTGTAATGAGAATGTTTTGTCCTGACTTGCTTGCAGCTGTTCTTGCCCACAGCATCTTCTAACAAGAATTGCTTCTCTGTGGACCAGATGTTATGGATTCATTTTGTACTAAACCCAAGACACATCTAGCCTGAGGATGACCACAGAGCCCCAGCCAGGCACAAACAGAGTTCTGAAATACCTGATTGATGTGCTAATGCCAAAGCAAGAGCTGCAAAACAAATGTGAACCCTGAAGCTCCATCTCATCTCCTGACTGTTGAGAACCCCTAAACAAGGTGATATTACAGCATCATCTAGAATTTTGAAGGGTGGAAGGAGGCTGAAGTTCATGTTCCACTGGCCAGCAGAGAACTGAGCTATAAGATCACCAACCTTTAAGAGGGACTAGCTGACATGCTTTCTGAAGACAGGAAGCAGCAGTTTCCCAAATGTAATTACAGCACAAGAGGCTTCTCCTTGTGTCCAAAGGCCATAAACACACAGCCCACTGTGGATGTGATAAAGGCCTGTAAAAAGAGAGTAAAGGTGAAGTGTTGAAATAGATTAAGCAGTACAAAGAGGAGCCAAACCTTCCTTCTACCAGCCAGCTGCTAGAGCCCAGCATGCCCTACTGTAAGGAGAGCAGCCAGTCCCCCAGCAACCTTGCCCCTCCTTGCCATGGCAGAGGAAAGGGTTTGCACCTGCAGCAGTCATTAAGAGTCTTCATCTGAGGGAGAAAGGAATGCCACCTGCTACCCACTCAGCCAAATCCTTATCAAGATAAAAAGGAGGGCAGAAACAGAGCTTCTGTTTAGACTCTTGATTGCTCTGGGAAAGGAAGATATGTGTGTTGACAGTCTGATCAAAGAATAAACTGGTTGCTCACCATGTGGGATGTAGTTATCGGTGTGGAGAAAGAGAGGTAAGTAGCTGTCTTGATAAGAAGCTTCTCCTTCATTGGATCCTTTCTCCTTTACAGTTTCTAATATGTACACATGCCTCACTGAGGTTGCATTGTAGTCTTTGGAACATTTGAGTGTGGTTGAGAGCAATTAAGCTAGCTAAGGTGATGCTTAATCCAGAGGAAGACAGAATGCTATGATCTTGCATAAGCAAGTGAAATTTGCCTATTTCTGGAATTACTACAATGTCTGGTTGCTGTGACAAAAAGCTTTAAATAGTCTTGAAGCTGTGGTTTATGACAAGTAGATTGTTGTGAGTGACACATACTGAAAGGCTTTCCTTTAGACAGGCCCCCACTGGGCAGGCTTCTGCGCTCTGAGGTCCCAGCCTGAAGAGAATGTGGAGTCCTGGGCAGAATTCCTGTAACAAACAGCTGAAAATATTTGTCTTTATATTTTAGTACCTCTGGCACCTAATTGGAGAACTCTTTGAAGTCTGAAAAAACAGCTGTAGAAGTGTTTGGGTTTGTGGCATGAGCTGATGTGTTTGGGTTTATGGCATTAATAGGACAGATTCTGCCTCAACTCTGCTCCTGATGTGATTTAAATAAATCCTGTCCACTTAGGTTTTAGGCCCTTAGTTCTCAGCTGTCTCAGAATAAAACCCTGCTTTCTTCTCCCTCCAGTTTGGTCTGCAGTTTCCCTTGCTGAATCTTTTAGTGTTTAGCCCAACAGATACGGAGATCTGTCCATCACCGTCTTCCTTAAAGCACAATGCCATTTATTTAGAACAAAATGTTATGGAAAAAACAATAAGCCAAGAAATGACTCACACACCTGCTAAGCATTGCCTGTCTTCCTTGTGGTGCCCTGGCAAATATGATAAGCACGTTCTGCCAGCTCTTTAATTCAGGGAGCATCTGTGTGTCAGATCAGGCTGTCTCTCTGCCCCAGAAGACAAAGCTGAATGCCAGGATAACAGGCAGAGGACTTGTGTGAACACACACGGGTTCCACAGAAACACTCTCCATCAGCCTAGGGCACGAGTGCTTAAGTAGCATGTGCTACCCAGCAGTAAGTCCAGACCATCCTTTTCTTGCTGTAGTCCAGTGGTCAGTTCCTGAACATCTATCCAAAGTTGGATATGCTTCTGCATGTAACCTGGGTGCCAGTCGTGCTGCCCTGGGAAGTCAAGTGCTTGCCACCTTCTTGTATGTGGGGACAGCAGGAACTCACGTGGCTAGACAGCTGAGAGTATTCAATCAGTAGCTGTTGGACATTCTGTATGGCCAGTAATGGGTATTGTCCTCCCACACTCAACCAAAGGCAAGATCAAAACAGGAAAAGCATCTGCTTAGGCAGAGCTGTTGTGTGTGTTGGTTGTGGCCTATCCTGGGTGGTCCTGTTGCATTCCGTGCTTCATAATCTTTGAAAGCTCAGCATTATCTCTTCAATCTTGGGGAATATCATGACTCTTAAATACTTGAAAGCTGGTACAGATGATGAAGATAAAATTATTTGAATGTGAAACCTCATCCTGCTCAGTTTAGGAGATAGGATGCTTCCAACCTCTCTGGAATGAAAGGTCAGAAAGTGCAGCTGTAGCCCACATGGGAACAGAATTTCTCTGATGAAATACAATGGATTCTCTTTTTAAGAGAAGTCATGATTTCTGTGGTCTGTATCCTCTCTGCATCCTCTTTGAAGCCTGGGTTTGGCTTTAAAAAGTAAACCAGCCATACGTGTTTCTTGCTGTGCCCTTTTTGGAGAGGGAGAGTTTCCATTGTGCTCCATGTGGAAAAACATGGGCCTTCCCTAGCAATGGTTGTGCTGTCCTGCACTAAGATGGAAACAGAAGGCTGGTGAGGGCATATTGCATCAAGTCACAGGCTCTGGTGGTAGCAGAAGGCAAGTAGGAAGAAGATGAGTGGCCAGGCTTCAGGCACTTGACTGCTCTGCCAAGACTGCTGTTGTAGTGGCTCCATAGAGAGAAGATGATCAACAGGGTGAGTCAGAGCATTAGCATAAACTGGGGTGAATTCCCTGTGGCTGCACTGTGCAAGGGGGTGTGTTTCAGGGAAGCTGACTCCAGGCACGTATGAAGACCTCTACTACTTGTGATTCATGGCATTGTCAATGCAAAGAGCCTTGAATGGTGGAGGTACCAACTGGGCTTACTGTGGTTGCCAGTGGTTTTGCCCTAGCTTTGTGTCATCTAGGTACACAGGCTGGTACCTGGAGAGGCTGGCTTCAACTCCCTTCTCTAGGCAAAACCAAGAAGTCACTCCCCAGAGGCAGTGTCCTTTGCTTTTGAATATGAGTGCTATCACAGAATCATTTAGGCTGGAAAAGACCTTTAAGATCATCAAGTCCAACCATTACCCTGATACTACCAAGTCCACTGCTGAGCCATGTCCCCAAGCACCATGTCTATATGTATTTTAAATACCTCTAGGGATGATGATTCAACCACTTCCCTGGGCAGCCTGTTCCACTACTTTGTAACCCTTTCAGTGAATAAATTTTAATTAGTGTTGCACCTAAACCTCTCCTGGCACAACTTGGGCCTGTTTCCTCTCACCTTGTTTCTTGGCAGAACAAACCAACACCCACCTCACCATGGCCTCCTTTCAGGTAGCTGTAGAAAGTGACAACCCTCAGCCTCCTCCAGACTAAACGGTCCCAACTCCCTCAGCCACTCCTCATGGGACTTGCTCTATAGACCCTTCACCTGCTTTGTTGCCCTTCTCTGGACCAGTCTTTCTTCTAGTGAGAACCCCAAGACTGAACACAGTACTTAAGATGCAGTCCTACCAGTGCACAGTGGCACAATTGCCTCTCTAGTCCTGCTGGCCATGCTATTTATGATATGGGCCAGGATGCCATTGGCCCTCTTGGCCACCTGGGCACACTGCTGGCTCGTATTCCGTTGGCTGTCGACCAGCACCCCCAGGTTCTTTTCCACCAGGTAGCTTTCCAGCCACTCTTCCCCAAGCCTGTAGGCTTGTATGGGGTTGTTGTGACTGAAGTGCAGAACCTGGCACTTGGCCTTATTGAACCACATACAATTGGCCCTGGGCAATTGATCCAGCCTGTCCAGATCCCTCTGTAGAGCCTTCCTACCCTCACACAGATCAACAATCCCACCCAACTTAGTATTGTCTACAAACTCAGTGAGCATGCCGTTGATCCCCTCATCCAGATACAAAAGAGAACTGGCCCCAGCACTGAACCTTGGGTAACTCCAGTTGTGACTGGCCACCAATTTGGTTTAACTTCATTCACTGCCATTCCTTGGGCCCAGCCATCTAGCCAGTTCATAGCCCAGCAAAGCATACACCCACTGAAGCCATGAGTAGCCTGTTTCTCCAGAAGGATGTGGTGGGACATGGTGTCCTACAAGGCTTTACTAAAGTCCAGGTAGAAAACATCCAAAGGCTTTTCCTCATCCACTAAGTGGGTAACCTTGTTCATAACTGTTGTATGAAATGGTAGCTCATTGCCATGCTGTGTCTGAATGCTTAAGCAAGCAGGGCTTCTGCAGGCCTGCACAGCCAGTGTGTTAATCAGTTGCAGCTTCCCTGCTCCCAGTGCAAAGGCGAGAAGGCCACGGTCAGTCTTTTGGTCAAGTGCATGGTAGCAAAAGGTAACTCAACAGCTTTTCCAGTGCAGGGAAGATGTTCCTGCTGTACTTCCTCACCATGTAAATTGTGTGTAAGGAAGTGTTGGCAGTGCGGTTCTGTAGTCTCTGCTCTGAAATGGGAGGGAACAGGAAAGTGACTAATATGACAATGCATCCTTTTCTGCATAGGGAGCATGGTGACTCAAGGGACAGGCACTGGGCCACACAGTATCTGTGAGATTGGCACAAAATTATATAAGATGGCAGTGACCAGATTATTGGCTGGTTAAGATCACTAGTAAAGGTATTCGAGCTCCGCTTTGGAGTTCCTCAGCTACCAGTGACCCGTGGGCACCAGCAAACAGAGTTCAGCTCCACCAAGAGCTGTTGAACTTTGTCAGTGTTTTAATTCCTGTGTTCAAATCTAGCATCCAGTGTTGACAGAGCAAGATATTTACTGTTAGTTTGTTCTCACATCTGCTTGGGTAACTCATCCATGCACATAGCTTCAGTGACATAGTGTGAGCTCTTTCCTGCACTGACTGACTGTGTCCTGATGTTGCTCTGACCTATCAGTGTTCTCTATGAACTTTGTTTTCCTCCACTGCCCTGGTTCTGCTGTTGATCCTGAACTGGCACTCAGCTTTTTCAGCTCTGCCATGATGTCTCTCCATTGCAGATGTTCATTCTTCTCATGTTTCTAACCTTGTCTTATGTCAGATCCTGATACATGATGAGCTTTTTGGAACTGACCTAAGAGCAGAAGCTAAACTTAGACACACTGAGTTCAGTATCTTCATCTATTTATACCCCCTCTGACATTGGCTCGAGGTGCTGAGGTATCTTCCCAGTGCCAAATACTCTGCCCAGTTATGTCTGTGACAATGTCACCAGACCAGAATGTAAGTGCAATTTATCTGCCTTGGCTGGAGAAAAGGGTCGTGTGGGTGCAGGGACACAGACACCTGGGTTGATCAGACTCCTGAAAAGCAACAGGTTGTTTTCATGGGAGGTGGAGAAAAGGGAGAACTGAAGCTGGTAAAACTGCAGTTTAGAAGGTACCACTCTGCTCATTGAAATCACAGCAATGTTGCCTCTTACGCATCTTTTACTTCCGATTCTTTGTGTTCAGAACTGTAAATTGACAGTTCATTATAATATCTGCCATAAATTTCTTCTATTAAGACACAGAAATCAGCTCCCTGGAATATAGACCTCTGCAATGCAAATTAAGCTGCAATAGGAGTATTGCAGGATCACAGGATGTTAGGGGTTGGAAGGGACTTCAGGAGATCATCCAGAGCAGGAC
Source organism: Colaptes auratus (assembly GCA_015227895.2). Taxonomy (NCBI): domain Eukaryota; kingdom Metazoa; phylum Chordata; class Aves; order Piciformes; family Picidae; genus Colaptes; species Colaptes auratus. The sequence continues at coordinate 6,155,403 of CM037646.1, read as the reverse complement.
CATATAATCTAATGCAGATCACACAGGAACACATCCAGACTGGTCTTGAAAGTCTCCAGAGAGGGAGACTTTCCTGCTGTACAAATATGTGCTTGTTTTACAAGTCATCTACTTAAATTAATCCAATCTGAATTCCGCCTCATCTGTAGCACTCATCCCCTAGAGCCACCCAGCCAGTCATAACAACACAGGGTGAGGTGTGATGTAGTTTGGATGAATCTGGATCCAGATTTTGCCAGGGCACCCTCCTTGTTGAATGTGCAACGTGAGATCTGGCAGTGAGCAGTACAGTGCTGACTGTGGGGAATCTTCTCCTGAGGCTGCCTGGAGCTGCGGGCACTGTGATTGCACAGAGGCTGAGGGCTGGTAGCCAGTGTGTCAGTGGAAAATCAAAGTCATAACCTGAGTGATTAGTCCATGATGTAATGACAAGGCTGGAACGCTGTACGCAGGCAGAGGCATTGCCACCGCCTGTTTACTAACTCTGGTGCTAGATGTAGCCCCAGGTCACAGCAGGCTAAGGACAACACAGCCTGATTTTTGTGAGGTGGGAACTCTAGACTGGTGCCAGCACAACAGCTGACAATGTCAGCTTTATTGGGGGTAGGTTATGTTCCTCATCCTCTTGTTTCAAGGAAAACCCTTTAAATGTTCCCTCGAACATTGGTGTGAGATTTCGTGACTCTGAGCTAACACATGTGTTCGAAACCCTCGGAGACCTGCAGCTTCACCTGGGTACAGATTGTGCTGTTGAGGAAAGACTCCCTGTCCTGTTACCTCTGTGTATTGGATAGAAACCAGTTCCTCGAGTCCATCTTCCTGCAATAAACAAACTTGTATCCCAGAGCCTTCAGACAACTGTACCAAAGCAGTCCTACAGCTGCCTGAGTTCCAGCTTCTGATGAACATGAAATTCCCTTCAGTGGTGCTGTGACACACACAACCCATCCTGAATTTTATGAGGTGCACATACATGTCCTGTTGCAGTACAGTGGGGACATTCCAATATATTGTAGTCTTCTCTAGTAGAAGTTGTATTCTATAGTTCTATTCTATCAGGTTGAAAGAGGCCTCAAGGATCATCTGGTCCAAACTTTTCTTGTCAAAAGCATGACCTAGACAAGATAGCGTAGCACCGTGTCCAGCTGAATCTTACAGTTGTGTTTCACCAAAACTGTGCCAGCAAAGATAAGAAGGCTGGTGTCTTATAACCCTTTAAGACACTAATGATTCCTTGGGATAATATTTTCCTCTTTTTAAAATCACCCTCTAATCTCACAACCTCCAGCCCCACAGCACTTCACTGCTGAGACACCAACCTCTAGCTTGCAACATCAGCTGGAGCACCTGGCCATTGTCTGGGGAAGAGAGGCTTGATGCAGAGGCAGATGGAGGGTGAGAGGACAGTAGTGTTCTGCTCTCTGGGATCTTGGTTGGTGGAGGCTTACTCTTAAAGTCTGTCACTGCAGGCTAATGCAGAAATCTTTAGCTTTACTCCAAGTTCCACTGCTTCAAACAGTCACAGTGCTGCCCACTGATGGGCTGACCCTCTGTGTGTACAACATTATGGTCAGGCCCTGTTATGTGTTAAAGCTTACACCAGAAAGTAAGGATCTTGCCAAAGCAAGACTCAATCAAAAATATCCAAGGTTTCTGAGTGAAGACTGTTAATAATGTGTTTAAATCACTTGATGCTGAACTTAATCACATGCTTAAGATTAAGCAGTTAGCAATTCCTTTAATTTGAGTCTGAGTCTATGCACAACAGATCTCTTCAGAGTTAGACATATGAAGAATCCCTCCAAATCTGCCAGTGCCTTTTCTCTTCAATCCTGGAGGTGGCTGAGATGATCAAACTGTTGTGCAGGGATTGCTTAACACTGCATCTCTAGTTGAAATGTTGGCCACCTATTTCACTCCTTTCTGTTCTAATATGGGAACCACTAACATGAAATCCCCTTGAATGAAGGCTATGGGCAGCTGTTGGAGATCCAGCTGGCAGGAAAGTTCACTGCATTTGGCTTGTCCCAGCTTTTTCTCATTGCCCCTCCAGATCTGCTGGCAGGGTTGTATGTTTACCTTTTATCCCAGATAAGCAGGGCAAGCAAAGTGTTATTCAAGAGGTTAAGCTAACATCTGATGGCACAGGAGTTTCGAGTGCACACCCACCTCCAAGCATTCCTCCTTCCCTTAGCTCCCTTATTAAACTGGTTGTAGTGCAAAGTAGTATGATAGAGCCCTGGGATCTCTTAGCCTTTGGATTTCCATGGGTGAGCAGACAGCAGGGTGGGGAGCAGACAGCTGTTGTATGTCAAGGGCTTGGCTATGACTGAGTAATTGTGAATGGATACATGGGCAGGGAGGTTAAGTGCAACAGCAGCAAGGATTGAGTTTTGTTGTGAGGTGATAAAGTGGCCCAAAGCAGTGATGGATGCAGCTGAAGAGGGTTCCATCCGTCTAATGCAAAGCCTACATACTGAATTTCTTGTAGTCAAGGAGTACAGATATGAGAGAGCAAATCTAAACCAAGAACTTAGTCTCCTCTTCCTCCCTTCAGGCCAAGGTGACTTGGTGTATGTTGAACATAAATACAGTTCTGCCATGTGCCTAATTTCACACATCAGCAGCTGTGAGGTCTTCTAGTTCTGTAACAGTAATGAGTTCTGCACCAAAGAAGAGCCAAAACTAGACTCCATAGCATCCTCTGTGAAAACTTCAGCCTGAGAGGTAACCCCTGTGTCCAACTTCAGCCACTTTCTCACAACAGAATGTGTCTGGTTTTGAGCTGTTTTGGGCTGTTCTTTAGGTATATATGCGGTACAGGAAGACTTTGCAAGCAATTAAAAAGGAATTGCAAGATGCTGTGCAGTGGGTGATGGAAGGAAGGTGTCATGGCAGGATTGTGCAATAGCTTCATGTTTTGCATATTGCTCATGCTGGAATGCACCATGAGGTGAGAGGACTCAGCACCTGAGTGGAAGGATCATTGTGGCATGTTACAGTATTGGTGATCTGTGTAGCAAAGGTTGCATCAGGTGGCTGAGCATTATCAGTAAAGGGCATCTAAAGAGCCCTAAAGTAGAGAAATCCATGTGGGAAAGCCAGGTGGTGTCTGCATGTGCCTTTTCCCAGAAGACATCAGATCAAAATAGTTACAAGCTGAATCTCCCATTTTTTTCTATGCTGTTTGCTGAGAACCTTGTACACTGGATTTGAAGACAAATGATTTTGTACTCTGTGAGTAGGCTAGTCAAAAAACAGCTACAAATGGGAAACTGAGAAACAATGGCAGGGCAGGAAGCCACCCTGAGCTCTCAATATGACCCTTTAAATTGAAAAAGCTAAAAAAGGCTGGCACAGATTTCATAAACAAGGGAGCTGGGCAGCAACAGTTTGAAAGCATCATTTGTCAACAAAAAAATTGACAAAACTCAATATTCCTACTGGCATGTTGCCTTTGTATGAGAGAAAGTGAAGCATCTGCTTGGATACTGTTGTTTGTCAAATGTAGTACCTGTGGATCCCCTAAGAAAACTGAGCAGGCAAATTGGTCCTCTTCCCATGCAGGGTTCTCACATGCCATTTTTTCCCCCCTTCTGCTGATCTCTCATTCTTCTCATTAGTTTCTCAGCAAGCTCTACTCTGCATATGGAGAGATTATGTGAAAGGAAGATGGTGATAACTGTGATACCTGAAATGGTTTTAATGCCTTCAGGAGACCACAGGTGCCATGGAACCATAGCCCTTACGTTGCTATATTCATTGCCTCTAGCCTGAGCATACTTCTTGCCTGAGCAGGCTCAGATGTTGCATCAGTATCGTGCAGAGTAACGTGCAGAGCTCTTCTTGCTCTAATTAATTGAGTCTCACTGTGCCTCTCGGAGGCAGATGAGTAAGTATTAGCCCCACTTTACACCTAGGAAGAGTGGGAGGGGAAAGTGGTTTACCCAAGTTTAAGTGGGAAATGGCACGAGTGATGCCAGAGCGCCCTGTTTGCCTGCACCCAAGCCCTGTGCATGCAGAAATTGTAAAGCTTCTTATGGAACATGGGAGAGGAGTTAAGCATTGGGCTGTCCCTTCTGTATTATTGCTTGCTGGGTGCTAGGTAACATATCAAGAAAGGCATGAGGGAAGAAGGCTCAGAGGCACAGGTTGCACTGGCAAGCAGAATAACAGTACTGGTGTCATGGTGGCAACAGGCTTGCTCTGGCCTGCTGAACCCTGGCAGGAGGACAGCCTGGGTGGCAAAAGGGATGCTGGCCTCATTTCAGCTGCTCAGTCTGGCTGCATCAGTGCATTGGTTGGTATTTCCTTCCTTCTTCTCTTGAGAAAAGACAAGATAATTTGAAGCACAAAGCCAAGACTTTGCCCTCTGGAGGGATTCCAGGGTTGCAGATGGACTGGGCTCTTCGAAGTGCTGCTGGAAAGCAATTACATTTGCAGCTCAGGGGAAGGGAAGAGGAGGAGGGCAAGTCACTGAACTGACAGCAGGGATAAGAAGGTAGCTCATTAGCACATCATCTTTTCTGCTCCCTTCTGTGTGGGAGCAGATCTCCATATGATGACATTCAGAGTCTGGCAGGAATGTCATCCTGAGCTGGTAGGAATTTCTCTGCACGAGTGTGAGTGGGTAGCTTTAAACAGATCCATAGTGAACCCCTCCATGGTCCAGAGAGCATAAAGGTTCATCCTTCATGGTTGTTCTCAAACTTCACCATCAGCTGCTGACACAACATGAAGAGGAAGCACGGGAGTAAAGAGAATTTCTTTTAAAAGAAAAACAAAACCCACAAACCCTTCTGCTGCATATCTCATCTACTTTTTTTCCTTCAGCCTTGGTGTGCACTCCAAGATGTAGGCATTGTGTCTATGGTAAATCATAGCTGGGAAAGGTGGTGCACCCCTTTACTCTCCTCTATGGCAGATGATTTTTTAAGTAAACATTAGAAGTAGGGAGCTGATTCTGTACCAAGCAGTGGCCTGTGCTTGGAGAATTCCAGTAGGAGCCTTGCAGGAGACCTTGCTGTCTCTATATGGCATTCATAAGGGTTTGGAGAGTGTGAGTCTTGTGAAATGGTCTGCTGGAAACCCCATGGTACATGGGTAATAAAGATATAATACACTTAATTATGAGCTGAAGGATGAATTCCTTACAGGCTCATTCAAAAGACTCATGTGATTGTTTAACAGCACTAAGGTGTGTGTTTTCTCATCCCTTGAGCTGTCCCCATGGCCCCAGAGGAAAATGTCAGTGAAAGCACTGCTTAACCATTCCCTGAAGGAGGTCCCCAGGCAAACATAAATGGCTATGCACCAAAGCAGTCCTCCAAGGCACAGTTTGTGTCTCTTCTTTTTGGGCAGATGTCTGTGTTACAGGTGAAAATATCTCTGTGAGGGTCTTGTCATAGAATCATAGAGTGGTTTGGGTTAGAAGGGACTTTAAAGATCATCTTTCACCTCCTCTGCCATGGGCAAGGACGCCTTCCACTAGTTAAGTTGCTCAGAGCCCCATCCCACCTGGTTTTGAGCACTTCCAGGGAGGGAGCATCCAAATCTTGTCTGAGCAACCTGTGTCCGCGTCTCATCACCCTCACAGTAAAGAATTTCTTCCTTGTATCTAATCTAAATCCACACTTTCAGTTTGAAACCATTACCCCTCATCCTATCCCTATGCTCCCTTATAAAGAGTCCCTCCTCATCTTTCCTGTAGGCCTGCTTTAAGTATTGAAAGGCTGCTGTGAGGTCTCCCTGGAGCCTTCTCTTCTCCAGGCTGAACAACCTCAACTGCCTCAGCCTTTCTTCATAGGAGAGGTGCTACAGCCCTCTGATCACTTTTTTTGGCCCTCTAGACCCACTCATGTCCTTCTTACATTGTGGGCTCCAGAGCTGAACACATTACTCCAGGTGGGGTCTCATAAGAGTGGAGTTGGGAGGGGGAATCATCTCCCCTGACCTGCTGGCCATATTTCTTTAAATGCAGCCCAGGATGTGATTTGGTTTCTGGGCTGTGAACACACATTCATACTCAGTTTTTCATCAACCAGCACCCCCAAGTCCTTCTCTGCAGGGCTGCTCTTGATCCACTTATTGCCCAGCCTCTATTTGTGCTTGGAATTGTCCTCATCCTTGCACTTGGCCCTGGTGAACTTCATGAATTTTGCACAGGCCCACCTCTCAAGCCTGTTAGTGTCCCCCTGGGTGGGATCCCTTCCCTCCAGTGTGTCACTGCACCACACAGCTTGATATCATTGTCCAGCTCAGCGAGGCTGCACTCAATCCTGCTGAGGGGATCCTGCTGATCAAATCTTGAGTCCTTTTGTTGAAACAAGGGGAGGGAGGGGCAAAAACTGAACCCACGTGGAAACTTTTTTAAGCTAGTGAAGTACCTGGTAAAGACCAACACCTCTTATTTTCTCCTGCTTCTGTCTCCTCACTACAAATGTTTTACAGTTCAGAGCAGAAGAACAGGAGTGCTCACAGGACCTACACTGTTGTGGTGTGGTAACACCTCTTTTTGGACAAGCAATCAGCCCTTGCAATCTGGTTTTGCAGCCAGAAGGAAGCTCTTCAGTATTGCCTTCAGCTTGTGTCAGTGCAGGAACTGTGCCATTCACTTGAGCACATCCTACAAGGTGATAGTGACAGCAGGGCAGAGGGCAGAACTGAACAGAGGTAATGCAGCTTCCACTGACAGAAGGTCTCATAGGACTGTACAAACACCTGCTCTAACCTCACAATGGATGCGAGGGACAGAGAAAGAGGGTGAATTTTGCAGAGGGCAGCTGCAGAGCCTGAACATTAGGAGCTGGGAGAGAGGGGAGGGTGCTGATGTCCCACCCTGAATTCCTGTGATTATTAGTTTGTTTGTCATAATATCATAGAATTTACACCCATGTAAATCTGATGGAGTCAGTGCCCTTAAATTAGTAGGAAAGCTGGCTGAGAAATAAAGAATGACACCCATGTCTCTTCATCAGCTGTTCTTTGTCCTCCTGACACAAGCCTTCTTCACACTCCAGAACACACTCCATCCAGGTTATAGGAAATTGCATGCTGCAGCTTGCTCAGCAATGCTTTTTATGTACAAGAAAACAAACCCAGAGAACAAGAAGAGGACACAAGGTGTGTGCATCAAATAGTCTACAGGGTAATGCACAGGTATTTTGGACCTAATCATCCGGCCCTGGAAAATTATAGCCAGGGCTCTTCAGCCCCCTGCGGGCAGCCACGTGCTTGCGTGAGGAGGCGTTCCCGTTCGTCTGGCAACTGCAACCCTGTGGCATTAAGCGCCACAGGACACAGCGGGGTGGCTGGACTAACAGCATTAAAATACAGGTGGTGCCTATGGATGTGAACAATTAGGTCAGAAAGATATGAAGAATGGCTTCCACCCTTCTGGAGAAGGGCTGATCTCTGCAGATCCAGGGTGGGGTCTTCTGTATCCTGTGTGGTTGTGCTTTGAATGCCTCTGCCTCTTTGGAAAATGACTCAGAAAAGCCAGAGCTGCAGTTAGTTATACTCAGGAAGGAGGAAGCAGGGTATGGTGAAATGAAACAAGAACTGGAGTGGAGGAAAACCAGAGGTGGGCAGTGACAAATCATTTTCAGAATAAGTGTGCACAGTGTAGCTGCTTGCCATGACATTCTGATGCCTTTTACTGGAGGCTTGCAAATACCCCTTACACTAACTACCCCTCTGCTAGGACAATTTCTAGTGTGTGTGAGCCTGAGAGAGAAATCAAAAGACAACTAGCCATACCCAAAAACACCAGTGCTGCAGAAGAGACTGAATGTGCTGGTCCCTGTGGGGCCATGGTGACATCTTTAACCAAACCTAGAGAAGCACTTGGCCTGCTCTTCCTGCCTGCTTCCAGACTGCCTTGGGGGTCAGGCTTCCAAGTCTGCAGCCCACCAACACCTGTGCTGCCTCCCCTGCAAACCTTCAGAAGTCCTGCACTACTCAGCCCCTCTTCCTGGGACAGGGACTACATCTTGATAATGAGCTTCTGACAAGAGACCCAATGCTGTGCAGTGTGAGCCACCATTCAGGGGGCTGGCATTGGTCCTTGGCTCTCTGAGGGCTCCCACTGGTACCAGGGCCCCACTGCTGCTGCTGAGCCATGTGCACAGATGTATCCTGAAGCAAAGGGACAACTGAGAAAGCCAGAAGGTGCAGACCAGAGGGTAGCTGCTCTGCAGCCTTCTAATTCTGCTATTTTCAGTCAGTTTGGTGACAGCAGGCTGGAGAGACACAACTTTCTGCACCTGCCGCCCCCCAAACCTCTTTCCCTGTTAGCTTGTTTATTGTCACTAGAGAACTCCTTCTGATGCTACAGCTGCAGGTCAGGCATCCTGCTGGTGGCTGAGGGAGCACACCAGAGGAGAGTCTTGGGAATCTGACACCGAGGATAAATGATGCTGTTTGCTTTCTCCCAGTACCTGCTGCTCTGCAGTGTAGTGCTCCTTGTGTGGGGCTGCAGTCTGCAGCAGAAACATGAGCAGTGACAGAGAGGTGCCCTTCCCAGCCCTGCATGCTGATGCTGAGTTACTTGGTGTGCTGCATCCTGTGCTACGCAGCAGTAAGAAAAGTCTGGGGTATAAATTCCTCAGTCCTTTTAAGTTTCTCAAAGGGTCTTTTACAGATCTGGGGAAGAGAAAGTGAATAAGGGAGAGAGACTGGTGGGCTGGAAAACTTGGTTATTTTCTAACTCAAACCAGGACAGTCTCGGCACTGCTTCCCATGACTCCAATCTGGCCACTGTCCTTGCAGACCACATTTTGCAGTGCCTCAGTGCGTGTCCCGTGGAGATACAGAGCTCTTATTTACAAGGTCACTTGTCACCTTGCCATTGTGGGCCCAGAGCTGTGCAAAACCTTCTAATTCTGTGACAGAAAGCACTCTGGGCAGGTGTCTTCAGTCTGTGAAGGTGCAATGCTGCACCCGTGTTCTCCATATTATTAAGCTGTCCCTGCGGCCACAAATTTTGCTCATGTTAGCAGTACACGGCCATGAATGCAGCACAGGACATTTACTCTGTCAGCCGCACTACTTGGTTCCCAGTCAGGCAGAGTGCACAGTGACAGAGCGCTGCTGTGTCTTCAGTTACGAGAGACCCTCCAGCTCTCCTCAATTGCGGTGCCTCTTGTGTCAGGCAGACGTAGTCTGCCACCTATCCTAAGCGCCAGAGCTGCAGTCTCCGGCTGCGACTGCTCTACAGACCTCTGCTGGCTAAACAGGGCTGGGCAGGGCGGCTGCATTTGTGGCTCCTGAGGGACGGCCTGTGCATCTGTGCGTGTAAGGCTTTTGGAACTGGTGCAAATACTTCCTTTTCCTGCTGCTCTCCTTGTCCTCCAGCACAGATGAACGCACCCGGCTTTCCGAAGACAATTTGTTAGTGCAGTAGCTGGTACGTGGTGAAGAACTTCAGCACCAGAGTTCTCACCACTCCCACACATTGCCGGTTTAGATTTGTGTGGCGTGATCTGTTCTTCTCCAGCCTGTTCTCAGTAGTGTGCCTCACAGTAGCTTATGGTGGGACAGTCCATAGTGAAGTTAACATAGAGAAAATGGCCTGCTACCATTGCCTGCTCACGTTTCTGACAACACTCAGATGCAATAGCCATAAAGCTTTACGCTGCAATGGGACCATTCATGGAGTACAGCCTTACTTCCATCCGTTTTAGTAAGCAAACAGCTAGATCAAAGCATGCATATGTCATGTTCATTTAGAGTCAGCTAGGAAAATCAGCTTTCATGTTTTTGTTGCAGATCAGTTATTGCCACTTTGATGTCTTCATTCTGCAGTCCAGGATGTCCAAGGTCTTTCCTGTGCTGTGTTTCAGAAGCACCTGAATATTACAAAAGCTGCAGCAAAGGATAGTTCCTTCCTCAAACAGTTTGATTTAAATAGACAGGGCAGGCAAAAGGCGAAGCAACCAGGGTGCTTTTCTCTTTTTTTTGCCTGCTGTAGGTGAGATGCAAGGAAATAGAAGTGCCAGCTCATGGTTTTGCTGGCATTCTGTTAGGCTTAAATGGGCACGTGCCTCTGGTGTGTGTCTGCAAAGACTATTTTTCTTCATATTTGAAAGGTGATGAACCAGCACAGTAAATAACTGGCAGTATCTATTAGGTAGGTCAGGCCCTGGATACTGCACACTAAAGAGGATTCTTTAACCTGGCTGTGACAGGTTGTTGCTGCTGTGACTGCAGGAGAGCAGGTAACAGCACAGACCAGAGCTGTGTAACAGCTTCTAGGAGATTCCTGTGTGCTTTAGTGTGTCATACTCCTTCCCCCCAGTCCCTTAAAAATCAGAACTGCTGAATGTTTGCTTTCTGCAAGCCCATAGGCTTCTCCCCATCTCTGAGAGATTTCCAGGATGCTGCTAGGACTTTGGATACACCATCAGGCAGTTTGTGACAAGACAGCAATTACCCAGAGCTTTGGGAAAATGACCCCCTTCTGGGATCCCTGGGATCTTTGGGTGCTTAAGCAAGAGTGTAGAATGTAGTAGGAAGATGGTCTTTGCTCCTGAGAACTCACCTCAGCATTACAGACTGATATTCAAGGACAGACTGAAAGGAATCAGGGGCCTCAGGTACCAAAGCAGGGCTGGCAACACTTGATTGCAGATAAAGAGAAAATGCCACATGCTGAAAGGCCCTAAACACAGCAGAGAAAGCCATAACCAGCAGTGGCTGGATGCCAAAAGCAAATTCAGCTATGAAAGTGGAAGTGCTTCTACCATGGTGGTTATGAGCCACTGGTGCTAGCTGCTGGGGACCACATTAATCCCCCATGCTCTGATGCCTTACTTTGCTTTCCTGCAGCATTTGCTTTAGCCAGTTCAATCTCCTTGCTTCACCAGGTTGCTGAGTAAACAGAAAGCACAATGATAGAGAGAGACTCTGAAGAAATGAGTCCTGTGAGTCCATCATATCACCACCTTCCCATGCCCAGCTAACTTGGATGCCTTGCAGGGCACCTTACTACCTTGCACTCGCTTGCAGTAAAACCCTGGGAGTTACTGGCACCTCATTTCTCTCTCCTTCTTTCACGGGATGTGTGAGACTTGCTTCTTGAGCCTGGGACTGGATGCCCAAGCGGGCAAGGAGAGGGAATGTACTGGCTGGGGGACAGGGCTGTGCTTCACACGGCAGCCAGTAGCACCCTTCCCCACCAGGCAGTGTTGATGGCGGCATTTCTGTGTGAGCCGAGAAAGGGGGTGTGGGGAAGCTGGTTCAGGCTTGGGAAAAACAGTTGGCATGATTGTAATCAGGCAGGAAACAGGGAATGGAGTCGTGAGGTAACAAACAGGAAGTGATGATGGCAGCAGACACAGCCTGGTTTGGGCTCTAGCTCAAGGAGAGTCTCCTCCAGTGCGAGGGGAGCGAGGCCAACCTCCGCACACCGCCGCAGGCCTTGCCCAGATGCTGTTTACACCAAGCAGCTACTTAAACAATAAGACGAGACCGGTAAAGGCTTATTTGCGCTTCCGCAGCCACGAGGAGTCTGAAGGATATGAATGAGCCTCACAACATCCTTCTGAGTCACATCAACATTAACAATTCCACCTTGCATGTCAGGAGAGGGGAACGGGCAGCTGTTGAAAAGGAGGCTTCCTCAAGGATACACAGGGGTTAAGTGTTGACATCCTGCTCCCTTCGGAGAAGCTTGCCTGCTCCTCAAATTCACACCTAGGGATGATGCTTGCACAGCCCAAACCATCTTAGGTAGTCGTCAGGTTTCAGTTAATGGTGTTGACCTTCCACTTCACTCCCAGTTATTTCAGCTGTTTCTCCAAAGGATAATGCTGTAAGAGTCTGCCTTTCTCTGGTGAACCTTAGATAAAGCCACACGGTTGGCTTACACTAGACGCTTCACAGTTGGATGGCTGTGGAGGGGTGAGATGAACTTGCATCTGCTGAAGATGACTGAGAGCAGATTGTGGAGCAACTGCCAGAACAGTGAGGACGTTCTTCCTCCCCACGTATGAAAATGTGTATCTTAACCCTGCTGTCTCCATGAAAAAGGAGCTTCTTGTAATTGTAAGCATGTGGACTATCTGTTCCTAGGATGTAAGTGAATTCTGTCTCTGGAAGCCCAGACATGCATTGTGAATTACATCTCCAAAACTCTTCTTTGGAGAACTTCACAAACCTCTTCCTGAAGAACTTAACAACAAATGTAACACCATTAATAGAGTGACAATCTGTGTCATCTTCGTGAAGGGAGAGGGTTTGGGGGAAGCAAAGAGCCTTTGTGCTATAAGGAGACATGAGAGGAGGAAAAGCTATGGATGAAGAAGCTAAGACTGAGACCTGGTGGGGTGAATGGAAAGAAGGGATTAGAGTAGGGCCATTTCTTTTGCAATTATCACACTTTCATCCTGTGTGAGAGTCTCTTCCCCCCCACCCCAAAAAAAACCCCACCCAAACAACCAAACAAAACCCCCATGTTTTGTTCAGATTGCCTTGTGTTACTTTGCTGACAATCTTCCAGGGAACAAAGGAGTTTATGGGCAGGAACAAAAATGCTTTGGCAATGCACTATCTGCCAAAGCAGAAAATGTAAGGCAAACGTTAAACAGTGTTAACAGAAAAGGGATTTCCATTGCAGAGTGACTGATATCTGCAGCAGGAGCTCTGACCCTGCTCACAAACCATTGTGAGCTGTGTGCCCAAGCACAGGCAGTGAGAGCTCTTGCGTGGTGCCAGAAGCGGTTGGATCCTGTTCTGACTGGTGACAGCCTCTCCAGCTTAACTCTCTCAGCAGATCTGTTTAGATGGTAAATATGATCTGGTTTAATTTAAATTTCCAAAAACAAACATGGTGCCTATGTGACCTTCTCTAGGCAGTGTAGTCAACAAAACCACCGTGAAGCTAACAACAGCTCAACAAATAAGTCATAAAGCACAGATAAAGATGTCATCGCCAAACAGCCTCTCCTCGAACTATGTGTTTTCCTCATCTATCTGTGTATTTGCAAAACATGGCTATGAACAAGGTGCTGTTTTGTACCTTGGAACCCTTCCTGGGAATGACCTGGTTTTCATGGTGGGTTGGCTTCAGTGATAGTTGGAGCCTGAGCACCGTCTCCATCTTGGTTGTACACAATGCTTGCAGAAGATAAAGAAGTTTGAAGGCTGCCTATAGTAGTTATGTACTACCCTGGCATGTGAGAGGCAAGTCCTTTGTTGTTTTACAGTATATGGAAGGGGTTGAGTAATTGTGGGATCATTTGTTGTGCAGGGCACATGTTATCTCAGATGTGGACCACTCTGCCTTAGCTGTTAGGTCTCTTCTCTGACGTAACATGTCAGTCAGAAACCCAGTCAGAGGGGAGGAAAGTGAGATGGAGACTTGGGGAGTAGGAGTTATTTTCTATCCCACTCCATGCTCTGCATTTTTAACCTTTACCTGCTCAGAGCCTGTCACCACTGACTCCCACAGAGAAATGTGGGGTGTTTTGCTGGAAGGCAGTGAAGGCCTCTGGGTGTCACTGGCTGTGTGGTGAGCCTTGCAAACAGGTCACTGCTGTATCTCTTACCCCTTGCATCTCCCAAGGGTTGAGCAGCTCATTGCAGGGGACAGCTGATTGATCTGTGAAGAAGAGAGTACCTCTGGGAAGGTGATGGTCTGCTGTCAAGATTTAAAAGGGAAGAGACAAAAGTATGGTCCCCAGAATCAAATGCTATTTGTGGAACAACTGCTTTGGCACCTGCAATTTTTGTTCTGTACACAATCATCTACCTGGTGAATCAGAGTTCTGCCCTAACCCTTCATCACGACAGACCACTCTGCTGCAGAAATATGCCCCAAAGGTGCAGAGGGGAAGAGGAGCAAGGACGGCAATAAGGCCAGCAGAGGAGAAAGAGAAAGGGTAGTTTTATGGTGCTGAGTCACGCTGCTGCCCAGACGAGGTCTGAGAGCAGAGCAGGCAGGGTTAGAGCTGGTGCAGGAGGGACCAAGGCAAAGTCTCACTGCTGTGGGCGTCACCAGCCAGCAGAGTCACTGCCTGCAAACTCTGGGAGCTGAGCTGGCAGAACTTAGAGTGTGTGGGAGGGGTAGAAATTTGATGTTGACTCTCCAGAGAGGCTCTAAAAGTAAATTGATGAAAATAATGAAGCGTGGCAGAGGGCCACTGAGTTATGTCAATTCTCCACAACTGGAGTTTGGATTGTGAGCTAAATGTGCTAGGAATGTCCTATCTGCTGCATAAAATCAGTATGTGTTTATGGGATGTGAGATAAGGGGATGACAAGCGAACACAAACACGTAACTGTCACTTAAGCCACTACAGTACAGGCTTCTTAGTGACCTGCTCTGCCTTTCTGCTTCCAGCATAGACTAATAAAAAAGAGTGAGGAACAATGGCAATACCTGAAATGTGTTCTGGCAGAGATGGTTTTATCCACTGGACTAGATGGTTACAATTACACAGTAACTAATTTGAGCTTTCTCAGCAGCTCTTTATACAGCTGAGAGCTGTTGCTGGACAAGTGTTTGTACACAGTAAAATGCATTTTGCATTTTATCCCATTTTAGGGATGTCCTGTTTCAAGCCTAATTTCTCCAAGCATCCCACCTCTACACTAACCTAGCTGAACTCTATGCCCTGTGCTGTGTTTGCACTAGCACAGCCCTGCTGCGTGTTGTCTCAGCACCAGTGGGTGCTGTCGTTACGGGTATATCCCAGCATCTGTTTCCCCTCATCACCAGACTGTTCAAAGAGGTAAATGATGAAGGGCTGGAGCTGAACGTGGAACAACTCAAGTGCAGCACCAGAGCAGCGACACCCCACCTCACTGAATCCAGCTCTGAAATTGTTTGGACTGAAGGGCTCTGTGTGGCTGTGGAACAGTTTCTGTCAGGTGTGGACACAGGGAATTTCTCAGTCAGGAGTCCACTCTTAAAATTGTTGTTTTGTCGTGATGCTTTTAAGGGAATTCATACACTTTCATAAAACAAATAGCCAAATGTAGGTGTCGTCCTAGAGACAAATCTGTATTCTTGCCATAGCTGGTGCAAATTATGCTGAGAGAATTTAGTGGTAGTGTTTAGTCTAGGAACTCTGTGAGCTTGTTACGAGCAAAGGCATTATTTGTCTCAGTACATTTACAGTCCTGACATCATCTGTGGACCTCAAGGCCAATCTTTGAAATTCAAGTTTAGTCTTTATAAACCCAGAAGGATCTCGGAGCTCCTCCTAGTGAATTCATCCACCACAGCTCAGAGGTGCACCCACCTCAGGGAGGGCATAGGTAGGCTGGTGAGCAGTCAGAGCACAGCAGCCTTTGGTAAGAACCTTTGTGGCCAAAGATGTGGTTTAAACCCAGGTCATATTATGTGTTTAGCTAATTTGCTTGTAGTTTCTTTGGCAAGGATCTGGGGATGTGCACACGTGCATAGATTCACATATGCTTTCCATCTCCTCCTGTGTGGAAGCAGGCACCTCTCCTGTTTTTCCTGTGTAGGATCTGTGATCTATTCTGGTAGCTGCATAGTGCAGTAGTGCCTGCAGTAAATGTTCACAGATTTCCTTGCAAGCTGACGCTTTTTTTTCTTTCCTCTGTCCTGTGTGGATACACAAAGGCATGTGTTGTACCTGCTTTACCCTGTGGGATCTACATAATCAGGTCCTCAGGTTTTAATGAATTTCAACTCCCTTCTGTCTATGAACACGGTTTCCTGTCTCACTTTGTGCAGGAAGAGCTGAGTCTTTTTTGGTCTTAGCATTCCTGCTTGCCTAGGCGTTGGGAAGAGTTCTCTGGCTATTTTCCTGTTTGATTTTTGTGTGTGTTTTGTTTTAAGCAGGACAGAGTGCATGTGTGTATGTAATCCATGTGCTCAATTAAGAGAGGCATCTGTTGGGTTTATTTCACATTGCCGAGGAAGGACTGCAAGCAGGGAGCATCTGCTCGGCTTTTTGTCAATGGCTTGTTTTTCATAATTTGCTCTACAGGGTGAATGTTTGGGGAGGGGGGGAGGTGGCTTTTTATTTCTGAGTTTCATCTTAAATTTATTTTTATGGTAGCCAAGGAAATGGGCTGGGATTTGAAAGTCAATTTCGCTAAGCAAAGAGCCGAACAGGGAGAAACAAAACCACCCAAAGTAAATAGTGTTTACATACCCTTAATAGTACACTCAGAAACCATTATTTGCAGTACTTTAATGGCAAAACAAAAGTAATTTCTTGTGGTGGTGTTTGTTTTTTTTTTTTAATTTAATTTTCATTCCAGAAGGGTTTTTTTTTTTTGCTTTGTAATTGTTTTGAAACTAGCAAATTTTGGTTAGATTTCAACTTGGGGAAAGATAGGAAAAGCATCCAACACTACGGTGCTTTTTTTGGCATTTGTCAACAACAATAACAAGAACATTTTTAAAAGGGTCTTGTTTTAAAATAGAGCAGCAGTGGCTTCCTGTTCTTACAGGTTTTGCTTTTGTACATTCAGATGTTGTCTGTACTGTGCCTAGCTGATCTAGTGAGAGCTGTAATACTCTGTGAGTGTACATACTGCAAAGGTGACTAAACCTGCTGGGAGTGGTTAATACAAGTGTGCTTTTTACACTTTTTATTGTAGAAGCAACCTCCAAAAGGGCTGTGAAAGGGTAATGACTTTGTGCTGTCCTGGGAGGACACAGCTGCTGGTGTAGCACAGGGAACTTGGGAGGAGAAAGCCTGAAACTCCCCCCCCCCTAATCCCAGGAGTGAAAGACAAGTCTTACCCATCACAATCAAGCAAACAAGGACACAGTCATGCCAGTGTAGATGTAGATTTTGTGCAAGAGTAACCTGAGGGCAAGATCTGGATCTTACTGAAAGTATTTAAAGAAATAGGATTTTTAAAATTAGTGATTGGATCTTGCTTGGAAGCAAACTCCCAGCCAGCACATTTATTGAGGCACTTGGAAATGATATTAAATCTATAACTTCCAAGCCACAAGTTGTTGAGGAAGAGTGAAATGTTGATAAAAATAACTCTCCTGACTGTTCAGTCCCACTCCATAGCAAGAGAAGATGAATATATAGAATTTGAATCTTATGTAATATATCACAATATAAATATGTATAACTTTTCTGTCAGATGATTGCCACTCAGCTGAACAACTCTGTTGACATCAGCTAACAGTATATAACTGTTTTATAAAGAGCAGCTGATGACAGCAGTTGGTGTGCATAATGTGAATGCAGGGCTAGCTGTAGGGAGCAGGCAGGCAAGCTTACTTCTGGGGCCCCAGGTTACCTTGGCTGTCAGGGAATCATGGGACCTGAAGTGTAAAAGTACAAACCACAATAAACTGCGTGTAGCAGGAAAGTATTTTCATTGCTTGGAAAAAAAAATAAAATTCAAACTTTGTCATCACATTAAAAACATTACATGAGAAGTAATAAACATATTTACACTTCTGTTTTTGATTATAAATATACATTATATACAAAATAATGTTATAAAACGTAGAAAGTTCAGTGCTTCTGATTTTTTTTTTCTCTTTAAATTACTGAAATACTAGTCTTCAAAATAAACTACAAACAGACAAACTAAAACCCATATTATTGATTTCTGAAGGTCGTCTTCAAAGTGGTCCTACGTGGTCAGAGCAGAAGGTCAGTAGTGGACATGAGGAAGGGGTCTTGTCTGCACAGTTCAAGGCAGTAGATGGGCTAGTCCAACAACAGGATTTACAAGGGCAGGAATATCACTGTCCGAGTGATAGCATGGTCCAGGTTTCTTCCAAGAGATCTTGTTTCCTCCCTCCTCATTTTGCCCCACCCCATGGTCTCATTAGTGTCACAGCACTTTCCACTGGGGTGTCTGGTACTATTGCTGTAAATATGTATATGAGAAAAGAGCTTCTGCCCGCCTCTGGTTTCCAGGGGCAGGCTTCCCCTTCTCCAGGCAGCAGTGGGTGCAGGAAAGAAACAGGGCAGGCCTAGAACCTTCTAACTCTAATCTCCACCTGTCTTGGCAGAGGGTGTCTTGGTGGATGCTTCGCTATTGGGCATTTGGAACCAGGATGAAGGACAATAGTTGGAGTTTTGCAACCAGATGGAGAAATGGGGAAGGGGAATCACACTGCTGCTTCTTCTTCGGAAAGTAACAGCTGCAATTTTGAGACTATTTGCAGTAGAAGGTGGCACCTAATTTAGAAACGCAACATCACCCCCCAAATTTGTGTCAAAATAAGGCAAAAGGGGAGAGAGAATGAGGAAGGAGAAGTAAAAAAAAAATCTATTCACAATCACTGGTAGTGCAAAGGGCATGAAAAGAGCTGAGACAACTCAGCACATAAAGGTTCTAGGAGCTGATTGATTTTAAACGCATTCGTAAGGCAGAGATAGAGTAAGGATAGACTTGGGATCAATCACACCTCCTCCTTATCAATGGGGAAGAGGCAGTACACATTCCTCATCTCAACTTTTCCTTCGTCAGTGTTTAAATCCACAAATATCCTGGCCCATATTGTGGCTTGGGTCAATCAGTTCTCCACAGCATCACCGAATGAGATGGCAAATACATTCGGCATTCCTCTTTCCTTCCTCCCCTGGCCCCTTACACAGTCTCCAGTACATGCAGCAGGAGGGAGGAGATGCAGATAGTCGTGTAGCAGAAAGTATCAACCACCCCTGCCCAATAGTGTTCAGGTAACTGCCGGAAGAGCAGTCAAGTCTCTGCATGGGCTTGTTAGATTCTCTTGACAATTTTAGGCACTTTTAAACCCAGAAGAAAATGGAGATCTGGTTTATACTGTATCCATTATCTGCATAGCAATATGTCTTTCTTCACACCTTCCATGGCAACATCTGTGATAGTTAAGTGCCTTCATATCTACTGGCACCTCCCATAAGCCAGAGTTCTGGAAAGCCAGGGATCTGTCCATGAGGAACTGGCCTCAGTATCTTTTAAAACCAAATTAAACCAACGATATTTTAAACCCCTCTCTCTTGCCTCTGCCTCCCCTCTTCTATAGCAAATGAAATTTCTGGTATCAAACTTCAAACAAGGGCAGTAAGAACAAAAAGGTGTATTGCATCTTTCAGTAAATTCACAGTCTGTCCAGTTCACCCAGTTCCATCCTCCGCCTGAGAGCAGCAAGTTGCATGTAGTTAAGAACAGTCCAATCCAGTTCTGAATTGTAAACAATGCAGCAGGAACGTCCATCTACTGGCATTACCAAGTCTGAGGTGCAAATGGGCTGATCTTCAGTCTTATACCTGTCAGGATATAAAATGAGACCAAGAATGAGAAGGAGGCACAGCACAGAGCGCTGCTGAACTCACTAACTGTGAGATTCACACCAGAGCTGATTAAGCCAGACATTACTGCAGCTTAACTACTGGCTGGGCCCAGAGACAAAGAATCACCGGCAAAATAAGTTGTTTGTGTGATGAGTAGCCTCTCTACCTGCACTGAGGGGAGGAAGGCTTACAAATCTGAGTGCTTAATATTAGGTCTCTCTAAAAAACATATGGTATAAGTAAGCAACTTGTGTCCAGAAGCCTGAATGATGCAGAGAGAGGTTTAAGGAGTTGCCATTCTGAAAAGAACAACACTTCTAGAGGTGCTTGACCTAAATCTGGGAGTCTAGTTTTGCTCAGCAAGATCTTCCAAGGGAGATAGGGTATTTAGGTCAGTTAATGGGAATGAAGTTTCTAGCTGTCATTTGTGTCTTTAAAAATCCTTCCACTTAGTCTTAAACCTTTAATATTGTTGGTTGACTTGTGTTCCAGCTAGGCTTTAAGAGGAAAACTGATATCCACTTTGGCAAGGGAGACAGAAGCCTTGCAGATCTGACTTCACAGATCACTGCTCTATGACACAGCGAGCTTCTCTTTCCTGGAGTCTGAAAGCAGTCCTAAAAATGGCTCCACTGAAGGCAGCAGGTATCAGTTCATGTCAAACTGCCTTTAACTTGCACTAAACCTTTCTCCACAGAGTCAGTAATTCTTCAGTAACTGGTTGGCTCCCCAATAATTGCTTTCTAAAGTCTTAAAAGTTCAACGCTAGGTCCTTCCCTTTTCAGGGACCTGCCCTCCGACCTTTCAATATAACATGAAAATCTAGATCTGTTTATCAATAACAACATTAAGTTCTGTTAGACAACATTTAGCTGGAGCTTAATTGCCAACAGGTTGGAGTTACCTTATTACAGACATCCTCAATGGCTGTTAGGCTTACCCACTAACATGTTCAGCTACCTTACATCTCCTGCTGGAAATGTATAGATTTATCTGTTTCCACAGAACAGAGGCTATCCACAGTAGTTGGGGAAATAAGGTCATGTCAATGGGCCTACAAGCAATTATTAGTTCCATTTTCACTGACTACCTATTCAAGACAAAATAATGCTACAATGTGCTGAATCGTCATGGGCTGATGTTCTGTGCTTTCATCTCTAACGTAGCTAAGCTCAAAATCTCTGATTTTGTAACATCAGAGCTGATATTTTCTTTATTTTCCCCACTGTATGTTCTGTGTGAGCCACAGCAAAGAAGGTGAAGGCTGGGAAGCACTAGCTGGGGTCAGAGTGGCTGGAGAGCGGCCAGGCAGAGAGGGACCTGGGGGTGCTGGTTGATGGTAGGCTGAACATGAGCCTGCAGTGTGCCCAGGCAGCCAAGGGGGGCAATGGCATCCTGGCCTGCATCAGGAACAGTGTGGCCAGCAGGAGCAGGGAGGTCATTCTGCCCCTGTACACTGCACTGGTTAGGCCACACCTAGAGTCCTGTGTCCAGTTCTGGGCCCCTCAGTTTAGGAAGGAGGTTGACTTGCTGGAACATGTCCAGAGAAGGGCAACAAAGTTGGTGAGGGGTTTGGAACACAAGTGCTATGAGGAGAGGCTGAGGGAGCTGGGGTTGCTTAGCCTGGAGAAGAGGAGACTCAGGGGTGACCTTCTTGCTGTCTACAACTACCTGAAGGGAGGTTGTAGCCAGGCAGAGGTTGGTCTCTTCTCCCAGGCAGGCAGCACCAGAACAAGAGGACACAGTCTCAAGCTGCGCCAGGGGAGGTTTAGACTGGATGTTAGGAGGAAGTTCTATACAGAGAGAGTGATTGCCCATTGGAATGGTCTGCCCGGGGAGGTGGTGGAGTCACCATCATTAGAGGTATTCAGGAGGAGACTTGATGGGGTGCTTGGTGCCATGATCTAGTTGTTTGGGTGGGTTGGATTGGTTGATAGGTTGGACATGATGATCTTGAAGGTCTCTTCTAACCTGGTTTTATTGTATTGTATTATTGTATTGTATTGATCCCTGGAAATAGAGTAACCTGCTCAGATGCAGTTTCAGAGGGCAATCAATCCCTTTACTTTGTGAGTTTGTGCCAGTCCACCTGGTACGTGCTTACCTCTGTAGCTATGATGCACTCATTCCTTTCTTCTGTTATCACAAAGACAGACTGGTACATGGAATCCCTTGGAGAGCATATCGCTGATATCCTACACTCCGGCTTTTCACTAAGACAGAGCAAACAGAAAAGAATGTTAGATGGTTGCTAATGAGCCTGGCTCTCCAAATCTACCATGAATATGGAGGGGTGGAATGAGATAGCCAGGAAGGTGTGGCAGGGAAGTGCAGAAGATGGAGTTTCACATGTTCTATATGATGACAGGACATTATACTAGCAAAGTGGAAGTAAGACATAGCTACTGCCTTCCTATGCTTCTGCCATGTCCAACCTAATAGTGTGCTGCTCAGATCCCTCAGTGAAACAGCCACAAGCACATGCCAGACAACACTTTCAATACATGCATCAGAAGCCTGATGATCCAGTGAATCCCTGCCCTTCTCTAAAAAGAGCAGCTGTTTTTACTCTTGTTTTTCAGTAAGCAGATGATTTTGCCTTCTCGATAAGCAGAATACCCATTTTTAATCACTGTATGCCTTAACTGTTGTTCCTTCAAGATCTACTGAAGAAGGAAAGACACTTCTTAAATTCACCACTGACTTAGCCATGCCCCCTTCATCACAGCCATAGTAGCAGCGCCCTCCACAAACAATTTATCTGATTTAGTTAATAATATCTCTTGCCCATGACACACATACTCCGGTATGAAGATTCCTGACTTCGCTCTGGCTTGTTTTGTATGTTATCTCTTTCTTTTCCCCTGTATTTTCTCATTTGTTTCTAGACCACTATGAAGATGAGGGAGCTTAAGACAGGCCAGAAGGAAGACTGCATTCTCACCTGTGTAGTCTGAGGGGAGACTTTTCTCCTAAACACTTTTCACTTTTGTAATATTTATCTTCCTGTGTCCCTCTACTTGTCAGGTCTTTTACCAGATTGTAGTCCAGTTTATGATTCTTGGGTTTGTAGTTCGATTTCTCCAGCCCACAGTCCACTTCAAGGTCTTTATTTTTGTTGGTGTTTTTGAGCTGGGAAGCTGGGATGAGATTGTCCTTTTGGAAATCAGACAGGTTGTTCATTGTCTCCAAGTCCTGCTCTGGTTGCATCCTCATCTGCCTGATGACCATCGCTATCATGCAGAACAGTATGAGCAAAGCCACCAGCCCCACCCCCATGGATATAGCAATCCAGGGGACTGGTTTAGGAGGAAGTGTAACAGGCACTGAATAAACTGGCAATTCACAACGGTTGCCCATGAAGCCAGAAGGACAATAGCAGACAAAATTGGCACTATAAAGTCCACTGTAGCATGTGCCTCCATTCTCACATGGCCCAGAAGCACATTCGTCTCTCGTTTTGATGTCACAGTTCCTGCCACTGTAGCCTGGCAAGCAGGTGCAGGTGTAGTCGTTGATTAGGTCATGACAAGTTCCCCCATTGGAACATGGGTTTCTGGCACAATCGTTGATGTTTATCTCACATTTCTGACCAGTGAAGCCAGCCCGGCAGCGACACACACGGATCTGACCAAGGTAAAAGCAGTTACCATCTGAGGAGAAAAAAGTACAGTAAAAATAGTTAGTCTGCAATGTACTTCATTCAGAATCCTAAACCTCTCCCCAGGTAGCATTTTATACTCTCTCCAGAAGAGGGTGGTTGGTTTACTAAGCAACTGCAAGTTCCTTCTAGTTTACCTAATTGTATCCTCGTGCCTTAAAAATATGGCCCTTGTAAATAGGTAATGAAGTCAATTTACTTCATTCTGCTCTCTTCTCCATCACATGATAAACCCTGTGCCTTGTTTTGTTGCCTAGAAAATGCCAGTGAAAGCCCCCAGCCTGCCTCACATGAGACTAAAATTAGGGTAGATGTGGAATACAGTGGGGGGGAGAGACTAATGTGTTAGAGGAAGAGTAGAGGTCAGATTGGATTTCTATCACTTCTGCACTGAAAAGCACAACGAGGCAGAGGCGTGAGGGGTTTTTTGGCTGAAAAGACTCACCGTTCGCACAGGGGTTGCTTGTGCACCTGTCTACTTTCTTCTCACAGTTTGACCCTGTGAAGCCAAAAGGGCAAACACAAGTGTAGCTGGCCCCTTGCTCTTTTTCCAGGCATGTGCCGCCGTTAAAGCAGGGAGAATCGATGCAGGTCAGAGCGCTGTGCTCGCAGTGAGTGCCATAGTAGCCAGGGGGGCACAGGCAGTGGTAACCATTCTCCATGTCCTACAAAACACATTAGGCCACTGTTACTTGATGACACCAAGTGAGAGCTGCTTGCATGCATACTTTGGTCACAGTAAACACTGTTCAGTCCCTTCTCATCCACTCATGCCTTCCATGTGGCAAAAGCAAGAGTAAATAACTGCAGGCTGGACTGTGAGGGACAGAGCTGTGAACTGGTCATACTCAGCGTGGAGGAGTAATCATGCAGCTATACAAGCAGAGCAGACACAATTGCTGGGAGCCCACAGGCATCTAGACAAAGCCATCACTAACAAGACTACTCTCTAATGGGATCCCTGAGGTCCTCCCAGGGCAGAATGGCATGCGTTGACCTTTACAGCTGTGATCAGGCCATTTATCCTCAGCACGAGAGCCCTTCATTGCTTGACAAAGGCTTACGTTGCTTTGCTATGGGTTAAGTCCCACCACTTAGATAACAACCAAACTGTTTCTTCCTTCCAAGTACTGTATGTCCAGTATGTGGGAAAAGTGAGCTAGGGTCTTGTGCCATTAGCTTTAATCCAAACACTCATCCAATTACATCTGATATCTATTATCAATCAGTCTTTATCAACAGGTAGAATCAATCATTGACTGGGTCCAAAACCACACCAAAACATTAGACTGCAGGCAACTAAAAATGCAAAACCCTGTCTCAGGGACAGCGTTTCAGCTGCTTGCCCCTGTATTGTCTGACACTACACTTTCATAGCAGAAAGCAGAAGGTTTATTTTACTTGCTGTTACAACACAGACTCGGCACATTGCTGTATGAACCTTGTTTGAGCAGCTCATTTTTTTTTTTACAGATCTGCTCCCTCACCCACCTTGGGTCTTGCCAAGCTCTCATAATGGCTGCCACAGAAACCCAAGGATCAGTTGACTAATTCTAATCTAGATGATACATCTCCTCCTGTAACAGACTTCCTCCCCTGACACCTCTCGGGAAGGGTTCAGTACGCTAGTTGTGAGCGTCAGTAATGAACCTGTGTACTATCGAATTCCCATTATGTTGTCACAGAAGCATTTCTGAAAAGCTATACTGGGGCTTGCTTCACACAAAGCCTTTACATTTAAAGTGTCCTTACCGTGCAACTGCCGCCATTCCTGCAGGGATTGCTGTCACACTCGCTGATCTCATGCTCGCAGTCGACCCCAGTGAAGCCTGGTCTGCAGGAACAGGTGTAGCTGCCCTGGCCAGTGTTCATGCAAGTTGCTCCGTTTTTGCATGGTCTGTGGTGAGTGCAGTAGTTCAGATCTGCAAAGAAAGCAGGAATTAAGAGCAAACCCTTTGGACAGCTGGAAAAAGGCATTGGTACAGAAACATGTGGGTCAGCAACAGAGAATTTTCAGTGAGGTATGCCATTTTGCCATCACTAGGGATACTGGAGATGATTATCCAGGTTATTATCAGTAATAAGGAGACGTTTCAGGTTATCATCAATGTAGGTATTCCTCCACAGCCATCACTGTAATATGTAAGCTCTAAATTTTGAGAAACCTGGCAAAAATTTCACTTTCTTAGTGCTTGGGTATACCCTCCCTTTCTTTGTGCGTGCTTAAAGCCACTAGCTGCAATGAATTTAGACATCAGGTTGGAAAATGCACTTCATAATGTCAGGTTCATAAGTGTGTGCTGTCCAAAGGACACACCGTGGCACTACGGACACTGTGCACATGTCACAGTAAGACAGAGAGCCCCATCTTTAAAAGGTGTGCTCCAGGGCACATTCTGGAGAGGCAGGGAGGAAATATAGATGTTTTGGCTTGGAGAGTTAAACAAACACTACAAATCTTTTATTGTTTATTTACATTGTTCTCTTGTTATGAATGTTAGTTGTTTAAACCATCAACATGTTCTGCCAAGCTTGATAGTCCTTCAGTCCTTCCCCCCCCTTTAAATCTGAGTCAGAGGTTAAGCACACAAGTTCATAGGACAGAAACAGAAAGTCTTTATTATATCTATAAATACCACAGAGTAACTGGAATACAACTTGTTAATAGATAACTACAAGCAGAACAAAAACCTGCTTAGTTCAGACTTTGTCATCTTAATCCTATAACTGTCTTGAGAATACTTGGTTAGACTTGAGCCCTTCATGATCTGAGTGCCAGCAGCGCATACATGGCCTTGAGGACATGACTGCTCAGCTGGCTACGGTTCAGTGATTCAGTGGGTTGAATAGGTGGAAGTGGTCTGGTGTACCTTAAAATGGAACCTGTACTTTTCATTCTTGCTTACATGATTTTTCTCTCATGCTCCAGACTTATCACATGAGTTAATTTCCTTGTATGCAAAATAAGGAAGGCCCAAATGATGCTGTTTACTGCTGCTGGTAACTGTTTAGTAAATTGTTAGAGCTGTACAGGGAATAAGTTAAACTTAGCTTGAGCAGGCAGAAAACTTGCATGTTCAACACTCATCCAGGTTGTTGGGTTTTTTTCCAAGAGAAAAACTGCAGCTACCAAAACAGTTTAGTTGTTTTCAAACAAGATCACTACAAGAACTGGTATCTAATAAAGGCGGTGGTGCAAACCAATGTCTAAGAACGTGGACCTTGTGGAAATTTAATTCCAGATCCAATGGGTCACATTCCTTAGTCTGGTGCTGAGGAGTACCCAGTCTAGCGCCATAGCCACAACCTTCAGAACTAACCTTGATCACAGAAGAGGCCACCCCATCCTTCATCACATATGCACTGCCATTGTGTTTTACAAGTCCCGTGGCGGCAGCCTATATGGGGAATGCATTCATCACAGTAGCGGCCTTGCCAACCAGGACGACAGCTAAAAGAAAAGTCAGATTAAAACATTAATGACATGGAAAAGAGTTTAAGTTTCTATTACAAGGTGATATTTTAACTGAAGTTCAGATTGCAATTGCCATCTACTCACATGCACTCTCCAGGCTTGTTGCAATATCCGTTCTGTTCAGTACACCCAGACAGACAGATGGCTGTAAAGAGAATATGAAAACCCAGAAATGTTTAGGTAAATACACATGGCACTACAGAACACCCTTTTAGAAGGGCAAATGCCAGCTTTTAAAAATACATTGAAATCAGTTTTGCACTTTCAGAGCTTTGTTTTAAAAATTCAAGGTACAAGGAGTTCTGAAGCAGGAGAAGCAAACAAAGAGAGCCAACAGTTGATGAGTTCTTCTTTAGTTTTTCTGTTTATACAACAAACATGAACTCTTGCGACTCTTGCTAGAAAAGGAGCAAGAGGAGGCAGCTTTGGCTTCTGCTAACAAGAGACTGAAAAACCCAACAGGGCCCTGAGCTCACAGTAAAGATTTCCATTGCTATACCACAACACCTGTCTCATCTCCTCTGGCAGCGGAACGGTGGAAGCATTTGTGTGGGCAAGCTGCTAGCATTGTAACTTGGAATAGCTATCGCTGATTCAGGGATATCAGCCAAGATCCTTTCTCTGCTACCTCGCTCATTGCTGCTAATGCTTGCAGAGGTGAAGCACAGTGCCGGGAGTTGCAGCCAAAGCGGGCAAAGTCCTCAGTGTGCAACTTTCTCTCTCCAGCAGGGAGTGGAAAGGTCAGCATGAAAACATGGCCCCGGGCACCCACTGGGTAGCCGTGCGTACTGCATGGTTACAAGGCTGTCAAATGCATTGTAAAGACAGCTATGACCAGGGTCTGGCCAGCTGGCGGAACCAGACAAAGGTTTTTGGATCCATTCATTGAATTAGTGCCTTGATGCCTTGGGGGCGTTGTGCTTCCTCCAAGACCTCTTGGGTCTCATCCCTACCCCACACTAGCACCCTATGTGCGCTGACCAGGGCCTGAGGAAGCCAAAGTGGGTGATGCCCCTTCATGTCGGGTTTTACAAGCCCACCCGATGTTCACAAAGGCCACAGGGTGACAATGGCAATCACGGTGGCCACTTACGCTCGGCGCAGTACTCGCCGGTCCAGCCGGGCAGGCAGGCCAGGCTGCCGTCTGCCTCACACACGTAGTGTCCGAAGCGGTCGTCGCGACGCTTGCAGAGGCGGGAGCAGCTCTCGCCGTAGTAGTTCTCGCTGCAGACCACCCGGTAGGAGTAACGCAGCTGGGTCTGTGGGCCGCTCTGCACGTCCTGCGACCAGCCCTCGCCCACTGACAGCGAGCGCTGGATGGACATCTGGCTGATGAGCCACTCCTCAGAGGGCGGCCGGGAGCCTGCAGGGACAGCAGACCCTGCGTTAGCCGCCGGTAGACACTGACAGCAACGGGTCCACCCACCACGACAACCCTTATCCCGCCGGGGGGGACTATGTGTGTGGAGTGAGGACCTCCCGCTAGCATATCTGTACACAGGGGTATGTGTATACAGGTATGTACGTATGCACGTAGAGGTTTTCCCCGGAGGCAGGCGGCCACCGGGGTGTGCAGGGCAGGAGTGCTAACCCCGGTCGAGGGGGGTTCAGCAGAGGGGCCTTTGAAAAGCGAGGGCTGCCGTGAAATATCCTTTTCCTCTCCGCTCAGAAAAACATCCCAAAGCTATTATTCCTTTCCAAAGGGCGGAATTCGAGCAAGGTGTAAAATACAGGAAAAGGCGGCCGGGGCTCGCTGGCAGCCTCCCGGCTTTCTCACCGCAGCCCGCCTCGCTTTCCCACGCCAAAAATAAACCGGAGGAAACGCAATTGTGTTGGGAGATTAGGGCCGGGGCAGAATCAAAGCGGCCCCTGATGGATATCGTTGCGGGACCGGCTCCTGCCGCTGGTGGGACCAGGGCCGGCCCGGCAGTTATGGCATAAACAGCTGGGCCGGGGGGGCGGCCCTTAGCCTGCTGCGGGCTGGGCCATGGGGGAGAGAAGGGAGCCAGGGCGGGGGGGGGGGATGTAGAGGGGGTGCTACCGCCGACAGGGCGCCCCCTGCCGTCGGCGTGCGGCCGTAGTCACCTTCCGGCAGGTAGTTGGCGGGCGCGTGCCAGGCCTGGATGATCAGCGAGAAGGTTCCCTGCGAGAGGGGGACAGGGCAGAGAAACCAGCGTCAGCACAGCACCCACCGGGACACCCACCGCGGCACCCACCGTACCACCCACCGCCGCTCTCCACCGCCGCGCCCCTGCCCTGCCCCGCCGAGCCGAGCCGGCGCTCTGCCCCGCGGCTACGCGCCTTCCCTCTCTCCCTCCTACGGACCGCGGAGCATATCCCTCCCCACAAACAACAACCCCCTTTGCTTCTGTTTCCCTTAACAACATTTATTATCCCAAGTGCTTCTGGGTTGGATGCGGGTTTTCATACTTCCCCACACACACCTTTTTTTTTTTCCTTTTCCCTTTTTTTCTCCCCCTATTTTTCCCGCCTCCCCCCTTAAAGGAAGTTCTGGCACTAAGTCTAAAGGCAGAGAGCAGCCTGTTTGCATTGCAGATAAACAGCCTTCCCTTGCCGCCCTCTTGCCCAACCACCACAGTTGAGTTTAAAGTGGAATCTCACCGGCCACGTGAAGTTAAAGGGCAACTTAATGGGGCTGTCAAATCTCTCTGTATCCTTGATGCTGAAGGAGTTTATTCCCAGAACCGGGGTGATGATGCTGCCGAAAGTGCAGGCTCCCGGGGAGACCACTGCCTGAAAATGCTTCAAACAGACTCGAAAGAAGGTCCTGCAGTGGGGGAAGCAGGGCTTCCCGCTGGCCAGGTACCCGTGGCTGTTCACGAATTCGTGCAGCTCTAGCTGGAAGACGCCAGAGCCGGACACCCTCTGCACAAAGGGGAGACACACAAAATAGCCAAATCAGACCTTACCCCGGCTTTGCCATGCAAACTTGCTTCCATCACCCACTTTACATTTCGCGAACCCTTTTTTTTTTTTTTTTTTTTGTGCGATGTGCGATTACCTGCTGTAAAATCATTAACAGAAACGTCAAGCCAAAGATGCGCAAGGCTGTCATTCTGTGTAATTCAAGCTGCCAGTTCTTAAGTGGGTTTAGTTTTCCTCCTGTATTCCTCAAATGGTCCAAGCAAGCGCTTCTGGGTTGAGGGAGAAAAGAGGCGTCACGGCGATTCTCCCGGAGCAACCTGCTCTTTCAAGTATTCCCCGAGCACCAGCAGAAATCGAAGGTAAAATCCAGGTGTCGATCCGCCAGTCGCCTTCTGGGAATTAATCCTGCAGCCAGCCGCCGACCTCTGATCCGCTGCTGTCGCCTTTATAAACTCCAAAGCCGGGTGGGTTCTGCTGCGGGAGGCGGAGGGCAGTGCTTGGTGTGGAACTGCTCCTCCTTTCACCGGTGCTCGCAGCTCAGTAAATGGAAAACTTGCTTCCCTTCGAGCTGTTTATATAGTTGCCTCGCATCCTCACAAGCTCATTATGTAAACTGTCAGTCAGACTCACGGGCGATCCCTCCCCTTTTCCATCTTTCCTTTCTGGAAAAAAAGAACCAAATGTTGAGGAGAGCCCTCATATCCAGAATTAATACCCTGCTGCCGCTGCCGCCGTCGCCGCGGCCGCGCTGCCTGCCGCGGAGCCGAGCTGATTACGAACAAGCCAAGCATCTGTTGAGATATTTACGGCGCTCACCCTGCGAGAGTTCCCTCGAAAATCAAACGCCTCTCCACAGACCTGCTTTCCTCGGCGGACGAACAATAGCGGATGAAATGTTTTTAAAACATGCTTGTCAGTTTGTTTGCTTGCTTGCTTCTCTCTTACCCCCCACCCCATCTCTCCGTGTGTCCCCCGGCCATCATGCCAGCCGCTTACCGGGGCTGTGGACGGGGCAGCCGCCGCGGCCGGTCGGTCAGGCAGGAGCCCCAGCAAATGCTGTCCCCGGACGGAAAGTAAAAGTAAAGAAGTGCTTGCCCGCCGGGCGGGCACCTGGGACGGCCCCGTCACTGGGGTGCAGCGGCTTGCGCTGGTGCCGGCCCGGCGCTAGCCCTGAGCCCGGCTAACGAGGATGCGCCGAATGCCACTCGGGAAGGGGGCGAGTGGGTGATGGCAGGGAGACAGGCACAGTGCGGGCTCTCAGACGCCCTGCCGTAATGGGTGGCAAACGAGAGCCGGAGCGAGCTGCGCGATGCCGGTGGGGATGGAGTCCGCCTTTCCTGCTGCTGCCCCGGCCCCCAAAAAACACGGGCAAGGGGGAGAGTCGAGCCCTTGCAGGCAAGCGAGGAGGGGGCCGGGGGCAGTGTCAAGCTGCTTGGCAGTGGCCGGTGTCGGGCTGCGGTCTGGCGTGTGCCAGTAAAGCCCTTGGCCTGATTGCAGCGTGCGCTTATTGTTGGGTCGCGTGTCCCTCATTAAAGCCAAGCACAGAGAAGGCCTTTCATGTGGCTTTTTATTTCAGCTTGTTAAATGGATGGGAGGCCGGAGGGGGGTGGAGGGAGAGATAAACCCTCAGCTGTATGATAATGAGGTCTTGCCACCTTTATGCCAGTGCCCGGCTCGCAGGGCTGCGGACCTTTCCGGCGTGGATCACCTGGGGAGCAGCGCGGAGACGCAATGCGCCGAAAGTCCCCTTTCGGCCCCGGTGCTATCCCAAGGGTCTTTTCTTGCAGCGTTAATTCCCCAAGCTGGGCTCTTTTTAATATTTTTTTTGGGGGGGGAGGGGGAGGGAGAGGGGAGGTGGGGAGTGATGAATAAAGAAGGAAAGCCAGGGACCTGGCTTGTTTGGAGGCGAGGCATTATGGGGAGGGCGCACCCCAGCTAAACTTTCCTAGCCGTCCCGTTTCTCCGTCCATATCCAGCAAAGCGGCCCCTTTTCCTGGAAACCAGCTTTGTTCCGGGATGCGGTTACAGTCCGTGTGCGGGCAGGCGCCCGGGGTAGGGCCAGGAGGGCACGGCGCGACTACTGGGCTACGGAAAAAGAGCTGATGTCTCTTCAGACGAAAGCCCCGAACCTAGCCGTACCGGTCGCCGTCGTGAACGGTGCCACCGCATCAACACGCGTGGGTGTGTGGGCGGGTATGGGGCCAAAAATCGGGGTCTCCGCCAAAAGGGCATTAAAACTTCTCCCGATCCCCTCTGCGCCGGAGAAAGCTGGAGCCGGGGGCACAAGAGCTGACAATGTCGGGGGGCTGTAGCTGGTGGCCCGAGGATGCGTGTTCGTGTGCGGGCACGGCCTGGAGTCGTGGCCGTGATGGAGACAAACCGCAAGGCAGAGGCACAAGCGAGGAGCTCTTTTGTCTCGGCCTCGTAAACAAGTGGGAAGGAGGAATGTGTCGCTGCTGATGAACTCGGAATTTTGCAGCGATCCGACCGGCCAGATCCCGGCTTTACCAGCAGCAGCGTCAACTGTCAAAATCAAATCTGATGCTAATAGCTTCGGTACTAAATAAAATGAGAGGCCAGATAACATCAGTGCTTGATAAATGGTAATGAGTGTCTAACCTAGGGGAACAGAAGGGCTGTGGGGCTCTTTAATTCAGTACTGAAAGGCTAGCTGGGTACTGCAGGCTCTAGCAGATGTTAGTATGTGTGTGTTTTGATTTTTGACTTGTATTGGACGTTTATTAGGCTAACCAGAGCCACCCCACGCATGGCCACTTGGTCCAGGCACCATCTGGCACAAGCAGGGCGGCGTGCAAGAATAGGGCCTCGCTTTGGTGCTGAGGATCCACAGGCAGCATCTACCATATGGACCCGGAGCTAATGTAGGTTAAGGCAAGACAAGCTGATCTCTGCTTTTCACAGCTCCGCCAAACCTCTCTGCTATCCTGGCGGCGTGCACCTTGGCGGCTGGGGAAGTGCTCCCGCTTCTGCCTCCCCCAAAACCTGCTAAGAGGGGTACGAGCTCCACAAGCTCTCCTCACTTTCTCCACCCCCACCCCCACCTTGCTGGTGGGTGGTCGCCCTTTCTGGAGCCGAAACTTCGCACCCCCTTTCCCTCGTTCCCAGGAGGAGCAGAAGTCGCTCCAGCTCCTCACGTGTCGTCCCCGCAGCAAACAAATATTTTCAGAAGCTCGAGTGAGTGGTGCAGAAACAGACGTAAAATCCTTCTCGAAACTCCAGGACATTATTGTGATTGCAGCTATAAAAAGAGCCTGTAATAAAATAATAACCGGGGAATATAATAAACCACCTGCTGCATGTTGACACACACACGAGGAGTTCAGATTAAAAAAAAAAGAAAAAAAGTAAAAAAAAAAAAAAAATAGTTGCATGAAGAGCATCAGACAGCTGAGTCTGAAAGTCGACCGAGAGCAGACCAGAAGCAAACCCTTTCCTGTGCCCAAGGTGCTATCCTGGGTCACTCCGGAGAGCAACAGCACAGAGACTCCCCGCTCCGGAGCTCCGGCCCCTTTCGAGGGGCACAGGTCAGCGGGGCAGGGGGATAACGGGGGGCCGCCGAGCCCCCAGCTTTTCCGAGGGGCTGCAGGGGTTGCCCGGATCCTGGGCTAGCCGCCGCCTCCCCACCGTTTCCCATCTCTCCCGTTCCCTTCACTCGAGGTCAGGGCGCTTTCTCCAGCTCTTTCGCGCCTTACTTGCTGCCGGTTTGTCTCCAGCCTGGCCCGGCTCAGCATAAGCGTGGCCAGGCCAAACGCATCTCACTAACGAGACAACGTTAATTAATTCCGGACTGGTGAAAGTTGCCAGCCTGCCCAAGCCTTCCTTTCCCCCGAACCCCCGTGCCAGGCTGCCTTCCTTTGCCTGTTCTTGGGGTGAACGTCCAACGTTTCCCTGGGGACACGTCCAGCGCTTCCCCGCGGGATGTACCCAGCCTCCCCCCAGCTCCTTTCTGTCACCTGCTGCTCTAAGGCTGCAGACGCTGGGAAGGGGAGGGGAGCTGCAAAGGACTCAGAAACCTCGCACAAACTCATCCGGGAGCACCTGCACCGCGCCTTCTGTCATCACCCATCCTTCCTCTCTTTCTGCTAGTTCCATATTCCCTACCGTGCCCACCCGACCCATGGGGGAAGCTCCCACGGGAGTGGCGTGAGGGGGCTCCCAGTAATGTCACAACCACCGAGGGCTTTCTATATGACTGCTGCTCTCAAGGTCCTGCAGATACGGAGCATTCGTACCTGTGTCGGGGGCAGAACCTGCCTGGTGCTCTGGCCCTGCAGTGGTGCCACCCGGGATTTTTGGGAAAGGTTACTCCCGAGCTAGAGGCCGTCCCTGTCTCCCTGGTGTCCCAGGCTGTCCCCAAGGGAACAGAAGCCACAACCAGGCCGGCTTGGCCAGGTCAAGCTTGTCTGGGGGAGTTCTGTGGTTTTCCCACCCCTCTAACGTGGGGGGAAGATCTGGCTCCAGCCTTTTCCTGTGCCTGCGGGTGCCAGTGCTCCCCACTGCCAACTCCACCAGTTAGCCACGTCCCTCATCACCACATCTACAAATCTTTTAAATCTCTGCTCCGCCACTGCTCTGGACAGCCTGTTCCAGGGCTTGACAACTCTTCTGGGGAAGAAATTTTTGCTAATGTCTAAGCTAAACCTCCTCTGGCACAACCTGGGGCCGTTTCTTTTTCCCTAGCTCTTGTTATTTGGGAGAAGAGACCAACTTGGCTCTAATTTCCTTTCAGGGCGTTGTAGAGAGTGAGGTCTCTTCTCAGTCTCTTTTTCTCCAGACTGAGCAACCCCAGTTCCCTCAGCCACTCCTCCTAAGACTTGTTCTCCAGGCCCTTTACCAGCTTCTTTGCCCTTCTCTGGGCATGCTCCAGCACCTCAATGCTCTTCTTGAAGTGAGTGGCCCAAAACTGAGCGCAGTACTTAATGATGAAATTTCACTAATGCGAAGTGCAGGGGGAAATCTCTGTCCTAGTCCTTCTGGCCACGCTATTGCCGACACATGCCAGGGTGCTGTTGGCCTCTCCTTCCATGTCTTCCATTCAGTATTCTCCTTCCAGCCCTTCAATGTGCTCAGCCCCACTCTAAGCCGGATTCCACGATGGCTTTTAAACCCCTCAGCTAAAAAGTTGCTCATTGATTTAGTGCTGGCACAAACCAGGAAACTCTAAGAAGGGAGGGGAAATAAAAAGAAAAGAAAGACGGAAGAAAAGAAAAGAAAAACAAAAGAAGAAGAAGAGGAAGAAAGAAAAAAAGAAAAGCAAAAAGCAGAAAAAAAAAATAAAATCCCCTCCTTGCTTCTTTTGTTTCTGCCTAAATGTCCGTGGCGCGGAGCATCCCTCCCGGGAGCGCCGCTCGGAGGGGTGTTAATGTGGTCGATTTGGGGTACAAATGTTTGGAAATGTTTCCCGATTGGCACAGAAGGAGGGGGGATTTGCAAACTGTTGCTGCCACATGTCCCCTCCAGCCTGCCCCATTCTCATTGTAATGAGCCCGGCGCGTGCCTCATCTGCCGCCCCGCACCGGCCCCGGCACGCGCCGGCACCGGGGTGAGGACCGGCTCCCTCCCCCCCCCTCCAAACCCGCACCGGCACCGACACCGGCCCCGGGCCGGGCTGCTTCCCCCAGCCGCCGGCTCAGCCGCTGTGCCTCGGCGCCCGTCCCGTCCAGCCAGGACCGGGAACCCGGGGGCTGCGGGGGGCTGTAACGATCAGCGCTGAGCCCCCCGCTACAAATCGATGGCTTCTTTTCCATACAAATGCCTGCTTACGCCTTTATGTTCTCCATCTGTTTGTAGCTAACACCTGCCATTCAATAAATCGATTTGGCCATTTAATGTAACAGCTTCCCGGGACATTTTTTCATGCCAGATGCCACAGCAGCTCCAAACCTCTACCCCAGCCCAGCACCCGACCAGAGCAGCCACCTAGCCCCAGGCTTTGCCTCGGCAGAAACTCTGTGCCAGCCCAGAGAGCAGAGCTGCAAATTAATGAAAATATTTTAAAGTGCTGCTTTTTTTGTTGTTGTTAAAATATTTTTAACACTAACCCCACCAATCTCACCACCTTCTTTAATGCTGCAGTTTTGGAATGCCTTGGGAGCAACATCCTGGCAGACCCACAGCCCACTGGCAGGTGTGCAAGTGGTGCTGGGATTCCTGTGGGTCACTTGGTGACAGTTTTGGTTCCTTTTTGGTTTACTCACCAATAAATACTTCGGATGTTGCATGGGATGTTGTATTTCAAGGACACAAATACACTCCCTGCCGTGGTTTGTCATGCCATGGCATGGGGTAAGGCTGCCTTGGGCCTCCCTTGCATGGACCTTGTAGAATGAAGAGCCCCATCCTTCTACTTGATTTAGAGGAGGAGCAGCCCTTCTCTAGGGGCCACTTTGCTGCCACCTCCCTCCCCCCCCCACTTTCCCCTCCTGGGCGTCTGAGCTGCAGCAATGCTATGGTCCCCAGCAGCAAGAGCAAAGACAGGTGGGTAGTCACCCATGTGCTGCTCTGCCCTGCACTGGGGCACACCTCAACTTTCCCTTTGACAGCCCCATGACACAGTCCAGGCTAAGCTGGGCTGTGGCCAGGTGGACTTCTGATGCAGAAAAGTGTATTTCTAAGGGAGAAAAGGTAGATCTGGATGGAGAAAGGTGGAGTGGTGATGGAGAAAGGTGGAGTGGTGGTGGAGAAAAGGTGGATCTCTGAGGGAGAAAAGTGGATTTCTAGATGTCACCCTGCAGTTCTCAGGGAAGGGAAAACAGCATCACTGGGGATGTGAGAAAGCAGAGTGAGTAATACATCACGGGGAAGTTCCTGGGCAGTTTCCTTATGGAGGAAGGGAGCAGCTCTGGGCTGTCCAAGTTCAGTATTGCAAGCATTTTGTTTGACTGCGTTTGTTGTATGATTCATTGTGCTGGGAGTGCCTAGAGCCTTTGACAAGCACCTTTATTGCTTTAAATATGAATAAGTACATAAAATGAACCGTGTAATATTTTTTTACAAAGACTTATAGCTATGTACCTCTCTCAGCTATGTGGGTCTGTTTCTTAATTAATTAATTAAGTGCAGGTTATGGACACCCTTTGCAAATGCACCTGGCTGTAAAAGCCTAAAAGCCTACTTTCCTTTGAAAGTCAGCAAGAAAGCCATACAGGTTTTTGGCACTTGTACCTTAGATAGGTGGAGAAAAAAGGGGGATTTCTCATAAAAAGCACCTCTGGAAGATATGTCTGGAACTGTGAGTAAGTACCTAGGAGATGACCAAATTTCTCTCTTGTTTTGAACCTCAGAGTTGTGGGTGAGATTGGCAGGGGAGAGTGGGAGAGACTGGAGATGTCTCACGTGGAGCAGAGGTTCCCACACTTTTGTTCATACACAAGTCATCTGTGGGTCAGCATTCATGGATGGGACACTGGCCTGAAGCAGTGTAACAAAACAGGGGCAGGCTGGCTTCTTAAAGGGGAAAAATTCCCTTTGCAGGCTCCATAGTAAATGTCCCATGGGCCAGGCTTTGGGAACTCCTGCATCAGAAGGTCTGTGTCTTCAAACAGATGGCAGGGCAGCCCTTGGCTACTTAGAATATGTTTGGGGCTATATTATACAGCACTGAGTAAAGAGATCTGTCACAGAAACACAGTAAAAGGCAGTTTTAACCCTTCCCCCGGGGAGCAGCGTGGATCCATGCTCTGCCTGTGTGACCAGTTGCTCCTCTTCTGGCCCCCACACCGAGCCCACGGGATGTTTGGTAGGGACCCAGCATTGTGGTGCTCACTTCAGACAGTCAGGGGAAGAAGCCTCAGTATTCTGGCATGTGAGATTTGGCAGAGCAAAGCCTGGAATCAGATGCTTATGGCCCCAGTGCAGCCACTGTGCAGGCTGTCCCAGCAGAGCAGGACCAAGACAAGAGCAGGGTGGGGCATTTGGAGGTGCATACAACCCTGCACCCGGCAGAGGTCGATGACATGCCTCAGCCTAGGAGTACCTACCTTATCTGGGCTGGTACCTCATAGCAGTGGGTGTGCTATCATCAGGTATGGTGGTTACACTGGGTTCTCCTGCTTCCCTTATGCTCCGGGTAGCCCAGCATTGGACAGAAAACATGGAATGCCTCGGACCTTTCTGGAGTGATGTGGAGGACAGTGTGGCAGGAGAAGGTCTGTGGGGACCAGTGAAGTTGCACCTGCTTGTGCACCAGGATAAGCTGCAGTAAGTCAGTTGTAACTTCTCAGAGCTGCATACTGGTAAAAATGAAAGGTGTTTGAAATACAGCTGGCCACTTAAGTAAGAAAATCCATTTTAAAATCCTGTCCCTGGAGGTAAAACTTGCTAATGACTGAAAAGAGAGAAAGCCCATCCTGAAGTTTTATCCCTAGCATTTATATTTACTTCTAGTAAAATAGATGTTAACCAGGACCAGCTGCTTCCACAGCCCATCAAAAGCAGTCCTGGATTGTCCAGATGGAGTCACTCAAGACAGAGACATGAGCGAGGGCTGCCACCGGCTCCAGGATTTCTGGGTTTGTCCTATTTTAAGAAGATCTCGCATCCTGCAAACGCTGCTTATGGGAAATGATTGGATGCAGAAATCCTAGCGGGAGCCCATGAGGCAGCCTCATGTGGAGATGTGGCAATGTGGCACGCTGACATTTTGACATAACGTGGTGATGATTTTATGCTAGCATCAGCCCTCCAAGAGGAAAGTAAATATGTGACATACTGTTCAGAGAAACAAAACAAACCAGACAATGAGGTCCTGTGCCCGGTGACTGATGAAGCCTTTGCAGGCCCATGCAAAACCCCTTTTCCTTTGTGGTCTGGGGATGCTGGGAAGATGAGTGCATCAGGGTATCCAATACCCATCCCTGGCCCATCCAGCCCTCCTCGCTTTTTGTCTTTGTGTGCGGCCATGCAGGGAGCAAACACAGAGCACCCGCTGTGTTTCTATTGTTTCTGCTGTCTAATGGCCCTACTTAGCCGTGGAGGAGCGGGATGGATTTGCGCCTTGCTCACATTGTTCTTGGGGTTCAAAAGAATACTTAAACTAGAGCAGTAGTTAGTATGACAATGGAATAGAAATGAACATTCACTCCAGTGGCTGTGGATGACACAGGGGCTTAGATAATGGGACAAGGGAGAAGAAAATCAATGAATCTGTCTGTCTGTCTGTTGACCCATCAGCATAAATATCTTGTCAGTCATAGGTGACTGCAGATCTAGTCGGCTGGTAAGAGCTATGTTTGCCCAGGCTCCCAGCTGTATTCTTTAAATCAAAAGTTTCATCAGGTGATTTAGCAGACTGAAGAAATCTGGTACTTGACAGACACAGTAAGCCCCAAATGGATGAGCAATAAACACTTCATCTATGAATGTTACATGATGTAGGCCTATGGTATGCAAAGGCACAGGTATCAACTTCTTCCCTTTCAAGTGCTCATGGAAGGTCACAGAGATGCTCATTCACAGCCTACAAGGGAGCCTTTCTTGAGCTGAACAACTGTGGGGACTCCACACCCAGCTCTCTAATGCTCTTATACAGAGCTGTGCTGCTGGATCAAGGTGTGTTCTCTCTCTGGGTGCCCTTTTCAGAGGCTACTTAAGGGAGACAACTAATGTCTCCGCAGGTCACTTGTGGAAGAGCAAAGGGCAGCTTTGGTCCCATCCTGGAGGAGCTGCCATGATGGAGTGGTGAAATAGTTGGGTTAGGCTGACACATCCTTTTGTTGAAAAGCCTGGGGTGAGGCATGGGACCATTCTGTGTGGTTCTTCCTGCACATACATACACAAACCCAGGATGGGAAACCCTTCTTCTCAGAGCTTAGGATGAGATTTGCTTCAGTTTATTTTAGCTCTGTGTCTTGGTTTTTCTGGGATAGCCATGGGCTGCAGGCCATTAGCAGCTCTGAGGCAGCCAGCACATCTGACTTGAGTTGGCTACAGGTATATCCCAGACCATGAACATCATACTCAGTATAAAGGAGGAAGTTTACTTGAGAGAGTTGAGTTTTCTGGTAGAGTCTCCTACTTGGGCTTTTTGTGGTGGCTCCTTTTCCTCACCCTTTTCCTACTCTAGAGATCTATTTTCCTGGATATTGTGACTGCTGCACCTTTGCTGGGGTGAGTGTAGCTTTACCTACTTTATTTTGTGATTCGTATCAGTTTTGCTGTTTCTTTAAATCTATTTTTATTTCAGCCTGTGGGTCTTCTTTCTTGATTCCTCTTGTCTGTTGGGGAGAGGTCATCAGGTAATAGAGCAATTGCTGTAGTCTGGCCCCATAGACTAGCTAAACATAGACACTCTGTAATAGGTATATAGGCCATATCAATTATCTGTGCTTCCTCTTGAGTCAACACTGGGATCATATCACTTATCCTGGGAGGGGACTCTGTGGTAGGCATGATGAATCATCACATCCCAGAAACATTTCTCTCTCCATTGACTCTGGAGAAACCTGCATCACTAAGTCAGAGGAGACCCTTAATTTTTAGAAAACTAAAGCAAGGTGAAATTAGTCCCTTCCACGGTGCTTGAGTACAGAGGGAATGATATGGGTTGCCCTGATGCCCAGAAGCTTGTGGCAGAGCTGGGAGCAGTGTGCCTCTGAGATGAGCCGCTAGCCAGTGTTTGGGACATTGGTCTGAGATTAGGATTAGATGTATCTTGGCATGATCCCAATCTTTATGACAATGCTGCAGAGCTAGCTACAAGGTATAAAGAAATTCAGCCTTGTAGATTGTTTCCATTTTGACATTCTTCTGTTCTGGAGCCCCTATTACAAGAGGGATATGGAGGTGCTGGAAGGTGTCCAGAGAAAGGCCATGAGGATGATCAGAGGGCTGGAGCACCTCTCCAGGGAGGGAGTTGGGGCTGTTCAGTCTGGAGAAGAGAAGGCTCAGAGGTGACCTCATTGTGGCCTTCCAGTATCTGAAGGGGCCTACAAGAAAGCTGGAGAGGGACTTCTCAGGCTATCAGGTAGTGATAGGACTAGGGGGAATGGAATGAAGCTGGAGGTAGGGAGATTCAGGCTGGATGTGAGGAGGAAGTTCTTCCCCATGAGGGTGGTGAAGCCCTGGAATGGGTTGTCCAGGGAGGTGGTTGGGGCCCCATCCCTGGAGGTGTTTAAGCCCAGGCTGGATGAGGCTCTGGCCAGCCTGATGTAGTGTGAGGTGTCCCTGCCCATGGCAGGGGGGTTGGAACTAGCTGATCCTTGTGGTCCCTTCCAACCCTGACTGATACTGTGATACTATTCTTCCCATTGAAGCCTTCCTTGTGCTGCAGCAGTACACCTGAGCAAAAGGCATGGCTACAACCCAGAACGTGATCTGGATTAAGCCAGGGATCTGTACCACAATCACGATGCTGAATGTGTTAATTGGTAAAAGCAGTTTGTGCTCTGGGGACTGAATTTTGAGCATCCTTTCAACTATGAAGGAAGGAGAGTCAACTGCAAGATTCTGGTTTAGGACTGTTCCTCACAAAGTCTGGAGTGTAGCAGCAAAGGTAGAGGAAAGAATGTTTCAAATGGCATATACCAAAACTAATGAACTAAGCATTTCCACTTATTGTTTATACATTGAGTGCTCCAAAATAGATACCGTGATGAATCAACAGCTTTAAAATATGTCTGGGTTATATTAATTCATTAGGGGATCTCGCAGTTAACCCTTGAATAATCAGCTTAAAAGCAGAAGGCAGATTTACTGGCATACGGTTTTACACGGACATTTTGCTGGTCAGATGCCAAGATATATAACAATTTAGATGTCCAATGTGTTTTATTATCTAGTAGAGGCTTTAGCATTCTCTCTTGAAATGGACACAGTGGCAGCTCAGGTCTCTGGAGACTATCACCAAACTGGGAGGCTTTATCTTGCACGTTGGGAAACATTTTTTTTCTGTTCGTGATGGATTGCCCAGTGAAGGCACTTCACACGATATATTGTACAGCTTCTTGCTTTGGTGTGCCTGCTATTTAAGAGTTTTGGCCTCTTATTCCTGCTGTGTTTCATTCTGTGCTTTCTGCAGCCCCTCTGGAGATGGGTGCTGCTGCTTGCTTCATTTTAGAAACAACTCACAGCTGAGTGACTTCTGCTATCTCTTCCAACTGATGAAAACAGTGAGCCTTTATTTGCAAGGACTAAATCCAGCTTTAAAGTTTTCCTAGATGTAGCTTTCTTCATTTGGGATTTTTGGCAATACTTTTATGAGTAATTTTCTTGGTTGTTTCCTGTTCCTTCTCCCATCAGATGTGTTAGTAGCAGTTGGAAGAGGAGGCTAGTCTCTGTCCTGTTGCTTTGAATTTTAAACACCATAATATCTGCTTTTTCTCAGACCAAGTGTAGATGACAGGGCAGGAAAATCGCCAGGGACACCTTTCCCTGGGTTGGCTCTCCAGCAGTGACTGCCACCAGTGGAGCTCTAGCAGGGAAGCAATGACAGGAGACTCTGGAGATAGAAGTCTAGCAGGGATACAACTGCTAGTGTAAATTCTGCTCTGTTGGCTCAGCAGGATAAGAGCGGTGAGCAGTGAGTTGGAGAAAGACAGGTTGTGTGACTGTAAAGAAGCTTAGTCTTGGTCTGTAGCTGGTATGGTTTTGCTTGGAGCTTGCAGCTGAGGTCAGAGACTGCAGGATGTTTAAGCAGAGAATAAGCACTGCATAGATGAGGTGACATTGCCTGTAAAGACCTCAGTGTAAAGAATGAAGCAAAGCTGAAAAATGGCTTAAGAATAGAGGAAAAAAAACTACACAGGCACTTTCTTTGTGTGGTGTGCAGAAGGAGGGGGGACTGAGGGTGAGGGTCTGGGTCTAAAGAGGTACCCAGGAAGGCTGCTTTAGCACAGAGACCTATGATTGATATCTCAGACCTGGGTGTATCTGTTCTGCTGAAGGCAATAGTTTTGGGAAAAAAATCCAGTGGACTGCATGCTTTTGCTGTGCCTTGGTTGGCATCAGTTCCCTGAACAGGTTCTCCACTCTGACTCTTGCTTCTGTTATTTACCGGGCAGACAAAGTAGGGAAATCAAGCTTGACCTTAATGTTGCTGTTAACATTATTTTGATTGTGCAATCATTGAGAGGCAACTAGCAAGGGAGATTGGGAAAGCAGGTCTTATGAAGAGCAGCTGAGGGAACTGTGGTGTCTAATCTGGAAAAAAAGAGGTTCTTGCTCTCTATAGCTACCTGAAAGGGGTATCTAATGAGGTGAGGGTCTGTCTTGTCTCCATGGTAAGGAGAGATAGGACAAGAGGAAATGGCTTCAAGTTGCACCAGGGGAGGTTTAGTTTGGAAAACAGAAGAAAATTCTTCACTGAAAGGGTTCTTAAGCACTGGAGCAGGCTCCTCAGAGGGATGGTTCAATCCCCACCCCTGGAGGTTATTAAAAGATGGAGATGTGCCGCTAAGGGACATCATTGAACACCAGACTTAGTAGAATTAGGTAATGGTTGGACTTGATGATCTGACAGGTCTTTCCCAACTAAAATGGTTCAATGATTCTAAGATTCATAGAATTTGACTGTGGCCTGGATGAGAAGATACCAACAAAAACTTCTGTACAAGTACAATACTTAAAGAACAGAGCCTTTCTTAGTGAAACACAGCAACCGTCACAGTATGGTTGAGGTTTGTGGTGTATCAATACCAAAGTTGTTTCATTTCACTCCTGAAATAACAGATTGATAAGTTTTTGTTGCTTAGAGTTCTGCTGAAGAGTCTAAGCAGTATTGCTGTGGACTCCAAAGCACCTCTAACAACAACTCAGTATTGCCATTTTTTTTTCATAGTGATTTGTGTAGAGCTTAACTGGCCTGGAAATGTGTCACCCATAATCCTCTCAGATACTCTTAAACCAATGAAAGCAGCCACCAAATTCTGTGTCACTGTGTCATGGTTCAGACCAGGCTCCTGTGGTTTTCCACTCTCATTCTTCTTGAATTCAATGTCCTAAGAGACATTGGACGTGCAGCTTTAGAGGATAATAATTTTCGTCATGTGAATGGATCCTCTGTAGCACAAGCAGCTGCAGTGCAAGCTATCCTGTGCTGCTCATCTAATGCTCCTTCATGCCACCACAGAGGGGTAGCCAGTAGCATTGGGAAGTTTGTACTACACCCATCAGGAAAGATGCTTGCAAGCTTTGTGTATGGATCAGTATCTGTTGCAGGGAGGCAGAAACCATCCAATTCATTGTATGCAAGTCAGGTTGTATGTATAGGTGCCAGTGACTTTTGATCACTAACAGGTTAGGTGGTGACCTGAAGAGAAGCCACAATCAGTTCACTTAGCCAGCAGGCCCTGCTGGTGATTTTTGCCACAGACTGCTGAGTTGCTGATTTCCAGCAGTGGTTAGGCGTGGGAGTTGTACTCTAGAAAGCCTCAGAGTCAGAGGAAACTAGAGCTTTCAGCTGCTAACAGAAGGTGAATTTACATTGCTTTGACCTCAAGATTAGTAAGTTACAGGAGTCATTGCTGTGTTTGATGTCCTTGAAATGTGGAGTGCAAATTTTGTATTCATACCTGGTCAAGTCATGAAGGGATGATCAGAAAGTACTTGACTCCCTTTCCAGACTTGTCTTCATCCTGTCCCAATAGAGTGCCACATTACTGGGAAGACTTCCCTTGGCTGAGTCAGGGCAATGTTCCCTATCGGTATTTGTCCTGTTAGATCTCCTTGCTTTCCTCTTCTCCATCTAGGTGAGATCTTGCTGCATTTGGGGCACTGGACTGCTACAATAGGGAGCAGAGCAGCATCCAGCACAGTGTAAGCCTAATTCAAACATGCA
Organism: Colaptes auratus; assembly: GCA_015227895.2. Taxonomy (NCBI): domain Eukaryota; kingdom Metazoa; phylum Chordata; class Aves; order Piciformes; family Picidae; genus Colaptes; species Colaptes auratus. Next base: position 6,111,349 of record CM037646.1, on the reverse strand, counting down.
AATCAAGATCTATGTTTTGCATTGATCAGAGACAGGTTTTTTGAGGTTTGGAAGAAGCTTTCCAAAGGGATCTAGCTCTCCAGTAGCTGTAAGTGCTGAAAGCTAGTCTGACAAAGGAAGCTGTTTTTGTGGAGATGAGATAAAGGCTGACCATTTGGGCCAGCTCTTTGTCAGGAAAGCAGCTCACAAATCAGAATACCCAAGTATGAAAACTCTGGGAGCAATGATTGTTTTGTTGTGGCCATTTTCCCAGAAATCAGGTGTGTGGACCTGTGGGAGTGTTCAGATGAGACTTCTTGATTAGACCTATGGTTGATGTATGCTTCCTCTCTCCCCAAACCAGGGTTCTCAGAGGTTTGTAAATATGTGATGATTTCTGTGGAGTATGCTGTGAGCTAACACCTAACGCTGAATATCTTGTCCTTGATGCTCCATCACTCCAAATGCATGCAGAGACCCTCACCACATCAATGCCATGTATGTATCCACACAGAAGACTTGCAGTACCCAATAGTGCCCCAGATAAGCAGCATGGTTATACAAGTCCTTCTCTTGCACTGTGCACAGGTGGAGCCTGAATCCCAGGTGACATTCGATGGCCCTGTGTTATGCTAAAGGTGGTCACTTCTGCCCACTGGATCTGAGAAGCTCTTAATAGACCAAGCCTTTACATGATAGCTGTCATTTTCATATGTCTCTTTGTGAATGGGCAGGTGGAATATCAGAATATTCTTAGCACAAGAATTGGGGATGAAACTCATCTGTCCACAATTCAGATCTGCAATGTTGTCATTGTTGAAGCACAAGGCTCTGGTCCCTCCACCTGTAGGAAAGAGCCACAAAATGTTTGAGAATGTAGAGTGGTGGTTCCATCCTCATCTACCAGCAGCTGGGTGAGGAATCTGTCAGGACACACAATCTACCAAATCCAAACACAAGACTTGAGTAATGAAGTTACTGGCAGTATATATGACCTTGGGCCGATATGATGAGAAGAGGCTGTTTGGTTAGCTCAGGGACATAGTTTCTAAGTAAGACAGCAAACAAATGTTTAATTATCTTTATTGTTTCTGTCCACCCAGGCATCAAAAATTTAGGAAACCACTGGAATAAACAAGAGCCACTCATTTCCTTGGTGTGTTGTCACCCACACAGCTTTATGCCTACATACAGATGTAGGTCGTTCATATTTGCTACAAGTTCCCTTTCATTCCACACCCACTCAGACCATTAATCTCATTTCTCTGAACCCTGCTTGTGGCATGATTCAGCTAGAGCTGTAGAGAGGTGATACTACTTTGAGATCACAGACCTAGACCTGTTCTTCTGGTGAGCCCAAGGCAGAGTTAGACTTGAATGTACCTTAGAGGAACTGAAAGTGGGCTGTGTGCACTCATTTAAGGTAAATGAGAAGATTAAACAGGTGGATTGTCTGTGAGCCAACACCTTTACCTGCTGCTGTGGTGTGTCATATGTTGGTATCTGCCTGGCTGTGCAGGAAGGGCTGCATCCTTATGATTATCCATATGTCAGCAGGCAAGGGTAGTACTGGAATAGTACCTCACTTGGCTGGGGTTGCAGGATTTGGGTGAGTGCCTCGCTGCTCCCTGTGTTTTGCAGCACTGCTGTGCTGATGGTCCTGCTCTACCTGGGGGCTGCTGGAGTCCAGATGCTCCAATGTATTGGGCTTCCCTGCTTCACCTGAGATCAGGAGTGTTAACCTTGAGCTACTTTCCTGAAAATAACCTGGGGAAATGGACCAGTGTATATGTAGGATTGCACAATGTGTGTCCTGTAACTTGCTCCCATGGCCGGGCCATACCACAGTATGCAGCTTTCTCCAGTCTCTGGAAACAGATACATCCTCCCAAGACAGAGAGGTGGAGTGAATGCTCAGACCAGAGCCACGGTGGAGACTGAGATGAGCTGTTGTACGCCAGCCCTACAAAGACAATTATGCTGTTTTGCTGGGAGCACAGAGGGATGATATGGCACTTCAGGACACAGTTTAATGGCCACGGTGGTCTTAGCTTGATGTATGGACCCAGTGATCTTAGAGGTTTTCTTCCAACCAAAGTAATCCTGTGATTGCCTGTGTACAGTTGTTCAGTGAATGTGTGGTATCCTTTCATGGTTTTTAACTTTACTTCCAGGGAAAAACTTCAGCCTTTGCTTTTGCAGTCACACGAAGGCAGCTGGCTCGGCCAGGGTCCATCAGAATGAGCTTTTGTTGACTTAAGATTATTAATTTAGCAGATTTCCGTTGGGGCTGCTCACAAATGTGGGAATTACTGGGTTAATCTTCATAAAAGGTAGAAAAATTGGCAGCAGAAGGAATTTTTGGGAAAGCAAATTAAAGGAAAGAAGCGGGTGTGAAGTAAATTATTCACACTGAAGCCTTTTCCTTTCTGAGCTAGCAGAGAATGTAAGGGTATTTCCTGGGAGAAGAATGTCACATTTAAAGGTGTCATTTCTTTGCTAACAGAGGCAAAAATCCCTAGCAGTTAAACACTTCCAGCTCAAACATGCCCATTACTGGCAGAGGAGGCTTTGATTAGTCTTTGCTGGCCCTTTGGGCCTTTGATTCAGTTTGCACACACGTTTGCTTTGCGGCAAAGAAAATAGTTGCAGTACAAATGATCAAGGAAGTTTTTTTTCCAAGTTATGTTATTGTTTTGCATGTGCCTGAGTAATTCCTGCAAAGAAGGAAACATGAACTAATATAACATTTATCGCAGAGCTCAGAGAATGCCGTGGCCCTTGCCAGAGGAGATTGCTGCTCATAAACCTGCCTGTTGGATTTTTCACATGAGAAAAGAATTCCAGCTCAGTTCGGCGCCCTACCTCACTGACATCACTTTGAGAGCAGCTGGTCTCTGGCAAGCCCTGGGAAACAGAGCCTGCTGCAGTGTTCTTGAGGTATCCTGAGGATCTTCATGCTACAGCAAGAGCTTTGCCTCCAAAAGGAAGGAGTCAGTGGAAAATTTCTGGAGCGAAAGGGTCAACAGCTTATGAAAAGAAAATTGATCAGTGGATCTCTGTCAGGGCATAAACCTCTTGGCAGACTCTGAATCTGGTAGACCCCTAGGTATTTGCTATGTCTCTTCATTCCTTTACAATGCAAGCAGAAATAACTTGGTCTTTATAAGAACATTCTTCTCAGAGGTGGCTTCAGGACCTGGAGGAAGAAACGCAAGGAGGTTTCTGGGTGTCTTCCAGATGCAGCTGATGAGCTTAGTTGAAGAGGGCAGATGCGTATCTGAAGAAGGGACTTAGACCTTGTGACTTCAATGCTTCAGCCAGCTGGTCTTTCTTGTGGGCTTGAACAAGTCCAACCCCACCTTAATTTCAAGCTTAATTTGCAAACAAAGTCAAAATACTGTTTTTCTTAATGAGAAGGTTCTCTATGATCCTAGGTCCTTCGCATCTTGCGGCAAGTCTGGCTTTACTAGTATCAGGACTCTTGAGAGATGGCCTTGAGTGACCTGGAATGACACTGCTTGAGAAATGGCTCCTGCATGAGGTCTCCAGTGCCTGTGACTCCCTTGAAAGCAAAAAGCATTGAGAGAGCAGTTTTGCCCTCAAACCTGGAAAGGGTGACCTCTGGTATGAACCTGCCTTGTGTTGAGAATGATTGTGTGTGTCTGTGTGCGTGCAGGAGAGCAACACCTTCAAATTTCCAAAGCTGGTATTTGCATTGAGGCTGTGGGGTACTTATACTGAAAATCACTTTCACAACTTAGTGTGTTCAGCTGAGCACAGTACAACCAGCAAAGCTTCTCTCCTGGTCTGCCTTTTCCTCCTACTGAGGTGCTTCAGGAGCTGAATTTCTGCTTGTGCCCATTACAGAAAGATTATCAGCCAAGTGTTCTGGGCTGGAGGCATGTGGTGATGGGTTTGAGCAGTGTGGATACTTGGAAGTAGGACCAATTCAGATTCCAGGTTTCAAATACTGGGTGTGAAATATGCAAGACAGTTTTTAATCAGCCTTTAGTCCATTGTATTTCTCTCATTAATCCTCAAGTGCAACTAACCTTTGCAGTAGGTGAACTTTTTCCTTTTCCCCTGGTCGCATATCTAGGTCCCACTTCATGCCTATTCTAATTATTAGTGAAATACAGCATCTTTATGATGCCCTGGTAGTCCAGAGACTCCAGTCTGGGGCAGGAAATTCCCATCATTAAGGGTTTGCTGAGCTCTCTCTCTCCAGAAAATGACATTTACTAATTACATCATTTTGATGTATATGATACCCAAACCAAACATGTTATAAATTAGCAAAAGCTCATTTGTTTCATGAAAAGTATTGTTCTTCTTTTATTCAATGACCTTTTTGTTCCTCTACATCCTGGACCAATCAAGTGCCGGTGCAGTCGCTGACTTCTGAGCGCAGACAATAGCTTATTCCGTCTATTCTGTTCAGATGACTGTAGGAATAGGCAGTCACTTTGTCATGTGGAGACTGGAGGTTGTATAAAACCCTTTTTCCCACCATTTAGAGAGAGTCTGAATCCTGAGAGGAAAACCCTGTCATAATAATAATAATAATCCAGAAGCTAGAGCCCATTGAAGTTTTCTCAGCTTTATGATTTGGGTGGGGTTGGAATGCAGCCCTCCCCAGCTGAGGCTCATTTGGATTTTGAGAGTTATAGCATGGATTGGGCTTCTTTACATTTCTGGCAATGGGTTGGGATTTTTTTTCAATGAGCCTTATACATAGTTTTCATAGTGGAACTTCAGCATTTCTGAATGTAGCTGTTCCAGGGCTGACTGAAGCGAGCCTGTTGCATTTTCCTCCAGAGAGGAACTCTGTGAGCTTGTCAAGTGGCCCAGCATGATGGTTCTGGGCTGAACTGGACTGGGTGCTCTCTGAGTGGCTGTCATGCAAACACGGATGTTGTTTGCCACCTTCTCAACACTGGTTTCTGTTACTGCTCACAGGTAATTCCTCTGGGAAGGCTCCGGTCTGGAGGATGGAAGGAGCAGGCTGATGGGGAGCGGTCACTGTAGTAGAGTCTTTAGGTGCTTTGGGTGAGTGGCCTCAGTGACCACTATCCTGAGACTGGAGCTGGGGAAATGTAGGTGGATGATGGCAGGGGCCATTGCTGTGCCAGGAGGCTCCTCCTGGCAGCATTTCCTACAGTCCTTGCGCCGATGCACCTTGTGCATGAGATCCCTGTGGCCAGCTATGGAAGAGTAGTGTCCAGTGGGACCTTTCTGGCAAGGTCAGAGTGTGTGGACGACCCAAAACTGCAGGCTGGGGCTGTACAGACTGCAGAGTCCCAAGGAGCAGGCAGGAACAGAGTGAAGAGGGAGGAGAGGACCAAGATCTGTGTAAATCCCAGGAATGGCAGCAGCTCTCCAGTGCCAGCAGTAGTGACAGGAGAAGGGCTGAGTCGTGAAGTGAGAGGCATTATGTGTGTTTGAGGCTAGGAGGTGGCTGAGAGACCTCATTAGCATCATTCATATATTTCTGAGCAGTCATTTAATACAGTTCATCTTTCTAGCAGCCCCTTTAGAAGCCAGTGTGTACCATTCACAACAAGTGTTTATCTTCCATCTTTAAAGACGGACGTCAGAATGTTTCCCTCCTTATTCATGCTCCATCTTTTCTCACAGCCCAATTATTCATGACATCACCGCCTTTTCCTCCTCAGTCCCAGACACAGTGTTTCTGTGGCTACAATTTCCTGGACAAGAGTTTCCAGCTTGCATTGTTGGGGGTGGGACAGGACAGGAGGGGGGATTAAAAAAAAAACACACCACATTAAAAAGGGGTTGTTTAGTGTGGAAACATTAAATGAGAAACGCAGCCGGGGAAAACTCGGATGCGCGCTCACACACACACACACACACACACACACACACACACACACACACACACACACGAGCAGAGCAACAACAACAACCACCACCAAGATTATTATAATGAATTTAAAATCTGTTTAGAAAAGGGTTCCTTTTATGTTGGACGGGCTCTTCAAGTGGCTCAAGAAGTATGAAAAACAGGAAATCAAACTGCCTCATTAGGAATTGACTCTGCTCAGTAATTAGAGGCTAGAAAACAAAACAAGGAAAAGCAGGTGGCGAGAGAGCTCCGAGCAGTAGCTATTGTATCATTTCAGTGTTCTGTGGGCTAGCAGCCCTTATATTCTTTGATTTGTTATTTTTTTTTTCCCCAGAAAAGTGTTAACTTCCACGGAGAAAAGATTACCAAAAATTATCCAGAGTGTAATGGGAAAGTGCTGCTGACAGGGGCTGTGAGCTTGCCTCAGCCCGGGGTTTAATTCATAATTAGGCAGTATTTTGCTGCGTTGAAAAAGACAACTCTGTTCTCCAGCTTCAACTGCTCTCCCATGAAAATCATGTTAAAAGTAATTACTGAATGATACCATATTTTGCTGATACAATCAGATGAGATAACCCTAAACATTAATATCAATTATTTTCTAACAATAGCCTTTGCTGAACAAACGCTGCCAGTGATTTCCAGCAAGTATCTGTTTGTTTCAGTCATGCTGGAGTGGGGGCCTGCCTGCTGTACGTTCTTGCTCCTTCAGTTTTGCAGGAACGTTCTTCTTGCAGAAAGCTCCCTTCCCAATACCACCCACAGTTACCTGCCAAAGCCAAATCTGAGTTGTGTGAGCCAGGGGTGGGTGTCTGCTCTGCTCCTGGGTGATGGCTGTGGGGCTTTCTGACTCATTTTGCCTCGGGGAGGGCAGACTTTGCAAAAAGCAAGCACTTGTGGGGAAGAGGGCTAGCTCTCTATTGATCTGTAACATGAATTTCTTGAATAAATCTTTTCCCAAGAATTAAGCAGAGGAATACAAAAGATCTAAAACAGAATTAAGCAGATGAATACCAAAGAAAGATCTAAAACCCCCTGACACAAATAAAACTTCTTTTGTGGGGCAAATAACACTGAAGGAAATGGCTTTCGTCGCATGGCTCTCGCACAGGCAGAAAATAGAAGTTACTTCTGTCATATGCACTGCTTTTTTCCAGTGGGAATTTTATCCCAGGTCTCTAAAAACAACAAATACTAACTGATGATAAAGCAGGAGTATTTACCTACTGTTTACTGCTGACATCCTGTCAGGATATGGTGTGGCTGAGTGAGTGCATTTCAATTCCAAGATGGGCCTGGTGACTTTGCAGGATGAAGCTCTGGTTTGGGAAAGCCAGGCAAACAGAGGCAGCAGAGCCAGGCAATCTATCTCCTTGCCAACTGGGCACTTCTTGTCTCTCTGGCTGTGCATCCCTGTGGGCAGCTGGTGGCCGCAGCCAGGACAGAGGGCAACATTTCCCACAGTGCCTGCAGCCAAGGGTTAGGTACAGTGCAAGGCAGGTCTGGTGAAGGCAAGCTGAAAGCCAACTGCAATCAAAGCAGGCTCCCTGGTGTAAACAGGGTGTCACTAAGATTAAGAATCAGCCTTCCTGTGGCTGAGCCAAGCAAAGCCATGGGGCTGAGGGAAGATGCAGTCGGCACAAGGCTGGTTTGTGCCAAGATCACCACAGGAGGGACTGTGGCAGATACAGGGGCATATTTCTTTTTCTGTAACAAAACTCAGGGGACAAAGAGGGAAGGCTCTGTTTAGTATTGACGTGAGCAGCTGCCAGCTCACTCCCCACAGGGACAGCAGGAGTATGACTGTGCCTTGGGTGGGTGGGCTCAGGGTAGCTTTGTGCTCACAGAGCAGTGCCCAAGAGCAGGATATGTGCACCAGGTCTACAAAAGCCATCAAAGCAAAGGCTTCAACCAGCTAGGAGGGGATGTGGTTGAGCCTTTGCAGTTAAGAAGGCAGTTTCATGTAGCTTGCTGCTTGGCTGCCAGCAGTGGGTGAATGGCCCTTTCCTGCATACAGATTTTCTGCTTTGGGCTGCTCCCTGCCCTGGATGGGCTGCTTAGAGGGAGAGAGAGATTGGTTAGAGGGTGGTGGGGTTCGCAGCCAATCCTGAGCTCCCCTGGGCTGCTGGTTGCTGCCAGTGCCCTGCTTTAGGATGGAGATCTGTGCTGGGCAGTTTTTGAAATCCAACCCTGGGCTACTTTTTGTCCTGAAGGCAGTTTCCTTGGTAGGGGCAAGTCCTCTGGTTTGCATGTGTGGAGCTCAGCACCAGCACCGTGTGCCCCACAGACATGCTGTATATTTCTTGCTTTATCCATTAAGGAGTTTCTTACTCCTGGCCAGCAGCCTGGCGTGATGGATCAGTCCATTGGTGGAACACGGGCAAGTGCTGTGTCTGGTGGAGGAGAAATGTGGGAGTGTCACCTTGCCAAAGGGTGCAGGTGAGCTTTAGGAATGTTCCCAGACTCCCATGTGTTGAGTGCCCAGATGGGAAATGTGCCCATTTCACCTGGTGGCTGCCTCGGAGGCCAGATCTGGGCTGCCGGGAACCACCCTGCTGAACAAAGGGACCTTGTTCTGGCAAGGGACATCAAATATGCTGAAAGCATCACAGAATGCCAACCTTCCTTTGGTGGAGTGGTTCCAGAAAATGTGGATTTGACAGTGCTTTTTCTCCCCCAATCACCCTCCTTGGAGTGTTTCCTTTCGTCAGCAGGCTGGCATTTCTTTTCTGTTGTGATACATGCGTTTGCTGAAGGTTAGAGGTTTCCTTACCAGCAAGTTGAACCCTGTTCCTAGATCTGTTGACATTTGCCATAAGTGCTTGAGCTGGGCAAATAATCTGTGAATGTATGTTGACATTTTTAAATCAATTTGCTTTGGCTAGTACTACACCTGTCTAGGGATTACTCTTGCAAACATTCAATGGACTGACTTCTCCTGCCGTAAATACTTGCAGCAAGTGCCTTTCAGCGTCCCGGACACCACGTTCAAAACCAGCTCATAAATGCCTGAGGGTGGAAACTGCCTCTTATGTGTCTTTATTGGGGAGCAGATATAATTTCATGGCTTAATTGCCTTATTGCAAGCAACCGTGGTACTTAAACCATGGTAACTGTAACACTGGAGGCCTTCAAACCTGATGTTGCTGCGCTTGGTCTACCCAGCCGAACATTGGAAACTGCATAAATCAACATCACAAATGAACCTGTGGAAACCATAAATAACTTTAAACAACAACAACAACAAAGCTCTAAATACATCAAATGTGAATAATTTGCTGGGATCCAGTAGTTCTTCGCCGGCACAGCTAATGATTTCCTGTGGTTTCACAGCACGGTGGCTGCGAGAGGGCCATGGTGGGGACGCCGCACCGCCTCCCGTATTGTTTTAATCAGGCTCTTGTAGGTGGAATTTGTGAACTCATGAGAATGAAAGTTTCCCAGTGCTGGCGAGGATCCAGGCAGAGTTTGGGCAGACATTGTGCAAACTTCCCTATGCATCTCCAGGGGCTGATTTACCATGGGATGAATGGGGTCCCTGAGCCTCCCCACTGATATGGCCCTGCACAGCCTGCATCTCCCAGTCACAGGGCTGGTGTGGAACTGGGCTGCCCATCATCATGGCTCTGCCTCCTTCCATCCCTCCCCTCTGAAAAAGCTGGAGGCATCGCTCCTTCTTGCAAACCAGCCTCGATCCTGATTTGCCTCTGACTTGCTATTTCAGTCCTGGGAACCCCAAAGTTGCTGGATTAGGTTCTTTCGTTGTTTTTACGCCTGTCCCTTTGGGGCTGCGCTGAGCTGTTAAAAATAAGGCACTAGAAAGACAAATGGTTTCCGGGGGGTGGGGGAGAGGGAGCAGGAGGTGGGGGTGGGGGGTGTGGGAAGGGAGAAGGGAAGAGGCTTAGGACAGCTGTAAAATGCTGCAAGGTTAAATAAAACATTCAACTGCTTATGTATTTCTTCCTCCTGTTCCTGAAACCACGGACGACCTGAAGAAGCTGGAGGAATCATTCTGCTTGCTGTGTGTTTTGTTGTGTTTTTCTTTTCTTTCTCTTTTTTTTGTTGTTTTTTGAAACTTGTTACACAAAACATTGTTTTGTTTTGTTTTGTTTCATTTTGTTTTGTTTTGTTTTTTCAATTTCAGGAAGTCTCTTGATGCCCTTCGGTTGATTTTGTTTTGTTTGTTATCTGGACAACTAATATTTTTTCCTGTTAGGGGGGAAAAAAAGAAGATTTTCCCAAGCAGATTAAAGCTGTTTTTTAAGCTCATGAATGGTGACATGGTTCACTTTCATTGCTTTGTTTATTTTTAATAATGAAAAACACCTTAATTTATCGGAGCAAGGCGTCCACCCTGGAGTAAACCTTGAATTGAATTTTCACTTGTTGTTTCTGATTTGTTTGTGGCTTCTTATCTAAGGGAGGGCTGCGAGTGTTCGCTCATGCTTTTCTTCAAGCCGTGGCACGTGACAGAGTTGTCTTCACAGCACACCGATGCCTACTGGATGACAACAGCCACGTTTCTGAGGGGGACCAACTCTTCTTTTTTGGTGCCTTTGAAGTAATTTGTTTATTCTGAATGCCTTGCAATTAGCTTCAGGAAGGTAGGTCCATCCAGCCCTGATATTAGGACCTCACCTCAAAGTGACCTCAGTTCTTTTTTCTAGAAAGAATGAGGACGAAATGGGCTCTGAGAAGGTGAGGTACTGGTCTGTAAAAGGGCAGCCAAGGCACAGGTGACCAGGCTCATTTTTTTGGGAATGAGTGCCACACATACCCCATCTCCTTCTCCTTTACAGCTGAGGTTGCTATTCAGTGCTCTGCAAAGGCAACCATGCTCTTGGTGCCTTCAGGCTGGTAGTTTGATTTGCACCTACATGGATGCAGGCAAGGCAAGGGGAAATCAGATTGCTGGGCTTTAAAGGAGGAAGGCCAGAAGTTAGAAGGGGGTAGAAGGGAGGGGAAAAAGTTGTAATTTCTGGGTATAAATCCCAGAAACCGTGCAGAGCACTACCAATGAATGGGTGCCAGAGGAGTCTGCCAGTCCATGGAGCAAACCCATGGGAATGTCCCTCCCAGACATGTTCTCACCCCCTCTCCCAGCCTTTGGGACCCCAGCCAGGCTGGCCATGAAGGCTGAGGGCAGCCTAGATGCTGCACAGGGGTCCACCATCTCTGAGTAAGCTCAAGTGCCAACAGAAAACACAACAGCTACTGCTTGGCATATAGCTGCAGAGCTCTGTGCCATCAGGAAAGTGTAGGTGGGCAGGCAGCTGGTTCCAAGCACAGCACACGTCCCTGTTTGCCCGCTTGCCCACCAGTCTGGAGGAAACCACCGGGGCTGTCCTGCCCACCAACAGCACGGAGGAAGCACAGCCAAGATATTTTTCTTGGCGCTGGGACCTCCGGCGTTAGAGGCTTGCACGTGCCGCCTGACCCCAGCGAGCTGCCTCCTCCGGCGGCCGTGGCTCGTTTCCTCCCGTTCCGCCGGGGAGGCCCTGCCGGTCCTGCATGCCGGTGATGGCGCTGGGACCGTATGCTGCTGTTTGTTTTCAGCTGAACAGCAGAAATATTCTTCACAAATTGCCCTGCTCCGGTCTCTGCTGGAGCCATCAGTTTTTACCCCCTTCATGCAGTTTTAACCTGTGCAAATAATGGCTCAAACCCATACTAAGGATCAAAAGCACAGATCAGATGACAAATCTCATCCTCTGGTGAGAGGAACATCCTCTCCCTTTCTGGTTCATCTGAATTATCTGCCAAAGCTCCTAGAGATATTTACATTGTACTCACTGCAATGATCCACAGTGTCTTAAGCCAGCCTACCTGCATGGGCTAAGTTAACTCATACCGCCCATTGCAAATGTCCTGCAGGTAGAAGGCAAGTTTGGGGAGCAGACCTCGGCTATACTAAGAAATTAATCTACAAGAGAGTGGCCTCTAAAATGAGAGCTTGCCCTCATCCTGTGAAATGCCTGAAAGAAGAGTGGAGCTTTTGCCTTTCTTGGCTATCTAATAACAAAACCAGCCGTGCAACTTGAGCAGGTGCTTTCAAGGAAGAAAAACAAATTCTGTGAGCAGGATTATGGCACAATTTCAGCAGTAACTAAAACGATCTGGGTCTGGTGGAGAGAACAGCTGCACCTAGAGACATCTTGGACAAACAGCTGGACCAGACCCAAAAGGGAGCTGTAATTGCTGCGTTATTACGTTAGCCACCGAAATACGCAAGTCGTCGTGCACAATCTCTTTTCCAAATGATGGTGCTGTGGCTCCCACTATTCTTACAAGTTCTTGTTGTGGCCATGATGGAAAAGTTCCAGGCAAGACCGGAAACCTTGAGTATCATTTCTGCACAAATGTGGTGAGAAAACATCAGTGGAAGGGAAATAGAGAAGAGGGCCAAATGTCAGAATCACACCGTGGCTGTCAATGTGTGCAGACCTGTGCTGCCCTTGCACAGGGAAGATGCCATGGTCCTGTCCCAGGTAGACACCATTCTGGGAAGAGAGGCTGACAGCAAGACCTAGCTGGTGACCATGCCAGACCCCAAGGGTGCCGCAGGGCTGTGATGGCCTTGACCAGCCTCACCTGGGGCTTCCCCACACCCAGGGAAAGCTCAGCCCAGGTCCCTCAGCCTCTTAATCTTCTTGTCTTAACTTCTGTGTCAAAGGCATTTGGAAGCTCATTGCCCTGATTTCTACTGCTGATTTACCCAGCTTTTCATTTGTTTGACCCTGCGGCAAGTGTGGGGAAAAGCTGAGAAGGGAGCAATGGAGCTTGGGTAGATGGGTGAGAGGGATGGGGAGGAGGTGAAAGACATGTCCCATGTGGCAGGCTCCTCACTGGAGTCTTGCTGCTAATGCAAACAGTTAATTAACAGGTTTGTTCTACAGCACCACCACTCATCATCAAAAGAATGGATCACTTGTTTCAGAACAGCAGAACAAATGTTGGAGGGTATGTGGCCAGCACTCCAGGCACATGTAAATCAGAAAGGAAACCAAAAAGTTTTTGATGAGGTTTAAATGTGGGCCTTGTAACAGTGCTGGGAAATGATGAAACATCCTAGGCATCCATCATTACCCTGATTTTGAGACAATAGGTCTGAGGGCCTGCTTGGTGCAGGGTTAGGTCAGCCTTTCCTGCCAACCTTGCAGCCACAGTGAGCTGTGAGCCCGAGGAGCCCTTTGCTGGGGGCACAAGAGGAAGCACCAGGGTGATGCACGGAGCTGTGTGTAGCTGAGTTGCAACTGAATAGTGCAGGTCGTCTTTCTGGTTCCTTTTCTACTTGATGTCTGTAGCTGACTGGCTCAGAGGGATGGCTTTGCCCAGAGGAATGAGGCTGAAGGACCACTCTGTTGGAGGCCTACAACAGACACTTGCTATGCTCTCGGCACTGGCTTAGCTGCACTTGCCCATCTCACAGGGCCAGTGAGCTGCTGATGACTATAATTTCATTTGCTCAGTGCTTCAGCATCCCTCTGGCAGGGAGCTCTGGGGAGCTGCTAGCCTTGGCCAGTCTTCCCTCTTCTCCTAGTTAAAAGAAAAGCCTGCTTCTTGATTTCTCCAACACCCTTAATGCAGCCAGACATAACATCCCACAATGAGCCTTGGCTTTCATATTGCTGCCTTCCAAAGGACCATGGCAGGGTGCCTAGCCCTGGGCAAGCCTTGGCTGTCTCACTAGGATTTCACAACATGCTGCTCATGCTTGCCACACTCTGATGCTCGTAGTAGAGGAGTGACTTTGTGTAGGATGCTGTGGCACTTCTAGCCTGACCTGGTGCTGGAAATATGTACCCTGCAGCCAGATGGCTTGCAGTATGAGTAGGTCAATCTCTTCTCCTCCTTTCTCCTCCTTATTTCTCCCTGTCATTCTTATTCCCTGTGCATAATGCTTTGAGTGCTCCAGATGGATACCTGCACAAGGAGTTGAGTATCTGTCACTGTTCCCCTGCTTCCCTGGTGTAGGTAGCCTTCAGCACAGTGATCCTCATGTATATATTTAGTCCTGACCACAGCACCATGCCCATCTCAGGAAGCATGAAGGACGTGCCCAAGATCAGCACTGCATTCACTCTGTATGAGGCAAGCAGAGCAAGAGAAGCTTTAGCCAAAATTGAGCTTTGCAGAGCTGTGTGTGTGAGCATGTGAGACACAGGATGCATGTTCCCACTTTAGCCATTCAAGAGCAACAGTGTAAATGGGCTCCCCAGGGAACTGCTGGAGGAGACACAGCTGCAAAGCATCCTTCAGGAGGACAAAGTGAACAGGGGAGAAATGGAGGTTGTCCCAGATGCTTTTTAAAAGCTGGTAGCATTGAACTCAGAGCTACTGTTACCAGACCCATCTCATATTTGATTTTGGGGCAGAGTTACATGGTGAGGTCCTGGTCATAGCCATTTTTAAGGATGCTGGACTATGACTTATCATCCTGTGAGGTCAAGTGGAAAGAAAATGTGTCCAGAGAACAGCAACAAAGTTGGTGAGGGGCTTGGAACACAAGCCCTATGAGGAGAGGCTGAGGGAGCTGGGGTTGCTTAGCCTGGAGAAGAGGAGGCTCAGGGAGACCTTATTGCTCTCTACAGCTACCTGAAGGGAGGTTGTAGTCAGGTGGGGGTTGGTCTCCTCTCCCAGGCAACCAGCACCAGAACAAGAGGACACAGTCTCAAGCTGTGCCAGGGGAGGTTTAGGCTGGAGGTTAGGAAGAAATTCTACACAGAGAGAGTGATTGCCCATTGGAATGGGCTGCCCAGGGAGGTGGTGGAGTCACCATCACTGGAGGTGTTTAGGAGGAGACTTGATAGGGTGCTGGTTGTATGATTTAGTTGATTAGGTGGGTTAGATAATAGGTTGGATCTTGAAGGTCTCTTCCAACCTGGTTTATTCTATTATTCTATTAAAATCCTGACCTTGAAAGGGGGAAAAGCCTCTAAACTTTAGGACTGCCTAACTGCAAAAATAGCCAAGAGAGCTAGGAAAAAACTTACCCAAATATATATACCAGTAGGTATAAATAGGCTCTTTTTTCTCCTGTGTTCTTCACTAGAAAAGGAAATGTCATGTTGAGTCAACTTCTGACCCAGATGAATTGACATCTGTTTGTTTGTTTTACTTACGCTCCTGTTTACAGTATATTGCATTTGGTGGCCACGTTTTCGTGTGTGCTGTTGCATCCCAGTATCAAAATCATCAAAATGCATTTTCATATTTGCTCTCCAGGCTCTGGCTGAGGAATGGTGAGGTATCGGTCATGTAATGAGCAAGCTCTGTGTGTGTGTGTGTGTGTGTGTGTGTGTGTTTGTGTGTGTGTTTGTGTGTGTGTGTGTTTGTGGACTTCTTGACTAAGTACTCATTGCTCTGCAAATTAAACATAATTATACCTACAGAATAATGGTGAAAGTCTTTCTGCTTTTTGTCAACTACATGATTTTAAGAAGGGGGAGGAGATGGATTTGCTACCCAAGCCAGTTCTAGGAAAGTGTTTTGGTTTTATGTCCCTGGAGGATACCGGTCCAAGGAATATTTGGGATGTTCTTCTTCACCTTTAAGTGTAATTTTGCTCCTCTGGGACGTGTCTTGCAAATAGTGAGTGTGAATGCTTTGGCTGGTGGTGGATTCTGTGGGCAAGGAAAATACTTACTGTGTCCAGTTTTGGGCTCCCCAGTTCAAGAGAGGCAGGGACCAGCTGGAGAGAGTCCAATGAAGAGCCATGAGGATGATTAGGGGACTTGAGCATCCATCTTATGAAGACAGACTGAGAGTCCTGGGGCTGTTGAGTCTTGAGAAGAGAAGACTGAGAGGGGATCTGATCAATATCTATAAATATCTGGGGGTGGGTGTCAAGCAGATGGGGCCAATCTCTTTTTGGTGGTGCACAGTAATAACACAAGGAACAATGGATGCAAGCTTGAACACAGAAGGTTTCACCTCAACATGAGGAGAAGCTTCTTTACAGTGAGGGTGATGGAGCACTGGAACAGGCTGCCCAGAGAGGCTGTGGATTCTCCTCTGGAGACTTTCAAAACCCACCTGGATGCGTTCCTGTGTGGACTACCTTAGGTGGTCCTGCTTTGGCAGGGGGGTTGGACTCAGTGATCTCTGGAGGTCCTTTCCAACCTCTCATTGTGATCCTGTGATTGTGCTTGCTGGGCTGTGGCTGGCTGTTCTTGAGGCCCACTTGCTATGTGGCATTGTTTTGGACTTCTGCTTGGGTGAGGTATGCCTCACAGATGGGGATGCCTCCTAACTGCTTGGGAATCACTGGTAGCTGTTTGCAACTTTATTTGATATGAAGCTATTTTCTCACTAGCCACCTGGGTGCTTCCCACACAAGCTGGGTCTATTCATGTTGGCCTACACAATGGATTTCCGTTCCATGAGCATTCTTGGAAATAAAGCTCTGCTCCCTGAGTGTTTGTGAATAACAAGTTTTGTGGATTCCACCTCAACAAAGCAATGGCTTTAGTAGCAAGAACATTTGTGGATGTTGTTGCTCTGCATCGTGCCAACTCCAGGTTATTGCAGCAGCCCACCAGTGGCTCCCACATCTGAGTGGTGCATACATACAGAAGGGTTGGCTCAGGAGGATGCTGCAAGATGGAGACCAGAGCCCTGGATTGTTTTGTTGCAGGAATTGGATTAACTCATATGAGCTCATTCTCTGCTCTTCATTGCATTGTGTTTGGCAGTTCCTGCAGCATGATTGCATCTAGGTTAAGTAGCATTGTTCTGGAGTCCAGCAGGGAACAATCCTATATTGACTAAGTGTGGGGGAAGGACAAGATGATCTCATAAATTTTCACCGGTTTTGGTACCCATGCTTTGTTTGTATGTCCCTTCTCTTAACTTTTTTCTATACCTGAAGGTGATAATTCTCCATGAAATTCATGGATCACTCCATGAAACAGTGCAGTTTGGATCAACCAGGCTAGTGCATCAGGCAGAATGACTTGCCCTCCGTTGAAATGGCTAGGAGAAACACCACTGGGCTATGGGCCTGCTTTAGGTATGTGAAGGACTTGACTTGCTCAGCCATTAATGGCTTGTACAAAGACTTGTACTGGTCAGCACTATCTCTCCTGCTTCCTACCACTTCCACTGAGTGCTGCTTTCCTGAAGGGAGGCCATCACAGAATCACAGAAACACCAAGGTTGGCAGAGACCTCAAAGACCATCAAGTCCAACCTGTCACCACAGACCCCAGGACTAAACCATGGCACCAAGTGCCACGTCCAATCCCTTCTTCAACACCTCCAGGGATGGTGACTCCACCACCTCCCTGGGCAGCACATTCCAATGGCTAATGACTCTCTCAGTGAAGAACTTTCTCCTCATCTCGAGCCTAAACTTCCCCTGGCACAGCTTGAGACTGTGTCCTCTTGTTCTGGTGCTGGTTGACTGGGAAAAGAGACCAACTCAAATAGTCAAAGCTTCAGTGCACTGCTGCAGAAAAGCTCCTGGCTTTCCTGAGTGTCACACACACCTTGGAGGATTGCATTGTTCAGGCTCACTGAGGTCTGTATGAGTGTCTGATGGGCAAAGCTTATGCTGTACGAGAGCCCTAGGAGTGCAGCTGGGCCACGATCCTTCTGGATGTCCCTGGAGAACAAAGGAGTGCTCCAGACCAACAAATGAGTTTGGTCAGCTAATGCCAAGGAAGGTCAGTTTCTGACACTATTAAATTTTAGGTCTTGCTTTCTTTGTTATTGACACCAAACACCCTCCTTTAAAAGCATTCATTGGTTAACAGTAAAATACAGCTTCCACTGAACATGTTGAGTGTGTCATAGATCTGAGCACAGGTCAGGCAAAAAGCATTGGTTAAAGTCCAGAAAGAATCTGCCTGGAACAGTAAGACCAGGGAAGATTACTTTTTACTTGGAAGTGAAAAGAACTGAGAGATCTCTTTTTTTTCCCTCCTCCCTGGAAATACTTCCTAACCTTTATGGTGAGACCATTGTAGGAGCACAAATGTGAGGATGGAAGAGAGAGCTCTGCATACCACTCTTCCAAAGGCAGTGCTGGGTTTCCTCCGAAGATCTGGAGGAGCTTCTCCACATGACTTGTTGCTAATGATGTGTCCTCTTGGTTGCCCCTCTTGTGTCAAAAGGGAGCATCTGTAGCTTCTGTAGGGAAGATGTACAGAAGAGCTGACAGGTGGCAATGGTCCTGGGACATGTGGGGTATCTGTTGGTGGGGTAAAAGGTGTGTAATCATTATGTGAGTGCTTGAGTTGTTCATAGCTACCCAAAGACTCCTTGAGCTCTAAGAGAGAACTACTGTCAGGTGTGTCAGTGGTGTGAGAAACTGATCATCTGCCTGTTACGATGATCTGGGAGTCTGTGATGTGTACCAAACACCCTGCTGGGATCTGCAGTACTTGGACCTCTGCAACACTGAAGCACAGAAATTTACCCCTGAACCTTTTGGTCACAAAAGAGATGAGACAAAGCAGGGATGTTTGGTTGACTTAGTTGGAAGAAGTGATTAAAGGCACATAAGCTCTTCCAGTCCTTCTGAAATGGTTTTATAGGAAGAGCTTGCTTTGCCACCAGGATTGCCTCCCTCCATCTCACTTTATGTCTATCAGCATCTCTTCCTGTGCAAATCCCAGCTCAGAAACAACTGTCATGGCTTCATCCCTGTCACACACATTTCAGTGTATCATGATTGTGTTTCATGTGGGACTTCCTACACACCTGTGACACTCAGTGTCTAGGTGGCATGCGGTGTGTGCCAGGTGCTGGGAGGGGTCCCCCTCCTGCTGGCTGCTGGACAGGAGTTTACACAGGTCTCCCTGCAGCTGTGCTATGTGAATCTCCAGGTCAGATAAACATGCCTGTGGGTCAGAAGCAGCAAAGACCCCTCTGGGAGCTGTCTGGGTGATGCAAAGCAGGGTGAACCTGGAAGGGTGGTAAGTCACACTTTCCATTACTGATTTGGGCTATCCTAAGAGGCGCTGGGTGACAAAGCTCTGTTCCAAGGCAATTTTAGAAAGATTTTTACTTTCTGCTATGGTGGTGGTAAGCTCCAAGGGTTTACTGTCTTGCCTGTTATGGGACACTACAGCTGCTGCCTCTCACTCATTTACAGAGGCTTATTCAGCTTGTGTTTTGCAGAGGCATAAAATACTTCTGAAAGAGACCAGTGTCATTTCCATGCACCACTGAGGGAAACTGAGGAACTGAGCAATGTAATGAAGCATTCAAGGCCACGTGACCAGTTGTAACTTGAGTATTAGGTGCACATACTCTCCCCAGCATGCCCCCCCCACTTCCACCTTAGCCTGCTTGTAGAGGGGGGCAGGGAGCTGGGCTTGTCAGAGCTGTTCCTGCAGAAAGAGAGAGGGCAGGTTTCCTTGGGTGTGAGTACAAAAAACACCCTGGCAATGAACAGTAGGTGCTGTGTCAGACATGTTGGAGAAAAGTCTGTTTGTGCCAAATACATTGGAGAAATTGTCTGGGAATGGTTCACTGGTGTGTGGATATGGCCTCAAAATAGTGCCAGGATCAGAGGAACTGCACCAGTGTGCTGGGGACGTGCAGCTGGGTCCATTTTACTCCTCTGCATTTGTCTCCAAGTCTCTTTAAAAGCATCCGGTGGGAGAAGACACTTTCCCAGCCACAGGTGATTTTCTTGACCCCACTAAGGCAAGGTAAGGGTCTACTACTACTGAGGGAGCATAACAGAAATGCCATTCCCCTATGGAGCTCCCTTGGCTCTAGTGGGCATCAGAAAGCAGATGGAAGATACTGAATGGGAGATGGGACCTTTGGACTATAGGGAGCTTGATTGCTCAAGTAGGATCAAGTCATGCTATGGATGTGGGTAAGAGGAAGGACTGTATGGCTACCCAGCAGCCCAGCTTTGGGCACACCAGTGCCCTTCCTGCAAAGGGGCAAGGAGGCTGAAGGAAAAAGTGGGGTTTAGAGATTGCATCCCATAGCCTTGCTCCTACAGCCTCACCCTGAACACTCCCTTCATGCACAAACACACAGTCCTCATTGGCAGCATGAGGCTGCAGCTGCCAGGAAAGACCCAGGCAAATCTGAGAGTAAGGGGGTGGGGGGAAAAAAGCAACCCAGGACTGAAAAGAAATCTCTGCCATGTCTGGGTTATTTTCAAAGGGTGGCATTGCTGTTTTCCCAGGCAACAGCAGGCTGCGAGACGACTTGGGTGGGCAGGTGACCAGCGAGAAGCAGAGAGCTACCAGCTCCAGCTGAAATGGGAACGCTGTTTACAATAAACAGAAGGCTGTAAGAGGAGGGAGGGACTGTGGAGAGGGAGCTGGGGAAATCTCCATGGAGACACTTAACCTGCTGCAATGGGTGCCCTCAGGGATTGGCACTGACCAGGTCCTTAGGAAGAAAAGCGCCTGGCAGGGGCATGGCAGGATCCTCGCTGCACACTCTGCCTGCAGTGAGGTGGTGCTTTCCAGGGCTGCTATTCAGCACACAAGAAAAATGGCATTGACAGCATATTAAGGTTGGGACCCAAGCCATAGAAAGCCAAGAAATTAAAAAAAGTGTAGGCCAGCTGTTTGCTCTCATCAAAGGGCTCAATGCCCTTGGAGAAGGGGGAGTGGGCAGGGGAGCAGGAGGGCAGGGGGAGGATGCTGCCTTTGCCTGGCTCTCTGGGCAGCAGAAAGTATCCTCTGATTTTCTTTTGGAGCAATGCTTGAGAGAATGAGAGATGTGGGAACAGAGAAAGAGACTTTATTGGAGGATAAAGGGGTAGATGGTAATTTTGTGATTCATCCTGAGGAGGGGACAGCACCTGTTCCTCTGCCTGGGGGGATATGGGCAAGATTGTTGCCTGCTCCTTGCCTGCTCCAGGCCCATGGGGAATGCCTGGATTAATACCTGCAGCTGAGCTCTGACAACTTTGCTTTGCAGCATTGAGGTTGGAGTTCCTCTTTCTCTTTCCAGCCCTGGGAAAAGAGGGATTGTGTGCCCTGGTGTATATTTCACCTATTCATAGTTGGGACTCATCCTCTGTAACTATTGTGCTTGACCATCCTGAAGCCACTGTATGCTGTGAAGGGGAGAAAGGTCTGAGACTGTGGTTGCTCAAGTGCAAAACTCAAGCTGGTTTCTTTAGATTCTTAGAGGGTGTCTGCACAGTGAGAAGATCAGACTCTTGATGCCAAGCTTATTTGTAGCCAGCATGCTGCAGGTACACCCATTAGCCTTGACTTCAGGTATTCATCCCCACTCACTACCAGGTTTTCCAAGCTACAGTGCCCTCCCAGATGAGTGTAAGATTCATAGCTTAGCATAGCTCCCAGATTCATAGCTTAGAAGCAGATGATATACAGAGCAGCAGTGCTGGGTAGGCTGTGGTGCATGTTTGGCAGGCCCATGCCTGAGCTGTGCTGCACTAGCATTTGGGACCATCATGCTTGAAGGAGGAAGGAACCGAGAGATGCAAGGCTGCAGTTTCCATTTGAACTGGTGCAGGAGGGTGAAGGGAAATGACAGTGTGGAGCCAGCCCTTTTACCTTCTTTTCCTAGAGCTGGAGGGTCAGCAAAGCATATAATGAAGTGATGGTATGGGTTGTGCTCATGTGCCAAGTGCTGCGTCACATGGAGATGGAAACCACCGAATCCACCTAGCATAAACAAAGGAAATGGGGAAGTGATTTACTGTAAAATTAATAAGAATGTGATCCATCTCTAAAGGGAAATGCACAAACCACACTTTGGGGTTTGGGAAGGATCTGTGAGACAGAATGGGGAGTAGGCTGGAAAAGAAGGTTTCCTCTGCAGCCTTGAGCAGGGCTCATCTAGCGTTGTCATGCTCTCAGGTCTCTCTTCTTGGGAATGGCAGAGCACAAGAGGAGAGCCCTGAGGGAAGGTGGCTTTGCTTCATGCCCTGAAGGTGTCATTGGGCTCAGCCTCTGTGAGTGAAGAGAAGGACATGCTTCTTCCCTCTCAAGATAGGGTTTTTAACCATTGAATGAACTCTTGGTATCAGTAAAAGGGAGCCCCAGGGACAGTTGTGACCCTTGGGGGACACTGCTGCTGGAGAAACAACCTGGGTTGTGTCAGTCCTTGCTTGCCTTCCTCCTGGGCACATGGTGCTGAGGAGCTGGTTTGGGAGCACACTGTTGTTGCGTGGGGATGTGAGAGCCAAGGGAGCGGCTGGCCGGCTGGTGAGACCGGCTGACCAGAGCAGGAGTCATTTCCCTTTTCCCATATTCCCTGCAGGAAGCGGCGGGCTGTCAGCAGGTTGCATAAGGTTAAACAGTCATAGCTGAAGTGTTCCTCTGCTGTGGTGTGTAGGGTAGAGAGGCTTTGCAGAGGGACCTTGACAGGCTGGACAGATGGGCAGAATCCAAGGGCAGGAGATTGAACACATCCAAGTGCCAGGTTCTGCACATTGGCCACAGCAACCCCATGCAGTGCTACAGGCTGGGGTCAGAGTGGCTGGAGAGCGGCCAGGCAGAGAGGGACCTGGGGGTACTGGTTGATGGTAGGCTGAACATGAGCCTACAGTGTGCCCAGGCAGCCAAGAAGGCCAATGGCATCCTGGCCTGCATCAGGAACAGTGTGGCCAGCAGGAGCAGGGAGGTCATTCTCCTCCTGTACACTGCACTGGTTAGGCCACACCTTGAGTCCTGTGTCCAGTTCTGGGCCCCTCAGTTTAGGAAGGATGTTGACTTGCTGGAGCGTGTCCAGAGAAGGGCAACAAAGTTGGTGAGGGGCTTGGAACACAAGCCCTATGAGGAGAGGCTGAGGGAGCTGGGGTTGCTTAGCCTGGAAGAAGAGGAGACTGAGGGGTGACCTTCTTGCTGTCTACAACTACCTGAAGGGAGGTTGTAGCCAGGCAGAGGTTGGTCTCTTCTCCCAGGCAGCCAGTACCAGAACAAGAGGACACAGTCTCAGGCTGCACCAGGGCAGGTTTAGGCTGGATGTTAGGAAGAAGTTCTATACAGAGAGAGTGATTGCCCATTGGAATCGGCTGCCTGTGGAGGTGGTGGAGTCACCTTCATTGGGGGTGCTCAGGAGGAGACTTGATGGGGTGCTTGGTGCCATGGTTTAGTTGTTTAGGTGGGTTGGATTGGTTGATGGGTTGGATGTGATGATCTTGAAGGTCTCTTCCAACCTGGTTTATTGTATTGTATTGTATTGTATTATAAAGGAGCTGCAGGGACAGGCTCTGCCTGACTCTTCTTTCATCCATCAATGTTTTTCCTATGTCAATTAAAATTTCTCTGCATGTATTCCAGCAGAAGTCAAAAGGGGAGTGAAGCCACGAGAGAGACAACTGCAGCTATTATTACAATTTGTAAACTTTGCTGTTTGTGTGGCTACATGGTGTGCAAATATAGATTGGACTGCCTGAAGGATTGCAAGGAAGACATGTTGAGATGGATGATGGAGGTTAACAGTTCCTCTTGACATCTGAGTTGTAATGGATAGGACAGTTGCAGAAGGAGAAAGGTGTTGGTGTCACTTAGAACTGCTCTACTGGAAATACAAAAAAATGATGTTCCAAAGGCATATTGCTGGGTTGAGGCTACTTTGTCTCAAAATGTTTACAGTTATTTTCTTTTTTGGTAGCAGAAGGTAATTGAAAGAGTTGACATTTGTTAAAATGGGCCTAAGACAGATAAAGACCAGGGAGGAACTGTGAGTAATACTTCATGTCTCTTTTGTGCTTTTAAGAGGAGACTCTGGCTCATCGTCATCCTTCTCTTTGTATTTCTTCCACTCCCACTGTCAACATTCCACTCTCTGGAGCAGCCCTCAGAATCCCTCCTGCCCCATAGAAACTTGCAGGTCAAAATAAACCCCAAACACAGACTCACACATGTGAAGACACCAAAACCCAGGTCCGTTTGATGGTTTGGTAATGCCTCTGGCTAGCGGACTGTCAGATCTCATCCTTCAAGACATCCTCTTGTCCAGAAGAAAACTGCTTCCCCAAATCAGCCATCACACACCAACAAAGTCCACGAAGTACTTCCCAAGGGAGTTTTCCTCTAAGTCCCAGGTCTGTTAGGTGTGAGATACAGCACTTGCAGAGAGACGGTCTGAACAGAAGCAGCAGTGGGAGCTGCTCTCTAGACCAGAATGGCTTTTGGAGGGCATTGCTCTTGCCAGTCCTGTTATCTAGCCCAGATGTCCCCTGATTTTCAAATGTTGTCTTTGAAATCTCCAACACATCTTCACTCCTACCACTGTGACACTCCAAAGGCTTTTTCCCCTTTGGGCTATTGTAAGGCAAAGCTCCATAAGGGAAGCAGAGAGGAATGGAAGAATGGCCAAACTTGAGCGGCAGCTCCAAAGCAAGAGCAGTAGGCCCCTAGCTCAGTGGAGAGGCATGACTCAGGAGATGTAATCAGCAGTTACCTGAACTACTGGTTTGCATTTCCCCCAAAAGATTCTCTTTTCTGAGCACTGGTGTTCCCTGTAGCCTTTCAAAGTGACAAAGTTATGTAAACTAAATGATTAATAGGCCAAATAATTCATACATTATTTTCAACGTGATGTTTCTTTTATGAAGCGACGCCAGCTACCAACGCAGGCATAACTTAGTCTGCAAATGCTGGATAAGTGCCTGCTCTTACTGGTTTTCCACACAGCTGGAAAAAATTCCTTGACTGGAAAAGTCCCTGGGCAGACAGCATATATCGAAAAAGACCCTCTGTGGACGCCATATGAGCATGCACATCTTTGTAGCCTTTCCCAGAAGTGGGCTGGACCTGGGAAAGATGCTTTTATGGGGGACCTGGCTCTGCAGTGCTTGCCCAGAGGTTCTCAGCAAATGGTGGGGCAGGGCAGGGCTGGCCTTTGCTGAAAACAAGGTGCTTGCAAGTGGCCAGGCATTCTGTTCATGAAGGATCTTCCACTGAGGGCACAACTTCTCTTTTGGTTCTTTGGAGGCAAGCTGCGCCCTATGCAAAAGTCTTCTTGCAGATGTGGGAGATCCTCCTATGGTTTCTTGGGATCATGCATGCTGGGATTTTGCTCTCCAGCAGGCTTGCCCCCTGCTGCATCTGTGCAGGGAAGGTGGCATCACAGATGATAGAATCATAGAATCATTGAATTGTTAGGATTGGAAAGGACCTCAAGGATCATCTAGTTCCAACCCCCCTGCTATGGGCAGGGACACCTCACACTAGATCAGGTTGCTCAGAGCCACATCCAGCCTGGCCTTAAAAACCTTCAGGGATGGGGCCTCCACAATCTTCCTGGGCAACGTGTTCCTGTGCTTCACCACCCTCATAGTGAAGAACTTCTTCCTAACATCCAAGCTGAATCTACCAATTTTTGGTTTTGTTCCATTCCCCCTAGTCCTATCACTCCCTGACACCCTAAAAAGTCCCTCCCCAGCTTTCTTGTAGGCCCCCTTCTGATACTGAAGGCCACAAGGTCTCCTCACACCTTCTCTTCTCCAGACAGAATAGCCCCAACTCCATAGAATCATAGAATTATAAATAAATAGATGTGTGCTTGCTGTGTGCTTTAAAAGGAGGAGAGCAAGTTTTGGGGTCACCATGCCTGCTCCAAGTTGTGGAGCAGCTTGGGTCACAGGATGGATGTGCACTTCAGGACTGGGAGCCAGCAGGATCTGCCATGACTCTGCCTTGGGCAGATGACAAGGGCAAGCTCATCCCTGGAACTGTTTAAGACCAGGCTGGATGAGGCTTCGAACAACCTGTTCTAGTTGGAGGTGTCCCTGCCAACAGCACAGGGGTTGGAACTGGATGGTCTTTGAGGTCCCTTCCAACTCAAGCCATTCTATGACCTGATTTGTGTCCTGCCCTGGGAGGTACTGGCTGTGGGCTGCTCATGCTCAAACTGTAGGGAACTGCTCCCACCAGGTAGAACGATTCATGCAGGACCTCTTTTTCTTCTAATTTCCCACTTTCCTCTTTATTTTTGTCTCTTCAGCATAAAAACCAGCTTTGCTGAAGCATTTTGGTACCTCCCTGACCCAAAGAGGCTTGCAGCAAAATCTGCTTTACCATTTCCAAATAAAACCATTGCTTCTGAGGCACAGGGGAATAGATGGGAGAGGCTATCTTTAGTAGGCTTCATGTATTGTAGTCTTGTGTGGTTTTGTTCATTTAAATGTAATTTGGCATTGAATATAATTGCTGCACATAGTGTGGAAAAAATGGACTCTAGGCTTCTTTTTCAAGTGCAGAGAACCTTAGATTAATTGACCAAAAATTATTGCTTGCACATAATATTTTAGTGCCAGACCATCATCTTTTCTAAAAATATATGCAGGGCCCTGTGACAAATTGTAATGGCTCCAGACAAGCTCTTGTAATGAAGCTGAGGCTGTCTGCTGAGCAAATCAACTATTTCATCAGCCTGCAGTTGTATTATAAGAAACTACACTGTGGTATGATAAGTTCGCCATCTGGTCACTCACCAGATGCTCTACACATCTGTATTGTATTATTTGTTTGGACCATGATAGTGTGATTCATCCCTCTTTTTATTTATCAGATAGGTGTTTAGTCTAAGTCAGTTGTCTATGCTTCCTGGTAGACCAGGGAGGCATCTTCAAATAGAAATTTAACCTCTTCTCCCCCTGATGATCCCATTTATCTTGGGATGGGATGAATTACATTTAGGAATATCTCTCTTTTTTCTTCCATTGGCTTTAGAGAATGCAAAGATGCCTTACCTAGACTAGATGACAAGGTGGTAAAGAATAGAGTAGAGGAGAGGAGAGGAGAGAGAGTAGAATAGAATAGAATAGAATAGAATAGAATAGAATAGAATAGAATAGAATAAACTAAACCAGGTTGGAAGAGACCTTCAAGATCAATGGACTTGGGCTGTATGGATGTGTGGTTCTGTGTGCAGTGGCTTTGAATATGTGACTATAAAATAAATCTGTGGATATTTGCAGAGAGGCATGCTTTAAATTCACCCAGCCAGGATCAGGCTTTCCAAATGGAAAGCCTATAGCCAGCAACCTAAAAGCTTTGCTTAGATAAGAGCTTGGCTCTCAAAATCAGTGGAAAGGTTCTCACTGATTTCTGTTTGCGATTGCTCCCCTTCCCAGGGTGCTATGTGCTCAGAGTTCAGCTGGTAGTAGGGGGGGGGTTGCCTGAATAAGTATTATGGACCAAGGAGTCTGGGTCTGGCCTCATTGTAGAGTAATTTCCTGGCAGTTTTCCTTTCGTTGTGTCTCTCACAACACTGAATATCTCCTCAATTTTCTATATTTACTTCCCTTCCCTCCTTTTGTGGAGTGCATTGTACAAAGCCCTGGCTGCGACAATGTCCTTTTGTTTCAGGAAACACTCTGAACATCATACCAGAACAGTTGCTGCTCGGTGTGGTGAGGTCATAGAACCATAGAATTGTTTTGATTGGAGGAGGTCTTTGAGATCATCAACTTCCACCATTAACCCAGCACTGCCATGTCACCACTAAACCATGTCCTTAGGCACCACATGTACAGGTCTTTGAAATACCTCCAGGGATGAGGACTCCACCACTTCTCTGGACAACCTCTTCCAATGCTTGACAAATTTTTCCTGATACCCAACCCAAACCTTGCCTTGTGCAAGTTGAGGACTTTTCCTCTTGTGCTCTCACTTGTAACTTGGGAGAACAGGCTGACTCCCCCCTCACTATAACCTCCTTTGTGGGAGGCTGTAGAGAGTGATAAAGCCATTTTAAGGGAAAGGTTCTGTAACACATGCAAGGCTTTTTCTGCCTGGTGATGGGCAGCCAGGGAACTCCAGCCATCTGGGGTACACAGGGAAATGCTGGTAAAACCTGTGCAGCACTGAAGTCTCTTCAGCAGAAAAAGTGAGCAGTCCCTCAAGGAGCAGAGAGAGCCCATGCATTCCTCAGCACCATGTGGTAAGGAAAGCCAGATTACCTGGAAAGGGCATAGCACAGAGCACAGGCAGCTTGTGCTCCACAGGCAGTCATGATCCTCTCCATGACTGTTCCAGTAAAATACCACTTTTCCTTAAGATAAATCTGAGATGTCTTAAGGTATGTATGAGTTTGATTCTTGCCTTCTGTTATCAGTGACCATTTAAACAACAAAAATGACTTGGCAATATCCTGGTTCTTTAAAAGCATGCAGTTCCCATGTGTCTGTGAATGCCAGGAGGAGGAACTGGGTGACAAAGCTGCCATTGGACATTTGCTGCCATCGGACATAGGGCACTGTCATAGGAGAAAAAGACACTGACAGGTTAGGGGATAGTTCTCTGAGCAAAATAAAAGCCATTTCTCATAGAAACCCTGCTGAAACTGCCTCTCTCCATTCAGGAAGACCTTTGGCAGATCCTTCACAAACTTGTTTGTGCTGGCTGAGGATGCCCCAAGGATCCGGAGGCTCTGCTGTAGTCTCCGAAGAGTCAGACCTGCCCTATTGCATTAGGTAAATAGGCACTTTGCCAGTAAAAGCAGGGGTGTGAACACTGAGTCCTTGAGTATGGCTGCTGGGGATCTTGTCTTCTTCATTCAGAGAGGTTATCTTAAAGGAAAAGTAATAAGGGAAATTAATGGCATGCAAGCCTGGCCATAACCCAGGGGCTACTGGGCTCATGTGGCCCACTGTGAAAGGTTCCTGTCCTCTGTGGGGCATTTGTGGGAAAGCCCCACCTGCCTGTGACCTCTACTTCTCTCTGTGTGAGAGAGGTTCTCCTCCCCCTCCACTCTGCCCTGATGAGGCCTCATCTGGAGTGCTGTGCCCAGTTCTGAGTGCCCCAGTTCAAGACCAGGGAACTGCTTGAGAGGGTACAGCAAAGGGCTTTGAACATGATTAGGGGACTGGAACATCTGTCTAAGGAAGAAAGGCTGAGGGATTTGGGCTTTCTAGCCTAGAGAAGGCTGAGGGGGGATCTTACCAATGCTTATAAATACTTTAAGGGTGGGTGTCAGGATAATGGGGCCAGCCTTTTTTTCACTGGTGCCCATGACAGGACAAGAGGTAATGGGCACAGACTTGAACATAGGAAATTATGTCTAAACATGAGGAGGAACTTCTTTACTTTAAGGGTGGTAGAGCAGTCTCAAACATCACATCTGCAGTTGTGTGGACTTCTCAAAATTTGGCCCATAGTTTTTACCTGATCCTGTCTGCCCAACTTTGCAGGTCAAACAGGTGGAACCTGGATTGCCACTCAATGAAGTGTATCCCACAAGCTACCACAGGGACTGTGGCCATGTAGGGAGGGACACGGCTGCCTGCAACGCCTAAGGCAGGACATTGACTGGCAGAACCCATCCCTTGCAAGTTATAGCTAAAATAAATATGTTATGACAAAGCTAAACAACAAAAACAAAGCCAGCCTCTGATGCAGCTGAACCCTAAACCAAGCCAACCCAGTCTGGAGGAAGCCAGAGACCAAGGTACAACCTTATTTGTCTCTGAGTTTGCCATCTGGATCAGAGAACTGAGCTGAAATATCACTTCTCTGTGAGGCGCTGTGCCTTCCTCTGCACCCCCAACAGCAGCAAAGCAAACAATGCTCTGCATAGGTTGCCAAGTCCTGTTGTAGCCCAGTTTATTCTTGTCTGTGTGAATGCTCTGGCCTCCTCTGTGCTTCCGCAGCGTTCAAGTTCCCTCTGCTAACAAAGGCACCCACGTTGCTGCAGGCTGCCCACAGACAGTTTAGCTTCTTATGGGCAAGGCTCAATGTGATGATGCACTCAACATGCAGCTGTCTGGTGCAGGGAGCCCAGGGTCTCTCAGCTGTAGCTCTTCCTTCACAGCTGTATGGTGCTGCAGAAAAGCTGAGCACAGACTCTGTCTTGATGCATCGCCATCGGGAACCACTTGGTGTGGACCCAGGTGACTGGTCAATACTGCACACTGGAAACGGACCAGCTCACTTTTCCTGTGTCTCACTTCTTAGTGACTCCAGTTAAAACTTGAGATGTTTCCATTGACAGCCATCTCAAAAAGGTTATGATTTTCCAGGTAGACCAAAGAAGTTTATCTCTTGCTCTGACAAAAACGTTCATGAGCAGGGACAAAAGTTCTCCATTTGTTGCAGATGGTTCACAAACGACAACATTGATTTTTGTGCATCCGTGGGGTGAAGTGAAATTCCCACACAGCCTGAGCAGTGCCTCAGCCAACCCCTGGCATGTTCTTTTAAATAGCTCTCTGAAATTCCCAGAGCCACTGCCTGAAACCAGCATTTCAAGTGCTGTGCAAGTTACGGTAGTATTAGGCTCTGGGCCACTCTGATGCAAGTTCCGCGAAACCTCAGACCATGTCTAAACTTCCATATTGATATATTTTCCTGGTTCCAGTGGCACATAAAAGAAACAAACCCCAGAAAGCCCCACTCTGGATTTTCCCTTGCTCTCTTGTGAGTTTTACATCTACCATGTTATTAATTAGTAACACTTAGAATAGAATAGAATAGAATAAGCCAGGTTGGAAGAGACCTTCGAGATGATCTCTTCCAACCTATCATCCAACACCACCTAATCAACTAA
Organism: Colaptes auratus; assembly: GCA_015227895.2. Taxonomy (NCBI): domain Eukaryota; kingdom Metazoa; phylum Chordata; class Aves; order Piciformes; family Picidae; genus Colaptes; species Colaptes auratus. The sequence goes on along the minus strand of CM037646.1, from coordinate 6,081,049 downwards.
ACCATGCAACCAAGCACCCCATCAAGTCTCCTCCTAAACACCTCCAATGATGGTGACTCCACCACCTCTCTGGGCAGCCCATTCCAATGGGCAATCACTCTCTCTGTGTAGGATTTCTTCCTAACCTCCAGCCTAAACCTCCCCTGGCACAGCTTGAGACTGTGTCCTCTTGTTCTGGTGCTGGTTGCCTGGGAGAAGAGACCAACCTCCGCCTGTCTACAACCTCCCTTCAGGTAGTTATAGACAGCAATAAGGTCTGCCCTGAGCCTCCTCTTCTCCAGGCTAAGCAACTCCAGCTCCCTCAGTCTCTCCTCATAGGGCTTGTGTTCCAAACCCCCTCACCAACTTCTTTGCCCTTCTCTGGACACTTGTGCTACCACACAGGTTCTTTCAGGTGTCCAAGAAGAGCTGCCCACCTTTTGCATGCTGATGGACTCAAAGCTCAGGAGGGAGCAGCCGAAGATGAACACCTTACTTCCTTTTAAGGAGTTCCATCACAGCGACGTATTTCTTTCTTTCCCCCTATTGTCTCTGTATGGGAGGAATTGATCACATGATGTTTTGCCCCATTTTGGCTTCCTGGGTTGCCTCTTCATCAGGTTTGTATCGAAGAAGGACAACTCCTGTCCTCCCCTGTACCCTGTCCCTTTGTAGGCATATTGTATCTCTCTGCCTGCACAAAACATCTCTGATGCCAGTGGGGTCACTCAAATGAAGACTCTGCCTGACAAGGGATCTTCTAGGGATGTAATCCCTATGTAGAGCTTCCTCTCCTCTGGCATGTGGTTGATAGCCACACCTTTGTGTCCTGATATAGCCAGATTAGCCCTTGTGAACATGAGTAGCCAGCAAAATAGTGACCAATCTGGTACCTAAACTGCCCAGTGTGTGAAAGGGCACAAATCCTGCAGTTCTGTGGTGTTCCTTCATAGAATCATCCATTAATGTCTTCCAGGCATTAGTGCCACATATTTAGCCTTACCTTCTTCTTCCTTTGCACTGCCAGGTCCTTCTCCACAATTTCAGGTCTCAGCTATTCTGTGATGTGTCTTCTTCTGTGGTGCCTTTATTGGAAGGGGTCCACAGAAAGTCTTCCATGGCATATGTGAAATTAGGTGTGGTGAATGAGGACTTTGCTTACTACACCCTTACCTTCTTGGCACTAATAACTCTTTAACCTAAGCATGTGCATGAGGAAGCTGGAACAGTCTAGCCAGAAGCTCAGGGAGCGTTAATGAGGCTGCATGTGCCTTGCAGGAAGATCCACACACTTGTACATGGGGCACAGATGGGGATGGAAGTGCTGGGAGAGGCTATGCTGGAGCTGAGACCAATAAGCTTTTGCTACCACTTCATCTTCCATACAAGGTCAGACCTTGCCACAACTTTCAACACCATGGGTGTTTAATTGCTTTAGCTCTCTGCAAATGAGGACGTGGGGAATGGGAGACCAAACAAGTCAGCCTTTGTACCTCTCTTTCACTTTTCTTCTGAGCCTCACCTTCCTCTGCAGGAATACTCCAGTCAGTGACACTACTTGCTGCACTTGGGCAATGCATGGTGTGTGAGATGTGCCACAGCCACGACTGGCTTCCTCTAGGCATAGGCTCACTGCAGGTCAGTGTTTGGTGGGAGCTAATATTGCTAGGAATCTACACAAGGTGGACAGGTGGCAGAGGGAAGTGCTCCAATAGTACACAAGACAGATGTTGTTTGCACACAGTGGAGCCTCTGGAGGCCGAGCATACTGTGAGCATCGAGGACGTGCTGTCCTCTCCTTTTGGCCAAGCTCCCCGTGGGACACAGTATCTCCTCTTCAGTTTGGGGACTCACTTAAACTTTCCCTATGTCATGTCTGAGACCAGCAGCTCTCTTCTTCCCTTCATTCCTTCCCTGCTCTGCAGCATAACACCATGGTGAAGAGCTTTTCACTTTGGCTGTTTTGGGAATGAATAGCAGAGTATTAGAAGTTTGTAGAAGTTTCTATGGCTTTTACCTCCTCCTTTCAAAAAAACCCCAACAAATAAACAAACAAACAAACAAACAAACAACAACAACCCCCCCCTCCAAACCCCCCAAAATAAAAAAAAAACCCACAGAAAACCAAACCAAACCAAAAACCCCCAGCCAACCAGCCAAAAAACTATTAAAATCTTCCCACTGGATATGTTATTGTTAAACAATTGCCTTTGACTGGTGTCCAAATCAGCAACCCTCAAAGACACCAGTTCAGTGCTAGAAGTAAGTGCGTGCAGAGCGCTAGGATCAGCGCTGAGCACATGATTTGTGGTTATTACCCAAGCACACTTATACTGTCTCACAGTTCACCAGACAACCTCATCTGTCTTTGCTTCTTAAATTTTCACAGACAAGAGTGGATGAAAAAGATTAAAAGTCCTGGCTCCCCCTTTTCAGCTGTGGCAAGCTTCCTTCTAAGGCTCCAAGTTCCGCTAAGTCTGAGCAGTGTGCCTGAGGGAGCAGTGGAGCACCAGCTTGCCACTGGCCAAGAGGTGTGTAGGTCCTCCTGCCTTACTGTGGATGTGTCTGCCATACATCAGAGCAGGTGTGTTTGGTATTGCAACAGGACAGGCTTTCTCCAAATGAACCTATGCTGTGGTAGGAATTGAGGTGGAATTTCTCCCAGAGCTTTCCCAGCCTACTGCCAAGCCCTAACTGCTCCCAACAGAATCAGTGCCTGGGAGATACAGTTGTGGGCAAGTAGCTGTGCATTACTTTGTATGCATTTTCTCTCAAGGTGTCTGATACTTGCTACTTAAGTTTCCTGGGGTGCTGGGTTGCTTTCAGAGCAAAGTGATCATGGCATAGTGTGTGTTCCCTAACTGGAGAAGCAAGCCAGCCTTTTCAGCAGGATTTCCCAGGCTTTCAGACCTAGAAGTTGGTTTCCATGAGGGTTTACACCCCTTCATGGAAAGGGCTGTAAAGGGAAGTTTTAGTGCTGGGAAGGCTTTTGCTAGCAGGATGCCTTCAAAGGACTCTTTCCAAACTCCACTGGGGCTCAATGCCAAATAAAACAAACCAAAACTAAACCAAAATCCCTTTTCTTCACATCCAGTTCGGAGAAGTGAGATTTGCAATGATCTACGGACTTTGCAGCATGATTCTCCTAGACAGGCAATATCTTCCCACCCCAGCTTCTCTGACTGCCAGTTCTCCCCCCCAGCTCTGCCATTCCCCCCTCCTCCCAGAAATGCCTGTGACACGAGACTTCCCCTTTTCCTCTCTCTCCACCGCTCTGCCTTCCCACTCCAAAAGGTCAGGCGCTCTGCAAGCAGGTGTCTTGTGCTCTTGGAGGGAGCGCGGCAGCGCGGGGCCATGAAGGACAGGAAGCCTTTTACTCTAATTAGTCTTTGCAGAAGTTTGGCATTTCTCCTCAGTGCAGTTTCCCCACTGATGAGGAGCACGTATCCAGCTCTTCCTTCTCACCTCGCACGTCCGAGCCTCCTGCTGTATCCCGCTGGGCTGCAGGGCTTCAGCCGTGGATCACGTTGCTTGGAGGAAGCAGGCAGGGGATATGTGAGGAGATAAACACTGTTTTCTGACTCTGGGAGGGACTCCTTTCAACTCAGCCACGTTTGCGACCTGAACCTGGATCATTTTTGCTACCCGCTCCCCCTCGCCTCCTCCTGCCTGGCCCGGACTTGCCAGGCTTTTGTCTGGTTAATCAGTACAACTCCTTCCAGGGCTTCCTGGGGGCTCTTTGGCCGCTGGGTTATGAAGACCCATGAGTTCATTGTTTAAATTAAGTTCTTCTATATGGAAACACCACTGGTTTCCCATATGGTCTTGGCAAAGCCACCATCCGCTCCCCACCTAAATTAAATTTCACTAATTGAATTAGTTACCATTTTATCAGCTGCCGCTTTGCAGTAGTTTGTGAACCCTCAGGGGCCCAGGCCACGCGCAGTCAAGAGCTTCCCCACCTCGCTCTCTCATTTATCATCGTGACAATGCGCAGCGCTGGGAGAAGCAGGGGGGTGGAGAGTACCCTGCCCTTCCCAAGCATCCCAGCCATCTCCGAGCATCCTAATGATTGACCTCTGCGAGCGAAGCAGCCCTGCGCTGACCCCGGGCTGCTGAAAGGAAGCATTCTCCCCTTTGTAAGAATCCCTGCGGGCCGGCGGCGTGGGCCGGGCTGAATGCAGGAGTGTCAGAAGGGAAGCCCCGCGCGCGGGCAGCCACGCTCTGGGACGTCGCAGCTTCCATATGCCAGGGGACCGACAGCCACAGGCCTGGGCTCAGGGGGCCACGCTGGCCCGCGGGCGAGGAAGGGAGAGGGGCACACGTGGAAAGGGACGGCCTGAAATGGCTCTGCCAGCGTCTGGCAGCGGAGCGTGAAGCGTATCACCTGCTCCAGCCCCCCGCCTTCCCTCAGCAGGCACTTGGGGCTCGGCTATTGTTGTATCCTGGTGGGATGCTGGGGACGTGGCAGTGGAGCGGGTGATGGGCGCCCAGCGCTGCCACGGGTGCTGCCGGCTGCTGCACTCCGCCCAGCTGCTCAGGGCTGCAGCCATCCGCAGGTGCTAGCGACTGCTTAGGAAGCGTTGTCTCACAGGTTACAGATTCTGTGGGGTCTCTGGAAGGGGAATAGGCGTGCAGAAGCATCATCAGCCTGCACTTCCCAACCTGCTGATGCTGCGGCATTGTCCCCTCTCAGCAGGGGAGCCAAGGGATGCGCAGAAGCAGTGGGCAGGCCGGGGAAGCAACCCTTTGCCCTGGGGATTGGTAGGGTCACCATCCTTGGAGGTGTTTAAAAGATGTTTGGATGAGGTGCTTAGGGACATGGCCTAGCAGCTGTGTACAGGGAGATGTTAGCTTATGGCTAGACTTGATGATCCAGTCTTTTGCAACCAGGCAAGTCTATGATTCAATGAATCCCTGGACTCAAACCACAAGGAAATGCTTTCTAGGGACACATTAGCACCACATAATGATTAGTGGTGCAGGAATCTCCCTGTGGTGGAAACCAGGGAATGGTAAGGCTGGTAGGGCTTTGTGAGCTTAGCAGGCTGAGCTTATCAACCACACCAGTTTGTATTTAGAGCCCCTAATTTGGGGGCTGCCAGGCTTGAGTTTGCTTTGCGGATGAGGCAGAGACCTGCTCATGGTGATGATTAAGTTAGGTATCTGCAGGATGCACCTGAATAAGAGCTGCTGGATCCTATAGCCAAACTCCACTGCTTACAAATAATCTATCAAAGGATGACATGGTTTTCCTTTCTAGATTTGTAATACAGAAAATGTGTAGATGCCCATGGAGGGAGGGAAGCCAAATTTGATAATGAAGCTGCTACTCCAGTGTTGAGCAGGGCTGGCACTCTTCTGCCCACAGCCACCCGCCCACTTGCCTTTCTGAGGTCCATACTTGCAAACAACCACCCCTCCCCCCCAAAATCTGTTAAAACCTGACCAAAGCTGAATGTGCATTTCACTGAGGTCTGGCTAACACCCAGTGCATCATATGTCCTTGCTGAAATGCCAGCTCCTCTCAGAAACCTGCAAGGATGTTTGAGCATCTGAGAAAGAACAGTCCAGGAGTACTCACCAGGCTTTCATGCTCAGCAGGGGGCTGGTGCTTCATCTATTACTAGCCACCAATTTATGCCCCCGGCCAATTTTGATGTGTCCTCATAAATCATCTAAAAAATACATACAGAGGTCACAGTAAAAAATGAGGCAGAAAATGTTCAGGACAGATTTCTAGGGTAGGAAGTGGGTTTCTCTGAGCTGACTATCGATTCTGAGTCATGCTGTAGGTTTTCACCTGGGTTTCTGCTTAGCTGTGTCTACTGACTCCCATTTTTAGCTCTGCAAATGCAATAACAAAGATCAGGCATTGATTGTCAAAGCAGACCATGGCTACATTGGTGGGGTCATGAGATGATGAACAGAAGCTGTGAAAATGTGTGAAAAGCCTCAACAAAGCACTATGGAAGACTCAACAAAGCACTATGAAAGCAGAAGGGCTGAAACTTCACCATGGCCCAGAAGTTTGGATCTCCCAAAGTGTCAGGAAATGTCCCAGCTGGTTAGAGATTTGGAGCAGAAACTGCAGCATCGTCATGGAGAGATAGGTGTTGGGCCAGTGGTGGGAGGGTCAAGCACTTGAGGAGGGACATCTGCTGGTGGGTGCTGAGCAGGGGTGGCTGAGACATGAATCACTAAGTGGGGAAGGTATGGGATATGCGCTCCATATGGTACTGGAGTGTTTAATCAGGGTGCCTCACAAGAGACTGTTGTGAGCCAGGGATGGAGATGGCCTGTGGGTCCCTCACCTGCACTATCTTTTAGTGCATACTGCACAACTGGTTTAAATGTGACTGATCTTAGTGTGATCTCTGGATACCCCAGATGCCTTGGCTTAGGTTCATACTGCACCTCGGCTCTCTCCCTGTCCATGCAGAGCTGCTATTGAGCAACCTCCCAAATGTTTAGTTTGTTTTTGGAAGACAGTGGAAATTTACTCCAGAGCTGTATCTCATTGCTTCTGGGACATTTGCACGCAGCAGCATTTCCAGCACTGCTTTTGGTTCTTCCTCTGTCTGGCTGCTCCTGTACCGGAGGCAGATGGATTTACAGCAGTGTTATTTCCCAACCCCCCCAATCTCATTTGAATCTACTGCCTCCAGAATTTCTGTGAACACTTCATTTACATCTTCTTCTGAATTTGCATGAGCCAAAATGTTAGTCATCAAGACCTTCTCTCCTCCGTGCTTAACAAATGCTCTCCTTTTCCACGGAGGAGCAGTAAGGAGCCAGGGGCTCTGCATGGGATCACATCCCCTCTCCATGTGGTGCTGGCTGCGGGCACCTCCAGGAGGGAGGACACACTTGCCAGCATTCATCCACTAGCTCCATCTAGTGAGAAGACTACCGTGGCGTCTGCCAGCATGGGGACATGCACTCGGGATCCTCAGCCTTCCTGGGCCCCTTGGCAGAATCTCCCCGGCTTCTCCACATCTCCCAGTGGGTTGCACTGGAGAATATATGAGGCTGACTGGAAACCTGTGGGCAGAGAGTCACTGAGACTAGGGATGCAGTGGGAGGTGGAGAGTAAGTATGGGAACAGGACAAGGCATGGTGTGCTGACCATATGGGGACCATGATTTCCCCTGAGTGAAGAGTGAGCTGGAGTATCTGCTGGTGGGCTCAGGGCTGGAGTACTCCTCTCAGACCTGCTCTCCCAAGATGGGACATCTTGAGTGAATGTGGTCTCTTCCCTGGTCTTGGACCTGCTTTAATCTGGTCTTGGACCTGCTTTAATCTGGTCTTGGACCTGCTTTAAACTGGTCTTGGACCTGCTTTAGACTGGTACGGTATTACTGCTTCTTGGCATCATGATTTTATGGCCATTAACACCAACCACTGCCTGTCAGACATAGACACCAGCTCTTTGAATTTCATCCTTCCCCTGAACTGGCTGTTGAGGACATCAAGAAGAGTAAGATGAGTGAACAGTGAGGTGGATTGAGAGCTAGATGAACAACAGAGCTCAGAATGTTGTGCAGAGTCCAGTCGGAGGCCTGTAGCTAGCAATGTTCCCCAGGGGTCAGTACTTGGTACACTCCTCTTGGGAGGAGTGGCTGACACACCAAAAGTCTGTGTGGCCATTCAGCAAAACCTAGAAATGCTGGAGAGTTGGGTGGAAGGGACCCTCACAAAGTTCAACAAGGGCAAGTGTAGAGTCCTGCACCTGGTGAGGAATAACCTCCTGCACCAGTACAGGTTAGGGGTTGACCTCTGTGGAGACGATGGATCGCTGTGTTGTCTGGTGGACAACAAGTTAACAATGAGCCAAGCAGTGTGCTCTTGTGGCCAAGAAGGCCAACTGTATCCTGGGGTGCATTAAGAAGAGTGTGACCAGCAGATCAAAGGAGGTTCTCCTTCCCCTTTACTCTGCCCTAATCAGGCTACATCTGGAGTGCTATGAGGGGTACAAAGATACTGAGGGGATAAGCATTTCTCTTCTGAGGGCAGGCTGAGAGACCCGGAGTTGTTTAGCCTGGAGAAGGCCAAGAAGGGATCTTATCAATGTTCATCAATATCAAAAAGGGAGATGTCAAGAGGATGGTGCCAGACTCTTTTCAGTAGTGCCCAATGGTAGTAAAAAGGAAGTGGGCACAAGAAGTTCCACCCAAACATAAGGAAAAGTGTCTTTACTTTGAGGATGATGGAGCACTGCAACAGGCTGCCCAGAGAAGTTGTGGAGTCTCCCTTTTCTGGAGACTTTCAAAACCCACCTGGACACATTCCTGAGCACCCCAATCTTGGTGAACCTGCTTGATCAAAGGGAGGTTGGACTAGATGATCTCCAGAGGTCCCTTCCAACCCCTAACACCTTGTGGTTCTTTGGGGAACCTATGTCTGCAACATCTGCAAGAGAAAGCTTATGCCTCACTGTGAGTCTCTTTAGGTCTGCACAGGTTGAAGAGTGTTCCACCACCACTGCACAGAGCTACGCAGTTTCCTCTGTTCTATTCAGAGAACACAGAGTCTTTTCCTTTTCCACTCTTGGTTCACTACTGGTTTCCACTCACAGTTCACCCTTTGGCAAGCCACATTCCACCCAACTCCTCCTTATTTAGAAGGAAAGTTCTGAAGCTGGGGTGTCTTTTCCTTTGGCTGCTGAGCCCGTTGGGTTCAACTATGTTGTTTTCCCAGTCTCTAGCTGAAGCACCTGCATTTTAAGGTGATCTGATAGAACACAGCCATTTAAAATTCTGCCACAGCATGACAATCCTGAGCTTGCCCTTTGGGACTGGGACTCCTAGCATATTCTTGAGTGCTGCTGTTGGATAAGATTGGTGGAAGTAGGGATTTATCTGGGATTTCCTTTGTTCACTCTGTAATGCTTTGCTTTAGTCAGTGGATTCCTTCAATGACTGAGATAAAACTTCTCTGTGTGGTGTTTACTCCTGCCACCTCACTGCCTGTTGAACTCATCCTGTTCCTGGGAATGGTATCTTGAAAGATGATAATCTGGGGAAGACATGGGAATGATTATAGATTAACTTCTGGGTACAATGACCTAATGTGACAATTTGACAAGGACAGGCCTGTACTGTCCCTGTGGTGTGCAAAAGGGGAAACCAGGGTCCAACAGGAGCCTAAAAGACTCCGCTGAGTAGAGGCTTAAGAATCTAAAGCTGGAATAAAGGTCCTGTTTTTAAAAATAAGCACAACAATCCACTTCATTTGAGCAATCTGGGGAACAGAACTGTTATTCATAGCTTACATTTCTCTGTTCAACATTGTAGTAATTCCTATCTCCCTTCCAAGCAAACGCAGATGATTTATGTGTGTTTGAAAATCCTTCTGCACTCAGTGCCTGCAACTATGGAGGATGAGACTGTGACTCATGGGGTCTGTCGTGCTGCTCTACATTTTGTTTTATTCCCTCCTTAACAAAGGGAATTTGGATGAATCCTTCAGCAGTTTGCAGGTTAAATGATGAAGGATTTTTGCCTCCCCTCAGGCCATTTCATGGTTCAGCAAAGACGTTGCCTTGTGCAAAGCTGACCCATGACAGCTCCTCTCTCCTGTTCCCTCTGCATGGAACACATTCTTGGTGCTATGCCATGAGGCAATGGAAAAGCATGGCAAGCAGTCAGTTTTGTCTAACCAATTAAAGTCACCCACCAGAAGGGAAAAAATCGTGGTCTTATGTCCTGTTGCTGTGTCACTGAGGTGCTACAACCTCGACATTTCATTTTTCACTGACACACACTGGTTTTTAGCCTGCAGTGTCTCTCCTGCCGGGCTGCCCAATAGGGGTTTGAGGAAACGTGGCACATACCCTCACACTAAGAGGAGCATTGCAAGAATGGGAAGATTCCAGGAATAGGAAATGTGGTATTACTCAATAAACATTAAATAACAAACATCCCTTCAAGCCATAGAAGGAAAAAAAAGTGCTCATTGACCTTCTTGGTACAAAATAATTAAGAAAAGGGTGGATGATATGAGGGACATTTGATGTCCCTCTCCAGTGCAAACACCAGATTTATTTACTGGAATGTCTAAGGCTCAAGCTGGAATGAAGGGAAGCAAGAGAGGGGCTTTCCTCTGCACATACTATGAAGGAGAGAGCTCAAGTGTCTTTGCATTGTGCAACACATGATTTCTGTAAATTTAATTGAAATGCGAGTGCAGGGCAGGGGGTGGAAGGGAGAGCTAGATCATGTTGATAGGATATTGCTCAAAGAAATTCCAGTTCCTGAAGCTCTTAATGAAAGTATTCACCATGAGGAGGAGGAAGGGTTTGCAATGGAGGCTTTTATATATTTTTTTTTCTCAAGAACTCCCACTTGGAACGCATTACACTCTTGCAACACGGGATGGATAAACACTGCATTAATGATTAGAGGGAGACCAAGAGCTGAATTTGTTTGCATTTGATAAAGCAGTTGTTCTATGACTGCATGTCTTTGCTCTTGGGAAGAAGTTGCTGTTAAGAGAAAGCACGTCCCTCTGTGAAAATGAGCTGGGCTGATGTGGAAAGGAGGAACAGTCATTTGAACTGTGCCTAAAACCACTTTACCTCTGTGCCAGTTTCACTTTCAGAAACTAGCTGGCAAAAGACCAGAGATGATCATTCCAATCTGCTAGGCTTCTGGCGATGTGTGTGGCAAACATCATAGCATCATCATGACCTGGAATCCAACGTATCAAAAAAAAACCCCAAAGCCAAAAGATGTCCACATATAGGAAGAGGTAAATTTAGAAGTCAAGTGCTGCACCTGGGAGGATGTGAAAATGCAGAAAAGCACCAAGATTTGCCCTGCATAGGGATTCCAGCATGATCTCCTGGGCCTTTTTCCTAACTCTACCTTTTCATTTTTAAGCCACAGTCCTCAAGTTTCCAGATGCTCTTTCCAGTTGCAAAATGTTGCTTGGAGGAACCGCATCAAAATCTGAGCTTCCAGCTGGCTGCCTGGACAGGTGGTCCTGCTCCCACTTTTCCCAGATGGCTCAGTGGGAAGGGATCCTCCCAGAGAAACCACTTCCCATGTACCCCAGCTGGGCTTTGGAAAGGACATGATGAAATATCTTTCTCAAGGGTTTATGCCTGGGGCTCTCCCGCTGAACTTTTTAGCCATTTTTCCTCTGCAACTGAAAACAATGATTCACCTTTTAGATAGGAAATCATTCACTGGCAGTTTTTGTCTTGGACTAGTCTGCTGGCAGGACAAGTTCCAACACTGGGATGGTAGCATTAGCACTTCTTAAATTCAGCCCTCTGTCAGTCTTGTAATTTATTTTCATTTCCAAAAGGAAACACACATTCTGTGCTGGTTTTACCAATGGTGCCTCAGATATGTGGCTTCCACAGAAAGCTTGCATTGTGTCTGGGTGATGAGGCTTACCCCAGGCACCACAAAGAGTCACACGTTCAATTCTGAGTCCAGTAAGGAATCTAAAGTTCCTGAGGAGGGAAAAAAAATTAGGCTGCATTTTGATACAATTAAATACTTGATTAGTAATGGTAATTTTCCCAGATGATGCTTTGGCCCTAAATGAAAAGAGGACAGCTTTTTGATCAGACTGCAAGGGCTGGAGAGTTCTCCCTTTTGAGTGAGACCAGATTTCCACCCTTCAGTGTAAGGGCAAGTCTTGTTCCTCCCATACTCAGGAATGGGAATGACTCAATGTCAAGGAATGACAAATCATGACATTTGGGATGCAGTGGACCACAGGATAAAATCCATGAGTTTGGAGGAGACTGTTGGATTGAGAACAAAACAAGAGAGGGCAGAGACAAATGGGGAGGAATGTCTGCAGGCACTCATCATTGCGCAGGAATCTCAGATGTGAGGCTGGAAGAGGAGGTTATGCATATGGTGTGGTTGGGAAGGATGCAAAGTGGAGAACAGAGAGGCTCTTCAAAGAGTACTGTAGCTGAGGGAGCTGCCAGGGTCACAGTGACAGAGAAGCTACCTTGAAGCTGCCTGAGTGACAGGGCATCTCCAAGACACCACACTTCCTAAAGGAGGCTTCTAGTGAGAGAAGAAATTTGGCCTATCTCAAACAGGCACATGGCCGATAACTCATCCTGACTTATTTCCAGGGGCAGCACAGGGGATAGAGGCAGATTACGTGGACAGGAACCCCAGACAGTGTGGGAAAAGAGTGGAAAAGAAGTGGGTGGGGAAAATTTGGGTACCTCATAGGGACAAGCCAGATGACAATATGTACAACGCAGATTTGCTGGAGCACCAAAACAGAGCAGTGGACTCAGATGTGAGAAGGGTGCAGTGATGAAGACCATGTTTTAATCATGATGTCAGGATGTGCTCAGAGGACTTGAAGCTCCATGGTTTCAGAGTCTGGGCCCAGCAGCACCAGCAGAGCAGGGGAGCCTGCTCTTCTGTGATATAGCTGGGTAAGAGGTTATCACTTGGTTTCTCTTAGCTGCATGCAAGTTATTGCTGTGTCACCATCGGTAGGATCAAAAGGAAGAACTTTCTGTAGAAGTTGTTCCTCTCTTACTGACAGCCTGACAACTGTTTTTCCACAGGAGATTTCAGTTGTTTGGTTGAATTGACTGCTTAAAAACAAATAACCCCAAAGGTTAGGAGCTGCTGCAAGGTATTTGCAAGCTGCATGAAATGAGGGCCAAGTGGTATCTTCTGGTATCCTCACTAAAGAAGAGGTAAGGTGAGAGCTGGCAGCCAGGTCAGCATGCTCTATGGTAAAGCCAGTGCAAAATTTGGATGCATAGTGTTGGAAAAGTTCTCTATGGCTTGATTTCTGCTTTGTTTGCAAGTGCAGGAGAGCAGCCTTACGGGGAGGATTGTGAACGGTGACTAGTTAGCTCGTTACCTCACACCATGCTGCTGAATTAAAGCTAGGAAGCACAGTTGGGGCATTTTAAGGAACCCAGGAGCCAGCAAGGAAGTGTAATCAGAACCCAGCAGCCTTTCTGTTTCCCTTCTTCAGACATCTGTTGATAGTTCGTGAGATGCATTGTATGATATCAGTATTCTAGATGTCTGTAGATCAGCTCATTGCAGAGGCATCTCAGAAATCCTCATTGTCAGCTGCTGGCTGGACATCACATGGATGTGAGAGCTGGAGGGGAGGTGCACTATGGAAGAAGAAAGCTGGAATCTGACAGTTCTGGAAGGCCTCTGTCACAACAGGAGGAATAACCTCCTCCAGCATGTATCTGAGATGGAATGAGTGGTGACTTCAGATTTATGGGATCCCATATAAAACAGCCCCCCAGACCATTGCTTCTACATTCCCAGCAGCTCCCTCTTGATACCTTTGACATGTCTAGGTTTTGGGCAAGTGCCAATTTCCTTCTTATCTCTGGATGGCCTGCACATACTCTGGACCTTCACTGTGCCACTGCACTCCAGAACTGCTTAAGGGAGACTGGAAGCTGGTGTAGCTGCTGTGTTGGCAAAGATGGGAACTTCCCTGGGGCTTCTTGCAGCATCTTATCAGAAAGTCATGGACCCCTTCTCCAAAGTGCTTCCCCTGATGCTCTTCAGGACCTTCTTCAGACAAAACTTGAGTTTTCTGGGGGGGGGAAGTTAAGAGGGATTTGGAGAAAGCTAGGCACTGAAGCCATTACCCTTCTGAACTTGGCTTACAACATTTTAGCTTTCTGGCTGTAGAAAGTCACAGAGAAATTAATGAGTCCTTTCAGTGCAACCTAAGTTTACACAGCAGCTAAGACTCAATTGTTTGTTGGAAGTATTTTCAAATTAGGTGATGGGGCAAAGGAGAGATGTTCCTCCGACCTCTCACTCATCTCAATATTGTATTCCCATGCAGTTGACTGGCTCCATGCTTTGTGTGCTCTTGCTTGTGATTTTTGCACTAAATGGGTAGGATGGACAGGATATTCAGGGGCAAAGCAAAGTTATCTACTGGAGTTGGCTGAGGAGAGCAACTCTTTTTACCCTGTATCCTGAGCATTGCATTGCAGAGGGGACGGATGGTTTGAAATGGGCACACCAAAAGACAGATGAATGTTACTTGGGTGGTGAAAATGCTTCCATGCATGGAGAATGCTACAGAGCTAATGGGCTATCCAGATCCAGAGGAGACAAATGTCTTTCTGACACCACATGGAATCACTTATTTGCAGTTTGACCCCTTATCATTCAAAACTGATTCAAAACTTTCTGGTGTCCTTCTTTCACTCTACAAACAAGTTTATACATAGAGGTGACATCCTATGGGATGAAATAGTTTAAGCTTGGTCTTCAGGCACTGAGCTGGGAAAGTAAAGTTTTCTTCTGTCAGGATGAAGTAATGCAGCTGAAGAGATGGAGGAATGCATTTACTGGAAAGCCAAGAGAGTTGTGCTGTAATTTGCTATTAGCACAACTACCATCAGGCTGATTAGCTCCTAATGTCATCACTGGATGCTAATAGAGATTCCTGCCCATGTAATCCAGATGTGTCCAAAGAGCTGCTGAGCCTGCTTTCCAGCCTTGCCTGGAGCTCATCCATCCTGACTTGGGCAGATAGGGCAACCTAAGCTGAAACAGCTTTGTCATCTTCTTGCTGTTATCATGGTCACTCTAGGTAGGTTGTCAGAACTGTGGTGTTTAACAGTTTTACCTTCTCTGAGAGGAAGCGCATGCAATTTATCGAGGAAGAGGGAAGCCCTAGATAGAAAAGAGTTTGGAGAAGGCATGCCCCAAAGCTTCCCTGTTCCTGTTCCTTCCTTATCACTTCAGACTTCTCCAAGCAGAGGGTAGAGAAGAGTCACTTTTTGTTGGCCCTAGAAATATTGGTGAAGGTCACAAGGAAAGAAACCAGACACCTGGTGAGAAAGCGATGATTCAACCCCCAAAAGGATGCTCCCCCCCAGCAGTTCCACAGGTTGTTTTCTGCATGTAATTCGCTTCTTGGGACATTTAAAGACTGCCAGATCCAGACTGCTGCTGAGTGAGATGGTTCACAGCTTGGGAAAGCACTCTCCTAAAAGCCCTGGAGGGAGACTTCCCAGCAGAGTGCTGCCAGTTCTGTGCCTGCTGGAGGAGGGTCTCAGTGGGGTATTGCACATTCAAACGGCAGCGCTGCACCGCAGGCTGAGGCTGAGGCCAGGCAGCAGGAGCCTGGCAGAGTACGCTGTCTTTAGGAGGCAGCCTGTGAGGAAAGCAGACAGTAGATAAAGGCTGTCCCCAGGAAGGCTGGTGTCTATCAGAGGAGTCTGTTTCTTTAATGTGGAGTCTGGCAGCCACGGGATCCAGGATCCAGTGAGGCATGGTCACACAGACTGTAGGCTTTCAAACTTTATTGGACATCAGTAGATGATCCATAGAAACATAGAATGCTTTAGGTTGGAAAGGACCTTTAAAGGTCATCTAGTCTCACCCACCCTGCAGACAGCAGGGACATCTTTAACTGGATCTACCATCTACCCATCATATTTTCCTTGAGAGTCTCATAGATTTTACTGCAGTAATTTGATTTTACTAGCAACAGAGCTGCTGCTTCCAGGGATGGAGTGAAATTTTCAGCTGGTCTGATACTGGTTCTTCTCAGCCAAGCAAGTGGACATTGATGGTCATAATGGACCAGGATCAGGCTCTATGTGGGAGTGGGAGAGTCAGTGCCTGAATTAGGATGGGGAATTGCTAGTGTCCCTTGCAGCAGCTTGTCCACACAACTACCTGCACCAGGGTGGCTGCTCCACCACAGAATTTCCATCCTTAGAACTGTTCTTAAAGCTGAGGGGCATTTACAGTGGGCACTACACACTCACTTTACCTTTGGTCTGCATGATTAAACAAGCTGAGTAAAATGGCCTGGTAAAATAGATTGTATTAATCTGATGTGCATCACTCAGAAATAGCCCTATAGCATTAGGGTAATGTTGTCTTCTGAGGCTGTGTGTGAAGGGATTACTATGGCTGTAGAGAAGAGTGTTACTGTGCAATAACCTCAGCAGTGTTTGCTTCTGGTTGACAAAAATCATCCCATTTCTCTCCTTGGGTGTTCTGGTCAAGTTGGTGTCTGAACCAGATTTGCTTTGCTCAGTGCTGTTGCACTAAGCCATGTTAACAGCAAGTAAGCTGTTGCACCCACAAGCCCTAACCCAGGAAGTTTAAATCCAGGGAGGATGGGATGGGGAGGAGGGAACACCTCTTGCAGCTCCAGCATGGTGGATAGGAGATGGCAGGTTGCTCAGAAGCTCATCCACAAATGTCACAGTTGGGGCAATTTGTGTAACTGCAATCCTGACCAAGGATTAGGATCCAGGAAAGCTACCGTGCCCTGGCTTTCCAGGGCATGGTACAACTACCTGAAAGGTGGTTGTAGCCAGGAAGAGGTTGGTCTCTTCTCTCTAGCAACCAGCACCAGAACAAGAGGACACAGTCTCAAGCTGCACCAGGGGAAGTTTAGGCTCTAGGTGAGGAGAAAGTTCTTCACTGAGAGAGTCATTCATCATTGGAATGTGCTGCCCAGGGAGGTGGTGGAGTCACCATCCCTGGAGGTGTTCAAGAGGGGATTGGATGTGGCACTTGGAACCATGGTTTAGTTGTCATGAGGTGTTGGGTCATAGGTTGGACTTGATGATCTCTGAGGTCATTTCCAACCTGATTGAATCTGTGATTAGCCCTTTGGGGAATATTTTGCAAGGGTGCTGTTAGTGAGACATTTGCTTCAGCCCCAGCCTACCTGCCTGGGAGTTCATTGCT
This sequence comes from Colaptes auratus, assembly GCA_015227895.2. Lineage (NCBI taxonomy): Eukaryota > Metazoa > Chordata > Aves > Piciformes > Picidae > Colaptes > Colaptes auratus. Next base: position 6,064,364 of record CM037646.1, on the reverse strand, counting down.
GTACTCGGCACAGGCAGGTGGATGTGCATCTTCATCAGGGAGCACTGAGGACAGAGGTGTGTGAACCACAGGCAGGAACAACCCCAGTCCTAAAGAGGGGAGGACTCATTGCTCTCTACAAGTACATGAAAGGAGGCTGTAGTGAGGTGGAGGTTGTAGTGAGGTGGAGGTTGTAGTGAGGTGGAGGTTGGTCTCTTCTCTCAAGTATCATATGATAGGACAAGAGGAAATGGCTTGAAATTCTGCCAGGGGAGGTTTAGATTCAATATTGGGGAAAATTTCTTTACTGAAAGAGTAGTCAGGCATTGGAGCAGGCTGCCCAGGGAGGTAATGGAGTAATCATCCCTGGAGGTGTCCAAGAAATGTGTGGACATGGCACACTGGGACATGGTTCAATGGCCATGGGGGTGTAAAGCTGATGGCTGGACTTGATGATCTTAAAGGTTGTTCCCAGCTGAAACAACTCTATGATTCTATGACTCTAATCTCTGCTGGGGACCTTAGAAACCTCTAAAGCACAGGAGTTCACATGGGGTGAAGAACATCATTCCTCATGGCTATCTTCCCCAGAGAAAAGCACAGTGCAGTGTAATAGAGGTAGAGCTATGAAAGGCTGGTGAGAGGGCTTATCTCCAGAAGGCACAGAGGAGTTTTGCTGAGGTGGATGTGTTGCTGTCATTCCTTGCCAGCTGATATGGGCACCTCAGCCATGGGAGCACCTCTTTGTGCTGCCATTATCTTTGAGTCCCTGAAATCATTTGTGTGACTGAGCTGCTGCAGGGACCTTTTGTCATCCTGGCTGATTGTTGACAACAATAACATGTAAACAAATACCCTTCCTGTAAATCAGCATTTAATTAATTCAGTGGAAGGAGTTCAGGGTGATGTAGCCTGGAAACACGACTTCATAGGAAGGTTTCTGAGGCTTCCTGTCCTGACCACCTCTGGTTTTGCAGGCTGCATGCTGAGCCCATTGGGAAGAGCGAGCATCTCCCAGAGGATCCTGGCAGAGGGGTCCAGCCCTGCCCACACAGGACAGGAACTGCTCAACCACAAGTTGATCAGTGGAAAGCACCCCCAAAATGGGCAATTTGTTTCAAGCATGCTTCAGGACCACACCATGGGGTGCCAGAAGTCTTCCTGCCTTGTAGCTACAGGGTTTGTGATGGCTGACACAGATGTCTGTCTCCGGAGTGACAGCTGTCTTTGGTACCTCAGAGCTGAGGGTATGCAGATCCAGAATCACGTGGTTTACTGCAGATGTTAGTGCCACCATCCCATGAAGCTCTGGCTGAGTTCTGCACTCACAGAATCACAGAATCAATAAGGTTGGAAAAGACATCAAAGATCAAATCCAATCTGTCACCCAACACCTCATGACTACTAAACCATGGCACCAAGTGCCACGTCCAATCCCCTCCTGAGCACCTACAGGGACGGTGACTCCACCACCTCCCTGGGCAGCACATCCAATGGCTAACAACTCTCTCTGGGAAGAACTTTCTCCTCACCTCCAGCCTAAACTTCCCCTGGCACAGCTTGAGACTGTGTCCTCTTGTTCTGGTGCTGCTTGCCTGGGAGAAGAGACCAACTCCCTCCTGGCCACAACCTCCCTTCAGGTAGTTGTAGACAGCAATGAGGTCTCCCCTGAGCCTCCTCTTCTCCAGGCTAAACAATCCCAGCTCCCTCAGCCTCTCCTCATAGGGCTGTGCTCAAGGCCTCTCCCCAGCATTGTTGCCGTTCTCTGGACATGTTCAAGAGTCTCAATGACTCACTTCACTCCTGCTTCCCATTCTGGCCTGCTCTGGTTTTGCATTTGTGTTGTCTTCATCCTGGGGCTGTGCAGGGTGATGCTATGGCACCACCTATCCTTCCCTCACTTGTGATAAAGGTGGAGGTGAACTGCCGCCCACACAGGAATTGATTTTTAATCCCAGGGTGTTTCTGTCTGGGGATAGATATGGACATGGATACACCAAGTTTCACTGGAGAGGACTCTCTCCTTCACACTGCCCCTGACCCCAAGAACAAGGGCAACAGAGAAGTTGCTTGAACATGTGAAGCCTATAATATTTCTGTGCAGGACAATTGTGGTTCCTTTATGCAGTGCCTTCATTCATCACCACTTACTTCCAGACAAACCAAATTCTGCATGCCAATACAAATTACCTTTCTCTGCACTCCTCCCATGCTCTAACATGAAGAAACAAGACAGAGTTGTCATTTCAAGTGTTATTTCCAAACTGCTGTATTTTCTTTTCAGAGGCCCTCAGCAGAAGCAGGGAATAGCTTTCTGTACGTGTCAGCATCAACTAGAACACTTCCTAGCTTGACCTGCTTCCAGCAGAGTAAACACAGATGCCTGAAATGTGAGTTAAAAGTTGTGTTCTGCACATATAAATAATCTCCTAGCTGTGGTAGTAAAATAACACAGCTGTGTCTTCTCTAGAACTGAAGGAGTCAGATTCTTGTGAGTAGATAGCCTGATTTAAGTGTCTGCTTCTCCAATCTTCTGCTTTCCTGAAAGCTGCTTTTTCACTATGGTGGATCAACACAGACATCACTTCTTGGGTTGGGGGTGTAACAGGGTGCTGCTCAGCAGTGCATTCCCTGGGAGTTGTTTGCCACTGCCCTGTGCTGTAGCTCAGAGCTGGTGTCTTCCAGTACGTGAGTATATCCACATGGACTGTGGACTGTTGTGGACACTCAATGTCACATTTGCCTGACAGGTCCTGAGCTGAATGCAGCCATGTCCATGGTGTCCTGTGCCCAACCTCCTGTCGGTTCAGAGCAGGGTTCCCTGCAGAGCCCTCTTGCTTCAGTCAGCAAAAGCTGCAATAGAGGCTTCACAGCACTGATGAAGTGTTGCTTTCTCTGTGATGGCAAAGGGTAAACGGCATCCTTCTGGTGCAGGTTTAGCTCTGCTGCCTTCAGGTGGGTTGCTTCAGAGATTCATGGCAGCATTCAAGAACAAACCAAGGTTCATAAAGCAGATGGGGTTCAGGGAAAGGACTTCCTTTGGTAGTGTCTCAAGGGCAGGTGCACTACAGGGCCTCAGCACTGCCTTACACTGCTGCCCTACAGATCCTCTGCCATGGAGGAGGAAGGGGAAGGAGTTTCAGAGCTGGCAGATATTCAGTGCCAGCCCCCTCAGCCCAGCCAGGGCAGTGCTTTACTTGCCTCTTATCTTTGTGTTAATCTCATTTTATAATTTTTATGATTAGGAAAAGGAAAATAAAACCTAAGAGATACAGAACACTCTGAACACAATATCCAGACAAAGATACCATTTTCTGGCTGACGTAAATGCAGCTTCTGGTGTTAGTTATAGCCAGGCTCTGATCTTCCTCCATGTCGTGTCCTCATGCTATCTGCAATAGACATCTTGATTTACACCAGTGTGAATAAGAGATGCTGTGCAATGATCCTGGCATTCTGTTTCTAGGAAAAGTTTGGCCTCAATCCCATTTCCATTTTTTCCAGCATCTCTTGGCCGTGGTGGAATTCCACTGAGTTGGTGCTCATCTGCAAAGAGAAGGAGCTCTTTCCTCAGAGTCACATCTGCCAAAGCATAACTCCCCAAATGGTCCCTGAGTTTCAGCATGACAGGGGAAATTCCCCCAAGTTTCCTTTACTGCATGACTATAGAAGGCAGTCTCACTGATTTTCATAGTTTTGGAGAAGCCTATGAGCAAAGAATTTATGAGGGAGGAGAGAACTCACGAGATTTCAGAGGATTTTTTTCTTTACTTGTTCTTTTCTGCACTCCAGGGTTTTCCCTAGCAGTGCTATGAGGTCAGGCTGTGATGCTCTCTCAGCTTCTCAGTCCTGTGACTCTCTTTGGGATGGATGTGTTGAACCTGCAAGCTACAACCAGTACAGACGCCATGGATCCAGAAGGGATAAGCACTAGGGGTCTGTGCACCAGCCTGGGCTGGGGGGCAAGCGGAAATGTCCCACTCCATTGGCTTACATGATTCTTCTGCCAAGCTGTTCTGGACTGCAACACTCCTCCCATGCCTATCTGCTGCTACCACAGTCCAACCTGCAGTTGCAGGCTGAACTGGGCTCCACAGCAGCACTGGTTAAGCTCCTGCTACAAATGTCTTATGAGGAGTCTGGGTTACTTCCTTTCCTTCTAGCTTCCTCCTGGCCCCTTGGCAGCCTCATCAGGTAGCTGAAAGGCAGTAGCGGAGCCAGTGTCTTGCCCCCATGGGCTTCTTGATGAGACACATGTCCTGTTGGAGTCACACAGATCACAACAGAGGTGACACAGTGGCAGGCAAGTGTCCTCTTCAACGTGGAGCTGGTGGTCAGAACCCTCTCACAAATCTCACACAGGAATTCCCAGTGTGAGGGTAGGTGAAACACTCACTGTGAAGAAGCTGCTTTCTGTTCTGCAAGATTTGGCTCCCTAGCCTTAGGTAAGAAGATTTCAGTGACAAAGAATCTTGCAGTGCTTTACCACAGATAATGACCTATTTACAGGAGAAAGGAGTTGTGCTCCCATCACATCTGCTTTTGAGCAGGAGAAATACTTTCTGCAGCATCACAGCAATCCTGCCAAGCTGGGGTCATAGAATCATGAATAGTTTAGCTTGGAAAAGTTGATTGAGTCCAGCCTGACACTGCCCAGTCTACCACTAAACCGTGTCCTTCAGCATCACTTTCTACATGACTTTTAAATGCTTCCAGGGATGGTGACTCAACCACTTCCCTGCACAGCCTGTTCCAGTGCTTGACAACCCTTTCAGTGAAGCAACTTTTCCTAATAATAAGAATAATCCTTTTTATAGTCAAAATTACTATGACTCTCCAGCTATTGGACTTGCCTTTCCTGTGCTCGCTACCTGGTTAGCTGACTCCTGTGCTTCAGGAGTCTCTCCTCACCTCCGTGGGCATCAGGACCAGTTGTGTCTACCAGCATTTTTCAGAGGCATATCTCAGAGGCAGATGTCTTCATTTTAGTGCAGCCATGAGCCTTTCATTTTGCTTTGACGAGAAGTTATGTTTTCCAAAGAGCAGGGGGGCTGGGGTGCACACAGGGCAGGAGGGAAGTGCCTTTTCCTTCCCTTTTCCCCCTTTCTTCCTTGGGATGATTTTTTTCTTTGGTATCTCTCAAAAATGGTTTTTTGTTTACTCACAGCCTCTGCTCACATCCGTTCCTCCTTTTGTTGCAACTCAGCTTTCTGTTTCATGAGTCTTCAATGCTGGGATTTCCTAAAATATCTGGGCAGAATCTCTGAGGAGCACAGGAAGGGAAGACTTGATCCCTTTAATATACCACAGACAAAACACAGAGAACATCCTTCACCATCATGAATGAACAGCAACAGCTACTTTAAAATGAAAAGCCTAAATAAATGTTTTCACCTAATGGTAGACCTTTAAGGTCAAGACAATGCCTTTCTGCCCTGGGTTCCTCCAGCTCCCTGAAGCCAGCTGAGTTGCTATGCAATGCCCAGGAGCACTTGGTTGGGAATGGAGACTGAGGTGATAGCAGCAGGCAAAAACTTGAATATGTCCAATCCCTTCCCTGTCTGAATCAAGAGGTGACACAGGTTGCAATCACCAGGGATTTGGGCCACAGCCTTGCACCAGCACTCTGTCACTGCAGAACAAAAGCCAAAAGAAGAGAAAAGGGTTCCCTGTCGGTGAGCTGTAGCTGAACTCTGCTGTTCCTGGTAGTGGAGCTCACAGTGTTAAAGGGGAGAGTGTGTACTCCAAGCCTGCGGGTTTGTTTCAGTTTGGCTCATTAATCTAACTGAAGCATTGCTGGCCTCAGCCACTGCAAGGATTAAGTAGGGCAGCAAAACAAACGGAAGCCTGAATATCTGCCCAGGTTATCAGCACCTCCCTTCCACCAGCAAACACCCTGGGACTGGTCAGTAAGGGGGGACCCTAACCCCTACTCTATTGTCTGACTGCTTTCTTCCTGAAATTCCTCCTCAGGCTTTTATTGTTGGGAATACTGACCAGATAGACATGGAATACACAAAACGAGAATAAATCCTTACCTGTGCTGTCAGCCAGAACCGAGGACAGACAGAATGGTTTCTCAGTTCATCCTGATGGCTCACTTTTGCACTCTTCAGTAAAGAGTTGTCAGTGCATCATGACCAGCATAACACTAAGTGTAGAATCTGTGGCTAAGGAGCAGGTGCTTTTTGGAATGTGTAGAAGGATATTCCTGATTAATATCCCCCTGGAGGTCATCTCTCCTTAGGAATGGTCACAAGCTTTCCTTCTTTCAAACTTATCTTTTTCTTTACTGGGAGGTGATTTTCAGAGTGCTTGCTTCTTCTGGCTGGCTTATTCTGCTAGATCATGTTGACTCTGTTCATCTGAAGCTCAAGTTCAGACCTTGGAAGGACAATGTGCTTTGCAATCAGTGAACCTCTGCTTCTCTCCAAGACCTGGCAAGATGTCTCAGAATTAAGTGTTTTAGTACCAGCAGGGTTACACCAGGCACAGCATCAACCACGCACTGCTTGAGAGAGCCTGGGACAATTCCATGAGCTATTTATGCTTCCCTTGTGGAAAAAAAAACAGTAGATGCCACAGCTTTGATCATCTCCCCTGCAGGTCCCTGGGAGTGGGAATGGCTGTGGGGATGACAGTGGTCCCCTTGATCCCCTGGCTGGCGTGCTCCTACCTGTGGTGTGGTGTGGAAATGGGTTTTGCTCTCAGCCCTGCTGCTGTGTGCTCTTCTCAGCACTGCAGATGCACAACAGCCCTAGGGCATCAGCCATCCCCACAGACAGCTGCCACCTTGCTCTCCAGGAGGCCACACGTGGGGCAGAGCAAAGGGCTGAAAGCTGCAGGAAAGCCACTGCAGGTGCAGAAAGGTTTGTGAGAGGGTAATGGTACAGCAGGTGCATGCACACAGGAGAAACAAAGGGATGGGAGGGGGCTCCCAGCAGAAGACAGAGTTGTTCAGGCACCAATTCTGTGATTCCAGCAGCTGGTTGCTTTATGGATTTAAAGAGTGTGTTTTCCAAAGAGCCTTGTGGGGGAAGTTCCCTTGCAGAGATGGGCAGGCAACTTTGCACCTTCTGCAAAGGACAGACCCACTCACTTGGTAATATAGTTTGCAAGGAATAAACTCTTATACAACAGGTCCTGGAGGGTGGTTTTTTTCTGTCATTACACACTCAATCATCCATTTATATCCTTAAAATTCAGCCTCTTGTCTTTCATCTCTGACACAAGTTTCTTCTCAGGTTAATTCCCCTCTGGCTTCCAGGAGAGCGGGATGTGACCCCTCCTGACATTTGTTTAGTGAGTTATGCTTGCCTTCCGGAGAACACAAACAAGCTGTTGGACTTCCTCCTCTCAGCCTCAGCTCTGGTCCAACTCCTTGCTGCGCTCACTCTGGCCTTAAGCGCCGATCGACATTGGGCTTCTTGAGTTCTGCTTGCAAAAGTGCCTGTGTGATTGGGGGTTGTGCTGTGTTTGCAGGAGGGACTCATATCAGAATACAGAATACAGAATTAACCAGGTTGGGAAAGAACTTTGAGATCATCGAGTCCAACCTATCACCCAACACCATCTAATCAACTAAACCATGGCACCAAGCACCCCATCCAGGCTCTTCCTAAACACCTCCAGTGATGGTGACTCCACCACCCACCCTGGGCAGCACATTCCAATGGCCAATCTCTCTTTCTATAAAGAACTTCTTCCTAACATCCAGCCTAAACCTCCCCTGGTGCAGCTTGAGACTGTGTCCTCTTGTTCTGGTGCTGGTGCCTGGGAGAAGAGACCAACCCCTACCTGGCTACAACCTCCCTTAAGGTAGCTGTAGAGAGCAATAAGGTCTCCTCTGAGCCTCCTCTTCTCCAGGCTGAGCAACCCCAGCTCCCTCAGCCTCTCCTCATAGGGCTTGTGCTCCAGACTCCTCCCCAGCCTTGTTGCCCTTCTCTGGACACATTCCAGCAACTCAATATCTTTCCTAATCTGAGTGGCCCAGAACTGGACACAGGACTCAAGGTGTGGCCTAACCAGTGCTGAGTCCAGGGGCAGAATGACCTCCCTGCTCCTGCTGGCCACACTGTTCCTGATACAGGCCAGGATGCCATTGGCCTTCTTGGCCACCTGGGCACACTGCTGGCTCATGTTCAGCCTACTATCAGCCAGTGGCCCCAGGTCCCTCTCTGCCTGGCTGCTCTCCAGCCACTCTGACCCCAGCCTGTAGCACTGCATGGGGTTGTTGTGGCCAATGTGCAGAACCTGGCACTTGAAATGTGTTCAATCTCATGCCCTTGGACTCTGCCCATCTGTCCAGCCTGTCAAGGTCCCTCTGCAGAGCTATCCTACCCTCTAACAGATCAACACCTGCCCCCAGCTTGGTGTCATCTGCAAACTTACTGATGATGGACTCAATCCCCTCATCTAGATCATCAATAAAGATATTGAACAGGATGGAGCCCAGCACTGATCCCTGGGGGACACCACTAGTGACTGGCTGCCAGCTGGAAGTGGCACCATTCACCACCACTCTCTGGGCTTGGCCTTTCTATATGAGAAGAAATGTGAATACTCCCCTTGATTTCAATTGAAATCAAACATTGGACTGTCTTTGAGGATCTGGTCTTGATCATTTGAGTAAGTCACTTAGATTAAGGTCTGTAAATAGTGATGTCATGTCTAAAAATAAACCTTATAGTCAAAAGCAACTGGACAATGCCAAGGTTGCCCTCCCCCTCCCCCCACAGTGTCCCAACCTCCACAGTAGGTAGGAATTTGGGGACTATGAGGAAAAAAAACCCTAAATTCCATCTCAGAAGAGCCAGACCTGAATGTAATTACTGACAAAACAGTAAACCCCACTTCCCAGTGATGTTTGCAAACCAAAACTGAAGCATCCTCCTTGTTCATGGGAACAGAAACTGTGTTCACATAACAAAGACATTAGGTAAGAGGAAGTATATTGAGGAACTCAGGAAGCAAAAAGTCTTTCCTTGCTATATTCTTGCAAGAGCTAATACAAAGCAATGGGATTAGTTGATTCTTCAGAAGCTTCCTATTTCCATCACCAAACTGCTTTAATCTTCAAGGTGCTGAACACTGTGATTTTCTGAAGCTAATCTGCATGAACTTGAGACCTCGCAGCTTGTGTCCAACTGACTTGCTGGTCACAGGCGTAGCGTGGAAGATCTGGTGGAGATTAGATTTCAGTGATATCCTTCACTCCCTGCCTTGCACTCATATCTTTCAATTACCTCAGCCATAGCACCTCTTGGTGCATAGCTCCTTGCATTTTTTGGAGCAGGTCCAGAGGAAGGTCATAAAAATGATCTGAGGGCTGGAGTACCTCTTTTATTAAGAAAAGCTGAGAGAGTTTGGGTTGTTCAGCCTGGAGAAGAGAAGGCTTTGAGGAGACCTTATTGTGGCCTGCCAGTACTTAAAGAGGTCAGTAAGAAAGATGGGGAAAATCTGGGGCCTGTTGTGACAGGACAAGGGGTGGTGGTTTTAAACTAAAAGTGGAGTCTCCCTCTCTGGAGATCTTCAAGACTTGCCTGGATGCATTCCTGTCTGATCTGGTATAGGTGATCCTGCTCTGTGGGAGGGTTGGACAGAATTATCATTTGAGGCCACTTCCAGCCCCTAACCTTCTGTGATTCTGTGTAAAAGAGGGGAGACTCAGACTAGATATAAGGAAGAAATTTTTTACAGTGAGGGTGGTGAACACTGGCACAAGTTGCCCAGAGAGCTGGTAGATATCCCAATACTGTAAACATTCAAAGTCAGGTTGAATAGCACTCTGAGCAACCTGATCTAGTTGAAGGTGTCCCTGCTCACTGCAGCAGAGTTGGAGTAGGTGACCTTTGAAGGTCCTTTCCAACCCACAACGTTCTATGATTCTATGATTTTCCTTGTTGTGCTTCAGCAGTCTGCCGCTTGACCGTGGGATGAGGAGTTCAGTTGTGTGTTACATCCCAGCATCCCAGCCTTAGGCCAGGCTAACAACAGTAAGGCCAAAATGCTGAACTCTTCTTCCTGAGTAAATAAATTCCACTTCTAGGACTGTTGTGATGTGTGCAGCAGGGGCTGTCCCAAAGTGACTTATTTTATGGAGCAGATTATCCTGGCGGCAATAACTGCGCACCTGCAGGATGGCCAAGAGCTCAGGTCCAGCCAACATGGATTTAGGAGGGGCAGGTCCTGCCTCTCCAACCTGATCTCCTGCTATGCTCAGGTGACCTGCCTGGTGGATGTGGGGAGGCCTGTGGATGTGGTCTACCTGGACTTCAGCAAGGCCTTTGACACCGTCCCCCACAGCAAACTGCTGGCTAAGCTGTCAGCTCGTGGCTTGGACAGCAACACTCTGTGTTGGGTTAGGAACTGGCTGGAGGGCTGAGCCCAGACAGTGGTGGTGAATGGTGCCACAGCCAGCTGGAGGCCAGACACCAGTGGCGTCCCCAGGGATCAGTGCTGGGCCCCATGCTCTTTAATATCTTCATTGATGATCTGGATGAGGGGATTGAGTCAGTCATCAGCAAATCTGCAGATGACACCAAGTTGGGAGCAGGTGTTGATCTGTTAGAGGGCAGAAGGGCTCTGCAGAGGGACCTCAACCTACTGGACAGATGGGCAGAGTCCAACATGATGGCATTCAACAAGTCCAAGTGCCAGGTGCTGCACTTTGGCCACAGCAACCCCATGCAGAGCTAAAGGCTGGGGTCAGAGTGGCTGCAGAGCTCCCAAACAGAGAGGGACCTGGGGGTGCTGATTTACAGCCGCCTGAACATGAGCCAGCAGTGTGCCCAGGTGGCCAAGAAAGCCAATGGCATCCTGGCCTGCATTAGGAATAGTGTGGCCAGCAGGAGCAGGGAGTCATTGTGCCCCTGTACTCTGCATTGGTTAGGCCACACCTTGAGTCCTGTGTCCAGTTCTGGGCCCCTCAGTTTAGGAAGGACATCGAGACACTTGAATGTGTCCAGAGAAGGGCAACAAGGCTGGGGAGAGGCCTTGAGCACAAGCCTTATGAGGAGAGGCTGAGGGAGCTGGGGTTGTTTAGCCTGGAGAATAGGAGGCTCAGGGGAGACCTCATTGCTCTCTCTGAAAGGTGGTTGTAGCCAGGAAGGGGTTGGTATCTTCTCTCTAGCAACCAGCACCAGAACAAGGGGACACAGTCTCAAGCTGCACCAGGGGAAGTTTAGGCTCAAGCTGAGGAGAAAGTTCTTCCCAGAGAGAGTTGTTCGCCATTGGAATGTGCTGCCCAGGGAGGTGGTGGAGTCACCATCCCTGGAGGTGTTCAAGAGGGGACTGGACGTGGCACTTGGTGCCATGGTCTAGTCATGAGGTCTGTGGTGACAGGTTGGACTCGATGATCTTTGAGGTCTCTTCCAACCTTGGTGATACTGTGACACTTTCTTTTCTCTTCTCTCAAAAGGAGACAATTCAGTTTTTCACTTTCTCTTGTGCCTGCCCAGAGGTCATGGGAGGAAGGGCTCCTGTACCATGCCTGCCATCCATGCCCTTGTGGAGGACACTGCCCAGACACTCGCAATTAGGAGTGAGCCCCTGCATGACTAAATCCAGTTTGGGAACCCCAGTGAGTGTGCCACTCCCTGAGAGTTTAGCGGTGCCAACCCAGAGAGGTGTTTTGAGAGGCTTGGGATCCCTCTCCACGGCACTGAGCCCTGCTGGGCAGAGGAGGACAATGCATCTACCAGACACTACCAGAGCTTCTAGTTCATTGTAGATACAGGCTGAACATTTCCTTTCAAGCTCTCCTCTCTGCTTCCTGTAAACAACAAATTGCTGCTGGTATGACTATCCTTGGTGAGCCCTGCTCACCTTCAGGAGCTTCTCATGGGTGGTGGGAAGGCGAGTTGGCCTGGGATGGGCAGTTGCAGCAAAGTCGTCCCTGGAACAGATGTGAAGAGTAGTCACTGGGGTTTCCACATGTGCCTGTTTCCTTCCTGGAAAGCAGAGGCTCAGTGTCAACAGCGCAACACATGGCAATAAGGATTATATCTATCTATTCCTTAGGTGATGTTACTGAAAAGTGTTCATCAACACTACAGTCAGAAGGGTGGAGGATGTTCTGCTTGCTTTCAGGTTCTTTCTCTTTCCTTTCTCTTCAGAGAATTAGGATTGAGGGAGGGACAGCAGAGCTGGAGGTGAGAAAGAACATGAACAGAAATGTTTTCAAAGTGAAACGTTCTGTTTAGGTTTCTCCACTGTATTTTGCTGAACATAGGTGTGAAAACACAGATTCAAAGGTTCAGGCAATATCTTTGAAGGAGACAAACTGGCCCCATGCCAGGCTGCCTCCCTGGGCAAGGACCCAGCCTGGCAGTGCTAGTGCACCTCCTCCCCATCCCACCTCCCTCCTGGGAGACAGCCTGCTTTTGTCTGCAGAGGAAAGGTAGCACAGAGACCTTTATGGTGGTCACCATCTTCCTTAAAGCATCCCCATGTCCGAGCCATTAATTTCAGCCAGGCTGCTTCTCACTTATGCTGATCTGAGAGGGGGAATATGTCCCAAATATATGGACCCACGGGCATAGGCTTCTCTCTGTTGCATTCAGGATGAGTAGGAATGCAGTCTGATGTGTGTGAGAGGGGGAGAATTAAGGCAGTAGGGCAGTGGTTAAAACTAGCTGGGTACAACAGCTTCCTCTCTCTGTAGGTCTGCAAACCAGGCAACACTTCCTTGCTCAGCACTGTGAACAGGGGGACAATGAAACACCACACATAACCCCCTCAAAAGTTTCATCAAGACCTTTGCTCTTTGAGAGCTGATGTGAGGGATCCTCTGGGATCCTCCCAGGCAACCAGCACTGGAACAAGAGGACACAGTCTCAAGTTGTGCCAGGGGAGGTTTAGAGTGGATGTTAGGAAGAAATTCTTCACAGAAAGAGAGATTGGCCATTGGAATGTGCTGCCCAGGGAGGTGGTGGAGTCACCATCACTGGAGGTGTTTAAGAGGAGACTGGCTGGGGTGCTTGGTGCCATGATTTAGTTGATTAGATGGTGTTGGGTGATGGGTTCAACTCAATGGTCTTGAAGGTCCCTTCCCTTCCCTTCCCTTCCCTTCCCTTCCCTTCTTCCCTTCCCTTCCCTTCCCTTCCCTTCCCTTCCCTTCCCTTCCCTTCCCCCTTCCCTTCCCTTCCCTTCCCTTCCCTTCCTTCCCTTCCCTTCCCTTCCCTTCCCTTCCCTTCCCTTCCCTTCCCTTCCCTTCCCTTCCCTTCCCTTCCCTTCCCTTCCCTTCCCTTCCCTTCCCACCACAGCCAGCTGTCCCGGCAGCCCATGGCAGGACCGGGGAGGGGCCATGGGTGATAATTGTGGAGTTTTGTGCAGTCACCTGGTAGAGAAAGTAGCAGTCCTTCAGGCTGCTAGCAGATTTTATCTTATCTCATCCACCTCACCCACTTGGTTATTTAATACTTTCCCAGTGGTTGAGATGGACTTGCAGAATGTTTCAGATGGCAGAAGTGGTTCGAAATGACGACTTTCCTCACATTCATCCTGTTTGGACTATTTCTAGTCAGGAATCTTTCCTGGATGAATCTGAAGATGAAACTGATCAAGCTTAACCCAGGAGTGCAGTGGCTGTGTTGCTCAGCCAGCAGCATTGATCTGTGCTGAGTTCTGGGGCTCCTGTCCCATGCCACCTGGGTGGCACCAGCTGTGCATCACCTTCAGCCTGCAGAAGCAGAGTATCTGCAATACAGAATCAAATCACTCCTCCTGAACATTCTATAATGCCTCTCCAAAAATGGCCAGTGATGCTTCAGGAACACATCTCCAATTAATCTACCCCCTTCCCACAAACCAAGTAACTGTTTGGATGTGAACCTGGTACGAGCTGCTCTCCTGGTCCTTGGCCTTGGTGACCCTCCATGGGGCAATGGCAGTGATGGTACAGAAAGGAGCTGGCCCAGCACAGCCAGCCAGTGCCACGATGCTGTTCCAGAGAGGGCACAACAGGAGCCCAGTCTCCCAAAGGTGATCAGACCTGTTCCTGAAGCAAGGCATTTTATCATCCTTATCTTCCCTGGCTTAGCTGCTGCACAAATGTTACGACTTTCTCATCATATTTTGGTACTTTCACTCTGGGTGCCAGCTGAAATCAGGAAGCATGGCGCTGAGTGGAAACACATAAACCACGGCCTCTTTAAAGTCAGGGCCTGAAAATGGGATAGGTGTCAAGGCAGGTTAATTTTACAGCCTGCTGGTGTTGGCAGCATCGCTGGTGCTATTCCCAGAGCTAGCCACCTTCCCTCTGACCTCACCGACGATGCTCGGCTACTTGCAAGGAAGTAAACAAAAGGGACTCATGGGGACTTGGGTTCCATAGAAACAGCAGGGAAAATGTCCCTGCGTGCCAAGTGGAAAAGGACTAAAATCAGTGGGGAAGGAAATTTTATTGTCACAAGTTCAAAGGGGATGTTACAAACAAGAGACTGGGGGGGAGGGGGAGGGGAGGGGAGTCGGGGGGGGGGAGTAAAGGAAAGAAAAGACAAAAAAAAACACAACAAAAAGGGAAAACTTCAGAAAGCAGCCCCTGAAGTCAGATGGCAAAATACTACTAATGAAGCCTTGCCTTAGAGCAGTTGTCAAATATGATGTGGTATTTACATCAACAATGACCCAGGCAGCGTTTACTACTTCCCCTTTAAACACAGCAGGACGCTGCCTGCCCTCAGAGATTTGTGGATCCTAACCCTGCGATGGATGGATGGACCCAGCACGGGTGGAACAATGCACCGGGCAAGGGGCTGGGACAGGCAGCAGCCCCAGTAACCACAGCTCCGCATCAGCCAGGGTCTGCTGCAAGGGAGAGAAGTAAACAGCGTCATGGCTGTGGTGGGGAGAATGCCCCCAGACATTTCGGCGCTGGGGGGGGGTCTGCAGCCAGGTAAAATGTGCTCCACTTCCCAGCCTGACAGCTCTTGCAGATCAGGGGCCTTTCTGTGGTCTGATTCCAGGCTGATGTGGTGCCAGCAGTGCCTAGGGGCTGGGGTGGGATTGCTCTAAGCTATGCCATCTGGCCACGTCCCCGGAGCCACCCCGGTCGGGGCATGCTGGAGGGGAGCAGGCGCTGCCAATGCCTTTTCACTCTGTCAGCAGTGGGAGGGATGGCATTGGGGCTGTCTGACATGGCCTGTAGAAGAGTCTAGGGTGGGTTCCCCTGGGACACAGCAGGGCATCATTTGATCACATCCTGGCAGTGGCACCATTTGAATAATGCAGGTGTGAACCTCTAATTTGTAAAGAAGAGAATATCCAGAAGTTCAAGGAAATACCTGACTAGTGTGATGAATTTCACTGTAAGCCAAGTGCAAACATGGCTCTGGGTCTCTGGGAAGGAGACTTAGGGTTACAAAGGCAGAGGGATGGTATAACCCAGCCATTGGATCATTCTTTTATTTACCATTGCCACCTCCAGCCGTGGATGCCTTCCATAAATGTGGGAGCAGCAGGATTCTGCAATTCACAGGACAAAGTGGTTGCTGCATTGAAGTGCTGCTGGTGGTAATGGCTGCATGTATCTGCTTGCTCCTGCACACTCCATGCAGGCTGAGAAAGGGGGAGGGGGTGTTCATATCCCTTATTTTCCTGAGGCCTTGAAAGGCAAAACAACAAAGTGCTGTGAACAGGAAGGCAACGCTCAGGTTGAGCTGTGCCCTTCAGCCTGTGGGACATCATCACTCTGGGTATCTCTTTCCTCCCAGCAACCCTCAGCTCTTCACAGCCTCATGGAGTGGTGATAGTGCTTGAGGGATCAGCAGGGAAGTAAAGAACAAGGTCCCTGCCTCTCCTGTTGCCACGTAACTGCCAGTGCTCATTTGAGCCTTTTGAGTAGTAATTAATTTTGATAAAACTACCAGGCTCTGTTGCTCCTACTTGCATCACTCTAGTGGCAGGCTACAAAGTCTGAGAGCACCTCAGTCTATCATCTGAAATAAAGCCTACAACTGCTCTTGTTTGGGTTGGCTTAAGGGATGTGGTGCCTGGGTTTGCTGCACGCTGCAGCAGGTCTGTTACAGCAGACTCCATCTTTGCAGGGTGGCACTCCATCAAAAGCATCTGAACTCCTGAAAAGCTGTAGGTTGGTTTCATAGCCCACTGCAGCTCTGCTGGTGCCTGCATATGGGCAAGTGCAAGCAGATGCTCACAGAGAGGGCACAGGAATAATCTTTAGCAGCCCCTTTTGACCATTGGGCTCAAAGACCCTTCATGTGGGGCTATATGCAGTGCAAGCAGGAAGATATCTTCCAACCCCTTATTCCTGCCAAAATCTTTTTGACCCTCAGTGCAGAGTGACTGAGCTTGTTATCTTTGCCTCTCAGATGCTTATTTGTTCACATTACTCATTGAAACTTTGTGGCATCCTAACACTCTTGGTAAGGATCTCCAAGAATCTCTACCACAGTGTCAAAAACAGAGGCATGTGCTCTGCAGTGGCAGACTCTTGGAAAGTTGTTTTAACAGCCTCCTGCTTTCCATTAGCAAGTAAACTCCTTTGGGGCATGAGTCTGGCTTCCCATTAGTCCTGGCAGGCACTCTGGTAGTTTCTAAGCAAATCATCCTCATCTTGCCACTCAGACTAGCAAAAATCCAAAGGTGGCCCAAATTTCAGTCACCCCAATTTTCCCTAGATGAAAGGCCTCCACAAGCTGGGGTCTGGGGCTAGATGTAAACTGCACTTGTATGAGCATCACCTGGCGAGGCTTCTCCCTGGCTTTTCTGAATTACTGGCCTTGTGATACAGACAGGCCTCCCCCTAGAGCTAGAGCTTTAGCCAATTCAGCACTTGCCTGCTGGGATTTTGACCCCTCCCATCCCCCACGTGTTTGTTTGAAGAGATAACTCCTTTTATATATATATATACACTTGCTCTTTGGATAGGGGGGAAACCTTTATTGTTGTCTCTGAGCTTCTGCAGCATAAAGTTCCAGGATTCCTCCATTCCCAGCTGCTGGATTCAGAAAGCTTTTCCTTTTCAAGCTTCCTGTTCACACAGGGTGGGGGTGGGAAGTGGGGGACGAGGGGGGAGGTTAGGCATTGAATAAAAGGAATTAACCATTTCCCTCCTCTGACCTTTGGGAATTTCCGTATGTGAAAGTGGCAGCTTGTGTGTCTAAGAATTATAAATGATGGGACCTTGCAAGTTACTGAATGGATGTGTGACCAAAAACCACTGGCTGCTCCCTGAGCAGGGCTGGGAGTGGGGAGGGCAAAGGGGAGAAAAGAGAAGCAGGAAAGGCTACAGATACTGAAAGCCCACATGTTTTATAGGAATGAAAACTGCTTATCATGCTCCACAGAGCTCATGCTAATGCAGCTGCCCTCCACCATGCCTTAGTTCATCTTTCTCAGTGCACAGCAAAAAGGAGGCCAGGAAGTCGGTTTCCATGAGAAGCTCTCATGACTCAGATGTCCCTCCTGTAGGGTTTCATCAGTTTCCCTAGAACAGGGTCACCATCCTGAAAGGAAAAGAGCCATCCTGACTGGTACTAAACTGGATGTGTATTTCATAAACATAGCATGTGTGTGCACAGCCTATTCTAGACTCTTCAAATGGGCTTGACGGTGCTTGAAAGTGGAACTTGCATTGTTGCTTCTGAGATGAGTGTGTGTTCTCTAAGTCACTCTTGCTCCTGGTTTCTGGACCACAGACTCTCGGTGCCCACCCCAACAGGCTCACAGCCACTTGGCCAGTCCTGTGACAAACCTGTGCACACACACAGATGAACACACACATGGTGTTCAAGAGGGGATTGGACGTGGCACTTGGTGCCATGGTTTAGTCATGAGGTCTGTGGTGACAGGTTGGACTTGATGATCTTTGAGGTCTCTTCCAACCTTGGTGATTCTGTGATTCTATGGGCAGGGCTCCAGTCAGCACTGTCATTTGTCAGGAGCACCAAATACCCCTGGAGGGACTGCCTGCCAAGCTGAGGCCTGGCATGTGTGGGTCAAAACCTGACACAGCCATATGTGGACGCAGTAGAGTGTGTGTGTGTGTGTGTGTGTGTGTGTGTGTGTGTGTGTGTGTGCAAACAGGGACTGATAGATAGGAGTACAAAAGTGTCACCCCATGGGTACACGCTGCAGTGTTGGTCACATGATTACTTGGCCAACAGACCCCAAACAGAGATAAGCAAGTTCATATTGACACATACACACAAGATGATGTCCACTGTGGCACACATATTGGTAGTGAGAGTTAGTAGAGACCAGCCTAGATTGAGGCTTCTCCTGGTTAGGCTGCCACCCAGCTGTGAACCATGGCCCCAGCCAGGTCCCCAGGGGTTACACATCTATGTGCTCCTCGAGAAGCAATTTCATCCAGGGGGGTTTCTGCTCTCCATTTTTCTGCTCTCTCTCCCTAACCCACATGACACTTGTTCTTGACTTTCACCTTCTGAAATAGCCTGAAATGGAATCAGTGGAGGTTTAGATTGGATATTAGGAACATTTTTTTTTATATAGAGTGGTCAGGGATTCAAATAGGTTGTCCAGGGAGGTAGTGAAGTCACCATCCCTGGTGGTGTTCAAAACCTATGTAGATGTGTCAGTGTAAGACATGGTTTATTGGCTGTGGTGGTGTTAGGTCTAAGGTTGGACTCGATAATCTTAGAGGTCTTTTCCAACCAAATTCATTCTGTGATTATATGAGTCTGTATTCTCTCTAAAGCCACTGAGGTTCAAAGGCAAGTGAGGGGAGTTAGATAAACCTGAAGTGTTTGACAGGCAGAAAGGAGATGGCAAAGTCTGCCTGCCAGTGAGGGTGGAATTAGGCAAGTATAAGAGATGAGGTTTCAGGTATGGCCTCATAAAACCTTGTGCTGGTCTTGGAGGCTGATGAGCATGTGTTCCCACAAACATACATGCAAACAGTGGGACCTACTGCAAGACTTTGGGCACAGTGAGCCCGCAGCCCCATCTAGTTTAAGGAAGCTGTTTGGAACTTCTGTGCCCTCCCCGAATGTGAAGGTCTCACTGGCCATGTTTGTGAGCTACATTATTTCATGTGCCTGAGAAGTGGCTCCAAGCTGAGCACACGCCTTGATGCTGACACCCACAGCACACTCAGCTCTTCCTCCTCCACCAGCTGTGGCAGGGACATTTCCTAAACACAGGAGGAAAAAAAACCCGTTCATGCTCACTGCTGGCTGCAATTTGCAAGGCACAGAGGAAAAAATACGCTGCTCAGCGGGGCCCCTGCTGTATCCTGTATGGCATTTCTGTGCAACTGGCCAGGCCCATCTGTCTAAGCCTCTACTAACTGTAAACCTAACAGAGGTGACCTGGGGAGTCCCAGGCCCTGCTGCTTGGTGAGGGTGACAGTATTAGACCAAGAACACTTTACTCCCAGCCATGATTCCAGAGGATGGAGGTGGAGGGAAATTGGTGACTTCTTGCCTCGCAGGATACAGAAGCACCCAACCTGCATTTAGGGGGAGCCTGAAGGGGTGATAAGAGCTGATTTGGGGAAGATCTCCTCCTCACCCCTCTCATTCTCCCTCTGCTGTAGGATGGTGGAGACAGCTAAAAGGGAAGCTTGTTTTCACTCTGAAGCTGAGCATCCCTTGTACACTGCTGCCCTCAGCACTTTTGTCAGCCTGTAGATGCGACAGGGACCAGCCGGTGCATCAAAGCCTTGTTAAGTTACTGCTGTGCTGTGAAAGAGAGGGGGGAAAATCCTGTTGACTGTGACGAATTAGAGAAGTTCAGGGGTGGCACTCACCCTTTTATGGGAGAGCTGCTTGAGTCTGTGCACTGCTAAAGGGATTAGAGCAGTGTGTGGCGTGTTTCTGGTTCTGACAGAAACTTGAACACGCTCTAGTAGAGCTATAAAGAGACTGGTCAATGGCAGGAGGGCTGGGGAGGGTTGTGAGTGATTAACCACACTTGCAAGGCACCAGGGGGTTGTGAACTGTACATGCAGTGTTAACTGTCAAGGTGCTGAATTCTCCAAGGCATTGCATTAGCAGCACCACTAGCAGGTTTTCTCTTTCCCTGTGTGTTTTTGAGTGCACTGTGCTCCTGCAGGGCCTCTGGTGGTGTTGCCTCCTGGAGAACGAGGACCCCAGGGTGGGGCTCAGCCCCTGCCTGCAACAATCTCCTCTAGGGATGGAGAGGACATTGAGGGGAGGAAGGTCTCCATTCCCATTCAGACTTTGCTCATTCAGCAGGGTCAGAAAGGAAAGCATCAGGCATTGATTATTGCAGAAGTAAATTAATGTCAATGTGATAAAAAATGAAAAGAAAAATAGTCATTTGCTGGGAGGTAGGACAGTCACCATACCTAAGGGCTGGCATTCATTCAAGGGTTGTGGGGAGCTAACTTGTATCTGGTTACTCTGAACTAGATTTCCTAGGGGTTTCAAGACAATGGCCATTTTGAATATGGCACACTAGGAATGCTCTCTGAGAATACAAAAAGCAGCTCCCAGTCAAGTAAAACAGGCCTAAGGTTTTACATCTGTAGGTTTTGCAGATGTAGGTTTCAGGTTTTGCCAAAGATTTGAGCAGTCTACCCCACAGAGTATCCAGGAGCATTTGCAGAGGATTTTCATCCAGTTTTGGTGAGAGCAGAAATGTTTGCCATGACTCACTAATAATGAACAAGGAGAGATGCTAATCAGGTCAGGAGATGCTAATCAGAGGTGAGGAGAGCACACACAAGAGACACTAAGCATACAAATGCAAAAGGACTAGTGCCTGCAAAATGCCTTGCATTGTAAGTAAAGAAGCAGAATAGAACAGAATAGAAATAGAAATAGAAATAGGAATAGAATAGAATAGAATAGAATAGAATAGAATTAACCAGGTTGGAAAGACCTTTTCACATCGAGTCCAACCTATCACCCAACACCCTAATCAACTAAACCATGGCATCAAGCACCCCATCCAGTCTCCTCTTAAACCCCTCCAGTGATGGTATCTCCACCACCCACCCTGGGCAATACATTTCAATGGCCAATCACTCTTTCTGTGAAGAACTTCCTAACATCCAGCCTAAACCTCCCCTGGTGCAGCTTGAGACTGTGTCCTCTTGTTCTGGTGCTGGTTGCCTGGGAGAAGAGACAAACCCCCACCTGTCTACAACCTCCCTTCAGGCCTCCTTTTCTCCAGGCTAAACAACCCCAGGTCCCTCAGCCTCTCCTCACAGGGCTTGTGTTCCAAACCCCCCACCAGCAAGTAGAATTAAATGCACTAGTTGAAAGCCTGCTTGGAAGTCTGTGATGGTGGATTGACCAGTAAATCCATTTGTGCCTTTCCAGAGAAAAACTCATGAACCCTGGAGAATGCTGCTGTTGTCAGCATAACCAAAAAAGGCCAAATGCAACACATGTCCAGCTGCCTTTTGGAGTTCTGCAGAGTTTGCTCCTTGTGGGCAGCAAAGGAGCGATTGGGGCAAAGTTAAAGGAAAAGCAGGCTGAATTTTGACCTGGAAGATCAGAGGCTGGCCACAGTTTTGAAAACATTCATCAAAGAGAGCACAGGATGGAGGAAATCACTCATTGTTGTTGCTCATAAGAAATGATTTGCTAGCCTTCCTCACAGATTTGGAAAGTTGAAATGCTAGCATCATCCAAGACATTGCTTAGCCAAAAAGTCCAGCTGAGGGAAATCCCTGCACTAAGGAGAAGGAGAAGTGCTGGAGAAGGAAAAGCAATGGCCTGGGGCATGACAGTAGAGAGCACTGGTGAAGAGCCACCAGTGCAGACACCTGGAGTCTGGTTTAGCTCTTGGGCAGTCTTTGAAGAATCCAGTCTTCAGTGTGTGCTTTTTTTGGCAATGTGCCCAGAAGATATCTGAAAGTCTGCAAACTGCTCTCCACTGTTATACAAACTACTTACCACATTGAGCAGTTATCCTGGACTTCCAGAGTTAAGAGTTTCATGTTCAGCCGGTATAAAATGGCATGGACAGTAGATGATCCTTCTTTGCCTTCATGTCTGATTCTTCTTTCAACCAACCATCATTCATGTCACTCAAGTAAACTCAGTTTAACTGTTTTTACACCAGCAGTCAGGAAGAAAATAGCGAGGCTTTGAGATCCTGACTTTGAGTGAGCAAGATCTTCAGGTGGGTTAACACACACGATTTCACTGCTTACCAATAGCCTGAGGCTTTTGATGAGAAAATGATCTGGCCAACACTGGACTGTCAAATCACAGACACAAAAACTGTCATGCAATGTTTGGAACTCTGCCCTGGGTGGCATTTTCACCTTCCTAAGCAAAAGGGTGCAACAAACTATTTTGCAGGATCTGCTGAGTTTGCTTGCTTTGGCAGGTTGCATGGAACACCTCAAATCCCAAACTCATCTTTGCAATACTAGCTGGGAAGGTTTGGGAAATGCATGGGGAATCACCAGCTGCAGCAGAACCGAGGCATCTCGTGGTTTCTCCCCAGCTACATGAAATGTTATTGAACATCCCTCAGCCACTTATGGTCCTCCTTGGATGCTCACTTCTGTTACCTGCGCTTGCTCCAGCAGCATCCTGCTGGCTGTCAGGCTCTTTGGCTGTTCCAACACACAAGACATAGCTTGTGACAGTGGAAACTTTGGCTGCCTGGACTTCCCCACCACTGGTGCTGGTGCCAGTGCCAGCACAGGCTGTCGCAGGACTTCCCCACCACTGGTGCCGGTGCCAGCACAGGCTATCACAGGATTTTCCCCAGCAATGCCCCTTCAGACCTTGCTGGGAAACCAGAAATGAGAGCTTCTCCTCAAGACCACTGCGTCTGGACTAGTGCATAACCCAGTGGCAGCAGCTTCCTCACAGCAGTGTCATGTCAGCCCTGTCAGGCCCCAGCTGGGTCAGTGAAACCAAATTGGTTCTCAGTTCCAATCCCCACTTCAAACCATGAGTCAGGGTGCTCACACCATTGCAGGGGAAGGGTGGAGCATGCCTCTGGTCTGGGGTGCACTCACTTCCTATGCCTAGAGCTGAGCCAGAGCTACATCTCACTACCAAAGAGGGTAAAGGCAAACAAAACCTCCTCCTGATGTTCCGCATGTGGTTGTGTGACGGCATGGGCTGTGCATACATGACACATGGCCACCAAGGAAAACTACAGGAAGAGGTTAGGGATGAGAAGCTCTCTGGCCTGCAGTAAATCAAGAGGCTCTGATTTAGCAAGCAGTGAATGTTTAGCAGTTCCATGGGATGTCTCATCGCCCAGCATTTGCAGCTGCTGTCACGGCAAGCATTAGCCAAACAGACGTTAAGGATGGGATGGGTCAGGGAGCTGTGTGCATGTTCCACAGGATGGTAGGGATACTGCGGGTGGGAGCTGAGTCTAGCCAGTCAGATGTGCTCTCCATGAGCACTTTGGGATCCTTCACCTGCAAGGTGGGCTGAGCATGGAGCTTTTAGCTGGGAATGTGCTCTTTAACCCCTACCACAGGGATTTCCCCTCCTCAAGCTGCTTTGAAGGCATCCAGTCAAGTAGCAGTCAACGTAGGGATGGCAAGGAAGGCTAGCAAAGCCACCTGGGTGACTCAGTGTGCTGGAGATAACCTCACCCTCACAGCACTGCAGTGTCCTTAATCACATACAAGCTATTAGCTGTCTCCTGGCATTAGAGGAAGGGTCTTTTCTTGGAGCACTCCTTTGGTGGTGCAGACATTGCCTGCCACTTGCCTCCCTGGCAAGTCCCTGCTGTCTGAGCTAGAGGGGCTTCCGAAGGAGCAGCTGCTCTGAGCAAGGCTGGTTGACTCTTGCTTGCTAATTGAATAGTAGCATCGATATTGATGTCCCTCGTGGGTCTGTACTGGCATCTGCAGTTGGAAGTCCTGCAACTTTGCGGCGCACCAGTCTTCCCCCTGCCAAGGGCAGCATCCTCGTGGACACTGCTGACTAGGGACACATCCTGGCAGGTCTAGCTGGACAATGGGCCAAAGCAGTGTCTCTGCCAGCAAGTCTTGCACATTTTAGGCAGGACTTAAAGTTCACCTCCCCAGAGACACTCAGAAGGGAAAACAGACACAGCAATACCTCCAGCAGTGGAAAGGAGGGTGAGAGGAAGACCTGGGAGGTCAGCCCAGCCCACGCTGCTCTGTACACAGCACACGGATGGGACCCTGGCTTGTTTATCTGTAAACAGTGGCACGTTCAGCACAAACATGCAATCAGACCGAGCTGGAAAGCTTCACATCCTTCTTGGTAACAGCATGCTACAAAATAAGACCTTGGCTCATTGCCCTGAGTACATTGCTGAAGTGGGCTGGGTGAGGAGCAGAGAAGAGCTGGAACAGAAAAGCTGAGCTTTAATTTTCAAGCCTGGTTACCCCTACAATGTGATCCAGACAGTGCCTGGGAGACCCTCAAGCTGGACATCTGGGGAGGGTGCCGAGCTCTAGGATAGCTCTGAAGAGCTGCTCAGCACCCTTGTTGTAGCTTGCTTTCTCAGAAAAGCTACCTGTAATATCTTTGGCTGAATCCAGGTACTATCTGAAGGGGCTTCCTGATGGCCATTGGTACTTCAGAGGCGTCTACTTTGAGTTCAGGAATTCTGTGGTTCTGTGTAATCTTCACTGGTCCACTCTCCTCATGTAGTCAGACAGAAATGTCATCCCCACCTCACAGGTGGGGAAATGAAGCACTGCGTGATCAAGTCATGCAAGAGCCAAAGGTTCAATCTTTGGTGGCACAATGAGGAGACCACAGGACCAAAGCTGTCTGAGTGGGTCCCAGGATGTATCTTTCCCTGCAGAAGAGCAGCCTCATCCATCTGAGTTCTGCATGGCAGGAACTTCTAATACTAGGGAGACTAAAGCCTAGAATATTAGGTGGTGTTAATTCCTGTAGTCCTGTGTGTCCCCATGATCCCTTTCACTTTATGTAAGTGTACCTGCAACACGCTTCACAGAGAACTGGTAGGAGCAGAACAGGACCTGGTTCCTTACTGTGGATGGGGAAGGGACATTCCAGTTCATAGATGGTGAGAAACTTTCTACTTACTATCAGACAGACAAAGGCACTGGACATCCA
Source organism: Colaptes auratus (assembly GCA_015227895.2). Lineage (NCBI taxonomy): Eukaryota > Metazoa > Chordata > Aves > Piciformes > Picidae > Colaptes > Colaptes auratus. The sequence goes on along the minus strand of CM037646.1, from coordinate 6,039,387 downwards.
GCTACATGAATGCAGTAAAACCTAGGCATGATCTCATAAAGCTTGAAATCCTGTCCCATGGCTGAGTGTTTTCCCTGCAGCAATCTCTTTAAGCTAGCAAGCTTCAAGTTATGATTTGCATTCATCACATTCACTGAAGATGTCGGTAATTGGCTGCCTTCACACTCGTGCACAGACAAGACCGTGCCGTTTGGATTTCATCTGGGGCATCAGCCACACAGCAAACAGCAAGGGACATCACACTGACTCCTCAGGCATGAGAAAGGCTGAGCAGACCCCACAGTCCCAGGTCTGAGTGCTGATACAGCGATCCTACTGCCAAGACCTGCAGATTCCCAACCCATCCTTTACCTGAGGGACCATTCTGGGAGACAGACTGAACAAGGTGCATCCAAGCCCTAGTTCTTGTTGGCAAAAGAGAGAATGACATCGGTCACTTGTTCAACAGGAAAATCCTCATTAAACCTCCGCTTCCCCTCCTCCTCGGGAACATCCATGAGGGACTGGTTCACATTTGCCACAGTATTTTCAAGAGGGGCCTGTGAGCTCTGCAGTTCCTCCCCAGCAGGAAGCTGGAGCAGCACTGTGCTCTCCCTGCCAGGCCTGAGTGTGGGAAGGGGTTTCTGGGGAAAGCAGCCATACTCTTCCACTCCACATGGGCTGATTTTTTCCCTAGCCTTACTCTGCCGGAGAAGCCCTTAGAAGATGAGACGTGCATGTAATTTGCATCCTTACATTTACCTTGGGGAATCTTTCCAGACATTGTCCCAACAGCATCTTATTTCTGAGACATTAAAAACCCACCCTATTCAAATGCAAATCAAGTCCTTCCTGACAATAACTGTTGAGTAATTTTGACGTCAATACAAGTGCTCTAGCCGGACGTTCCAAGAATAGACCTGGTGTTTGGGAACGGAGCAAAAAGGAAGCGAGCAGAGATAATACACAGGAGCAACTCTTTAAAGGAGAGACTGCCAGGGGAAGATAGCACAGGCAGGGGTATCCAGGTACCAAAGCATCAGAGGTTGAGAGTAAGGGACAGGCATGGAAAGCTAAGCTGCAGAAAGCTGAGGTGCAGGCCCTCCTCAGGCCTAGGGTGAGAAAGCCGAGGCTTTGATCTTGGGTGAATCAGTTTGCCCAGAGGCATCCCCAAGCTCACAGAATCACAGAATCAGTCAGGTTGGAAATGACCCTTGGGATCATGAAATCCAACCATTAACCCTACTCTACAGAGTTCACCCCTAAGCCCCATCACAGAATCACAGGAAAAGCTCTTTCCTTTAGACTGCATTTTGACTAATGTTTATACATTAGGAGCTCGCTTAGGTGCCTCTGCTCTTTGCTGTCTCATACTAGGTGCCCTCTAGAAGTTTTCTTCTGCACAGTGTGTGCTCTCATGCTCCTAAAGCAGGTTGCAAAGAGGTCACTAAACTTGCATGCCTTCAGAGGAGAAGACTTTCAACCAGAACTTGATACCAAAGAGTACACTGAGACACAGAACTAGCTAGTCCAACTCAAGGAAGAAATGCATGGAGTGCATATTACTGGTGGGTTGATAGAGCAAACTGCTGGCCCCCCAAGGATCTCCAAGGCAAAGAGCATGCTCTAGAGCTGAAGAAGACCCTTAGGAAACATGATCCAGCAGAGATGCCATTGATGTGCCTGCGTGATCAGAGGAATACATGCAGGGCTTCCCGAGTGACGTGGCATTTGGGCCTCTCTTGGAATACAATGGCCTTTCTGTCTGCTTTGGAAATCCCTGACATTCTAAGTACAATCGTGGTTGCAATGCTTACATCTGGCCTTTCTGATCTGCTTGCTCATCAGCCAGCAGAGCGCCCTCAGGTACAAATCTCCTCTCAGCTAGGCCCTGTTCTGCTGCTTTGTCTTGTGCTAATTAATCACCCAGGGCTCTCAGAGACCTTTATAGCATTAACCCCTTCACCTCTGAAGAAAGTTCCTCTCCCACTCAAGAGTTGCATATTTGTCTGCCAGACAGTAAGTGATCAGGGAAACCTGGGACCACCATATTATGGGTTGTCAGGTACTAATTTATTTCCCTTCTTTTGCAAACCCAAATTCACTAGACAGAGCAGTGACAGAGGTGCTGGGGAACAGGCAGAGTGTTCAAACCTTGCGTTCTCCTGTAGCCATTGGTAAGCATTCTTCATGAAAATGCTTTCTCACCTCTTCGCACAAAGCCAAGCGTAACCTCCACAGGCTGGAGTCCACCTGTAGTCATGGGTGGGACCAGATTTACCTTCTGAAGGCCCAGATTTACCTCCTGAGGGCCCTTCTGCCCATTTCCAGGAGACTACAGATCTTGTTACTAGAAAGTGGCACAGCAAAATGCTAACTTGTTAAACAAAAGGCTGTCATCAGTCACTTTGTGTCCCGTTAAGAAGAACACCACATTAGTAGATGCTGCCTGCTGTTCTTGGTGGCCTGCTTCTCTTCCACGTCTTTGAGGACAACATCACGTACTTGTGTCCTGGGGAAGCTGCACTGCACACGCTCCCCAACACATTCCTCTACTGCAATATATCTTCTACCAGCTGTGGACTTCCTAGAGGGGAGAATTAGGACATGACTGCTGGGGGATACGGTCCCATGTCTGGTGCTGCCTTGTGTGGCATGTGCTACAGACCATGGCACTAGGTGACCATGTGGCTGTACAGCCTTTCCAACCCAACCTGACCTCGTCTTCCCACTTGAACTCTTCCCATCTTGGCTGTGCACATGGAATGGAAAAACACCCTCTAGGTTTCCTGTTTAATTCCTCCTTTCGTCTTCAGACATGCCTGTGGAAACATTTTGGTATGTTTAAAGGGATGGGGGACCCACGTTCCCCAATAAATGGGGCTTTACCGGGAGGTAAATAAAAGAGAGATGGCAGCAAATAAAGAGCAGAGCTACTGAAGTACAGCTGACACATGGACCCCAAAAGAAATGCTGACCTCATCCTTCCTCATTAATATGATCCATATTGCTGCACGCAGAGGAGGATGTCAGGAAGCAGTGTACCACGTAACTCTGCTGCCGATCCGCCTGCTGGCTGTGGAGTCCCTGGCAGCCAGCCCCCTGCCTTGACTTTGGGCAGGGGACGCTGTGGGCTGTCCCAGGCTTGAAGAGCTGGCTCTGGGTGCCCCATCACACACTTGGGTTTCTCTGGGGCACCTCCAGCCAAAGTTCTCACCTGCACTGGGGTCCAGGCTTCAGCTGTATAAAGAAGAGGGAAACCAGCTCCTGAAGACCTTGGTTGGTTTTAACCAGACCCTAAAGGTACAAAACCCAATCCCAGCCCAGGCTCAGCATCTTACAAAGTTTGCTTCATGTTTAGGGTGGAGGGACACTCCAGATGTCCTTCAAACCACCAGTTTCCTTCCCTGGAGTGCCTCCAGCAACTCCTCTCATGCTCCCCATCCCTGTGTGACACTGAGAAGATCATCGTCCTGAGCTGCCCATTCCCACCACCCCTTCACCCACACCCTGTGACTAGCGATGTGAGTGACACGTGGCCATCCCCTCCCAGCGAGACCCCCCTGTCCCCAAGGGAGATGCAGGGCCGAGTCCGGCGAGCGCAGGCGCTTGCCCGTGGAGGGCAGCGGGCAGGCGGCGGGCAGAGGGCCGGGCTGGGCACGCAGCGCAGGAAGCACCTGCTCCTGAAGTGACGCTCTCTTATCTGACCCCGCTCACATCAGGTGGCTTCCTTGTTTGCCTTGGCAGCTGGCCCCTGCGGTCCCCTCCGGCTGCCACTGGCGAGCTGCTCCTCTGCTCCTGTTTTTTTTTCCCTCCTGAGTGTGTCCATTGATCTGAAGTAAAAACTGCCCGGAGACCTTCCCAGTGCATGGCCCTGTCTTCTGCTTCCCCTGCCTGGGACAATGGTGGAGAAGAGGGATGAGGGGCGTCTGGTGCACCTCCTCCTGTCCCACAGTAAAGCTGCATTGGCCACACACTTGGCCATCACAGCACAACATGAGTCACTCTCCCTGGTGAAAGAGCTGGTGCGTGAGGACCCCTGTGCAGCAGTGGGGAATGCTGGCTAGTGACCCCCACTGTGGGTGCTGCAGCCTTCCCCAACCAAAGGTCGCTGTGTGGGGCTGTGGCTGCCCTAAGTCAGAGTGCCAGGGCTTTAAAGAAAATAAATCAAGGCTTGTGGTTCCTCTTCCTTCCTTGCTCCATCCCTCCCACTGTCTGGATGATTTACTGAGTAGCGGCTGCTCCTGGCCGCAGGGCAACCATGCCAGGGGCCTCCCCCGGGCAGCACCAGGGGAGAGCCCACCTGGCCGCACTGAGGTGTCGCGTGGCATCCCGCCATCATCCTGGGAGCCAGGAGCTTTCAGGATCAATTCCCCACATCTCCTTCCAGCTCTGCCTCAGGGACAAATCTCGAGGCTGAGAGGGGCGCGGGGCTGGCGCTGATCTGCATTTTAGCTGCAGAAGCTGGCCTGGCTCCAAGCTGGTGTCGCTTCAGTTTGACATCCACCTCTTAAATAATCTTCACAACAAGTTTAACTGGGGGACCAGATACTGGGGCATTGAAACGTAGCACTACTGCCACAGAAAGATAACAACAGACTCGGAGCACACGCGTATTTTAAAGCCACAGGCTGGTCAGCAGTCTCCTGTATGTTCTAAACCTATGATGGAAATTGTTTGGCTTTGGATTTTACGTGACATGCAAGGAACAGTCCTGCAACATCTTTTCCTTTTCCCTGTCTTTATTATTTTCCTTTTTTTTATCTTTTCCCCTAATCCTTCGTCTCAGACTCTTTTGATAAGAAGAAATCATTTCTCATGGGGCAAAATTTGCAACAAAAACCCTATAGAAGAAACTTTTCATACTTAACAAACTATGCAAAGAGGAACAATAAGATAATGATAGGGCTGAATATTCATTATGCTAATCAAATGTTAATAAACTGTGGGATAGCATGAGGCTCAGCCTGGCTTCAGATCCCCATCTTTCTTCCTTTCTTGCCTGCTTGCTTCTCACCTCCTTCCTTTTTTTGCCTCTTCCTTTCTCCTCCTGCCATAGGAGCAAATCTTGGGGAAGCCATCTTGACCGAGATGAGAAACACTGAGATTGAGAGCATGACTTAAACAGTCCTGCAAATAGTAAATACTGTCAAACAGACAGGCAACATCTGTGTAGTTCAGGCAGCTGGTGAGCATTTCTACTCCAACCTTGGGGAAGCTTCAGGTCCAGCAAGAGACATTAGCTGATAATTGGAGAAACCCCATGCAGACGTGCGCAGCTATGCCATGTTCAGGACATGAATAATTCAAAGTGAAGACTGCCTCACACAACTGTTACCTTCAAATGGAATAATAGTTATGTTTGGGCATCAGACATCCTCACCACAGTTATGCGGAGCAGTATTTTCATTTCATCACGTTAATTATGCAAGCAAACAAAAAAACCAGCAAACCATGGGGTAACATGCTCATGATCAATACCAGCAAAGGCTTGAGTATCATACCTGTAACCAGAGAGGCACCAACATCATGTGTCTCTAGTTTCAGACAATCACCTGGTGTCAAATCCTTTGTGCTGGGGGTGTGCCATAGAGCAAGCGGGGAGAGACTAAACCAGTGTGCAATGTTGAAACACACCCTGGCAGGTGACCCTCTCTCTGCAGCAGGACCCTGCCTGATGTACACCATGGTGCCTGCTGCAGCAGCAGGCTCTCTCTTTGCCTCCTGGGTGAGCAGTCAGGTGACCAGTTGACTGAGCAGCATTACTCTGAACTCAGTGTGCTGTGTCCAGGTGCTTCTGGGATGCCTCTTTTGTCAGCAGCCTGATGGCCAAGGGCACTGCATGCCCCTGCTTCCTAGTCCAGGGTCCCTCACATTGGGGCTGACCACCTAAGTGTCCTTTGATCTCCTGAGGCAGTATTTTGGTGGGCAGCAGCAGCCTTGTTCTCTTTGGACGAAGAAGCAACCTCTTAAGGAGCAGTATGCATGGCCTTATGAGTCTAGAAGGTGCCCATACAGTGCTGCATCTCCTTAGACCCCAGCACTGGAGGATCAGGGTCTGTCACCAGCAGAGTCACGGGTGGCTTGGTCTTCTCTGCTGGCTGAGCTCTGTCTGGCCAGTGGCAGAGTCAGAGCTGCCCTGACCAGGGCTTTCATCACATGGCATGCTGTGGGAGTAACTCAGCAACTGCCCTGTGGGAGATGAATATTAACCTCACTAAGGATGGCTGGAAAGGCTTTAGAGTCACTGCAGGAGCAAGTGCTGCAGGGTGGCCAGAGCAAAGGTTGAGTTAGAAAGAGCTGGGCTGAGTCATATGCCTTCTGCCAACACAGAGAAGAGAGTGGGCAGGGCCACGGCTTGCTCTGGGTTTTCATATGACTGCTGGCACCAAGGAGTCATGTCCAGCCTCCTAGACATGATAGAAATCTTGGCAACCCAGAAGAGGTCATAGGTGTGACAGGCACCTGCAAACCAACCCTGAGGCCATACCTGAATGATCTCATCCCTACTGGCTTCATCTACAGCTGCAGTGCTCCCTCTGAGCCCCAAGCCCTGGACATCCCTCTCTGGGGAGAGACAGAAGCACAAACTCCTACCGGTGTGCTGCCTCTGCAGCCACTTTATCCTCTGCCATCTCACAGGTGACTGCTCCTTGGTCTGCCTCTTGAGAAAGGGCAGTGGAGCACAGGCACCTCTGGCTCACTGCACTGCTGCTCCAGACTGCTGCAAAGACCTCATCTCATTGCTGTGCTTCCCTAGTCGTGGCAGTGGACTTCCGCCAGTCCAGCTGGAGCTAGCCAAGTTTTGCTTTCTTGATGCTGGGTGTTTTTGCCGTGCTGTGAGACCAGGAACTCTCCTGGGAAAGGTCCCTTTGTACTTGGCTAGCAGCATAGCAGGGAAGCTGCCCTGCTGGGGGGGCAGCCAGTAGACCAGGAAGTAGTCACAATTTTAAAGCCTACGGCTCACCTCAAGGTTGTGCGAAGAAGCCGATTAGGGGATGGGAAGGGGCTGCAGTTTTCTGTGCTCTGAAAGACTCACACAAGGCCTGGCCTTTGTCAGATCGATCTCCAAGTGAGTATTTCCCATTACTCTCAGCCTAGGACACACAGCTAAGTTGATCCATCTGATCTTACCTTAACTTGTCACTGACATTAACTTCCTTGGCCATATTTGCTTTTATCTCTCACTCTAAAATCTACTTCATTGCCCGTTCTCCCCCTTTCCACTACCTTCTTTCTGGATCTTCTGGCTTTTCATGTGTCTCATGTTGTGCTCTCACCCCTGTGGAGGGAAAAAAAGCAAAGGAAAGAGAAAACAAGAAAACCTCACAGGAAGGTGTTTCCAAAATCCAAGCAAACATCTCTTGGTATGCTCCTCCAGTGCTCATTTATCTTTCTTCCACTAGGAATGATGACATTTCTAAGCCCAGCTTGGAGCTCTGCTTCTAGGCTTGAAATAGCTGCCTGACAAAATCCCATCTAGATTTTCTCTGTGACATTATTAGGTCACTAAATCTGAACTCTGAGATAAAACTTCTGAGGTGTGTCCCCAGTCTCCATAACTTGAATTACGGTGGCAGATACTCTGGGTAAATATGTTTATCAGCTTAAAATAAGCCAAGAGGAAAATGATTATCTTTCATTCATTTGTCTATGGTTTTTTAATATATATATGGGAAGGGAAAAGAGAAGAAAGCAGCCCTATCAGTTCCCCACATCTCCCAAATGTGCAGAAGTCCAGGCAGGTGTGTGTCAGACACGGCATCCTTAGGCACCTATGAAAGCTGCTGCCCTCAGGATGCCCCACAGTTCCCCCAGCTGTGAGAGACAGAGATGCTCTTGCCTCCCCTGGTGCTGCTCTCAACCAGGATGGATATTTTTAAAGTCCAGACATCCCCCTGGGAACCGGTGTCAGCTGTGCTGAGGGCCCACCACTGCCACCTGTGCTGCATTGCCTCCATTCTCACCTGAGGGGCTGCCTGTGGAGAGTTGAACAGAGACTCCAGCACTCCCTGCGGTAGTTGGCTGCTCTGCAGTGGAACTGTTTGTCCAAGCTGCTTGTCTAAACACAGCACACACCTGGCTAGCAGAGTCTGAAGGGTGCTGGTGTGAGGCTGGGTCAAGCCCGTGGCCTCTGCTGAGGAGGGTCTCGTTTTCTTTCTTCATCCAGGCCTCTGTGTTTGTTTTGGCAGAGCAGAGGTGCTGGTGACGCTGGGGGCAGAGGTCAGGACATCACCAGAAAACGAATTTCTGAATTCATTTGTGTTGACATAACAAAAGCAACTGCCTCTCAGCATGCCACACTCCACCCAGTCTGCTGCACTTGCTGAGGCTGTGGGGCTCTGCTTCCTCTGACCCCTTCCTGGAGTCTCAACTCTCCCTGTCTGACCACAAGGACCATGGGGTGTTTCAAGGGGCTTTGCAGAAGGAAGTACTGCCTCATCAAGGCAGGACACTGTCTGCCAGACCTTGCTGTGGGCACGTATGAAGCTCATGCTTCATGTCCCTCCTGCCAGCAGAAGGCTGCATTTTGGGGACTGCTAAAATGTCTGCAGGCTGTGACTCCAAGAGAAGGGCTCCAAGGATGGGATTGAGATCCTCCTTCCCCACAGCGCTCCTGCTGTCGGGTAAAGGAGCAGAAGGCACCAGGTTTCTTTGTTCACAGGGGCTGGAGACACCTGCCTCCCTCAGCCCTTTCCAGAACACAAGAGCAGAGGAGAAGCTCAATGTGTCCTGATGCTTTTACAACACTGATCAGGTGCTCCCCCTTGGGAATATCTCCACAGCAGGAGGAAGGGGATGCAGCCGTAGTTGTTCCCTGTCCCAGCTAATGTCACATCCCTGGGGATGCAGACAGCTGCACACAGGCCAGGTCCACCTTGCCCATTGTAGAGTGCAAAAGCAGACTGAGAGGGAGGAAGCAGGACTGCATACACTCACTGAGTCACAGTGCAGCCCTACTGCAGAAGAGCTCTGAGCTATAAGCAGGACAAGGCTCCATGCCTCCATGAAGACTGAAAGCATGCAGAGCTGCCTCTGACGAGGCATCAAGTACAGTGCAGTATTTCCCCTCCACCAAAAATGCACATAGTCCTCCCTGCCAAGCAGCTCCTGCCCTGCCTGTAACACACCAGCACAGCATCACTTGGAAAAGCCCACTGGGTCCCCAAGCCCATGTGGAGCTGCGCGTGCTGTGACAGCGTTGAGATGCAAGTCCCCTGGCCAGCACGCAGGGTGTCAGCTTCCCTCTTGAGGCACATGATCCTGGCTCTCCATTTCTCATCTGCCAGTCTTTAGAGCCTTGTTTGCTTTGCCCCTCACCAGAATGTGCTGCTGCATGTTTAGGCTGAGAAAGCAAAACGGTTGACTCAGCATCTGCTGGCTTTGGGGAAGGGGAAGGGAAAGAAAAGCTTTCAGTTTTGACTTCTAACCACAAAATGCACACTGTGTTTGTCCTGACAAAAGTAACAAGAAACAGAGCCATAGGACTTTGCTGGAAGCAGAGGGAGAAAATGACAGAGGGGATACTCCCTGATGCTTGTGTGCCTCTGGTGTTTTCTGGTAACAGCAGTAAGAGAAGGCAGTGGATGAGGCAGGGGTAGGTGCTGCTGCCCTCCACTCAGCTGAGCAGGAGGCTGAGATGAGCAGTAGACAGGAAAGTGGACTGAAGCATACTGCACCCATAGGCTTCTTGCTTTTCATCCAGCTTCTTGGCTGTTGCTCAGAGTGTCAATAGCATGCCTTAAAAGATCTGAGCTTTTTTGTTGCAAGACCAGGTTGGTGGAAAGCCAACAGGAGAGAGCTCAGCACCATGTCTGGTGTTTCCAAACTACTGTTCAAGAACCTTGACAGGTCCAGTGCTATTGAGCATACCCAGTACATGCCTGAATCTCCTGGTGGGAGGGGTGCCTGCCTAACACATAGCCTCATGCCACGGCCTTTACCAGAAGATTATCGCTTGATAATCCACTGACACGTATGGTACAGCTCAATGGGAGCCTGACACACTTTGTACCCTTTCCTCACTCAGAACAGCCACATGGTTTGAAGCTGAGGCAGAGTAGGGTTAGACTGGAGTTTAGGAAGAAGTTCTTCAGTACCACAGTGGTAAGACTCTGGAACAGACTGCCCAGGGAGGCTGTGCATGCCTCCTCCCCAGGGGTGTTCAAGGCCAGGCTGGATGAAGCCTTGAGCAGCTGAGTCTAGTTGAGAGGTGTCCCTGTCTCTGGTGGGGGCGTGAGTGGAGTAGATGATCTCTGAGGTCACTTCCAACCTGAGCCATGGTTCTATGCCATTGGAAAGCAGGTGAGCCATGTCATGTCTGAGCAGGGGTGGAGCAAACTGTAGCTCTGCAGGGCTGCTGACTTACTGCAGTGCTTTGAGAAGGGTTTGCTGCTATAGACGTAACTTTTAATCTGAGCCCTCCAGAGATGCCATCCTGTCTCCGCAGCAGTGAAGACTTATGGAAAGCACCAAGTGGTTTACCCAGTGAGGCTGCTAAGATGAGCTCAAATAGAGTCTGTATGGACATGAATGTGCTCAAGAATTTTCTTTCAAGAGAGGACCAGTATTTTGTCAGCAGGAGAAAAGGCCTCCTTCTGAGCAACATGTCCTTGACTGTCTCAGAGAAGGTAGCACTGCCTAGTAGGAAGTTATCTTTTGGATATCCATTCGCTCTATAAACAGAAACAAGGAAGGAAGAAAGGAAGCAAGGAAGGAAGCAAAGAGAAGAGACACATGGTGGATGTGTCACTAACAGAGCTGCCTCTTAGACTGTGTATTTGTTTCCCAGTTTAGGGTGAGAGCTGCCTTGCAGACATGGGGCTGTGCTTACATATGGCCGAGCTTCACCAAGTCTCTGCAGTGTCAGTGTGGATGCATCAGGTTCCCCATGGCTCATTCCCAGCCAATATTCAGAGCTCCTCCATACTCACTCATGGCTTACTCCTGGAGTCCCCAGCAGCAGCACAGAATGTTGGCCTCACAGCTAACAGAGGGGCAACACAAAGTCTACACTCTCCAAGGATGCAGAAGGTGCTTGATGTGCATCTGTTTGGCCAGTGAGGATGAAAGGGAGCCTGGGCAGGTCTCAGAGGTGCTCTGTGACTGCCCAGAAATAGGGGGTTATTCTGGGACAGGAAGAGTTTTGTCAGACCTTGGGAGTGCAGAACAGCATGGATGCTTGTGGCTTCTGCTCCCCTCCTGCAGCGGTGCAGCACTCAGGTGCAGCCAGGCCACACGTAGAGCTGTCCCACAGAGGCACATTTCCCATTGTCCCACTATTCTATTTTTTTTCAGCCTCTGTAGATTTTATTACCTCAAAGGTATGGAATTAGGAAATGAAAGATGTGGAAAAATTCCTCAGACCAAAGAACTCATTTCCATCACTTCCACCTTGCCCTGGATTTCCTTCTCGATTAGTTCCAGCAGTGTCCTTGGTTCAAGCCTTGGAGTCATTAAAGTCCTTTTGAAGCTCTAATGCCCCACACTAGTTCTCATTGCTCAGCAGAATGATACATCAGGAATAACAAAGTCCACTTTGATCAACTACTTCCATCCTTTACAGCTGTTTCTGCGGGGGTGATTAATCCCAGCCCTTCCTCCGCTAATAATAAGAGCAGAGAATCAGCTACATCCTTTGTTGTTGTTATTGTCTCTTTTCACGTCCCTTTTTGGGGAGAGCTGTGGCAGGACTTGATGACTTTGGCCCAGTTTCTGCCAGAGGGGTGTCCATGGCCATGATGGTGGTGGAGAGAAGAGGTATCTGGTGGGCTTGGTGAGCTGACCTCTCCCCCCATTGAGGCCATGGGTTTCCTGAGCACCGAGCTCCCCATGCACCTGTTATGGAAATCTTCACGGCACCGCTTGTGCCTGAGACCCTACCTGTGTGCAGGAGATTAGAGTTTCCGATTGGCAGGCAGCCCTTGGGAGATGCAGGGCCAGTCAATAGGAAACACTAGGCACAGGGACTTTGCTGGAAATCAGGCCATTTTGTAGTAGAGGCCAGGGCCCCCTGGGCTGCTGATCTGGCACCTTGCTCTTCCTTGAACTTCTCCTTACAAATACAAAGCACCGCAGGCCTTCGGTTTCTGTTTTAAGCTGACACTGAGCCGGAATTGCTCTTGATTTGCACTAATTTCATTGAGGGAAAAAGGAAGCACACTGTTTATTTAATGACAAATGCCAGCTAAAGAAGAGGAGGTTTAATCATCAGTGTCCACCAGCTTTTACAGATAAGAGGTCAGCTTCTAGACCTACAACCCACTATGTTTCGAGGACTGCAGAGATAAAAGCCTGAGGCATGGGAAATACACCTGTAGAAGGGCAGCAGAAGCAGAGCTGTGAATGCCCTGAATGACCTCCTGGTAAAAGCTGAGGCAGGCAGAGTGATTCAAGCTGCCTGCTGTGTACCAAGGGAGGAGAGCATACCTTTAAACCCCAGCTGTTTCTTTACTGAAACAGCTGCTTCCTAAGGTGTATCTTGGGCATGTGCACCTCCAATTATCTCCTCCCAGGTCCCCCTGTGCAATGCTGAAATACCATGCTCCATGCAGATTGACCCTGGTATGTGAGGGAAGAATTTGGCATGGCTAGCAACAGGAAAGCAAAAGAAGAGGGGGATGTGGCTGGTGACCCCGGTTTCTGCCCCAGGTATAGGGCTGGGTGTCTCTGAATGCTACTATGACATAAGAGGAAAAGTCTGAGTGCTGGAGTGAGCTGGCTTGTGTTTTCTGTGAGACCTAGACTAGGGAAATGTTGGCTTGGCTGGGGGCAAACTGTGACATCAGGCTGTTGTTCCTCATGCTTTTGAGCCTCTGCCTGTCAGTCTGGCTGCTCAGTGTCTACAGTTCTGGGGTGTCACGTCACATCCTGGGGAGGAAAGAGGTGCATTGCAAAGTCAGAGGCAGGCAATGAGAGCACTGCACTCACATACCCCTCCTTAACCCCACCTGGGACTATCTGTTCCTTTAAAGAGCCCCCCCAGGCACTAAAAGCACAGCTCCAGTTATAACATCTAACTGGTTCCTGTAGAGCCATACTCAGATCTGCCACATTAGCATAAAATTGGACCAATTCTTGCTGCACTCTGCTGCACTGCAGATCAGCACCTACTGCATAGTTCACTTCAGCAGACATCATGGACTAAACAGGCACTAATAAGGGCAGAATTTATCCCAGAATGAATTTGGGTGCTTTTTTAACCTTTGGTGATCATAAGTATGCAAACATGTGACTGAAATAATGAAATCTCAGTGAGTAACCTTTCTCTTTTGTTTTTTTTTTTAGTGCATTTTGGTGCTTTTCAAAATCCACAAGTCCCAAGATCTCAGAGCTTTCGGCAGCTCTGCTGACAGAAGCAAGTTCAAGTCCCTGCATTTCTGACAAGGGTAATCCAGAAAAGCCCCGTGGACTTTGCTGATGTTGAGATGGCTGAGGACATGGCCCAGCCCCACAAGGGATTTTGTCTAATCATAGAGTCACAGAGTGACTTGGATAGAAAGGGCCCTCAGAGATCATCTGCTCCAACCTCCCTGCCATGGGCAGAGATGCCTCTCCCCTAGACTTGGCTGCTCAAAGCCTCATCCATCCTGGCCTTGAACACCCCCAGGGAGGAGATATCCACAACCTCCCTGAGCAGCCTATTCTAGATTCCCACCACCCTCATACTGAAGACCTTCTTCCTAAGATCCACTCTAAACCTACTCTCCCTCAGCTCCAAACCATTCCCCCTTGTCCTATCGCTAGATGCCCTTATGAAAAGTCTCTCTCCAGATTCCCTCTAGGATCCCTTCAGGTATTGGAAGGCATCTATAAGGTGCCCTTGGAGTCTTCTCTTCTTTAGGCTGAACAATACAATACAACAATACAATACAATACAATACAATACAATAAATCCAGGTTGGAAGAGACCTTCAAGATCATCGTGTCCAACCTATCAACCAATCCAATCCACCTAAACAACTAGATCATGGCACCCAGCACCCCATCAAGTCTCCTCCCGAACACCTCCAACGATGGTGACTCCACCACCTCCCTGGGCAGACCATTCCAATGGGCAATCACTCTCTCTGTATAGAACTTCCTCCTAACATCCAGTCTCAACCTCCCCTGGCGCAGCCTGAGACTGTGTCCTCTTGTTCTGGTGTTGCCTGCCTCCCTCAGCCTATCCTCATAGCAGAGGTGCTCAAGCCCTCAGATCTTCTCTGCGGCCCTCCTCTGGACCAGCTGCAACTAAAAGCTCTAATGCCACCACATGTGGCTTGGAAGTGTACTGACAAATCAGAGGGGATATAGTCATCAGGCCTAAGCCAATGAAAAATAGTTTGCTGTTTCAGTTTGAATGCAGCAGGTATGCTTTGCTTTCTAATGCCATTAGGTCTCTGGAAAATGCCTACAAATTATGAGAAATCGGGAGAACTATGTAAGAAATGTGTGCTTCTTCCCACTGAAGTTATCTAGCCATAAAATGGTCTAGACATAAACAGATAAAGAGAAGCTGGCCTCACAAAACAGGCTGGGACTTGCAGCTACTTTGGAAGAGCAGCCTAGGCATCCTTGGCAAGGTTCATGGCCTGGAGATCACACGTGCCACTTGCAGGGCTGGAGATGGGTGGGCAGAGTGGGTAAGAGGAGGGCGCCGGCAGCCCTGAGAAGCAGCTGGAGGAAGAAACCAGTGTCACAGCATGGGTTAGAGCCATTGCCCCTTCCAGTCACATCTGGACTTCACTTGTCATTTCAATGGAGAGGCATGCTCCAGCAGCAATAACCAACCTTTCTCAGGGGGTTCTATGTAGAAAAAAACATTTCCAGTGCACTTCTGACATCACCAGGCAGCCGTGCTCTGCATGTCTGATTCCTGTCTGCGTGCAGGGCTGTGTACCAAGCAGCATTGGGTTACACTGCTGAGCATTCCTGCAAATCATTGGATAGATCAGGCTTGTTAGGATGGAAAAAGTTGGACAAAGGAAAGCCCAGATTTCCCTCTGGTCATCTTTGAAGCCAAAGGGAAGATCTGGGTTTTGATCTGCTGATCTGATTTGATCTAACAAACAGAAAAGTTTTTGACTGATTGCAAACTGAAGTCCATGCTGAGCTTCCTTTTTGATAGAGGACATTTGCATCCAGCTCCTGCCTCTCGCAGCCCCACTGCTGGCTGCACCCAGGAAAACTTGGGCAGCAGAGGCAGGGCTCAGTGCTGCACACCTGCCCCACCAGGCAGCTGTGACCCCCGGGGCTGCCATTTGCCCATGTCCCCACTGCCCCATAGCAGTAGCCCTTGGCCAGGAAGCACCCAGGGGCGCTTCATACCCAGCACCAGCTGGGCAGACACAACCTGACACTCTTATCCATGGCCTGTTTACAGTTGTAACATCATCTCCTGAGCTTTCCCCTGAATAAATTGCCCCTGGAGTCGATACTTCATATACCTGCTGTGTGCAGCGGGAGGGTGGCTGCAGGCAGACACATCTCAGCACTGCTGCAGGACTCCCTGTAAGGCTTGTTTGCAATGCACAGTGATGTTTCACTTCAAGTTTCTCAACTTGCATGCAGTATCATCAAGGTCAGGAGCTATGACAGGTCATGTGTCCACACAGCTGGCATCTGCAGCAGGCTCTCTTGTGTGCCAGGCTACAGACAATGCTGAGAGTGTGATTGCAACTCTCCTCCGTTCTCACACATATCAGAACTTTGAAACAGTGATAAAGTCAGCCCTGGAGGACAGCAAATGTACTCCTTTGAATTCTGGCCCACCTTGCATGCTCCTCTGCTGCACTCTCATGGATGGTCCACCCATCTGGTCTTCTCCAACCCTCCCTGCATTCATCTCCAGGCCTCTGAAGGAGGACCTCTATCTTCCCCATCCCTGAACCTTCTTTCCAAACATTGCCCTCATAATCTCAGCTCTCCGCACTTTCTACTACATACTTTATCCCCTCTCTGTGACTCAAAACATGCACTTTCCAAAAACACAAATAATCCAGGTTAAGCCACAGCCCAAAAGCTGAGTAAGGCAGAACCGTTCAAGGGAATGACAGAATGGGTCAAGGGGCAGTATCATGGCCAGGGATGGACACACTCATGCACTGGTTGTTACCCCTTATGGCCTCAGTCCTGCAGACTCATGCAGATTCAGGGCACCACTCACCCACCAGAGCTGGCCTCATGGAAGTCAACCAAGTGTTATGATGTCACAAATAGAATAGAATAGAATAGAATAGAATAGAATTAACCAGATTGGAAAGACCTTTTCTCATCAAGTCCAACCTATCACCCAACACCATCTAATCAACTAAACCATGGCACCAAGCGCCCCATCCAGTCTCTTCCTAAACACCTCCAGTGATGCTGACTCCACCACCTCCCTGGGCAGCACATTCCAATGGCCAATCACTCTTTCTATGAAGAACTTCTTCCTAATATCCAGCCTAAACCACCCCTGGTGCAGCTTGAGACTGTGTCCTCTTGTTCTGGTGCTGGGTGCCTGGGAGAAGAGACCAACCTCCCACCTGGCTACAATTCCCTTCAGGTAGTTGTAGAGAACAATAAGGTCTCCCCGAGCCACTTCTTCTCCAGGCTAAACAACCCCAGCTCCCTCAGCCTCTCCTCATAGGGCTGTGCTCCAAACCCCTCCCCAGCTTTGTTGCCCTTCTCTGGACACGTTCCAGCAACTCAACATCTTTCCTAAACTGAGAGGCCCAGAACTGGACACAGGACTCAAGGTGTGGCCTAACCAGCGCTGAGTCCAGGGGCAGAATGACTTTCCTGCTCCTGCTGGCCACACTGTTCCTGATGCAGGCCAGGATGCCATTGGCCTTCTTGGCCACCTGGGCACACTGCTGGCTCATGTTCAGCCTACTATCGACCAGTACCCCCAGACATTTCTTTTACAAACTGCAGTATCCTTCTAGTGTTTTTCACTACCAAGGGCAGCTCAAGTCAACTCACTGAACTTGGTGGAACAGCTGCCCCCTTGATATCCATGCTGGGAACAGAAACAGCCTGATGGGTGTTTTTCTATCATGCGCTAACTTGGTCTGTCACCCTGTGAATGAGCTTCTTGTTTTCTTCTCCTTGATCAGACAGTTCCACCTCAACCAGGATTGGACACAGAAGTAAATCTGGTAGGAGAATACACTTCCTGTTTATAAAAATACCTTTCCTGTGTGGAAGAGCCTTCTTCCTGCACACACTCATCTGTGTACAGCATCCCAGACCTGCTTCCATGTGCAATGGGCAGAGCTGCCGGGCGTGGGGGCAGGGAGGGTACAGCTGTTAGGATATCTCATCACTGCATTGGTTGTACCACCTCTGGAAATCAAACTGGACCCCAGGTAACCCCAAGCTGTGATCAAGATGCCATCCTTTTGCAATGAAGGCTTTGGCTCTTTGGCTTACAGCTAAATCTCTCTGTGAATTTCGGGAACCAGTGTCTCCTCGCCATGAACTTATTTAGCTGACTTATCGACAGCATATCCGTCTCTTGGGAGATGCCTGTGGCTCATGGCTCACTCCCTCACAGCAGCTGAGGCTTTGGGCTACATACATCACAAATTTAAAAACAAAACCCAAGTCTCAAAAGGCAGTGAGTTGGATGTTTCTATTCATATCCCTCATTAAGGGTTTTCCTGTAAACTTCTTCTGAAAGGACCTGGACAAGACCTTTGACAGGGCTGGAGGAGTTAATCCCTTCTCCCCTCAGATGGCCTCTCCCCTTATTTGTGTCAAGAGCTTAATGGTGAAAGGACCAAGTCCCTCCTTCTGTCATGACTCCCAGCAGCATCCCCAGACCCTGCAAGGCTTCAGGCATCATCAAGCAGACAGACTTTTTCCATAACTGGCATAAGAAAGGCCCCAAACACCATCCCACCTTTCCCATGTAGTTTCATCATGTTCCCTTCTCTTTCAAAATCTTCCTCTGCTTTGCCTCTTTGCCAGGCCCCAGGCCTTTGTTGCCCATGCAGCACAGTGGCTGTAACAGCTTCTCAGGCTCACACATTCTGCTTTGCTTTCCCCCTTGGATGAGCCCTGCTTGCACTGTTCCATGTTGGAAGTCAAGGTGTGCTGGCACCACCAAGCCACTCATCCTATGCCTTAGTTATCACTCAGATCATGACTCCTTTTGGTGCTGACAGCAAGTTTCACATTACTTCTTCTATGCTTATCTACTGCTTTCTTCTCTGGGCATTTCCACTACAGTCTTGGTCAAGTCCATGTCATGTGTCCTAAGAAACACCAGAGTGCTTCTACAAAAGGATGTGTTCATGGAGAAGGGGTTGCTAACACTTGGCTTCCTTAATCTGTCTTCTTTGTCAGGGTTTGCTAACTTTTCAGTCAGCTAACTTTCCAGACTCCAGGAGAGTCTCCCAAAGCAGTGCAGTCAGCTGGTGTATCCAGGTGTATCATATGCAGGGCTTTTTTGTCTCTCGACCCAGGAACTTGTGAGTGAGAGGCTGGGTGCAAAATCTGAGTCCTTGCACTGTGGAGAGAAACCAGCCCAGTGAGCATCTTGCAAGGAGCTGTACCATCAGGTTGTGCAGGTGAATCTCTCTGGGATTTGAAAGAAGCCACATCAGAGGCAGATATGGCTGCTGGGGACACCAGGAACTGGGAAGACTCACTGGAAGGATGATATGCTTTCTTTTGGAAACTCTGCTCCCTCCTCTGGTAGACAATGTTAATTCTGCCCCTTGCTTTGCACACCAGGAGGTCACCTTCCCAGCCTGAGTGATGATGTGAAGATTAATCTGTTGTCTTTTCCCTCATCACAATAATGTTCTTTAGTGCAAATTCTAGTTGCCATACAGGGAGCTGGTGACCTCAATGCACCAGCATTTATCACTTTTATGGCCATGCAGTGTTGGGAAAGGATTAGCTGGGTGGAAACCAAGATACAGGGTTGAGGAGAGTCCACCTGGCTGGGGGTGATGCCAGCTCTTTGAGTCTTCTCCTGCCCACGTCACCTCCCATGCCCCACAGTCCTCACTGATGTCCCTGCACTCCCCTGGGTATGAAGCGCCCCTGGGTGCTTCCTGGCCAAGGGCTACTGCTATGGGGCAGTGGGGACATGGGCAAATGGCAGCCCCGGGGGTCACAGCTGCCTGGTGGGGCAGGTGTGCAGCACTGAGCCCTGCCTCTGCTGCCCAAGGCCTGCGGTGGCTGCCGGGACCCCCCGGTGCTTTCCGCCCCACTTGCCCAGATTTCCTTCACAGGGAAAACAGGATACAAACGGAGGGGGAGGGGAGCAGAGCATGCCTCTGGCTCATCCTGACACAGAGGTGACAAACACAAACATGCCTCCACACGGGCAGAACCCCAGGGTCCCACAGCGTATATACATGGTCATGCACTGAGCTCAGGCTGGAAGACCATGCTCCTCTACCGGGCACCTGTGCTAGGGCTTGAAGCTGGCAGCACTTCCCCTTTCCTCTTCTCTTCCCACTCGTGGCTTTGGCTAACTGGCTCCCCAGTCTGAGTAGCTGGCAATTTGGAGGGTGCTCACCATCAGCCTGCCAAGCAACATCACAGTGTTCACTGGGCTGAGCGACAGAGCTGGGATCCAGAGTCCAACTAATTCCCACACCAAAGGATATTGAGAAAGTTGACTTGCAGGAGGCAGGGACTGGCCAGTTCTCCTGCTGACATGTCAAGTTCATGTCATGCCTGAGTTTGTTGATGATGCATGCCCAGGGTGGAAAAGGGAGCCCAAGTTTCACATGGTTCCTTGTGCAAAGATCAGAGGAGTATGAGAGCGGTTCGGCTGTGGTTTTGCTCCTGGAGTCACCAGATCCGACTGAGCGCACACAGGGACCCGATTGGGCAAGACCTATTTACACAAAAGCACGTTGCAGCGGACGACTGCACTTTAACACCATTCCTGTGAAAAGGAAGGGGAAAAAAAAGGCCTGAGCATTTGGAGGAAAAACACTTGTTTCCTGTAAGGAGGCTCAGCTAATGGAAGTTGTGCCTCTGCCGCCTGTGTCTCATCGCTGCCTCAGCTATGACTGTCAGTGGGGAAAGGCAGCAGCCTCGTCAGCCTCTGGAAGGTGGCACAAGCATTTTCTGGTGACCACCAAGCTGGTGACCTTTGTGATCATCATCAAGAAATCAGCTGATGTTATGCAGAGGTTTCTAAGATGAATTCATGTTCCAACTTTTGCTTTGGATTTGTGACCTTTGTTTTGGCTGGTGACACCTGAATCTTTCCTGACCCAGCCCAGGCTCCTGCTCAGTCCCTCCCACAGACCTGCCACATTGCGCCTTGGCAAAGCCATCAACCTTGCTTGCTGTTTGCTCAAGATGCCCAGGGCACCATCTCTGGATGACACTGGTTTGAAAATAAGATGGAAATGTCACAATCTCTTTGCAAGGTGTCAGATACTTCCTGTTTCTGGTCAGGCTGGAAATATTAAAGCAGCTGCCCTTTAATTCTGCTCCCACACCTTTGGCTCAAAGAGCAAGGAGGACACTGGGCTAAACTGAAGGAATCACTGAGATAAGAAAATCTAAGTTTGAGGTAAAGATGTGTTTTAATTAGTTGGAAAAGATTGGTTTAGGCATGAAATTCCCCTCATACCAGGGCTTTTCTTTTGCAATCAAAGCCTTATGCTCTGGTTTGCCTGTGATGCAAAGTGGCTGCAAACAGCAGTCAGTGTTTTACAGCTGCTTGTCCTCACCCAAGTCATGCAAAATAGTCAGAGGCTTGAAAGTGAACCTGTTCTTCATGTCCTGGCCAGCCCCATCCTTACATGCACAACATACAGCCCCTCTTGAACTCTCTCTGGTTGAGGAGGAGTTCACTGACAGCTGCTCTGCTGGGGACACATCAGAGAATGGGCTGGAAATCAGCAAACCACCATGTCTGAAACAAAGTGACCTCCTTGCTCTCATAGCCAAGGCAGCCCGACCTCATCCTGAAAGAGAGCAGTGGGACTTGTGGAGATCCTGTCAACTTCTCTAGCTAGCTGTCAGCTAGTCCTAGGCTCCCTCCCTCTGAGACCTTTTACCTCCCAGGCTCCTGAGCTGTGCCAGGACAGTGGTTTAGGGATGCATATTTCTGGGATGGTCATTCTGGCCACTGACACAGGGCTTGGGGCTGCAGGTGGCAACCTTCTAGACCTGGACAAGTCACTCATTCCTACTGTTTCTCAGTTGCCCCATTCGTAAAAGAGGAAACATTGTCATCCAGCCTCCCCTCTATTCCCTAGTCTCAGCCTGGAAGACTGGCCTGAGGAGCTAGCAGAAAGAAAGTGAAATATGCTGTGAAGAGACTGTACCAGCACTGTGATGGGCTCAGTGGACCTAGGTGGCACAGGAAATGGGTTGCAAAGGAAGAATATCCCCAGGGTCTTGAAAATGCTCTTTATGCCGTAACAGACATTTCCTTAGCACAGTGAATTGGGAAAGCAGCCCCAGTTTTGCAGTGGCTGCTGTGACTCCTCCACTAAAAGCACTGTGCTACAGGGGCATCACACACCCTGCTGGCCCTCGTGTCCTACACCCAAAGCCTTTGGTCTCTCTGCTCTGTGAACAAATAAGGGAGATAGTGGTGGAAGAAAGGGAAGTATCACCTCCCTGCCTCTTTGTTTTGGGAGACACAGACCAAAAAGACTGTGAGACAAGCCTGGAGTCCCATCACAGGTTGATGAAGGAGATGGAAGAGGCTCTCAGCAGTCATTACATTTGATCTGCTCTGTCAGCCAGCGATGACTCCAGCAAAACAAGTCACTCTGGACAACCTGATCTAGTTGAGGATGCCCCTGCTTACTGCAGAGGGGGTTGGGCTAGGTGACCTTTGGAGGTCCTTTTCAACCCAGACCATTCTATGGTTCTGTGATTCTATGAAAAGTGCTTGTGATCTCAGGTGCATCCTTTATTCTTTCTGGGGTAATGAAGCAGGAAAACTTCTCTCCCTGACTTCTCTTCTGTTTTTAATTGTGAGGCAGCTGACGAGTTCCTCTCCACTCACAGAGACGTGGGTTGTAATGTGCCCCTGGGAAGAGCACGGAGGTCTGAGCTAGGCCTGGGCACAGGCACCTGCACAACTGCCCACAATGGGGGCCAGGGCATAGGGAAAGATACAAATTTTGCTTCAGAACAGACATTTTAAAGCTAACCTCTAACTATTACTCAGTGCCTCCTTCTGCTGAAGCACAACCCTGCCAGGACAACAATCCAAAATATGTGCCTTCTCATTTCAAGGAAAATTCTGGGAGAAACTGAGAAAAAGGGGCTTTTTTCCCTGGATTGCCCTGAGAAGCGTAGGCAACTGTTTGACAGAGCAAAGATAGGGAATGTTGTGGTGCAGGCAGCCAGTCTCTCGGGGCACAGCCATGAGAAGAAACATAAACACATTCATCCCACAAGCAAAGAGCTGATCCTTGCTTGTGGTCTGCTAGTTATGAGCAATTAGGAGAGATACTGCTCAGAGGCTGGCTGATGAAAACTGCTGGAAGGGCATCTCCTGCCTTTCCACATGCAAGGGGTTACATTGATTTTCCTGGCCGCGTTGTGACACCGAGACCATCCCCCAGTTGCTTTTGGGAAGTGGGACCATCTGAAAACCCACGGATAGAAACATCTGGGAAGTCAGCTTGGCCTGTCCAAAGTTTACATTTCAGTTCAGCCTGATCCATTCAGACAAAATGACAGCTGCCTCATGTTGTTAACCCCAGGGGCACTCGGAATCAGGGATTTGTATCAGATCCAAATAAAATGTTTTAAACTCCCCAAAAGCAGCATAAAAGGCAAATTAAACCAGAAGAGAAACCATTTGTGTGAAAGAATAATCACACATACCAAGGACCAACGGAAGCCAGAAAAATCACATATTAGCTTGAGGAACCATAAGAGGTTCCCCTTGATTTCCTGTACCTAAAATATTGTGATGGTTGTTACTCTCCACAGGGTGGGGAAGGCCTTGTGCTCACCCAGCTCATACCTACCACCCTTGGCTCAGCTGTCACATCTCTTCCTGTTGCTGGGCCCTAATTATTTTTCCAAGAAGTTTCATGAGCATGTCAGTACTCCTGAAATTTGAACACCAAGTCCTCATTTCAAGACTCAAAATGAGAGTCAGAGCAGCTTTACCCAGTTGAAATCCTACCCAGGGCCTGTTGCCAAGCAGCTGGGGGTTGCTTCAGCTTGCATGAGGCTGCCTATAGGCATGGCTGCAATGAGGTTGTAGCCACGAAGGCAACCACTTTGTTTAGATTGGGTATGAAGGTGTGGGCATCCACAGTAAGCAAGCTGCAGCTGCATGCAGCTTGGTGTGGTCTCATAAAGCTGGTTCATGAGCTGGAAAAGCCTTTGGGATGTTCACTCATGCTGAGCTCCATGCTGCTCCAGCTCGTCTGCTACTGCTGCCTAAGCCAGCCCACCACCACCACCAGATCTACATCACACGGTGGCACCACCAGGGCTGCTCCACTGTGCAAGCGGTCCTAGATACTCATCTTGCCACGGAATTACCCCAGAGAGATTCATCCCACAGCCCTCCCCCTCTCAGCTCTCCATTGCCCCCACTGCTGACTTTGTGAGCCTGGGTTATGTGAGGACATATTCTGAAGGATCGATGCTTTGAAAAGTGCACGTTTGCACATGTGAAAATCCAGGATTTGCTCTCCACCGCTAACTCCACCCAGATGAAATCTGCTGGTGTCATTCCTGGCTGATGTCGGGATAAGTAAAAGCAGACTTGCTACATGCTTAGAAGAATTGCTGTTTTCCTTCAAGGAGGGAATGGTTGAATTAATTGTTACACTTGCATAACACGATGCTGAAGTGCATTTTTTCCACTGTATAATTGCTAGACGAAAGAAAGCAAGATTAGAGTTACACAAAAGCAAACTTGACAACAAATAGGGAAGAGGACAACTAACACAACACCCTCACAACATTAGAAATGCCCAAAAAAAAAAACCCCAAACCATAAAGGAACTCCAAATGCATGATGATAAAGAAATGCACTCTCAGGAACAGCACACCTCTTTAATGCTGCCTCAAAGTAGTGTCTGAACAGGAAGAAGTAAACAATCAGGAATTTACTCTAGGGGGGAAAATGAGTCTTGGGTAAGTATAAGTTGCAAACACTCCAATGCCATTATTCTTATCTACAGCTATTCCTAGATCCAGTGGTGAGTAGTGGGATCATCAAAGTGCTGGCAACCACCATCGCCCTTTCTAGCACTAGTAAATGTGCTTCTGAGGGCATCTGTTCATCTTCTGTGCAGAGGATGTGGCCTCTGGACACAGTGCAGGACTGCAGGAGGACAAGGAGACATGGTCTCTTGCTGCTTTGCCCGATTCTTTGCTTTCATTCCCGGGTTCTCCTCCCCAAGGATCCAGGAGATGCTGGTGCACCTCCCTGAAGCCAAGGAAAGAAACACAGCCCTTCTGAGGCCCTGCAGTTAGTCTGGCTTGCATCAACCATTCTTAATTGCCTATGGTCCCACAGGCAGGCGTATGCAAGGGACCTGTCTGCTTTGGCTGTGTACTTGAGACACATCCTGCACATTGCTTTCCCAGCTGGGCCCATCCCATCCCGGCCAGTGAGTCAACTGTGAGAGAGATGGAAGTGTGGCAAAGCCCTGGCGCCCTGAGTCATCAGCTATTATTGTCCTGCGCAGGTGGACAATGCCGGCGAGAGGAATTTCTCCAGCACTGCCAGAAAACACTCCAGCATCACCACCTCCACATCACCACTGTAAAAATAGACCCTTCTCCTTGGGGACTGCTCCTTCAGAGTCATGTCTGAAAGCTTGTGTCCTCCTGACAGAGATGTGTCAGCCCATATCCATGTAAAGAAAGCTCAGGGACTATGTGCTGGCACTAAACCTTGCAGAAAAGTAGAGTTGAGGGTTCTGCCTGGGTTCTGGTTCACTTGCCTTAAGCCAAGCCCTACAAAGATGCTGTATGGGATATGTGTGCTGTCCACAGAGTGCATCTGGAATATCAGATTATATGTGGCTTCAGCAAAGCTGCCTTTGCCAAACGGAAAACTTCCTGACTTATCACTTTGATCTCTTTGGCAGAAGACTATTTCAGTGGTTAGGGTTTTGCAAGAAACCACCGACTACACTGGTTGCTGATGACATCCCATACATTTTCCTTCTGGGAGAGATTCTCTTCAGTGCTCCCCAAATGCCAGAGTCAGAGGTGCCCAGGTGCCCAGAGGTGCCTTCAGGAGGGAATGCACAGGGTCCTTTCCCCTCCAGCCGCTGGGGACTTCCAGACACATCTTCTCAGGTGTTTTTATCCTCTTGCAGATACCGAGGGGAACCATCGTGCAGGGTCTGCCCCGGGTCTGAGGTCTCACGGGTCTGAGGTCTCACATGTCTGAGGGAAGGGAGACAGGTTCTCCGGCCAGCGTCCACTCTGCCAGGCTGGCACGGAGGAGCACCACCATCCACCGGTTGCCTAAATTAGTCCCAGAGCTCCCTGCGGAGGTGCCAGGGAATCCCAGGCTCCATTTCCTAGGGAAAGGTTTAACTCTGAAGAAGGTTTTGGCTGCGGGCTGCTCACAGGTTCCCAGCGCTTCCTGAGGAAACGAAGGCTGCTGGCATCACTCAGCTCTGTTTGGTCCCGTACTTCCTCAGCACCAGGACATCTGGTGCCGCTGGCTGTGCCCACAGACCCGAGAACCGCGCGCCCAGGGCTCACGGCCCCTCGGGCACCGCTCCCCCGCCGGGGGCTCGGCCGTGGGCTGCAGCCCGGCAAAGCTGCCGGCGGCCGCGGCGAACGGGGGCTGCGGGGCTGGGGAGAGGAGGCAGCCCCAGAGCCTCACTCTGTCCCCGGCCTGGAGAAGACGCCGGGGGCAGCGGGGCCGGGGGCAGCGGGGCGGGGGCAACGCGCACGCCAGCCCCCGACATCCACCGGCCTGGCCCGGCTCGGCCCGGCCCGCCGCCGGCCCTCGGTACCCACCTAGTGGCCGGCCGGCCTCGGGGCCACTGCCCGAGCCGGGGCTTCCGCCGACTCGCTCGGCCCACCGGGACCCCGCGGGGACAGAGGAGACGCCGCTGTCCTCCCCGTGCCCGCTTCGCTGCGACGAGCCTGCAAGCGGCAGGACACCCGCAGCTGCGGGACCGCAGGGGTCTTCTGTTTCCTCAGAGAGCACCCTGAGGAGAGGGAATGGCAGGTGTTTCCCAGCCTACAACTAAGCACCTTGTTTTCTCAAAAGGATCCCGCATTTTTAGTCGGAGGTGAAGCACTTGTTGACAAGTCCAATGAAGTTCATGCTGAAAACCCCTTTAGACATCAGATGTTGCACCCAGGGGACAGGTACCATGCTGGACAAAGCCAGCCCAGAACTGCCTTATAGGTGGCCAGGGCAGAGCAAAGAAGAGGAATCGCAGAATGGTGGGAGTTGGAAGGGACCTCTGGAGACCATCTAGTGCAACCCCCTTGCTAAAGCAGGGTCACCTGGAGCAGTTTGCACAGGACTGCATCCAGGCAGATGGCAGAAGGTGGATTATAACGTGATGATGAAGACGAGGCTTTGGATCAGGTTTAGAAGGGGGATGGGATGGTCTCTGAGCAGAGATACATCACTGACAGGAGCAGAATCTACCAGTGCACCAACCACTGGAAACATGATAAGCTCCCTTGGGGAAGCACAAGCAAATTCCTCTTCTGAGCCTGCAGGAGCCCAAGAAAACAACTCCCTGGTTGGGTCACAGAGCTGTGGCTCAGGTGTTGTACACAGCAGCTTAGTTAGACTGTCACCAGGTCTGAGTGGCCTTAAGTTTTGTCACAGGTCCTGTCCCGCTCCTAGCTGCTGCCTTGGTGCGGGTGAGGAGACCTACTCTCTCTGCTGCAAGAGTCCTAGGTCGGAGAGGGCATGGGCTGTATTTAGCTGGCAGAAGTCTTCCTTGACCACACCAAGACCTGTAGCAGGACACTGGCTTTCACTGCAGTGTATAGCAACAGCTGCATCCCCACCACTAACCACAACTCTGGGACTACATAGGTATTTTCCACCCCTGATGTGCTCCTTGGATGCTGTAACATCCTGGCATCTTCTCAAGGAGTAGCAAACTGCTAAGTCTCTCAGTTGTCTCTTGCTGTGAGGAGACCAGTGACTATTTCAACCTCATTTATGCCACCTCTCCCAAATGCCCAGCCCCTGACTTTTCCAAATAGGGACATTTTATCCATCATCTTCTCCATGGCCATTTTGTGAGGCGTGCTGGAGGGGCTTGCAAAAGCCATGCTGCTGGATCTGCTGTTCTGTTTTCTGCAGCAGAGTGTGCATCTGCCTGCACAAAGTTGGGTCCAGTTCTCCACACTTTACCACCTATAGACTCACATTAGCATTTGCTTTTCCAGCAAACTTTCAACTGAGGTGTGAGAAAAGAGATCTTCTACCCTGCTTCTTGTTCTGTGGGTGAAAACATATCAGAAATGCAATCAAGGAGCAGACTGGAGACCCCTAATGACAATGAGAAAGTAGATTTCTGCAACTGTGGTGAAACTAGACCTGTATGAAACTGGGATTGGGCCAGGGTTTACTTTGCATTTTCTTTGGAGCAGAGACCAGAGCTGAGTCTCATTTTAATTCCTGATGTGTTAGTAATCTCCCCTGTGCTGAGGCAATATAAACCAACTACCAGCTCCTCAGTTCTGAAGATTTTTCTAGTTGCAGAAGTCCAGAGTAAATGCTTCTCTACCTTCTACTTCTGGATCTGATGAATCCAGTCCATACTTAGCCTTAAGCAGAAGTGACTTAAACTGAGTGTACTGTTGGTAGCACATGGGGAGCTGCCCCCCTTGCTTACACTTCACTCAGCAACTGCAGCTGGAATGGCACATTAAACACTTGCCAGTCAAATTCTCCTGTATAAAGACATATACAGAGGAGGAGGAGAGACCTTATTGCTGTCTACAACTACCAGAAGGGAGGTTGTAGCCAGGAGGGGGTTGGTCTCTTCTCCCAGGCAAGCAGCACCAGGACAAGAGAACACAGTCTCAAGCTGTGCCAGGGGAGGTTTAGGCTGGAGGTGAGGAAGAAATTCTTCCCAGCAAGAGAGATTGGCCATTGGAATGTGCTGCCCAGTGAGGTGGTGGAGTCACTGTCCCTGGAGGCGTTCAAAAAAGGATTTGATGTGACACTTGAAGCCATGGTTTAGTTGTCATGATGTGTCAGGTAATAGGTTGGGCTCAATGATCTCTGAGGTCTTTTCCAATCTTACTGATTCTATGATTCTCTGATTCTATATTCTTGGTTGCATTGGCTGCGATCAGGAGGGAATGTGACCTCTTGGGTCAGTGCTTATTGCAATGGTGATAAGAAACCAAGGAGGGACTCCATAAACAGCAAGATGACCTCAGGGAAATGCCTCTGGTACAGAGGAAACCTCTCTTAAATCTCCCAGTTTGAAGAACCTCACCTGAAATGGCAATGGCAAACGCAGGAGCCTGTTTCCTTCTGCTGTTGATATGCTCTGCAATCTTGTACAACTTTACTAAGCCTCCTTCCCAACTCTCCCTCTGCAAAACGTGACCCCAGTGTCACTCAACTAGATACCACTTGCATTATGCTGCCAATTCAGCAGCAGCTCAGCCTTGAGTGGCTCAGAAGAGAAGGCAGATCAGTTGCTTCTCTTGGCTTGTGGTGGTGGCAGCACCAGAGTCTGGGTATCACTTCATGAATCCCTCTGAGGACTTGGTCTGCACAAACTGGCACTTGAAAATAGTCTCCAGCACGTTCAGGCTCCACATTCACATTCCCCCTCCAGTCTCTGACCTAGAATTCTGCTGTCTTTCCATACACAATGATATCATTCCACATATTAGGCCATGGGCTTTTCAAGGTCAGCGCCATCAATATGTGGAAAGCACTAGAGGACAATAACAGGTTGATAAGTCACATGGCAAATTAGGAAAAGGCCCTCAAGGGTTGTAGAATGTATCAGATCCACTTATCACAGCCCTTTCTGATAGTTTCTCTGAATCCCCAGTAGTAAACATCCTGCTTGCTCATGGTGCCAAGGACACTTCCCCATTGTGCTATAGCAGGCAGCTGTCAATCCCAACTGCTTCTGATGCAAAGCTGAAGTTCTCCTTTCTTTCTCTTGGCATCAGTAACTGGAGTCACTCACCTTGCAGAGCTGAGCAATCTCTTCTGATTTCAGAGCTCATGAGACAAATGAGAGGGCTGGGTGAAGAAATGCTGCCTGAATCCCCTTGGGTGGGGTTCCAAGATGTTTCCACTTTTTGCTTTGCTCCAGACTCAGTAGCTGGGGTAGTAGCCAGAGGTGCTTTGGGAAAAGCAGGGTAGGGCAGTACAGATGAGTCTGTGATGTGTCTAGGATCTAGGCTCCTCTGCACTAGAAGAGCTGGGCTGTAGATATATCACCCACCCTGACAAATTAGTGTCTTGCCTAGTTTTGTCTTGAGCCAGCCAGCACACAGCTCCAGGCATGGTACAGGAATCAGTACAACCAGTCTGAACGAGTGGTTCAATGTTAGCTGGCCCTGGTGTCCAAGAAAAGCCCCAGGTTCATTTGATTTACCAGTACAAATGCATTGTATGGCCTTACCAGAGTGATAATGATAATTTGTTGTCCCTTGGAAGAAAGAAACACAGAGCTTTTCTTATCCTAAGCATCTGAGAGCTGGAAGGAAGGTGGCTCGCCATTAAGTTTAGCATAGCAGGGACTCTGACACACCGCTGAGGAGCACAGACACGTCCAGCATGGAGCACACATACTTGTTCTACCTTCCCTGTGAAGAGTTGGGAGCCTGGCTTCCTACAGAGGGGTGCAGGACAGATACCTCCAGGAGATGGTCCCTCCCAAGACACCAACAGCTAATAAACTCCTTCTGGCAGTGTCCATCTCTGGCAGAGCCCAGGTCTTCTGGCCCCTGCTGGGTCCCTAATCTCAGCCTGGCTGAAAGATGTTTTCTCACGGCTGATGGGCTGGGGTATGCAGAAAGGGCAGTTTGTGTCCTTCAGCCAGAGAACAATTCTCCCCAAATGATACAGTCACAGCAGACAAGTGAAACGTGCAACAAGGAAGAAATGGCCTGGTTATCTTCATCCTGCTAGCCCTGTTCCTGCCATGCTGTGTCCAGTGTCACTCAAAGATAAAGAGCAAGTACCTTATTATCACCATCATGTCTGCCCTTGAGGGTTTATTCTTTCACTCCCTCCTGTCTTTGTTTCTTTCCCCCTTCCCCGATTTTTTTTTCTGTGCTGTCTCCCTACTTCCTACCATGCAATTCCCACTTCCCATATGGGTCTCACTCCTACCCTGTCCCCATCCTGTCTGCTAAAATAATCAGCAGTGAAACCCTGAATATGGCGGTTCACATTGTTTCCGTGGGACTCAGCGGCAAGTCTCCTGGTGCGATGAATGAAGGCAGGACGCGCTGCTCAGAGCCATTGTTTCAAGCTGTCTGCCGGCTCAGGAAAGCACTGCCAGCTCCGTTTACATTGACTCCTTGACTGGTAGATTTTTCTCCTCCATCTGCTGTGAGTCAAGAAAAGAATCAGGCTCTTGTACTTCAAACAGAGGCTACTTGGTTTGTGGAGTGCGTGCTTCGCAACTAGCCCATGGGCCAGAGCTGATCCATGGGAAGGATGTTGGATGAGAGCATCGTGCCGTGGGCCTTTGTGAGCAGCTGCAGACTCTCTTTATTCCCTCCCTGATGTGGTTGTTGAGAGCAGGAATCTGGCTAGTGCAGCGATGAGCATGGAGTGGGATTGCCAAGCCTGAGCTATGGGTCTTCTCCTTCAGGCAGCCCTGGTTCATGTTCATCATGTTTACAGTTTTCAGTCAGCTGAAAGCATGGAAGAACACAGCTCACGTGTTTAGAGAGAGCTACATAGACATTGCCTGACTCAGAATAACAGCGTGAAAACATGCTGCAGCACCTTCTAGCTAGCACATGAGGTACCTCCCAGTCTGTGCTGATCACCGGGAGCATAGCACCCCACAATCTAAGTCTGCCCCCAAGGAAGGCAGAATGATAGCAGATGAACCTGGAAGACATTAGTAGGATTTGCAGGTTATAAAATAGCCTCATTTTGGATTGTTTTAATAGCTTCCAGGCTTCCAGCATAAACCGACAAGGCCTTGCCCAACATCTGAACAGCTCCACCGTACAGTTTACAAACGTGATTCACCACAAGAGCACTGAGTGGGGTCTGAACACTGACGTAACAAAAGTGAGTATGAAGTGAGACATCCCATCTGCTGAGGAAATTGTCCAGCTTGCTGGTAATCGAAAATCCAAGGCACTCTCATCTGTTTCAGTAAAAAACATCTTCCCATACCAGGAGAACAGCTTCCCATCCATGTCTTGCCCCAGCGTTGCAAGAAATTTATTCTGTCTGCTACTGCTCTTCCCCTCTTGACCCAAGAGATGGATTTAACATTCTTCTGTGCAGCCTGTGTACTCCTAAAGTGTGTACATAGAGGCTCTGACATAACAAAGCCTGGAGGGTCCCAAGCTCCTATCTTAAACAAGAGTTTCTCCAAACACAGGGGAATTTACAATTTCTTGTAAAGTGCCAGTGTTTTCTCAGCCACAAAGAGTTCCCCCCACCCAGAATCAGGCTGTGTGGACTCCTCTGTGGGCACACCGAGTGGGGTTCACTCCTTGAGACTGAGCAGGAGGGAGCTCGCCCATGCAAAGACCTTCGTGAGGATCTCCCAGCTCTCCTGAGGGCTCCTCTTTGGTGGAGTTCCCGGCTGTGCTGTCCTTTCTGTTTTGGGTTGTTTCTTGCTCTGTCATGAGTATTTGCAGTCTAAGATTGCAGATTCCTGGGAGAAGGGGATTCAGCAGCCAAACCCTTCCAAGCCCCATTCCTCTGAAGAAAGAGAACCTACCTTATTGTGTGATGTCCCTGGCTGCTTCCACTCAGGGAAGAGTTTCATCCTAACAGCTAAAGAGTGCCCCTTCTCTTCAAACTCCTACAGAGGAGGGGCCTAAGAGGTGCAGGTTCAGGACAGAGAACCTACTCCAGCTGATCCTGCTGGGAAGGGGGGAAGGGAAGGGGGAAGAGGTTAATAGTCTCCTGCTGGCCTGTGACAAACAGAGGGGCAGCTCACCAGAGGCAGAGGGGTGGAGAGCTGGTAAGGGCTCTCAACTTGCTGCCCTGAGGCAAGCCACGAATGATGCACCAGGACACCCTGTGGAAACCAAGGGGAACTGGCACAAGAGGAGGACAGAGCCAGCCCAACTGAAGTGCCTCTATGCAAATGCACGCAGCTTGGGCAACAAACAGGATGAATTAAGGGCCACTGTGCTGCTGGGATGCCATGACATAGTGGGCATTACTGAAACTTGGTGGGATGATTCCCATGACTGGAATGTAGGGATAGATGGGTATAAGCTCTTTAGGAAGGATAGGCAGGGAAGGAGAGGAGGTGTTGCCCTCTATGTCAAGAACCAGCTGGAATCAGCAGAATTCCACCTGGGGAGGGATGATGAGATGGTTGAGAGTGTATGGGTTAGAATTAAAGGCAAGACAGGGGAAAGAGTTATTACTGTGGGGGTCTCCTACAGGCCACCTGACCAGCAGAACCAAGCAGATGAGGCCCTCCACAGGCAAATAGAAGCAGCTTCCAGGTCACAGGCCCTGGTCCTCATGGGTGATTTCAACCACCCTGACATCTGCTGGAGGGACAACACAGCAAGGCACCAGCAATCCAGGATGTCCCTGGACTGCATAGAAGACAACTTCCTCCTCCAAATGGTAGAGGAACCAACAAGAAAAGGTGCTCTGCTGGACCTTGTTCTCACCAACAGGGAAGGGCTGGTAACCAATGTGAGGCTCAGAGACAGCCTCGGCTGCAGTGACCATGAAGCAGTTGAATTTAGTCTCCTCAGGGCTATCAGAAGGACCTATTCTAAGCTTATGTCCCTAGACTTTAGGCGTGCAGACTTCGATCGCTTCAGGAATCTGCTAGCCACAGTGTCATGGGACAAAGCCCTGGAGGGAAGAGGGACCCAGGGCAGCTGGTCAGTATTCAAGGACCACCTCCTCTGTGTCCAGGAGCTATGTATACCAACAAAGAGAAAAGCAGGGAAGAATGCTAGGAGGCCTGCCTGGATGAACAAGGAGCTCCTGGACACACTATTACTTAAAAGAAAACTCTACAGGCAGTGGAGGGAAGGACAGATAGAACAGGGGGTATATAAGGAAGCTGCCCGAGCAGCAAGAGGCCTGGTTAGGAAAGCCAAAGCAGAGTTGGAATTGAATCTAGCCAGGGAGGTTAAAGGGAGCACTAAGAACTTCTACAGGTATATTAATGGTAAGAAGAAGAGTAGGGAAGGTGTGGGCCCCCTCAGAAAGGAAAGTGGTGAATTGGTCACAAGTGATGTGGAAAAGGCTGAGGTACTCAATAACTTCTTTACCTCAGTCTTCACTGCAAGGGCCTCCAGCCACACTCCTGGAGTCATGGCAGACGATGCCAGGGACAGGGAGGAAGAACTGCCCTTCATAAGTGAAGCTCAGGTTGGTGATCACCTGAAGAACCTGAAAGTGTTCAAGTCCATGGG
This sequence comes from Colaptes auratus, assembly GCA_015227895.2. Lineage (NCBI taxonomy): Eukaryota > Metazoa > Chordata > Aves > Piciformes > Picidae > Colaptes > Colaptes auratus. The sequence continues at coordinate 6,005,901 of CM037646.1, read as the reverse complement.
ACCCGACGGGATACACCCACGGCTGCTGAGAGAACTGGCAGATGAGGTTGCTAAGCCCCTCTCTATTATATTCCAAAAGTCATGGCAGCCTGGGGCAGTCCCCACAGGCTGGAAGAGGGCAAACATTGCTCCCATCTGCAAAAAGGGTAAAAAGGAGGAACCAGGGAACTACAGGCCAGTCAGTCTCACCTCTGTGCCCGGAAAGATCATGAAGCAGATCCTCCTGGAGGCACTACTGACTCAGAAGAGTAGTGAAGAGGTGATTGGGAGCAGTCAGCATGGCTTTGCCAAGGGCAAATCCTGCCTGACAAACCTGGTGGCCTTCTATGAACAGGTCACAACATTAATAGATGAGGGGCGAGCAACTGATGTCGTTTACCTGGACCTGAGCACAGCCTTCGACTCTGTCCCGCACCACATCCTGGTCTCCAAGCTGGTGACACACGGGTTTGATGGGTGAACCACTAGATGGATACAGAACTGGCTTGATGGCCGCACCCAGAGAGTGGCTGTCAATGGGTCCATGTCCCAGTGGAGGCCAGGGACAAGCAGAGTCCCTCAGGGATCAGTCCTGGGACCAGTCTTGTTCAACATCTTTATGGGGGCCATGGACAGTGGCATTGAGTGCACCCTCAGCAAGTTTGCTGATGACACCAAGCTGTGTGGTGCAGCAGACACGCTGGAGGGAAGGGATGCCATCCAGAGGGACCTGGACAGGCTGGAGAGGTGGGCACAAGCCAACCTCATGAGCTTCAACAAGACCAAGTGCAGGGTCCTGCATCTGGGGCAAGGCAATGCCAGGCACAAAAACCAGGCTGGGCAGGGACTGGCTGGGGAGCAGCCCTGAGGAGAGAGACTTGGGGGTGCTGGTGGACGAGAAGCTCAACAGGAGCTCTCAGTGTGCACTTGCAGCCCAGAAAGCCAATCAGATCCTGGGCTGCATCAGGAGAAGTGTGGCCAGCAGGTCAAGGGAGGTGATTCTCCCCCTCTACTCAGCTCTGCTGAGACCCCACCTGGAGTACTGCCTCCAGTTCTGGAGCCCCTATTACAAGAGGGATCTGGAGGTGCTGGAAGGTGTCCAGAGAAGGGCCACGAGGATGACCAGAGGGCTGGAGCACCTCTCCTATGAGGACAGACTGAAGGAGTTGGGGCTGTTCAGTCTGGAGAAGAGAAGGCTCTGAGGTGACCTCATTGTGGCCTTCCAGTATCTGAAGGGGGCCTACAAGAAGGCTGGGGAGGGACTTCTCAGGCTATCAGGTAGTGATAGGACTAGGGGGAATGGAATGAAGTTAGAGGTGGGGAGATTCAGGCTGGATGTGAGGAGGAAGTTCTTCACTGTGAGAGTGGTGAAGGCCTGGAATGGGTTGTCCAGGGAGGTGGTTGAGGCCCCATCCCTGGAGGTGTTTAAGCCCAGGCTGGATGAGGCTCTGGCCAGCCTGATGTAGTGTGAGGTGTCCCTGCCCCTGGCAGGGGGGTTGGAACTAGCTGATCCTTGTGGTCCCTTCCAACCCTGACTGAAACTATGATATTATGTTACTATGATACTGCTGACCAAATCACTAAGCACCAGAGAGAGCAGGTGGCAGTGGCCCTTGGCTGCAGTCCAGTTAATGCTCTTGGGTGGAAAGAGGGGCGGATGGCTTCAGAACGTGATACTTGAGCAGTGCTCCTTGTGTGCCAACTGCATATTTCATGAATATGTCAGAATGTGTAGTGCCCACAGGACGTCAGTAACATAGCTACAGCATTGGCTGAGCAGGTTTCAACCTCACAATTCAGCCTTGAGGGCCCAAGTCCTGTTGTAGACCCAAGCCGAGGTGATTCAGCAACTTGCCAAATTCAGATTCAGTAGTGTGATGGGTTACGCCCATCCTGAGAGCAGGGAGGGGAGGGCTTGTGAGAGCCTTGCCATTCCCAGAGGGGGGTTCCCCCTGGGAAACTGAGTTAGTCTGTTCCACTCCCCCTCCCTGTCCAGCAAGCCTATAAAAAGGAAGAAACTGCAGCCATTTGTTCTCTTTTGCTTCTGCTTTGCCTGGACAAGAGGACTGAGTCACTGCTGGCTTCCTGCTTCTCTGCCACATGGTCAGTCCTGGTCTTTTCTCCCTGCTGCATCCACACTTCTCCAAAGGACTGTTGGTTTTGTATATCTCCCTATCCATCCTTGTTCCTTACCCTTGTGAACCCCTACTATTATTGTGTTTTATATATATATATATATATATATATATATATACACACACACACACACACACACACACATATACACACACACACATATTGTTTAAAGAAAACTTTACCTCTCTACTTCTGAACTGACTCCAAATTATTTCTCGGTGGATTTACCTCTTCCCCTTTTTTCCTTACCCCCCCTTTCTTTCCTTTTCTTTTCCTTCCCTGCCTCTTCCTATTCTCTGCCCTTCCCTTTTCTTTCGAGCAGGAAGGAGGAAGGGGGAGCGGGGGGAGGGATTCTCAGTCTCACCCCCCATCTGAGCTCTTGAATCCCAGCTAAGGCTCAAAGCACCACAAGCAGGTCTTCAACCACTGCACCATCCTGTTTCCTTGCCCTCCTTATTTCATAGTCTCTCCTAGGCTGCTGACAGATTCACAAAATCATTCCTTTGTTGAGGCAGAATTTGCTGGCGATTACAGTTCCTATTTGCTTTCTCCAACAGCTGGAGAAAGAGGTACAGGCATGAAGCACATATGTGGCATTGTGGGTGGGGAGGGAGAAATTCTTCTGCAGTATTCGTGCATCAGAAATAAGGCTGCCAAAAAGCAAGTTCCCAGATGCCTGGGTTCCACATGCTGTGTGAAAGCAGAGCAGCATCTTGGCCCAGAAAAGGAACGTCGTGTGAAGGAACCCAAAGTCTCCCCAGGTCGCATTGTCCTCGCAGAAGATGAAAGCCCGCAGGCCGCCAAGCGGTCCCCCCGTCAGCTGCTTTGGCCACAAGGCAACGTGTTTTGCTTTGGCTGCTTTGAAAGCAACCCCCTTAAAGGAAACATGTGCTGGGTATACAAGTGCAGTGTTTCGTTTATTTAAGACACAAATGCAAAACCAAACAGGGCTTTCACAGCTCTAAGTCACAGATGTCTTTAACGAAAACCAGCTATTGGAATGTTAATAACAGCTCCGTGTACCGTAAGCAATGAGCCCACTCAGTCATGCTTTTAGGAAACTAACAGTTTCGACAGATCAACCTATTAATCACTTGGCCTCCTCAATGGTTCGTTTAAGGGCAGCTCTTAGGAGTTTGTGAGCAGGCTGCGCTGACAGTTTGCTGACTGGTAGGCGCAGGCGTCCCCTGTTCTGCTCCTCTGAGGTCCTAAAATGACAGGCTGTCCTCTGAGATACTAATGAAGAATTCATTTGACTCAAACTGCTTCCATTCATGCGGCCTGTAGTCACTCAGTTAGCTCAGAAGCGCTCCTGTGGCTACAAAACATTCATCAGTGCTAAGAAGATGACAAGTCATCACCTCACACCAGCAGCCCTGGAAATCCACGTGGCTGGTTGGCAAGTAAGTGGCTGCATCTCAAGTGCAGGGTTCAGTTTGGGGCCTCTCGGTACAAGAAAGACCTTGAGGTGCTGGATTGTGTCCAGAGAAGTGCAACAAAGCCGGTGGAGGGTCTAGAGAACAGGTCTTGTGGGGAGAAGCTGAGGGAACTGGGATTGTTTAATCTGGAGAAGAGGAGGCTGAGGGGATGTTTAATCTGGAGAAGAGGAGGCTGAGGGGATGTTTAATCTGGAGAAGAGGAGGCTGAGGGGATGCCTCACTGCTCTTACAACTACCTGAAAGGAGTTGTGGCAAGGGCAGGGTTGGTCTTTTCTCCCTAGTATCAAGTGATATCATGAGAGGCAATGGCCTCAAGTTGTGTCAGAGGAGGTTTACATTGGGTATTAGGAGAAATTTCTTCCCTGCAAGAGTGGTCAGGCATTGGAACAGGCTGCCCAGGGAGGTGGTGGAGTCACCATCCATGGAGGTGTTCAAGAAATGTGTGGGCATGGCACTTCAGGACATGGTTTAATGGCCATGGTGCTGGACAAGTTGGACTCGATGATCTCAGAGGTCTTTTCCAACTGAGAAACAATTCTATGCTTTGATGATTCTATGACATATTCTCCCTTATGGCAGCCAGTGAGAGGTGCCACGAGAGAAACTGTAAGGTGAAGCTGTTGTTTTCTTTTACCAGAGTCAGGTAATTTGGATTATTTTTTACTTTAATTTGTTGGGTTTTTAAGTGTCAGCTTCAGTGCTGGCTTAAGCCCAGCCCAGGAGGGGTGAGCTGGAAACCTGACCCCAGGTGGGCAAAGAAACCTGGCCCCTCCCAGGGTGTGGGCTGGAAACCTAACCCCAGGTGGGCAGAGGGGCCCTCAGGTCAAAGTTTATTCCACTCCCACTTCCTGTCCACAACTCTATTTAAGAGGGACAGCTTCCCCCCCCCCCCCCCACTCTTTTTCTCCTGCCTTGGGTCCTGCAACAGCCTCCTGCTGTTGCTGTGAGCTGCTAACCATGTGGCCCAGCCTGCTCCACAGAGACCTGGACTGTTACATCACATTGGGGACTGCATCCAAAGAGAATCCATCTTCCATCCAGAGAATCCTTTGCCACCTGTGTCTGGTTTTGTATGTATTTTTATTTATCCCTCTTCCTTACACCTCTGTAACTTTCCTTTTACTGAAGTACTTTTTTGTTGCTGTTAAAATCACCTTTTTTTACTTCAAAATTGATGCAAGACTGTTCTCGCATTGTTTTACCTCTCTCTTCTTCCCCTGCCTAATTTTTTCCCCATGCTGGGAAAGGGGAGAGGGGAGGCAACCTGAATCTGTTCCACTGGGCTTTTGGGCTCTGGGAAAAACTTAAACAGCTACAGCTTGGAAAACTTGTGGAGCTGCTGTTGGCTGGACTTCCATGTTTTCCTCTGCAAGGTCTGCTGCCTGTGCTCTGCAGCTTCATTCCTGAGAGCCTTCATGTCAAGCTGCTTAAAGCTGCTGTGGGATGGACCAGACAGTAACACCTGGGTGGCTTTTTCCATTTTCAGCCAGCAGCGTGCACAGCACTGAACTGCACTATGTAAGCTCCATACTTCTTTAACTTTTTAGACAGTCTTTCAGGCCTGATCATTACTGTTGCCATTAGAAAGCCAGGGAAGAGTAGCTACAGCTGGATTTTCCTCTCCTTAAGCTTCCATTTCAGGAATCAACACAGAGTTTTACAGCTGGGTCTGGTGCATGGCATGGGGCTATAGCCAAGAGAAGCTTTAGCTGCCCATGCCCTCATGCTCTGGTTCCTCTGCTGCAGAACCCAGTGCTTAACACAGAGCCATAGCTCCTCTCCAGCTTCCTAGGCTGTCAGTGGGGTGGGTTAAGCTAAAAAGGAATGTTTCCTGGTGCAGAAGCAGGTATGGTTAAAGGTGTGGGGATGGTCACTTCTGGGGCTGGGGTAGGGCAGGCAGCTGGAAATCACAAGTCTGATTGTTAAATCTTTCAATCAGCAGTTGGTGTGTGTGCAGAATGGTGTCATTTATCCTCTCTGCTAAAGACATGAGAAATACCAGTGGCAAAGCACTTCACAGGAGGATACAGGGCAGATGAAGCTGCTCATTCTTTGTTTTATATTTGTCTTACCTGCTGTTTGCTGCAGTTCCCTCCCCTCAGAACATGAGCAACCCGTTGTAGATTCAAGGTGACCACAGCCAGGAAGACATTTTGCTATGATTTCCCATGAAAGACACAGCCTTGCTGTTTTGGACCAAATTAATTTCCTCATTGCTGCAGAACTTGACAATCTTAAAGGGCTCTTTCTAACCTAAATGACTCTCTCATTCTATGATTATCTTGTGTCCTCCAGCTGAAATCTGAGCTATGTCAGAGTTGCTGCTACAGGAGCTTGCCCAGTGCTGGGCAGCCAGCTCACAAGGAAGGACAACCTTTGCAGTTGAACAAGGCTGTCTGCAAACAGTAGTGCAGGCCAGAACTCCAAGCATGTGTCTCTAGCCCTCTGCAATGCATCATTCCAACAGATGATCACATTTCTAGTCAAGGTGTTCCACTGCTAAATAGGAAACCTTTGGCTAACCAGTGCTGCTCTATGTGACCTCACAGTGTACCTAGGTTTTCTCCTTCCCACTTCTACTCACACATCATAGAATCATAGAATGCTGGGAGATTGTTGAGTCCAAAACCCCTGCCAAAGCAGGGTCACCTATGGTAGGTTACATAGAGCCACAAAGATGGAGTGGAACATCTCCCTTATGAGGAAAGGCTGAGGGAGCTGGGTCTATTTAGCTTGGAGAAGAGGAGACTGAGTGGTGACTTCAGTCATGTTTATAAATAGGTAGAGGGTGAGTGTCAGGAGGATGGAGCCAAGATCTTCTCAGTGATGCCCAGTGATAGGACAAGGGGCGGTGGGTTCAAGCTGGAGCCTAGGAGGTTCCATGTGACCATATGGAAAACTTCACTGTGAGGGTGACAAAGGATTGGAACAGGCTGCCCAGAAAGGTTGTGGAGTTTCCTTCTCTGGAGATATTCCAAACCTGCCTGGACACATTCCTGTGTGATCTGCTGTAGGTGATCCTGCCCTGCAGGGGGGGTGGGATAGATGATCTTTTGAGGTCCCTTCCAACCCCTGATATACTGTGGTCCTATGTGATTCTGTGTCCAGGTGGGTTTGCAATCTTTCCAGAGGGAGGAGACTGCAGGCTCTCTGGGCAGCCTGCTCCAATGCTCCAGCACCCTTACAGTAAAACAGTTTTTCCTCATGTGGAGGTGGACATGTAATTCACTACTCTCACCAGGTAAGAAGGTATTTTTAATTCATCCCAGTCAATTACACTCCAGTTATAGACATGACATCTAAACTTACATCCTAGTGCTGAGTTGCATATTCAATACATGTTCCTGTCCTAAAGAGCTGTAAGCTCTCATGCCTGCCAGTGTCACCAGAAAAGCTCTGTGCTTACCCAAAGAGTCCCATAACCTGCAGATGTGTTCATGTGCATGCACACACACACATCTAGTAGGAAAACCATCAGCTCTTTCCCTGTAGGATCAATTCACAGGTGTGGTGGGTTGAAATTCCCCCCCCCCCAACATTAAATTTGCCAGTCCAAGCTCTGCTAGAAGCAAGTGAAAGCTGTACTTACAAGCAAAACTATGATCTACAATGACATGCCATGAATATGTACAAACATACAATATTTACAGATATTTGCAATTAACAAACAGCACAAGATTCCCCCTGGTCAAAGAGCAGGGGAAGCTACTAGCTTCTCCCTCTCTGTCCCCTCTTTTCCCCCCCGTACAAAAGGGGAAAGAGAAAGGAGCAGAGAAGTTATTACCAGTCCCAACAAAAGCAGTGCAGCCAGGGTCAAGCAGGAGTGAGTTAGTATCTGTCCCAGAGTAAAGAAGCAAGAAGAGGAGGATTGTTTAGGTACAGCTTGTTTTAGTCCCTCATCTCTTCCAATGGGTTTAGAATGATCTTTATTTTCCTTTTTATGCCCAATAGTGATTATTTACATTTTACTACTTTTCTGATCAAGATCTGTGAAAAAATTTAAAGGAATAGCCTAAAGCTATCACAACAGGTAATAGCTGATTCATGGCAAAGAGAAAGGAAGGGAAAATGGAGGGAAGTTCTGCCTGCATCAGAAATAATGTGGCCAGCAGGAACAGGGAAGTCTTTGTGCCCCTGTACTCTGCACTGGTTAGGCCACACCTTGAGTACTGTGTCCAGTTCTGGGGCCCTCAATTTAAGAAGGACATTGAGACTCTTGAATGTGTCCAGAGAAGGGCAACGAGGCTGGGGAGAGGCCTCGAGCACAGCCCTATGAGGAGAGGCTGAGGGAGCTGGGGTTGTTTAGCCTGGAGAAGAGGAGGCTCAGGGGAGACTTTATTGCTGTCTACAGCTACCTGAAGGGAGATTGTAGCCAGGAGGGTGTTGGTCTCTTCTCCCAGGCAAGCAGCACCAGAACAAGAGGACACAGTCTCAAGCTGTGCCAGGGGAGGTTTAGACTCAAGGTGAGGAGAAAGTTCTTCCCAGAGAGAGTTGTTAGCCATTGGAATGTGCTGCCCAGGGAGGTGGTGGAGTCACCATCCCTGGAGGTGTTTAAGAGGAGACTGGATGAGGCACTTTGTGCCATGGTTTAGTTGATTAGATGGTGTTGGGTGATAGGTCGGACTTGATGATCTCTGAGGTCTTTTCCAACCTTATTGATTTTATGAAGTGCTGTAGAACTCCACAGTTTGCTATGTCACACTGCTGCCAGGGCTGCTGTCATCAATGGGGAAAGCTGAGGAGCGAGGCACCCTTGCCTCCCTGCGCTGCACAAGGAACGCCAGCCCCACAGGCTGCAGAAGTCTGTTGTTCTTGTGTGAGGTTCCTGTTTGTTACTTATTTCCCCTCCTTGTCCCAACACTCTGCCTCTTTAAAGCTCTTCCAAGATTCCTTATAGGAGAAGGTTTGCTGCCAGCTCAGAGCTTCCTGTTGTACTCTCAGAGAGCCTTATCTCTGCAATCTTCATGCAAAGTCCAAGGGGATTTTTTTGTTGTTTATTTGTTTGTTTCACAACCTGGGCCATTGCTATGGACTAAGCTGACCAGACTCTGTTGGAACACTTTCTTGGAAAATTCATTAGGCAGATTTGTTTAGTTTGAAGGCTCCAAATTAATCTCTGCCTCTGCTTTCTACAGGATGAATGCTGCCAGCTTGCCTTACTTTAAAACCCTTTAAAAAGTTATTTAAAACCCTGCAGTGAAATGCCTGGGGATCTGGCAAGTGTTTCTCCACCTTTCTTTGGTTCCTTTTGTCTTTTGATTTTTCTAGCACAGCTCTCACCTCTGGCCCTCTAAACCAAACTTGTGCTCAGGAAATGATTAAGAGCCTCATTTTCTTGTAGCTCTTTTCAACTGCATTTCTCAGACTCGCTGAAAGTCTGTCAGCGTTCAGAGTTAATGTACAGGAAATGTGCAGATCCTCCTTATTTGCCCAGCATCTCCTTACCTCTGCACTTGTGCATCTTTGTGTAGGAGCTGCATGGAAGAGAAGATTTGAAAATGCAATGTCATCAATGAGCATTTCTCATGGAGTTCTCCTCTGGTGCTGGATAAAGATTGCTGCCATGTCTGTCCCGAGGCACAAGTACCCTTGTGCTGCAAGGGTGTGCTGGTATTTCTCCAGGGGCAGCCCAGCCAACCACCAGCAGTGAGGTCAGAGCACTGGCTGCAGCTGCCAGTACAATGTTTAGCCAGGAGAAGCCACCCTGAGCAGCAGTATGAGCTCCCCAGTTAAAATTCAGATGCTAAATGTAGTGAGAAGTAGGCAGTATCTCTAAGAACACCTAGGGTTGTGGCCTCCAAGATGGCCCACTGATTGCAGTAACCATACAAGCATCTGTATCCTGGAGCAGCTGGATTGTGAAGGGCAGTAAAGTGACCAGCAGCAGGGCTTGCTCTTAGAAAGGAGCCTCCCAGAGCAGAGTTCAGAGCAGGCAGGCCTGTATTTCAGCTCTGCCCTGTGTCCATTTAATGAGGCCATTAACTACATTTCACGCTTTAAGATGAGGCCTTGTCCCTGGGTGGACACTTCCCTGCTGATGAATAATTACAGAGCTTCCCACACCCTCAGCCTATGTTAGGAAAGGATTTCTCCCCTCTTTACTCAGGTTTTTTATTTAGAATGAGAACAGCAGGTGAAGGCCTAATATCCCAGGCCAGTTCTTCATGCAAGATGAGTCAGGCTGGGATGGTTTTGCTCTCCACATGAATCACACTTGCTGTTGTGCTTATGCCTAGGAATGAGGTAGGGCTGCCCCAGAGGCTGCTCCTTGGGGAAAAGCTGCATTGTCCTACTGCTGCCATGGAGAAGGTGCTTTGTTATTTCTGTTCCTCCAGAGAAACTGGCAGCAAATAAGCTGCAGCCCACAACCAGATGATATTGCTTAGCACCTGAGATGTTGCACTGGACAGCTTGGGCACACTTGTGGCTTTGGCATGAGCAAAAGCAGCGTTGTCCAGGCATGTCAATGCAATGACCCCAAAGAGGTAGCTCAGGAGCAGTTGAAAGAAGTGTCAGTCTGCTCTGTGTTTGTGGGAGAAAGCCTTCATCCCAGCTTGTGTCTCCATGTGGCTGTTGTGCTGAATGATGGCTTTTCTTTTCCACTGTGAGGGGGATGAGGGAGTCAGAGCTGCTCATGCTACACAGCATGGAAGAGGTGAGCTGCATTTCCATGGCTCAGAATCTGACAGTGACAAATACTGCCATGTGTGGTAATTGGGCTAGGGAAGGCATCAGCTAATGCACAGGGTGGTAAATGTTCCCTGCTTGCAAATGGAGAATCATAAAATCATGGAATGGTCTGGGTTGGAAGGGACCTCTGAAGGTCATCTAGTCCAACCTGCTCTGCAGTAAGCAGGGGCATCCTCAACTGGAGACCTCATTACTCTCTGCAACTACCTGAAAGGATGTTGTGGCGAGGCTGGTGCTGGTCTCTTCTCACAGGTAATAAGAACAAGAGGGAATGGCCTCAGGCTGTGGCTGGGTAGGTTTAGACTGAACACTAGGAAAAAAATTTTCACAGCAAGAGTGGTCAGGGATTGGAGTGAGCTGCCCAGGGAGGTGGTGGAGTCACCAAGCCTGGATGTGTTGAAAGGTGGTTTGGAGGTGGTGCTTGGGGGCTATTATGGTTTAGGGGTGACCCTTGTAGAGTAGGGTTAATGGGTGGACTTGGTGATCCTGAGGGTCTTTTCCAACCTGAATGTTTCTGTGACTCTGTGCATTAGCTCTGTTACAACCAGTGAAACAAGAAGGAAATGATGATCTGCTGAAGGAAGACTCTTCGGATCCTATTTGGGGCTTGAGAGAAATAACAGAAGAATATTGGAGAGGTGAGTAAAGTTCTGCTGGTGCTTGGGAATGAACCAGTGCAACCCTCAAGTGAATTCTTAAAGCAAGAGAGCAATGTGTAGCTGAGAAGCCTGATCTGGCCTCCCAGCCTGTGGCAGCCACCTAACAAGCCCAAGGGGAAATAATCTGCAAGGGGAAACATTAGCTTGGAACAGAGCTGTACCACTGAGGACGCTGACCGCTTTTCCTCACAGAAAAAGTCTTGTGGACCCCTAGGTAGCACTGGCCTCACACCATGACTTGATGCACAGTGAAGTCTCCCAACAGAGACAGGAAACTGGCAGAAGCAAGTTTTACCTTTCATTTCTGAACAATTTGACTCTTCTTTCTAATGAGGTTGTTTCAGTTGTCCTCACCGAGACCTGTCGAGCCAAATCTGGGCAGACTGTGACCGTGGCAGTGTCAGATGGGGAAGGAGCAGGTGGCCATGCCCTTAAGCTCTTTTCTTCCCCCACTCTCATCCTTGGAGAATGGTTAGCAATGCAGCAGCCTTGCTTTTGGCATCAGAAGTTAATTTTCCAGCAAATTATTGAAAACTCTGAATTATTCCCATTTCCCACACAGCAGCAAATAATAAACTATTACTATGATCCTGACTTGAAGACCTGTGTGGTTTGCCAAAGCAAGATAATTGTTTGGCTACGTTGAGCAGACCCCATCAGGTAGCCTTTTGTGGCACTGGCTTACTGCTGGGCCCCCAAAGCCTCATTACATGATGTCCTGGGGAAGGTCTAGAAAACTGCTCTCTCCCCACTGTCAGCACAAGGCTGTGTTGCATGGTGCCAAACACACCCACAGTTATTCAGAGCTTGAACAGGGTTCACCCCTCTGACTTCAGACAGTTTTGGAGATGCTGATGTTCCTTGGGGTGCTGCTCTGTCTGGCTGCTCTGATGCAGATCAGTTCAGCCACTTTATCTACAGCAGATGCCTACACTTGATCTAGTTGTCTAGACTCCCTTCTAACAACTGAAAGGGTGCAGACACGTCTAAGGTATGGTTCATCTTACTCAAAAGCAGAGAGTTGGAGCAGCTCAGATGATTTGCTTTCTCTCCACTGACTGAAAAGAGACCTTCTCTTAAATTAGGGGGGAGGAGTTTGCTCTGCCTATCAAGGACTAACTCTGGCAAAGCATCCATCTGGGAGTCATGAAATCTAAGTTCTAATGAGAAGTCCTGAGGGAGAAGCTGACAAGCCTGGGTTGGACACCTTGACTCCCAGCACAGCATGTGGCTGGAGAAACAGACTTGCCAAGGGAGAGCTGCAGCACCACAGCCTGAGCAGAGCCTTTGAAGAAATGAAGCAGCTCAGCTGGTCACAGTTCTCATCCTGCCCCCAGCTACCACCAGCCTTGCCTGAGTGGGGGAAGGAAGCTGTACTGTGTGAGAGAGGAAGATATCCTGAGAACCTGATTTCTTCTGCCTGCTTCTGAAGGCTTTTGACAGCTACTGCTAGCATGCTGATTGTTTTGTTTGGTATTTATAACCAATCCACCTTCATCCTCCAGCCACTCTTTGCCTCTCAGCCTTACAAGCATGAGCAAACCACCTGGCTCTGGGCTTAATATGACCCAGCCCTGTCAGCCCAGGGAAGAGTTATGCTGAGAGTGGTTGAAATGTAAGGTAAGTAAGGGTGCTCTGAGATTGTCACAGGAGCACTTCACATCACACTGCCAGGTCACATTTTCTGTCTGCCCAGGTTGGTCATCCCTTCATCTGAGGCAGTTTTCCAAGCTGTCATCCATCCTGTGCTGTCAACTTCACCAGGGTTACAAACCTGCCACAACTCCAGGCTCCTCTCACCAAAAAATGACCTAATGGCAAGAGTAGGACAGCTACTGAGCCCTCCTCTTCCACGTCTGGCCAGCATCAATAATTTGACAACAATCTGTAATTCGATGATTTTTTTTTTCTTAATTCTGTTTCCAGGCCAGTTGAGAGGAGGGAGGGAGAGAGGGAGAAGTGGCAGACAGCATTTTAAAGTCATCAGTGATGTGAGATGACCAGAAAGTTTCTAAGTAACTGGAAGGTCTAAATTAAGACACCCAACCCCCTAAATCACAGTGGAAGTCGGAAGGAGTGATGGTCTGAAATGTTGAGATCACTTGAGCAGGGGATAGCAGCTCAGAAGTGCACTCTGATGCCTTGCAAAATGTTGCCTGTTTTTAAAAGGAGCTTTTTCTGCCTGGCTTTCCTGGGTGCCAACTGAGTGCAAGTGTTGGCAAGATCCACGCTAGTTTGTCTGGACTCCGAACCACTTTGCTGAATGCTTAATCAAGCTGCTCGCCTCCGTCTCCCAACAGAGGCCATTTATGCAGCAAGAGAATCAGCTGGTGGATGAAGCAGACAAGTGGAGCTGGGGAGAGGGAGAGAGCCCTTTGAATGGGATGAGAACAGAGCCACCGGCACCTCAAGAAAGTTTATCTGCCTCCAGTGCCAAGCGCACACAGTGCTAATCTTTTGTTGCCATGAATATTCAAGCCCAGCTGCCAGCAACAGAGGGAGCAGCTGCAGTGGCAGAGCTGGCAGGTCCCCTCGTGGTGCCCTCGCTTGCCGACCCTGGCATCTGGGTCTGTCTGGGGGGGGGGGGGGGGGGGGGGGGGAGATGCTGCTTGCATTGCAGACGACGCTGAGCTGCTCGGCAGCCCAGCCCCACGCTTCCTAAGCCGCAAGGAGCCAGCGACACGCTCAGCTTGGCGAGCCCAGCACTGTCCCCTCTTGCTGACATGGGTGCACCAAATGCCCTAGATGTTTGGGGTCATCTAAAATCCTGGAGGGAAGGGGTGAGGCTAGGACAGGAAAGAGCAACAGCTGGGGCAATTTAAGACTGAAGAACCTCTGCTGCTGCTTGGAGAAGACAGAGTGAGACAAAAGCCTGCAGGGCCCACGGAGCACTAGCTGTACACAGCCCTAGGCAGATCCCAGTTCTCATGGAGTGTTTGGTGAAGGGGCACATTTGGTCACAGGGCATGAGGAGCTGGTGAAATGCCATTAGAGGAGCACAGCATGGATCAGAGACAAGCTGGCAGGTGGCTGCACTGCTGTAGTGTCATGGAAGAGCTGGAGGATTTAGGCTCGAGGTGAGGAGAAAGTTCTTTGCCATTGGAATGTGCTGCCCAAGGAGGTGGTGGAGTCACCGTCCCTGGAGGTGTTCAAGAGGGGATTGGATGTGGCACTTGAGGTCTGTGGTGACAGGTTGGACTCGATGATCTTTGAGGTGTCTTCCAACCCTGGTGATTCTGTGATTTTTTTTTTTGTCACTAGTAGCAGCAGGCAACAGTAAGAGGAAGCCATGAGCTCTGCTTGGATGGGCAGCTTGTTCTTCTCCAAAATTTAGAGCAGATTTTTGGGGACAAGGCTCTTTGTCTCTGTGTACTCCATAGAGGCAGGGAAGTGTCCTGGAACAAATGTCAAGAGACACAAGATCAGAGCAGACATCCATGCTACCATGACTTTGTTCTGCCCAGCACCAAAGTCATCAGAGGCAGTAATGACTCTGCCCTGGCATGGAAAATTACTGATACCCACTCTGCCTAGCAGATTTCCCTTGTAACACGCTTAAATACTCTACTGGATTGGGGCAGGGTGGGGAGGAGAAAGGATGAGTGGGGAAGGCCAGACCAGGCTTCAAGGGGCACCCAAGGCTCAGATGTCTTTTCACCAAAACCCAAGGTGGTCACTGTGATAGGGCTTTGGACAGGGAACAGGCTAGAGGCTGCTAATGAACTTGTGACTTTCATGCATTGAAGAAGGCAGTTCCTGAAGCCCTTGCTACAGTCAGCTGTCAACCACTGACATGTAGAAACATTTACTCCCATTCTTCTGGGCCCCCATGTCCCTTAAGGAAAGAAGAGCCTCAGAGCAGCAGTGTATTTATGTTTCAATGCCATAAGCACCACCTCCTAACCACAAGTGCCAGGTTGCTGCTCTCTGGCACCCAGCCTCCCCCCGGGCATAGGCATGCAGCCATGAGACTGACCAGTTCTGCAGACTCTTTTAGGGCTCAGAGCTGTGGAACAGGTGATACTGCTCAGAAGAACTACCACAAACAGGGGCACACAGGCTTCCCAGGAGAGAGAAAGAATAGCCTGTGAAGGCTAGAGGTGGATATTGTGCAGTTAGCTGTTCGTCTCCAACAAAACTGGGGATTGGGACTTTGCAGACAGTTATCAGACCTGGCTTTGCATCCCCTAGAACAGTTTCTGTGGACAGCTCAGATGGAAAAATGAGCCAGATTCCTGCCTTGGGAGATATTTTAGGATGCCACACAGACCAGGGTAAACACTCTTAATAATTGCTCAGCACCAGGTAGCAAAGTGATCTCTTGATGGTCTTGAGCCTGCCAGTTCTCCATCCTATCTCTATCCTTTCAAGCCCAGAAAGTCTCTCCTAACTGTACTTGCAAATAGGACATCTCAGACAGAGTGGGGAAAGTAGGGATAAGGGCAGGAAAAACTCCATCTACCAAAACATTTACTTTCACCTTATGCTTGCTTTGCATTCTTTTGTACTGATTTTGGGAGCAAAAAAACCCGTACTTAAAAGAAAAATGAAGTATTTTGGAACTAAGAAGGAGCTGCACTGATCCAGATAAACACAAATGTAGCAGCACATGCTCAAGGAATCTGTGCCTCATTGTAATGTGCTCACTTTTCTGGCAAGCTTCACAGAGCCAGAGCCCAGCCACCCCCTGGTCCACTGGCCTGGCAGACATCCCATTCAGCATTAGAAGGGACACAGCACATAGGTGCTTCCCGTGGGTTTATGCCTATCTTTGTCCCTAGCTTGATAGTCAATAATAAACAGTTTGTGGCTAAGAGCTTTATCCCCAGCAAATCCACCTCCTCCTGCTGCTGCTTTTTCACACGGAGAGGTCAGGGGTTTAGAAAGCGATTTCAGACTCCCAAGCTGTTGCCACCAAAGTGTTGATACAGCAGAAGGAAGGGCCATGGTCATGAGAGGTATCTTTGTTTGCAAGAATTTAAAATCACTTCTTGTATTTCACCAGTGCTGCATTTCCTTCCTCCAGGGTTCACCTTGGATTGGGCTACATCCTCCTGCCTTTAGTAGGATCACAAATACTTTTCTCTCGTTTTTTTTTCCTTCCCTATATTTCTGCTGCTAAAAGATGACAGTGCTTACATGAGAATTAAGTACAAGTTAATTTGCAAATACAAGACAATGTCAAAAAAAAAACACCAATGTTTGAGTTGTACTGATTCTTTTTTCTTTTTTTCTTTTTTTCTTCCCCCACAAGAAAGTATCAAAATAAGGTATCAAAATTTGGTGGTGAATGGTGCCACATCCAGCTGGCGGCCAGTCACTAGTGGTGTGCCCCAAGGATCAGTGCTGGGCCCCATGCTCTTTAACATCTTCATTGATGATCTGGATGAGGGCATTGAGTCCATCATCAGTAAATTTGCAGATGACACCAAGCTGGGGGCAGGAGTTGATCTGCTGGAGGGCAGAGAGGCTTTGCAGAGGGACCTCGACAGGCTGGACAGATGGGCAGAGTCCAAGGGCAGGAGATTGAACACATCCAAGTGCCAGGTTCTGCACATTGGCCACAGCAACCCCATGCAGTGCTACAGGCTGGGGTCAGAGTGGCTGGAGAGCGGCCAGGCAGAGAGGGACCTGGGGGTGCTGGTTGATAGTGGGCTGAACATGAGCCTACAGTGTGCCCAGGCAGCCAAGAGGGCCAATGGCATCATGGCCTGCACCAGGAACAGTGTGGCCAGCAGGAGCAGGGAGGTCATTCTGCCCCTGTACACTGCACTGGTTAGGCCGCACCTTGAGTCCTGTGTCCAGTTCTGGGCCCCTCAGTTTAGGAAGGATGTTGACTTGCTGGAGCGTGTCCAGAGAAGGGCAACAAAGCTGGGGAGGGGTTTGGAGCACAGCCCTATGAGGAGAGACTGAGGGAGCTGGGGTAGTTTAGCCTGGAGAGGAGGAGACTCAGGGGTGACCTTCTTGCTGTCTACAACTACCTGAAAGGAGGTTGTAGCCAGGCAGAGGTTGGTCTCTTCTCCCAGGCAGCCAGTATCAGAACAAGAGGACACAGTCTCAAGCTGCGCCAGGGCAGGTTTAGGCTGGATGTTAGGAATGGGCTGCCCGTGGAGATGGTGGAGTCACCTTCATTGGAGGTGTTCAGGAGGAGACTTGATGGGGTGCTTGGTGCCATGGTTTAGTTGTTTAGGTGGGTTGGATTGGTTGATGGGTGGGATGCGATGATCTTGAAGGTCTCTTCCAACCTGGTGTATTGTGTTGTATATTTGGACACAGTGGTTCCTGTGAAATCCAGCAGCACCAATTTGTGCAGCCTCCCCCCAGGAGTCTAAATTACTTTAACCAAGGTGGCCAGGATCATCTCCTGTTGCTTTGAAACGCTGGCTTGCACTCTAACACAGGGGCAGCCCCAAACCCAGGTGTGCACACAGCGATGCTGTTGTGCCACAGAAACACATTTTAGGCCAAAAAAACACAAGCCAAGGCCTGAGCAAAATGGCTCAGGGCACAGCTAAACCATGAGGGACAAGATGAGGCAGACTCCCCTGGGGAAAGTTAAAAGGTGAGCAAAGTTGTACCTGGGCTCTGCTTGTGGCACAGCACTCTGGATCAGGTTCAGCTTGCTCCAGCTGTGGCCAGCGCCTGAGCTGCTCCTGCTTGGCTCCACCATGGTTGAATGCCAGAAACTGACACACACACTGTACAAATTCATCTGATGGATGCTTTAAGATGAGATGAAATATTCAGGGATAGACTATTTGGAGATAGGAGAGGGACCTGGTGACTCCAGCAAGACACATCCTAAAATGAGAAAGTCCCTACAAACATTGCCAATACTCTTGCAAGACTGAGGAAAGAGTTTGGAAGCACGCACTCTTGTCACAGAGTACTGTGAAGAGGAGAAGGGTTTTGTTAAGGAGCCAGAGCAGGGAAGCTGACAAAGCCAAAAGGAAGGTGAAGGGTCCTTTGCATCAGGAGTTTGGGGAAAAATGGACAAGGGAATATTTGGGCTTTCTTATTACCTATGTACTACTGAAAACAGAGCTGAGGTGTCTCCAGGATATATACACTGCACCAGGTACAATGCAACACAATACAATACACCAGGTAGGAAGAGACCTTCAAGATCATCGCGTCCAACCCATCAACCAATCCAACACCATCTAAATACAATACAATCCAACCCACCTAATCAACTAAACCATGGCACCAAGCACCCCATCAAGCCTCTTCTTGAACACCCCCAATGAAGGTGACTCCACCACCTCCACGGGCAGCCCATTCCAATGGCCAATCTCTCTCTCTGTATAGAACTTCTTCCTAACATCCAGCCTAAACCTGCCCTGGCACAGCCTGAGACTGTGTCCTCTTGTTCTGGTACTGGCTGCCTGGGAGAAGAGACCAACCTCTGCCTGGCTACAACCTCCCTTCAGGTAGTTGTAGAGAGCAATAAGGTCTCCCCTGAGCCTCCTCTTCTCCAGACTAAGCAACCCCAGCTCCCTCAGCCTCTCCTCATAGGGCTTGTGTTCCAAACCCCTCACCAACTTTGTTGCCCTTCTCTGGACATGTTCCAGCAAGTCAACCTCCTTCCTAAACTGAGGGGCCCAGAACTGGACACAGGACTCAAGGTGTGGCCTAACCAGTGCAGTGCACAGGGGCAGTGCAGTGCAGGTACAGTACAGGTGTAAGGGGGTTTAACCCTGTCTGAAAGAGGCAAAGGGGCACAGCCACATCTAACTCCCTGATGCCCAGCACCCAGGTGGGAGTCATGATCCACTAACCAGGAAGGCAAATTGAGTCTCCTCTTGAGATTGCTCCACCTTGCAGAAGTAAATGAGATCCCCCAGACTGGCAAGAGGAAAAGTCTACCCTTCCCACTGAGGAAGGCAGCTCAGCAGAGAAGGGGGTCTGGGCTGCCAAGGTTAGGCCACACCTTGAGTACTGTGTCCAGTTCTGGGCCCCTCAGTTTAAGAAGGACATCGAGACACTTGAAGGTGTCCAGAGAAGGGCAATGAGGCTGGGGAGAGGCCTTGAGCACAAGCCCTATGAGGAGAGGCTGAGGGAGCTGGGGTGGTTTAGCCTGGAGAAGAGGAGGCTCAGGGGAGACCTTAGTGCTCTCTACAACTACCTGAAGGGAGCTTGTAGCCAGGTGGGGGTTGGTCTCTTCTCCCAGGCAACCAGCACCAGAACAAGAGGACACAGTCTCAAGCTGTGCCAGAGGAAGTTTAGGCTGGAGGTGAGGAGAAAGTTCTTCACAGAGAGAGTCATTTGCCATTGGAATGAGCTGCCCAGGGAGGTGGTGGAGTCACCATCCCTGGAGGTGTTAAAGAGGGGATTGGACGTGGCACTTGGTGCCATGGTTTAGTAGTCATGAGGTGTTGGGTGACAGGTTGGACTTGATGACCTTTGAGGTCTTTTCCAACTTTATTGATTCTATGATTCTATGAACATGGAGTCAGGATCCCTCTTGCGCTCATCTTCTAACTCAGTAGGGATTGAGTTCAACAGGAGCCATTTAACAGGAGCTATCAAAACTACTCTCTGTTATCCCATGTCTCTTCAGCAAATGCTCACCTGGGTTTGGGTTAGGGCAGCTCTGAGCAAGGCAGGTACTAAATTGTTCAGCACAGTCACAATTAAGCTTTTTCTGGGCATGAGGATATCTGCTGTCAAGGGACAAAAAAGAAAGAAAAAGAGGGAAAAGACAGGGGGAAAAAGAGAGGACTTCAGCTAAGTGGGAAAGGAGGGTAGAAATATCTGGGCTGACAATATAGGCTCAGCTCTCTGAATTCTGCTGAACTCCCTCTTCAGACACCTAACTCTTTACTGAGGCCAGACAAAGGATGAGCACAATTCAACATCTACCTTTGCAGTCAGGAAGTAGCTTGTCTCTGTGTTGTGCTGGGAGGGAGGCTGTCATGCAGAGACTTGTGGGCATACTTTTGATAGGAGATGAATTACACAGAATGGAAGTGTTTCATTTTTGGTGATGTGGAAGTTCTCAGCTCTGCATCCCACCCCCCACTGGGGGCCAGTTCAAGCAAGGAACAACCTGTCAGCTGCTCTCGGTATATCTGCTGGTCCCAGAAGAGGTTTGTGAAGAGCCACTAGAAGTGAACAGCAGCAGCTGGAAGGAGCCAAGGAAAAGAGGAGGGAGACCTGAGGGGAGAATGAATACATGACACACCCTCGGTACCAAAACAGCTTGTTACAGCTTCGACCTGAGGCTGGTCAGGGACTGATTCTGATGGCTTTCCTCTGATGTGCTCAAAGGCAGGAACAAACACTGCCAGCAACAGCCCATTCTGCCCCCTCTCTCCTGAAGTACAGCCCGTAGAATCACCGAATCACTCATGTTGAAAAAGACCTTCAAGATCACCAAGTCCAACCATTTAGCCTACTCTGCCAAGTCCACCCCTAAGCCATATCCCCAAGCACCACACCTACACAGCTTTCAAACACAGCCAGGGATGGTGACTCAACCACCTCCCTGGGCAGCCTGTGCCTTTCACAGGGCAGGCTGCAGCACTCCCTGAACGCCCCTTTCCCCAGAGAGCCTGGAAGCACTCCCTCCAACCCACTGGCCATTTAACTTTGCTTATCCTCCCACTGCTTCCTGCGTGTTTGATATCTTTCTCTGCCAGGCTAGGGTCTGGCCTCTCCTCCCTGTTTAAATACAGCCAAGGTGGTTTTCTGGTAGTTGTTTTGTAACAGTTTCTTAATATCTTTCCTGGAGTTTGGGTAGTTTGGGGTTTTTTGCCTCCTTCTTGCCACAAATTGGTTTTTAATGCCTATGTGTTCAAGGGAGGAATCTGCCCAGCCCACAGTGGCACTGTCGGATGCACCTCTTAAGCTCTGCTCACCTAATCCATTTTTCACTGGGAAGCAGACCTGCCAAGAAATGCACTGTAGAGTTGCCTGCTGGACTCTGCAAGCAGCCTGAGAAAAGTTTGGAGGAAGGGACTTGGCTTGTCCAAAGAGCATCTCTCTTCTTTTGCCAGGCGCCAGAAACAGCAACTGGGCTCTGCACATTGCCTGGGGGGTGGCAATATCCCTTGCAGTTTGTACAGCACTCCCAGTTTCCTGCTCTGAAGAGTTTCCTCCAAGCCTGTGGTATCACCTAGATACTGCTGAAAATCTTTCCAGCACTGCTTTAACATCTTTAGTCCTTCACACCAGAGTGATCCAGAAAGCAGAGGGTCCTGTGGCAAATTCAACTGAAGGCTACGAGCAGCTGAGGGAGCTGGGAGTTGTTCAGTCTGGAGAAGAGGAGGCTGAGAGGAGACCTCACCACTCTCTACAACTCTCTGAATGGAGGTTGGAGCAAGGTGGGAGTGTCTTCTCCCCGCTGGCAGGTGACAGGACTAGAGGAAATGGCTACAAGCTGCACCAGGGCAGGATATCAGGAAGTCTTTCTTCACTGAAAGGCTTCCCAGACATTGGAAAGGCCTGCCCAGGGCAGCGGTGGGGTCACCATCCCTGGAGAGATTTAAATGGTCTGCAGACCTGGTGCTTAGGGACATGGTTTAGTGTTGACCCTCCTGTGCTAGGTTGAAGGTTGGAACTGGATGATCTTGAAGGTCTCTTCTCACCAAGTATATTCTGTGATTCTGTGAACCAACACACATGCTAAGGGCTGCCCATCTCACCCAGCACCCTTTCACACCTGGGAAGCTGCTACTGGGTTCTCCATGTTGACAAGCAAGCAGAGTTTGTGCTCACAATCCAGACAGCAGCTTGGAACTCCGGTGGTGGTGGTGGTGTTTTTAAATGAACGCTCAGATCTCGGAGCTCTGCACAGCAGTAAGAGGTGGGTTGTGCAGCTGCCTCACTGCAGGTTCAGCATAACTGTCAGCAGCACACAGAGACTCCTTGGATCCTTGGGAAGCGACAAGGCTTCAATTCAGGCATGAGAAAAGGATGAGGGTGCATCCCAGCGCTGGAAAGAGATGTTTCAGACACTTGTATGATACCCCTGCCTACTGCTATCTGCCTTGCAGGTGCTTAGCTGCTGCTGCTGTTACTTTTCAGCTCTGTGTTGCTCAAATCGACTTTTTTTTTTTAACCTGCCCTCATTCCCTGTGCTCTTTGACTGACTCCAAGGCTTCCTCTTTCCCTGGCAAATCCATCAGTAAGAAAAGCCTGGAGACATCTTGAGGACTAGGACTCGGCTCTAGTTCACCAATGTGCTTCAAGTGAGACCATAGCAAATTGCTTCTGGACAGGACCTTGTCCAGCAGAACACTGCACACTGCCATTTCAATATGACACTATCCAAAAGCCACACAGGTTTGGCCTGTTTCTATGGAATTTAGAGCTTCAGAGTTTGGGCTGTTCCTTTCTTCTTCTTCTTCTTTTAAAGAGAGGTGGGAAACCTAAACAAGTGACTATCATAGTATCAGTCAGGGTTGGAAGGGACCACAAGGATCAGCTAGTTCCAACCCCCCTGCCATGGGCAGGGACACCCCGCACTAGATCAGGCTGGCCAGAGCCTCATCCAGCCTGGGCTTAAACACCTCCAGGGGATGGGGCCCCAACCACCTCCCTGGACAACCCATTCCAGGGCTTCACCACTCTCATGGTGAAGAGCTTCTTCCTCACGTCCAGCCTGAATCTCTCCACCTCCAGCTTCATTCCATTCCCCCTAGTCCTATCACTACCTGATAGCCTGAAAAGTCCCTCCCCAGCCTTCTTGTAGGCCCCCTTCAGGTACTGGAAGGCCACAATGAGGTCACCTCTGAGCCTTCTCTTCTCCAGACTGAACAGCCCCAACTCCTTCAGTCTGTCCTCATAGGAGAGGTGCTCCAGCCCTCTGCTCATCCTCGTGGCCCTTCTCTGGACACCTTCCAGCACCTACAGATCCCTCTTGTAATAGGGGCTCCAGAACTGGAGGCAGTACTCCAGGTGGGGTCTCACCAGAGCTGAGTAGAGGGGGAGAATCACCTCCCTTGACCTGCTGGCCACACTTCTCCTGATGCAGCCCAGGATCTGATTGGCTTTCTGGGCTGCAAGTGCACATTGAGAGCTCCTGTTGAGCTTCTCGTCCACCAGCACCCCCAAGTCTCTCTCCTCAGGGCTGCTCTCCAGCCAGTCACTGCCCAGCCTGGATTTGTGCCTGGGGTTGCCTCGACCCAGATGCAGGACCCTGCACTTGGTCTTGTTGAACCTCATGAGGTTGGCTTGTGCCCACCTCTCCAGCCTGTCCAGGTCCCTCTGGATGGCATCCCTTCCCTCCATCTGTCTGCTGCACCACACAGCTTGGTGTCATCAGCAGACTTGCTGAGGGTGCACTCAATGCCACTGTCCATGGCACCCACAAAGGTGTTGAACAAGCCTGGTCCCAGGACTGATCCCTGAGGGACTCTGCTTGTCCCTGGCCTCCACTGGGACATGGACCCATTGACAGCCACTCTCTGGGTGCAGCCATCAAGCCAGTTCTGTATCCATCTAGACTATGTCTGAGCCTAAGCAACTCAAATGAAAAAAAATCCCCATGTCTCTGTTTTGTTGCTCTCTTAACAATGCAATCATAGCCAGAAGTATGTTGCCTGTTTCTTCAAAGTAAACTGATTTTTAGAGGAAAATAAAACCAACTCGTTTCGCAATTTGCTGATGCAGTACACCAAGCTTGTGCCAGAGGAGAGCTGGCTGGCAGGCACATTTTCCAGTTCATGCATCTTACGGGTAAATTACCTTTTAGTTATGCTTCTAGGCTTGGTTCAGCACAAGAAACTTTTCTACTGGGGTCACTGAAACACTTTGCACCACGTCTGCACAGTGATTTTCTGCATGCCAGACACCGGCACAGGTTGCCCAGGGAGGTGGTAGAAGCCCCATCCCTGGCGGTTTTTAAGGCCAGGCTGGATGTGGCTCTCAGCAACCTGATCTAGTGTGAGGTGTCCCTGCCTATGGTAGGGGGGTTGGAACTGGATGATCCTTGAGGTGCCTTCCAACCCTGGTGATTCTATGATTCTATGTCCGGGGCATAACTGCCTTTCAAGTGCTGCACCACATGTGTGCCTAGATACAGCTCTGTGCTGCAATACCAGACACAAAGCTGTGTCCCACCTAGGTTCTCCACTTGGGAACTTCAAAGGTCCTAGCAGTGGCAGGCAGCCGCCAGGAACTTAGCTTGGGAGGGGTGAATGAGCTACAGAAGGGGTGAAGGATTTTCTACCATGATATGGCTGCAAAGCGTGCACCTGAGCAGACCGAACCGGGGAGGGCGTTGAAGCTGGACTAGAGCTGCAGAGGGTCTATGGTCCCAGCTGCCCCTGCGGCAGGTGACAAGTGAGGCAGAGCCTGGGGTATTTTGTGTGCCTGTCAGTCGTGTGCCATCGCCACCGGAGCAGATGGGGCAGGCACGGCACGCAGGGACCTGCCTGTGCGGCGAGTAAATACACAGCGCTCATTCAAGGCGCCTTCCCTGAATGGCTGCCTGCTTCACCCGCAGCCCAGTCCCGCCTGTGGACAGTCGGCAGATTTGGCCTCAGGCCCAGCCTTGAGGCTGCTCTTAAAATGCAGCGTGGCTGCGGTGACAGTGTCAGCTTCAGCCCCGCATCCCTCCGGCCCAACCGCGGGCTCCCGCTCTGCTTCCTCGCACAGGTCCCCCCGTCCCAGCAACTCTCCACGGTGCCTGCTGCTCACTCCTCAGAGGGTCGCAATTGCGGGGCAGAAGGACCTCAGCCCCTCCTGACAAAGCAAGCCGCACGCAAGCAAGGCGTTAGCTCCCCCCAGCCCGTGCGTGCCTTCTGCAGAGGCAGACCTCGTCCCGGTGTGTTTATACATACAGAGGATCTGCACCAACCTGCCACATGTCTAAGCACATGGGCTCAGCCATATGCACCCATGGACGCAGGCACGCTCCCTCCCGTGTGCGTGTGTGTGTGTGCAGCCCTCTGCCAGCACCAGATTTCTGGCAGGCAGCTCCTTCTGCCCTTGCCCCACAAACAGCAGGCACTAATTCTCCCATCTGCAGGCTTCACCCTATTCCTTGCCTTGCTTTCTTGCCTGCCAGCAACCGTGCACTCTCTTTACCTACTCAGTCTTGAATCCTCCCCACCGCTCCCTAAACCGGTGCTTGTTAATCAAGCAAGCTCTCTGCTGAAGCCTGGTGCCACCACAGGAAGAGGTGGAAGGACTAAACACTGCAGTGACTAGCCAGCGTGATGTGCCAAAGCCCATTCACACCCCACCTCTGCTCAACATCCCAGTGGCACAGCTGGGCACACCTGAACACCCCAGAACCACACAACCAGAGTGCACAAGTCCATTTTTCACTGCCTCGGCTTACAGAGGACTGCACTGCATTGAACACAACAGCAATGCTCCTCTTGCCCAGGGACCCTCATCCCTGGAGGTTTTTAAGGCCAGGCTGGATGTGGCTCTGAGCAACCTGCTCTAGTGTGAGGTGTCCCTGCCCATGGCAGGGGGTTTGGAACTGGATGACCCTTGAGGTCCCTTCCAACCCTGACAATTCTCTGATTCTATCATTCTAAAAAGATCACAAACCAGGGTGTCAAATCTGCTGATTTCTCCATTCCTTTTGTTTTCTGAATTTGTCTCTTCTCAGGTTATTGTAATTCCATGAAGCACAGCAGCACTTTGGCTCGAAGCCAAAGGCAGTAGTGTTTAGAGGCAGCTGATTACAAGGTTAAAAAATTGGGTTAATACGCTTTAAAACCCAGCTTTAATATTAGGTGGTCATCTGCTTTCCCTATCAGATCAGCCTTCTTAACCTTTAGCTATGCTATTTAGCTCTATCCTATTCATGCAATTTCACAGTTATTTGCAGATCTGACTTTGTCCCAGCTCTTCTCTATTATGTGCTTCAAGAGGCAGCATCACCCACTGCAAAGATTAAACCCTCACAGAGGACCAAATTAGGTCTGATTAAAGTAGAA
This sequence comes from Colaptes auratus, assembly GCA_015227895.2. Classification (NCBI taxonomy): domain Eukaryota; kingdom Metazoa; phylum Chordata; class Aves; order Piciformes; family Picidae; genus Colaptes; species Colaptes auratus. The sequence goes on along the minus strand of CM037646.1, from coordinate 5,980,095 downwards.
ATGCAATTACATCTTCTCTTCCTGACTCTTCACCTGAGATTTGTAAACTACCCTATCACAGAATCACAAAATCACCAAGGTTGGAAGAGACCTCAAAGATCATCAAGTCCAACCTGTGGCACCAAGTGCCATGTCAAATCCCCTCTTGAACACCTCCAGGGATGGTGACTCCACCACCTCCCTGGGCAGCACATTCCAATGGCTAACAACTCTCTCAGTGAAGAACTTTCTCCTCACCTCAATCTTAAACTTCCCTGGCACAGCTTGAGACTGTGTCCTCTTGTTCTGGTGCTGGTTGCTTGAGAGAAGAGACCAACCCCCTCCTGTCTACAACCTCCCTTCAGGTAGTCATAGAGAGCAATGAGGTCTCTTCTGAGCGTCCTCTTCTCCAGGCTAAGCAACCCCAGCTCCCTCAGCCTCTCCTCATAGGGCTTGTGCTCGAGGCCTCTCCCCAGCCTCATTGCCCTTCTCTGGACACATTCAAGAGTCTCAGTGTCCTTCTTAAACTGAGGGGCCTAGAACTGGACACAGGACTCAAAGTGCAGTGTACAGGGGCAGAATGACTTCCCTGCTCCTACTGGCCACACTATTCTTGATGCAGGCCAGGATGCCATTGGCCTTCTTGGCCACCTGGGCACACTGCTGGCTCATGTTCACCTGGCTGTCAATCAGCACCCCCCAGGTCCCTCTCTGTTTGGCAGCTCTCCAGCCACTCTGACCCCAGCCTGTAGCTCTGCGTGGGGTTACTGTGGCCAAAGTGCAGCACCTGGCACTTGGACTGGTTGAATGCCATCCCATTGGACTCTGCCCATCTGTCCAGTCAGTCAAGGTCCCTCTGCAGAGCCCTTCTGCCCTCTAACTGACCAACATCTGCTCCCAACTTGGTGTCATCTGCAAATTTGCTGATGACTGACTCAATGCCCTCATCCAGATCATCAATGAAGATATTAAAGAGGATGGGGCCCAGCACTGATCCCTGGAGAGCACCACTAGTGACTATGGGTCTTAAACTCAGGCTGGGGTGGATGTTTGTTAGGGATGATGGCTCACTTTGTGCCACGTCCACATGAGAAGGACAAACTTGACCCCCAAGTCCTGCAACATTTGTTTTGACAGCACTGCTGCATTCAGAAAGCTTTGAAAGGGCCACCCTGGTGCCTGTCCAAACCACCTTTGTGTAATTGTATATATATCTTTCTAGCTCTTCCTCCACAAGAAAACCAATTGGACAAAAATGAGAGGCAAAGGAGGGCAAAAGGCGAACAGAGCGTGTAGCTGAGGGTAACTCTGCAATTTTGACTAAAAGCATTCTTACAACAAATACAGCCCCAAAGCTGGCCAGCATGTCTCTCCAACATGTTTTATCCCTCCCAAATCCTTCCTAGGTTGTGTCATTTTAAAAACCTGCAAGCTGGGACATCAAAGAGAGCCTGGGCATAGGAGAAAAGCAAGCACAGAGGCACGGTAAGGAATTAATGCACAAAGACCTGTGGGATTAGTGGCTAGAGATTTAGGTCTGCACACACACAGTTACAGAGAAGACTGTGCAGACATAGCATGCAAAAAGATTTGCCTTGAACATCAGAGTTTCCTGGCCAAGTGTTTTGCCAGCTTTGCCGTGCAGAACAGGGAGGCAAAAGCAGCACAAGCAGCCCCATGCTGAAACCGCAGCCGAGTTACTGCCCCAACACCAGATCCTTTCCTCCCAGCCAGGGCCGTCACAAAGGCTGGTGTGGCTTTGTCGGGGCAGTCTGGCTTGGGGTTGTTTTTTTGAAGGATGCATCTTTGTCCTTGAGATTATTTGTTGGGTTTGGTTTGGGTGTGTTTGGTTGGACAGCCGACGTTTGGGGCGATGCCATGGATTCCATCCAGGCAGGAGCCTGCTGCGCCTTTGCCTTCTAGCCCGAGCGCCCAGCCTGCGAGGCCAGCACCGTGTCTCCTGAGCCTTCCAAATGAAATTAGGAAACTGGGCTGGGCCCACCGGCATCTGCCCTGCGCTGCACGGAACGGCGCTGCGCAGAGGGCACTTCTGCTGGGAAAGGAGATAAATGTAATTTCCTCCCTGAATTAGCTGTGCCACGCTGGCTCCAAAAGGGCTCGAAGGGAGAGCAAGAGAAGAGCCACTGTCTGGCGAAGAGACCAGCCCCTGACTTATCAAAGGAAGCTGGATATCAGGCCACACTTCAAAACCCAGTGACAGCACTCAGGGGATTTGCTCAGTCCCGTTTGCTTAGCTCGGTTTTTACGGGCGCCTTCAAGCGGGCAAGGAGCCCTCTGCTCCTCTGAGGAGAAAGTGAGGGGAGGATAGACTGAGGGGACGGAGTGAAGGGCAAAGCAGGGCACGGGGTTGTAGCCCCAGCTCCGTCGGTGCCTAAAGTGACCTTGTGCAGAAGCAGGAAGAGTTTGAGGCCGGCAGAATGCAATTACTCCGGTTGGAAAGTCGCCAAGCTTGTGGCATTCGCATCCCGGCCGCCTGCAAAAATGCCACAGGGCCAGAACTATAGATTTCTCCATCACTGGAAAAACAGCACTGAAGAGGGAGAGGAGCCTGTGAGCTTTGTGAGCAGCTTGAATTGGTATAGTGGGGGTTGCAAATGCAGTTAGGCTTTCCAAAGAACTCTCTTAATTTAAAAAACATGGCTAAATTAGAGGGAAACAAGTGGATATCTACCCCCACCCCTCCCACCCCATTTAGGAAAGAAAGAAGAAATTCCCACAGAACTGTGGCAAACACATTCTGGTGCAAGAGCACACAGAGATTATTTGTGCCAGCACCAGATAATCTTTTTTCCCTCCCCCTCTCTTCCCCCACCCTCACTGCAAATCAATCTCATCCAGGACAAAGTCTATAGCAGACAGAACAACACTCGATGCTAGCACCATCCTGACACCAGATGAAGGCTGAGAAGCTACAGTGCCCCCCCCGAAAAACAAAAGGCGGAGCTCCTTTTTCTAAGCACCTCCTTCTACTTTGCTGCAGTTCAGGGGAAGCCACACTGAGTGCCCCACACTTGCCCAAAGCTTTAACAGACCCCTCTGTAGCACAAGAGCAACACCACAAAAGCAGAGCATTGGGTCCTGCTGGCTTGAGCTTCATTACAAGCAGAAACAGTTTGTACCACCAGGTGTAGATGCTTCCTGTTCAGGCCTTCAAAATCCAAGGGCCCAGACTGTTGCCAGAGGAGGGGAAGGGACATGCTAGCACAGCAGCTGTGCTGGATTATACTCACAGTTCTCAGAAACACTTTCCAGCATGCGATCACTTGCGTTTCAGGATTAGTTTTGAAAAGGCAGAAGCAAATACCTCCCTTTCCTGGCACTCTCCCCCTTGTCCCACAGAGGATCAATCAGCTTGTAAACTGCAGAGGAAAGTTTGCACACAATAAAGATTCTTTTTCAGATACAGCATTTGGCAGGGGCTTGCTGGGGGGGGGCAATGGCACTGCTTTAGTCAGGGAATGGCATTAATTTTTCTTCTTGCAAAAGGCAGAGCATATCACTTACACAGAAACAGGCATGGAGGTTTGAGGAGTGGGGGCTCCCACAGGCAAGCCTGAGGAACCCCTGAGCCACGTAGCACCATAGGGTACTGCAGAATCATAGAATCAATAAGCTTGGAAGAGACCTCAAAGATCATCAAGTCCAACCTGTCACCCAACACCTCATGACTAACTGAACCATGGCTCCAAGTGCCACGTCCAGTCCCCCCTTGAACACCTCCAGGGATGGTGACTCCACTCCAATGGCTACAGAGAGAGTGATTGCCCTTTGGAATCGGCTGCCCGTGGAGGTGGTGGAGTCACCTTCATTGGAGGTGTTCAAGAAGAGGCTTGATGGGGTGCTTGGTGCCATGGTTTAGTTGTTTAGTTGTTTAGGTGGGTTGTATTGTATGTATTGTATTGTATTGTATTTAGGTGGGTTGGATTGGTTGATGGGTTGGACGCGATGATCTTGAAGGTCTCTTCCAACTTGGTGTATTGTATTGTATTGTACTGTATTATAACCACTCTCTCTGTGAAGAACTTTCTCCTCACCTCCAGCCTAAACTTCCCCTGGCACAGCTTGAGACTGTGTCCTCTTGTTCTGGTGCTGGTTGCCTGGGAGAAGAGACCAACCCCCTCCTGGCTACAACCTCCCTTCAGGTAGTTGTAGAGAGCAATAAGGTCTCCCCTGAGCCTCCTCTTCTCCAGGCTAAGCAACCCCAGCTCCCTCAGCCTCTTCTCATAGGGCTGTGCTCCAGACCTCTCCCCAGCCTTGTTGCCCTTCTCTGGACACATTCAAGTGTCTCAATGTCCTTCTTAAATTGAGGAGCCCAGAACTGGACACAGTACTCAAAAGAGAGAGGCTAAGGGAGCTGGGGTTGCTTATCCTGGAGAAGAGGAGGCTCAGGGGAGATCATATTGCTCTCTACAACTAACTGAAGGGAGGCTGTAGACAGGTGGGGGTTGGTTTCTTCTCCCAGGCAAGCAGCACCAGAACAAGAGGACACAGTCTCAAGCTGCACCAGGGGAGGTTTAGGCTGGATGCTAGGGAGAAATTCTTCACAGAGAGAGAGATTGCCCATTGGAATGGGCTGCCCAGGGAGGTGGTGGAGTCACCATCACTGGAAGTGTTTAGGAAGACACTGGATGGGGTGCTTGGTGCCATGGTTTAGTTGATTAGATGGTGTTGGGTGATAGGTTGGACTCAATGATATTGAAGTTCTCTTCCAACCTGGTTTATTCTATCCTATTCTAATTTGAGGTCATTTCCTCTTGTTCTATCACTTGGTACTAGGGAGAAGAGACTGTCACCCAGCCTACTACACTCTCAGGTAGTTGTAGAGGTCTTCCCCATGTCTGTACCCAAGTCAGATGAAAGACATTGGTGCACAGATTTTTGGTGGAAGCACATTTCCTGCTTTTTGTAACAAGAGAGACCAGGAGCAGAATGCCAAGGAAAAACAACTGCAAGTGACTCACTAGGTGCTCACTGGATGCTCCCACTGGAACTGTAGGAAAGAGTATTTTCTTTATTAGAATGTCCACAGCCTGATTTTCTGGCCTCTCCATGCATGATTGGGGGGTCTCACATTTCTGGATGATCTGGATTAGTGTAACTTTAATCTGTTGCAGCACTCATTCCAACACCAGCTCTGGCAGCAATCCAGGCAGAGGACTGAACACCCCCACACACCCCAATGCTGTCTTTGGGAGCCTTCCTTTTTTCATACCCTTCATATACTCAGTGACAGAGCTTTTTCTGACTCAGAAATAAGCCTACCTTATAGTCCCATTTCCTCTGAGAGCCTGAATGAGTCAGGCAGCCATCTGCCACAGGTATCATTCTTCCCACTTTATCACACCACCATGGATCCATTACACCACTTGCAGCCCAGAAGGCCCGTGGCATCCTGGGCTGCATCAGAAGAAGCGTGAGCAGCAGACTGAGAGTGGTAATTCTGCCACTTTACTCTGCCCTGGTGAAACCTCACCTAGAGCACTGTGTTCTGCCCTGTGGCCCTTAGCACAAGGACATAGACCTGATGGAGAGAGTCCAGAGGAGGACCACAAAAATGATCAGAGGGCTGGAGCACCTGATGAGGATTGCTGACCTGATGTCTCAGCTGGCAGTCCTCACCAGAGCAGCTATCTCAGTCTGCTGCATCGTCCCTGTTCTGCAGCTTTTTGTGCTTACCTAGAGCTTCTGAGCGCCGAGAGGCTTATGAAGTGTCCTATCACAGTGTCACAGTATCGCCAAGGCTGGAAGAGACCTCAAAGATCATCGAGTCCAACCTGTCACCACAGACCCCATGACTAGACCATGGCACCAAGTGCCACATCCAGTCCCCTCTTGAACACCTCCAGGGACGGTGACTCCACCACCTCCCTGGGCAGCACATTCCAATGGCCAATGACTCTCAGTGAAGGACTTTCTCCTCACCTCCAGCCTAAACTTCCCCTGGTGCAGCTTGAGACTGTGTCCTCTTGTTCTGGTGCCTGTGGCTGGAGTCCTGCCTCACCCCAGCCTGTTCAGAGTGGAATGCTTTGTCCAGAACCCGAAACCTTACCCCATTTGTAGTTGCAATGCTTCCTAGGTCTTGCTGAAGAGAAAGCTTTGCCTCTGCAAGCACCCAGTCCTCTCAGAATTACCCACCACGTCGCAGACAAAACATACTCAGATTCATTCCAGAGCTGGGGCTGCTATGAAAGAGGCCCTTTAGAGATGAATTAAAAGCTTGCCATCTGTAAATAAAACAATCTGCACCTACGAAGCCAGACATCTTCACTAGGAATAAAGTGCCTCAAGCCAAAGGCAATAAAATATCTCAGTAGGACTGTTGGAGTTTAAATTCTGCCTTTGAAGTACCACACAGTACTGTTGTTATGTGTGCTAATGAATAGCTCAGCATTCTCAGACTAATTAAGCACTACAAGGAATTAGAGGTGCCATGTGCCAGCCACTATTTTCTGTGGAGCCACTGGCAGTGCTTTTGCTGTAGTTTGACTCTCTGAAGCCACAAAAATGGCATGGCTGAGGGTTTCCACAGGAGGAGGGAAGAAAGAAAGGGGAAACAGGTGTACTGGGTAAAGAATGAAACCTCTGCCATTTATTTCTGGGGAAAGAAGAAAAACTCTGCAATTTATTTCTGAAGGGTGCTGAGTACCAATTTCAGCAGCAGCTAACTCAAGTCCTCAGCAGCGCTCTGGGATAAGCATGTGGCAAATGAGGATCAGAGAGGGGCATGTTAGAAATGTGAGGTATCTCTTCTCTAATCCCTCTTGCTCCTTTTTGTTTTGTTCATTTGAAAGAGACAAAGGCCAGAGAAAGCATTTAGGTGTACTGCAATCAATGACAAACAATTCCTTTTGAACATAAACCCCTGCACCTCTATGCTGTCTGAAGAAAACAGACTGCACAGGACATCTTTCACAGGAGGTGCAGGGCATAACCAGGTGGATCAAAGCCAGGAGCCAAAGCCAGGATAACAGCAGAGAGAAAATAACTGTGATAAGCTATTAACAGCAGCTCAGTGGCTTCTAAGCTTAGCCTCACATTTGCCAACAGGAAAGGTTCTGGAGACTGCTTCATTGAACGTGCTGCCTTAAGCAGCACAGCCTCATTCATTTGAGCATCTGTTTCACCTGCTAAAGAGCAGCATTTTAGGTCTTGTGGGGGCTTGAAGTGACATCACACTACACAGCAGTCTTGAGAACACCTTATGGAGAAGGATGTTCCTAAAGATACTAAAGCCCCTCTGCTCTTGTTTCTTTACCCTAGAGGCAGTTCTTTTGCCTCCTAAATGAACCCTCACTCCCCATTCCTCGACTTGAAAAGCTTGTAAAGCTTTTGTGAAGCACTGCAACTTCACATCTTGTGAAGCACTGCAACTAGAGGGACAGCCTCGACCTACATGTGGTCCCTGAGAGTTCAGTGGCAGGAACTGTCCTGCTCAACCTCCCTCAGCAGGAGCCAAGCTCAGTAGCTTTACCCTCTACCAGCAGTCAAGTATCTCAGCTCTACCACCTAACAAATCCAACTGTCTTTTGGAAAGATGGACACAGTTCAGATTCCAGCTCTTCTCCTCAGAAAGCCTTCCTTCCACACACACCACCTAACCCAGTTATAGAAGTTCTCTTTGAGAACCAGGGGTACTACTCCCTAGTCTCTGCTCTGCAGCCTGTGCTGTTGCCATGTCCCAGGTGGCTGTGCAGACTCAAAAGAGCAGTGCTGCTGCAGGGTGCCCAAATTTCCCATGGCAGAGCATAGTTAACCCTGCAGCACCTCTGCACCTTGAAGTCTGCTGATTACCCAGAATCACAGTACAGTAGGGGTAGAAAGGGACCTCCACAGATCATGGAGTTCAACCCCCTTGCCAGAGCAGGATCCCTTAGGGTAGTCCACACAGGAATGCATCCAGGTGGGTTTTGAACATCTCCAGAGAAGGAGACTCCACAACCTCTTACAGCATCACAGTATCGCCAAGGTTGGAAGAGACCTCAAAGATCATCAAGTCCAACCTCTCACCACAGACCTCATGACTAAACCATGGCACCAAGTGCCACATCCAATCCCCTCTTGAACACCTCCAGGGATGGTGACTCCACCACCTCCCTGGGCAGCACATTCCAATGGCTAACAACTCTCTCTGGGAAGAACTTTCTCCTCACCTCCAGCCTAAACCTCCCTTGGTGCAGCTTGAAACTGTATCCTCTTGTTCTGGTGCCAGTTGATAGAGAGAAGAGGCCAACCCCTGCCTGGCTACAACCTCCCTTCAGGTAGTTGTAGAGAGCAAGAAGGTCTCCCCTGAGCCTCCTCTTCTCCAGGCTAAACAACCCCAGCTCCCTCAGCCTCTCCTCACAGGGCTTGTGCTCAAGGCCTCTCCCCAGCCTTGTTACCCTTCTCTGGACACATTCAAGTGTCTCAATGTCCTTCTTAAACTGAGGGGCCCAGAACTGGACACAGGACTCAAGGTGTGGCCTAACCAATGAAGAGTACAGGGGCACAATGGCTTCACTGCTCCTGCTGGCCACACTGTTCTTGATGCAGGCCAGGATGCCATTGGCCTTCTTGGCCACCTGGGCACACTGCTGGCTCATGTTCAGCTGGCTGTCAATCAGCACCCCCAGGTCCCTCTCTGTTTGGCAGCTCTCCAGCCACTCTGACCCCAGCCTGTAGCTCTGTGTGGGGTTACTGTGGCCAAAGTGCAGCACCTGGCACTTGGATTTGTTGAATGCCATCCTGTTGGACTCTGCCCATCTGTCCAGTCAGTTGAGGTCCCTCTGCAGAGCCCTTCTGCCCTGTAACAGATCAACATCTGCTCCCAACTTGGTGTCACCTGCAAATTTGCTGATGACTGACTCAATGCCCTCATCCAGATCATCAATGAAGATATTAAAGAGGATGGGGCCCAGCACTGATCCCTGGAGACCACCACTGGTGCCTGGCTGCCAGCTGGATGTGGCACCATTCACCACCACTCTCTGGGCTCAGCCCTCCAGCCAGTTCTTAACCCAGCTCAGAGTGTTGTGGTCCAGCAGGCTGCTCTCTGGGCAGCCTGTTCCAGTGCTCCATCACCCTCACTGTAAAGAAGTTTCTCCTCATGTGGAGGTGAAACCTTCTGTGTTCAAGCTTGTACCCATTGTTCCTTGTGTTATTACAGTGCACCACCAAAAAGAGCTTGGCCCCCTCCACTTGACACCCACCCCTCAGATATTTACAGACATTGATCAGGTCCCCTCTGGTCTTCTCTTCTGCAGAACTGCACTGGGCATGTGCCTGGGCAACAGCAAAGAGGGAAGAAGTATTAGCACACACTGCTCTTTGGGAGAAATGTAAAACCAACAACAAAAACACCACCCCCCGGCCCCCACCCTCACAGCCTTGTTTGTACTTACACTCTGCTCAGTTCCAAGAAGTCTGTTTTTCACCCAGCATGCTGCTGTCAGGACACACACAGTCTCACAGTCGACTCCCATTTGTCAGGATTATTGTTTCCACCCAGAGAGATCCTGCCTTCGGAATACATGTTCTCTTTACATAGCCAAGCTCTCTGCAGTAAACTAAATAACCTGCCATCACCACAAGATGAAGGTCCTTCTCCCTTTTCCCACCTCTTCCCTCCCTCCACGCTCCTTGTCAGGCCTGCCGGTGTCATTCACAAGCCAGCAGGAAGGAATGCCGGCTCAGGCGCAGGTGAAATCTCTGCCTCGGAGCTTTTCTCCTTCTCTGCAAGGCTTCTGGGCACAGCCCCAGTTAATCAGGGGTCACCTGGTCCACAGACCGGCTGAAAGCTCCTGTCTGTCTGCAGAGGCAGCGGTTTCACTAGCACGGCAAAAGGCTCAGTCCTCTCCTGCCCAGAAAAGGACCGGAGCGCCTTAGCAGGGGTCTCACAGCACCTGCAAGCATGAGCAAAGTTGTGGTGGTGCTCAATGAGGTCACTCACAGGCAGTTTCTGAAAAGTACAAGGAACCTGGTCCCATTTCCACCCCACACACTCCCCCAGCAACTACAGTGAGGAGCTTTCACAAAGAGCTGCAGAAGCCAGATTAGAGAAGTTGGCTCTTACATCAACCACCCTTTGCACTCACAGCCCCAGCAGCAGGGAAGTTTTTCCTCTGGTCACAGCCTCCTGCAATTTTCCTTCCACAGGGATTCTCTGGTGTCTCAGGCTTTGAGCATACACCGTGGGTGCTGTCTCTGGAGCCACCACCAACAGCCACTCCCCATCACTTGCTTTCAGTGAACCCACAGGAAGCCAGTATCTTTACAATGTAAGTGTCAAATAAAATCACACTTGGCAAACAGATCTACAAATGGTAGAGGGAAAACATAGACACAGAGAAGGGGGGGGGAAAAAAAAGGATAAACCAAATGTGCATGAGCTCAGATGCCCAGGCCTTGTTTCCTTAGAAACCAGACTAAGGACAGGAAAATCCTGTAACCAACAGCAATGTCTGTAGCAGAGCATCAAGATTTCATAGTAAAGCTTTGTGCTTTAGAGTATAAGCTCAAAAAAAATACACCCCCCCCCCCCTTTCCTCCAGATTATACAGCTGCAACACACTGACAGGAGTGAATAGTGCTTGCCTTGTGGGGTTCAGACACTGAAATGATCAGTGACAAGTGCATGGCTGTGCACAATACTGATGAGCTTGTGGCAACCACGAGCCTTCCAGAGAGCTGGCAAGGGGTTGCTGTGTTATCAGCACCCAGGGTGAAGAAGAAAGGACTCTCAGAGAAATTATCTGCATTTCCTGTTCTGTGGAATCAAGCTCACATTTGGAAAAAAAAAAAAGAAGAAGAAGAAGAAAACCAACTCCATCTAGGTCTTGGAGAAACAAAGGGAATTCACAAAGCAAAGGGGTTTGGTGGAAACTCCTCCACCATATCTACAGGCCCACCTGTGGAATAGCTGGAGAACAGCCCAGCAAGAGCACCAACGTGCAGCACACGTGCAAGGCTACATCCCGAGAAGCCAGATCCTTTGCCAAAATGCACAGTTTATAGTGCAAAGACAGTTCTGGGACGAGTGTTGCATGGCTTGCTTCATGTAGGGATGGTTACTAATGGAAATTAGAACAGAATAGAATTAACCAGGTTGGAAGAGACCTTTGAGATCATTGAGTCCAACCTGTCACCCAACACCATCTCACCAACTAAACCATGGCACCAAGCACCCCAACCAGTGTCTTCCTAACCACCTCCAGTGATGGTGACTCCACCACCTCCCTGGGCAGCATATTCCAATGGCCAATCACTCCTTCTGTGAAGAACTTCTTCCTAAGATCCAGCCTAAACCTCCCCTGGCACAGCTTGAGTGGTCTGACTGCACATAGACTTCAAACAGCAAAAATCCATAGTGCAGGTCTAGCATAGCATAGGAAACCAGTGAGATATCACAATATCACAGTACATTAGAGGTTGGAAGGGACCTCCAGAGATCATGGAGCCCAACCCCCCTGCCAAAGCAGGATCACTTAGGGTAGTCCTTACAGGAATGCATCCAGGCAGGTTGTGAAAGTCTCCAGAGGAGACTCCACAACCTCTCTGGGCAGCCTGTTCCAGTGCTCCATCACCCTCACTGTAAAGAAGTTTCTCCTCATGTGGAGGTGAAATCTTCTGTGTTCAAGCTTGCACCCATTGTTCCTTGTGTTATTACAGTGCACCACCAAAAAGAGCTTGGCCCCCTCCACTTGAAGCCCACCCCTCAGATATTTATAGATATTGATCAGATTCCCTCTCAGCTTTCTCACGACTCAACAGCCTCAGGGCTCTCGGTCTCTCTTCATAGGGGAGATGCTCAAGTCCCTAATCATCCTCATGGCTCCCCCTTGGACTCTCTCCAGCTGGGGAGCCCAAAACTGGACACAATATTCCAGGTGTGGTCTCACCAGGGCAGAGTAAAGGGGGAGGAGAACCTCCCTAGACTTGCTGGCCACACTTTCCTTGATGCACCCCTGGATACCATTGGCTCCCTTGGCCACACGGGCACATTGAAACATGAAGCATGTAACTCCAGTAACACTGCTGTAGAATATGCCAGAGAAGACTTCATCCTGCAAGGACTCAGGCATAGTTTTAGATACACATTTGTATGTGGATGTCTCAATATGCAAAGCAGAAGAGATGGGTTAAAGAACTCCCAAGCACACGGAAGTAGGAAGTTGTTTTTTCCCAGATTAGCCCTTAGACATTGCAAAGGTGATGCTGGCCCGAGGGAGCCAAGGATCTTCCCTCCTTGTGGTAGAGCTAGGGAAAATCTGTCTCAGAAAAAAGAGAAGGGGAAGTATTTCTGACCACATTGGTTGGTCAGAGGTCATGATCACAAGGGGATTGAATGGTCATTCAACAGGGTCTGGAGCACAAGCCCTGTGAGGAGAGGCTGAGCAAGTTGGGGTTGCTTAGCCTGGAGAGAAGGAGGCTCAGAGGAGACCTTATTGCTGTCTACAACTACCTGAAGGGAGGTTGTAGCCAGGTGGGGGTTGGTCTTTTCCCTGGCAACCAGCACCAGAACACGAGGGCACTGTCTCAAGCTGCGCCAGGGGAAGCTTAGGCTTGATCTTAGAAAGAGAGATTGGCCATTGGAATGGGCTGCCCAGGGAGGTGGTGAGTTAAGCATCCCTGGAGGGGTTTAAGAAAAGCCTGGCTGAGGCAGTCAGTGCCATGGTCTAGTCGATCAGTTAGGGTTGGGTGATTGGCTGGACTCGATGATCTTGGAGGTCTCTTCCAACCTGGTTCATTCTGTGATCCATTCCTAGCACTCTGGGCACAACCTGTGACTCTCTGGATAAAATCTTAACCTGTCAGGGGTGGAGAGCATCTGTACTTCAGAAACCCTGGCAGTGGCTGGAAGGGGTTCTGCCACTACTATTTCTTTAACTCGAGAGAAGGTGCCTGGTTGCCTGACAGTGCAATCCTTGAGCCAGTGGCAACAGAAGAAGCCATGAAACCTGTTCACAAGCTGATTATTATGCAGATCAGCAATCGTTATCCTTTCTCTCATTACCTCGAATGCTTTCTGCCATCTGTTGGTAACAAACCTGCATCTGGCAGATTACCAGAGGAGCCCTAATCAATGGGTAATTGGGGTGGAGGATTGTGTGGACAATCCTGGCAATGAAAACACAGGAAAACTTACAGGGGGGGAAGAAAGTTTGCCTGTTGACGAGCGTGAGATCCCGCACTCAGTGTTTGTTTCTCCTACCATTTTGACTGAATTCCTTCTTGTTGGGAAGAGCTTGGAGGAGGGGGGGGGACGACACACTCACAGAGATTTGTCTCAGGCAATGGGATGAATTATATCAGCCTCTGTAACAATACCTCAAGCAAAACGTCAATTTCCAACAGCTTCTGCCAGCGAGTGCTGCCAGGAGAGGCACAGAGCAGAGCAAGCACCAGCACGCATGAGTCTGCATTTCCACGGTTGCCTCTCAGAACCATCTGTTAATGAGACACAGAGGATGCTGCTGACTCTTGCAAGCAATGGCTCCTAATCTAGTCATTTAGTGCCTTCTGATAAGGAGTGATCAAAACACGTCCCCTGCAGTTCTTCCTCTCTCCAGACATGCATTCAGGGTCCTGCTCCATCCCACAGAGTCCTTCCAAGTCTTGATGACAGCAGCTTAGATAAAACATTTGTGTTATTCCTTTGGCTTCCAAAGGAAACAAAGCTTTTTTACAATCACACTTACTGGTGCTGAGCTCCCAACAGAGACATAATGACAGATTTTCAACTGAATTTGAGAATGAGACAGGGTCTCAGAGTAACCAGATTTCTACATGTTTCGAGGAAAACAGCAGTTGGGTGGAACAGAGAAATCCAGGCAGTGCCTCCACCGAGGCAAAGCAAAGGGGAATTTGTGGCCCTGCATTCCCTTCCTCAGCTTTCTGGTCAGACAGAAATGCTTTAAGCTGCTCTGCACACATGGAGCTGTCAAGTGACTCCCTCTGCTGCTGTCCTCCTCTACCATGAGTACCTGGAGAGTAAGAGATGGAAGTTTAAGTGGCCATCATAAAGACCTCTCTAAGAGTCAGACTTGATTCACCTCTCAAAGAATGAATCAAAATAAAGGCCACTCACATCCTGGGCTGCATCAAAAGCAGCGAGGCCAGCAGACCCTGAGAGGTGATTCTGCCACTTGCTCTGGTGAGACCTCACCTGGAGTACTGCATCCAGCTCTGGAGCCCTCAATACAGGAAGGACATGGACTTGATGGAACAGATCCAGAGGAGGGCCATGAAGATAATCAGGGGATTGGAGCACCTCTGCTATGAAGACAGGCTGAGGGAGCTGGGGCTGTTCAGCCTGGAGAAGAGAAGGCTCCAGGAAGCATTCCAGTGCCTGAAGGATGGAGAGAGACTATTAACAAAGGCCTGTAGTGATACAATGAGGGGCAATGGCTTCAGAGAAAGTAGATTTAGATTGGATGTTAGGAACAGGTTCTTTACTGTCAGGGTAGTGGAACACTGGAGCAGGTTGCCCAGGGAGGTAGTTGCCATCCCTCTCAAGGTGAGGCTCAACAGGGCTCTGGGCAACCTGATCTAGTTGAGGATGTCCCTGCTTACCTCAGGGGCATTGGACTGGATGACCTTTGGAGGTCCTTTCCAACCCAAACCATTCTATGATTCTATAAACCCAGCAGTGTAGTGGTTTTGAGAGAGTCCATCCATGCTGTCTGCCCTTCAGCCACTCTGTATAGACCCACAGGAAAATTTCAGCCAGAAAAAATGTTCAAAGCATTTGACCCTTTAATCACATCATAATGGTGCCTGAGAGGCCAGGATAGCCCAGTTCAACAGTGACACAACAAAGCAACAAGGCTAAGTGATGTCCCAAGACTAGGCTGAAGGGGGTCAGAAAGGCAGTGGCTATGTACCTACTAAGAGACTCTGTGATAGGACAAAGGGTAAAGGATATAAACTACCACACAGGAGGTTCCACTTCAACACCAGAAAGAACTTCTTCACTGTGAGGGTCACAGTGCACTGGAACAGGCTCCCCAGAGAGGCTGTGGAGTCTCCTTCTCTGGAAACTTGCAAGAGCCATCTGGATGTGTTCCTGTGTGACCTGTGCTGGATTCTGTGGTCCTGCTCTGGCACAGGGGTTGGACTGGATGATCTTTGAAGGTCCCTTCCAATCCCTAGCATCCTATGATCCTATGTTTTCACTGTGCCTTGCAGGCCACTGCTGTGTTCTACCTGCTTGTACTGGCCCCAGCAGCTGCCAGGCTACATACATGAAGTCTGTTGCCCAGACGCCACCCTGGGAGTATTGCATTTGTTGAGCCATGGGAGGAACAAGAATTCTTGTAGTAAGAAGTGGCCCAAAGAAAAGAAGGAAGTAGAAATTCCTATGAACATCCAAATGCTGCCAGTGCCCACACACACCGGGTGGGGATCCAAAGGAACTGTTCTGGGGCGAGCAGAATCCTTATTAGGCACCTGAGCAAGGGAGAGGAGCACCGACACCCAAGCTGGGATGTTAATGAGCTTGTGGCAGAAAAACAACAGCCCCAAGTGATCTAATACCCAGGCTGCTGTGACTCAGAAGTGAGAACCTTTACTGCTCAAAGGGGCTAGAAGGAGACAGAGAAAGTTGCTTTCAGAAGTACGTTCCCAAGAGATACAGATCTTGTTTCCTTCCTGCTATGAAAGGCAAGGGATGACTTTGCTATGCACTGGATTACATTAGGGCAGGGAGAAACACCTCCATTTATTCAGCTCCAGCAACTGTTTGGCTTTATTTATTATTTCTTTTTAATTCAGCATTTCAGGGGCATTGCTGACATCTCCACCTAACAACTGCAGCCTGCAGGCTTGGTTGCATGCACGTCCCCACAGGCAGGAGGCATCTGGACACACTAGCTTCTTGTAGGCTACCAACTTGGACTGCTAGCAAAACCCAAGGGCTCCATACAGTTTGTGACCTAAATGAGATAACTTGAACCTTTCAGAGAGGGAGCAGAAATAGAGTGGGTAGAGAGGATTTGTCACACTACTTATTTGGGGAGGGGGTTGGTTTGTTTTGAAATGTGTGATCTCCATCTTGAAGGGGGAAGAACTACTCAGTCACTTCTGTGCAAGATTGGATAGATGTTTGTCAGTGGAAAGAATGCTTCCTCCAGCCATCCTAAGCCTTCCAAACTCATGAATGGTCTTAGTCAGAAAGAAAGGGACACAGCTGAAAGCCAAACCTCCTTCAGATGTCATTTGTGGTACCAGAAATACAGTGGAAAATACAAACCAAAACAAAACCAGACTCAGTTCTTCAGCATGACCATGCCACCACGGGCAATCTCTTTAGATTTTAATCTCCAACTTTGGTTCCTGTTGCTCCACTGCTTAGCTCTGAACAGCTATCCTGAGCAAGTGAGGGGTGGCATTAATTCAAAGGCATGACAATTGTCCTGCTGACACCTAAGGAGTGACTCATCTGTGCAAGCAGGTAAGAGCATTTGAAGGATCCTCCGTCTTTCAACATGCAGACAGGTTAGGTTAGCCAGAGATGACACTCAGCAGCACCTAGGAGAGCTGTTTATACAACAGAAACCTTCCTGAATCCAAAGTAAGCTCTGTCTTACTCTCTAGCTCCTCCTCTTTCCACCAATATAGGAGAGGTTTGTAGAGCATCCTCTGTCTGTTGCAAACCTAATATCTGAGACACCTTTTTCCTCACAGCCTTCTTTCTTGTCTCTGACTCTGAGAACAGTAGTATACCCTTCAGGAAAGAGAGACTGGCCAGAAGCAAGAATTTTCACAGCCTGTACTAACTCTGCTATCCTGGACAAAAGACTGCAAGCTACATTTATCACACTACTTTGGCACAGCTTTGGTCTGTGTCCCACAGCTCATCCTACTGAAATCTGGAAGCCAGTGATTGGCCATTGGAATGTGCTGCCCAGGGAGGTGGTGGAGTCACCATCACTGGGGGTGTTTAAGAAGAGACTGGATGAGGCACTTGGTGCCATGGTTTAGTTGATTAGATGGTGTTGGGTGATAGGTTGGACTTGATGATCTCAAAGGTCTTTTCCAACCTGGTTAATTCTATTCTATTCTTGTTACCCTCTCCTTATAATTCTCTCTCTTTCTCTCTTTCTTTCTTTGATAGCTTTCAAGCTTAGTGGGAGGGACTTTCATTATTTACCCCCTACTAACCCTTCCTGTATTTAGTATTTGTGTCAGAATGAAACAGTTCTTTGCTAGAGCAGTGAGCAGAGAAGGAGAAAGAAGTGAGCAGGAAGAGAGGTGGCTGCTGAGCTGGTGCCTGTCCCAGGACAGAAGAATGAATACAAAACAGTACATTGTGTCATGCATCACGCAAAAAAGTGGCTCCACCACCACTGTTGATTCAGTGTCTCATAAAGGGGCAGTCAGCTCCAGAAGTGTTGTGGCTTCTGAAGAATGGGATAAGAGAGTACTTTGAACTCCTGCCCAAGACGTTACCTGCAGATTTTGGCTGACTTATGGTGAGCACCCAGCAAGCTTGCTCTGGCCTAGCATTATGCAGATGTGTTGAAGTACTGACAGCAACACCTATGTTGTGTGCAGAAGCTCTTGCTACTTCCTCATTTAAACCTAAGTTCAGGCTGAACTTCCCAAGTTGTTGATTTTTCTCCAGAGCATAACACAAGATGCCTGGCAGGCAAATAATCCACACCTTCACTTTTGGCTCAGGTGCCAAGTGAGCAACTTGCTGTAACTCAAAGCTGCTGAAACATGGTACTGAATCACTCAGCTCCAGGTACCTCTCCATAAGGATACAAGGGCCACTCAAAATGCTTCTGAAAGCTCCCTACTGCTTCTGGTTTTCCTCTGTAGCATGGTTACAGCTTTCAAGGAGCAACCTCTGACGCTACACCAGCAAAGAAACAATTGCCAGAGTTGAGGCTTGCTGACTGCTGAGTACTGCTGTACGTTGTTCTATTTCAGAGTCTCCTGAAAGCAGCTGTGTACACAAATATTAGTAAATCAAGAATCAAAGGCATTTCTCAGTCAACAGCCAATAACCAATTCAAGGAGATGCTACTTATAAACAGAAAAGTCCACATTACCCAATTCACACCCAGCAAGGCTCACAGAAGAGAACATTTCTGTGCTTCATGTGTTCCTTGAGAAGGCTAAGAAATAAAAAGGAAGTTACTTTACAGTTTATACTTAGTCACTATGAATTTCCAACGGAATGAAAACAAACTCCGGCTTATTATGGAATGGGGCTTGGTACGCTCTGCTTTCATTAGATGTTTCCTGTAATTAAATATTATTTCTTTTTCCCCCTCTGGAAAACTTGCCACTGCAAGCCTTTGAAGCACACAGTGAGGATTACCAGAAGAACATAGCTGCAAGACGCCGTGGTCCCAGCAGCGATTCCATCAGCTGGGCCGAGCAGGCGAACGCTTGCCACGGACTGCAGAAGGTACAGCAGTGCTTCTCTCCCAGAAAGGCTGCTCAGCAGAATGCACCACTGCAACACAAACACAGCTGTTGCTCTGAGACAGTCATGCTGTGTCACACAGGCAGATACCAAACAAAGAACTGGGGCATGGAGCAAAGTAAGCCTCAGCTCTGTTCCCTCCTCAGCCGGCAGCGCTCTGCTCGGCTCTTGCCAACAGCGTGAACTGATCTAAGCGTACGGCTCTGTTATCCAGAATGGCAAGGTATGGTTCAGCTACACATGGAAGATTATTTCATTTAGATCAGCTAGACATATTAATGTTATCTGAGGGAAAAAAAGTGGACAGCAGCTATTTTGGAGAGGCATGCTGATTAGCCAAAGAGCAAGGATTTTTGACTACCCTTACCTTCACAGGCCCTGACCAGAGAATGATTATCTTGCTCACACAGTGAAAAGCATGAAGCAACCATCAAAACCAGCTGGGGCAGATGATAAGATCTGTCATGTAGAGAAAAGTCTTAAAAAACTAAGCACAGAAACATTCAGGTTGGAAAGAGCCTCAGGATCACAAAGTCCAACCAATAACCCTGCTCTACAAGGGTCACCCCTAAGCCATATCCCCAAGCACCACATCCAAACCACCTTGAAACACATCCAGGCTTGGGGACTCAACCACCTCCCTGGGCAGCTCACTCCAATCCCTGACCACTCTTGCTGTGAAAAGATTTTTTCCTAATGCCAGTCTAAACCTACCCAGCCACAGCCTGAGGCCATTCCCTCTTGCTCTGTCACTGACTACCTGTGAGAAGAGACCAGCACCAGCCTCTCCACAACGTCCTTTCAGGTAGTTGTAGACAGCAATGAGGTCTCTCCTCAGCCCCTCTTTTCCAAACTAACCATCCCCAGTTCCCTCAGTTGCTCTTCATCAGATTTATTCCCCAGGCCCTTCTCCAGCTTCATTGGCTTCCTCTGCACTGGCTCCAGCACCTCCACATCTCTCCTGTAGTGAGGTGCCCAAAACTGGACACAATACTCAAGGTGTGTCCTCACCAGAGCAGAGTACAAGGGGACAATCACCTCCCTGCTCCTGCTGGACACAGCATTTCTGATACAAGCCAGGATGCCATTGGCTTTCTTGGCCACCTGAGCACACTGCTGGCTCATATTCAGTAGCCTATCAATTAGAACCCCCAGGCAATGTAGGAGCTTTGGTGTCCCTCTTGGTCTGTGATGTTCCTAAAGTGCTGGCCTGATATACCCACCCTTGTGTGAGAAAAGAGGAACAGAGTTGAAACATCAGCTATCAAGACACAGCAGATCTACTCTGCACACCTTGCTTTCAAGAAATGTGGGGGAAAGAAAGGAGAAGCTAGAGATCTTCCTCATTAATTCTGTTCCACAGTAATAATGTGTTAGAAAATCCCTTCAGTATGTACACTCAGTGAGATGAAAAAGAGACTGTGAATAACTCACCGGAAAACACAGATGTCTGCTTAAGCAGAGTCCAACAGCCTCCAAGTTCAGGCTGTGTCCCAAAGACCACGTTCCACACCGAGTGACCAGACAGTGGGTTTCAGCTGCACAAAGTGGAGAATGCCTGCTTTTGGTGACCAAGCCTTTTCATGCAAGCCACCACCTGCAATGACCAATCCACTATGGACCATGGAAGGAGGGGTAGGCTGTGGTTCAGCTTCCCCTGAATGATTTCATTGTGAAACCCCACCCCCAGCAGTATTCTGTGGCAGTTTTAGGTTGTGCCTAGGAAAACTTTCCACAGATTGAGCAGAAAAAGTGGTGGAATGCAACTAAATTACTATTGGAAAAAGGGAAAATAATGATAAGGTCTAAATAATCCCACTGGGCTGATAACTAACAAGTTAGTTGTATAAACTAACTCTTTCTCTTTTCAGCTTCTTTGCACTAGCTGATACTAGCTGGTGCCTTTGCTTGGTTGTTGCTGACCTTGGCTGTGTTCTTGTTGTGGCTAAGTGCTAATAAGCTAATCTCTGCTCTGCTCTCTGCCTCCTTTACCTTGTATAGGGTGAGGGGAAAAGAGCAGGGAGGGGGAAGCTATTAGTAGCCCCCTGGTTTTGTGTTGATTATGAATTGTAAATGTATGTAAATATTGCATCTTTTGTACATTTTCATGGCATTCCATATTTCTAGAGGGTAGTTTTGCTTGTAAATACAGCTTCATTTCCTTCCACCTGAGCTAGTCTGGATATCTTATTTCAGCCCACCACAGCAAACTACCATGTCAAACAAAAGGGTAGATCAATCCTCTTCTGAAAGCCACCCAGCCTCCAGCCAACACATGAGCACAGCAGGAATAAATTAAACCCAGCAAAGCAGGGAAATGGCAGAACTCCAACCCAGCAGGTAAAGCCTCTCCATCCCTTTCTAAAACAAGGGTGTTTATGGGAGGTTTGGAAGTGTGTGCTGGAAATGGAGATGGCCTGATGTTGTGCAGATGCATCATCTCTTCTTACCCCAATGCCAGCCAAGCTCTGCAGCTCAAGTGCTGAATTAAAACAGCTCTACAACCATCATCACAGGGGCCACGAAATACTGCAGCAAGTCTGAACCTCATACTGACTTGCTGCAAGTTGGAAACTGTCCTCTGCTGAGCTGCCCCACAATGACAGAGTCTGTAGAATCAGTTATAACTGTGCTCGTAACCTTAGAGTGCTCCTGCAGCTTCCTAGTTCCTAAGCAACCAGTCTTACTCAAACAAGCTGCCTCCAATACCTCTGGCTATTAGAGGAAATGCCTTAGCCCCTTTTCTCTCCATCCCAACTGGTTTCAACAGGTAGACTGAACAAGTTTGTTTAATCTTTCTCCCCTCCTTCCACCTGAAGGCAGCTGCAGGCCAGGCTGATTTAAAGCTTGTACACCAACTAAGTAGCTTGATGCCCATCCAAAAGATCTGGGAGTGAAAAAACCCAAACACTGAGTTGAGGGGAAAGCATCATGAGTCTTCAAAATGACAGCAAGGGCACAAAGCTCAAATCCCAGAGAGCTCACAAGGGATGAAACCTGGACTGGGCATGATCAGAGACAGCAGATAGTTTAAGAGATGAACCCACAGAAAGACCACTGCAAATTTAAGGCACCCCTGTAATGTTTCACTTTCAAGCCCAAAGCTCTTCAGTTTTACCAGCATTCCTATTGCAGAGGAAATGAGCTCTTCCTTCTGCAGCACCTCAGTGAGAAAAGGACAAACCAAACAACATCACAGTTCTGGGGAGGATTCTCTGCAGTCAGATACATGAAGTTCAGCCAAATTTGTAGAAACCACCACCCTCTGTGTCCAAAAAGGATGGAAGGTCCTGGCCAGCACCTCTCTGCTTTGAGGATGCCATAAGATTCTCACCTAAATAGCAGTCAGATGGTACTGCATTCATTCTGGAGAAAAAGCTTTATCTGTCTGCATAAAAAGTAATAATAATGGGAAAAAAATCCAAAATTCCCTAAGACTTGTACCTTTCAAATTTCAGCTCAGAACCACCAGATCAGCCAGGTTGGAAGAGACCTCCAAGATCATCAAGTCCAATCAATCAACTAGAGCATGGCACTAAGTGCCTCATCCAGCCTTTGCTTAAGCACCTCCTGGCACATCCACCACACCACCTCCCTGGGCAGCCCATTCCAATGGCCAATCTCTCTTTCTGTGAAGAACTTCTTTCTAAGATCAAGCCTAAACTTCCCCCTGCACAGCTGAGACTGTGTCCTCTTGTTCTGTTGGTGGTTGCCTGGGAGAAGAGACCAACCCCCTCCTGGCTGCAACCACTCTTCAGGTAGTTGTAAACAGCAATAAGGTTTCCCCTTAGCCTCCTCTTCTCCAGGCTAAACCACTTGTTGCAAGGAAGAGGCCCATTAGCAGTCTGATTTCCCACATCTCAGCACAGGGTTGTTGGGCAAAGCGATGGAAGGAACAACAGACATTGCATGAGATCCCACTGGAAGCGGTGCGTGCGCTCTGGTAAACACAGACAGTCTGCACCCTGACAGCGACAGGGCAGCTGGCAACGGGAACCACCCGGTCCAACAACCACATGCTGATACATGACTACAGTCTGAGTCAAACTACATCTCTTTTGATGGAGTACAAGATGTTCCTCCTCCCACTTGCCCCCATTTTGGGATCATGCCCCCACAACTTGGAGACAACAGCAGATCTCTGTTGATGCATGCCGGTGTCCGGGGTCATGTTGCAAACCCACCTTCACTGGTGCTTTGAACAACAAACACTAGATGTGAACTCTGGCAACTAAGAAGTTGCCTTAATGCTTCATAGAGAGAGTGATTGCCCATTGGAATGTGCTGCCCGGGGAGGTGGTGGAGTCACCATCCCTGGAGGTGTTGAGGATGAGACTGGATGGGGTGCTTGGTGCCAGGGTTTAGTTGATTAGATGGTGTTGGGTGATAGGTTGGACTCGATGATCTTGAAGGTCTCTTTCAACCTGGCCCATTCTATTCTATTCTATTCTATTCTATTCTATTCTATTCTATTCTATTCTACTCTACTCTACTCTACTCTACTCTACTCTATCATCTCTGACACTGGAACAGGGTGAGGAGAAAGCAAGCAAAACTGGCCTGACTCCAGGCCACCAGATCTTGCATTGCCAAGCCAACGGAAGTTCTCTCCACAGGTTACTAAGTCACCCAGGTCTGTAGGAGCTTACCCTAGAATGCAATTAAACACATTGCCAATACTCATTTCATAGAATCACAGAATCAGTCAGGGTTGGAAGGGACCACAAGGATCAGCTAGTTCCAACCCCCCTGCCATGGGCAGGGACACCGCACACTAGATCAGGCTGGCCAGAGCCTCATCCAGCCTGGGCTTAAACACCTCCAGGGACAGGGCCTCAACCACCTCCCTCAACAACCCATTCCAGGGCTTCAACCACTCTCACAGTGAAGAACTTCCTCCTCATGTCCAGTCTGAATCTCCCCACCTCCAGCTTCATTCCATTCCCCCTAGTCCTATCACTACCTGATAGCCTGAGAAGTCCCTCCCCAGCCTTCCTGTAGGCCCCCTTCAGATACTGGAAGGCCACAATGAGGTCACCTCTGAGCCTTCTCTTCTCCAGACTGAACAGCCCCAACTCCTTCAGTCTGTCCTCATAGGGCAGAGTAACTCCAGCTTTTCATATTCAAAAGCTGAAAAACAAGTGATCTGCAACCCAAAATAACCTTTTAGTTAGGTACAATTCTGTAAGCATCTTTGCCTCCAATAACTACCTCCCAGGTTGCCTCCACCCTCCCCCCTCCAAAGGCACTGAAAATCTGCTTCAGTTCCTTGCTGTTCTGTGCCATTCTTTCTTCTGCTGTGGAACACTGTGTCCAGTTCTGGGCCTCTCAGTTTAGGAAAGATGTTGAATTGCTGGAAAGTGTCCAGAGAAGGGCAACAAAGCTGGGGAGGGGTTTGGAGCACAGCCCTCTGAGGAGAGGCTGAGGGAGCTGGGGTTGCTTAGCCTGGAGAAGAGGAGCCTCAGGGGAGACCTTCTTGCTCTCTACAACTACCTGAAGGGAGGTTGTAGCCAGGTGGGGGTTGTTCTCTTCTCCCAAGCAAGCAGCACCAGAACAAGAGGACACAGTCTCAAGCTGTGCCAGGGGAGGTTTAGGCTGGAGGTGAGAAGAAAGTTCTTCATAGAGAGATTGGCCATTGGAATGGGCTGCCCAGGGAGGTGGTGGAGTCACCATCACTGGAGGTGTTGAGGAGGAGACTGGATGGGGTGCTTGGTGCCATGGTTTAGTTGATGAGATGGTGTTGGGTGACAGGTTGGACTCGATGATCTCAAAGGTCTCTGCCAACCTGGTTAATTCTATTCTGGACGTTTCAGAATGAAAGAGTTGAGGAGTTTTTGTATTCTTTCCCTTGACATTTATTATTTATTAAACACCTTGAGCCCGGCTGCCGCAAGCCTCAGAATTTAAAGGGACAGCAATGACATCTAGTGGCTCGGTGAGAATTTGCCCTCCTGAATTTCCAGCCTGGTCATTTATTTTGAGACAAAACCACCTCTCAGCGTTTCAGTTTGCTGTTTCCAGCTACGTCTGAGACTCTCTTCAAACTACCGTTGTCTCCCCCAGCTCACAGCAGCTCCCCAGTCCCTCACTTGAGGTCTAGGAGAGGTAGTAGCCACAGGTTTGCTTTTGGCATTACTTGCACAGCTAAACTTCTTCACCTTATGGGTTTGACCAGCTGAAACCTGGACATTCCAGCATCAACACAGCTGCAGATACTTGTTCTGGTTACACAGGGCTGGGGCTCCCACCCAGCCTTCTGGTTACACTGTTCTCTAGCTGCGTTAAACTAAAGGGTAGGGGTGACTCACACAAACGAGGACAAGACCCAAGGCCTCATTTGTCACAGCTGGTATGAAGTTTATTCAGAGCTAATTAAAAAACCACATAGAACTTTGATTTCCAAAGCCCATCTGTGCTGAAATTGCAAGGGGAAAAGATAAAAATGCTATTCTGAAAGCAGGGAGGAAGAGATCTTGCAGATTGGAAGTGACCTCACAGATTAGATTTATAGGAAACCAGTAAGCAGTTCACTTCCCTCCTCCCCCCAAACACCCTCTTACCTTTATGACTGCTGCTGCAACACTGGCAAGAAGCACAGGTGAGTGGCTGCTGAAACTTCTGAAGCGTGTGACAACATAAGGGAAGTTCAGAAGACCTAGTGCAGGGTCCTGCATCTGGGTCGAGGCAATCCCAGGCACAAATCCAGGCTGGGCAGGGACTGGCTGGAGAGCAGCCCTGAGGAGAGAGACTTGGGGGTGCTGGTGGACAAGAAGCTCAACAGGAGCTCTCAATGTGCACTTGCAGCCTGGAAAGCCAATCAGACCCTGGGCTGCATCAGAAGTGTGGCCAGCAGGTCAAGGGAGGGGATTCTCCCCCTCTGCTCAGCTCTGCTGAGACCCCACCTGGAGTACCGTGTCCAGTTCTGGAGCCCCTATTACAAGAGGGATCTGGAGGTGCTGGAAGGTGTCCAGAGAAGGGCCATGAGGATGATCAGAGGGCTGGAGCACCTCTCCTGTGAGGACAGACTGAAGGAGTTGGGGCTGTTCAGTCTGGAGAAGAGAAGGCTCTGAGGTGACCTCATTGTGGCCTTCCAGTATCTGAAGGGGGCCTACAGGAAGGCTGGGGAGGGACTTCTCAGGCTATCAGGTAGTGATAGGACTAGGGGGAATGGGATGAAGCTGGAGGTGGGGAGATTCAGGCTGGACATGAGGAGGAAGTTCTTCCCCATGAGAGTGGTGAAGCCCTGGAATGGGTTGTCCAGGGAGGTGGTTGGGGCCCCATCCCTGGAGGTGTTTAAGCCCAGGCTGGATGAGGCTCTGGCCAGCCTGATCTAGTGTGGGGTGTCCCTGCCCATGGCAGAGGGGTTGGAACTAGCTGATCCTTGTGGTCCCTTCCAACCCTAACTGAAACTATGAAACCTTGATGTAGCTTCCTGTACTACTGGCACTAGTTGCAGAATCACTGTTGGGGTCTCTGCAGGCATTAAGACTTTCCACAGCCTTGAGAGCAAAGAACCTGAAAGATTTTTCAGCCCACAATGGTGTATGTGGTGCACCAGCCTGCAGCCCTCAGAGAATGTGGCATGCTTGTCATTAAAAACACCCAGCCTAGTTCTAGTTCTGTTAACTGAGACAGGCACTAACACCCAGGACTGCAATCAGTAGGCTCTTGAAGTGCCTTCCTCTACCACCCCACCCAGGCAAAGACTGGAGGGGTTTATTTACTTGCTATGCCTTTGTTCCCACAGACACAGGCTTCTTCCAGTCTTAAGGATGAGCAGATCTCCCTGGAATGGTCTGTAGGCAAACAATATTGCTACTCTTCAGAGCACAATTAGTGATGTGATTGCTCTGTGGCACTAAGAATGAAGGGCTCTACTCATTCTAACACACCAGGAAAGCATCCTGTAAAGCCCTCACAGCAAAGTGGAACAAAGTATTAACACCACCTCAAAGAACATTAATAATTATTCCCTGCATCACAATGAGCTGCTCCTTATGTTTCTGATGAAGAGCAGAAACAGCTACAGGTTTGGTCTGGGGGCTACTGCTGGAAGGGACCTCTGGACACCATCTAGCCCACACACCCCCCCCCACCA
The DNA here is from genome assembly GCA_015227895.2 of Colaptes auratus. Classification (NCBI taxonomy): domain Eukaryota; kingdom Metazoa; phylum Chordata; class Aves; order Piciformes; family Picidae; genus Colaptes; species Colaptes auratus. Next base: position 5,953,585 of record CM037646.1, on the reverse strand, counting down.
GGGCAGGCTGACATAGAGCAGGCTGATCAGGATGGCATCCAGGTGGGCTTTGAATGAATCTAGAGAAGGAGACTCCACTACCTCTCTGGGCAACCTGTTCCAGTGCTCCACCATCCTCAGTGTAAAAAAGTTCCTCCTCATGTTTAGATGAAGCTTCCAATGTTTAAGTTTGTGTCCATTACCTCTTGTCCTGTCACTGGGCACCAGTGGAAATAAAGGTGGCTGTCAGAAGGATGGGGCCAGTCTTAAGTATCTAGAAACACTGGTAAGATCACCACTTAGCCTCCTCTAGGCCAAAAAGCCCCAGGTCCTTCAGCCTTTCTTCATAAGACAGATGTTCCAGTTCCCTAATCATCTTTTGTAGCCCTTTGCATTACCTTCTCAAGTAGTTCCACGTCCTTGAACTGGGGAGCCCAGAACTGGGCACAGTACTCCAGATGAGGCCTCTCCAGGGCTGAGCAGAGGGGCAGAAGAACCTCCCTGCTCCTGCTTGCCGCACTCTTCTCCATGCATCCCAGGACACCATTGGCTTTCTTGGCCACAAGGGCATATTGCTGGCCCATGATCATCCTGCTGTCCCCCAGGATTCCCAGGTCGTCTTTGCACAGAGCTGCTTTTCAGGTCAGCCCCCACCTTGTGCTGATGCATAGTGTTATTCCACCCTAAGCACAGGACCCTGCACTCACCCTGGACAGGCCACCCTCTGCCCAGCTCTCCAGCCTGTCCAGGTGGACGGCAGCACAGCCTTCTGGTGTGTCAGTCACCCCTCCCAGTTTTGTGTCATCAGCAAACTTACTGAGGGTACACTATCCCCAGGTCATTGACGAATATACTGAACAGGACTGGACCCAGCACTGACCCCTGAGGGACACCACTTGCTATGGACCTCCAATTAGACTCTACCACTGACCACAACCCTCTTGAGCCCTTTCAGCCAGTTTTCAATCCACCTTACTGCCCATTCATCTAACCCACACTTCTTAAGCTTGCCTGTGAGGATGCTGTGGGAGACAGCATCACAAGTCTTGCTGAAGTCAAGGTAGACAATGTCCACTGCCCTGCCCTCATCCAGCCATCCAGTCATGTGCTCAAAGAAGGCTATCAGATTGGTCAGATATGACATCCCCTTGGTGAATCCACGTTGACTGCTTTTGATAACCTTCTTTTCCTCATCCTGCTTTGAAAGGACACCCAGAACAAGCTGTTCCATCATCCTCCCAGGGATGGAGGTGAGGCTGACTGCCTGTAGTTTTCTAGAGTCTTGTGTCTTGCCCTTTTGGAAGGCTGGAGTGACACTGGCTTCCCTCCAGTCTTCAGGCACTCTGCCTGTTCTCCAGCACCTTTCAAAGATGATGGAGAGCAGCCCAGCAATGTTGCTTTATCAAGACACAAACAACCTTATATATCACACTGCTTACATGAGAAGATGATTCAGGAGTGGCCAGTTGGAACAGGTTTAATGCTGAACTTCAAAAGGCATCACATTCAGTTTTCATCACAAATTCTTCTGGCAGAACCTTTGACTAATCCAAAGCAAAAGGCTCTCCAGAGCCAAAGAAAACTACAGCACGTGGGGTTCTGAACCACTGCTTAATGAAATCACTGAAACAGTGGTTTCTGATAAGCCTGCAACAAACACTCCCAGGTGGTAATGAGACTGCTGGTGCCATGGTTCCAACACCGAAACGAGGATTTCAAAGCCTTAATTCTTCCTGCTGTCAGCTCTGGCATTTTATTACTCATGTTACTTTACACAGATCAAATTGATTGTTTCCAGGCTCCCAACAACAACCAAGGATTTTTCTGGAGCTCTCAATGGTTATCAAAACTTTTAGGCCAACTCCTTAAGGAAGCTAATTTATATTCTCTTTCAGTTGTGTGAAGACCCATTTCTACAACCCTACAGAGAGGGTAAGTGACTAGCAGCTGGAGACAGGTACTGAGGACAAGCAAGTACATTCATAAGAAAGCAGTGAAAATGCTTTTCAGAAGACACTATTTTCTATCACCTTAAGTACAAGCAGCAGACTTTGTAATTTAGATCACACAGAATCACATTAGAGGCTAGGAGGGACCTCAGAAGATCATCCAGTCCAACCCCCCTGCCAGAGCAGGATCACCTACACCAGGTCACACAGGAATGCATCCAGGTGGGTCTTGAATATCTCCAGAGAAGGAGACTCCACAACTTCCCCCCTGGACAGCCTGTTCCAGTGTTCTCTCACCCTCACAGTGAGATCATTCCATTTCACAGTATCACAGTATCACCAAGGTTGGAAGAGACCTCCAAGATCATCAAGTCCAACCTGTCACCACAGACCTCATGACTAGACCATGGCACCAAGTGCCACATCCAATCCCCTCTTGAACACCTCCAGGGACAGTGACTCCACCACCTCCCTGGGCAGCACATTCCAATGGCGAACGACTCTCTCTGAAGAACTTCCTCCTCAGATCATTCCATTCTTCTGCCAGTTACCTCTGAGATTCAGCCCCAAACAGCAGAACTGCACTGACATTTCAGTTTCTTCATAAAAAAAAATCAAGGAAGCCTTGCTAAACTGCAAAAGTAATTTATTTGTTCCCTCAGCCACAACGAAGTGATTGCCACCTTCTGGGAAGAATTTTCCAAGCCAGAGTAACAGACAGCAGCACTGACCAGCAGCCTCCTCCAGAAAGCATCATGTACTGTCAGCAAGGCAAAAGGCTACCTGGTCACAAGGTACTCCCTGCAGATGGCAAAGCAGATGGAAGACTAACAGAGCTGCTCTGTAGTCTACCCTTGAGAGAACCTATGAGCAGATCCCTACTATAGTACTCAACTGCAGCTTGAAGAGGACCACAGCAGGACAATACAAGCAGGCTGTGCTCCTGCTTGCAGAGTACCAGATGAAACCTTCTGAGTGCATGTATCAGTCTGGGTTTGAAGTGAGGGCAAAACCAAGACACACTATACAAAGCCATGGTAGAAACAGGATGAAGAGAGGGAGGCAGGGGTGAACAGGCTGGGAAGCATTGCCAGAAACAGTACGTAGAGAGAATTCAGATGTACAGGCTTGTCTGTAAAGCTTGGGGGGAAAGAATTATACACCTTGAATTGCAGGCAAATGACTTCAGCACATTATGAGACACTCCTGCTTGAGAATGATGCACATTCTTGTGTTACATTGTGTAGAAACATGTATTTGTGTAACATGATGTTTACAAAATACATATGCAAGAGCATTTGTTCTTTCATGCTCTCTCCATGTACCTGGCTGCAGACTTCCAGCCAAAAGGAAACAGAAGGCAATTCTAGCTCTGAAAGTGACGAATCAATGTTACACTGCTTAGTGCTCCTCACTACCTTCCCCTTTGGGCTTGTCTTAACCAAAACAAACACCACACAACAGGGCAGACAAATCACAGGCTGTTCTCAGCTCCTCCTGGACAACAAGGCACACCATTAGCTTCACACAGAGAACCTCAGAACTGCAAGCAGCAAATGTCTGCTAAATGTATTCCATTAGGTTAGCTCTAACTACTGCTCAAATTCTTAGACAGCCATAGCTGTACCTCCCCATTTTTCAAGACTAGTTCACTGTCACCCTGATGACAAGACCCCACTGCTCATGCCTCAGTTTCACAGAAGCTACCGTGTTCCTGCTTTTGGAGGTTAATCCCCACCACAGAAGCTTCCCAAGCTGTGACCACAGCACCGTGGTGCACTGGCAGTGGCAGGTTTGGAGGATTACAGCCAGCTCTGCATCTCCTCTTCGTATTTGTGAGGGTCAATGAAAGGTTTGTCGATGGAGCGGATCATCAGCTCGCCGCAGTACACGCACTCGGCCGCCACGATGTCATCGATGTCGGCTTTCACCTGCTCCCGGCTCTGCTGCCCCTTCCCCAGGCTGACGCTGTCTGCGTCCTTGGGACGAAGGTGGCTCTTGGAAGGCTGACTGGTGGCTGCCAGCTTCTTCTGAAGATCTTCAAGTTTTGCCTGCTTATAGGCAGGGAGGTTTGGGGAAAACAGCCTGGAGGAGGCAGTCATAGTGAAACATGTGACCACAGAGGAAAAGGTAAAAGGGGCGGTTCAGGAGGGGAAAGTCACAGGCAGCACATTTCTCCTGAGGCTCCACGGAGCCATACTTGTTTCTCATCTCCTGGATGTCCTCTCGGATTCTCTTGGCGCTCTGTGTGGCTTCCTCCATCTCCCTCTTCAGCTCCTCGATGTGTTTGTTGTAGTCCTCCAGGGAGTTGCAGATTGCCTCCTTGAAATGGTCAATAGTGACAAAGTCTGGAAAGAAGGGCAGGACGTCTTCGATCTTCAGCAGGGCACAGCTGGAGAGGCAGGCCATGGCCTTCTTCACATCCTTCTCTTCCTGGACAACATGGCGAGCAATCTTCAACCACAGCTTCTTCCGCAGCTCCTCATCATCTTCAGGCAGATCTGCACAGGACTTTGCAAGATCAACATCCACCTGCAAGTTGGAAGGACATGGAAACCGAGTTAAGCTTCCCTCTTTGGTTGTCCACCGCTCAGCTTAAGAGCCTCCTGTCCCTTATGGGTGGCTCCCATAGCTTCTCCTGCCTTCTCATTGCCTAGGGCTGCAGTAATGGCTTCCTCTCCTCTCTACCAGTATTCCTCCCCAAAGATTTGCTTGCTACCCAAATGGACCAACAAACTTCAGCACTACAATTAGGGAAAATCCAGGTTACAGTAACTTTGCTGGCCACACATTTCAGCAAAGACACAGCAATGCCAAGAGAAAAAAACAATCCATCGTCTCCCTGAGGGTCAGACTAAGCTGACAAAGGCATGGTCTGATAATTATCACAGCCAGGGATAGGAATTAAGAATCCTGGAAAATGGCTAGACAAGTTCTGCATAAATGCAGATATGTTAAAGGTATTTTATGTTAGAGACTAAGCTCAGACAGCCAGCACTTGTCCTTGTGTCTCCATGCCCCTACCCTCAATTATGGTTTGTCACAGTTAGCTCTCTACTTAAAGCAAAGTGCAAAAGCACAGAATTGCGTTAAGTGAGGTAGGTCTTTCCTCCCAGACTCAGCAGCACAGCTCCTGTACTGAGGAGTCTGTCCACCTCCTCTCAGTGCTCATCTGTTCAGGATCACAGAATCACAGAGTAGTTTGGGTTGGACCACAGGGACCTCAGAGATCATCTACTCCAACCCCCTGCCATGGGCAGGGATGCCTCTCAACTAGACTCAGCTGCTCAAGGCCACATCCAACCTGGCCCAGGGAGGAGACATCCACAACCTCCCTGGGCAACCTCTTCCAGAGTCTCACCACCCTCACACTGAAGAAAATCTTCCTAAGATCCAGTCTAACCCTGCTCTCCCTCAGCTTCAAACCATTCCCCCTTGTCCTGTTTCTAGGCATCCTCGTGAAAAGTCCCTCTGCAGCCTCCCTGTAGGATCCCTTCAGGTACTGGAAGGGTACCTTGAACAAGGCAGATCCCTTATAAATGACCACACACGGGCATGGACACACACACACACCTGCAAGGCGAGATCCACGGCCTCCTCGTACAGCTCCATCACCTTGTAGATGTGGACACAGGCACGGTGGTGGCCGTGCTCCGCGCACAGCCGCAGGGCGTACTTCAGGTCATAGTGGATGCGGTTTGGGTTGGTTCCTGCCTGCTCCAGGTAGGAGAGCAGCGAGTCTGGCCGGCACAGGGCGTAAAGAGACAACAGGTAGTTGTGAATGGCTTGCTGGGTTTCCTCCAGCTGATAGACACAGAACTCCATATACCTAATGGCTTCGTTGATCTGCTGCGTGCTAGCACTCTGGCTATAGTTGACAAGGGCTGGAATGAGGTTCCTGGCATCCAGTCTAGAGCCCATAGAAATCCAAGCATCAACTACCTTCTTGGGAATATGCTGGATAAGGACTGGAGAGAACTTGTAGAAGAGCTTCTCATCCCTGTGCCTGGACAGCACGTTTAGAGCTTCGTCATACTCATCGTGCTGGCAATGATGAGCTACTACACGCTCATAGTCCTGCATGATGACTGCAAAGTAGACCATGTGCTCAGTGTCCCCGTGGCTCGCCAACAGCTCATAGATGGATGCCCTGTTATTAAACAGACACTCCTTGTTCCTGGGGCTGCCCAGGAAGGTGCGGAACTTCTCCCGTGTATCCAGGTAGAGAGTTCGCTGCGAGGGATCTCCCTCCAGTATGCCCAGCCAGTTCAGGTACAGCTCCGTTAACCACGTGGTCAGCAAAGTGGTCTGTGTCTTCTCAGAAGGCTTTAGGCTACTTAGCTTCTTTAGCAGAAACTCCATCAGGGCCTCTTCTTGCTTGGCTTCAATGAACTTGAGAGCAATTTCCTCAAAGTAGTTCTGGGTCAGCGCGTAACATTTGGCGCTCTCTAGATACCTCTTGTTCTGGAAGCAGTGCTCTGCCTCCTTTGCCAGCACGATATCCAGGCACTCCGGACGGTCTTTACAGTACTCTTTGGCTAAATCAAATTTGTTCATGTTCATATACATCTTCCACACGTCTCTAGACTCCCGCTGGACGTGGTAGCGGAACACTACCTTCTCCGTGTGGATCCAGATCTGCTGGACCGTGGGATCTTTGATCATGCGTGTCAGGAAGCCAAACTTCTCCAGGAAGAGGTCCTGGAAAACCACCTGCCCGTTCAGGGTGCACACAGCCTTCACCCGGTCGGGCAGCAGCAAGAGGAAGTGGAACTGCGTGAGCACGATGGAGATGGGCTTGTTCACGGTTATGTCGATATCAGAAGGGTAAACCCAGACCCGCTCATCGCTCAGAATGGAATCGGGACGGCTGTAATCCAAGGTACCATACAAGACGCCGTTCCCCATCATCCAGGCAAAGGAGCGTGGGTTGGAGCGCAGCTTTGGGGTGTAAAAGGCTATCTCGCTGAAACCCAGGTTGGCTGGGAACTCCCGGAAGCTGGGCAAATGGTCAGCGTGCGTGGCAAAGATGGAGCCAAAGCCTTGCTGCTCTGTCCCTTCAGGTATTTTGCCAACAAACTGGAAGAGTCTCTTTCGGGTGGTGGCTATAATAAAAAATTTCCCTTCTATCCCTCGCTCAATCTCCAAGCAGCAGACCGGGGCCGGTCCCGACTCCTCCTCCAGAGTGTAGACCTGTCGGAAGTACTGGTCGGGATTAGTGCTGAAGAGGCTTCCCTCGCTGACAGAGATTTCGGCCTCGAAGATCTGTCCCTGGGCTGTCCCCACCAGAATAGGCCCAGTGTTGGTCTCTGAACCAAGGAATTTGTTCCAGCCCACGCTTTCAATCAGGTGGCCCTTCCAGCGGGAGAGTGCTCGCACCTTCTGAACGCTTCTGTTCAGGTAAAGGCATTCACTGGTGTTCAGAGCAATCAGCAGATGTGAGCCTGCCAGCGGGACAGGGGCATGGGAAGGAGAAGGAGAGAACAAATTAAGCAAGTGCCTAAGCAAGCCAAGTCCCTGAGGTTTCTAATCTTCACGTTTGATAAGCTCTGATACCAACATACTTAACCCAAGACTTTCCCAGGCATTCAGAGGAACGTGGGGGATTTCCACACATTCCACACGTTGCAAATTTAAATGCCTCAACCCAGATGCTCCAGCAGGCAGGTACTCCTCCGTTTCAATGTGTGCTCTAAGGATAAACCGTTCCCAGAGCTCTCTCCTAGCACTGGCAGATGGTGACAGGTATGAGTATCTCTGCCCACACATTTGGTTTGCTTTTTAAAATCAGCCAAGGCTGCAGCGAGCTGCAGGTGTTTTAGGGTCCACTGTAGAAATTCTAACACACACACACACGGCACAGGCTGGCTGCAAAGATTCCCTTCTGCTGGTTTGAGCAGCCCTGCTGCACACGCTCATTTCAGACAGTTCAGAAGCAGCAACATGCACACAACGAGCCTCAGCCAGCTCAGAAGCAGCAACATGCACACAACAAGCCAGGGCTTTTCTTACAGCACAGGACAAATTAGCAGGCAGGGACCCTAGGCAATGGAGTCCTGCCCACTGAGGAACCACCAGTTCTTATTTACAGCGCAGAAAGAGAACTCCCTCACCAGTGCTTGTTATGCACATTCGATCGCATCGGCTGCCAGCCACTGTGTGTAAATATACACAGTCCATTGCCTCACCTGTGTGGTCCAAAAACATCTTGTAGACTTTGGCTTCATCTTTGCGTCCCAGCTCTACCTGATTAGGTTCATCTGGCTTCCCAAGATCAATCCTGCAAAGGGAAACCATGAAAGCATGCTTCCAACAGAAGTTCATGTAGGCGTAATTGCTTACTGTTTTCCATACTCAGTTCATGACTTCTTATCCCCTTTGGAACTGTAAGCTCTCTGACAACAAGGCAGGGGAAAACAAGCAATAACTTGAAGGCTTCTGGCAACATTACCTGAGAAGGGTGTCTTTCCCAAGGCTCATACAGAGCTGGTTAGAGGAGACCACCAAGCTGTTAATTTTCTCAGGAGGAGAAAAATCAATCCTTTGCTTGTTAAATATCGGTGTTTCCTTCTCCAGCCGTGCATTCACGTACCCTGGTGAAAGAACATAAACACTTAATGCCAAAACAAGACAAAATCCCACAACAATCACCCCACACTACAAAAAAAATCTAGCCCAAAGGACTACAAGGACCACTGTCTGCTCTGAGTTTAACTGAAAAGGGAGTGAGCTCCACGGAGCATGAACACACAGAGCAGCACTCACAGATATGTACAGCAGGGAAGATAAGCAGCAATGTGCTTTACTGTCTTGCCACAGAACTGCAAACCTGTCACAAGGATTTGAGGGCACACAAAATCAGAGAGGAAGCCATAAAACTGTCACACAAACTGCATGAAGAGCTGAAAATTACAGCAGAACCACAAAATAGTTTGCTTTCCTCGGCTGACACTTTATTAGCTCACGACAGGAAAGAATGGCTGCCCTTACATAAGACACAGAGAGGGCTCTGGTTTAACAAGCCCATACAAGCTACCCAAGTGACCACTGTGGCTTTAATTAAAAGCTATTTCTCTCTTATTCCATGCTGGAATTGAAGGAGCCACCATAGCTGACATCCATCATCCAAAGCTAAAGCTGTTTTTAAAGCCATGGTGAATTTTTCTGTATCCACGTAGCAGATTTCGTCTTAGAAAGAAGTCTGAGAGATTATTTGCTGCAGGGAACATATCTGAAATCACAATGATGCTTTTACTATAACCCCATCTTACCAACCAGAACACTCCCAGCTGCAACTTCCCAGCTGTTACTGGAAGGCACATGAACTACTTGTTAGAGCCCAAACAATTACCAGGACCTGGTGCCTGCTGAATCAGTGCTCCAATCTCAGCATAAATTGCTTCTTGAGCCAAAAACAAATGATTGCCTTACTGTTCCATGGCAAATTCCAGGATGGGACCAGATTAACCTAATCCTCAGATCCTTTCATAAACCATGCCTGAAAGCTAAGACATGCCTAGTTAAGACTCTGATGGCTGAAGATTGACAAGACATTGCCATCTTACAGGACACATGCTATGTTCTTAAGCCAAACCAAGGAAACCTAAAAAATCAATGAACTGAAAGAGAGAGCAAATTAGCTCCTGTGAGTTATTAAGTATTCAGCTAGTCAGTTTAGTCCCAGTCAGCTTGGGAAATGTGGTATCCACAGGAAGCCATGCTGAGGGACTGTTTAGGAAGGAAATCTAAGTGGGAAAAGAAGAGAATGGAAAGGCAAGGTCTGACTGGAGGCAAGTGACATGCTTCTGGAGAAGTATGTTAAAAGAACCCACTAAATAAATACAATTTAGAAATCCCCTGCTTTAAAAGCCTCATGATCTTGAGTACAGACGGACAAAGCACAAGATGCAGCTCAAACTCCTCCCTTTGGCTATGACAAAGGCAAAAGCCCAGCCACTGGCAAGTGGTCAAGAAGCTTTTAAGCGAGGTGAACCTGTGACATCATGTGGCAGCACAGAGAAGCAGCGTGGCAGATTTAGTTTTTATTGATGATGGGCAAACCTCTGCAACCAAACACATGACACTTGCAGAGGCCATGGCATTCTCTTCCTAAACATGGAGAGCCCTCATGTGCTCTTCCTATGAGGGAGAAAACTACAGAAGAGATCAGATACTCCAGTGAGCTGCAAAACAAGGAGGCATTCGTGTAAACCCAAAACCAAGTGATGATGCTCACTAGCAAAGTGCTGGAACATCTTATCACAAAGTTTCATCCATATCTGTCCCATGAGACAAGTTTTCCCAGCAACTGAACTCCCCATATGCAAGAAGTGTTGCATAGCCCTCTGACAAAGAAAACAGCAGGCAACCTCAGTCTGGCCACACCACCTCAAGCTAGGAAGCAAATCAAATTGATACACTGCGAGGGCAACCCATGCGCTTCACTCCACAGGCAAGTGAAGGAGTTCTAAAGCAAACAGATCCATGCAACAGTTAGCCGGGACAGGAAGATTAAAACTAAAAGAGATACAGAAAGTTAAGGCCATTCATGGTCAAAGTAGCTAACTAGGAGTGTATAAACATAAAAGAAAAAGAAACCTGAGATTGTATCTCAGAGTGGAAGAAGACTGCTTCCATCCTAAAGAGCATAGGCCCTGCCCCCTCCGGACCGCTCCAAGGTGCACTCAATAGCTATAACCCCTCCCAGATTATCCTGAAAAACTAATTTCAGCCCTCTTGCTGCTGAAAAAGCCACTGTGGTAGTGGGAAGCAGCCTGCTAACACTACAAATCCTTTAACAACTGCCTATTGCACCAATGCCTTCTCCATGCCTCTACCTCACTGCTAGATCTGCTAGAGGAACTTTAAAGGACTCTTGCTTTAGAGGAAAGATGCACATCCTGGAACAGACAAAGGAACCACCGTCTGAGCAGGCAGCCTTTGGCTGGGCACATTTTCTCACACACTGATCCACACCTTAAACATTATCCATTTATGCAAATGTGTGTCCCTTAATTGCCAGATAAGCAAAACAGGTGTTCTTCGTTTGAGATTAGGCAGCTGCAAGGCCGTGGTTTAAATGCACTGGTACGGATTGTGGTTCAAAACATGCAGACAAAGCTCCCAAGCTGCAGGTCCCCATGATGTCTCAGCTATCCAATAAACACAAATACACATTTATAGACAGAGGAAGGATTACTCTGGTGGGAACAACCCCCAGACCACATTCACTCAGGCTACCTTGATTTTTTTTCAGGTTGCCACCAGGCAAAACAAGGCTGACTGAGACAGCAAGGAAACCCAAACACAGGGAAGAAAGGGAAGAGCTGACCCCTATACACAGGGAGGGGGTCAGAGTTGGGGTGGGCTGCTTCGTGTTGGGGTTCTTTCTTTCTTTCAATTCAGTCACAGTTCAAAGCCAGTGGACTGGATTCCAGCATTCTGGGCTCTTCAAGGCTGTATCCATTATAACTGTAAGATCATATTCACTAACATGAGGATTTTAATTAGCACCCATCCCAGAAGGATGAACTTTTAAACTCACAGTTCTCTGTACAAAGGAGATGCCTATTTTATAACACACACTCCTTTCAAGCACTTCCCTCTTTCACCCTGACCCCAATGTATCATAGTATCAGTGAGGGTTGGAAGGGACCACGAGGATCATCTAGTTCCAACCCCTCTGCCATGGGCAGGGACACCCCACACTAGATCAGGCTGGCCAGAGCCTCATCCAGCCTGCGCTTAAACACCTCCAGGGACGGGGCCTCAACCACCTCCCTGGACAACCCATTCCAGGGCTTCACCACTCTCATAGGGAAGAACTTCACCACTCTCATGGTGAACTCTCATGTCCACTCTCATGGACAGCCCCAACTCCTTCAGTCTGTCCTCATAAGGAGAGGTGCTCCAGCCCTCTGCTCATCCTCGTGGCCCTTCTCTGGACACCTTCCAGCACCTCCAGATCCCTCTTGCAATAGGGGCTCCAGAACTGGAGGCAGTACTGCAGGTGGGGTCTCAGCAGAGCTGAGCAGAGGGGGAGAATCCCCTCCCTTGACCTGCTGGCCACACTTCTCCTGACGCAGCCCAGGCTCTGATTGGCTTTCCGGGCTGCAAGTGCACATGTCCCTCCCTCTGTTCAGGTGAGATTCTACTGCAGCATTTCCCACCCTGACTTCTGGGCAAATCTGCTTTTAATCTGCCCCAAAATCTCAGCTCATCAATATCAGTTGAGTCTAGTGGGCCAATGTAGGTCTTTTCATGCTGGAACTGCAGTGCTTAAAGTTTACAACGCAGCAGTACTTTAGGTTGGCCACACAGACACTGCTTGGGTTTCTACAACTTTCAGAAACACTACCTGAAATTCAGCAAGGAACAACTAACTGCAACAGAGGAATTTCCAAACAAACCTCAAGGGCTGCTTTCAGGATGTTAACCATTTATTTCCATCTTTTTCCAAAATCAATTTGCTTAGACTTCAGGTTGCCCACAGCTTCTACCAGCCCCCATCTTGTTCAAAATCACCAATGTGGTCTGATATAAGAGTAATTAAAGTCTAGATTTCTCAACTCTCAGACAGTCATGACTGGAGACAGTGTTGCAGCCACCAGAAGAAAAGCTGAGCCCTTCAGAATTTATTTTCAGTAACATGGCTTTTCCCAGCAGCCATTCAGGACACTCATTCTTCATCCACCATTGCCCAACAAAATAATTGTGCATGTTAAAACAAACACAGGCAACATACCAACTTCAGTACCTTGACTCAGAGTAACTCTGTGTTTATACTCCAAAACAAACTTACGTGTGACAGAACTCATTAATTCTTACAACATGTATAAACCTCAACACCTGGCTTTCCCCAAAGGTTAAAAGGGGGGCAGCATTACACATGGAAAAACAAACTTGAAAGAATGTCTCCATGCACTTAGTTTCATAGTTTCAGTCAGGGTTGGAAGGGACCACAAGGATCAGCTAGTTCCAACCCCCCTGCCATTGCCAGGGACACTCTACACTAGATCAGGCTGGCCAGAGCCTCAGCCAGCCTGGGCTTAAACACCTCCAGGGACGGGGCCTCAACCACCTCCCTCGACAACCCATTCCAGGCCTTCACCACCCTCACGGTGAAGAACTTCCTCCTCACCTCCAGCCTGAATCTCCCCACCTCCAGCTTCATTCCATTCCCCCTAGTCCTATCACTCCCTGATAGCCTGAAAAGTCCCTCCCCAGCCTTCTTGTAGGCCCCCTTCAGATACTGGAAGGCCACAATGAGGTCACCTCAGAGCCTTCTCTTCTCCAAACTGAACAGCCCCAACTCCTTCAGTCTGTCCTCACAGGAGAAGTGCTCCAGCCCTCTGATCATCCTCATGGCCCTTCTCTGGACACCTTCCAGCACCTCCATGTCCCTCTTGGAATAGGGGCTCCAGAACTGGAGGCAATACTCCAGGTGGGGTCTCAGCAGAGCTGAGTAGAGGGGGAGAATCACCTCCCTTGACCTGCTGGCCACACTTCTCCTGATGCAGCCCAGGATCTGATTGGCTTTCTGGGCTGCAAGTGCACACTGAGAGCTCTTGTTGAGCTTCTCGTCCACCAGCACCCCCAAGTCTCTCTCCTCAGGGCTGCTCCCCAGCCAGTCACTGCCCAGCCTGGATTTGTGCCTGGGATTGCCTCGACCCAGATGCAGGACCCTGCACTTGGTCTTGTTGAAGCTCATGAGGTTGGCTTGTGCCCACCTCTCCAGCCTGTCAAACTTGTAACTAAAATGCCAGCTCTGCAGAGCAGCTGGTACTGCTATGACAGTACCAGGTAGAACAGAATTCTCTCATAACCCTGCCACACTCAAGACACCTTGTGGGGTGGCATCTAACAGGGAACAGTTATTGAACTGAATGTTTAATTTATTGTGGAATATACCTGCCATGTGTTTGCTTTCCCTCACATGAATGAAGCAACTGTCTGGTCATCACACTGTTGCTTTCCATTGATTCTATACTTCCCTGGATAGTACAACAAAGGTTCAAAGGCCTTTGCAGGCAAGTTTATTTAATAGCAACACAGGCTGCTTTCTTGGCAACCTTCTTCAGCGCTAACCTTGCCATCATGTAGCCAACCTACAGGAACCACTCTAAGAACTGAAGTCTTTGGTGAACTGTCCCTGGGTCAGGAAACCAATCCCATGGAGGTACAGCTGTGCACACAGCCAGGAAGGATACTCTAACAGTTGGGTTCCTTAGAGAAGGGAAGAGGAGCAAAATAAAGGAAGCAAGCTGCTGAGATGTTCTCAGGCAACTGCCACAGCTCTGAATTGAATAGTACTGAGGTGTGGTTGTAATTTGTGACTACACAGGCACGCCACTTCATGTACACGTGTTTCCACCACACACCACTTCATGGCACTGGGGCTATGGCCTTATGAAGCCCTCCACAGACAGCCAGCACCCAAGCTTTGCTAAGGCAACCTGCATCACCTCTGACCTTCACAGGAACCCCTGCGTCAAAACACTTCACACAGCAAATGGAGAAACAAACTGCAGCTGAATGTTATGCCACGTACCCAGTGATACACCTTTGCCTGGAAGCACTCCCCACAGCCTGACGTGCCCTGCTTCCCACACCACCCCAAGCTAAGAGGCTACCATCACAGAATCACAGGATGTCAGGGGTTGGAAGCGACCCAAAGAGATCATCAAGTCCAACCCCCCTGCCAGAGTCATACAATCTAGCTCAGGTCACAGAGGAACACATCCAGACAGGCCTTGAAAGTCTACAGAGGAGGAGTCTCCACAACCTTTCTGGGGAGCCTGTTCCAGGGCTCTATGACCCTCACAGTAAAGAAGTTCCCTCTTGTGTTGAGGTGGAACCTCCTGTGCTGCAGCTTACATCCATTGCTCCTTGTCCTATCACAGGGAGCAAGTGAGCAGCGCCGGCCCCCTCCCTCCTGACACCCAGCCTCCAGATATTTATAAACCATCTTGCCTCCCGCCCTCTGAGCAGGAAAAACGCCAGCGGGACTCCTCATACACCGGAGGCCCCGCCAAGAAGCTAAAGGTGCTAGCAGGCCACCAGACAGACAGATACCGAGCCTAGCCCTCCACTGTGAGAACTAAGAAGTGCTGTAACCGCAGCGCCGCTCTGCCCCCAGGGGCCGAGCCAGGCCGCGCAGAGGGGTGCGTGGGCGCCGCCGCGCACCTACCAGAGTGTGGGATGCCCACGCTGGCGCGGCTCTGCTGCACGGAGGCGGAGCGGTAGAGGGAATCCTCGTACTCGTCCAGGATGGAGGCCATGGCCGCTGCTGTCCGCGGCGCCGCAGGCCCGCGCCGGCCGCTTCCGGCAGCGCTCAGCTGACCCGCCTCACGTGGCCGCCCGGCGCAGCACTGCGCCTGCGCTGGGCCCCGCCCGCGGGAAGCGGCTCCCGGCCGCGGGGTGGCGGCGCTGCCCGCCGCGGGGGCGCGTACGGCCGCAGCGCGGAGCCTCCTGTCCGTAGGAATACCCTGGAAAGGGCTAATCCGGAACAGTGTGGCCAGCAGGAGCAGGGAAGTCATTCTGCCCCTGTACACTGCTCTGGTTAGGCCACACCTTGAGTCCTGTGTCCAGTTCTGGGCCCCTCAGTTTAGGAAGGAGGTTGACTTGCTGGAAGGTGTCCAGAGAAGGGCAGCAAGGTTGGTGAGGGGCTTGGAACACAAGCCCTATGAGGAGAGGCTGAGGGAGCTGGAGTTGCTTAGTCTGGAGGAAAGGAGGCTCAGGGGAGACCTTCTTGCTGTCTACAACTACCTGAAGGGAGGCTGTGGACAGGCGGAGGTTGTTCTCTTCTCCCAGGCAAGCAGCACCAGAACAAGAGGACACAGTCTCAAGCTGTGCCAGGGGAGGTTTAGGCTGGAGGTTAGGAAGAAATTCTTCATAGAGAGAGTGATTGCCCATTGGAATGTGCTGCCTGGGGAGGTGGTGGAGTCACCATCATTGGAGGTGTTTAGGAGGAGACTGGATGGGGTGCTTGGTTGCATGGTTTAGTTGATTAGGTGGTGTTGGATAATAGGTTGGATACGATGATCTTGAAGGTCTCTTCCAACCTGGTTTATTCTATTCCTATTCTATTCCATGCTCTGGGCTGTGTGCAGACACATCAAGGCTTGTAGGTCTAGCATATATGTGTGCCCCCCACATCCCTGCCATCCTGTTTGCAGCCGTATGCATGATGAATCTGGAGGTGTTTAGGAAGAGGCTGGATGAGGCACTTAGTCCCATGGCCTAGTTGATTGGATAGGGTTGGGTGATGGGTTGGACGTGATGATCTTGGAGGTTTCTTCCAACCTGGCTGATTCTGTGCCCCATGAGCACATCATCATGCTTTCCTGGTGTTGGAAAAGATTTACAGATTTTAATTAGCTTGGGTACCTCGTGCCAACTCAGCAATTGAACCACACCCTTATTGAATCACACAATTTCAGGGGCTGGAAGAGACCTCGAAAGATCATCCAGTCCAACTCCCCAGCCAGAGCAGGATCACCTATACCAGATCACCCAGAAATTTGTCCAGGCAAGTTTTGAATATCTCCAGAGAGGGAGACTCCACAACCTCCCTGGGCAGCCTGTTCCAGTGCTCCATCACCCTCACAGTGAAAACATTTTTCCTCGTATTTATGTGAAGCTTCCTATGCCTCAACTTCCACCCATTGCCCCTTGTCATTGGGCACCGCTGAGCAGAGCCTGGCTCCAACCTCTCAGGACGCACCCTTTACATATTCATAAACATTGATGAGGTCACCTCTCAGTCTCCTCTAAGCTAAAGACTCCCAGCTCCCTCAGTCTCTCCTTGTACAGAAGATGTTCCACTCCCTTAATCATCCTCATGGCTCTGCCCTGGACTCTTTCAAGTAGAATAGAATAGAGTGGAATTGAATTGAATTGAATTGAATTGAATTGAATTGAATTGAATTGAATTGAATTGAATTGAATTGAATTGAATTGACCAGGTTGGAAAAGACCGTTGAGATCATCGAGTCCAACCTATCATCCAACACCATCTAATCAACTAAACCATGGCACCAAGCACCCCATCCAGTCTCTTCCTAAACACCTCCAGTGATGGTGACTCCACCACCTCCCTGGGCAGGGCATTCCAACAGCCAATCCCTCTTTAGCTCATTGTCTTTCTTGAACTGAGGGGCCCAGAACTGGACAGAGTATTCCAGGTGCGGCCTCACCAGTGCAGAGTGGAGAGGGAGAAGAACCTCTCTCTGGCTACTGGTCACACCACTTCTAATCCCCCCCAGAATGGCATTGGCCTTCTTGGCCACAAGAGCACATTGCTGACTCATAGTCATCCTTCCATCCACCAGGACCTGACTGTAACTAAGAAAAGAGTCCTTGCATCCTTATTTCTGAAGTCCCCACAAATGTCTTTCCTTAACTAATGAACCAGAAAAAATCGCAAGGTGAAACTAGGTGATGATCTAACCTGTGGCTATATAATGGAAAGGAATTAATAAGTTTAAACAAAGTTTGAGCTTGAAAGACAATCAGAGCCCATGGAGACATATATCCTAGCTGGAAGACCCCTGCCCAAAAATAACCCTTCACCCTCTGAGGGGTAGTGAGTTTAAGAGAAGATGGACTTTCAGTGCAAAGTGAATAAGAAACTACCAATGGATAGTTACTAGGTAAGGTATTGACATAAGGTGTACTGTACTCTGTACTCAGCACTGGTTAGGCCACACCTTGAGTACCGTGTCCAGTTCTGGGCCCCTCAGTTTAAGAAGGACATTGAGACACTTGAACATGTCCAGAGAAGGGCAACGAGGCTGGGGAGAGGCCTTGAGCACAGCCCTGTGAGGAGAGGCTGAGGGAGCTGGGATTGTTTAGCCAGGAGAAGAGGAGGCTCAGGGGAGACCTTATTGCTGTCTACAACTACCTGAAGGGAGGTTGTAGCCAGGAGGGGGTTGGTCTCTTCTCCCAGGCAAGCAGCACCTGAACAAGAGGACACAGTCTCAAGCTGCACCAGGGGAAGTTTAGGCTGGAGGTGAGGAGAAAGTTCTTCCCAGAGAGAGTTATTAGGCATTGGAATGTGCTGCCCAGGGAGGTGGTGGAGTCACCATCCCTGGAGGTGTTTAGGAAGAGACTGGATGGAGTGCTTGGTGCCATGGGTTAGTTGATTAGATGGTGTTGGGTGATAGGTTGGACTTGATGATCTCAAAGGTCTTTTCCAACCTGGTTAATTCTATTCTATTCTGTTCTAGTCTATTCTAGTCTAGTTTAACTAGTAGAAATTATAACAATGGCATTAACATAAAGACTAATCTCTTTTATAACAATTTTCATTTTCATCATAGATGAAATGACTAGCAATGTACATGTATATACTATATGTATGGAATCATAGAATCATAGAATCAATAAGGTTGGAAAAGACCTCAGAGATCACCAAGTCCAACCTGTCACCCAACACCTCATGACTATTAAACATGGCACCAAGTGCCACGTCCAATCCCCTCTTGAACACCTCCAGGGACAGTGACTCCACCACCTCCTTGGGCAGCACATTCCAATGGCTAACAACTCTCTCTGGGAAGAACTTTCTCCTCACCTCCAGCCTAAACTTCCCATGGCACAGTTTGAGTCTGTCCTCTGTATACTATATCCTATGTGTATACTATATGTATTCTATATCCTATGTGTATACTATATATTGTCTATAAAATCATTGAGTTATTCCAGTTGGAAAAGATCTCTAAGATCATTGAGTCCAACCATTGACCTAACACCACCATGGCTATTAAACCATGTCCTTAAGTGCCATATCTACACTTCTTTTGGACAACCTTTCAGGAAAGAACAAATAAGTGTTGTTCCACAGGGTACAGGACAGTTTACAACACAGAGGGATAGAATAGAATAGAATAGAATAGAATAGAATAGAATAGAATAGAATAGAATAGAATAGAATAGAATAGAATAGACCAGGTTGGAAGAGACTTTCATTATCATTGCATCCAACCCATCAACCAATCCAACCCACCTAAACAACTAAACCATGGCACCAAGCACCCCATCAAGTCTCCTCCTGAACACCTCCAATGACGGTGATCCATTACAAGACAGAGGAGGTCTTTCCAAACTCAGCTTGCACTCCAGGTGGCACTGAGGGACCACCTGTAGCAGTGGCATGTAGTGGCACAATGCTGCATCTTTTTCTCTGCCATTTTACTGGACAACTCACCCCCATAAACTAGGGCTCCAGTTTGTGTCTCTCAGCCTGAGGCCTTCTGAGCCAGATATGCAGGTCCCATGCTAGCTGGATCCTGGAAGTTCCCACAGTACTTCTCCATGGGGGTCACCTCTACGTGTTTTGCTGAAAACATAAGGTGGCTCTTCCTGACTCAGCATGCCTGCAAGCGCTGGCAAGAACCCAGCCCCAGCCCCAGCCACTGCTGTTTACCCTCTTTACGTGGCAGCTGTGAGCCAAAACATCAAAACCACATTCCTTTGCTCTCCAATCATCCTGATCATCATAAACAGCAGCAGTTCTCTTTCAGCTTCTCCAACAGCACACACAAATGACTTCAGGTTTAGGGTAATGAGATAGGAAGGGACTTCTTGGACTATCAGATCCATTCTCCCACACTTGTAGATACCACATCATATAGGCCTTTCTGTATTCCTATCAAGCTCTGTCTGGAAGCGTGGGTATTTCCCCCCACTGAGTGCTCCAGCTCATACCTGTTTCAAATGCTGATTATTCTCACGATTCCAAGCTTCAATTTCCAGTCTAATGTGAGCTGTGGCTAGTCAGAATCCTTCTGTTCTTGTTCAAACGCTGTCCTTTAGAGCACAGGGCATTTTGGAGTGTTAATTTCATTTCACAGTATCACAGTATCACTGAGGTTGGAAGAGAGACCTCGAAGATCATTGAGTCCAACCTGTCACCACAGACCCCATGACTAGACCATGGCACCAAGTGCCACGTCCAATCCCCTCTTGAACACCTCCAGGGATGGTGACTCCACCACCTCCCTGGGCAGCACATTCCAATGGCCAATTACTCTCTCTGGGAAGAACTTTCTCCTCACCTCCAGCCTAAACTTCCCCTGGCACAGCTTGAGACAGTGTCCCCTTGTTCTGGTGCTGGTTGCCTGGGAGAAGAGGCCAACTCCTTCCTGGCTACAACCTCCCTTCAGGTAGTTGTAGAGAGCAATGAGGTCGCCCCTGAGCCTCCTCTTCTCCAGGCTAAACAACCCCAGATTCCCCAGCCTCTCCTCACAGGGCTTGTGCTCAAGGCCTCTCCCCAGCCCCATTGCCCTTCTCTGGACACCTTAAAAGTGTCCTGATGTCCTTCTTAAACTGAGGAGCCCAGAACTGGACACAGGACTCAAGGTGTGGCCTAACCAGTGCAGAGTACAGGGGCACAATGACTTCCCTACTCCTGCTGGCCACACTATTCCTAATACAGGCCAGGATGCCATTGGCCCTCTTGGCTGCCTGGGCACACTGCAGGCTCATGTTTAGGCAGCTGTCGATCAGTACCCCCAGGTCCCTCTCTGTTTGGCAGCTCTCCAGCCACTCTGACCCCAGCCTGTAGCTCTGCATGGGGTTGTTGTGGCCAAAGTGCAGCACCCAGCACTTGGACTTGTTGAATGCCATCCCATTGGACTCCGCCCATCTGTCCAGTTGGTCGAGGTCCCTCTGCAGAGTCCTTCTACCCTCTAACTGGCCAACATCTGCTCCCAAGTTGGTGTCATCTGCAAACTTGCTGATGACTGACTCAATCCCCTCATCCAGATCATCAATGAAGATCTTAAAGAGGATGAGGCCCAGCACTGATCCCTGGGGGACGCCACTGGTGACTGGCTGCCAGCTGGCTGTGGCACCATTCACCACCACTCTCTGGGCTCGGCCCTCCAGCCAGTTCCTAACCCAGCAGAGTGTTGCTGTCCAATCCATGGGCTGACAGCTTAGCCAGCAGTTTGCTGTGGGGGACGGTGCCAAAGGCCTTGCTGAAGTCCAGGTAGACCACATCCACAGGCCTCCCCACATCCACCAGGTGGGTCAGCTGATCATAGCAGGAGATCAGGTTGGAGAGGCAGGACCTGCCCCTCCTAAATCCATGTTGGCTGGACCTGAGCCCTTGGCCATCCTGCAGGTGCGCAGTTATTGCCGCCAGGATAATCTGCTCCAGCATTTTCCCTGGCACTGAGGTCAGGCTGACTGGCCTGGAGTTTCTGGATCCCTCCATACCACTCTTCTTGTGGATGGGCACCACTCATCACCAAGCATTCAGCTATACCAAATCCAGAATTTACCAAATCCAGAAGGTCATGCTTTTCCCCTCTTGAAAAGAAGAGGAGGCAATTGGTTGCCTGGAGCTTCTGAGTAGCTCTCTGTATTGGTTGCAGCTTGAGTTCATGGTTATGCAACAGGGGTGAGCATAGTTTGACCCCCCATTTCAGGTGAGGTCTCCCGTTGTTGCCTTCAAGAGCAAGGTTTATACTTCCTCTCTTTATAGTCACATCTTTATCGCTAGAAGACCGAAGTGTTGTTCGGTAAGGGGGGAATAAACTGTCTCAAAATATATTGCCCAGGGAGGTGGTGGAAGCCTCATCCCTGGAGGCTTTTAAGGCCAGGCTGGATGTGGCTCTGAGCAGCCTGATGTAGTGTGAGGTTTAAGTTAAGGTTCAGTTTAAGAAGGACATCGAGACGCTCGAGCATGTCCAGAGAAGGACAACGAGGCTGGGGAGAGGCCTTGAGCACAGCCCTGTGAGGAGAGGCTGAGGAAGCTGGGGTTGTTTAGCCTGGAGAAGAGGAGGCTCAGGGGTGACCTCATTGATCTCTACAACTACCTGAAAGGTGGTTGTAGCCAGGTGGGGGTTGGTCTCTTCTCCCAGGCAAGCAGCACCAGAAAAAGGGGACACAGTCTCAAGCTGTACCAGGGGAAGTTTAGGCTGGAGGTGAGGAGAAAGTTCTTCCCAGAGAGAGTAATAGGCCATTGGAATGTGCTGCCCAGGGAGGTGGTGGAGTCACCGTCCCTGGAGGTGTTCAAGAGGGGATTGGACGTGGCACTTGGTGCCATGGTCTAGTCATGAGGGCTGTGGTGACAGGTTGGACTTGATGGTCTTTGGGGTCTCTTCCAACCTTGGTGATACTGTGATACCATGTGTCCCTGCCCACGGCAGGGGGGGGTTGGAACTCAGTGATCCTTGAGGTCCCTTCCAACCTTAACAATTCTATGACTCTATGTCTGGAAATCAATTTCAGAATCAGTTTTAGAGATTAGCTTTAGGAAACTCACTTGGAATTTGTGCCCAGATTTCTCGCTGTCCAGCTCTGTGTGGGGGTTCTGTTCAAAGCCAGAAATCAGGATGCATCATGAGGATTGCAGGCACCATTGCCAGCTCGGTCTGATGCCTCCTGAGAAACCTGTGTCTGATTTCAGTGTGATTGCATTGGAAGCCAGATTCTCACCTTATTTGGAAACGAAACATCAGCCTACAGCTAATGCGGGCCCACAAGCCTGCTCTGTCCATCTTCACTGCCATCTGCTGTCACCATTTAATTTGCAAACATGTGCAATAATTATAGCCCTGTGTTCACAGGCTTGATGTTCTGAAAAGAAGGGGAGAGCAAGGGTTGCAGGCAAAAGATTGATCAGCTCTTTGAATCACCAGGAGCGTGTGGAGATTTAGATGATTGCATTTTGTGTGTGGTGGTGGTGGTGGTGTAAGTCTGCAAAAAGGGAGAGAATTGGTGATCGTGGTGATATGTTTGGATTGGAAGCTTAAATCCTGGTCTTGGATTATGTATGGCTGTGGTCACATTTACAGTAATTTTTGGCTTAAACAGCATTTTTTCCAAGCTATGGACAGAGCTATCAACATCTAGATGCTGCATGTATGACCTGCTGAGCAATTCAGCTGCCTTGAGGAACAGATTCTAGATAATGGCATTAACAAACCCATACTGTGTCCAAGGTGCAGATCCCCAGCAGATTAAACCTGTCTAAATCTGGGCTTCCACAACTGTGTCTCTGTCATTCCAGCTGCCCTGTCCAGCCCACACTTTGTGCCAGTATTGGCCTGTGTATGACTGCAGGGTGAGACAGCTTATTGCCCTGAAGCAGATGACCCTGTGAGCCACCACTTAATCACAAGTGCTGGTGCAGAAGACAGGGCAGGAAGACATGGCTGTGGGAAGAGGTAAGGGCAGAACTAAGGCAGGTCAAGTTTAAGTTACTTGAACTGTCCCTGAGGTAACCTAGTGAGACAGTTAACGATTTGAATTAAACCCTGGGCTTCCTCACAGATTTCCACTACAGACATGGTACTGATCATCACTCCACCTCACTGTATGCAGAAGGAATATTCTTATGTTGATCTTCACCACGATCAACATAAAGAGGACACTGCATTCATAAAAGCCCTGGGCAGATAGCTGTATTTCCCCAAGTGCAACACCCTCTGTGACACCCCAGCAGAGATGGAGCATACAGACATCTCTGTACCTGTTTGGAGGAGAGCACTGTAGATACCCCTGTCCCCACCCAACCAAGAGACCTTCTGCCAAGAGTGACACTTCCCCAGTGACAGGCAGTGTCTTTGAGCGACCACCTGAATTTTTATGTACAGATTTCCTACAGTAAAAGAAGGTCCCGTGGCTGTGTACCCACGGGTATCACTGTTACCCATGAGAACCTGAACTGGAACCTACCCGGGAAGCCATGCAACAATTATCATTTACACTGGAGGAGATCAAAGCTCAAAATGAGTTTACCAGAGCCCACCCCGAATCATTAACCAACCTCCCAAGCTCACCAAACTCATTGTGAGAAGCAGACTTCCTGCAGACCAGCAAATGCTGGGTGGGACTGTATTATGCCAGAGCAGCAATCACAGACCTGCTTACCACAGCTCCTCTGACACCTTAAGAAGTTTTCCCACAAAGGGAGCTATCAAGAGCCTGCTTCCCTTCAATAAGCGCACAGCGTGCCCTCGTTGAAACTATCAGTCCTAGAATGAGCGCACAAGAACCAGAGAGAAAGGACAGGAAGATGCTCTTACAGCGAGAAGACCTTTTTCCCATCACCTGTGGCTAATCCCTCACTTCAAATCCTCAGGAAAGATCTATAAAAGATAAGCTTGAGAACTGGAACTGGTAAACTGGCGGAGGCAGTGGTCTTGCAGCATTTTATGGTTTCCCTGGCGATCCTTTTTCAACCCATCCCCTCACTGTTCGCTGTTAACTGCCTGCCTTTCCCTCTTTCACATGGAGCATGTGAACCTTATCACCTCCCTCTTGCTAATTCCCTCACACTTCCAGTTAAGCGTTAACACCTCTTTTCGAGTAAAGTGTCTATCTGATTAGCATGACGCAATTAACCCAGAGCATCGTCTCCCAGCCTATCCTTACTTTGCAGCTCCTGTTTCAGATTCAAAGAAAGGGGTTTGAGTGCCTTAAACCTTGCCCACTTTTTCACACGCGTCAGCTGATTTGTTAAAAGATGTGCTTTCCTCCAGCAGATGGCAACGTGCTTCTGAAGTGGTTATAGACCATCTGAGAGGTAGGACTCGCTCCTGCGCGAGTCTGACAGGAGGTGAGTCTGGCTTTGAGAAAAGAGCCGGGTACGATAGAGGTGCTTATCTTGCGTTGGAACTTCAAAGCAAAGTTCAGTTCTCCCCCCCCCCCACAAACCACAGCTAACTCAGTCGGAGAAGCAAAATGGGAAAGGGCTGTATTTACAAGCAGAATGAAATGCAATGGATATATACACAATATATTCAGTATTTACGGTATATACAAAAATATACAGGAAAGAATGTAACACAGAAAAGCTTCCCCCCCCCCCCCCCGATAGAGGAGGTTTTCCCCCCCCAACCCCTTTTTCCCCCCCAAACCCCCTTTTCCCCCTTCCTCCTTTTTTCTTTCTTTTTTTTTTTTTAGAGAAAAAAGTAATTATTAAGGGAAATTTTGTTAGTTCAAAGCCGTTGTTAAGGGAAGAAAAAGTTCGATATTGTTTTCACTCTTCGCCTCTGCACGTAGCCAGAGGGGCAGTGAACAGCTGAACCAGACCACCTCTGTCCATCCTCCCGTGGCATTGCTTTTATTTCCAAGGAGCACTAAAGCAGTACAGAGGCCAGGATAGTTGGAGCTGTGTTCTCACATTGGATCTCTCCTTTCCCCCACCCCCAATCTTCCTAAAAGGTGTTTCAAAAGCACCTGTCTAGAGTGCTCGCCAGAAATACCCATTAGCTGCTGGAGACCATAAAGTGGTTTTACTGCCGTGTGGGCTAAGAAACTGCAGAGCTCCTATCAATCAAGAGCAAATGCTAGGATCTTTCTTCCTTTGATTTCAGCTGTAGTAATTTTTTCCACGGAGCTGTGCGTTGGGGCTATTTCTGCAGCCCTGCAAGGCTGGTAGAAAAAGATAACAAAGAAGCATTTGACATCACTTCCTACAGGCTGCAGTGTGACTAGACGAGGCACACCGCAAGGGAAAATCAGACTCAGGCTCTTGTCTTCACCCTTTTGTCTGTCAGTTCTTTAAAGTGGTAATTACCCTTGATATTTCCCAGGGAGGATGCACACTCAGGTGCATGACAAAACGCTGGGTGACTCAAACCCGGTTGTCTCATTGCGATTATGAAGGCACCGGCCGGGAATCTCGCCTTCTTCAAGTGTAGCTCTTGGCATCACAGGATCTGGTTTGCTCTGGCACCTGCACCCCAGTTTAGCCCCACTCTCAGTCTAGATCCCCACCCACCTGCCCCTGTGCGTGACGACATTGTAGCCTGTTCTCATCATCCCCTCGTTTCTCCTTCTTCCATGTCTCCTCACACGTAGCCCTGTGAAAGAATGCAGGAATGTGATCCAAGGGCATCGTTTGCGAAGGGAGTGTATGGACACAGGCAGCCCACTTGTACAGACGCAGGTGAAGCTGAGGCTGGGTTTGCTCAGGGCCGTGTTAAGAGCATCTGATAATTTTTTTCTCACTGCCCTGATAAGAAGGGAGCCCTGCTATTTTTAAAACCGAGGTCTGCCAGCTCCCACAACTTGCAATGTTTCTCTGAAGCAGTGTGAGTAGTCTGAAAAGCTTTGCTAAAGATTACAACGGGTGGGTCCCACCCTGTGACTTTCAGGCAAATTGTTCTGTGGCCACACGTAATTATGAAGTTCCAAATGAGATCAGCCAAAAGGGTAACAAAATGATGCTGTCAGAGATTCTGTGTTGCTCAGGAGGCGGTGGAAGGCAGGACCACGAGCTGCAAAACATCCCAGCATCACAATCTCCCCATACTGTAACACTGCAATTCAGAGGGGAAATGACGTGGAGTAGTTTGAGATGATCCATAGCTTTGCCCCCACCACAAGAGGCAAGCCCCAGTTCCTTCATTATCTAAATTGGCTCACTTGCTGGGTTTTAACTTAGTCCTTGGAGTTCTTCTGCTGTAATTCTACAAATGTATATGGTTGTTTGGTGCTGACACTCACACAACTGCCTAAATATATGCATTGATTTCCACTCTAAATCGTTGTGTGCTCTAATGGATCAGCTTCCCTCTTTTATTCACAGTATCACAGTATCACCAAGGTTGGAAGAGACCTCAAAGACCATCAAGTCCAACCTGTCACCACAGACCTCATGACTAGACCATGGCACCAAGTGCCATATCCAATCCCCTCTTGAACCCCTCCAGGGACGGTGACTCCACCACCTCCCTGGGCAGCACATTCCAATGGTGAACGACTCCCTCAGTGAAGAACTTTCTCCTCATCTCCAGCCTAAACTCCCCTGGTGTAGCTTGAGACTGTGTCCTCTTGTTCTGGTGCTGGTTGCCTGGGTGAAGAGACCAACTCCCTCCTGGCTACAATCACCCTTCAGGTAGTTGTAGAGAGCACTAAGGTCTCCCCTCATCCTCCTCTTCTCCAGGCTAAACAACCCCAGCTCCCTCAGCCTCTCTTCACAGGGCTGTGCCCAAGGCCTCTCCCCAGCCTCGTTGCCTTTCTCTGGACATGTTCAAGTGTCTCGATGTCCTTCCTAAACTGAGGGGCCCAGAACTGGACACAGTACTCAAGGTGTGGCTTAACCAGTGCAGAGTACAGGGGTACAGTGATTTCCCTGCTCCTGCTGGCCACACCATGCTTGATACAGGCCCGGATGCCATTGGCCTTCTTGGCCACCTGGGCACACCGCTGGCTCATGTTTAGGCGGCTGTCAATGATAGCACCGCCCAGCTGGGCAACAGCTGAACACTAGGAGTCCCTGAGATCTATATTTGGTCTTCTGCACAGAATTCTCAGTGAATGGGAATTCACATCATGAGGAATAATGTCATAATTGGTCCTAATTATAATTTCTGGGAGAGAGGCCAAACACGGCCTTGCAAACTGGTATTTCCCACTCAGGAAGAGAGCTGGTCTTGGCCAAGGAACACGTCGAGGAGGCAGTGCAGGATGGGGCTCTCTGACCATCCCTGCTACTGATGGATGCAGAGCCTGTCCCCACGGCTCTCAATTCAGCAGCTCTGGGAATGGGACACACTTTTCACTGCAAAAAAAAAAAGCCCCCCCAAACTCTTGCAAAAACCTCCCAAATCTTGCAAAACTAAACTGTCTGACTCCTCACTGTGTTGTGAAACTAAACCTGTGTCTTCTCTTAGCTGTTAGGAGCAAGGCAAGGCCTGAGAAGGGAAGCCGTGGGAACTGCCCTATTTGTTTGCTTAATCTCTTAGTTTAAATATAGATTAAAAATCACTTAAGCTCATCCACAAGTCAAGTGAGTGTGTCAACCAACGGCTGCAAGAAACTGCAAGGGAAAAAAATAGAGAACTTAGTCACAGAAGGAAGAGATTTTAGAAAGGGAATGAGAGAAAAGGAGATTCAGTCCTTGGAGAGAAGCAGTAACATATCCATTGCTAAGTAAACAGCGTATAGGGAACAAGAGCTGGCAGAACTTCCCCCTGCTACTGCTTGATAACTGAGAATCATTTGGTGAATAAGCCCTCATTTAAATTCATTTCTTCCAATCAAATGCAAATGTCATAGTTCACAGAATGTTAGCCCACGCCTGAACGGCACTAAAAACCTCTGCAGGACCCTCACTGGCCGCGCTGCCTGCCCTGGCTCTGCTGCCTGCTCTGGCTGTGCCGTAGCATGTCCTTGCCAGTCCCGTTGGAGGCAGAGCCACACCTCACACGTTAGGCCTGTCCCGGCGCTTTCTGCCTCTTCTGGAGCACTTCAGCTGTCGCCTGGCTCTGAGCTAGCACGGAAGAGCATGCCACTGGAAAAAGGCAGACTAATGCAAGCCAGTCACCCGAGTTCGCAGCCACTCGCTGCTACCTGGCACACCTTTTAGCTGCAGCCTGCTTAGTAACACCATCCTCATTTTTGTAACTATAGAAATTCACGGTTCTGCCATTAAAAACACTGAAGGGGTTGATTAAAGAAAACTGATAGAGCAAACTGCAGAGAAAATGCCTTCTTGCTGTTCCCAGGAAGCTTGAGGACTGTCTCCAAAGAGCAGACATTCTTAGTCCAACGAAGGCTCTTGAACCCGAGGGTCTGCATTGCTTGTGACCTTCTGTCAGCCACAGGCACTTTAGACTGTGCCTGACCTCCAGATGTCTTCTCAAGTTTAGCATCACTATCGGGGAACCCCCTGGGTAACTTCTCAATGTGGATGCAAAACACAGTGAGACACAGGCTCGGAAACTGCTCATCAGCGGCTCCTTGCAGCAGGAAGCCGTCCAGTGCAGACAGGTCTCCCATGCGGAGAGCGTAATGAAGGACACCACTTAACTAAATTCCTCCAGCAGGAGACAGCTCCACTTTCAAAGCTGATGTAGCAATACTAGATGTCACAGGCATAACAGCTTCCCTCCATGTTTTAGGTCATTTGGTGGTGTTATACGGGGGTGCAAGGGCTGCTGCTGTAGCATGGCCACATTCCTCTTTTTAAGTGGTGTGGTCCTACTCTTCTGTTTGCATAGCCATGGTTCTTTAGACAGTAAGCTCCCAAGGGCAGGGATGGAGCCACCTTCTCAGCTGCCCAGGGCACAGTGTAGTCTGTGAACTACTGGAGGTGCCCATGGAGAAAGGGAGATGCCTGGGAACCCCTCCACGTGTCCACCCGGCTGGGAAACACACTCTATGGCTTTTGCCAGCATGCAGCCACAGCTTGGCTAAGCCAAAGGAACTCAGTAGTGGCAGCAAAATGGCTAACAGAGAGGAAGTATTTCTGTCCTTTGCTTTCTGTTGTCCCTCATCACGCTGGTCAGCACTGCTGCCAGCATCCCATCGTGCCAGGAGTCCCAGATGCTCCAGGTGGTCGATGCAAATAAAAGCATCAGCGCGGCTTCTTTTGAAAGGAGAAGGTGGGACGTGGGGGCACCGCGGCTTTTCCCTCTGTATGTGAAAGATGGAGTCCTGCGAGGCACCCTGGTGCTTCCCAAACCCGGAGAGCAGGCGCTGCCCGCGCTCCCAAGCCCGGAGGAGGCGGCCGGCTGGGCCGTGCTGGGCCGGGCGGGGCGAGGCGGGCCCTGGGCGGGCCTAGGGAAATGGGGGCTGGTTTTGGGCACTGGGCGGCAGGTGTAGCGATGAGGAGCGGTGCGAGGCGGGCCGCAGAGGGTGGCCCCGCACAGCAGCGCCTAGCCCCGACAGCAGCTTGCCCGCCCGGGCATGGCAGCAGCCCAGCGCTGAGCTCCGCCGAGCCCCCGGTGCCGGTGCCATGCCTCCGCAGGAGCTCCTGGACTACCCTCCCGCCCTGCGGAGACACAGCCCAACCCGCGGCAGCGGCCCGGAGCTGGGCATCAAGTGCGTGTTGGTGGGCGATGGCGCCGTGGGCAAGACCAGCCTGGTCGTCAGCTACACCACCAACGGGTACCCCGACGAGTACCAGCCCACCGCACTCGACACCTTCTCCGGTAGGCGCCCGCCCGGGCTCCGCGGTGGCCCAGCCGGCCGGGATGAGGGGGGCGGCGGGGTCAGCCCCTCCCCGGGGAGCGCCGTTCCCGGGGAGCGCCGTTCCCGGGGAGCTGGCCAGCGCGGCGCAGCAGCCTCCCCGGTGGGTGAGGCGACTGCTGCTCCCACGGGGGCATTGCGGGGTGTGGGTGAGCGCTGCCCGCGGCTCGAAGCCCAAGGGAGCTTTGTGCAGCCCGGAGCGAGTCCCTCGGGCGTCTAGTGAGATTTAGCAGGTAGAAGTCCTGCTTTTTGCAGCTCTGTGTGCCGGCAGGACGTGGGGCAGGTGACTGTCAGTCACAGAGTGGCTTGAGTTGGAAGGGACCTTAAAGATCATCTAATTCCAGCCCCCCTGCCACGGGCAGGGACGCCTCCCACTAGACCACTTTTTGAAATTGGGCAGCTTCCTGGTTTTGTGGTGGTGTTATGACTGAACAGAAGGGGGCTTAATTTTGTGGCGTTGGTGATGGGTTTTAGTTTCGGCTGAATGTCACAGCACTGCCCTGTAGCTTCAACCAATAATCAGCAAAAACGTCCTTTTCTTCACATGCCCGCTGAAGTTAGGACTGAACAGAGGTTGTGGAGAAGTTGAATAGCTTTACAAGCCCGGCTGGAATTGCCTCCCCCATCAGCTGATTAGCCCTCATTAGTTTTCCCTTTTGTAAATGCTATCTTTGTTCTTGTTCTCTACTCTTGTTCTTCTGGGCTCCAGTTTCTAATATCATCCCCAGGAAATTACAAACCCCTTTGAAAGATTTCTGATCTTCATCTGATATGAAGAAACACAACAGTACATGACAGTATACGATGGTAGATTAGAGAAGGGCTCAAGTCGGACCAGGAATGAGACTTCTAATGTGTCACTGTCTCGGGGGTGCTTAGAGGGAGTGTTTTGTCTGTCTGAATGTCCACCAGTTGCACACTCTTACACTGGGAATTGTTGATTTGCCTTGACCCTCTACAAGCTCTTCCACTGTCACTTGAAGGAAACAAACTGGGAACATGCTGCTGTTCAGGGTCCAGCAGCCCTTTGGGAACAGATGTAAGGAGCCCTTCAGTCCTCCAAAGGAAAGATTACTGCTTCCTCTGTTCCCTTCACAGAGATGTGTACAGTCTGCACTAAGAGAAGCTTGAGATTAACCTCCTCATTTTTTGAAAAGGCAAACCCACAGCAAAATGATCCAGAAAGCTGAAGGCAGTTCAGAGACTTTCTGTCTAGCAGACAGTAATGTGAAGATAGCTGCAGGCGGGTTCAGCCCCACTCTGAGGGTCCAAATACCAGGCCTGACTTCTAGAAGTGCAATGCATTTGGAGCTGAGGGAAATTTAAAAGCATTAAAAATGGGTCTTCCAAAGTTCACTTTCTGCTTATTGGGAGGGAATGGGTGACTAGATAAGTTTCCCTTCCCAGCCCTACTCTTAACCTGGATACACTCGAAGAGAGTCCCTCCCTGGATCCACGAAGCACAGTCTGAGTTCCATCAAATTCTCTGCACTCTTTTGGAGTACTTGCAGATGAAACTGCCAGCACAACTGAGCGTCACAGCTTACACCCTAACCCTAATTCAGGACAACGGGCTGTAATAGCAATCACAAGGCAGAGGGAAGCGTCGAGTTATCAGGGGAAGGATCGGCTCTGGGACTGTGACCCAGCCGCATGGTGCTACCTCCTGCTGGGTGTCACTGCCACTCAGAGCAGCCATGAGTGAAACACGTACCCAGTGACCTTTCTCCACCAGGCTATCCTGTTCTGCCAGCCCCTTTGCTATTGTACCGAAATCCAGCCTCATCCCGAGGGTGTGGACCTTGTGAGGGCGGAATTTGGAGGGCTGTCGCAGAGTTGCTAGCTTTGCTTAGGCTAGCAGCAGCTACAAAAACCCTTGTGCAAGCACTGGAGCAGCAGGTAATATATGTGATGCCTTTCCTCTGAAGACTGCAAAACATCTCAGATGCTAATTCCTTCTCTCAAGGCACTCGGGAGACAGAAGAAACCAGATACTAGAAAGGCAAATGCCCAGTGCCTTGAAGATCAAGTCAGGATCTGGCAGGTTCTTTGATCAGGAACAGGTTTCTCTTCCTCCTTTGGGGCAAAGATATGGTAACAACCCAACCTTTCCCAGTCACACGGAAGCAATGACTTTTGGCTATGCCGCGAGGAGTGGCACTGTGGTGGGAACATCCCCACCCCTTCGTTTTTCCTTCAGTCTCAACTCTCTCACCAAACTTCAGTTCACCTTTTGTCTGTGACTCCCTCTTTCTCCCCAGACTGCTTTCAGAGAGGAGGAGTGCTCTTCTCCAAGTGCTTGTCTTAAACTCTCCAAGTCGGTTGTTTCTATCGCTTTTCTCACCTGCTTAATTACTCCAAGGCTCACAAAAGACTGATCCTGCTTCTGTTTTGGGGGCTTGTTTGTTGTTGTGTTTTGATTTGCTTTCAACAATAAAGCCTCCTCCTGGGCACAGGGAGGGCATTTAGCTAGCTTCTGTCAAGTGCCAGCCATTGTCACCTTAGCCAGGATGTCTGCCTCTATTCACCAGAGCACAGCCCCTCCACCCTCAAGACTTCCAAGTGATTTCCAGCTCCTCTAGCCCCTTTCTCCTTTTCCTTGGTTCCTTGCCAGTCTCTTTGGTGTCTGTGCACTTAGACATCTAACAGTTTCATTCCAGATTTCCATCAGAGGTCCTGCCAGCCCTCAGTCTGAGTCAGCTGATACCACATGAAGGCTTACTGTGATTAGGGAGTGAAGTGGGAGCAGACCTTACATGTGTAACTCAGCAATTTTTCAGCGTGTGGATAGCGTCTGAAGGGGATTTCACTCATCTCTGTTTCCTTAATAGCTTCTTCATGACAAACCTGGGGTTAGGTCTGTGCCTTTCCTTAGCTAGGACACTCACAGAAATACTTAAGGCCTAATTTCTGGTCTGGATGGGAAAAAAAAGTCTCCAGTAGCTTGTTTAATAGAGACTGATTTGAACTTCCACCCTCGGCCAAGAAACTGGGAGCAAGTTGCTGAAGTTCTCAGTTCGAGTTTATCCTTACCTGCTTTCTCAGGTTGTGGAAGAAGAGCAATGAAATGTTCTCAGGGTGCCATTTGACTAAGGACTCTTCTCTAGGGAAGCAGTTGTCCAGTAATATGCAACTATACTGGAGAAGAGCCCAAAACACCTGAGGGCTAACCAAACCAGAAAGTCTATTGCTGGTCTCATAGTGTTCCCAGTGCAAGCTTCAGCTGTTTTAATAAGGTCTGGGAGATTGCTCAGCAAGGAGGACAGACCTGAGTGATTTCAATGAGTCTGTTCAGAGGATACAAACCAGAGTGTTGTGGGGAAAAGCCTGTGTGAGTGTACCTGTGCATGCTGGACAACTCCCTTAGGCACATCCTTATTCTCTTTCTTTTACAGTACAGGTCCTGGTGGACGGAGCCCCAGTCCGGATCCAGCTGTGGGACACTGCTGGACAGGTAAGCTCTATCAAAGCAGCTGTCAGCTCTAGTCCTGTGGGAAAGGGGCTGTTTGCAGGCTTTTGAGGAAGGCAGTGTTTAACTGGGAAGGAAGGAAATGCACTGTGCCAATGTCAGCCCTTTGCCGGTGTGGCAGTGACAGACAGGTGAATGACAGACTCACTCAGCTCTGAAACTTGTGCCCAAGCCATGGCATGACCACAAGGTCAGGACAGTGCCCTGTCTCTGAGGGTGTTGGTGGCCTAGTTAATGTGTGAAAAAGCCACTGCAGCATCATGTTGTCAGCAGATCAGTCCAGTGAAGACTTGTTTTTTTTCCCCCCATCCGTTTTCTACAGGAGGACTTTGACTGTTTGCGCTCGCTTTGTTACCCCGACACTGACGTCTTCCTTGTCTGCTTCAGTGTGGTAAACCCAAGCTCCTTCCAGAACATTACTGAGAAATGGATCCCCGAGATACGAACTCACAACCCCCGGGCACCAGTGCTGCTGGTGGGGACGCAGGCAGACTTGAGGGACGACGTCAATGTCCTCATCAGCCTGGATCGCTACCACGTGAAGCCTGTGCCTCGGCCTCAGGCAGAAGGTCTAGCTGACAAAATTCGGGCTGAGGCCTACCTGGAATGCTCAGCACTGACCCAGAAGAACCTCAAAGAAGTTTTTGACATGGCCATTGTCAGTGGTGTTGAGCACAAAGCACGTCAGGAAAAGAAGATGACTGCCAAAGGCATCAAAACTCTCTCCAAATGCCGCTGGAAGAAGTTCTTTTGCTTTGTCTGAAGCTCCTTTGAGGAGGGACAAAAGGAAACACCAAATGCCAGTAATGGCTCTACACCTTCTTGGAGTGACTGCTCCTATGGCCCCAGTAAGGAGGGCATGATAAGCTGCTGGGCTTGGAAACCTGGCTCTTGCTGGGTTACAGTATCAGATGCCTAGGAGACATGAACTGGATTTCCATTGTGCCGGGATGTGGAATGGTCCAGGCAGCGCTAAGTACCTGCTGGACATGTCTGTAGCATCCTAGATTAATGGGAGCCTTTAACACACCAAGACTCAGTACCCCAGAGCAGGCAGGTTCCTTACATTGCTCAAAATGACCAGGTTTCTGTCTGAAGCTTTGAGTCCTGACACAGCATAGTAAATGTGGGGGACTTGTGAAGTCTGCCTACGCTTGGCTGACTCACAGGCTTGGCAGAGAGCAGGCAGGGGCAGTTACAGGTGACTGCAGTGTGGTCAGACGTGGGCTGCAGGGTTTGTAGCATGAGACTTGGGGTCCCTCTCCCATTCTGACTTTTTCTTAAAGGCTCTGTCTTGTGAGTACCCTTGAGAAGATTCTTCACAAGTAAAGGCCATTAGCAAGCTGAAGAGAAAATACTCTAGGAGCTACAGTAATTCTTCAAGCATAATGTTCTCTGAGAGGGCTCCACAGTCCAGTGGGTTGCAGTGCTGTAGTCCTGTCTTAAGAGGCAGTCAGGAACTTAGGGACCTATTTTGAAAGGCCTTTTGTGGGTGTGCTGTTTTGAGAGAAGGAACAAGTGAGGAACAGTGATGAGTGGCTCCATCTTTCCAGCAGAGGCCAAACTCTGACAGTGAAGGGCTTGTAACAGTACCGAAGGGTGAAACGTGGATGGAGAGCCATGCATGTAATGAAAGAAGAGAGAAGGAAGAAAAGACAGGAAGCAAAAAGGAAAAAGAGATGGAAGGGAGAAAAAGGGAGCTAGGCAAGGAAAGCAGAATGAACATTGTTAAATGAAAGCTGTGATTCTACTTAGTTGAGATGCCAACATTCAGGGAATCTTCTAGGGACTTGGGAGATTTACTGGTGATCTCAATTTCAAAGAGTAAAATATTGTCCATACCTTAAGTTCTGAATCAAAAGGAGGACATTGTAGTGAGAGAGAGAGAGAATGTTCCTCTCAGTCAGCAAAATCCTCTGTTTCAGATCTACACAGAAGAATGGAATTTACATTTTGCTGTTTCTCCTGAGGCTGCAGAACAGGAACAGAGGGCTCAGGGCTTCTTTCTGCTGTGCTTCCTTGAGTCACTGCTTGATCTGCTGAAATCACAAGCAGAGGAAATCCATTTAAGTCCTTGCCAGACAAAAGTATTCACTATCTTTGCTCTGTGCCCCTCTCACCTCTTTGTCAGGGAATTAACTTCCCCATGAGTCTATTCAGATTTTATTACAGAACTTGCATCAATTTCCAAGACTTCTTTCACAGAGACATTTCGTTCTGGTTTATGTAGCAGAGAGTGGGACAGGGCTGTCAGGCAATGCTTTGAATAATCAGGGGGTTCTCTGCACCTGGCCAGAGCCCAGCACTCTGGGGACACTGGAGTAATGTGACAGGTGTTTGCCCTGCACCAAAAGCAAGCATACCTGAGCTAGCAGGCCTACAAAAAACAAATGCAAGCAATGCAGCATGGCTCTGGAGCCAAGCAGACATCTCTCTCAACCATCACTCTTTGTGGCTCAGCTCATGTGAGACAAGCCTGCTGTCTCCCTGAGTGGTATTGCAGTATGAAAGAGGGCAGGCAGATCTTGCAAAGAGAAGTGGCCTACAGCCTTGGACCTACTTGCAGGGTAAGGCTTAGAGCTGAATGTTGAAAGGACTCCCCACCAGCTGAAATATTGTCTCTGTGTCCAGTGAGGAGTCCTAAGAGATGGAGAGTACAGAGGCAGTAGCTAAAAGTGACATGTCCTACCTGCTTCTAGGCAGGGCACCACTTCCTGAGCAAAGCTCTCACTCAGCAGTGCATCCCTGTGTGTGTTTCCTACCTGTACAGGCACCTTTGCTGTACCACAAGTTCAGTTTGTCTGTTGGGTCTTAGATGCTTTTCTTTAGCCCGTGAGACTGAGGGCTGTGGTGTGACCTGCCAGGGAGCACACCATACCCCCATGGAGCACACCCACAGGTGGAAAGAACACCAGTCTTCTTCCTGCCAAGGACAGCAAGGCTTGTCCTTCAGTAGCTTGGTATGAAACAGGGATTTCATGTGGGAAAAGAGTGTACTGAGAGCTGCTTTCTTCCTCTGTGATTGTGTCTAATATTTGTTCAAATAAATGTCTGTGTCTGCAGTTTGTGTTTGTAATTCTGTCAGTGCACAGTAAGCTGTGCTTTAAGGAGGAGTTATCCTGTTTCACTGTTTTGTAGCACAAGAGAGAAATTGCCTCACTTCTCCCTCCACATTGTAATCCCCCACACTATCAAAGGTAAAAAAAACCCAACACCTCAGAGCTGTATCCTTCCAAGATCCTTCTGTTGCCTCAGTTGATTTTCCTCACCCTCAGCAGCTGCTGAGGTTGGATGCAACTGCTGAGGGGCATGGAGTAGCAAACATGCAAGGCTTTCAGTGCCTCTCTCCAGAAGCCACTATCCAGGGACTAATCAGGAGGCCCTCCCAACATTCACTGAGACAAGCCCAGGTAGGACTTGCAATTGAAGCCTTAATAACTGCACACTGCTCTGTCATTAGGGTGGTGGGTAATTTAGTGACCAGCTTTAGTTACCTTGGCAGCTAAACACTGCTCAAGTGCTGAAAATCTTTAGCCAGGCCACACAGGACACAAAAGCTCAGAGGAATCAGCCTTTTCTTTTTGGCCTTATCATCAGCATCAGGTCGGGTCAGGGCTCCTGTCTGCCTACGTTAGGGACCCCGTAGCCACTCCAAAGGCAGAAGGCTGGGAAGTGAGACTGCTGGGGATGTTCATCAGAGAGGTAGGAAATAAATTGGACAGACCCCACAGTGTAGCAGGGGTGATGACAAAATGTGATTCAGAAACAAGAAGGGAATAGGAAATTACTGTTTGAGAAAGCTTGAGACAACACTGTCCTCCTGGAGTTTGCTGCTTGCTAGATGTAAAGCAACCTGTGAGATTTATTTGGAGGCAGCTCCCAGCTTTGCAGCTTCCCAGCATTAAAGCTTCCAGAAGAGCCTGCGAATGGAAATAGCAGCAAAGTGTGAATTAACTTTACAGGGGGTGAGTCACCCCACTGAGCCATATCCTGTCATGTACACAATAACCACCCTAAAACTCCCTGAAACTTGTGAACAAAGCTGAGCTCCTGGGGGTGGGGGGGAGTTCATCTGCCATCTATCTAAATGGAGTGTCCTACCAAAGCCACCTGATACACTTTTAAAGCCTTGCTCTAGTCCTATCTGTAGTGCAGTGCTGGACCTGTGCTACTAGCTGGCTCTGGTACAGTTTGGGCTTGTTTCTGCCTTGCACTGCTGCTTGACCAACCTGTATTTTCAGCTGGTGCTAAGAGCACAGGAGAGTTCCTGGGAGACTGTTGCTAACACAAACCACCCCACCAGGCTGGATGCAGCTAGCCAAGCCCATTACCAGGCCAGCACAATTTCACACAAGTGCCACTTAGTTTAATGCCAGAAAGAATCTTTATGATTAGTTGATCTGACTTGCTCCATAGTGCAAAGCTCAGCATCAGATGCTAAAAAAAGCCCCAGTAACCCAGCAGTGTGCCTACAGGGTAGAAACTCCAGTGCCTTCTCTCCTGCTCAGGTCCCTGACTAGGATCCTGGTCAACAGAATCTTTTCACAGCCCTGCATCCAGGAGAGTAACTCCTCAGGTCTTTCCAGCAGCAGAAGCAGCACTGCCAGTGCTTCGGGACAGGTACACACCACGTTGTGTAACTCTGCGTGAAGCTCGTGTGCTAACTGCCACTCAGCTGCCATCTCTGAAGGAGCTGAGCTCAAAGGTTAGCAATGGTTGGAACATGGTGTAGAAAGGCCCCTTTTATTTCCTTTCTGTGCTGCTAGCACACCCTAAATGGGCTTAGCTGTGCCAAGAAGGTTCCCAGCTGGCAACACTTGCCCGAGCTTCCCCTGAACCCAGCTGGCAACGCTTCTCACTGAACCCTGACTGGGAATTAATCCCCAAAATAATACCAAGTTTCGTCTGACTCAACACGGCCTCCTTCCAGTGCCAGAAGGGCAAGTTTGAAAGGTCCCATTAGGACATCTTTATGCCCTGTAGATTGTGTCCTATTTACTTTAAAGGGACAGGCTGAACTATTATTACCCGTTCAGGAGCCCACCCGAGTCCTGCTTCAGGAACCCAGCGGTGGTTAAACCCTGCTGAAATGCAATTAGCTGCGAATGGCCTCATCATTTCCTGAGAGGAGTATGATCACCTTAACAACCTTATCACTTTCTTAACAACCTCCAATTGAATCCTCAGGTGCTAACTGACTTTTTTTTCCTTCAGATTGCTCTGAGTTTAATGCTGGTTATCAATCAGGGAACCATTTCCAGCCTGGGAGCAGAGTCTGCTTTGTCTTTTCTCAGCTGTAGTAGCAGCTATAGTAGCAGCTGAGTAGTCTTCCACTTTGCTCCTAATGCCTTCCTGCTCCTGGTTTGGACTAGCCTCGTCCCTTCCTGTGGTCCTCTCTGTGGCCTTGCAAAGAGTGGCCTGGGAGCACTGGAGGAGCAGGAGTGGGCAGAGGCACTGCTCAGACAGGCGCTGGCAACAGGAGAAATATTTGTCCTCTCTCAGCCTGTGCTTCAATCAGGTTGCTTCTCTCCCTGTGCCCAGGAGGCTGTCCTTGGCCCTTCTGGTCTGTTTGAACGCCTTGGCTGCCCTCTTCGTCGCTGCCTCTCCTGGAGCCACGCTAAGTCGCTCTCTAGTGGGCCTGGGAGACCAAGTGTCCGTACAAAGACACCACTCGAATTTGACAGTACAGCTCCAAGACTGTCCTCACTGTGCTGGAGGATGCTGGTCAAGATCCAGTTCCCATTCTGCATCTGTTCCCAGAAGAGGAATCAAAGAGCTGGCTCAGCCAACACCTGGGCCTCCTGGAAGCTGCTTACTCATGTCTCTGTGGAGTCCAGCCCTGGGCTCTCCGTTCCCACCGTACAAACACGGCATTGTACTTGCAAAGACCTATTGCACAAGAGAGCAGGGTATGTTTCAACGGGTCCCTGAGACAGGTTCCCTCTGCTGCAGCCCCACGTGATCCCGGTTCCCAGGGTGACACCATGCCCTTTCCAGCTCCCAGACTGAGCTGCTCGGCATCCGAACTCGCCAGACCTGTTCTGGAGGAGCAGGAGGAGATGTGGGTCCCATCCTCCCCCTCCATCCCCTTATCCCCAGCGCTGCCCCTGGGGCAGTGTTGTGAACTGAAATACTCTGGTTTCTGCTGCTGTGGAGGAACATCAGGTGCAGGGAAATTTGGCTGGAGGACAAGTTTCACCACGAGTCACTGAGCCAGGCTTTTCTTTCCCATGAGATAATCTTGGGGCGGGGCAGACAATCTCTTAAAATTAAAATACAATGAAAATACACGGGCTTCCCAGGGCTTAGGCTAAATCTCCCTTTCCTTGTTCTCTCAGAAAGCAAGCCAGGCACTGCTGAGACCTTCCCCGGGCTGCGGTGGCAGCCTAGGAGCCAAGCCTGGCTTTCTGGCCAGGCTTTGGTACCCACTGCTCCCTCCAGCCCCACCTGGCAGCGGGAGCCCACCCATAGGACCTGATTGTGCTGGCAATGAGAGTGGGAGAGCTCAGCCTCCCGTGGAGGAGCATCCACAGTCCTGTAGAGGACTGTGCAAGTCAAGCACAGGCAGCAAAGCCCCCTTCCCACAGCATCCCAGTGGCTGTGTGCTGGTGGGCCTTGCTGGTGGGGATGGCGCCGATGATGTCCAAGCAGCCTCCCAGGTGTGAACGCTTGTGCTGATGTCATCACCACTGTTAAACTCAGGAATGGGGGCACTCAAGTCATGGCCCTGCCCCTCCTCTGGCATGCCTACAGTGCCACAGGATCACAGGATGTTAGGGGTTGGAAGGAACCTCCGAAGATCATCGAGTCCAACCCCCCTGCCAGAGCAGGACCATGGAATCTAGCACAGGTCACACAGGAACACATCCGGACGGGTGTCTTTTCCCACCGCTGAGCTTAACCCTCTGCTTCTCCAGTTTACATAGCTTGGTGGCAACAGGGGAATGGGGGAAGCCAGGGATGTAGCTGGGATCTTGCTGGTGGTGAGCATCAACACTCCAGCCCTGCAGGCTGAGGTGGTTTCTCATCCCAAGGGTTAAGTCAGCATCATGTGCTGCAGTGTGTCTGTCGTGGGAGCATTCAGTTCTCCCACCAGAGGCTGCACCCCTGTGGGGCTGACCAGGAGAGAGGCTGGGAAGATGCTGCCTGAGCAGTGAAAAGGGGGTTTGGGCAGAACTGCAGAGCCCTGCCTGCTGCCCTTTGCTGGGCTGCCTGCCCGAGGAGCACCTTGTGCCTGAGGACAGCTGGTGCCCACCGCTGCCGGAGCTGCTGGGGTGGCTCACTGGAGCACTGGGGCAGGCTGGGAGGCAGGAGGAGCGCTCAGAGCTTCAGAAAGTGCACATTCATCGTCCCTGCCAGTGAGCCAGAGAGTGCCCAGGGCAGGCTGCTGACGCATGGCACACCTGAGATCATTTTCATGGGAATAGACCCGTGAGAGACCGCGGGAGGAAGAGTCAGGGAAACTCTCCCAAGCTTCAGTCGCTGTCAGCATTCACAGGGCAGATTTCACAAGATAAACAAAAGCCTTTAATAACCACACTGAAGGGAGGCTTTGAAACCCTGTGAAAGCTCTGCCAGGGAAGAAGAGTGGCAGGCTCCTCGCAGAGCGCCAATGCCACCAGCCAGCCAAAGACTCGGGTGGCCACAGAGGGGAAAAAAACAAGGCTTGCAAGAACCAAACAGTGCAGATCCCAGTGTGGGGAGCTGAGCTGCACTCCCAGCTCTGGAGAGTAACACACATGGTGCTATATATAGCCCTGATGAATATTCACTCCTCCTGCAAAGGGGTTTTCACAACATGGAGCAGATGAAAGATGTCAACCACCCTGGGATATTATCTGGGCAGCAGTGTGTACACTGAAGGGAGGGTAGGAGAAGTTACCTAACACTGTGATAGCTTCTGGAGGGTGATTTGGTTTACTTCTTGTAAGCCAAACAAGTCTGTAGAATAACAACAGTTGCAAACATCCAACAGTTGCAAACATCCAACAGTTGCAAACATCCAACAGTTGCAAACATCCAACAGTTGCAAACACCCAACAGTAATGTCTTAGATGTAGGAGACTCCTGTCAAAGGATGCTAAGCCTGAAATATGGGGGCTTGTGCTAAGCAACAAAATAAAACCATACCCTGGGGAGGAACAGGACTTGAAGGTCTCTTTCAACCTGGTGTATTGTACTCTATTGTATTGTATTGTATTGTATTGTAACACCTGCTTGGCTGCCTTACAGGTAGCAGTAACAGTGGCCTCCGACCTTTCCATGCAGTGCATTTACTCACGATCTCCAAACATCTCTTTTCAGCCGATGAAGACACTGCATCAGGTGCTGGGAGAGAGAGTGAGTCTAAACACAGTTTAGGTCACCAGAAACCTGGAAGTGCTAACCCAGGCTTTAACATAATTTCCCTGTGTGGTTTTGGGTGAATGACTTTCCTTTTTCCCTTTGCAAAAGGGAGCTCCCTCGCCTCCATGGGGTGTGATGCTCACTCATTCACTGCTGTTCGCAGCATGCCATAGCAGGGGAAGGGTTATCACAGA
Organism: Colaptes auratus; assembly: GCA_015227895.2. Taxonomy (NCBI): domain Eukaryota; kingdom Metazoa; phylum Chordata; class Aves; order Piciformes; family Picidae; genus Colaptes; species Colaptes auratus. Next base: position 5,911,712 of record CM037646.1, on the reverse strand, counting down.
ATGAGAGAGGTGTTTTGGTTGGAAAAAAAAACCTTCCAGGTCATCAAGCCCAACCATTATCTAACTCTACCAAGTCTGGTGTTAAACCATGTCCCTCAGCAAGACATCCCTCTGTATTTGCAACACCTCCATGGATGGGGATTCAATCCCAGAATCCCAGAATCACCTGGGTTGGAAGAGACCTCAAAGATCATCGAGTCCAACCTGTCACCACAGACCTCATGACTAGACCATGGCACCAAGTGCCATGTCCAGTCCCCTCTTGAACACCTCCAGGGATGGTGACTCCACCACCTCCCTGGGCAGCCCATTCCAATGGCTAACAACTCTCTCTGGGAAGAACTTTCTCCTCACCTCCCCTGGTGCAGCTTGAGCCTGTGTCCTCTTGTTCTGGTGTTGGTTGCCTGTGAGACGAGACCAACCCCCACCTGGCTACAACCACCTCCTTGGGGAGCTTATTCCAGTGTTTGAGAACCCTTTCAGTGAAGAAGTTTCTCCTAATATCCAGTCTAAACCTCCCTTGCTGCAACTTGAGGCCATTTCCTCTAATCTTGCCACTTGTTACTAGAGTATTGCCAGGAACAGCACAGAGCTTATCCTCATAGTTCTCAAAATGGAACCAAAGATCTGAGATGTGTCCAGACACCAGCATCCGTTATTGTCTTCTGTGAGTTTCCAGAGAGACCTGGAAAACCAAACTCTGCAATTACAGCTCCAGCTCTGGGGTTGAGGCAGCTAAGGGAGACATTCAGTATCATTTTAGAGCAAATGTTTCCCACTGCTGAAGGAAACATAAAACCCCATGATCTGGAAAAATGTTGATGATTAAAAGGAGACTCTGTACATGCTGCTACTTATATGGTACATATCCTGGTGATGTGGTGGGAGAGGAGAAAGAATGAACATTGTGTCTTCCTATAGCTAGTACTATAAAGTTTCCAAAGGCAAGTTAAGAGGTGGATCCAAAGAGCAGAATGGGAGACATTCCTCTCTGGTTCCACTGCTCCCACTGCTTGTAGCACAGCCAGAATTATCTGAGCACAACCACAGCCCAGGTGGATGAGGAGGTCTGGAAGCCCAGCATCAGCAGGAACCATTTGTGAACAGGACTTAGAATTAACTTTACTTATGGGTGGAGAAACAGTATCCTGCCCTGAGCCTATCGTGTAGTAGGATGGGGAGAGGAGGAAGAGGTGTTCTGACTACTGAGACACTTCTGCATAGTTTAGCAGAGAAGGTCAACCAGGCAGGAGCAGCACACATTTCCAAGGCCAGCTCTCTGGCCCAGGCAGGCCCAAGCCCATGCTGAAGTCTGTGCAGCTGGGCTCTCATGGCACCCAACATGACTGGATGATGCTAGCTCACCACCACCAAGCTCTGATCAAGCTTCCTAACTGAGATGCAGACAGACTTTCAGATGCAAAAGGATGCCCCTGAAGGACTTGAAAGCCTCCTGCTGCCACTTGCTACCAGGAATATCATAGAATCAATAAGGTTGGAAAAGACCTCAGAGATCATCAAGTCCAATCTATTGCCTAATACCCAGCACCTCATGACAACTAAACCATGGCTCCAAGTGCCACATCCAATCCCTTTTGAACACCTCCAGGGATGGTGACTCCACCACCTCCCTGGGCAGCACATTCCAATGGGCAATTACTCTCTCTGTGAAGAACTTTCTCCTCACCTCCAGCCTAAACTTCCCCTGGCACAGTTTGAGATTATGTCCTCTTGTTCTGGTGCTGGTTGCCTGGGAGAAGAGACCAACCCCCACCTGGCTACAACCTCCCTTCAGGTAGTTGTAGAGAGCAAGAAGGTCTCCCCTGAGCTTCCTCTTCTCCAGGCTAAGCAACCCCAGCTCCCTCAGCCTCTCCTCACAGGGCTGTACTCAATACCTCTCCCCAGCCTCGTTGCCCTTCTCTGGACACATTCAAGAGCCTCAATATCCTTCTTAAATTGAGGGGCCATTTCACCCTTCCTCTTCCAGAGGTGAGACCAGAGTGGGGCTGCTGAGCACCTGGGGTGTTCACTGAGGGGCAGCAGCAGAGTCCAGAGTTCAGCCTTCCTCCTGCCCCCTCTGAATGAATCACCATGCAGTAAAGGAGTAGTTTTGCTTCTGCTGAATATCACTGCTAGCTTCTCTGATGCTGCCCTTTACTGGCACTAATTGGAAACCTCTGGCCATGTCTGTGGCCTAAAGAACTACAGCCTGCCAGCCAGAAGGAGCAACACAAGCTTTCAAAGGTTGCCAATGGGACTCTGCAACAAGCACTGGATGCTCTTCCCTAAACTCCTTTCTATATGTCAGGGAGCATAAAAGAGTAGGGAGAGGCTGAGTTCTGCTCCCAACCCTCCATCCTAGAGCATGGATTTATTGGTAATTAAAAACTACATCTCAGCTTAATATTCTTCCCACACTTGGCTATACTCTATCTTACCCCCATCTCAAAGAGGAATGGCAGTCCTTTCATATCCTCACTGGAGTTCACAGAGGTTTGCCAGCATTAATCAGAGGCAATTACCTCTGGCTCTTTAGGCAGGGATATCAGACCTGAGCCTAGGGGTGACTCATCTCAAGTTCACTTCCCCCTGCAAGGTTCTTCCAGACATCTCCTTTGCCTGGAGACCTCAGCTGCCTTTGGTCATTCCATGCCTGGGAAACTCTCCTGGCAAGGAGCAAGCCTCAACTACTATCCAGCCCTGTGCACTCCCCACCTTTGTCTTTTTACCTCACCTGGTAGAACAGTCACTAGTGGTGTGCCCCAAGGATCAGTGCTGGGCCCCATGCTCTTTAACATCTTCATTGATGATCTGGATGAGGGCATTGAGTCCATCATCAGTAAATTTGCAGACAACACCAAGCTGGGGGCAGGAGTTGATCTGCTGGAGAGTAGAGAGGCTTTGCAGAGGGACCTCGACAGGCTGGACAGATGGGCAGATTCCAAGGGCAGGAGATTGAACACATCCAAGTGCTGGGTTCTGCACATTGGCCACAGCAACCCCATGCAGTGCTACAGGCTGGGGTCAGAGTGGCTGGAGAGTGGCCAGGCAGAGAGGAACCTGGGGGTACTGGTTGATGGGAGGCTGAACATGAGCCTGCAGTGTGCCCAGGCAGCCAAGAGGGCCAATGGCATCCTGGCCTGCACCAGGAACAGTGTGGCCAGCCGGAGCAGGGAGGTCATTCTGCCCCTGTACACTGCACTGGTTAGGCCACACCTTGAGTCCTGTGTCCAGTTCTGGGGCCCTCAGTTTAGGAAGGAGGTTGACTTGCTGGAGCGTGTCCAGAGAAGGGCAACGAAGTTGGTGAGGGGCTTGGAACACAAGCCCTGTGAGGAGAGGCTGAGGGAGCTGGGGTTGCTTAGCCTGGAGAAGAGGAGGCTCAGGGGAGGAGACCTTCTTGCTCTCTACAAGTACCTGAAGGGAGGTTGTAGCCAGGTGGGGGTTGGTCTCTTCTTCCAGGCAACCAGCACCAGAACAAGAGGACACAGTCTCAGGCTGTGCCAGGGGAGGTTTAGGCTGGTGGTTAGGAGGAAGTTCTACACAGAGAGAGTGATTGCCCATTGGAATGTGCTGCCCAGGGAGGTGGTGGAGTCACCATCACTGGAGGTGTTCAGGAGGAGACTTGATGGGGTGCTTGGTGCCACGGTTTAGTTGTTTAGGTGGGTTGGATTGGTTGATGGGTTGGATGCGATGATCTTGAAGGTCTCTTCCAACCTGGTTTATTCTATTGTATTCTACTGTAACGGATAAGAGGGTTACAGGCTGGGCTGTAGCTCTAACCAGAGTGTTCACATTTTGATTTTGATTTCACATTCACTCTTTTCAGTGGAGTTTTGGGTGGAATAGTCCTGTCAATGCAGCCAGGACTGCTGGACCACAGGCTTGTTCTCTGCAGCGGGTCTAGATGGAACCTTGGAGCAACCAAGCCACATGGACCACTCCTCACTTGGACATCTCCAAGATTGCCACCTTTCTGCTGAGAAGAAATGAGTCACAGCATCACCTTTTGTAGCTCTGATGCCCTAAGAGCCCTGGCTGGAAGGGTATGCCTGGTGAGATCTCTTAGCTTTGTGGGAAGGGAGATCCCTCCTATAGAAATCCCAGGGTTCAGTGCAGGTCACAACAAAAATCTGCTTTGAAACATTTTGCCAGAAATAGTCCAAACCTAGCAGGACTGTATGCCCCAGAGAATAAATTCAGTTTCAGCAAAGCTGTAGCACTTGGAAATAGCTTGAAATCTAAGTGATAACTTGCACAATATGAAGGAGCTTATTAATAAATGACTTTGCTATTAAACTCCACCTACAGCCAACATAGGCTCTCTGTGAGTCCCCTTCCCACTGAAGCCCTCACCAACCTCATGGTGATCCAGACTCTGCAAACAAGCACTCAGGTGGCCTTGGCCATCAACCTGCACATACCTCCAGTGCTCCAAACAAGTTTGCTGGAAAGCAAAGAAATTAGAACAGAATAGGATAGGATAGGATAGGATAGGATAGGATAGGATAGGATAGGATAGGATAGGATAGGATAGGAAAGGATAGGATAGGATAGGATAGGATAGGATAGGATAGGATTAAACAGATCTGATGAAGAGGAGGCTCAGGGGAGACCTTACTTCCATCTACAACTACCTGAAGGGAGGTTGTAGCCAGGTGGGGGTTGGTCTCTTCTCCCAGGCAACCAGCACCAAACAAGAGGACACAGTCTCAAGCTGCACCAGGGGAGGTTTAGGTTGGATGTTAGGAAGAAGTTCTTCATAGAAGAGTTATTTGCCATTGGAATGGGCTGTCCAGGGAGGTGATGGAGTCACCATCACTGGAAGTGTTTAGGAAAGAGACTGGATGGGGTGTTTGGTGCCATGGTTTAGTTGATTAGATAATGTTGGGCGATAGGTTGGACTTGATGATCTCAAAGGTTTATTCTATTCTATTCTATTCTATTCTATTCTATTCTATTCTATTCTATTCTATTCTATTCTATTCTATTCTATTCTATTCTATTCTATTCTATTCTATTCTATTCTATTCCATTCCATTCTAGTCTAGTCTAGTCTAGTCTACTAAGCTTCCAGCACAACCTCTCTGTCTGGTCAAGAAGCAGAGCATTTCACATTGCACTTGCCATCCTATGAAATGAGGTTGGAGATGTACCAGTGATAGAGGCCTGCAGGGATAAGTCTGTGATCATCAGTGCCTTTCTATTCCTTTCCTTCCCCTCCCAGCATCCCACCAGCCAGGAGAGATTTCTGCTGTTCTGCAGTCATTTGGGTGCATTGTCTGGAGAGCTGGATTTGGGACGCTGCTGTGCAGGTACAGTGGGTTGGTGTTCTGGGGATGGGGAGGAAAAATGAGCAGGAAGGAAAGCAACTGACTGAAAACAAACCACATCTAAGTCAACTTATGGAAGGAGTCACTCAGGGCTAAGCTAGCTCTGTGCAGAAGAGCTGGAGCCCTTGAAAACCCAGGGAGCTGGAAAAGGGCTTGCCTCTCACAAGGGCTGGGGAGCCCCTGAGAGGGAGTCACCCCACATGGGGAGTGCTGCCCTCAGAGCTCTGCCTCCCGGGTGCTGACTGAGCAGGGAGGGCATGAGTGCTGTGCTCAAAGCACTTCCCTGTGAAATAAACACCATGCTGGCTGGAAGGAAGCTGCCTGGCCATTATATGCATCGCTGGTTGCAAAGCTGCACAAGGAGAAGCTGGTTCTGAAGTCGGTGAGAGTGGCTCACTGGGCAGCCTGAAGCAGGGAGGTGGCAGCTCATGTCCCACAGACGGTGCTGAGCACAGACTTGTTTGCAAAGGCTGAACCTCCACTCGGTGAGCATAAAGAAAGGGAAAATGGACACCAGGCAAAACCATTGTTGTCTTCTGTGTGCTCCTTCAGGACCTGCACAGATGTGCCCAACTGTTGGCAGTGAGGGCAAACCAAATGAGCTGTCACTTCCATCTCCAGCAGCACTGCCAGCAACAGGAGAACCTGCTGATATTAGGGACAGGCTTCCACTTCAATTTTTACTACAACCTCTTTTCATCTTCTAAGCCAACTTGTACATCCCTTGCTCCTGCTCCTAAAGGGTGGTCAATAGGCTCCTTACTGGTAGGAATTAGCTCAGTGTTATGAAGAGGACAGAGACATGAAAAGCAGGCTTATCTGACAGGGCAAGCCCTTCCATCACTGCAAAACACTGCGGTGCAAACCAGCCTGCAACAGTGTTTTGGTGCCCATTGTTCCTTTGCATAAAAGCCTTTGAACCAGAGTTAGTAATTATGGGAGCTGCACTGTGCACAGCTCCTCAGCTGCTGATATGTTTATCAGTAGAGCATCAGTCTGACTTGCTTCCAGGAGGTTTAGAAGGCATGGGGTCATGCTTACATCAGCTAATAAGCTCCTCGGAGCTGGGATGAACTCTTTCTTCTGTAGCTGCGAAGCAGACAGCATGAATAGAGTCCCCATCCCTGATTTAAACAGCTGCCTCAATTCACCAATGACAGCGTGTGAGGCTTTCAGGCTTGGGGGCTGGAGAAGCGTGGCAAAGGTGCAGGGGTGCTTCCTAGCAGCTTCAGGAGGCTGAAAACAAAGGGTCTTTGAAACTAAATGACCAAACAGGCTTGCTATGATAGAAGTGACTTCCAGCTTTTGCTTTCCTCTCATCCTGCCTGAACTTTTGCTAAGTACTTTTTGCTGGAAAACTTACAAACAGTCTCTAACCACAGCAGGATCCTCTTTGACATCTGCCCTTACTTGGAAGGAGCAGGGATGCTTGGGCAGCAGGGCAGCCCTTCTGATTTGTCCTGTGGTGAATCAGAAAGTCTCAGCTTCACCAGATACCCTAAGGAGTTCTGAAAGCTCTCCTGTTTTGTGAGACTTGTTGCTAATCCCATGGAGCTAGAAGATCCAGTGCTGTAACCATCAGACAGGTGAATGATTGCAGTTTGGCAGCCTGCAAGGAGAGGCTGCAACATAGCCACTGGCCATCCTTCTGAAGAGACTCTCAGCTTGCTCCTGCTAGGGATAGAAAAGACCCTTTTAAGGCAAAAAATCCAGAGAGACCATTTTGGACACAATTTAAATGAGTGCGAACTGGACAAGATCCAAGACAGGTTGGAAAGGTGGTTGGTTTTATTTTTGGTCACAAAACCCAGAGAGCTGGAACAGTGTGAGAACAAACCCTCCCCTTGCAGACAGAGCATGTCCTGTTTATGAAAACGACTAGATGAAAAAGTTGTCTAAAATAGAAGGTAAGTGGACATGAGTCAGGAGGCCCCTTCCAGCCCTGCCTTCAAAAGCAGTTTCAAAGGGCTGACGTACCTTACAATTACAATCACACTGAGGATGGCTCCCAAGCATTGCCCAGCTCCACACTACTCATCTCTCTGAGAAATTTGGACCATTCTCTGTGCAGCATGGATTGTTCCACTCTAATTGCAGAGCAGACAAGCATAGACTTGGTTAGGAACTGAGTGCAGTGTGTCTCATTGCTCCCAGTGGCCAGGGGAGGTTTAGGCTGGGTCTTAGGAAGAAGTTCTTCATAGAGAGAGTGATTTGCCCATTGGAAGGTGCTGCCCAGGGAGGTGGTGGAGTCACCATCACTGGAGGTGTTTAGGAAGAGCCTGGATGAGGCACTTGGTGCCATGGTTTGTTGATCAGATGGTGTTGGGTGATAGCTTGGATGTGATGATCTCAAAGGTCTTTTCCAACCTGGTCTATTCTATTCTATTCTATTCTATTCTATTCTATTCTATTCTATTCTATTCTATTCTATTCCATCCCATTCCATTCCATCCCATTCCATTCCATTCCATTCCATTCCATTCCATTCCATTCCATTCCATCCCATTCCATTCCATCCCATTCCATTCCATCCATTCCATTCCATTCCATTCCATTGAAGGTCTCTTCCAACCTGGTGGTGTATTGTATTGTATTGTATTGTATTGTATTGTATTGTATTCCATTCTATTCTGTTCCATTCTTTCAAGAAGCAGCCATGCATTGGCTCTTCCCTCATAGCAGAGTCCTTAGGCAGGAGCCTGGCCTTCCACCCATCTTTTATTTCTTTTCTTGAGATATCTGGGCAAGGAACTGATCTCCTCTCTGACTGAGCAGGGACAAGGCCTCTGCCACCACCCACAGTTTTAGGAGCTGGAGAGCAAAAGCGCAGGGTTGTGTGGGTCCCCAAGAGAGCGGGGAGAGGAGCGTAGCACCTCAGCAGACATCCCTGAACCCATGTCACAGAGGCTGCAGCCTGGTCATGAGGAGGTGATAGCTCAAACTTTGAACTTATCAAGGAACAGTTGTTTTGTCCTCTGCTCCAAAGAGACGAAAGACAAACTGGAGAGGACATTGCAGTTCAGCTTTGCTCTAAAGCCCCATTGAGTTGATGAGAAGACAACCAGGTTGTTTTCACTTCCACGCAGCTGCTGGAGATCCTCCATGGGTAGGAGCTGGACTATGGGTCTCACACAGATACACTGGGGTGAGCATTTCCTTATCCTGAATCTTCCTGTAGAACACTCACCCTCGGTTGGCTCTCTTGGCGTCAGAGGAACTGTTTGTTACAGCCAAGGCACATTTTCATTCCTAAGTGTTTCCTACGGTGCATTCTGCAAGGTTTGCAATCATCCCACTCAGGCTGCTGTTGGAGTGCTTTCCACAAAAATCCCTTCAGTGCTTCAAACTGGGGAAAATGATTACCACTTCCATTCCTGACACTGTCACACAGAAAGTCTGCAGGGCCCCTGGAGCACACACAGCGATGTGGTGCTTCTGTGACCGGAGAAAGATGCTATCTCCTGCCTGATGCGGTAATACTTGGATTGTGTCATGGTCTGGTGGTTCCAGACACCTTGTGATGCATGTCAGAAGTCAATGGAGGGGAAAAAAAAAAGAAAGACAGGAAAGAAGGGTGTGCTGGGAGTCAAACAAAGGTAGAGTTTATGGGAAAGTGAAGGGGAGGGGGGCAAACAAGAGCAAGAGGAAGTCAGGCTTTGAACAAGCCCAGTCACGCCTCAGGTACCAGTTTTACCTGCCTACCACCTGACCACAGCCCAGTCTGCCCAGTGACTGCAGTGGGAGCTGGGGTGCAGGGCAGCACCGAGTGAGCAGGGTTTGTTTGCCGGGGGTGCTCCTACGGAGGGCAGGTAGCTGGGACATGCCGCAATGGCTGCGCCAGCTGGCAGCCTTTGCCAGAGGCCCCAGAAGTGCCTCTGCAGAGGGCATCTCCACATGACATCTCTGCTGCAGGGCTTGATTGTGGGGCAGTGACCAAAGAGGGGATCCCTGCAGCTGACCTCAGGGTACATCTGGTTGCCAAAAGAGGTGGCAAAGGAGGAGCTGGTGACAGGAATAGGTGTACTCATGAGTCATTGCAGCTTAGCATCATCCTCTCTTTACAGAAGAGGAACAACTCCCCCCCCGTCCAGAACATCTGCCTTTCTCCTGTCCCACAGGGTATAAGGACCTAGCCAAGCTCTGAGCTTGGTGAGAAGAGGCAGCACTCAACTGCAACAGCAAATGCTTGGGCACATGAGTGCTTCTCCATTTTGAAACAGAAGCTGCATACTCTAAAGCAAATTGCAGGCTGGGATTAACTGTTCTGGATTTCATTAGCTATGTATCAATTAGTTCATCCCTGGAGGAAAAGTCATTAGGAGCTATTGAGTAGAAAGGGCATTAGCTGGATGGAGCCACCTAAGACAGTTATCTCCCTGGGAAGGACAAGCATCCAGTGCTTCCCACCATCCTCCTTCCCTGGCTGCCTCTCAAGGCCTGGAGACACCAACTGTGCATTTCTGCTTTGTCCTTGCTGAAGGGAGCAAGCAAAAGGAGACTTGAGCATGGGCTCTGCAGGTCATCTGAGATTTGTCAGCATCTCAGCTACAAAAACCTCCTGGAGGAACATCACTGGAGCACAGGGAGTGGAGCAGGGCCACAGGGTTTGGTTCCCTCCAGCCTAGAAACCCGCCGAGCTCTTCAGAGCTACCAAAACAAACAAAAAAACCCTACATAATTTGCTGCCATCACCTGTCTGGGTGTTTGGTTGGGTTTTCTCTTTTTTTTCACCCAGAGGGAAACGATGCCCGAATGGCCTTTTGCACCCACTGCAGGGATGATGCAACGACCGTGTGGACAAAACACCAGAGCACCGGGGTGCAGGGGTGCAGACCCCGTGAGCTGCGGCTCGGGGCAGCCCTGGCTGCCTGCGGGAGACCTGCTGGTGGTCACACACACACACACACACACACACACACACACACACACACACACACACACACACACCACACACACACTCACACCCCGGCAGGCAGTCCTCGGTCTGCTGTCTCGGATGACTTATGCAAAATGAGCGTCCGCTGCTGCCCCAAACACAGGTCCTGCTGGAGGCTGCGTTCCTGGGCTGTCGCAGCCTGCTCCCCGTGCTGCCAAAACCCAGGCTGAAGGGAGAAGCTTCACCCGCTTTACATGTGGGTTTCACCACCACCGTTTCCCGGCTCGTCCCTCCCGGCCTCCTTGGAACAGGCTGTCAGAAGAGTTTCCAGCCCACAGCCGGGTAATCACGCACAATTAACATAAACCCGAGCTCCGTGGGGAATAAATGAGAGCTGGGAAAGCCCCCTCTTCTCGGCAGCTGGAGGAGGCAATTTGCTGCGAGCCTGGAGGCATGGGAAAGCAGGAGCCTTTCATGAGGTTGCAGGTCCCTGTGAAAGGGCGGATGAGGGCAGTTTGGGGCAGCACTCCTGGCCTCCTCAGCTCCAGAGGCATGGGCAAGGCAGGACAGCCGGTGAGCTGCCTGCCCCAGACACCAGCCTCCAAATGGTGCAGGGGAAAGGTCCCTGAACCACCGGGGGGGCTGTGAAGTGAGATGGTAGTGGCAATGCCAATACACGGAGCAGGGACCTGACTTGCAGGACAGCAAGCAGGAGCTGGACACAGCTTTCTAGAGCCTCAGCTCAGTGCTGCAGAGCTGGGGCACACAGGGCTAGGGGAGATGTCAGGGCTGATAGGTATGGTTTGACATTTCTGGGTTAGCTTCCCTCAAAGATGCTCTCCAACGGGCATGCTCCTGTAGGTTTTCTCCTGCCAGTGCTGGTGCTCAGCTGATGCCCTGAGGAGTTGCTTCCAAACTCTGCACTAGCAGGAAAAAACAAAATCCCTGAAAAGAGAGTAGGTTTTTGCCAGGACGTTTTAGGTGGGACAGTGCTAATGTGAAGAAAGCAACCTGTGGGGCAGACTGCCTTGGAATGCTGAGCTGCTCCCTGGAGCTCAACTTTCACCATCAGCTCTGCAGGCTGCTGCTCATACCGGGGTCCTGCCCTGTTTTGTGCCCTTGTCTGGAGGCTCCCATTAACACAGAAAAGCAGCACAGCTGAAAGCTCAGCCAGCAGAGAATCAGAAGGTCCCTTCCAGCCTGCTCCATCAGGCAGACCTGGCTGGTGCTTGGTGACGGGAGGACCAGTGTCCACATCACAGCATCAAAGTACATTAGAGGTTGGAAGGGACCTCCAGAGATCATCGGGTCCAACTCCTCGTGCCAAAACAGGATCACCCAGAGTAGTCTCCACAGGTGGATTTTGAATGTGTCCAGAGAAGGAGACCCTGTCACAACCCCTCTGGGCAGCCTGTTCCAGTGCTGTCACCCTCGCTGTAAAGAAGTTTCTCCTCATGTTGAGTTTCTCCTTCTGCTGAGGAGCCTAACCCTCCCCCAGTGCGTGGAGACACAGACGTTTGGCAGTCTGGGAGAAGCTGAAGTGCATTGTGAAACATCAGCTGCGAGGTAGCTCACACAAGATCTTAGATCAGCTCCTTGCAGCCAGAGCCACCTGGAGGAAGAAAAGCCTAAAGGTGAAAAAAATACTGATAAAACCCAAGCGGCTGTTTTCCTGGGATCTTGGCCTTCCTTCTGGACCTCACCCATTGCCCAGAGGTTGGCCAACAGTGGAAGTTTCCCCAGCACACAATGCTTTTCATATTCAAATGGCAGTATTTGCCTTCCTCCACCATTTCCAAACAAAGTCCTCCAGAGGCTTACTCATTTTCTTGATGGCCAGTTATTTGCATGGGTTTTACCACCTTGTGTGCTTAAGACAGTGAGGTGATGCGAATGCAACAGAAAAGGAGGAAGATAAAGCCTTAGTGGCTGAGAATGTTCATACATTGGGCATAGGAGGTGATGGGAAGAATGATACTGGGCATACACGGTTGTGCCACCTCTTCCCTGCTCTATCTAGGGGGTGTGCTGCGAGCAGATCCCGTCTCTGATGGGTCTCTTAGCAGCTGAAGAGGGAGATAAGTGGAAGGGGGAGGGTGGGAATTTTCGTTGCTGGGAAGCAGAGGGGTGGTGCAAGGATCAATTAGCAGAAGACAAGTCGGGCAAGAGGCCATTCCTGAGCAAGCCTCTTCTTCATTTATAACAGATGAGCTCAGACCTGGGGAAAGGCAAAAAGACCTCCCCCTCTCCCCGAGCACTAAGGACCAGAGGGAAAGGAAGCTTTGTTGACAGGGTGTAATTCTACAGCATAAGCAGGGATAGTTTCTAAATATGAGAGAGAACCAGCTCAAACTGGTTCAACAGAAACTTTGTGCACCAAAAACCTCTAGCAAGGACATTAGAATAAGACACTTGCATCCTCAGCAGCAGCTCCCATCTGCTCAGCTGCAGAGCCACAGGGTCCATGCAGCAAACCCACAGCTCCCCAAAGTATCTGCCTCTCTCTTTAAACCTCCCCAAGTGTCCCTTCATCCTCTGGTATAGATTTGCTGCCACCCCCAAGGCAGAGAAAAGGGTTGTATGATTGAGGCTTGGAAGACACAGCTACCAGCTTCAGAATGTGATGACACTCTACAAAAGGGCTTGCTTTGGTTTTAATGAAGTCTCTGCTGCCTAAAGACCTCTGATTACAGGGGGAAGGGGAAAAAAACCACCAAACAAACAAACTCTTATTTCTTTATATATAGTGTGTGTGTGTTGGGGAGAGGAGTCGAACCTAGCAAAAAATGTCTGGGAAACTGATGTATATAGATGAAAAACACCAGGAGAAAGAAGCACCCAGAGGCTGCTGCTTTTAAAAAGAAAAAGAAAAAAATCTCACTGGCAAGTTTTTGCTGCTGGCCTAGTGACTCCAGAAGCTGGAGCTGGCTCTGATTAACCCATACAAAACCAAGGAAGTGCAGATCCAGGGTACAGAGGAGCCACAAGAGGCTTGGGAAACTCCATGTTCTGTTCTTCTGAAGGTTGTATCAGCTATCGGCTCTCCCCTGCCTCTCAGGTGACTATGAGGCTTTGAGTATGATCACAGAATCACCAAGGTTGGAAGAGACCTCAAAGATCATCAAGTCCAACCCATCACCCAACACCTCATGACTAAACCATGGCACCAAGTGCCACGTCCAGTCCCCTCTTGAACACCTCCAGGGATGGTGACTCCACCACCTCCCTGGGCAGCACATTCCAATGGCTAACAACTCTCTCTGGGAAGAACTTTCTCCTCACTTTCAGCCTAAACTTCCCCTGGCACAGCTTGAGACTGTGTCCTCTTGTTCTGGTGCTGGTTGCCTGGGAGAAGAGACCAACCCCCTCCTGGCTACAACCTCCCTTCAGGTAGTTGTAGAGAGCAAGAAGGTCTCCCCTGAGCCTCCTCTTCTCCAGGCTAAGCAACCCCAGCTCCCTCAGCCTCTCCTCATAGGGCTCAAGGCCTCTCCCCAGCCTCGTTGCCCTTCTCTGGACACATTCAAGTGTCTCAATGTCCTTCTTAAACTGAGGGGCCCAGAACTAAAGACAGTACTCAAGGTGTGGCCTAACCAGTGCTGAGTACAGGGCACAATGACCTCCCTGCTCCTTGCTGGCCACGATAATGTGGAGCACAACATTACCATAAATGGGGATGAAGGGAACAGGACCTTGCATCTTATGGACCTCAAAGAAGTCTAGAGCATGTCACATCTTAGCATGGAGCTCCGGCAGTGCACAATGTCCCTGCTGGTTCGGCAGTACAGTGACCAAGGTGACACTAGCTGGGTTATTAGGATATTGCTGCCCCCTCTTGTGGACGTTTCAAAGGCGCTGGCAAGCCACATTGGTCAGCTGCTCTGGCTGAACATGAATCATAGAATGGTTTGGACTGGAAGACACCTTAAAAACAGTCTAGTTCCAAACCTCCTGCCATGGGCAGGGACATCTTCAGCTATTGCAGGTTGTTCGAAGCCCCGTCTAACCTGGCCCCAAACACTTCCAGGGAGGGAGCATACACATCTTCTCTGGGCAACCTGTTCCAGTGCCTCAACACCCTCACAGTAAAGTAATTTCTTCCTGATATCTAATCTAAATCCAGAAGTGGGTAGATTGAGATTGGATGTTAGGAAGAAGCTCTTCCCCATGAGGGCGGTGAGACACTGGCACAGGTTGCCCAGGGAGGTGGTGGAAGCCTCATCCCTGGAGGTTTTTAAGGCCAGGCTGGATGTGGCTCTGAGCAACCTGATCTAGTGTGAGGTGTCGCTGCCTATGGCAGGGGGGTTGGAACTGGATGATCCTTGAGGTCCCTTCAACACTGACAATTCTATGATTCTATTTCCATGATTCTTTCAGTTGAAAGGGCAATCCCTCATCCTACCACTGCACTCCCTGATAGAGTCCCTCTCCATCTTTCCTCCTTCAAGTACTGCAACAATAACCCCATACCAAATGAAAAGTGGGGCAGTGCAGCCCACAGCCATCGGTGGAGGCACAGGCAGCAGGCAGGCAGCAGAGCTTGGGTCCCTCCTGGGAGTGGAGGTTGGTGAGGGAAGGGCTCCCACGGTGCCTAAGTTCGAGGGACACTCTCATTTAATCTAAAGAAGAGTTTCTGGCGGGGGGAGTCCCAGCAGCTCAAATTCCTGGGCCAGTGCTTCACTAGGCAGACTGGTCACAAATATTTGTGAAGATTCCTGAAGCAGCCAGCATGTGGGTCAGGTGTTTCAGGGAAGAGAACAAAGAAGACACAGACACTTTGTCTTGTGGAAACTTCCCCCTCTTCTTGCCGGAGCGCCGGGCTGGCTCCAGCCGGGCTCCTGGCCTCTGCAGCTCCTGTCAACTGCTCGCTGTCATTTGTATATCCTCTCATGCAGGCTGCCTCTGGGCAACTCAGTGAAGATGGTAATTAAATGTTGAGTCTGCCCTCTGCAGAATCTCCCAGATCTGTTAACAGGAACCAATGGTGAGTTTCAAAGCTCGTGACACAGCTGGAGCTGAGGACATCTCCGAGAAGCAACCACGGGCTGAGGGCAACAGAAATTCTGCCATGCCTCAGGTGGCAGCTTGCCCAGGAAACACTCATTTGCTTGAGACACTGGTCAGTCAAGTTGCCTTGCAGAAAGGTTCCACCATGGCCACAGAAGATTGGATCTGCCACAATTTCTACAGCTGACTGTACTTCTCCACATCATCAGCTATTACAGTGACAGGCAGTTCTATACTTGATGACCTCATGGGGTTCAACAAGACCAAATGCAAAGTCCTGCATCTGGGTCAGGGCAATCCCAAGCATTGATGTAGGCTGGGCAGGGCAACTGGCTTGAGAGCAGCCCTGAAGAAAAGGAGTTGGGAGTGCTGGTGGATGAGAAGCTCAACAGGAGCTCTCAATGTGCACTTGCAGCCCAGAAAGCCAATCAGCTCCTGGGCTGCATCAGAGAAGCATAGCCAGGAGGTCGAGGGAGGTGATTCTCCCCCTCTACTCTGCTCTGGTGAGACCCCAGCTGAAGTACTGTGTCCAGTTCTGGAGCCTCTATTATAGGAAGGATCTGCAGGTGCTGGAAGGTGTCCAGAGAAGGATCATGAGGATGATCAGAGGGCTGGAGCTCCTGTCCCACGAGAACAGACTGAGAGAGTTGGGGCTGTTCAGTCTGGAGAAGAGAAGGCTCTGAGGAGACCTTATTGTGGCCTTCCAGTATCTGAAGGGGCCTACAAGAAAGCTGGGGAGGAACTTCTGAGGGTGTCAGGGAGTGATAGGACTAAGGGGAATGGAAAAAAAAAGAAATGGGTAGATTGAGATTGGATGTTAGGAAGAAATTCTTCCCCATGAGGGCGGTGAGACACTGGCACAGGTTGCCCAGGGAGGTGGTAGGAGTCCCATCCCTGGAGGTTTTTAAGGCCAGGCTGGATGTGGCTGTGAGCAACCTGATCTAGTGTGAGGTGTCCCTGCCCATGGCAGGGGGGTTGGAACTGGATGATCCTTGAGGTCCATCCCAACCCTGACAATTCTGTGATTCTCTAACCAGGGGAGAGTATGTCCAATGTCTCTATTTCTTCAAGGAGAGGAAAAAACCCCAACACAACAAAAACCCAACAACACACCAACCAAACAAACCAAGAGTGTCTGGGAAGATTAAACAGGCTATTTCCCACACAGGTGCTACTTTAGTGAGCAATGTTTTCTTACCACATTCTGGTGTAGCTGTGGCACTTCAAATCTGCATCTGTTCTCTTCAGGAGGCTCAAAGCACACTTCAGTAGAAGCAAGTCAGGTCATTCCTAAGGCTTGCAGTAAGGGGCAGGAAAAATTGCATTCAAGATTGCTCTTCCCACTCTGCAGAGCTTGCAGGCAACTCCCATCCCTCCTTCCCCCCAGCTTTAGAACTTTCTTTTTAACCTGAATGAACTGTCTGACCTCAAAGACAAAATTATTCTTCCTTAAGCAATAAATTAGGCAGGAGGGCTAAATTAACTTATCAGGAAGGCTCATACCACCACAGCTTTTATGCAGGGGACAACATTCTGGCCTGCCACTGTGGAGCCATCCCTTGTCATGCAGGAGCAGCTGCTGTGCTTATTTGCAGAGCCATTGTGCCAAGGGGAACCTGGGGACACCCAGTATTTAGCTGTGAGCAAATGCTTGCTGCATCCAGCCCAGCAGCCACACAAATCCTGAGAGGTCTCCTCCAGCCTGCTGGGATTAACTCAGCTAAAAGCTTGGGCAAGCCCCTCACCCTGATGGCTGGAGCAAGGTAGGTCAAAGTTTTGCTGGTCAGGAACGGCTGAGAAGCTTGGTGGACTTCCTTCTGCAGAGGTGGATGTCACCAACAAGTCAGACGAGACACTTCTGAAGAAGCAGCAGGTTTCTTTCACTGGAGCAGCTCAGTGGGCAGAATCTCCCAGTCTTGGAGAGCCTTGCCCTACAGAGCCTTGCTCTGTAAGCTGTCTAAACAATGCCCCTGAAAACACTGACCTGGGTGGAAAGAATAGCACCCACTGTAAGGACAAGGGGACAACCCCTGACCTCCTGTGCTACAGAGAGGCTGCACTGGGCTCAGAGGACACACACTGGGGAGCTCCACAAGTAGCAGCTCTGCCCCAGAATGACCAACACTTCATATAACTGCTTGTTTCTGGGCACAGCTGGGCAGTAGCAAGGACTTGCCCGTTGCCAGGCACAGTGAAACCAGGCAGTGCACTTTGCACTGTCAGCAGTTCCTTCATCAGCTGTTCTGGCTCCTGAGGAGTAGGATCTTGAGTCTGCAGGAAGCTTCAAAAGCTGGACTCCTGTTGCCACCTGAAGCACAAAGTCATTTGAAAGAGCTGAGATTTCCTGGAGAGCAGAAACCCTGGTTTCTGGCATGGAGTGGAGGGGATGTGAAGGCTGAAGGCAGGTGGGAGCCCTGGGGGTGCAGGGCCTTTCCCCAGCCACCCCAGGCAGGAGCTGCTGGCACAGCCTGAGCGACACCACACGGCAGAACCCGGGGAATGCTGACACCCAGAGTCTGTGGTTACAGGTATGGGTGTGTGGCCCTGGTGCCAGCCCAGTGTCTGAACCTCCCTGGGTGTCCTGGTACCAAACTGGTGGCACTCCCCACAGCCCCTCTCCCCCTGTGCCTGGAAGCAGCAGCTTGCCTTGGAGCAGAGGGGGCCTGATGGGGTCTGGCCCCTTCAGCTGCAGCTGTGTCCCCTCTGTTTTTTTGGGCAGGAGAAAGGGCTTTGCAGGCTGCAAAGCAAAGGAGAGGGCTCAGGCTGCACATGCAGGCACCACCAGGGCCCTACCTAACACCAGGAGACATAAAGATGTGCTCTAGGTGAAAGAGACTGTAAGACACATAGCCTTCTCTCTTTGGAGACTATCAAGAGAAGCAGCCATGGTTTCTAACAGCACCCTCTGGCCAGGGGTTACCTGCACCATGCCAGGACTGGCCACCCCATGGGCAGAGCATGGCTCAGCAGGGAGCTGCTCCTGGGGCAGCTTTCAGGGCACATGGGGGATTATGTAGGTGTAAATAGCTGGAAACAAAGCAGGGGGACTGGTGCAGAGAGGTGGCAGTGACAGAGCAAACGCCACAGAGCAGAGCAGAGGGGAGAAAGCCTTCCAGCTATGGAGCAGCACTTGGAGGCCCAGCACTGCCAGATCAGTGGTGCTGGGGTAGGTCCATCTGGTTCCCATACATACCCACTGCTGATTAGCCAAATTTACGTTTAGCTAACTTTACATTGCGGTGCCTGAGCCATCAGCTGCCTGGAGACACAGCTAGAGCAGCTCCTGCTTGAAGAACAGTGTCTGCTTTTGGTTTCAGACCCAAACCCCAAACCAGTCTGACCAGCTGGAGCCCAGTTTCAGGTTACACCCTGCTTGCTCTCTGGGTGACTTAGTGAGTAATGATCTCACTCCCAGCACACCGAGTAAGGCAGCTGCCTCTGCAGGTATCCACAGATGTTACATCCCCCACTTCCAGACCCTCCCAAGCCATGGGACTGCAGCACCTGAGTGCTCTCCCCTGAGCTACCACAGCCTGGGCAGATGAAAGGGTGTGAGATAGCAGGCATGGGAAACTTACCTACCTCCTCTGCAGGTCATTGCTTCCCAGACACCACTCCCAAGTCAGATAAGACAAACAATTCCTCTTTATTATCAGAGTGAGCAGGCAAAAAATCAATCAAGATGTTAGGTTTATTGCATAGACCATGATAGGCTGTGGCAAAACCAAAGAGATGGAAGAAATGATACAAGGCAGATCACGATGGTTGGACTCAATGGCCTTAAAGGGTCTGTTCCAACCTAAACAACTCTATGAAAAGCCATGGAGGAATCTGACCAGCCCCAGGGACACTGAGGCAGATGCCCGTGATGGGGAGAAGCGGCCAGCAGGCTGTGGGCAGCAGTTTCATCCCTTCCATCCCAAGCATCAGCCCAATAGGGCAGCTCTCCTGGAGCTTGAGAACCATGCCCTGAGCTTCACCAGAGCCTTCCAGAGCCACTTTGCCCTTGGCCCTGAAAGGGTCCAAGCATTGAAACTGAAGTCTGTACGTAGATTTATGTTTCTCACTCACACACATGCAAACACACACACACACACACACACACACTGGTTTACTCTCTCTTCACAGCAGGAGTTTTTCCAAGAGCAGCAGGCACTGGAAGTTTGGGGATTGGTGCCAATCCCACAGCCAACAAAGTGTACCAGGCACTTCAGAAATAGCAGCTTCTGCCCATAACAGCAGTCCTCAGCTCCCAGAAGGACAAGCCCGGGCCACAGAGATGCAGCAGTCTGAGAAGCACCTCACTGCAAACAGCCTATGGGGGAACACACCAGATCTTGCTGAAGTGAGAATGTCCCACCTTGCCATGGGGCCAGCACTTCCCAGTGCTGGGCTCATCTTGCACTGGGAGAGACAGGCCAGCAGAAGCAAGGAAGCCCCAGAACATTAGCTGGTGATGTCCAGCTCAGTCCTGTGTTCCGGGAGCTGCCACAGACTCAGGTCAGGCTGTCTTCTTGGAGGGGAGCACAGTAAAATCAAAGCTGTACCAACGATCCAACTGCAAGGGAGCTGAGTCCTTCCACCTTTCAGTTCCCATTGTCAGGAGGAGTAGGGACATTTCCTTTCCTTTCATGTGAGAATAAATAGTTATTTACTCAATGTGTTTGAGGTCAGATTGAAAAGCAATCAGGGCGACTCACACGGGGGAGATGGTGGGCATGTAGGAGGCTGTAACACGCTAGCCAGGCAGAAAAAAAACCCTAGGTGTGCTTTTCTCTCGAAAAGCAAAGCCTAGTGATTAAAGCAGGTATTTCTGTCTCCTTCCACCTTGAAAACAGGAACCACTGGAGAGTGCCACAGGGCCCTTGGAGCGGTTCTGGTGGTTACATGAATCTCACAGCCCTCAAGAGGCTCACCACGGCCAGGAGGAGTGCTGGGAGGCAGGGTCACCCTGCAGAGGACTGGGGAAAGGGAGGAAAATACAAGGCTGGGTGGAATAAGTGGCACTGCCAACATAAGAATTGTTGACTCTGGCAAGCTTGCACCACTCACCAGTGCGACTGCCACCCAGATCCAGGCCCAGGGTCCATCGGTACATTGAGCGGAGCTGTGCTCCGGGCTTGAGCAGGAAGAAAGATGCAGTTCAGAGTTTCACTGGATGGTTTGGGCTTAGGAAGGGACAGACATCAGCGAGCATCAAAATGCTCCCAGAGCCTCACTTTCCAGAGCAGCCATTTAGCCAAGACAATCACAAACACTAGTACTGCCAAATCACGGCTAGATCTTGGCCTCTTGCTACAAATGTCTTCAAAGAGAAACAGTCCTTCAGACACAGGCCCGTGCCTAACAACAGCACTGCAGAAGTGCTGGGGAATGCCCCAGTGCTGGGCTGCAGAGAGAGGCTGCAAGTCAGACTGGTTTGGTGGCACTGCTGTAAAACAGATGCTCAGTGTCCTCTGTGGTGGAGAGGGTGGAGTTGGTAGCAGTGGCTGGCTGACGGCGGCGGCTGTTCTTCTTCCTGCTCTTCAGGAAGAAGTAGCCAATGATCACCAGGACCACCATGATGCAGACCCCCAGGAGCACAGCAATCACGACCTCAAAGGCACCTGTGGGGGACACACAAACACATCAGAAGGGCTGCTCCCCAAGCTCTGGTGCAGCAGGAGCGCTCAGGAAGGAAGCAGGCACAAAAGCTGCTGCAGAAGCTGCGCTGGCCAAGAGAAGAGGTGGGCAACAGCTGGCCTGACAGCAGGATGGGCGAAGAAGAAAGAAGGGAACTGCTTAACGGCATGGGCAGGGCATAGCCAGCCTGTCTCTCCCAGCTGATGGTTCTCGTTTCCCAGATGCACCACGCCCTCTAAAGGCCATGTGGTGACTTCGGCAGGCTTGGCCATTTGGCACCCCTAGGAATATGAAGCCCTTCTGCAATGCTGGCCTTGCTTTCTTATGCCAACAAGCAAGCCACCAAGGGGGTGGTCTCAGAAAGAACCTCTTGTTTGGGACATCAGGGTGAGCTGTGCTGGACAGGCTGTGGGGAAAGGAGAAGAGGAGGCTCAGGGGAGACCTTATTGCCCTCTACAACTACCTGAAGGGAGGTTGCAGCCAGGAGAGGGTTGGTCTCTTCTCCCAGGCAACCAGCACCAGAACAAGAGGACACAGTCTCAAGCTGTGCCAGGGGAAGTTTAGGCTGGAGGTGAGGAGAAAGTTCTTCCCAGAGAGAGTTGTTAGCCATTGGAATGTGCTGCCCAGGGAGGTGGTGGAGTCACCATCCCTGGAGGTGTTCAAGAGGGGATTGGACGTGGCACTTGGTGCCATGGTTTAGTAGTCATGAGGTGTTGGGTGATAGGTTGGACTTGATGATTTCTGAGGTCTTTTCCAACCTTTTTGATCATATGATTCTATGAGAGAGCTTGTAGCAGTGCTGTGAGCACTTGTTCTTCCACAGCTATCACACTCCTGCATCATCAGTGGAGACAGTCACACAGGCTGCACTGGAGAGCTCATGTGAATCTCAGGCTTAAATCAGTCTCTAGGGTTGAAGAATGGAGGTGGATAATTTTGGGAGTTCTCTACTGAAGAAAGAGGCCTTACAGCCCTGTGGTAAAAAGCAGCAACCTTGGTGTGACATTGTTTTAAGGACTTTCAATTTAATAGCTTTGGTGTTTGTTACAGTTGTAGAGAAGATGTTTAGGGTCATTAGATTTCCCCATAGCCTAGCACCCAACATTACTCCCCTACCAACCTGAGCCTCCTTTCTTGCAGCAGTGAGTGGTCCTTATGTGACCTTGGCACTTAGGAAGAATTTGACATGCCTTTTTCTGAGGTTGAACATGATGGAAGGAAAATCAGGAGCTTCTTATTCATAGAATCATTAAGGTTGGAAAAGACCTCTGAGAACATCAAATCCAACCTTCTACCCAACACCTCCACGACCACTGAGTCACAGACAAAGGAGAAACTGGACCACAGAAGCACCTCTTGCCACTGCTAGCATCCCACAAATCCCACACTGCTCCCTCAGAATGAAAAGCAGGAAGAGAGAGAAGACTGCTGTTTGCAAGGAAAGGCCAAATGTTTTTCAGGACAGGGTAAAAGCAACAAGTGAGATCTGTAGGGAAAAAAACTGTCACTTACTTAAGGTATCACTCTGGGATTCAAATTCCCACCTCCGGCCAATGACATCCGCTTCTGAATTGGGAGCACAGAGGGAGAAAAAACTGTTACAAAGAAGGCTGGGAATGAGGCACATGACAGGCTTCTGGGGAGCATACTTGTGGTGCTCTGAAGTAACTGAATAGATACGAGCATCCCTCTTGACAGCCATGGCACAGAGCTCTGGGGGCAGGCTGTGAGGCAGAGTGGAGCCGCGGGCGACACTTCAAGGCGAGCAACAGTTTGCCTCTTAAGAGACACAGTTTGGCAGAATTCCTCCTGTTTCAGCTGCTGGACTCCACAGCAACACACACACAAACCTCTACACTGTAGGCCTTTCCCTCTTGTTTCTTTAAAACTTCTGCCTAGTATGTGCTGTTGAGGATTTTCTTACTCCCACCCGGGGAGAGCTGGAGCCAAGCGGGAAAGCTAAGATTCTATCCAGAGAGGCCACACAGTATCCCCGGTTGTTTTGTCACCATCCTCTGTCCCTTTTGCCACACCAGCACCCAAAATGTTTTCCAGCTCTGAGAAATGACAGGCTGCACTGCAGGGAGAGGCTGTAGGTACACACTGTTCCCTGTCATGCTGAAGAACGCTGTGATGCATGGCCAGGGACTGAGAGCAGAGCTGTTCTGACTGAAAGCCACTGTGCCTCTTTGGGACCACAGAATTTCACCTGGAGTGAGAAAAACTCCAACAAAATCCCAGCTTACTTGTGATGCCTGAACATGATTTCATACACTCTTCCTCCTCTAGAAAGTTGTTGTTGTTGCCACCACAGCCCCCATAGGTGAAGGGGTCACACTTCTCAGAGAACGGGTTGTAGTACCAGCGGGGGATGCTCTCAGTGCACTGTCCAGTATCAGGCAAGTCCACACAGTGACCTGGTAAGGGAAAGGAGAGGTGTTCTAACGCAAGGAACAGCTTCTGCTCACAAGAGCACAAGCACTGTTGGCAAAGGGAATCCATGGCCAGAGAATGGCTCGCAGGTCCCCTCTGCCCAGCTGCCCAAACTGGCCTTGCAAGGCGAGCTGCCACCTGCCCATAAACCCAGCTTACAAGGAGAAGAGAGAACCATCAGACTGTGTGGGGATGCTAGGCCTTGGATTCAATGCCCTGCAGAAATGACCTGTACTTCTGGGCAGGCAAAAGGGAACAGGAAGGGCCTGGACACACAGAAACCACAGTTTGGCTCAGGTGTCCTCTAGCAGAAAGCTTCATTTAAGCTGACTGGGGTGTTATGGGTTTAAGAGCCCTAGAGAAGGAAAGTTCTCCAGGGACTAGATAGCCCAGGAAGTGGACACTGGAAAAATACAACCTTTTGTTATTTCATCCCATAATTCCTGCATCTGCCCTTTATAAACAGTCAGCACAGCAAGAAATCCAAAGGCATCCTGGCTTGTATTAGAAATGCTGTGTCCACCAGGAGCAGGGAGGTGACTGTGCCCAGGACTCAGATCTGGTGAGGCCACACCTTGAGTATTGTGTCCAGTTTTGGGCACCTCACTACAGGAGAGATATGGAGGTGCTGGAGCCAGAGCAGAGGAAGCCAGTGAAGCTGGAGAAGAGCCTGGGGAATAAATCTGATGAAGAGCAACTGAGGGAGCTGGGGAAGGTTACTTTGAGGGGAGACCTCATTGCTGTCTACAACTACCTGAAAGGATGTTGCAGAGAGGCTGGTGCTGGTCTCTTCTCACAGGTAGTCAGTGACAGAACACGAGGGAATGGCCTCAGGCTGTGGCTGGGTAGGTTTAGACTGGACATTAGGACAAAAATCTCTTCACAGCAAGAGTGGTCAGGGATTGGAGTGAGCTGCCCAGGGAGGTGGTTGAGTCCCCAAGCCTGGATGTGTTTCAAGGTGGTTTGGATGTGGTGCCTGGGGATATGGTTTAGGGGTGACCCTTGTAGAGTAGGGTTAATGGTTGGACTTGGTGATCCTGAGGCTCTTTTCCAACCTGAATGTTTCTGTGATTCTTCTCCTTTTCTCCCTCTCTCTGCTCCCAGCTGGACCTCACCTCTTTTGGGGGAGGTTTGCAGCCTTGGCTTCAGCCTTGGTGGAGCTAATTTTTACTGTGTCATTCAGGCTTTGGTAGGGAGGTATGGCGGGGGGGTGTGTTGAGGCCTGGGATTGAAGACTGACTGCAGGGCGAAGGTTCTGGCCTAGTAAGATCTTGATAAAGCCAGGACTGGATAGAACTGGGATGAGGCTCAAGATGGATTTGTGTATTTTGTATGTTTTTGTGGTGGTGTGTATAGTTGTGAATAGTACTTCCCTTTAAACTTCCAATCCTGTGTGGAGTGTTTTCTTTTACTCCTTTGGGGAGGGGTAAAAGACCTCCTGTCCACTCCCTAAACCCATGGCACTGGGGATATGCTCTCTCAGCCTGGTGACAGTGTCATTGTCTACACCAGTACAAACCAGACAAAGGTATGGGATCAAGTACAGGAGCACAGTAACTTGTGTGATGCTACTGTTGGAGACCTGCTGGGGTGGAAATGGTTTGGCCAGGAGAATGTAAACCTGCTCTAAACAGCTGTCCTCAAGGCCACAGAACAGGCCCTTGCTCGTTCTTAGTACAGGGACTATCCAGATGCTACCCAGACCCCAACCACCTGGGTTTGGAATTACAGAGGGAAGCAGTTTTACCATAAAACAACAGACAAGAAAAAGCCCAAAGCTGGTAGATGTCAGCCCAGGTTCTCTGAGCACTCCATACCTTGCTTGTGTGTGACATTGAGTTTCTGCAGTCTGTTGAACTCACGAGCATCTGCAAGGGAAACATTTCATGTTAAAACTTCTCTCACCAGCTGAATACAGAAGCAATGTCTCCATCCATGCAGGCATGGGCAGGCAGGGCTTTCTTGCTCATTGCTTTGCTATCAGATGCTAGGGAAAAGTGAGGTACATGCTGAGGCTCTGAAATAGCTCAAAGCTATCAGAGGAACCTGGGAGAAATAAAATGTAATAACAAGAAACTACTCCAAATTTCCAGCCCACAATTACAGAGACTACAATAAGGAAAACAAAGGCTGCTGCCTTGGGGTTTTTTTCCATCAGGAAGTATGGGGAAACTGCTCTCACTCCAGGTTTTAAGAGGTGTGACAGAGCACTCGTGTAAGAGAGGGCAAGAGAGACTTAAATTCTGTGCTTGCAACATAAAAAGTCAACAAAATACCCACATATAGGAAAAAGGTGATGAGGTGGGAAGAGAGGTGGGAAGAGAGGTGGGAAGGGAGGTGGGAAGGGAGGGGGAAGAGGAGGTGGGAAGGGAGGTGGGAGGGAGGTGGGAAGGGAGGGGG
Organism: Colaptes auratus; assembly: GCA_015227895.2. Classification (NCBI taxonomy): domain Eukaryota; kingdom Metazoa; phylum Chordata; class Aves; order Piciformes; family Picidae; genus Colaptes; species Colaptes auratus. The sequence goes on along the minus strand of CM037646.1, from coordinate 5,886,047 downwards.
GAAGAGAGGGGGGAAGAGAGGGGGGAGGAGAGGGGGGAGGAGAGGGGGGAGGAGAGGGGGAGGAGAGGGGGGAAGAGAGGGGGAAGAGAGAGGGGGGAAGAGAGGGGGGAGGAGAGGGGGGAGGAGAGGGGGGAGGAGAGGTGGAAGAAGGGGTGACTGAGGACTTGGGCAGCTTGCCACTGTGCATTTACATTAGCATAGTGTGAGGATGGTAAGGGGACTGTGACACTGGATAGACTGAGAGAGATCATGGTTTCATTTCCTGTCTCTCAACTCTAGGAGAAAAAGAATATTGGAGGAGGAAGGGAGGACAGGCTCTGAAGTCTTACTGACAGGTGCAGAGAAGGAAGCTGAAGGTATTTAAAAAGCAGGAAACATCCCAGAGGGAAGATCAGCTGTGGCAGTCAGCAACATCCCAGAAGGAAGATCAGCTGTGGCAGTCAGCAGGGATATGGGAGACGGCAGAGCCAGCAAATACAATGCTGCTGAAAGAGGTAAGAACAGAAGGCACCAGGGAGCATTGGGACAACACCTGTAACTGTCACTGTACCCAGCCTTGGGCAGATACTACGTTGTCTAAGCCAGACTGTGAAGCACTTACATCGCTCACAGTACATCTCGTCCGATCCATCAGCGCAGTCCAGAGTTTCATCACACTCCAGATAGGCATCAATGCAGCAGCCATCCTTGCACCTGAAGAAGGGGGGCTGGCAGTTCCCATTGCACACTGCATCAGAAACAGTTCAGACAGCTCATTTAAATTCATTACTTCTGCTTGCCACACAGATGCTTTATGAAGAACTTAAAAGCTTCTGATGGGGCTGGCAAGCAAGAAAGGTTACAGCATCTCTTCAGTGCCACCCTAGACTCAAAACCCCCATAATATTCTTGTTTATAAAGGAAGCATTGCTCTAGGAACAGCCATGCTTCCCCTCACAGAAGTACAGAAGAAAGAATGAGCTACTCAGGAAGAATATGGAGATGTTGCCCAAGCAAGCATGGGGGATTACAGTAGGAAAGCCAAACTGAAACCTGCAGACTGGGCTGTGACAGCCAATGGAGAAGAGCAGTTATCCCTCTCTGCTCCAGAGGTTGTCCCAAGTGCCGAGTACTGTGCCAAGTTCTGAGCTCCACAGTACACAAAAAGACAGTGGTATACTGGAGCAGATCCAGCAGAGACTCAGCAAGGGGCTGGAGCACAAGTTTGATCATGAAGTTATGGAAAAGACAGAGATAGACTCATTTGGGAGGTGCACAGAAATAGAATGAGAGGCATGAGTTGTGACAAGGGAAAGTGATTCAATAGTAATGGGGGGAAATGTTAACAAGGGTCATCAAACATTGGCACAGTATGAGCAGAGAAAGCCTCAAATCTCCTTTGTCAGAGATACCCAAAAATGGGCTGAATGCAGTCCTGAGCAATCCAATAGGACTCAAAGCTGGTCCTGCTTTGAGTAGTGGGCTGGAGCAGCTGACCTCCAGAGGGAAGCCCCAACCTGAATTACCCTATGGCACGGATGTGAGAGGCTCAGTAGAGGAATTAGACTCCAGTGCTTCACTTTCCCACTCTGACTGAGTGCTAATCAAAAGCCACAGGAATGGATGTGAGACACTGAGCCTGAGCTCATGGCAGGATTACACAGGGGTACAGGAGGCTCACCTGGCTCTTGTCGCCCACCAACAGAACCTGAAGAGACAAGGGGGAAAATACAATTATCACCACAGCCTTTTTTTCCTCTGAAGATCATCTTTATTTTACCTGCCCATCTCACCTAAGAAGTGCATATTTTCTGGAAGCAAGACCTCTAAGAGCTAGGGTGGGGAAATTGATATTCCCGCCACCCACAGACTCCAGATGAGTAGTACCCATGTAAGGCAGGCCTGGAGGAAGACAGGGGAACTTCCCACCACTAGAAAGACCATTCCCAAAAGGTCTTTCTCTTCCAAAGCTTTTGCGTCCTCCTCCTTAAGCTGTTTACCACAAAGGGGTTGGCAGAGCCCATTTATTTCGGGCAGCACTAGGTCATTGTGGAGACTTAGCTAAGAGGGTGCTAAGGATGAATGGTATTTTCATTTTGAGAGTGAAGCACTTCTAGGACACACACACAGACACACACCACAACACTCTCTTTAAATTTAGGTTTCAGATGTGACACAAAGATTTGGTGAGGGTTTTTGCAGCCAGGGACACTGTCCAGGAGAGCAGTGTTCCAGGAGCTGGGTGAGATGTGTTGACAGTGTGAGACTAGGACTCTCCATCCCTAATTAGCCCGGCCTCCTGAGCTCTCTGAGCTCTAACTAGCTGCTGGCCAAGAAGCTGCCTGACCTGCCCACACAATCATCCCATTGCTATGAGAAAGAGTGGGCTGATTTTCCAAGAAGACTCACCTCTGACATTCTTGCAGGCAAGCTTACACTCCTCCTCTCGTAAGTAGTTATTCTTGTTGGGCTTGCAGCCACCAAAAACGAACTCCTCACACTGCTGAAGGCTGGGGTTGTAAAACCAGCGTGGAAAAGATCCTCGGCACCAACCCACCTTCTTGGGAGTCAAGCAGTGCTCTGTAAGGAGGTTAACATAAAAGGCTCTGCTTAGCTTCCTTTGCCATCACCACACAAAGGAGAAAACCTTCCAAATGGAAGTTTGTGAATAGAATAGAATAGAATAGAATAGAATAGAATAGAATAGAATAGAATAGAATAGAATAGAATAGAATAGAATAGAATAGAATAGACGAGGTTGGAAGAGACCTTTGAGATCATCGCGTCCAACCCATCATCCAACACTACCCAATCAACTAAACCACGGCACCAAGCATCCCATCAAGTCTCCTCCTGAACACCTCCAATGATGGTGACTCCACCACCTCCCTGGGCAGCCCATTCCAATGGCCAATCTCTCTCGCTGTGTGGAATTTCTTCCTAACCACCAGCCTAAACCTCCCGTGGCACAGCCTGAGACTGTGTCCTCTTGTTCTGGTGCTGGTTGCCTGGGAGAAGAGACCAACCTCTGCCCGTCTACAATCTCCCTTCAGGTAGTAGAGAGCAAGAAGGTCACCCCTGAGTCTCCTCTTCTCCAGGCTAAGCAACCCCAGCTCCCTCAGCCTCTCCTCATAGGGCTTGTGTTCCAAACCCCTCACCAACTTCGTTGCCTTTCTCTGGACACATTCCAGCAAGTCAACATCCTTCCTAAACTGAGGGGCCCAGAACTGGACACAGGACTCAAGGTGTGGCCTAACCAGTGCAGTGTACAGGGGCACAATGACCTCCCTGCTCCTGCTGGTCACACTCTTCCTGATGCAGGCCAGGATGCCACTGGCCTTCTTGGCTGCCTGGGCACACTGCTGGCTCATGTTCAGCCTACAATCAACTAGTACCCCCAGGTCCCTCTCTGCCTGGCTGCTCTCCAGCCACTCTGACCCCAGCCTGTAGCACTGCATGGGGTTGCTGTGGCCAATGTGCAGAACCTGGCACTTGGATGTGTTCAATCTCATGCCCTTGGCCTCTGCCCATCTGTCCAGCCTGTCGAGGTCCCTCTGCAAAGCCTCTCTACCCTCCAGCAGATCAACTCCTGCCCCCAGCTTGGTGTCATCTGCAAATTTACTGATGATGGACTCAATGCCCTCATCCAGATCATCAATGAAGATGTTGAAGAGCATGGGGCCCAGCACTGATCCTTGGGGCACACCACTAGTGACTGGCTGCCAGCTGGATGTGGCACCATTCACCACCACTCTCTGAGCTCAGCCCTCCAGCCAGTTCCTAACCTAAAGCAGTGTGCTCCTGTCCAAGCCATGGGCTGATAGCTTGGCCAGGAGTTTGCTGTGGGGGATGGTGTCAAAGGCCTTGCTGAGGTCCAGATAGACTGCATCCACAGGCCTCCACACATCCACCAGGCAGTCACCTGATCATAGGAGATCAGGTTGGTGAGGCAGGACACTTGTCTGAAGGATTTATAACAGATTAAGTGGCATGGAGAAGGTGAGTAGGGAATCAGTGTGTGTATTTTCTTATATGAAAGGCAGGGTCACAAAATCAAATTAGAAGGTGCCACATCCCTGAAACAAAAGGAGCTGCTTCTGCACACAGCACGTAGTTCAGCTGTGAAACTCTCTGCTTCAGGATGCTGCTGCTGCTGTGCAAAGATTGTATGAGGCCAAAAAGGGATTCATCCATGGCTATGAAACACAAAGACACCGGCTTTTGCTTAAAAAACATCTCCCAGTTGCATATTGCCTTGGGACTAGCCAAGTATAGTAGAGGTTTGCTGATAGCTTGTCATGTTCTTGTACTCAGTCTCTGGACACTGTTGGACACAGTGTATAGAATAGAATAGAATAGAATAGAATAGAATAGAATAGAATAGAACATAACAGAAAAGAATAGACCAGACCAGGTTGGAAGAGACCTTTGAGATCATCGAGTCCAACCTATCACCCAACACTATCTAATCAACTAAGCCATGGCACCAAGCACCCCATCCAGCCTCCTCCTAAACATTTCCAGTGACCTTGATTTTGGACAGGCCATTAAGCATCACTTGACATGGCTGTTCTTATGTTTCTATGGCACCTATGGTAGGAGGACAAATTCTCTGCTAAGCTACCAGTCAACCTATTTGTCCAAGAATACCTTGCTCCTAATGCACTTGTAATGATGAAGCTTTTGATCACTCAACAGGGCCATTAATACAAGGCATGTACATAAAGCTTTGAGTGTCATGCAGATGGCTCCACCTACCCTGCAGCTTAAGAGAATTAGAGCTTTCACAGCAAAAACATGAGAGTCAACAAGACCTTTGTGGCTGTTTTAGGCTGATGCCTACAAAATTTAGAATTAACCAGGTTGGAAAAGACCTGAATGATCATCGAGTCCAACCTACCACCCAACACCATCTAATCAATTAAACCATGGCACTAAGTGCCCCATCCAGCCTCTTCTTAAACACCTCCAGTGAAGGTGACTCCACCACCTCCCTGGGCAGCACATTTCAATGGCCAATCTCTCTTTCTATAAAGAATTTCTTCGTAACACCCAGCCTAAACCTCCCCTGGCACAGCCTGAGACTGTGTCCTCTTGTTCTGTCACAGGTTGCCTAGGAAAAGAGACCAACCCCCACGTGGCTACAGCTTCCCTTCAGGTAGTTGTATACAGCAAGAAGGTCTCCTCTGAGCCTACTCCCCAGGCTAAGCAACCCCGGCTCCCTCAGCCTCTCCTCACAGGGCTGTGCTCCAAACCCCTCCCCAGCTTTGTTGCCCTTCTCTGGACACCTTCCAGTGAGTCAACATCTTTCCTGAACTGAGGGGCCCAGAACTGGACACAGGACTCAAGGTGTGGCCTAACCAGTGCAGAGTACAGGGGCACAATGACTTCTCTGCTCCTGCTGGCCACACTATTTCTGATCCAGGCCAGGATGCCATTGGCTTTCTTGGCCACCTGGGCACACTGCAGGCTCATGTTCAGCCTCCCATCAACCAGTACCCCCAGGTCCCTTTCTGCCTGGCCACTCTCCAGCCACTCTGACCCCAGCCTGTAGCACTGCATTTTCCACAGATCTTGAGTAGAGAAGTGGTAGAATGTAAATAAATTACCATTGGATGCAAAAGGGAAGATAATGGTAATGTCCAAATAACCCCATTGGTCTGATTGCTAACATGAGGTTAGTTGTGTAAAGTAATTCTTTCTCTTTTCAGTTTCCTCACTCTAGCAGATACTAACTGTTGCTTCTGCTGGCTTTGCTGACCTTGGCTGCATCTCTTTGCTGTGGCTAAGTACTAACAGCTACTCTTTGCTCTTCTTTCTCTTGTGCCATGTACAGGGGAAAGGCGGGTGGGGAGAGGAGGAAGCTGTTGGTAAGCCCCTGGTTTTGTAAATATATGTAAATAGTTGTACATATTCATTGCATCCCATATTTCTAGATTGCAGTGTGCTTGTAAATACAGCTTCATTTGCTTTCAGCTGAGCTGGTCTGGCAATTCTGTGTCGGGGGGAATTTCAACCCTCCACAAGCTTTCAGGTTCTTCTGGGTCCTACACCCTCCGCTCCACCCCCAGGCTTCAGCCACTCTGGTGTCACCCAGCAGAGGGCACTGACATGCAGAAAGGAAGGAGTTATTGCAAGACATTTCTTCTGCAGAAAGGCACAAAAAAGTCTAAAATAGACCCCCATGGATGAGGAAACCTCCCACTACTGGTCAGCTGCAGGCTTTCACTGGGAAAAGTTGACATGCAGCTCCAGTCTCTTGGTTGTGCTCACTTCTCATCTACCCCATCAAGACGACCACTGGTAACACAAGAGCACCCAGGCCTGGGGATTCCAGTGAGACATTCACGGGCTGAGGCTCACCTTCAGTCTGCTCAGAATTCAGCACCATGATGGTGATGTTGGTAAAGTCTTGCTGTTCTGCAGTGTCCGTGACAGTAAGCTGGAAGACGTAAGTCCCCGCCTGCAGGTTGGAGATTTCTACCTCATCTTCTTTGTGATTCTGAGAACACAAAAGAGAGGTTCATGCAGCAGAAGAATCATAGAATCAGTAAGGTTGGAAAAGACCTCAAAGATCATCAAGTCCAACCTGTCACCCAACACTTCATGACTACTAAAACCATGGCTCTAAGTGCCATGTCCAATCCCCTCTTGAACACCTCCAGGGATGGGGACTCCACCACCTCCCTGGGCAGCACATTCCAATGCCTAATAACTCTCTCTGGGAAGAACTTGCTCCTCACCTCCAGCCTAAACTTCCCCTGGCACAGTTTGAGACTATGTCCTCTTGTTCTGGTGCTGGTTGCCTGGGAGAAGAGACCAACCCTCTCCTGGCTACAACCTGCCTTCAGGTAGTTGTAGACAGCAAGAAGGTCTCCCCTGAGCCTCCTCTTCTCCAGGCTAAGCAACCCCAGCTCCCTCAGCCTCTCCTCACAGGGCTTGTGCTTGAGGCCTCAGTGAGTGAAGCCATGCAAGGCCTCTGATCCTGCATTTTTAGGAAAGGAGTTTGGCTGGAACCCCCCAAGCAGGTGTCTGGCATGAAAAATGTCTCCAGTGCTATACATTCCTCCCAAATCCATCTGGAACAGCAGAGTGGAAGAGTACCTCAAGCATCATCAGGTAGTTCATATTTTGGGGGCACTGTGATGGAAATAAAAATCATAGGAGAGGACTGAAATACCTGCAGCTTTTGTTTTAATTTGCAAAGGATGAAATCTATTGTGAATAATTTACTTAGTGCATATGAGCTGGGTGTATTTAAGAAACACAAACCCTTTCATTTTTGACTAGGACAAGTGTATTTCACTGCCAAGATGGAAATGAGTGCCTATTTCTTTGCCTGCTGAGAGGTTTCTCGAAGACTGAATTACTGAACTCCTGGCCAAGCTGTCAGCCAATGGCTTGGACAGCAGCACTCTGAGCTGGGTTAGGAACTGGCTGGAGGGCCGGGCCCAGAGAGTGGTGGTGAATGGTGCCACATACAGCTGGCAGCCAGGCACTGGTGGTGTGCCCCAGGGATCAGTGCAGGGCCCCATGCTCTTCAACATCTTGATTGATGATCTGGATGAGGGGATTGAGTCCACCATCAGTAAATTTGCAGATGACACCAAGTTGGGAGCAGGAGTTGGTCTGTTAGAGGGTAGAAGGGCTCTGCAGAGGGACCTTGACAGGCTGGACAGATGGGCAGAGTCCAACACGATGGCATTCAACAAGTCCAAGTGCCAGGTGCTGCACTTTGGCCACAACAACCCCATGCAGAGCTACAGGCTGGGGTCAGAGTGGCTGGAGAGCTGCCAAACAGAAAGGGACCTGGGGGTGCTGATGAACATCTGGATGAACATGAGCCAGCAGTGTGGCCAAGGTTGCCAATGGCATCCTGGCCTGCATCAGGAATAGTGTGGCCAGCAGGAGCAGGGAAGTCATTGTGCCCATGTATTCTGCACTGGTTAGGCCACACCTTGAGTCCTGTGTCCAGTTCTGGGATCCTTAGTTTCAGAAGGACATTGAGACACTTGAACGTGTCCAGAGAAGGGCAACAAGGCTGGGGAAAGGTCTGGAGCACAGCCCTATGAGGAGAGGCTGAAGGAGCTGGGGTGTTTAGCCTGGAGGAGGGGAGGCTCAGAGGAGACCTTATTGCTGTCCCCAACAACCTGAAGGGAGGTTGTAGCCAGGTGGGGTTTGGTCTCTCAGGCAACCAGCACCAGAACAAGAAGACACAGTCTCAAGCTGCGCCAGGGGAAGTTTAGGCTGGAGGTGAGGAGAAAGTTCTTCCCAGAGGGAATTGTTGGCCATTGGAATGTGCTGCCCAAGGAGGTGTTGGAGTCACCATCCCTGGAGGTGTTCAAGAGGGGATTGGACGTGGCACTTGGTGCCATGGTTTATTAGTCATGAGGTCTGTGGTGACAGGTTGGACTTGATAATCTTTGAGGTCTCTTCCAACCTTATTGAGCCTATGACTCTGTGATGATTCTGTGACTTTGTCAGAACAGAAAGCTGTGATATTATTGACAAAACCCTTTTTTCCCCTTGTCTTTCCTGAAATTATTTGGTGACCATTTCCACGCCCTCTGCCTTTTTGGTTCAGTTCAAGAGAACAGAGTGCTGCCACACGTCATTTTAATGCAGTTACCATAATACTAGAGGATTCTTTCCTTCCCAAAATCCTTCGGTTGGGCTGGGGGGAAGGGAAAAGCTAGAGAGCACCCCCAGATTTCTACAGGCCCCTTAGCACCCAGTCATTGCTGGTATTCAAATCAGCTGTGGGACTGATGCATCCATTTGCTAATTCTTCCACAAAGGTGTCACAAAAGCTCAGTATGACCCCCCCAAGGCTTTCCAGAGCATTTTGCAGAAGCTTAACAGAGCATTTTGCCCTTTTAAAGCCACAATTCACATTCAACATCTGTCAGATAGGCAAGGTTCACACCTCACAGATCTTGGAGGTGTCAGGAGACTGTGACTCCTGCTCCAGCTCAGATAAAATAGGAGGAGCCACCTATCCTCTGAACGGAGATAAAAGTCCAGGAAAAGCCCCAGAGCCCGACTGCATTGTTCAGAGTCAGAGGAGAAGAAGCACCAGAATGGAGCAGAGCAAAGCTAAGGGCAGGCCCCCCAGTGAACTACAGGAGCTTGGAAGCAGAGGCAGCCCTCTCACTGAAGCTGCTGCCCTCTCAGGTGCTCCCAACCACGCAGATCAGATGTTCAGGAAAGTTTGAGGTGGGACCATGGTGCAGGGAGCCTGAGTCCCGATGAGGCCAAAGCCCAGCCCCTCCTAGCAGTGCGGGAGAGGCTGGCGTCCAACAGGAGGAGCGCCCCCCAGCTCCTGGGAACAGGCTGGTGGGAGGGCTGGCTCCAGGAAGGAAGGACAAGGTGACCTGCGAGTCAGTGGCTGTGACAGCAGAGCAGTGCAGATCAGAGGTGACGCTGAGCAAGCTGCTTCCTCCCTGCAGCTCCCTACCTTCATCTCCACAGAGGTGTCCCCAAGGATCTGCTTCCATTCGTATCTGACTATCCCTCGGTCGTCTGTGCTGTCTGTGCCCCTCAGCATCACCGGCTCCCCGGGCTGCACCCTCATGTCCTTGCCAGTGCGGGCGATGGGAGGATGGTCATCTGCAGAGCAAACGTAGAACAAGGCTCGGGTAAGAGGCCGAAGGCTCCAGTCTCCGTGACAGCAAGACAAGGATTCTTCAAGGCTAAAGCAGACCTGAGCCACTGAAAGGAAAACACTTCTATAGGGCTGTGCTTCTTGCAACTGTTACAGAACACAGAATGAACCAGGTTGGAAAAGACCTGAGAGATCATCGAGTCCAACCTATCACCCAACACCATCTAATCAACTAAACCATGGCACTAAGTGCCTTATCCAGGCTCTTTTTAAACACCTCTAGTGATGGTGACTCCACCACCTCCAATGGCCAATTTCTCTTTCTGTGAAGAATTTCTTCCTAACATCCAGCCTAAACCTCCCCTGGTGCAGCTTGAGACTGTGTCCTCTTGTTCTGACCCAGGTTGCCTGGGAGAAGAGACCAACCCCCCTCCTGTCTACAACCTCCCTTCAGGTAGCTGTAGAGAGCAAGAAGGTCTCCCCTGAGCCTCCTCTTCTCCAGGCTAAGCAACCCCAGCTCCCTCAGCCTCTCCTCATAGGGCTTGTGCTCCAGACTCCCCCCAGCTTTGTTGCCCTTCTCTGGACACATTCCAATAACTCAGTGTCTTTCTTAAACTGAGGGGCCCAGAACTGGACACAGCACTGCCCTCACTAATCTAGCAGCTCTAGCTCTTACTGCCCTCACTAATCTAGCAACTCCGCTGCCCAACATGGCAGTGCCTCTGGACCAGTTGGCTCCCTGGCCACTTCTGCCCACGGGAACCACTCTAAGTGGGTGTCCCTGTGGCTATACTGCCACTGTGCTTCCAACTATTGGACCACATCCTCACAAAACAGCACAGAGAATTTCCACCCTTCACTTAGGGAGATGACCCAGTGTGGGTGTTGGAAGAATGTGGGACTGACTCTCATCACTCCTATCACCATCCCTAAGCAGAGGGAGCTATGCAATGTGGGATTTGGATGGGAAATACCTCGCCTCCACCTTAACTTCCACCCCAGTCTCTGACATGCATATCTTAAAAACAGAGCACACAAATGCCATCCACACTATTTCTGTGCCATTCCATGCATCCTCTGCAATCCTTTACACACTTTTCCAGGCTGTGAGTGCTTACACATCAAATGAACACCAATCCCTGCCCACGCCAGCAAGAGCAGCCTGTGCAATGACACCACTGAGCCTGACTCAGACCTCCTTTTGGTCTGAACATCTCTGATCACAGGCTTCCTGCATAACTCAGCCCATAAAACTCCACCTGGCAGCGCCTGTTCCAAGTCCAAGACTCAGTGTTCAAGTTCAACCTAAGCCTTTTGGAAAGGCATCGATTGTCATTTACAAGCTAGATAAAAATCACTCAGCCACATCAACTGTGACTGGAGAAGAGGGTAAGTGCCCAACCCCCCGAGAAAACTACTCCATCAGCTAGTTATTTTCACTGTTGTAGACTCACTCCTAATTTCCTGTGTGAGTGTTTCTGGATTCCATCTGACTCTTGCTAGAGCTTAGCAAAGGGACCTTTAATACAAGGCATATAAACAAACCAACCAACCTGACATTCCAAACCAGCTGCTCTTTAGTTCCTTCACCACTAAATCTGGTGGGGTAGAGGGCTTTGCAATACATATTTCAGATCAGTTAGCACCACTCAGCCCAGAATCTTCTGTTTTCTAGTGTCTCATACCAAAAACTTGGGGGTACTGGTGGATGTAAAGCTGGACATGAGCCAGCAATGTCACACTCTCAGCCCAGAAGGCCAACTGTATCCTGGGGCCAGCAGGTCAAGGGAGGGGATTCTTCCCTTCTACCCTGCTTTGGTAAAGACTCCACCCAGAGTAATGTGTCCATCTCTGGAGCCCGCAGCACTTTAAAGACATAAACCTGTTGGAGAGGATCCAGAGGAGGCTACAAAAACGACTGAAGGGCTGGGACACCTCTGCTACAAAGAAAGCCTAAGAGAGTTGCAGTTGTTGAATCTGTAGAAGAGAAGGCTCCATGGAGACCTTATTGCAGCCTTCCAGTACTTCAAGAGGCCTATGAAAAAAAGATGGGAACAGCCTTTATAGCAGGGTGTGTTGTGACTGGACAAGAGGTGATGGTTCTAAACTAAAGAGAGGACATTTAGACTAGCTGTAAGGAATAAATATTTACCCTGAGGGTGGTGAAACATGGGCACAGGCTGCCCAGAGAGGTGGTAGAAGCAGCATCCCTGGAAACCTTCAAGGTCAGATTGGAGGGGGCTATGAGCAGCCTGATCTAGGTGAATACATCCCTGCTTACTGCAGAGGTTTGGACTGGGTGACTGCTGTATGTTCCTTCCAACCCAAATCATTCTATGATTCTATGACAGTCATTTTATCACGGTCTTAAAAATGCTGCTGCCACCAGGAAGTCACAGAGGGAACAAACCTCCCCTTGTTTACACATTTAAGTGCTGTGCTCAGCCTCTTTGGCTGCAGAATCAGGGAGGGTACATGTGTGCCAGCTCTCTGAGGTTGCCCCTGCAGCTTACCACCCTCATCACTGGGCTGATGGGGCTGCAGTTGTGCAGTATGAGAAGAGGTCAGCCACTACTAGCTTTGCACAGCTGCAGGGCTTCTAGTTGTATTTATCACTCCAGCCTGTGTGCTCCCTACACTGGTTGTGTCTTTTATTCCATCCTTTTGTGTAAGCCTTGGGTGGGAGCAAAATGGCATCAAGCTCATGTTGTTGAGCTCGATCCAATCACCTAAACAGGCAGAGGATCCTCAGACAGACTGAAAGAGGCCAGGAAGACAAACACAGATGCCCACCCTGGTGTCCTCTCACCTTTGGGTGAGACACCCCCCTGCCTCAGGGCTGCATGCCAGAGTGATGGGTCCTGTCACAAAGACTTCTTCACAAAGACTTCTGAAGCCACTGAGCAGGGCCTTGAGAGACTGGCACTTCTTGGGTTTGAGCAGATCCAGCAGAACAAATTTTGCTTTATTTTCAAGTGGTTCCTTGTCTTACTACTGTGCACCACCAAAAAGAGATTGGCCCCATCCACTTGACACTCACCCCTCAGATGCTTATAGACATTGATCAGATCCCCTCTCAGCCTTCTCAAGACTAAACAGCCCCAGGTCTCTCAGTCTCTCTTCATGGGGGAGATGCTCAAGTCCCCTAATCATCCCTGTGGCTCTCTGTTGGGACTCTCTCCAGCAGGTCTCTGTCTCTCTTGAACTGGGGAGCCCAAAACTGGACACAATACTCCAGGTGTGGTCACACCAGGGCAGAGTAGAAGGGGACAAGAACCTCCCTACACCTGCTGGACACACTTTTTTTCAGTGGCAACGTGGCTGCTCTCCACCTGAGCTTCACAAACAAACACTGCCTGAGCCAGAGGGAATATTGGCCAAGAGGGCCAATGGCATCCTGGCCTGTATCAGGAACAGTGTAGCCAGCAGGAGCTGGCAGGTCATTCTGCCCCTGTACACTGCACTGGTTAGGCCACACCTTGAGTCCTGTGTCCAGTTCTGGGCCCCCTCAGTTTAGGAAGGATGTTGACTTGCTGGAAGGTGTCCAGAGAAGGGCAACAAAGCTGGGGAGGGGTTTGGAACACAGCCCTGTGAGGAGAGGCTGAGGGAGCTGGGGTTGCTTAGCCTGGAGAAGAGGAGGCTCAGGGGAGACCTTCTTACTCTCTACAACTACCTGAAGGTAGGTTGTAGCCAGGTGGGGGTTGGTCTCTTCTCCCAGGCAACCAGCACCAGAACAAGAGGACACAGTCTCAAGCTGTGCCAGGGGAGGTTCAGACTGGATGTTAGGAAGAAATTCTTCACAGAAAGAAAGATTGCCCATTGGAATGTGCTGCCCAGGGAGGTGGTGGAGTCACCATCACTGGAGGTGTTCAGGAGGAGACTTGATGGGGTGCTTGGTTGCATGGTTTAGTTGATTAGGTGGTGTTGCATGATAGGTTGGACTTGATGATCTTGAAGGTCTCTTCCAACCTGGTTTATTCTATCCTGTTCTAATATCATGGAGCAGCTGGCAGTAGGGCAAATCTGCATTCCATTTGGTTTGCTCTGAAAATCTGTTTGAAAAATGAAAGTGGCTTCTGGTGTGATGCTCTTCTGACTGTGGAAAGTTTCTACTGTAAACCTATGTAATTAAGTGGGAGATTAAAGCTTTATGATGCTGCTCTGTGCTGTGCTCTTCCCTGCGGAACACATGCTCCTGGAGTCATGTCATAAAGTGACAACTGGACCTGAGCAAAGCCTTTGACACTGTCCCACACCACATCCTGGTCTCCAAGCTGGTGACACATGGGTTTGATGGGTGGACCACTAGATGGATACAGAACTGGCTTGATGGCCACACCCAGAGAGTGGCTGTCAATGGGTCCATGTCCCAGGGGAGGCCAGGGACAAGCAGAGTCCCTCAGGGATCAGTCCTGGGACCAGGCTTGTTCAACATCTTTGTGGGTGCCATGGACAGTGGCATTGAGTGCACCCTCAGCAAGTTTGCTGATGACACCAAGCTGTGTGGTGCAGCAGACACGCTGGAGGGAAGGGATGCCATCCAGAGGGACCTGGACAGGCTGGAGAGGTGGGCACAAGCCAACCTCATGAGCTTCAACAAGACCAAGTGCAGGGTCCTGCATCTGGGTCGAGGGAATCCCAGGCATAAATCCAGGCTGGGCAGGGACTGGCTGGAGAGCAGCCCTGAGGAGAGAGACTTGGGGGTGCTGGTGGACGAGAAGCTCAACAGGAGCTCTCAGTGTGCACTTGCAGCCCAGAAAGCCAATCAGATCCTGGGCTGCATCAGGAGAAGTGTGGCCAGCAGGTCAAGGGAGGGGATTCTCCCCCTCTGCTCAGCTCTGGTGAGACCCCACCTGGAGTACTGCCTCCAGTTCTGGAGCCCCTATTCCAAGAGGGATCTGGAGGTGCTGGAAGGTGTCCAGAGAAGGGCCACGAGGATGATCAGAGGGCTGGAGCACCTCTCCTATGAGGACAGACTGAAGGAGTTGGGGCTGTTCAGTCTGGAGAAGAGAAGGCTCCGAGGTGACCTCATTGTGGCCTTCCAGTATCTGAAGGGGGCCTACAAGAAGGCTGGGGAGGGACTTTTCAGGCTATCAGGGAGTGATAGGACTAGGGGGAATGGAATGAAGCTGGAGGTGGGGAGATTCAGGCTAGATGTGAGGAGGAAGTTCTTCACCGTGAGGGTGGTGAGGCCCTGGAATGGGTTGTCCAGGGAGGTGGTTGAGGCCCCGTCCCTGGAGGTGTTTAAGCCCAGGCTGGATGAGGCTCTGGCCAGCCTGATCTAGTGTAGGGTGTCCCTGCCCATGGCAGGGGGGTTGTAACTAGATGATCCTTGTGGTCCCTTCCAACCCTAACTGAAACTATGAAACTATGAAACTTCCATGTATAAAACACATCAGAAGGCGAAATACATTTCCTTCATGATCCCAGAGAAAAGCTTGAGAGAGTAAACCAGAAAAAGCCAAATGTGTGTTTGTGACTCAGTCCCTGCTTCTGCCTTTTTAACAGATTTAATTTTGTTTGAAGGTTCATGGAGTCAGTGGTTTGTCCTGGCTTCATCTGTAACAATGAGCAAACCTGAACCAAAGCTGATGGGGAACAGCAATCTAAAAGATGTTCCCACAAGGGCTGCAAAAGTAAGCATCTAGGTGGGAGGAGAGACCCCACTAGGGACCTGGCTACCTGAACATGCAGGCACTACTGAAATTCCACAGCAGAAAGCACTTGCAAAGCTCCCAGTGTGTGGTCTGTTGGAGCTCAGATATCAGGATTTGCCCTCCAGACACAAATGCACAGAAAACCAGATTTCCTCCATTCCAGTGCTCGTGCAGATACCCCCTGAGTGCAGGAGACCTGAAAGCAAGGCTTGAAAATACCCCAGAATGATTTGAGGTCATAACCATGAAAGAGCTGGAAAGCTTTGTCACAGTCACCACTTGTTTGTAAGGAGCACCCTACAAACAAGATGAGCATGGCTTGTGCTGGGGACACTGAGGCATTGCAAAGGGAAGGACCCCACAGAGGACAAAAGCCACTGCTCAAAGCCACTGGGCAGGCCAGTAGCAGAGACAGGAACAGAAGTGAGGCCAAGCAAACTCCAGCATCCATAAGACACAGAACCATGGCAATTTCAAGTGTCAGAAGACAGTCTGCCTGCTGCAAAAACACTTGGGCAGGAGTGGACAGCATTCTGGCTCTCCCAGAAAAGGCTGAAGCTCTGCTCTAACCTTGCTTCCAGGGAAGCCACTCAAAAGTGAACAGCCTTCAAGGAGAATTCATTCAAGTCTTGCCCACCAACACTAGAAAGCTCTCCATAGCCACAGACAAAGGTGAGGAAGGATGCTGCTGCTCCCACCAGTGTTAATTTGGCTGAGGAGGAGAGGGAGAAGGTGGCAATGAGGCACAGTGCCTGGAAAAAGAGAAGCACAGGCTCCTTCTGCAGGGAGGCAGAATGCAATCACAGTAAAGCCTTAGAGTTTTTGCACAACTCATGCTGACATAAGCAGCTCTCCACATTCAGTTCTAGAGTGGTTTGTAAGAGGTGCAGAGAGCAGGTCAGTTTAACCTCTCTAGAACAACAGAGGACAATGAAGGGATTGCAATTCCGGATCGATGCAATCTGCTGCTGCTGCAGGCCCCTTCCATCCTTCCTTATGGTGTGGGAAACCAGTCTGAGTTGCTTTAGTGGGAAACAGCCTCCTGCAGGTCTTTGTGCCATTTTAACAAAGATTGGTCTGTTATGCCTTAGGCAGCTCCAGAGCCATGCTGTGAGGTAGCCACAACATCAGTAAATTCATAACAAACAGTAGTTTCAGAGGGAGTGGAAGCTGCTCAGAGCAGGGAGCTGGACCAGATGGTTCTTAGCCTCTCAATCTGTGATGTAGGTACAGAACATGCAGTTTCCCAAGTCCCCAACAGAGATGGGTGCTGGAGGATGAGCAGCTCAGGGCTGAGCAGTATCAGCCATGGGGAGATCAGTGACCAGGACTGAATAGAACAGAATTAGAACAGAACAGAACAGAAAGAATAGAATAGAATAGAATAGAATAGAATAGAATAGAATAGAATAGAATAGAATAGAATAGACCAGACCAGGTTGGAAGAGACCTTTGAGATCATCAAGTCCAACCCATCATCCAACACCATCTAATCAACTAAACCAAGCACCCCATCCAGGCTCTTCCTAAACACCTCCAGTGATGGTGACTCCACCACCTCCCTGGGCAGCACATTCCAATGGCCAATCTCTCTCTCTGTGAAGAACTTCTTCCTAACATCCAGCCTTAAAACTGCCTCAGCCCCAGCTAGGATGCCAGCACCACTCATTTTGGTTCAGCTGTGCCTGCAGAGCAGGAACCAATGCAGGACCAGAGACCTGAAGAGAAAAGAGTTTCAAACTTGGAGAGCTCTCCTTTTCGAATGCATTGCTTAAGTTGGTACTTGCAAATCTCTCTCCACGGTGAGACACATCCTGACGCCCGAGGTTCCCCAAAGCTTCCCATCTCCCACTCACAAACCCTGAATTGATCAGGAGGAGGACAGTGTCACTGGGCATTTCCCAACCACCACACAAGGTTCAGTTCACGAAACGGACAAAGGTTCAGAGAGGTTATTTGCCAGTTTCACACCCAGAACTGGTTTGCCTAGACCAGAGTGAGCCTCACGGTGGTTACTTAAACACTGGGCTCCATTATTACTAATAAAGTGCATGGTGAGCCTGCCCCTCCCACATGAGCCAGGCAGAAAACTCGCACCAAAGTTCAGGCTGGAGAACCATTTAAGAGGACAGTGCCTTTTAACCACAGCGGCAGAGACTTTGGGCTCTCTGTTAGCTGGGACTAGCAAGAGACTGCTGCCCCCCCAGCTTACCAAGGACTCAGAAGCTCTTGGTTTCCAAATACTGGAAACACACTCAGATGATGAGCACAAGCCACCTTTCAGCTGTATTCATTGTTGCCTGTACCCATAGGCTCCTGTGAAGTCCTGACACCGTAAGAGTGGCCACAGTGGGTTATGGCAAGGGTAGAATCATAGAATCAGTAAGGTTGGAAAAGACCTCAGAGATCATCAAGTCCAACCTATCACCCAGCACCCCAGGACCAACCAAACCATGGCCCCAAGTGCCACATCCAATCCCCTCCTGAGCACCTCCAGGAGTCTCTGTTCCGGGGAAGATTATTTTATCCATGTCTCTGTTCCCTCTGTCTCTGTTTTGGGGAAGATTGCATCCTGGCCTGCATCAGGAACAGTGTGGCCAGCAGGAGCAGGGAAATCATTGTGCCCCTGGACTCAGCACTGGTTAGGCCACACCTTGAGTCTTGTGTCCAGTTCTGGGCCCCTCAATTTAAGAAGGACATTGAGACACTTGAATGTGTCCAGAGAAGGGCAACAAGGCTGGGGAGAGGTCTGGAGCACCTCTGTCCCTCTGCTCAGCTGCCAGCAGTCTCACTGTTCATGCTCAAGCAAGGGCAAGAGCAGTGCCAGCATACACAGGACATCCCCTCTGATGCTCTCCCAGCTTTCAGCTACTTCCAGCAGGCTCTGGAAACACTCCAAGGTTAAATTTGCCCACATTCTGCAGCCCCTAGCTGTGCTCTCTCTCAAGTGCTATCTAGTCTTCTCCTGAACATGCATAAACCTCTTAATTCAACAGATCTGCTCCCTGTAGTAGTAATGTGGGTCTTGCAATGTGTGGCTTTTTTTGTTCTATGTCACCCACTGGGATCACTAAGTATCTGTGTCACTATTCACTAAAACAAAAAACCACCCATGCTTTTAATCCTCATTACTGCAGAGGATGTCTGAAGATTGCCACATCGGCAATACCCTAAAGGCTCCCAGGACACCTGACAGCAGCACATAAAGGAAAGGGATGGGTGATAAAGCAGCATATAAGCTTCCTGCAGACCTTTAGAGTCCATCTCAGCAGGCTGACAATAACCTGGGCTCCAGCACAGCCATAGAGCTTCACATTTTAACAGTGATACAGCACAACAGCAGGAAGATGAGAGTTTTGTCTTCAGCCCAAAACCTGGGCCAAGATTTTTTTTCCCCTATAAATATTTGGGAGGAAAGCCTGACATGCTGAAAACAGCTTCCTTAGCACTTGTTTCACTTGGTCTCTTCAGGTAGCCTCAAAAGGGCTGGAAGCCACAAAGTTTTAGAGGTTCCTTCTGCTGCCAGGTGGACAGGCTCAGTGCCCAGGGGCTCCTTCATTTGGCCTCCTGCAGCTCTGCAGCTTTCCCCAGTCCCTCTCAGTGGCAGGCAGGCACGCACCTGCCTTCTGGCTCAGGCCCATTGCTCCTGCATGGACCCAGTTCCAGCAGCGTGGCTGGAGGGGCCTGGGGTTTGGATTTTTTTTGTTTGGTTCTGAACCAAAATTGAAATCTGCATTTTTGAGTGTCAGCAGCTGCGGGGAGGAAGGCCCAGCTCTGACTTAGCCCCTGTTGTTATTTGTTATTTCTCCTGTAAAGCACATCTTGATTTTCCCAAGATTAGATTAAAATGCAAGGCACTCCTCAGGTCTGGGTTCATAAACAGTAATAACCCTTCATCTCTTCCTGCCAGGTCTCCAGTGTCATTCAAGGTGATTCAGGGATCACAGAATCACCAAGGTTGGAAGAGACCTCAAAGATCATCAAGTCCAACCTGTCACCACAGACCTCATGACTAAACCATGGCGCCAAGTGCCACATCCAATCCCCTCTTGAACACCTCCAGGGACAGTGACTTCACCATTTCCCTGGGCAGCCCATTCCAGCGGCTAACGACTCTCTCAGTGAAGAACTTTCTCCTCACCTCGAGCCTAAACTACCCCTGGCGCAGCTTGAGACTGTGTCCTCTTGTTCTGGTGCTGGCTGCTTGAGAGAAGCTTTTGGTATCACTCAAAGACAATGCCTAAGAACGTCAGGGTAGGAGGGGAAAATGTTTCCCCTGGAAGCACAGCATGAACGTTGCAGCCTGATCCCAACATGAAGCAGAAAGCTTCCCAGCGTCCGTCGCTACACTTGGGGACCTGCCTGGCACCCTGCACCCTCCAGCAGCGCTAACAGAGGGCGCAGAAGGGACTGAGCCCTTCCTCCACCCGCAGCAGGATCGTGGCGCAAGCCCCACGTGAGCGAGGAGGGGCAGGCCAGCCTCGGCAGGCAGCGTCCCCAGCTGCATTTCTGGCATGTTTTGCACTTCTCACTGATAAACCCTCCTGGGTCTTCCTGCTCCACCACGGCCAGTCCACCCCAGCACTTGTGATAGCAGCGATAGGGATGGTTTGCAAGGCAGCACCTGCCTACCAGCGGCTGAGATGCCCCAGCTTGGTGCCATGGAGCGGCAGACTGGTGGCACAGGTTGCTCTGAGACCCAGGGACACTTTCCAGAGACTCTCACACATGTGACGCCGCGTCCTGAGACCAGCCCAGGAAGGAGGGGGGGTTGCAGTCTGGGTCCACAGAGGTGAAGAGACTGAATTGCTCAACAGTACGCTGTATTTTAATTAATCTTGGGAAATCAGGATGTACTGCAGATGATGAATTCCCCTTTCCTCCTACAACAAAGCATGCAGGAGTTCAGAGAGCTGCCAGCATGCCACCTCCAGTCCTGGAAATGTGGGCATCGGTTCCTCACTAAGTGCAGCTCTTGTGGAAAGGATGTGGACCCTGGCATGGAGAGGCTGGACAAGTACTGCAATAGTGAGAGAGAGATTTACCAGAAGGCCCTAAAATGGGGTGGGAAGCAACTAGCAGGGACAGAGGACATAAGAAGCACTCCTGCCACATCGTTGCTCAAACCATTGACACCCAAGGGCTGCTACAGAAGAGCTGTGCCCTCCTCCAAAATCCTCCTACTGTTACTTCAGATGAACAAAAGTGGCTAGTCTGAGTTTTGGTGCCATTTCACACCTCTGTCACCAGCAATCCTCACAGACTGGCACATCCCAGCAGGAGATCAAAGACCTGTTCAGCTCACACCAGCCAGCCTAAGCCCATCCACCCACCCCACCTGGCTGCTCCTTTTGCCATCTTCACAAATCCTTTCCATCCCCCCACAGGTGGGCTGGGAGCACAGTGGTTTAGCCACTGGGCATCCCCGAAGAGCCAACGCATAAACACAGAACACTGCTCATGGTTGCCCAAGACCCAGGCAGGCCAGAAACATCCCAGCCCTTTGAAGCTTCCTCAAAAACACGGAAGAGGGAGGCAGAAGGAGGAATCCCCAGGTTTGCAGGGTTTCCGAACACTGCATTTCCTTGGGAGATGGCAAGCAGTCAGCTCACAGTAGTTTGTTTTGCGATCTTTCAGAGTGCGGAACCACATATTGGGGAAGAAAAACCCACCCCCAAAGAGGGGGTTTTCTAATCAGCCTCCCTCAGCTGCTCCCCATCCCTCCCGCAGCAGCAAGGACGAGTCCCAACAAGCACAGCGATCCTGAGACAGCTCATCCTGTCCAGGCTGCTGCTCGGGAGGCTCAGGCGGTGGCAAAATGAAAGGTGAGTGAATTGCGTCCTGCCTCCAGTCCCTGAACAATTAAGAGATTAATGCAGCCCTTTAAAACCTGGTGATGTGCGGATTTTCGGAGGGTTTCACTTTCCAACCTCAAAGGCCTTGGGGGGGGGGAGAAGAAAAACAATCCCTTTTTTTCTCCACATAGTCAGGTATCAACACACAGCCTGCATTTCGTAAACGCTCGCTCCACCCGCTTCCAGCAGGGGAAAGAATTATTCCCTCTCTGTTCACTGCTAGGTAAACTGAGGCACAGATCTTAGGTGAGCTCATCAAAGTTAAGGAGCGCTTTTGCAGCAGGGGGACGCGCAGAAACCTTCTCCTTAACACCACTCTACCCCAACTGCTGGCAGCACAGCTGCGCAAACGATGGCTGGAGGAGCCTGGCACCCGTGGCCATTAGTGCTCCTCCACCCCGGTTTGTACAGATCCATTGCTGGCTCCTTACCACTAGATCCGTGATTCTGCATGGTCTGGTAGGAATCGTACACGTCCTTCCTCAAGAAGTTCACAAAGCCGATCTTCCTGGCAAACCTGCAGACGAAAGCTTGCTCGTAGAGGCAGTTGAGGAGAAAACAGCCCTGGATGTGGTCATTCTCTGTGCCCGGGACCTGCTCCACAAGAGCTAGGTTACAAGCGGGTTCCTTACAGCAGGCTCTCATGCAGTCCCTGCTCCGATGGACCATGGGGGATGATAAGAAAGTGGCTCCATTCTGGACAGAGGCGTCCGTATCCAGCACGAAATCCGGCATCCCTGCTGTAAAGTCCTCCAGGCACTTTTCACCAAAGGGTTTTCCCTCCTGCCCTTTGCTGAAGTCCACCGCCAGCACCAAGCAGACCCAGAGCACAAACCACGGACCGGGACTCCCTCTAGCCATCTTGGCGCCCAGATCCGCCTCACCTGGAGACCTTAATCCTTTCCTAAAGGAAAAGAGAGGATAGGTGAAGCTATGAGGAACGGTGTCCGGGTGCCTGCCACCCCCCACTCGCCCTGAGGTGGTGAGTGTGAACCCAGCTTCAACTCATGCCCTGGCATACCCTCTCAGTCCCCCCACCTGGGAGGTCTCCGGTGAAGCCGGCGCTGGGAGCGGGGTGTCCCGCTGGTCCCCCTGCACATTCAGCCTCAGGTGTGCCTTCAGCTGCGCCCAGCGGAGACAAAGGCTCGGAGTGTGCAGGAAGTGAAAACCAACTACCTGGGGGCGGGTGGGGGGGGGGGAGGGGGGACCTCGGTCACTCCCCTGCATGCTGAGTTGCGTAAGAGGAAGGGGAGGAGAGCAGGGCTGATACCATCTTCCACTCTCCTGGCGAGAGAGGGAGAGAGAGAGAGCTCTGTCCCAGTGGGAGCTCAGGGCGGTGCTCTTGCTCACGCAGGTGCAAGGGCATCCACTCCAGATAAGCATCCCATCATCCCTGTGCTTAGGATGCTTCAGAGGAACCATAAGCTGGGAAGCACACAGTCGGTGTCCTCTGGTGGCAGCCCTTGTGTCCCAGCATGGCCGGCTGCATGGCACAAAGCACCATTAGTTCAGGTCTCGCTAACCCACACGAGTCACCCTTGCAGCTACATCGACAGTGGCCACTGCAAGAGGTGTTGTGCTCTAGTGCAGGCATCTTGAAATCATGAATTCTCTGCTCTTGGGATGCAGTACTCCTTTTGACTGAAAGCACTTGGTAGCATGCATGGAGGCTTGACTGCGTGGTAGGTGCTCTACCACCACAGAAGTGACAATTGTTAGGAATCCTAGAATGGTTTGGGTTGGAAGGGATCATCCTAAAGATCATCTAGTTCCAGCCCCCCACTGATGATCAATAGTTCACTAATCTCCTCAATCTATAGATCAGCCGTGGTCCACTTCTCATGCCCTTGCCTGGCAGGATGGTGCTGTTGTGGTTGCCAGCCATAGCTTCCATGTATTTTCTCCCTTCCTGCTTCTACTTGCAGGTCTGTGGTCGAATTCCTCTGTTCAATAGCTACACCAGTGTCATCCACCCCCTCTGTAAACAGTCCTAAAGCCCCTGGGTAAGCTGTTCTCATCCTTCTGTCACAGTCCTTAGGAAAGCAGGGAGTGCTTGCAATTTGCTTGGGCATTATTTGGAATGGAATGTTGCATCACTTAAAGCAACAGCAGCAAATGGGAGATGGTGCTGAGTGGGGTGTCTTTGAAAAGAGATGGTGAACAGCAGCTATGTCTTGAACAGCAGCTGGCTTTGTGGTTTTGAAGACCATTTAGGCTCAACATGAGGAGAAAGTTCTTCACAGAGAGAGTTGTTGGCTATTGGAATGTGCTGCCCAGGGAGGTGGTAGAGTCACCGTCCCTGGAGGTGTTCAAGAGGGGATTGGACGTGGCACTTGGTGCCATGGTTTAGTAGTCATAAGGTGATGGGTGACAGGTTGGACTTGATGATCTTTGAGGTCTTTTCCAACCTTATTGATTCTATGATTCTGGTGTCCAGAGTTTTGTTTTTTCCTGCTTCTTTCTGTACCTCTGATCCTGCCTTGTGTAGCCTCATGGGATTCTGGGATTTATTGAGAGGCATGTTTCCCCCTCCTGGTTGTCACAGGCAAGCCCTGTGGGAGCATAATGTCGTGGGAATATGATTTGTCAATACCTTGCCTGACTTTCTATGGCCTGGTGCTGATGCACGTGGGTGGTACTGACTTCTGTTTGGAAAAGGGACCTCCTTTGGTCTGGCTGTGGGCAGGGTATCAACCCAAATGCAAGCGAAGCCTAAACCATGAAAATATGCGATAGGGCAGTAGGAAATGTGTGTGTGTGCAGAACAGAGAGATGTTTGTTTTCCTTACTGTCTACATGAACCTTTGTCAGAAGCAGCACAGGTGTCTTCCACTCCACACTCAGACTCCATCTCTACACCAGGACTTTAGGACTCACCTGCAGACTCTGCAAGCGGTAAAGCTGACTTCACTGTCCTGCATGCTTCTAAATGCATACAAAGTTGTTCCTTTCTTGTATTCTGCACTGCCTGAGACACGCTGCTGGGGGCTCTCTCTTGTGTTTCACCTGGAGGAGACTTTTTGCTGGATAAATATTTAAAGCCTTTGGTCCAGATCCAGGTCTGGCTCAGTGCAGTTCCCCAACACAGGAGCCTGCTAGTCAGGCAGCAGCTGGCCTCATCCCCTTTGCAAACCAGGTAACCCTACCTGCACATCTGCTCTGGCAGAGCCGTCCCTAAACAGTCTGGTTTGGTGTTTTTTGTGTAACTGGCAATAACCCAGTCAATGTCAGCAGCAGTGTTGTGTTACAAAAGCTCTGTCAGGGGTTTCCTGCAAACCTGAAGCATGTGGCTTCCCTCCTGCTTGTGCCAGGTAATGTAACTTCCACAAGTGCAGAGCTGGGAGGACACCTAGACTGGTGTCTCTAGCCCCTTTTGCTCTCAGCAGAAGGCTTTGCTAATGTCCTGCTGCAAAGTTTTCTGCTGATCACCTTCAAGGTACTGACAATTACCATACATTCAGTTTTCCTGTACAATATTGTGTTTTCATTTCAAAATCTTCTTTTGTCATCTTCAGCTGTGTTTATTTTAGTGGAATCATCTCCTAACTCTATCTCCAGTTTGCTAGTACAAGCAAACCATGATAGGATAGAATAGGATAGAATAAACCAGGTTGGAAGAGACCTTCAAGATTATTGTGTCCAGCCCATCATCCAACACTATCTAATCAACTAAACCATGGCACCAAGCACCCTATCAAGTCTCCTCCTAAACACCTCCAATGATGGCGACTCCACCACCTCCCTGGGCAGCCCATTCCAATGGGCAATCTCTCTCTCTATAAAGAACTTCTTCCTAACATCCAGTCTAAACCTCCCCTGGTGCAGCTTGAGACTGTGTCCTCTTGTTCTGGTGCTGGTTGCCTGGGAGAAGAGACCAACTGTCTACAACCTCCCTTCAGGTAGTTGTAGAGAGCAATAAGGTCTCTCCTGAGCCTCCTCTTCTCCAGGCTAAACAACCCCAGCTCCCTTAGCCTCTCCTCATAGGAGATCTTTCAATCACTTCTTTTATGGCAGGGTCTCCACTTCCCCTCTGTTACCCCTAATGGCTTTGTTTTTCTACACTTTTTAGGTTTCTGGTTATAAAATATGTCTTACAGAATTCTATGCCACCATCTAAGGAATAGATCACCATTAGAAGTATTTAATCTCCCCTCTCTCTGCTGGAAATATGTTGCTGAATACATCTTGGGATCATGGTAGTACCTTTCATAGGCTCACTGCAGAGTCATCTCGTGAACAATCAATGTTTTGTGGGCCTCAGTCTCGTTCTCTCTGACATTTTTGTGTCATCAGTCTACAGCTACATATTTTGGTGACAGTTCCTCAGTATGTGAGAATTCTCTATATTCTTCAATTTGACCCTATTTTTTAACCCACCCCCTGCTTAGGATTTGGGCCTGGCTTGTTTATTTGAGCTTCAAAGACCATAGTTTTGGTCCTCTACTGTATCATAGAATAGAATCATAGAATCAATAAGGTTGGAAGAGACCTCTAGGATCATCAAGTCCAACCTGTCACCCAACACCTCATGACTGCTAAACCATGGCACCAAGTGCCACATCCAGTCCCCTCTTGAACACCTCCAGGGATGGTGACTCCACCACCTCAGAATCACAGAATCACCAAGGTTGGAAAAGACCTCAGAGATCATCAAGTCCAACCTGTCACCACAGACCTCATGACTAAACCATGGCACCAAGTGCCACGTCCAATCCCCTCTTGAACACCTCCAGGGATGGTGACTCCACCACCTCCTGGGCAGCACATTCTAATGGCTAACAACTCTCTCTGTGAAGAACTTTCTCCTCACCTTGAGTCTAAACTTCCCCTGGTGCAGCTTGAGACTGTGTCCTCTTTTTCTGGTTCTGGTTGCCTGGGAGAAGAGACCAACCCCCACCTGGCTACAATCTCCCTTCAGGTAGTTGTACACAGCAAGAAGGTTTCCCCTGAGCCTCCTCTTCTCCAGGCTAAACAACCCCAGCTCCCTCAGCCTCTCCTCATAGGACTTGTGCTGAAGGCCTCTCCCCAGCCTTGTTGCCCTTCTCTGGACACATTCAAGAGTCTCAATGTCCTTCTGAAACTGAGGGGCCCAGAACTGGACACAGGACTCAAGGTGTGGCCTAACCAGTGCTGAGTAAAGGGCAGCATGACTTCCCTGCTCCTGCTGGCCACACTATTCCTGATACAGGCCACGATGCCATTGGCCTTCTTGGCCACCTGGGCACACTGCTGGCTCATGTTCATCCTGCTGTCAACCAGCCCCCCCAGGTCCCTTTCTGCCTGGCAGCTCTCCAGCCACTCTGACCCCAGCCTGTAGCTCTGCATGGGGTTGTTGTGGCCGAAATGCAGCACCCGGGACTTGGACTTGTTGAATGCCATCCTGTTGGGCTCTGCCCATCTGTCCAGCTGGTCAAGGTCTCACCCCTGTACTAGTAGCACAGTTTCTACATATGCCCAGCTTCTTCTGGAGAGGTTCACTAATTAAAATGTTCATTCAGATGAGTCCCAATATCAAGGACTTCTCCTGGAGGAACCTCTCTGCTGTAGCAGCTTTTCTTCCAGCTTGGTATCTTGCTCTTTGCCCTCCTAGCCTAGACATCCCATCGCAGCCCCCATCTTCTGCCAAAATGAGTAATTTCCTGTGTGTTATTAGCATGAAGGGAAAGTAGGGTGTGTGGTTTTATGACTTGGGAGTGTTTTTAAAGGGGTCTTGAAGCCGTGAGTCATCGCTAGCGTTTGTCTGCCTTTAAGAAGGGCTGCTCTCAGTCTGGCAGTAACCACACGGGAGATGGCTTGGGGGTAAACTGCACCCTGGTTAAATATTTGACTAAGATTATCTGAGCTCTTAGACATGCATGGCTGGTAACAAACCCCGTGCAGGAGCCTGCATCACCTGCCTCCTCCTGATTACTATGGAGACCCCAGCACTCCTGGGCAGGTGGATGCTCACCTTCCCGAGGAAACTGAGCTCAACAACCAGACAAATAAAGAAGTCCTGATCCAGGTGCCCTTTTCCTCGCCGTGGCCTCACCATCTGCAATGACTTCCTGGCAGCAGGTTGTCCCACCAGCTGCTGCAGACAAATCCATTCTGCTGCGCTTTACCTGGGAGCCACTCCATGTGTAATTAACTCTTGGGAGACAGGTTTGCTTGCTTGCTTGCTTGTTTTGTTGTATTTGCCTCAGGTTAAACCTCCCGATGTGATTCAGGGGCGAGACCCGGATGCAGGTGACGGCACAAAAATGTGGCAAAGGAAGGAGACAGGGAGGGACCTCATGGGGCCGTGACTAACCACTGGTTTTTGTGGAACAAAGACAGGGAAATGATGACAGGCTGCTGTGTGCTCCCAAGAGCCATTCTCATTGCATCCAGGGTAGCTCTGGGGAAGGGAGTTACAGTATTACAGTATCACTAAGGTTGGAAGAGACCTCAAAGAGTTGCAGTGAGGGTATATTGTTTCTTTGGGGAAGTTCTTGTCTACAGTCCTGCATGGCATTGGCTTTGATTTTAATGTTGCTGGTGAAGGCAAACCCTTAAGGGCAGGAGCACTGGGAAAGGAAGAAGGGAAAATAACGTTGAATCTAGTTACACCAAGAATGCATCTGCATTTTGTCACTTGTCTGCCATGGGCTTTTGCAGGGAGACAGGTATGGAAATGTGAAGCAAAGAACCTTCAATTTGCAGGAACTAGAATGAACATAACATTCCCCATTGAAGTCCCCAGAGGCAACCTGAGCTGTTCTTCAAGGCATCTGTGAATGGAACAGGATCAGCCATGGGGATCTTCTCCATCACTCCCTACACGGAACTTTCTCCATCACTCCCTACAGTGACCATAACCCCAGGAACCTTCTGATATTCAACATGTCCAGGCTGGCTGCCATGAAAGGCTGATGGCCATTTTCATGTGGGTGAGAGCAGTACAGTCCCTGCAAGTGTAATTTCACCCTTTTGAGGGGACAGGGTCACAATTAATTTCTTAGTGCAAGATCTATAGGGATGGCCTCTGCACACCTGAAATGTTGAAATCAGGCTAAAAACCAAGGAAGGTTCCCTTCATCTATTAGGACAACTCCATTCATCTGTTCTTTTCCAGCTCTACCATTCAAGGGCTTGCTGAAACCTCTGTGCCGCATGAAAACACTGATAATGCTTTCAGTGCCACAGGCCTCTTTCTGTAGGGAAAGAGCAAAGCAATGCCAGAGGAAGGGCAACAAAACAACATGGACAGGTTTTCAAAGATCCCCAAATAATCCATTTGGTATATGATTCACCTAAGTATTAAAAGGAGGGGGGTTTCCTCCTCTGTGGAGATGCTTACTCATCCCTCTACAGGATGTTTGAGAATGGAGACAGATAGGCAGGATTAATTGCCTAAATAAGAAGCTGCCCAGGTTCTGCTGCTCCTCTGGTGTGCCAGAGCAGTAATTACAACTGTTTCTCATGTAGCTTTCTGAGCTTCTCATGAGCCATTAGCCTTTAGCCTTCACTTGACTCCAGTCCCAGAGGCAGGAGGGAGGGCAAGCAGGCAAGCTAGCTCATCTGACCTCTTATCTCTACTGCTGAGACCTGTCTGTTTTCTGAGGCAATGCCAAATACTGCAATTTTGGGTTGCTCAGTCAGACACTAAGTTGGGAAATGTTTTCCTCCATCTCTCAGCATTCTTCCTTCTCACTGCCTTTTCAGCACCTTATGAAAGGTGAGACTTGTGGGGGAGTGAAATAAGGCAAACTACTCCTCTCCACATAGCAGTACTGGTGAGAGGTGGGGACTCTGAGCTGGAAGCCCCTGGTTGCTTCCTTAAGTACCCAGGAGTTGAAGGTGAGAGGTGATGTACTTTCCTCCTTGATAGAGCTCTAGGGCAGTTGTCTTAGTTTTTACACTCCTGTGGAGAGACTGCAGGCTGAGGGAAGAGGATGGTGGACATCAGGATGCTGGATATACTGAAGTTGCTCACTCAGTGCTCTGGAATTTTTTAACTCCAGTCCTGGCTGTATTTTCTGTTGCATATATTTTCCTTGCATGTTCCTGGTCACAGGAGAGTGCAGGAACTCTCCACTTTGTGGTGTCAGCATAGTATTGATACAGTCACCTCTGCTGCCTTCCCTGATACAATTTGTGGTTACTATCACGTTTGCAACCACAGGGAAAGGGATTATTTTCTAAAGCAGGTGGAGAATGGCTTCTGGTTGCCTTGAAAGGAAACCTTCCTCTCTAGACTGAGGCTCAAGGGAAAGAGGCCGACCTGGTTCTCTGGAAAGATGAGCTGGGGCCCTGCTGAATTATTGAGCACACACTGCAGTCATCAGCTCGGCAAGAAAGAGAAGCACCAGCTTAGGTCACAGGTGTGGGATGGGCATTATTAGCTTCAAGATCAGAGGAGAGTAACCAGATCTGCCTCGTGCAGTTGGCCCCCTATGCTGCCTGGATCATTACGATGCAGATGGTTTGGTGACCCTCTCTAAGGGCCAGAGATGGTCTCAGAAGGCCACCTCCACAGTATCAAGGCAAACCTCATTCCAGGGCAGGCCTGGAGGAGAAGCAACTCCAGGCCACACAGCCAGTAACTGAGACTCAGTGTCCAGTTCAGGGCCCCTCAGTTTAGGAAAGATGTTGAGTTGCTCCAACGTGTCCAGAGAAGGGCAACAAAGCTGGGGAGGGGTTTGGAGCACAGCCCTGTGAGGAGAGGCTGAGGGAGCTGGGGTTGCTTAGTCTGGAGAAGAGGAGGCTCAGGGGAGACCTTACTGCTCTCTACAACTACCTGAAGGGAGGTTGTAGCCAGGTGGGGGTTGGTCTCTTCTCCCAGGCAACCAGCACCAGAACAAGAGGACACAGTCTCAAGCTGCACCAAGTGAGATTCAGGCTGGATGTTAGGAAGAAATTTTTCACAGAAAGGGAGATTGGCCATTGGAATGTGCTGCCAGGGAGGTGGTGGAGTCACCATCCCTGGAGGTGTTTAGGAAGAGCCTGGATGAGGCACTTAGTGCCATGGTTTAGTTGATTAGATGGTGTTGGGTGACAGGCTGGACTTGATGACCTCTGAGGTCTTTTCCAAGCTGGTTAACTCTGTATTCTGTTTCAGTCTAATGGTCAAATGTGTTGGCCACATTTAAACCCCCTTTATTAACCTACATAAATGACAAAGCAGATCTGCAGAGGATAGCAGCAACTACAGCAGGAGTGCAAAACTCTTGTGAAAAAAAACCAGGTTGTTTGATAAGGACGACTCAGTTGCTCAGTATATGCATTTGCTTCTGAAACCTTTTGGTCCAGGTTGTATGCCTAAGGCTATGAGGAGAGATAGTTAGGTTAAAAATAAGATCTCATCCCCGAGCCACGCCTGAGATCTCTGAGATCCCCCCACTGTGCATGCCCAAATGAAACAGTCAGTGTTGTTCTGTCCCTTTGTCCAGCTGAATCTGCTGTGATGTGAGGAAAGAATCACAGAATGGTAGGGGTTGGAAGGGATCACCTAGGACAGGTCGCACAGGAGCAAATCCAGGTGGGTTTTGAAACCCTGCAGTGAAGGAGATTCCACAGCCTCTCTGGGCAGCCTGCTCCAGTGCTGTCACTCCCACAGTAAAGAAGTTTTCCCTCACATTGATAGGATGCTCAGCACCGTGAGAAGAGTCATGTACCTGCTTCCTGTTTGGTGGAAGCTGACACTTACTGGCACTGGCAGGTGCAGCTGTAGGAGATGCTGCCACGTTCACAGGGGGCAATATCACTTACCCTGTTTGAAAGATCCAGTCCTGTGCCTGCAGGAACTTCTACCACACCCTTATGGACTGATCCTGCTCACTTTTTCTTCTTCATCTTGCTGTAATGATGGGAGGGCTATTTTATCTTGTAAACATTTATTTCCATATTATCACCTTCTTGTTATGAAGAAATCATGACTAAGCTCTGATAAGGCAAAGCAATGTAGTGAGCACCCTCTAACCTGGCTCGTTCCTGAGATGGCCTTCAACACCCTCCTCTTGAACATCCTATTCCATTGTAGGGTGAGATTAATAGAGCACTGTGAGGGCACCAGCATCTGATTATTACTTTGGCAACAGAGTACAGACAGTGGGGGTGAGTCTGCTTGTGGACCTCTCCAGCTGCGGTATCGCAGCGCATTGCTCCTTCTCCCGGTTACACATCAAGAGCAGCTAAAGCTGTTTGAAGCAGGCAGGTTCTGCTGTCTTCTTCCTCTTCTATGCACCTGTCCTGTGACTTCTGGATCAACCATACTGGCAGAGGATTCACAGGGCAAATTCCACCTTCCATGTAGAGCTGAATTGAACTGATCAACGAAGAGCACCAGAGCCAGTGGAGGGAATGGAGGAAGAGGGGCAACTTCCCTGCCAGTGGAGGGGATGCAGGAAGGGGGGAACTTCCCTGCTAGTGGAAGGGATGCAGGAAGGAGGGAACTTCCCTGCCAGTGGAGGGGATGGAGGAAGGGGAGAACTTCCCTGCCAGTGGAGGGGATGGAGGAAGGAGGGAACTTCCCTGCCAGTGGAGGGGATGAGGAAGGAGGGAACTTCCCTGCCAGTGAAGGGGATGCAGGAAGGAGGGAACTTCCCTGCCAGTGGAGGGGATGCAGGAAGGGGAGAACTTCCCTGCCAGTGGAGGGGATGGAGGAAAGGAGGGAACTTCCCTGCCAGTGGAGGGGATGGAGGAAGCAGGGAACTTCCCTGCCAGTGGAGGGGATGCAGGAAGGAGGGAACTTCCCTGCCAGTGGAGGGGATGGAGGAAGGGGAGAACTTCCCTGCCAGTGGAGGGGATGGAGGAAGGAGGGAACTTCCCTGCCAGTGGAGGGGATGAGGAAGGAGGGAACTTCCCTGCCGGTGGAGGGGATGGAGGAAGGAGGGAACTTCCCTGCCAGTGGAGGGGATGGAGGAAGGAGGGAACTTCCCTGCCGGTGGAGGGGATGGAGGAAGGAGGGAACTTCCCTGCCAGTGGAGGGGATGGAGGAAGGAGGGAACTTCCCTGCCAGTGGAGGGGATGCAGGAAGGGGAGCAACTTCTCTGCCAGCCTTTCAGTCACTGCAAATCTTTGGATTGACTCAGGGATTCCAGGTAACTGCTCTTGGTTCTCTTTCTCTGGTTTTAATGCCAGCCTGTGTGGAATTCCTTGGAACCAAAGAAAATACAGGTTGTCTTCCACTGCTGGAAAACCCTGAACACTTGAACACTGAAATAGAGCACTGTTTGGAGACAGGAACTCAACACCTGGCAGCAGTGTGTCCTTTGACCAGAGCTACCCTGTGAAAAATCTGCCTGTGTTGGGCCAGCAAATCAACCTTTGAAAAGTCAATAGCTGTAAACACATGACAGGATGATCAATGGGGTTTGCAAGGTTTCTAACAGTTAAGAAGCACTGAAGGACCTGCACCAACTGAGTGTGCTGTGAGCCTCTCCCAGCACAGATTTTTCTGGGAAGTTTGGGCCTAAGTAAGACAGTTTTAGGAGGGAGATCAGAGGGAGGATACAGCCAAGCACTAAGGAAAACAAAATGGATAAAGCTGCTTAGATGAAATAGCTGACATCTGTCTTCTGAATAGAAATATTAAGCTGTCTGAAAAGCAGAGTAGCCATACCTTGAGTTTAGGCCACACCTTGAGTCCTGTGTCCGGTTCTGGGCCCCTAAATTTAAGAAGGACATTGAGACACTTGAATGTGTCCAGAGAAGGGCAACGAGGCTGGGGAGAGGCCTGGAGCACAGCCCTGTGAGGAGAGGCTGAGGGAGCTGGGGTTGCTTAGCCTGGAGAAGAGGAGGCTCAGGGGAGACCTTCTTGCTGTCTACAACTACCTGAAGGGAGGTTGTAGCCAGGACAGGGTTGGTCTCTTCTCCCAGGCAACCAGCACCAGAACAAGAGGACACAGTCTCCAGCTGCACCAGGGGAGGTTTAGACTTGAGGTGAGGAGAAGGTTCTTCCCAGAGAGAGTTGTTAGCCATTGGAATGTGCTGCCCAGGGAGGTGGTGGAGTCACCATCCCTGGAGGTGTTCAAGAGGGGACTGGATGTGGTGCTTGGTGCCATGGTTTAGTAGTCATGAGGTGTTGGGTGACAGGTTGGACTTGATGATCTTTGAGGTCTTTTCCAACCTTATTGATTCTATGATTCTATTCTATGACTCTATGATCATTTTCAGGTTTATTTTAATACTTCATCCTCAGTGATGTGGAAGCAAGTTTTGGGATCAGCATTTTGTGGAATTTTCTGTCTGAAAATGATGTTTTGTTTAGTTGTTTGTTTGTTTCCCCTCAACTCAATGATAAAAAGAAAGGCTGGAATAGAATCTGGCCATACTCAGTGTTCTAGCACCCTGTGTGCAAGAAGCTCCTGGCTGGCTGTACCACCATCCCCCTAGGCACAGGAATGTGGCTTTGGCAGGGGGGCTGGCTGTGCCATGGTTCAGTCATAAGGTCTGTGGTGAGAGGTTGGCCTTGATGATCTTTGAGGTTTCTTCCAACCTTGGTGATTCTGTTCCTTCCCTTGCAAACTGCCCCATGCTGCCCAGCAGCAGCTCTCAGTGGGAGAAGGGGGTGGTTGCTTTTCCTGTGGTTTATCTAGCTCTTGGTCTCCAAACTGCCAGGAGCAGCAGAGACTTACTTGGTTTTTCCATATAAATCATGGCACTGGGGTTGTTGGATCTGCCTCACGATGGAAGGTCTCAGCTGCTTCATCCATTTGATAGGGCAGGTTGCTGGAGGGCTGTGGGAACAGATGAATAAAGAGGTGTGATAGAGCATCTAGAGGGAAGGCAGGAGTCTCAGTGCTGTGGCACTCCATAAACACAGCCAGCCTGATTTCTGCTCCTCTGAACAGCGCTGCTTGTGCGGATCCTTTTAAAACAGCCAAGGGCAATAATGCTGCAGACCTTTAACCTGCCTTCCAGTAAGAAAGAGGGTGTCAACCAAGCCATGATAATACACAGTACAGTAGCAGTTTGTGATCTCAGAAGCCCCTTGTGTAAATGATCTCAAATTCAGGTCATCAGGATTTCTACAGAAATGGTTGATAAGGCCAAAATAGATTCACAGGCTGAGGAACAAGGTGAAAACCACAGAGTCCTGCAATTGTGTGGGTTGGTTAGCTTGGAAAAGACCCTTAAGATCATCAAGTCCAAACTGTTAGCCCAGCACTGCCAAGTTCACCACTAAACCATGTCCATAAGCACCACATCTATACATCTTTTAAGCACTTCCAGGGATGGTGACCCCACCACTTCCCTGGGCAGCCTGCTCCAGTGACTGACAGTAAAGAATTTTCTCCTAATGCCCAGTCTAAACCTGCCCTGGTGCAACTTGAGACCTTTTCCTCTTGTCATAAAATGAGACTCTTGAATGTGTCCAGAGAAGGGCAACGAGGCTGGGGAGAGGCCTGGAGCACAGCCCTATGAGGAGAGGCTGAGGGAGCTGGGGTTGTTTAGCCTGGAGAAGAGGAGGCTCAGGGGAGACCTTCTTGCTGTCTCCAACTACCTGAAGGGAGGTTGTAGCCAGGTGGGGGTTGGTCTCTTCTCCCAGGCAAGCAGCACCAGAACAAGAGGACACAGTCTCAAGCTGCACCAGGGGAAGTTTAGGCTGGAGGTG
The DNA here is from genome assembly GCA_015227895.2 of Colaptes auratus. NCBI lineage: Eukaryota > Metazoa > Chordata > Aves > Piciformes > Picidae > Colaptes > Colaptes auratus. The sequence goes on along the minus strand of CM037646.1, from coordinate 5,851,373 downwards.
AGGAGAAAGTTCTTCCCAGAGAGAATTGTTGGCCATTGGAATGTGCTGCCCAAGGAGGTGGTGGAGTCACCATCCCTGGAGGTGTTCAAGAGGGGACTGGACGTGGCACTTGGTGCCATGGTTTGGTAGTCATGAGGTGTTGGGTGATAGGTTGGACTTGATGATCTTTGAGGTCTTTTCCAACCTTATTGATTCTATGATCTGTGATTGCTTATCCATGCTGGGTCCAAACTGCCAAATACACTGCTTCAGTGGGAGCTAAACCCTGCAGCTGAAGGCAAAGTACTTTACAGAGTCTCATGGAGCTTGAACACAGCAGGGTTTCAAGGCCTGATGCCTGGATCAGCCCTCTGGAATTGCACATGCACGTAAGTTATGCCTGTAGGAAAACAGTAATTTAAAGCCTGCTGCTTCCCCACCTCTGGGAGCTGCCGCGTTAAATATTAACCAGCTTGGTTCATCAATTCCCTGGGTCCCTTGGCTGCTTTTAACAACAGATGTTATTACAACAACTCCCCTGCCTGCCTCCCTGCTCCCGTCAGCACAGCCCGTGGTGAAACCCAAGAATCTGCTGCTGTAACTCTGCCTGCAGAGCCTGGCTGCTGCCCTGGCTGTGGGCTCTCTCCCCCGGGCTCACCAATGCTGCCCACCCTCGGCACCAGCGAGTAGCTTGCGCTGTCAGCCACAGAGAGGCCTTGCTTAAGGAGACAGAGAGAAGGAGTCAGGGAGCCCACGGGAAGGGCAGTTGCAGCTGTTGGAGGAGGAGGCAGCGAGCATGGCCAGCAACCCCAGTGCACTGCCCCGGGTGACTTTCCAGACACCAGAGAAGCCTGGGGAGGAATCCTCACACAGGAAGCTGGGCAAGCTAACCATCAAGTACAACCGCAAGGACCTGCAGCGCTGGCTGGACCTGGAGGAATGGATCAACTCCCAGCTGCAGGAGCTCTACCAGTGCCGGGTGAGTGGCTGGGGGGAACCAGCCCCTCTCATGTCAGGTGAATGGGACTAGATGCCCTGTGTGCTGGCACAGCAGTTTGCTTGCTCTGCCTTGCTGGAGATAGCTTCCCATCTTCAGTCTTCACTAGGTATCTTATTGCCGCCTGCTAGAGCACTGTGTCTGACTGGTGTGTTTGCAAGTCAGAGAAGCTTGCACCAGTATCATCAAGCTAGCTTTAAACTGCTTGGTCTTGCACCTGCTGGGGTGGGTGTAGCTCTTGTTCAGGTTAGTAGCAGAACCTAGAGATGTACAAAGCTGGGATGCTTTCTTGTTGCTGAGCCTCATGTGGTGATGGGCTTTGCTGCAAGCAGCTAGCTGGGTAAGAGCTATCCATGCATCCTTGTTCCTTTCAGTCACAACAGCGTAGCTGCAGCTGCTCTTGGAATGAGTTGCTCCAGATAATGCTGTTTCTGTGGCTCCAGGGTCTGGAGACACTGCTGGCAGCATGGGAAGGAGGAAAAAAAATAAACCATGATCAAAGATAGAGATTCTATGCCTTCATCTTCACAGAACCCCACAGCTGTCTTCGTTGCCTGAGATTCCCTTTGCACACCACCAACAGCTCCTCCTAAATTCTTCCTGCCTGAGAGCTGTCCCACTAAGACCCAAGAGTGCCCAGGTCCAGCACCTGGATGCTACCAATCTTTGCTTGAGCTGTTGCAGGGTATATCATGTTTTTCCTTCAGGGTGGTATGACATTTAAGTCAACTACTAGCACTGGCTGGGTTCACTGACATTTTAACCTGGCAGTGTCATTTTATTCACATTTTGTGCTTAGATGGCTGGCACTTCCCCTGGAAGCTTTCAGAAGGGATAGTGCTTTTCTGTGCTGGAGGTAATTCCTTTGGAGTGTGCTGCAGGAGAAGGTGAATGGATTTCTGACATTGTACATCATGGTCTTAAACCCCAGGCTGAGGGAGCTGAGTCTCTTCAGCGTGGAGGAGCCTGAGGAGTGACCTCGTCCATGTTTAGTCATGAGGTCTGTGGTGACAGGTTGGTCTTGGTGATCTTTGAGGTCTCTTCCAACCTTGGTGATTCTGTGATTCTGTGTGATTCTGTGAAGGGGAAGGGTTGGGAGGATGGAGCCAGGCTCTGCTCAGTGATGCCCAACAACAAGGGGCAATGGGTGCAAGCTGGAGCATAGGAGGTTCCATGTGAACATCAGTAAAAACGTTTTCACTGTGAGGGTGACAGAGCACTGGAACAGGCTGCACAGAGAGTCTGGGGAATCTCCTGCACTGGAGACATTCAAACCCCACCAGCACATGTTCCTGTGTGACCTGCTTTAGGTGATACTGCTCTGGCAGGGAGATTGGACTGGATGATGTTTCAGGGTCCCTTTCAACCCCTAATATTCTGTGCCTCTCAAGATATATTGGGAGAGAAAAATAGTTCATCTGTTTTAGTTTATGCAAAAGTCACACAGCAGAAAACAAATATGGAGAAGAATGTCCCTCCTTCTGTTACAAATGTGTGGCTCCCCTGAAAATGAGTCTAGCACTGCTCCTGTTTTGTTAATCAACATTCTCAGGCTTCCCAAACAATTTTGTAGCTTGTTTAGTGAAAATGGCAAAGGATGAAAGCTCATCGTCTCTTCAAGCCTTACTGGTGAGCTTCCAGTTGTTTTCTGTAGCTTGTAAAGTGACAGTAATAACTTCTCAGCTGTATCTCAGGCCTTGTGGTATAATACACTATGGAACATCATGCAGTGAACATAGGAGCAGATATTATTGCTAGCCCTATTCAGGCCGGCAAAACTCAGCATGTCTGCAAAGTGCTGGTCCCGGTGAGTGAAGGCTGTTCAGCAGAACAGCAGCAGAGGTGCCACACTGAAGTTTTAGGGACCATTCCTGGGCTTGTTAGCTCAGTTCAGAGTCCTTAGCCTGACTGTAGAGATTTGGCAGAGATGGGCAAGGAGAAAGGCTGCTGCTTTGAGTAACAGAACATCTTGCCCTGTGGGCAACCATTGCGGCTTTAAAGAATAGAATAGAATAGAATAGAATAGAATAGAATAGAATAGAATGGAATGGAATGGAATGGAATGGAATGGAATGGAATGGAATGGAATGGAATGGAATGGAATAAACCAGGTTGGAAGAGACCTTTGAGATCATCGAGTCCAACCTATCACCCAACACCATCTAATCAACTAAACCATGGCACCAAGCACCCCATCCAGTCTCCTCCTAAACACCTCCAGTGACCTGGATTTTGGACAGGCCATTAAGCATCACTTGACAAGGCTGTTCTTATGTTTCTATGGCACCTATGGTAGGAGGACAAATTCTCTGCTAAGCTACCAGTCATGGTTGGATGGAGTTCTTTTGAGATAGGTGAAAAGCACATGGTACCAGCAGCACCATGGTGCCATCAGTGATGTGACCCAAGATGAGTGTCCCTGTGTCCTACTCTTGCTTGCTCAAGTCAGTGGATGTACACTTGTAAAGGTGTCAGAAACACAAACCAGGTTAATGTCATAATTTCTGATTTTGTGAGATTTGCTGCCCAAGGGGATACATTTTACCCTACTACAAAATCCTAGCAGGCAGAAGTGAGGAATCCAGCCATGCCCTTACAGAAACAGATTGCCAGTGGATTGCCTTTGCTGGCACCTCTGCAGCACAACAGGTTCCCCAACTTCCCAGCGTATTTGGGCCAACCAAAGACATTTGCTACCAGGAAATGCACAACATGATGCTGTGCCAGGTCAGAGACGGTTAATAGGCTACAACAGGGGCTGACAGAGAATCTTACAAAATAAATACATGTGTCACAATGTGTTACTTGCAAACACCCAGGTGTCCAGCAGGTCCTCCTGATCTCCTTTGTGGATTGTGGCAAGAGTGTTAAGTTAGTCCTGCTAATCTGGACTTCCTTGGAACCATCTATTTCCATCACGCTGTCTCTTCGTCTTCTTCCTTCGCTCCACCTGCCCTTGGCAGTGCAATGTTCCTCCAGAAATCTGTGTGACAGAGTGAGAACAAACAGCATTGCAGATTCAAAAGCCAGCAAGATTAGTTCAAACATCGGCTCCTGGCGCAGATAATCTGAATGCTATGCTACTCCCCCTCTACTCCGCTCTGGTGAGACCCCACCTGGAGTAGTGCATCCAGTTCTGGAGCCCCTATTACAGGAAGGATCTGTAGGTGCTGGAAGCTGTCCAGAGAAGGGCCATGAGGATGACCAGAGGGCTGGAGCACCTCTCCTATGAGAACAGACTGAGAGAGTTGGGGCTGTTAAGTCTGGAGAAGAGACGGCTCTGAGGAGACCTCATTGTGGCCTTGCAGTGTCTGAAGGGGGCCTACAGGAAGGCTGGGGAGGGACTTTTTAGGGTGTGAGGGAGTGATAGGACTAGGGGGAATGGAACAAAACTAGAAATGGGTAGATTCAGATTGGATGTTAGGAAGAAGTTCTTGCCCATGAGGGTGGTGAGACACTGGCACAGGTTGCCCAGGGAGGTGGTGGAAGCCTCATCCCTGGAGGTTTTTAAGGCCAGGCTGGATGTGGCTGTGAGCAACCAAGAAGGCCAATGGCATCCTGGCCTGCATCAGGAACAGTGTGGCCAGCAGGAGCAGGGAGGTCATTCTGCCCCTGTACTCAGCACTGGTTAGGCCACACCTTGAGTCCTGTGTCCAGTTCTGGGCCCCTCAGTTTAGGAAGGATGTTGACTTGCTGGAGCGTGTCCAGACAAGGGCAACAAAGTTGGTGAGGGGCTTGGAACTTGGAACACAAACCCTATGAGGAAAGGCTGAGGGAGCTGGGGTTGCTTAAGCCTGGAGAAGAGGAGACTGAGGGGTGACCTTATTGCTCTCCACAACTACCTGAAGGGAGGTTGTAGACAGGCAGAGGTTGGTCTCTTCTCCCAGGCAGCCAGTACCAGAACAAGAGGACACAGTCTCAGGCTGTGCCAGGGCAGGTTTAGACTGGATGTTAGGAAGAAGTTCTATACAGAGAGAGTGATTGCCCATTGGAATGGGCTGCCTGTGGAGGTGGTGGAGTCACCTTCATTGGAGGTGTTCAGGAGGAGACTTGATGGGGTGCTTGGTGCCATGGTTTGGTTGTTTAGGTGGGTTGGATTGGTTGATGGGTTGGACGTGATGATCTTGAAGGTCTCTTTCAACCTGGTGTATTGTATTGTATTGTATCATTTTTGTAGCCCTCCTCTGGACCTGCTCCATCAGGTCCATGTCCTGCCCATATTGCAAACTCTAGACCTGTACACAGTACTCCAGGTGAGGTCTCACCAGAGCAAAGAATTTCTCCATACTTCATTTCAACCTGTTCTAGTGTGAGGTGTCCCTGCCCATGGCAGGGGGGTGTGGAACTGGATGATCCTTGAGGTCCCTTCCAACCCTGACAATTCTCTGATTCTACTTCCAGTAGGTTTTTTTACAACAAAGCAAAGACTGGGGAGACAATTTGATTTTTTTTCCCCCCCAGGATGATTCCCTGCACGTGGAAGCAGGACACCATCCACACTAAGATCAGAGAGCCATCAGGAATTCCTGCCCTGTCTTGCCCTCCTGACCTATTGAGCTTTTTAGCCAGAGACAAAGCCAGGCTCTTGTCTGAGCAGTCACATGGAAACTATTACTCCTAAGAAATGCTGTGTGGGTCACAGTGCAATGTATTTAACTCCCTCTTATTACTTACTGTGAAGCCAGCTATGTAACAAAGCTAAACAAAGGTTTTCTGCTTCCTCTCTGGCTTGGTATCAGGGACTGCCCAGGACAAGTTTCTTTTCTTCCTGTAAGTATTATCATAAAAACATTTATTCTTTATGATAATACTTACAGGAAGAAAAGAAGCTTGTTTAATGTTTTACACTCACATCCATAAAGGCTACCCAGCAACCAGGTACTGTGCTGTTTGCTGCATTAAAACATCACTGGTGCTGTCTTGTCACAAATTCAGTTTAGAGATGTGTTGGAAACCACAGCCTGCTTTCCTCCCAGTCTTGTAGAGACATGTGGAGCTAAAATGAGTCTGTGATCAGGTGTACAAACATTTCCCACTGACACCCACACACATTACAAGATGATTACTGCACTCACCAAAGCCTGGGGTCTCTCTTACATGAAAGGAGACTGTCCCAGTCGCGTCTGCCAGACAAAGCTGGCAAAGCATTATTAGGCCCTCCAAGAGCATCATTGCTTTACTTTCCAGTACTGCAAGAAGCCTTAGGATAAATACCAAGGAGACTCTGAATGCATTTAGCCTAAAAGCCCACAGCCTCCTTTCATTAGTTGTGCCTCTGAGATAAATCCCCACTGGATTTGTTTGGTGAACACTTGTGCACGCTCTCCGAGGCTGAGGGCTGTCCCAGGCTGGCTCACACTGTGCTGCAGTCAGCAGTTGCAGTTGGATATTCTTGAAGAGGTCTTTCCAGGAGGCATGATGATCCCTGAGCAGTGCTATCAAGTCATAAGGTGGGAAGAGATGAAGAATGTGGACATCAGGATGTGTGGCTGTAGCAGACACCACAGAGGGGCTGCAATCCATGCCCTCTTTTTGAGAACCTCCTTATTCGGAGGTGGTAACTTTGCAGCATAGTTTTATTCTAACCACTGCTTTCTCAACTACTCATTGCTTTAAAGATGGCCTCTAGAGTTCCTAGAAGTTTGAATGTTTATTAACTGTGGCTTGGTTATTTGTTTGTCTGTTTTAGCTAAGAGAGGAAACAGAGGAAGCAGCTCCTGAACCACAAATTGATCTTGAAGATCTCCTGGAGGTCCCTAATGAAGAACAGAAGTTAAAACTACAGGTCAGACAGAGGGATTTGGTGACTCTAAGTTAGGGACTTGCTTCATAAAGAGAATTAGTGGTGTGTGGGGTACAGAATCTGTGTATAGAGTGTGCATGATGCTTCCCTGTCTCTTAGCCTGCCAAATGCAGTAAGATGACAGGGAGGGCAGACCAGGTCAGCTCATAAATACTGAAATGACTCCCCCTTTGTTTTTTAGGAAATCCTCCACGAGTGCTCCAGCCCAACAGAGGTGAGTGAAGCCTCATCAGTATAGATCTGTGCTGTAAGAGCGTGTCCCTGGCACTACTTGGTTGAACAGCCAAGACATTACTGTGCCTAACATGGTGTTGCAGATGTGTTGAGTTCCCAGTGGGAGGTGTTTGCCACTTTGTGTAAATCTGCATGGGTGAGCTGAAGGCAGAGCAGGGGAGCAAATAAGGATTTCTGCTTTGCAGCCAAGGAAAGCTCATTTTGGACATCCTAAATTGACCAGCAAAGCCCCAGCCCCAGGCAGTGGTACAGCTCCCAAACCATTTTGTACATCGTTAACTAAACACATTCTTGGCTCAAACCACTCTAGTGTGGCAAGAATGTAGGATGGCCCTCAGATTTGATTGGGCAGATAACTGTTGAGCAGCGGCCACATCAGTTAGTTTTGCACATGTTTGGGGTTTTTTAATCCCTTGTGAACTTTACAAGTACTGGTTTCGAGTTGGAGAGTTCAAGAGATCCCACAAGCTGTCACAATGCAGGGTAAGTTTAGGCTGGAGGTGAGGAGAAAGTTCTTCACAGAGAGAGAGTTGTTAGCCATTGGAATGTGCTGCCCAGGGAGGTGGTGGAGTCACCATCCCTGGAGGTGTTCAAGAGGGGATTGGACGTGGCACTTGGTGCCATGGTTTAGTCATGAGGTCTGTGGTGACAGGTTGGACTTGATGATCCTTGAGGTCTCTTCCAACCTTGGTCATTCTGTGATTCTGTAATGTCCAAAAGGAGTGGAGTCCAACACTTTGAAGGGTAGTGCATCCACCACACACACAGCAACTGCCTTCACTGCATGCCTGGGCAAATGTGGTCTCCTCATCACTTCTTCAGTCACGTGCATTGCCTGTGAACGTTGTGCTTTCATCAGTCTTCACATCTTGTCAAGCCTGTGTGGCTGTACAGTGACAAGCATCCAGAAAATGAGCTGGATGCAAGCTATCATTGAAATCAAACTCATTTTACCGCTCATTTCAGAGAGTCTCCTAGCAGGGGTTCAGCAGACAGGGCTGGCAGGAGGGAAATAGTTTTCAGAGTGTTTGAATTTCAGAGCTTAGGTAAGAACCTCATATTCTCAGAGATATAACTGAAAAGAGTTTGCTCTACTGATTCATGAGCCATGTCTTGATCACTCTGCTGATTAAGGAGTGTCTTGCAGACAGCATGTTTTTGCCAACTACAGATACTGCTGCCCCACTGGCAAAAATGAGTGCTTTCACCCTGGTGATCTGGAATGCAGTCCCTTGAAAGACCACAGCAGCCTCTCTGCAGAAAGCAGGAAGTATCTGAAGGGGGCCTACAAGAAGGCTGGGGAGGGACTTTTCAGACTATCAGGGAGTGATAGGACTAGGGGGAATGGGATGAAGCTGGAGGTGGGGGAGATTCAGGCTGGACATGAGGAGGAAGTTCTTCACCGTGAGGGTGGTGAAGGCCTGGAATGGGTTGTCCAGGGAGGTGGTTGAGGCCCCGTCCCTTGAGGTGTTTAAGACCAGGCTAGACGAGGCTCTGTCCAGCCTGATCTAGGGTAGAGTGTCCCTGCCCATGGCAGGGGGGTTGGAACTAGATGATCCTTGTGGTCCCTTCCAACCCTAACTGAAACTATGAAACTATGAAACTATGAAACAAACTGCTTTCCTCCAAAGGGACTAACTGCAAAGGATGTGTTTAAAAGGTCATTTAAATGTGGTGCTTGGCTTAGGGCTGAACCTTGTAGAGTAGGGTTCTCAGTTGGACTTGATGACCCAGAGGGTCTTTTCCAACCTGAATGTTTCTGTGATTCTGTGTGGTGTGTATGAGCCTAGGCATTTACTTCCAGAGCATGCTGTGGCAGGCAGCCTCTGACCACCCAAGCGAGGAGGCTTCCACACAGCACAAATGGTAATGAGCTCCAATACTTCCAGAACCTTGCCTAATTACAAGGACATGTAGCTGTCTTGTCAAGTGAAGAAAGGCTGCACACTCCTCCATGGTGGTGTTACTTGTCATGCAGAGGGTGAAGTTTGCACTAGTCACATTGACTCCTGCTTGGAATAACCAGATGGTCCAGTTTAGTTCATAGTCCTGGGCTGTGTCAGCAAAGTAGTTGCAGTTTATCACCATTAACTGCTTGTCTATCTCTTCTGCCTGCCCTCAACCCCTGCTCCAGGTTATCATTAGTCCTATGTGTGTTTTGCTCCACCTCTCTTCTGCCAGCCACTTCCTTGTCAAATTGGCAGAGCTCTGAGGTGGTTTGCAATCCACAACATGGAGCTGTACAGGTTGAACAAGAGGGACAGCTTGCTTTGTCCTAGATTGGAAGGGCAGCAGAAATGGGCAGGAGGTTACGGTGGCAACAGGAAGCAGTGGAACCTAACAGAGGACAGCAGCATCCTGAGGTCATCTCAAAGTGAAAAAATCCCAGGTATCTGGGATGAAGAGGGCCAGGCTGGCTCCTGGGGAGAAAATAAACATGCCTGCTCCAGAGAGAGACAGGGGAAGGGAAGTAAAGAGGCTTTTCAACCCTTCTCATCCATCAGAAGGTCTCCTTTCCTAGGCTAAAAGATAGTCCTGCTGAACACATGTCAAAATTCTGGTTTCTGCCTCCACACCAGGGTGAATGTGAGAATAATGCAAGCACCACAGTACTCCCAGGGCTCAGGAGCACTGGAATTAACATGACATCCTTCTTCAAACCCATTCTCATTGCAGGACTTCATTACAGAACTGCTGAGTCGATTGAAAGGTCTCCGGAGAGTCACCAATCCTCAGAAAAAATGACCTTGCCCCCGTGGAACACCAGGCTTTGCTCACAGGGAAATGTGCATCTTCCCCACAGAAGCCAGGACCAGCAACATCACTTCAGAACATGTTTAGGACTTACAGCTAGTGAGGAGTAGCACCGAGTTTGTAAACTTTGTACCAATGGTTTGAAGTCTTCACTGCTTCCACTCCTGCACGCACACCAGGGAGCAAGATTGGACATTTTCCTGATTCTTAAGGGGCACTTTAACCTGGGGAGTAGGGTGAGATGTCCTTCCTTTAGTTTCCTCTAGGAATTTCCACAATGGCTGGGGAGCACTGAATGCAATCCTCAGGCACTCCTCAGGACTTCTTTCTTTCCATGTGCTGCAAGGAAAACAGGCATTGGTTATCACTCATTCAGTGGATATCACCCATTCACTGGATATCACTCATTCACCAACGTGGAAAATCAGTTACTACTGAGCTGCACCCTGTCTCAGCCTGGCTGGGACCCAGCTGTGACCTTTCTTGCCTGTTACTGCTGTGCCCAACTCTACAGCACTGCACATACTTTCTAAGTCTTATTAAGCCTTGGCTATTCCTGAAGGTTGGACAGAAAACACATGGCAGGATGGAAGGAAGATGTTCCAGTGAACCTGGTCTGCTCAAGGGGAAGGAGAAGTCAGTGAAACAGCTGCTGAAGCTAAGGGGAGAAAGATTGTTTTCCTGGTTTTGGTGGAATTTAGGACTTAAAGATCTAGATGTGTCTTCTGCAGGAGCGAGATCTGGGAAGGATTTTTCTCCTCATTTAAAAAAGATGTTGAAAAAAATGCTTATTTTGTATATCAAACCAGAGCAAGCCAGCTATGCACTGCTTGCTCTTGCTCTCTTTTTAGACACTAAGGGAAAACTGAAGTTAAAAAAAAATAAATCCCTGCTCCCAATTGCCCTGCAAGGAGCACCTCAGAGCGAGTCTCTTGCAGGCAGGAGGCTCTCACAGATGAGAAAGAGGACACAACCTTTTCTGGCTGCAACTAATGTATGGGCTGGAAAAATACCAAGGAAACTGCATCCAGCCTCTCAGCAGGTCAGTAACCTGACACATGTGGCTAGGAAATAAGATGGTAAAGGGAGGCTGATCTCTCAGGCAGAGCAGACTCTCACCTTATGCTCTCATCCCTGTGCTCTCACACCTGCCCCTCAAACACGAGAGGCGAGCTGCTGAGTTGTATCCAGAGGAGCAACCAATACAATACAATACACCAGGTTGGAAGAGACCTTCAAGATCATCGTGTCCAACCCATCAACCAATCCAACCCACCTAAACAACTAAACCATGGCACCAAGCACCCCCATCAAGTCTCCTCCTGAACACCTCCAATGAAGGTGACTCCACCACCTCCCCGGGCAGCCCATTCCAATGGGCAATCACTCTCCAAGTACCAAATATGTTCAAAGCTAGTTTTTGAGTAAGTGTTTATTGAGATGGAGGTAGAAGAAGCCAACTCTGAAACAAAAGGGACATGCAGGTTAGCTAAGTTTAGGAAAGATGTTGAGTTGCTGGAATGTGTCCAGAGAAGGGCAACAAAGCTGGGGAGGGGTCTGGAGCACAAGCCCTATGAGGAGAGGCTGAAGGAGCTGGGGTTGCTTAGCCTGGAGAAGAGGAGGCTCAGAGGAGACCTTCTTGCTCTCTACAACTACCTGAAGGGAGGTTGTAGCCAGGTGGGGGTTGGTCTCTTCTCCCAGGCAACCAGCACCAGAACAAGAGGACACAGTCTCAAGCTGCACCAGGGGAGGATCAGGATGGATGTTAGGAAGAAGTTCTTCATAGAGAGAGTGATTGGCCATTGGAATGTGCTGCCCAGGGAGGTGGTGGAGTCACCATCATTGGAGGTGTTTAAGAGAGGATTGGACATGGCACTTGGTGCCATGGTTTAGTTGATTCGATAGTGTTGGATGATAGGTTGGACTCAATGATCTCAAAGGTCTCTTCCAACCCAGTCTGTTCTGTTCTGTTCTATTCTATTCTAGTTTTGTCTGTGCTTTAAGGCAGACTGTTACAACTGAGGAAAATGCGAGCTCTTGAAACTCTGCTTGGCAGGAGCTGTCTTAGAGCCTATCCTGCAATTAGCAATAAAAGCTGTTGCCTCTATGGTGTGCAGCTCGTTCTGATACATGAGGACATGACTACCACATGAGAGCAGTCCAGATGAGCACAGTGTGACCATGGGGAACCCAAAGAAAGATGGGGCCAGTGCTAGATGATTCCTCAGTCCAGGGGTACTAAAACAAACAAACAGAAAAAGCAGCATAAGGCGATCAGAGCAACTTCTTTTTGCTTAGCTCTTAAACATAGTAAATCACATTTGCTTTTATTTCAGTTTTGGTTGTTCTCAACCTAGCTTTTAAAGGACAGATTAAATTGATTTGGGCTTTTTTTTTATAGCTTCCAGTTGACTTTGCTGTTTCTCTGCACCATCACCAGCAGAAGGCTGCAGTGTTTGGAATGCAGATACTGCCTAAGAATGTTTCTTTAGAGGAACTTTGCCCTTGTGACTCTGCCAGAGGATGTATTTAAAGCTGAGGTGCTTTTCTAATTGAAGGTTGATGAAGGTGTATAAAATACCCTTTAATGCAATTTCCCCTTGGTTATGATCAACACTTACACTGCCTTTAAAAAAATATTCTGTCTGCTGCCTTTGAGCACATGACCATGTTACAGCACTTGAGACAACCTGCATATTTGTGAACCACAGCAAAGTTAATGCAGTTTGACTTGCTGGAACGTGTCCAGAGAAGGGCAACAAAGCTGAGGAGGGGTCTGGAGCACAGCCCTGTGAGGAGAGGCTGAGGGAGCTGGGGTTGCTTAGCCTGGGGAAGAGGAGGCTCAGAGGAGACCTTCTTGCTCTAATTCCCTGAAGGAAGGTTGTAGCCAGGTTGGGGCTGGTCTCTTCTCCCAGGCTGCCAGCACTAGAACAAGAGGACACAGTCTCAAGCTGCACCAGGGGAAGTTTAGGCTTGCTGTTAGGAAGGGGTTCTTCATAGAAAGAGTGATTGGCCATTGGAATGGGCTGCCCAGGGAGGTGGTGGAGTCATCATCCCTGGAGGTGTTTAGAAATAGACTGGATGGGGTGCTTGGTGCCATGGTTTAGTTGATTAGATGGTGTTGGATGATAGGTTGGACTCGATGATCTCAAAGGTCTCTTCCAACCTGGTTAATTCTCTTCTATTCTAATTCAATTCCAATTCAATTCTATTCTAACCCAACCTCAAGCTGATGTTATTATTTTGATTTCTTCTTGGGGTGGAGCCTACATGTGATCGTTCAGATACAAAACATTTGGAGAGGGAAATAAAAGCCTTCTCGTGCCCTCGTGGCATGCTGCAAAGAGGCAAAGAAGCTGATTATCTTTCTTGAAGATAACCAAGCTCTTTTCAGTCCTTGAGTGGAGATGACTGAGACTGATCTGGCCTCCTGTCTGGAACTGATTGTTTACCAGTCTCTTCCTGTCTTTACAAGCACCTTTTAAAAGGCAAGGACAAGGAAGCAGCAACACAGCTAGAAGTGCACTGCACACTTGCAGGTCATAGAGTCATAGAATGGTCTGGGTTGGAAGGGACCTCCCAAGGTCATCTAGTCCAACCCCCTCTGCAGTAAGCAAGGGCATACTCAACTAGACCAGGTTGCTCATAGTCCTGTCAAGCCTCACCTTGAATATCTCCAGAGATGGGGAGGTCATGCAGCATTCATCTTTCACAACAGACACCTGATCTAGATACCCCTTCCCATCCCTCCCCCATGTTGCTCACTGAAGCAACAGCAGCAGTGATAATGTATTTTTTTTGGGGGGGGGGAAGTGATTGGGCTGCTACTAAAACAGCCAATTAGCTGCAGAAAGCTGGGCAGCCACACAAACATCCATTAGTGGTGCAGGGAAAGCATCAGCATGTGTGTGTGTGACTGAAGAGGCTCCTCTGTGCATGACTAAGTCCTGTTTCAGGTACTGGTTTGGGTGCATGTCTGGATTCCTTGGGATGGCCCCACAGAAACCAAACTGGGAAACTAAATAAAAGTGCTTCTGGCTGTAACCTGCTCCTTTACTTCTGATGTGAACAGGGCAGGGCTTATGAGACTCAGGCTGCCTTGCTGCAAAAGCAGCTCAAAGCTTGGTTGTGGCTGATGAAGCATTCAGAGTGTTGCAAGCAGTGCATCAACTCATGCTATTATTAAAAGGAAAAAACCAAAAAGGGGGGTGGGGGGGAGGGCAAGCAGCTGTAAAACAGGAATTAAAATGTTAAAATGTGTCCTAACTGCTTGAAAAAGCAGACTGGCTGAAACCCAAGGGAGTGGGTGTGGCTTAGAAGAGACACAAGAGCAGGCATTTGAAGGATTTAACCTAAAGACAGAACTGGGCTGCCTTGCTCTTAGGTCAAATAGCAATGCAGAAGCATCACTCCAACAATAACACAAAGCTAGAACACAGCATTTTGTTTTCTAAGCCTGCAAGCTCCTCAGGGCACTCTCTAAGTACTCTCTACTTAAATTTTGTGTTAACACAGGGCTCATTGTGAGCTCTGGTGTCACAGCAACTCAAGTAGTTTTCCTATCTCTTTGTCCCACAGAGAGAGGAACTGGTGTAGCAAGGCCTGCCAGGAGAAAGATGATCCTCCACAGCAGTCAGGCTTTGTCACCCCTGCCTAACAGAGGAGTTTGGTGGCACTGCTGAATGACTTTGCAACATTCAGTGTGCTGACCTGCAGTATGACTGCTCTTCCCCTGTCTGATACAGGTTTCTGTTGAAGGACCTTATCCAGTCCAGCATGTCACAACAAAACCACCTTCAGCAGCAGTTTGCTGTGCTGCTCTGGTCAGGGGTGGCTGAGGTGCAGGCAAACACTGTTTTGTCAACTCACCTCGGAGGCAGTGACCTTGAGTGCAGGGGCAGGGCCCTCAGCTGGGAGTGGCAGTGTCAAACCAGACAGGCAAGATTCATTGGAAACTCCCTGTCAAAGGCAAATCCCAGGCTTTGTTTTTTTTTTTGCCACTGGACTTTGTCAGCCTCCAAGAGCTGTCACAGAAGCCACATTACAGGCCTGGGAAGAGCTCATGCTGAGGGGATATTAAAACCAGTTTAGGGCAACTTTAGTTGGGTGATTGAAGTAATTCTGGGTGCTTTGGTCACTCACAATTGCCACTTGCATTTGGACTCTCTCTGGGGAGGGATGGGAGCATATTAAACTGAGCTTCTCTCACAGCCAGATAAAGAGCAGCACACAGGTAACATCCTCATCCTACCAGGGACCACACAGACTCTTCCAGACTAGGGGGAATGGAATGAAGCTGGAGGTGGGGAGATTCAGGCTGGACATGAGGAGGAAGTTCTTCACCATCAGAGTGGTGAAGCTCTGGAATGGGTTGTCCAGGGAGGTGGTTGGGGTCCCATCCCTGGAGGTGTTTAAGACCAGGCTGGATGAGGCTCTGGCCAGCCTGATCTAGTGTGGGGTGTCCCTGCCCATGGCAGGGGGGTTGGAACTAGCTGATCCTTGTGGTCCCTTCCAGCCCTGACTGATACTATGATGACTACATGGAATCGTGGCACAGCCACCAGGGACCACAATGCTGTGCCCCAGGAGCAGGTTACCTCTGCAGAGCATCCACCATTCTGTGAGCAAAAGGCTGGGCAGCCCAGGCACCTTTTCCAGCCATACCACAGAAACATTTCTGATGACTTCACAACCCTTCATTTCTTTCTCCAAGCCACCTGATACTAGGCCTAAGATTGCATTACTTTGTAAAGGGCTGTATCAGGTGTTTCCAGGACAGACTTTAACCACAGGCCTCCGCAAATAGTTTTTATTATGCTTTGGAAGATCTCCTCACACATGTGACCACGACTGAGACAAGTTCTCTTAGTGCAAAGTGCTTTGCTGCCTCTTGAACCAGTGTGTAAGCTGTTAGCAAAAGCAGGAAGTTACTTATCAGCCAGTCGGAACTGCCTGAAACACACATCTTTAATGCTGCCCACGCCGCCTCAGTGGCTGTACTTATAGACTCGGATCTGGCTCCTCACACCAAGCCCTCCTTCATTCCCAAGCATGCAGAGCAAACCCTGCACTTCTTTGGTTGTATGAGGACAAAGTCACACACCCTCCAAGCCTCTTGGGTTACAGCACATCCTTTAACTGTCCGAGGCATCACCCGTTTTGGCTGCAAATCCACTTGGATTCTTCCCATCCGGCCAACTCCTCTCTTTCCCTGTTCTCCATCTCCTTTTCTGCCTGTGAAGACCAAGATCACTTCTGCTTGCAAGGAAGATGATAGCGGGAGGTGTGGTGGTCCTTCAGGTCGAACTCATCATGGCCTTCCCTGAGAAGCAAACATGAAGTGCAGTCAGAAGTGAAGACACAGGCAGGCAGCTTCCCCTTAGCCCTTAGCACAAGGTAACTTCCAGCAGTCTTTAATCAGAAACCTATCCCAAGGGTTAGTTGTAAGGACCCAACTGGCAGTCACATGAACTGACTCTTTAAGATACTCATTTTTCATAGAAGCCTCTGAGGTGCTCATCCTTGCCTGCTGGAAGGGGAAATAACAATAGGTCCCTCTGTCTCTTTTCCTCTCCCAGATTCACATGGCTCATTTTCAGCACTGTGTCTGATTCTCAGGCACATGAGCAACTTCTATGACAACAGTCAAAAGGGCAGTCTGAAAAACAACTGCTGTGGCTAAAGTCCCAGGCAGCTGTCTTAGAATGGAATAGAATAAACCAGGTTGGAAGAGACCTTCAAGATCATTGTGTCCAACCTATCATCCAACACCACCTAATCAACTAAACCATGGCACCAAGCACCCTATCAAGTTTCCTCCTGAACACCTCCAGTGATGGTGAATCCACCACCTCCACGGGCAGTCCATTCTAATGGACAATCACTCTCTCTGTGTGCAATTTCCTCCTAACCACCAGCCTAAACCTCCCTGGCGCAGCCTGAGACTGTGTCCTCTTGTTCTGGTGCTGGTTGCCTGGGAGAAGAGACCAAACCTTGCCTCTCTACAACCTCCCTTCAGGTAGTTGTAGAGAGCAATAAGGTCTCCCCTGAACCTCCTCTTCTCCAGGCTAAGCAATCCCAGCTCCCTCAGCCTCTCCTCATAGGGCTTGTGCTCCAAACCCCTCACCAGCTTCGTTGCCCTTCTCTGGACATGTTCCAGCAACTCAACATCCTTCCTAAACTGAGGGCCCCAGAACTGGACACAGGACTCAAGGTGTGGCCTAACCAGTGCAGTGTACAGGGGCACAATGACCTCCCTGCTCCTGCTGGCCACACTGTTCCTGATGCAGGCCAGGATGCCATTGGCCCTCTTGGCTGCCTGGGCACACTGCAGGCTCATGTTCAGCCTCCCATCAACCAGTACCCCCAGGTCCCTCTCTGCCTGGCTGCTCTCCAGCCACTCTGACCCCAGCCTGTAGCACTGCATGGGGTTGCTGTGGCCAAATGTGCAGAACCCGGCACTTGGATGTGTTCAATCTCATGCCCTTGAATTCTGCCCATCTGTCCAGCCTGTCGAGGTCCCTCTGCAAAGCCTCTCTGCCCTCCAGCAGATCAACTCCTGCCCCCAGCTTGGTGTCATCTGCAAATTTACTGATGATGGACTCAATGCCCTCTTCCAGATTATCAATAAAGATGTCAAAGAGGATGGGGCCCAGCACTGATCCTTGGGGCACACCACTACTGACTGGCTGCCAGCTGGATGTGGCACCATTCACCACAACTCTCTGGGCTTGGCCCTCCAGCCAGTTCCTAAACCTTAACCATGCTTAGAAGCAGGCAGTCCTGAGTAAGGCACAAGCCTGAATCTGAAGCTTGCAACTCATACATTCACTCACCTGCCAGACTGCTGATTCTGCTTTTACTGGTGTTTGCTGCCTGATAGTTTTGTTTGGTTTTAATCATCTAATATTGACAGCCATATGCTTTCTTACCATTTTCATATGTTCTCCCCAACTCCATTTCCATCTCTCTACAAAAACATTTGCAGGAAATGAGAGAATATGCACAAAAAGCCTCTCTTGCTATCCCAACCAAATCCTTGGCATCCTGCTGTCCAAACGTCATCCAGCCAACTCCCCAATGCTTTAGAGGCATGAAAAAAGAGGATCACAGAAACATTCAGGTTGTGAAGACCCTCAGATCACCAAGTCCAACCATCAACCCTACTCTACAGGGTTCATCCCCAAGCACCACATCCAAACCACCTTTAAACACCTCCAGGGTTGGTGACTCAATCACCTCCTTGGGCAGCACATTCCAGTGCCTGACCACTCTCCATGAAAAAAATTCTTCTTACTGTCCAGTCTAAACCTACCCAGTCACAGCCTGAGAAGCCACACAAGCTGGGAGCAGCAGTATGGTCTTCAAAGGAATTAACCCTCCAAATCTGAGGCACTGAACTTCTTTGTAATAACTAACTAACTAACTAACTGACTAATTAACTAACTAACTAACTAAATCTCAAGCTACAGATGTTTAAAAGCCAAGACTAGAGCTGCTACAAGGCCTGAGGGGAGAAAGGGCTCACCCAAATATATTTCAACACATTTTTTAGTGTGGGTTAAGACTGCCGAGCCTCAACCTTAGAAAAGCCTCAGGAATTCATCCTATCTGATCTCCCTCCCCTCTTAGGGGAATGCAGCCCAGATTATCCATCAATGCCACTAACAAGCCATAGGAGTCACTGAACAATGGTCTTGCTTATCCCATCCCACACAATGCAGCACATCAGACAATGTTCCCAAACATGCACTGGAGCAGCTCAGACAGAACATTTCTGTTCTGCTCAGCCCCTGTTCACACAAAGTGCTTCCATAACGACCAGCACTCGGCTCAGACCCGGGCTCCTCAGATCTCCCCTCCTGCTGCCTGCTTTTGTGCCCCAGGGGGAGGGGGAACAGAAGCAGTCCAGCTCACCTGTGCCCCACCCAGTGAGGCTTACCTGAAGCAGCGCTGGCAGTAGAGGTCCCCGTCGCAGCCGTGGCAGCGCAAGGTGGCATCTTCGTTGCAGATACAGCACCAGGGCAGCTCATCCTCGTCACTGTCATCTGCCCTGGCAAGAGCTGTGGTGGCTGGAGTTTGGCTCTAATTCACAAGGAAAACAGACACAGAATTCAAACCCCAGCAGACAATTCAGGACCTTCATTGTAATACTCTGTCAAGGGCACCAAGCTCACATCTTCTGGCAGGCACCACAGCATCAAGAGATGGACGACCCCTGGCAGGCACCACAGTATCAAGAGATGGACAACCCCTGCTGCAAGAGCAAGTGACCGAGAAGTTTCACAGACTCACAGATTGCATTGGGCTGGAAGGGACCCTCAAAGGTCATCTTGTACAACCCCTCCCTGCAGTGAGCAGGGACATCTCTAACTACATGAGACTGCTCAGGACCACATCAAGTCTGATCTTGGATGCCTCTAGGGATGGGGCCTCAACCACATCCCTGGGCAGCTTGTTCCAGTATTTCATTGTGAAGAACTTCCTCCTTATATCCAACCTAAATCTGCCCTGCTTCAGTTTCAAACCATTGTCCCTCATCTTATTGCTAGATGCCTTTCTAAATAGTCCTTTCACCAGACTTCCTGTAGGTCCCTTTTAGATACTGAAATGTATCTATAAGGTTTCCCTGGAGCCTTCTCTTCCCCAGATCAAACAGCCCCAATTCTTTCAGCCTGTCTTCATAGGAGAGGTGCTCCAGCCCTCTGATCATCTTGGTGGCCTTCCTCTGGACCTGCTCCAGCAGCTCCCTGTCGGTCTTTGTAGGGGATCTCAGAGCTGGACACAGTACTCCGGGTGAGGTCTCACCAGAGTAGAGCAGCCAAATCAGCTTTCTGTGGGAGGGGAAAGCTGTGGGGAGGGGTTGTTCTCTCCCTGTTACAGAAAGGAAACTGGGACAAAGGAAGTGATTGCCTAAAGGCCCCTGCTATTGATTTGTACCTGAGATTTGGCCCAAAAGATCTTCTGAAACCAATCTAAAAATCTATCCATAAGGCCACCTGTTGTCTCATCTGCTTTACAGAGAACTCTTGTGGAACTGAGCAGCCCCACACACACTGGGACACAGTGTCTGGGCCCTGGCAAGGGCAGCTTCCTAACACCACAGCAACGAGGTGGCACTATCTTTTCCATCAGTAAGCCCAGGAGTGCAGGGTGGTGTAACCTGTGAGATGGATGCTTTCAATAATGCTTACAATTAAATAACTTCTTCTACTGGGGCCAGGCCTGTCAGGTGCCTGTGAGTCACAGGTCCATTTAATTCTTGTAATACACATTAGAGAAGGTGTATATATCTCCCTAACAGGCTGGAACTCATCCTGAGCTTAGGGTATCTTGTTACTAATTCCTTCCTCTGACGTTATCTGAGAACATGGCCAGTTGATTGCTATCTAGAGGTTCCATTCTGCACATGTTGGAAGCACTGGCAAACCTCCCACCCACCCTGCTTGAGGCTGTATGGTACCAGACTGTGGCCTTCTTGGGCTAGTTATACTGGTGAGTTAAAAATTCCTTCTCTAATACTCATCTTGTGAAGCCTATGTTAACTTCTCTGGGTTTAGAGGACACCATCCCATTGAGCAGAAAGGGAGCCTGAATGGAATTGCACCCAGGGAGCAATTCTTAAAAGTACAAGCATGTGGCCTTCCAATACCTGAAAGGGGCCTACAAGAAGGCTGCAGAGGGACTGTTTACAAAGGTCTGTAGTGATAGGAGGAGAAGCAATGGTTTGAAATTAGAGAAGAGGACATTTAGATTGGATGTTAGGAACAAGCTCTTTACCATGAGGGTGGTGGAACACTGGAACAGGCTGCCCAAGGAGGTAGTTGAGGTTCCTGGAGATACTCAAGGTCAGGCTCAACAAGGCTCTGAGCACTCTGATCTAGTGGAGGATGTCCCTGCTCACTGCAGGATGGGTGGATTAGATGACCTTTGGCAGTCCCTTCCAACCCAAACCACTCTATGATGGCTCAGGGCTGGTCAGCCTCGCAGAAGCCACTCAGCCCAGCAACCAGCTGTTCCACAGCAGACAAGCTTTTTCCTGCATCAAGCCTAGGATACAGCAAACTTGCTGCAGAACTATGCTCCCCTGAGACCCTGTAACTGTTACTTCAAGAGACTGTGACCAGCTCACTGACCTTTTGCTTTGCTTTCTTGTGCAGGTTCTGTTGTGAGGGTCCTGGTGGGGTGGCTTGATCTGGGGGAATGTTGAATCCACTTGCTTCATCCAGGGCTGCTTCCTCTGTGAGCTGGTAACAAAAGAAAGCAAGAAGACTTGTTTCAAACAGTTGGGAGCCATACTTCAGGCTCTGAATGTCCTGCCCTTTTCCTTGGTCTCATGCAGTAACAGGAGATGACAGGTCTGAATACATCTGAGGTTATCCAGACAGATGTGAGCTTGCTCTTTGCGTTCCAAAGAGCCAGTGTAGCAAGCAAGGGCCTTCAGTTAACACACTCTACTTTGCAATGCAGATATCAGGAGACCCTCACCATGATGCTAATCACAGATGCATGGCCTCAAACCTGGCAGAAACAGAAGCACAGGAAGCTGTATCTGCATGCAAGGCAATTCAGACATCGGCAGAAGCTCTGCTAAACAGTACACATCTCATCCACATTCTAGAGGAGTGGGAGAAAAGATGAAACAAGAAGTAAGGGAGTATCAGCAAAGTGAGGCTGAAGAGGAGACACACTCCACAAGAGACACTAAGCATGAATGAGAGAGACGATGTGAGAGAGGAGAAGCAATGCTGTCAGTAGCCTGCAGCTGAATGCTCCATGGGAGCTAGCGTTGGAAAAACAGCTAGGAGGGGAGGAACGAAACTGCCCAGGAACAGAAACTCATCCCTTCCACACACACACTGGGAATGATTGAGAGGAAGATAAACAAGGCCACAGCTGCCACTTCTGACCTGTTTTAGCACTCTACAAATGGCTTCCTCCTCAGCCACTTCCTCATCACTGTCAGGCAGTCGATACATCTCCAGGGTGACTGCAGGAAGGAGACAGCAGACTGTAACCCACACCTGCCCCAAACCTTGTGCCCCCTTGTGTGCCAGGCACAATCCTTCCTGGGGTGTGCTTTTGCCATCCCAGCTCTGGCACAAAGAGATCCTTTTCAGAGGGGGACTCCTCACAAAAGGCTGTCATTGTTTGGTTTTAATACTGGAAGAAGGAAGGAAGGAAGAAAGAAATAGCAGTGTGCCCAGGTGGCCAAGAAGGCCAATGGCATCCTGGCCTGCATCAGGAATAGTGTGGCCAGCAGAAGCAGGGAAGTCATTGTGCCCCTGTACTCTGCACTGCTTAGGCCAAACCTTGAGTACTGTGTCCAGTTCTGGCCCCTCAGTTTAAGAAGGACATTGAGACTCTTGAATGTGTCCAGAGAAGGGCAACGAGGCTGGGGAGAGGCCTCAAGCACAGCCCTATGAGGAGAGGCTGAGGGAGCCGGGGGTCTTTAGCCTGGAGAAGAGAAGGCTCAGGGGAGACCTTACTGCTGTCTACAACTACCTGAAGGGAGGCTGTAGCCAGGTGGGGGTTGGTCTCTTCTCCCAGGCAAGCAGCACCAGAACAAGAGGACACAGTCTCAAGCTGTGCCAGGGGAAGTTTAGGCTCGAGATGAGGAGAAAATTCTTGAGAGAGTTGTTAGCCATTGGAATGTGCTGCCCAGGGAGGTGGTGGAGTCACCATCCCTGGAGGTGCTTAAGAGGAGATTGGATGTGGCACTTGGTGCCATGGTTTAGTCATGAGGTCTGTGGTGACAGGTTGGACTTGATGATCTTTGAGGTCTCTTCCAACCTTATTGATTCTATGAAATCCCCACCAAAACCAGAGCTTAACGTTGAAAAGATTTGTTCACTTCACCAGAGCATGCTAGAATTTACCTCCAAAAAGGGTGCAAGACAAAGCAGCCTGACCTCGCAGCCCTGGCAGACCACTCATGCTGGTCTTGTGACAAACCAACCTCCACAACTTTACAGACAGAACCAAATCTCAGTCTGCTTCTTGCAGAGGAAAGGCATCAAATGGATAAATGTCTCTCAGAAAAAGAAATGACTGTCACAGGAACTCAGTTCCTCTCTGGGCACTGTATTCTTGTCTGTTACCCACCTTTCTCTGGGTCCTCGCCTTTGAGTGCTGCCAGTCTCTTGGCAACCTGGAGGATCTTTTCCTGCCTCGTGTTGTCTTCCCTCAGCTCAGCAGCAGCTTCTGCCAGAAGTTTATTCTTCTCCTCCTCCAGGTGCTTTGGGTCCAGATTAGCAGGGCAAGCACAATCTTCGCTGTCCCGATTGAGATCGTTCAAGCTTTGGCTGCTGGCAGCTGCAAACAGACACACAGAACATGCTGGTGGCTCAGCAGCAGCGCTCCTTGGGCACGCACAACACAGCTAAAGCAATGGCATGAGAGCAGCTTGCTGCTTTCCAGCTGGGTAATAATGGGTGAAGGCAGGCCACGGGAGGATCCACACTGTACACAGAGAAGAAAGGGAACTAATGTGTGCTTCACAGTGAGATTCCAGAGAAAGCACTGCAGCTAGGAAGATGATTGTATCCCAGATTGCCTAAGTTGTGAGAGTGCTGGTGTGTTAGCAGCAGCAACAGCTGCTCCCCAGGGAAGGGTAACCTTAGGAGCAATATGAATAATACTACCCTGAGAAGGAGGAAACATCTCCAAACAAAGATAATGAGAACCAGCCGAATCGAATAAACCAGGTTGGAAAAGACCCTCAAGATCTTTGAGCCCAACCTATCACCCAACACTATGTAATCAACTAAACCATGGCATCAAGTGCCCCATCCAGTCTCTTCCTAAACACCTCCAGTCATGGTGAACCTATCACCTCCCTGGGCAGCCCATTCCAATGGCCAATCACTCCTTCTGTGAAGAACTTCTTCCTAACATCCAGCTTAAACCTCCCCTGGCACAGCTTGAGACTGTGTCCTCTTGTTCTGGTGCTGGCAGCCTGGGAGAAAAGACCAACCCCCATCTGGCCACAACCTCCCTTCAGGTAGTTGTAGACAGCAAGAAGGTCTCCTCTGAGCCTCCTCCTTTCCAGCCTAAGCAACCCCAGCTCCCTCAGCCTCTCCCTGCAGGGCTTGTGCTCCAAACCCCTCCCCAGCTTCGTTGCCCTTCTCTGGACACATTCCAGCAACTCAACATGTTTCCTAAACTGAGGGGCCCAGAATGGACACAGTACTCAAGGTGTGGCCTAACCTGACCTTGGTCAGTTTGGGAGTCATAAGGGGAAGATAAGGACAAACTGGACACATAGCTCACCTGTAAGCTAGATAAGGAGGCACATATTCCCTCCTCATCACAGCACATACATTATTAGACAAAACAGGTCTTTGGAAGCCAAAATAGATACCTTGAGGCTGGACTCTTGGTCTGTAATGCTCATCAATGGCCACTTCCTCAGATAGTTGAGCTAACAGGTCATCTGTCTGCTGGACCAGACTTCTGGTGTCAGGAGGCTTGTGTACCTAGGAAACAAGGAGGGCATGGGAAAAGGCAAATGAGAGGGAAGTGGCATACTCAAAGGAAAAGTTTGGTAATGAAGAATATCCTTGGTGGGGGCAGCATAATAAGGTGCCTCCACTGATCTTGACAGTCTCATCTTACATTTATTTGCCGTAAGGCTTTCAGGGCTTCATTTCCCAGAGGTGCTGAAAGCACACCACTCTAAAAGCAGTCCCCCAAACAAGGCAAAGTGGTGCTGAACACATGGCAGTACATGCTACTGGGTCCTAACCCCTGCTCTGCCACTACCCCTGGTGTAAATCAGATGCCATTCTCAACAGCACCAGCCAGCAGCCCTGCTGAGGCCTATGATAGCAGGTGGGTGGGCAGCACTGCCGAAAGGGAAGCATGTGGAAACAGTTTCTCAGGGACAAGATCATTCATATAGGCTTTGAAGGCATATATCCAATCTCAGACTAACCACCCTGTGCCTCCATTTCTGGAATGAGTAACAGGATTTTGCCCAGCTGGGATGCAGTAACGACTACAAGATAAGGTTAGAAGGTAGGGCTGAGAAGCCCCAAACACAGACAAACAGCTCTGAAAAAAACAACAGATGTTAGGTACACAAATGAGTTGAGTGGAAAAAAACCATGGCATCTATTGTTAAAAATAAACACTACCCACACTGGACATGAAGGAATACACTGCAACAGGGCAAGGGGTGACGTTTTCCAAACAAAAGGGGAAGATTGAAACTAGATATGAGAAGGAATTTTTGTTTGCAGTGAGGGTGATGAAAGACTGGCCCAGGTTTGCCCAGAGAGGTTGTAAAAGCCCCATTCCTGGAAACATTCCCTGTCAGGTTGGACTGGGCTCTGAGCAACCTGATCTAGTTAGTCCCTGCTCACTGCAAGGGGGTTGGGTTAAGTGGCCTTTAAAGGTCCCTTCCAACATAAAGCATTCTATGAATCTGTGCTGCATTTAAACTGAAACAGTGAACTGGTAAAGGCTGGTCACTCCCTTCTGCAGCATGGCACAAACAGGAAAGGCAGACTTCTGGAGGAAGCCACCTGGACACAAAAATTCTAAGTAAGGAAGAACAGCTAATGTGCTAAGACACCAGACACTATGTCAGCTTACAATATACTGCTGTCTAAATAGCTGAGGGAACTTACAGGTCTGGGAGCCTGGGAAGGAGGATCCCTCCCCTGCAGGGTGGCCAACCGGTCCTCCATCTCCTGTGTGGATGGAACAGGTCTCCAGCAGTCCTCCTTCAGAGCAGCCAGCCTAGCCTCAATCTCAGCCTGTGTAGGAATGGACTCTGCAATTCAGAATAGCCCAAGGGGAGGGGGGGAAGATTACTTTGTTATTGAAAATAAGAGGCTTCAAATTTCTTTTTAATTAAAATTGTATTTCTGGAATCAGACTCTGAGAACCTGAGCAAAGCCTTCCCTCACCCAAGGAGGGGTCATACTGCAATGGCTCTGAGACCACTCTAAAGCTAACTGCTGTCCTTTGCTCCTTGTCTCCTTCACAGTTTATCTCCTGTTTATAAAGTCAGTATTAGGGTAATCTCATTTGGCAATCAGCTTACTCAGGGTACTAGGCACAGGCAGAGAACAAAGTGTCATTTAGGCAGTGCAGGCCCACATCTCTCAAGGTAAACCTAGGAGGTGTCACAGACTGAAGCCCTCCCATGCCACACAACAGGATGAGGGGAAATGCTCTCATGTTGTGCCACAAAAACCTTAGGTTGGATATTAGGAAAAGTTCTTTGACAGAAAGGGCTATCAAGCACTGGAACAGGCTTCCCAGGGACGTGGCAGAGTCACCATCCTTGGAGGCATTTAAAAGGCGTATAGACATGGCAGTTAGGGACATGGTTTAGTGGTGAACTTGACAGTGTTAGATTTATGGTTAGATGATGATCTTGCAGGTCTTTTCCAATTCAAATGATTCTATGCTTCTGTGATAATCAGGTAACCTCTTTGCAGTGTGCTCTTTGCCTTTCAGAGAGCACATACAGTATCAAAACCACTTCATTCTACCACAAGCACCATGAGGCTGTCGCGCCCCACTTTTGTGAGGTGGGGCTGGCCTGAACGTAACCCCACAGAGAATGGCACTGCTGTTGCCCAGGACAATGACCCATGGGAAACCTTCTGGAGAACAGTCTGCCAAAGACCCTCATTTCATTCTGTTCATACATGACACAGGCTTTTACCCAAAACAATGGAAAATGAGAACACGATTTTACAGGTTAAGCTACTGACCCAAAACGGAGAAGTAGTCTCAAGAGAAACCCCAAGAAGCAAAAAGAAATTGGAACATTAATTTAAAATCACTGTGGAATCTGACCATTGTGGCAGCAGGATGTGGATGCTCTGTCCAATTTCAACCCTTCAGTTCCCTAAAAAGAAAGGCTTTCAAAGCCCAGCCTTTCCCTCTCCCCCCAGGTTCCACGTTTCCCAAGCAGCTGTGTTCCCACCCAAAGTATCTTCATCATCCTCCAAAACTTACTTGGTTTCCTTTCTTCCCTGAGCCTCTCCAGTCTCTCTGCAATAGCTCTATCCTCTTTTGAGAGCCCCATGTATCTGGAGCCTGTTTGCCCTGGGGGTTTTGTAGTTGCCTTCTGTTGTTCTTTCATCTGGTTTTGCTTAGCCTCAAGAGCTGCTACACGCCTGTGACAAGGATGGGAAAAAAGACATGACAGTTGAGAACTAAGATTTAAACTCTGAGGTATGAAAACATCCTCTGTGAATCCAACAGGCTATGGGAAGAACATCAGTGTAGAACAGAAACCACCCCCTCCTGTACCACCCTTTCACACATGAGCACAATGAGGTGCTCCCAAGAATAAAGAAAACATTAGCTCACAGGACCAACACACCACTTCCAGGAAGACAAGGAACATTTCACTACCAGCTTCCTGTTTCCAAGCCAACCCCAACCAGTCACAAATAGAGGTAGGCAGTTGGCTGCTCAGAGGTCTATTCAAAAGAGCACAGAGGCACCAAAACAAACCCCCCATCCTTTATCTCGTTCTGAGCAAGCACATACCCACACATCACAGCCCCCACTTTTGCTGGTCTCTCTAGGGGATGAGGAATGAGGGCCTGAAAGGCTACTCTGCAGCAGAAACAACCATCTGACTTACAAGTGCAACTCACTTTTTGTAGTTTTCTGGTGGTGACCATTTTGCTGAACTGCTTGGAGACCCCTCTCTGAAAGACAAAACAATTTCTTTGAAATGAAGATACTGGCAATGCTCCAACCATCTAGTCTCTCAACTCAAGAGGAATCAGCACATGTTTCTCAACCTCCTGGTACAGCTCCTTTCATAATCTCATTAATATGGAGAGTCATCAGCTTATGGCAGTCATTGAGATCATATAGCTGCCTGGGACAGCAGGGGACTTCATTTCTAGTTCTTTGGTCCAGTTGTTTTGCATCTGCATAAAATGTGATTTAGTATGGCCACCAGTGATCCAGAGGAGGTGTGGCTGAAATAGCCTTGCCTCCCACAGCCTGCACCTCCCAGTCGAGAGAGCAGGTAGAGAGCAGTTAGGTAAGACTCTCAGTGTAATTAGCTTCCATGCACTCTGAAAGGAGCTGTGGCATACAATGAGCACTGAATTATATAGCCCACACACTAAAGAAAACATTACCAAAATTGTTACATAACCACCAGTATCATAGTGACATCCAGCACACTTGGACACCACAAACACATCTTGTGTGGCTACCTCCTACTTTGCTGCATGCAGGTTGAACTGCTAAACCACACACTTAGGTAAGTTAGTTAGCATACTGTAGTCATTCTTAGAAGGCACAGCTCCACACACAGCTGTGTTGTGCTAAGGCCTGTACAGTAATGCAGGAATGCAACACTGTTGGACCCCCTTCCCACTTGTAAGGCTTCTGTTCTGAAAGCTATCTGCATGAAGAACATCAATGTGAGCAGCTTACAAAGCTGTAGCCTACATGTATTATCTACTTGCTCTCCAGTTAGGGAGGACTTTTTTTTCTCCTGGAACTCTCTAGTATTGACATTGAATAGACTAAAACCAACAGAAAACAAAACCCACAAAAGAAACATGGAGAAAGGCTGCCCTGTTTTCTTAATAGCTTTGAATTTCCAGAAGGAAACCAGAACATTTCAAAACTGAGACACTCAATACTGCATTTCCACCATCAACAGCTCACACTGTTTTCATCAGCCAGTGCTTCTGAACTGAAGACCTCTGCTAAGGAGAGGCTCTTCTCCTTTAGACACCTGCAAAACCACGAGATTCCAAACTCACTGGTGAAAATTCCTTGCTACAGGAGAGACAGGGAGAGGTAAAAGAGAAATGCAAGAGAAGGGAGAGGACACAGAAGAATTGGTTTCTCGAGGGAGGTCACACACACAGAGTATCACCAAGGTTGGAAGAGACCTTAAAGGTGTAAGCTTGTGCTCTTGTGTGACTTGTTGGTGTGTGTAACCCCTACTACTACTGAATCACCTTTTCTGCTTGTTTGTTTTCAATGGGCAATCCATAGCTTATGTTTGCAAATATTTTTTCTTTTACAAGCAAATCTTTTTCTCTTTTAATAGCAGATCAATTTTATGACACAAAACTTTGAGTCTTCAGGCTACACATGGTAGGGACCCCTCATTTGTGTCACTGCCCACAGAGGTAATAACACTTTGAGCATCATCTTTGTCAAGCTGCTCAATTACAACACATCTGAAAAGACTGCTAGTGCTTACAAAGGGGTGTAGATTCCTGGCTGGGGCTTAACCTGGTCTTGTCTGGCTAAGATTTCCACAGGCATTCAGTGTCTATCCATGATTTAAACCTGGTTCTTTCAGGCTATTCTGTCACCATGCAGAAGAGCCTCACAAATCCTGATCCCAGTGCACCTAACAGCAGCTCAGCAACGGCCTGGCTGGAAACTCCAAGGTGCAGGCAGTGCATGAGCACAAGTGCAAGGCACAGCTCTGCAACACAACACTGGGTAGCAAAATGAAGAAACAAAGCAGGATGCTGTGTTTGGGTGAAGAAACACTCCCACCTTACCCAGTTAGCCTTCCGTGACACTGCTTGCACACCTTCTGCTGAGTGCTTCCACAGCGGGGAACCACAGCACTGAAGCTAAGGCAGCCTGAGCAGAAGGACCGGCCGCAGCTCTTGCATCCACACTGCGGAGACACAAAGGAGGAGCAGGACAGGGCTTCAGCACCGACTTACCACGCATGGAACCCATAGCTCTGGCCGGCCACATGCAGGAGAAACGCCCACGCCAAGGCGCACTAAAAATAACGCTGAGGTTATGCTGATTTTGAAAGAGTGCTGCTGCAGATATGGAGACTCTGAAGAGCATCTGACCACCAGCACGTAACTCCTGCTGCAAACAGAGGCACCATTTCATCTCACAGAATGAGAAAGCGTGTGTGTTTCTATGGCATCTAATGGAACATACATTTTTTCCTTGTTTTTCTTTTTCCTTTTTCTTTTCAGTAATCGCCCATATTTGAAGACACACTGAAACCAAGCACCACGAGAGCTCAGCAAGCAGCAGAAGACTGCGATGCTGGCCGGGGTGCGGGCTCGGGCGCCTGGCGAGAGCAGTTCCCCGGTTCCCTTCTCAGACCCTCACACTTCTGGGCAAGCACCCGCGAGCCCTGTCCCCCCTTAGCCGGACTTGCCTCTTTCTTGAAGACAGAGAACTTGGACGCACACCCATAGCACCGGCTATCCATGGCACTGGCACTACAGGGGGCGAGACTGGGGCGACCCAGCGCTCAAGCACAGCGCTGCACCACCACCGTGCTAAACTCCATACTCCCCCCTCTGCTCTACAGCCCGCAGGGTCCTTCTACAGCACCGAAGCGCGGCAGCCAGCCGTGGCTATCGGTAACGGGGAGGCTGCGTCATGGCCCTCCCACCCCTCGCACCCCGGGCCGGCTCCACCCCTCCCCGACGCAGGGCCCGCCGGGAGCTGTAGTCCTCCTCACCGCCCACCCCTCTTCCAGCTGCCAGGTGACCCTCTGCAGAAGAACTACCCTGCCCAGGGCTCGACAGCGCCCCCTGCGCCGGGCATGCCGGGATCTACGGCTCTGCCCGACAACATCCTGTTCTGCCGCGCGGTGCATTGTGGTACCTGTAGTCTGACGGCAGAGGGAACGCAAGCGGTGGGGCCTGCCAAGACTCCGTTTCCCGGTAGGCACTGCGGTGGCTGGGCGGCGGGGCTGATGGCAATGGCGGCTTCTGGTCGGTGGGGGTGACTAGTTGGTGTCGTACCCCCTGTGGCGGGCAGGGGAGGAGAGAAGGCTCGGCAGCGACTCCTCCCCGCGCGGGAGGGCGCACGGAGAGACCTTCTTGAGGCTACGGGGTGCGTGCTGCTTCGGGCTCGCTGCTTGTCTGGGGTCCCCCCACGCTCGGCCTAGCTCTGTTTGCCGTTCCCACAGCAACGAAAAGCACTGTCACTTGTGAAGGGGGAGAGGGAGGACCGGCAGGCCGGGTGTTTGGCTGGTTTCTCGTTGTGTAGTTAAGTAACTGCTTACAACAGTTAGTAGATTCATAGAGTCACAGAATGGTCCAGGCTGGAAGGGACATCCAAAGGTTATCCAGTCCAACCTCCCCACAGTCAGCAGGGACATCCTCGACTAGATCAGGCTTCCCAGGGTTTTGTCGAGCTTCCCGTGAATATCTCCAGGGAAGGAGCCTCAACCACCTCCCTGGGCAACCTGTTCCAGTGTTCCACCACCCTCATAGCAGAGAACCTGTTTCTGACATCCAATCTAAATCTGCTCTTCTGTCTTTGAAGTTCCAGTACAGCATCACAGCTTACATGCCAATGTATGCCATACTCTTAGTCCAGCAGGCATGGTTAGGGTGCTGCATTTTGGGCCGTTAGCTGTTGTTGGGTGTTAACAAGACAAAAAAGTGTATTCTCTAATGAGAATTAGCACTGTGCTCACCTTTTATTTTGGAGGGGGTCGGGGTGAGATTGTGGTTCAGAAAGGCATGTAATTAGCTGAACTGCAAAACCCCAGCCAATACTGGTGCCAGTGTTTGTGTGCCTTCAGAAGTGAATATCCTACAGTATTAGTAAACAAAAGTTACTGGATGTAGTTCTAAGTATGGTTGGTTCCCATGAGTCCTCCTGTTAATCACGTGGGCTTACAAGTAGATTTTGCATTCTTTCCAGTTTAATAGATAAGCCCACACTGTAAAACCCACACAAATTAGGAAGCTTACTGATCAGTTCAAAGAATCATAGTGTCCAGAGAAAGTACAACGAGGCTGATGAGAGGTCTGGAGCACAAGCCCTATGAGAAGAGGCTGAGGGAGCTGGGGTTGTTTAGCCTGGAGAAGAGGAGGTTCAGGGGAGACCTTCTTGCTGTCTACAACTACTGAAGGGAGGTTGTAGGCAGGTGGGGGTTGATCTCTTTTCCCAAGCAACCAGCACCAGAACAAGAGGACACAGTCTCAAGCTGCACCAGGGGAGGTTTAGGCTGGATGTTAGGAAGAAGTTCTACACAGAGAGAGTGATTGGCCATTGGAATGTGCTGCCCAGGGATGTGGTGGAGTCACTGTCCCTGGAGGTGTTCAAAAAGGGATTGGACGTGGCACTTGAAGCCATGGTTTAGTTAGTCATGAAGTGTTGGGTGACAGGTTGGACTTGATGATCTTTGAGGTCTTTTCCAACCTTATTGATTCTATGATTCTGTGAAGTAAGTCTCATTACTATCTGAACAAAGCTGAACTTGGAGGGAAAAAAAAAAAAGGGTTTCCCCTCTCAAGCTTTCAGGTAAAGAACAGCAGAAAGACACCTGTGTAAAACTTGGTAGCCAAACTTTGCACCTGTCCTGCAGTTGTGTTAGAGACCACCTGGAAATTCCAAGCACTGTAGGCATAAAGCTGGGAATTGAGACAAATATAAAACATAATTTACACAAATAGAAGACTTAATTTAACGTTGCCTTTGCTATTGAGCTGGTCAATGGGAAAAGAGGAAATTTCAGCCTGTTGCAGAGCAAGCTAATGCTGCTCTATCATACAAAATACAAAATTGGGGAATGGAATGAAGCTGGAGGTGAGGAGATTCAGGCTAGATGTGAGGAGGAAGTTCTTCACCATGAGGGTGGTGAAGCCCTGGAATGGGTTGTCCAGGGAGGTGATTGAGGCCCCATCCCTGGAGGTGTTTAAGCCCAGGCTGGATGAGGCTCTGGCCAGCCCTGATCTAGTGTAGAGTGTCCCTGCCCATGGCAGGGGGGTTGGAACTGGATGATCCTTGTGGTCCCTTCCAACTCTGACTGAAACTATGAAACTATGAAAATACAAACAGCGACCCAAAGAACCTTCCTATCCAGGGAGCACCGCCAACAGAGGCGCAGGGCTGGGAGCAAGACAATGAAAGACACTGACGTGATCTATTCATATGGAACTCGGAATCGTGACCAGGACAGGAGACGAGCTCACTCTCCCGTGTTTGTTGAGAAGGAGCGAGGTACATTCATGTTCCGCTGCTGGTGTCCACCAGAGGGGGCCCGGCCCCCGCAGTTCCTTCAGCTCCTGCGCCAGAAAGCCACCTGGCAGCTGAGCGCCAGCGGCTTTTACGTCTTCTCTTGCCTGCAGATGTTTCCCATGATAAAAGGAACTCCAATTATTAAAATCCCACGTGACGACTTACCCCAGGAGGTTTTCGACTTCGTTTTGAAGTGTAGAAGAGTTTAGATGGTCTTTGGTTCATATGTCTTCACCTTGCCAAACTCAGTTGTTGGCACAGTAAATTGTACATTCTCTGTCCTACATAGTTATGGCAGCAAATGCTGCCTGGGTGTCAGGAAGGCCAAGGCACTGCTGGGGATGAATTTGGCAAGGGATGCAAAACATATTAATAAGGGCTTGTACAGGTATGTCAGCCAGAAAAGGATGGTCAGAGACAGCATAGCCCCCACAATGAGCAAGACTGGTAAACTGGTAACAAGGGATGAGGAAAAGACTGAGGTACTTAACTGTATTGCCTGCCTTCACTGTCAGCCTCTCACCCCTCACCTTCTGAGTCAATCAACTATGAGATGGAGACTGGGGGAGAAAAGTCCCTCCTGCTCTGTGAGAAGATCAGGTTTGTGACTTACCAGAGGAACCTCAGACCTTGAAGTCTATGAATAGAATAGAATAGAATAGAATAGAATAGAATAGAATAGAATAATAGAATAGAAAAGAGACCAGGTTGGAAGAGACCTTCAAGATCATCGTGTCCAACCTATCATCCAGCGCCACCTAATCAACTAAACCATGCAACCAAGCACCCTATCAAGTCACCTCCTGAACACCTCCAGTGACGGTGACTCCAACACCTCCCCAGGCAGTCCTTTCCAATGGGCAAGCACTCTCTCCGTGTCGAACTTCCTCCTAACCTCCAGCCTGCATGCCTGTGAAAATTGGCTTATGTAGTTGCCAAGCCACTCTCCACAATGCTTGAAACACTCTGGCAGTCAGGTGAAGCCTTTGGTGACTGGAAAAGGGAAACATTGCACCTATTTTGTTCCAAAAGGGTAGAAAGGAGAACCCAGGGAACTACTGATCTGTTAGCCTCACTTCTGTGCTTGGGAAGATCATGGCACAGATCCTCCTAGAAGCTATGGAGGTACACGGAGAACAAGGAGGTGATTTAAGCCAGCCAGCATGGCTTCACCAAAGGCAAGGCCTTCCTGACCAGCAAAGGAGGACATGGGTGTACTGGTGGATGAAAAGCTGGACATGAGCTGGCAACGTGCACTCACAGCCCAGAAGGTCAACATGCACTCTGGGTTGCATCAAAAGAACTGTGGCCAGCAGGTTGAAGGAGATGATGTTTCTCCTCTGCTCTGGTGAGACCTCACCTAAATACTGAATCCAGCTCTTGAGTCCTCAGCACAAGAAGGACATATACTTGCTGGAGAGAAGCTAGAAGAGGGTCACAAAAATTAGCTGAGGGCTGGGATACTTCTGCTATGGAGGCAGGCTGAGAGACTTGGGGGTGTTCAGCCTGGAGAAGAAAAGGCTCTGGAGCGACCTTATTGCAGCCTTTTGGTACTTAAAAGGAGAACCTCTAAGAAAGGTGGGGGCAAACCATCAGGGCTTGTTGCTAGAGGACAAGGCATGATGGTTTTAAACTAAAAGAGGGGAGGATTCAGACTAGATATAAGGAGTAAATATTTTACAATGAGAGTATTGAAACACTGGAATGGGTTGCTGCATCCCTGGAAACATTCAAGATCAGGTTGGGCAGGGGTCTGAGCAACATGATCTAGTTGAAGATGAGCCTACTACCTGAAGGGAGGTTGGAGTGAGGAGGGGGCTAGCCTCTTCTCCTTGATGTCAAGCCACAGGATTAGAGGAAATGGTTTCCGGCTGCACCAGGGGAGGTTCAGGCTGGATATTAGGAAATATTTCTTCACAGAGAGGGTTATCAAACATTGGAATGGTCTGCCCAGGGCAGCAGTAGAGCCACTGTCCCTGGAGGTGTTCAAGCAGCATGTGGACCTGGTGCTTAGGGACATGGTTTAGAATTGACTCTTCAGTGCTGGGTCAAGGGTTGGACTGCATGATCTTTGGGGTCTCTTCCAACCAAATGTTTTCTGTGATACTGTGACCCTGCTTACTGCAGGGTGTTTGGACTAGGTGACCTTATTGTGATCCTTTCTAATCCAAAACATTCTGTGATTCTTTAGCTGGGGCTGTAGTCATGCAAGCAAGCGTCATCTCCACCACAGTTATTTACTCCTACCAGGGAAATTGGTTTTAAATTAAACACAACCCCCTCCCTATGAGCAGTGCATTTTTGGTGTCTTTCTGTAGCACTTTATTCCAGGGTGTTTTTCCTCTTGCAGCATTAACAGACAGATCTCTGCTCTGGTTCTTACAGATTACAAAAACATAGCACTTGAAGGCCCCGATTTGCCTCCCAGATAAGAACCTGGCCAGTCCCAAAGCAGGTAAGACTGAAATACACAGACACAAACACTCTTATCTCTTGCACACACACAGAGGCTTGTGGAAGCAGGTTTGTCTGAGCACAGAGCTGGTTTTCTACACAGTTAAGGTAATCCATGTTTGGGTCATGACAGATGTACATAGGGGAATACATATATATATACATATTTATCACTGCTAGATAACTCATAACAACATGTGGGCGAAGACGAGCAGCAATGAGCATGAGCACTGTAAGAAGAATGCCATTCATCAGGATGGTTTGTATTGTGCATTTTCCTGTTTGTTGGCCCACAGATGTATAACTTAATTGGAGACTGCTGGCAGGAAACCAGAGATTTGAGCAATAATTAGAGGAAAGCTGAAGGTTTTGATACCTGCAGAGGGTCAGGAGGTGGTGTGCAGCATGTGTGGAGCTATGTGCATATCCCTAAGGAAAGTGGTTAACAAGGACCCCTAACAGAACTCATGAAAAGCAGAACCTTTAGATCTCAGATTGAAAAGCTTTTCCTGTGAAAGAGAGAACTTATTCTTCACATCCTATTTCAGCCTGTTTCAACATGTTGTTCATGCTCCTTTACCAAATGTAGGTGAACATCTAAAATCTTTGACCCATGCAAAGCCCCCCGTGAGGCCATGGGATGGAAACCTAAAGTCATACTCAAGTTACAAAGCTGTTCAGGGCTGTATCTTTAAAAGAGGGACCTGTTCAACTTTATATACAACCAGAGTTGTCCTGTGGTTGTTAGTTTTGCACCTCCATGAAAGACCTCAGACCCAGGGAGAAGAATTAGCTTTTGTGCAGGCTGAAGCCGAGGTTAAAAATAGCAATAGTTTAATTTTCTCTCGAGCTGCTGCAATGATTACATCCTCCAAAAAGCTGCCAATCTAAATGGGGAGCCAAATTAAAGGAAGGAATATTTTGTATAGGCAGAAGACAGGAGCTTGTAAGAGCTACAAATAGTTGTTGCCTGCTGCCTGTGCACTTGCCCATCACGATGCAAGCCAGCTCGAGACCCCAATGTCCACAAGTTATCAATTATCATTCTTCTGAGGGTGAGAATTAACCAGTGATTACAGAGCCTTAAAAACAACAACAACCCAACCCAAAACCAAGCCATAAGTCAGCATAATTGAAAATTTCCTTGGCTGCCTTCCTAAGACCAGGAAAGCAAATTGACATTTTCTGTGCGCTCTTCTTCACAAAGGTACAATTGCGGCAAGAGCTTTCATTATTTATTGCATTCTGGCATCTTCCAGTTTGGCATTGGCATTTGGTTCTGAATACATCAAGCCAAGGCAAAGCATTAGCTGTCTACAGTAGCAATTTCTTTCTCCTCCTCAGACATCTCCTCAGAGGTAGAAGATTTCTCTCTACAGACACAGTACTTCACACCCAGTGTTGCTGCCTCCATTTGCATTCAGTGGACTTTGCCTTAGGTTTTGATGCCACGTTTTTGAGAAGTATTATGGCAACACCCTACAAACAAATTGAATTCCTGACTCTAGTGTGGGGTGTCCCTGCCCATGGCAGGGGGGTTGGAACTAGCTGATCCTTGTGGTCCCTTCCAACCCTGACTGATACTAGGATACTATGATACTCAGGCCACAACCAAGGGGCAGCAATAGGTGCTTCAGTCTGTTCCCTCTCCCTCACTGCTTGCTCCTGCCACTCTTAACTGTTTAGTTAAATATGTTCCCAGCCCTGGTTATCTCACAGAGGGGTAGTACAATTCTTTGAGGTGAGATGCTATACAAGCATCCTAGTTTGCACCTTCAGCGTAAAGTGGTGACTTCCAGGCTAAGCTAAGGTGCCTACAGGAACTGTTTACATGAACTTGGCTGCAAAGGTTAAACAAGCATGGCTGAAGGTTCTTAATGCCTGTTAGGGCTGGGTAAAGACATTTGTCAGAACACAAGTTAAAGTTGCTATATAGCCATATCCAGAATTTTGTGTGGGCACAGTTTCTATCACAAGATGTCCTTGAAGATCTCCTCAGACAGTTTCAGTTGTGCTGTTGTAGTGGCCACACAACACTGGCAATGGGAGTACTCTAACAAAAACCTTAACAGTCTCAGACAAGGCATCCCATCAGCAGGAACACTTTTGGTCATAATTCACCATGCAGGTTATACCACTGTAGACATAAGACCAAGCTTCAAGCTTGTTGAAGGTATCAGGGAGCTATATTTCTTTTTTCTTTGCTGAAATTGGTTGGCATCTTGACTTTGACACTTTGGCTACCTTTACCTCTTACTTTCACTCTGTGTTTTCCAACTCCCATTTGTACAGTGCTACCTACCAAACGTATAACTCATCACAAATCCAGGAAACTCCCAAACTATATCACTGTGAAATTCAACCAGCACAAAATTCCCAGTGGAAGTGAAGTCTGCCACCTTCTCAGTCCCACAGTAAGGGCCAACTGCAGGCGATGTAGGTCGGCTTCCATCGTGTATGAGCAAATAGTCATAGGTACATCTGTCACTGCCTTCCAGCTCAAAGAATAACATTTTGAGAGAGATCTGGAGAAAATACAACCAAAGCACTTTGCATC
This sequence comes from Colaptes auratus, assembly GCA_015227895.2. Classification (NCBI taxonomy): domain Eukaryota; kingdom Metazoa; phylum Chordata; class Aves; order Piciformes; family Picidae; genus Colaptes; species Colaptes auratus. The sequence goes on along the minus strand of CM037646.1, from coordinate 5,813,621 downwards.
CAGGTTATATCATTTTCTCTCACCTTTGTAACATGCACAAACTGTTTAATTTCCGCCCCCCACCCACTTTCTGTGTTTGCACCACATCCTGATCCCCTATTTTAATCTGCTTACTTCATCAGCATTTGTACTGGAAGGAGGAGCAAGGGACAAGATTTATCTAGCATGCTTTAAATTCTTTTCTCTAGAGAAATAGAAAACCAGCACCTGTGCAATGTTTCAGTTTTCTAGTGGGAACTTTTACCCAGGGATTACTCTGAACAAACTCTCCTGGTACAAGCTAAATTTGCGAGAGGTCACATGCATGTGTAAAGATATTCCCTTGCTGAGCACTTCAGAAACCAAGATCCAGCACAACTTCCTAAACTAGATTTTTGTGTTCAGATTTCTGCTCTTGAGAATGCCTGCTCAAAAAGCAACACTACCACTGCTATTCTCCAAGGCAAAGAGAGATTCCGTTACAGAACACTGGCGAAACCCACAAGTGAACTGATCTGTGCCTTACCTTGTATCCCACTGGAGAACTGATGACCCAGAAGCACGCTCGGTTTTTGGGGTATTTATTGGGGTAGTCTGGAGAGGTGATGACTCCACTGGAGTCTGTGAAAGTATCTCCACAATTCACTGAGGAGCAAAGAAGGCAGGCAGAAAAAGGCATATTAAGAAGAGTATTTTGGCAGTGGAAGTGAGCTTGCTTATTACTCTATTGTATCTTTCTTTCAAGCCAAGAAGAAATGTGCCAGCATGAAAATCTCCTGCTGAAATATATTATTTCTTTGCTTAGCATTTGTATCAGCAGCTGCACTGAAGGGACTAAAAACATGGCTGCTAAACAACCTTTGGAGGATAGGAAACAGCTGCATCTAAAGCTGTATCTGTCTTTACAATTGAGTGCTACCATATTAGCAGAGCATTCTAACTTACTGCTCTTTCAGGGAAGAACTGGTTCAAGTAGTCAACATTGCATTATCAAGCTCCGTCTAATGCTGTCTGGAAATGACTCCATCAAGACTAATGCAAAAAGAGCACAAATGGCACATCTCTAAGACTTCTTCAATTTCTGCTTTAAAAGTTTGCATTTTGTGTTGAAACAAGGCAGAAACAGGTTATCTGGGCTGCTGCCTTGGAACCGAGAGTGTGTTGCAGCACAAGAGAATTGTATCCAGCAGCCTGGGATGCATTTGTGCATTCCTGTAACAGACACCCACCCAAGTGACTGCAGCAAACACTGTTTCATGTAAAAGCCTCTAAATCAGAAAGTCTAAGTGACCCAAGGTTAGTGCCTCTCCTGTTGCATACAATGCCACCAAAGCTTGGAAAGCACTTTGCCCAGGTACTGGCTCTAAAACTCATGGGTTGGGATTTTTGTGTTGAGTTTTGCAGGCTTTATGCTCTTCGCCTGCAATGCTCCTGTTGGTTACAATCATTGCATTGGTTTTATTTAAAGGAATTGTTCTAGAGATCTGAAGAAGCCTCAAAGAGGCTCTCAGAAGAAGGTGAGTTCTCAGGATTGCTAAGATGAGACCCATGCAGCATGTCAGCAAGCTGGCCAAGGGCTCAGGCCTAGCCAGCATGGATCTAGGAAGGGCAGGTCCTTCTATGATCTGGGGACCTGCCTGGTGGATGTGGGGAAGGCTGTGGATGTAGTATACCTGGACTTCAGCAAGGCCTTTGACACCATTCCCCACAGCAAACTGCTGGCCAAGCTGTCAGCTCATGGCTATGACAGCAGCACTCTGTGCTGGGTTAGGAACTGGCTGGAATGCTGAGCCGAGGGAGTGGTGATGAATGGTGCCACATCCAGCTGGCAGCCAGTCACTAGTGGTGTCCCCCAGGGATCGGTGTTGGGCCCAATCCTATTCAATGTCTTTGTTGAGGATCTAGATGAGGGGATTGAGTCCACCATTAGTAAGTTTGCAGATGACACCCAGATGGGAGCAGGTGTTGATCTGTTAGAGGGTAGAAGAGCTCTGCAGAGGGACCTTGGCAGGCTGGACAGAGTCCAACATGATGCCATTTAACAAGTCCAACTGCTGGGTGCTGCACTTTGGCCACAGCAACCCCATGCAGCACTACAGGCTGGGGTCAGAGTGGCTGGAGAGCAGCCAGGCAGAAAGGGACCTGGGAGTACTGGTTGATAGTAGGCTGAACATGAGCCTGCGGTGTGCCAGGAGGCCAAGAAGGCATCCTGGCCTGCATCAGAAATAGTGTGGCCAGCAGGAGCAGGGAGGTCATTGTGCCCCTGTACTCGGCACTAGTTAGGCCACACCCTGAGTCCTGTGTCCAGTTCTGGGCCCCTCAATTTCAGAAGGACATTGAGACTCTCAAATATGTCCAGAGAAGGGCAATGAGGCTGGGGAGGGGTCTGGAGTGCAGACCTATGAGTAGAGGCTGAGGGAGCTGGGGTTGTGTATCCTGGAGAAGAGGAGGCTCGGGGGAGACCTTATTGCTCTCTACAACTACCTGAAAGGTGGTTGTAGCCAGGTGGGGGGGTTGGTCTCTCCTCCCAGGCAGCCAGCACCAGAACAAGAGGACACAGTCTCAAGCTGCTGACCCAGGGCAGGTTTAGGCTGGAGTTGAAGAGAAAGAGTGATTTGCCATTGGAATGTGCTGCCCAGGGAAGTGGTGGAGTCACCATCCCTGGAGGTGTTCAAGAGGGGATTGGATGTGGCACTTGAAGCCATGGTTTAGTTAGTCATGAGGTGTTGGGTGAGAGGTTGGACTTGATGACCTCTGAGGTATTTTCCAACCTCATTGATTCTATGATTCTGTGTCATTTTCTGTTTCCTGCTGACCTTCACCCCCCATCATTGCCTAGCCATCTGCATCAGCTATTGCTGTGGAAGTGTATAGCACATACTCAAACTTTTCAGTTCTTCCATACAAATACTATTAACATTGTTCTCCAAGCTCTGCAAGGGAGTGTTCATACCCCTGTTGTAGGAGGCTCTGAATCCTGCGGCAGTAATGCTCTCATCACTTGCAAACTCTACCAGCATCATTGATCCAGATGCCACTAAGGAGGGCAGTGGCCCTTTCCCACAGTGTTTGTCCAGCAGCACAGGGGAGTTCTTGCTGTTCCCATTGTATATTTTTATATAGTCAGAAGAACAGTCCGAGGAGGGTTGGACATCGAAAGCCTCAAACTGGAGGAAAATCTTGAGAAACAAGAAAGCAGATGTTGGGTTTCATGCTATACACAGGGCAAGATTCAAACCACCAAATTGACTTCTGGGGCCCTCAGTTTAAGAAGGATATTGAGACACTTGAATGTGTCCAGAGAAGGGCAACGAGGCTGGGGAGGGGTCTGGAGCACAGCCCTATGAGGAGAGGCTGAGGGAGCTGGGGTTGTTTAGCCTGGAGAAGGGGGAGGCTCAGGGGAGACCTTCTTGCTGTCTACAACTACCTGAAGGCAGGTTGTAGCCAGGAGAGGGTTGGTCTCTTCTCCCAGGCAACCAGCACCAGAACAAGAGGACACAGTCTCAAGCTGCACCAGGGGAGGTTTAGGCTGGATGTTAGGAAGAAGTTCTACACAGAAGGATTGATTTGCCATTGGAATGTGCTGCCCAGGGAGGTGGTGGAGTCACTGTCCCTGGAGGTGTTCAAGAGGGGATTGGATGTGGCACTTGAAGCCATGGTTTAGTTAGTCATGAGGTGTTGGGTGACAGGTTGGACTTGATGATCCTTGAGGTCCTTTCCAACCTTATTGATTCTATGAAATTGCTATGAGGTGAGCTAGGGCTTTGTTTTCATTTTGCTCTGCATGTTACCACTGAAATGTTAGCTTCTGTATAAAAAGAGGACAGCTTTTCACCTAGGTACGCTGTTCCTGAGCCCAGTGATTGATGTTTGACTCTTGCTTGTCTTTGCAAAGCCATCCAATCTCAACTGGCTAAAAATCAAGTTAAATAATGCATCTGATAGCCTTATGAAAATCGTTGAGACTGCCTTTTCATTCACTGCCTAACAAAAATAAATGTCATGGTCCCTGAAAATGATTCCCAGAGGGCAGTCATAATAATGAAATAATGCTGTGTCACCTTGTGGTTCAAACCTTTCTTTCTCCTAATAAAAATTACCTTGCCTCGACGGATGCGGATCAGCCACAGGCAGTGGCTATTGTTCGGGTATGGGGATGGGTGATTGACAGAGGAGAAGGAGCCTTTGGATTTAGGCAGCACAGAGCTACAGCAATCTGAAGGGAAGAAGCAAACAGTGTTGAAGAGGGGGGAAACTGCAACAAAACTTTCCCAGAAATGCCTGACAGTTCTCTCTGGCCATTTGCATCACTCGAGCTTATAAAGAGGAATGGCTGATGCTTACAATTATGTTTGTGTTCCTAGTGAGAAAGTTGCTCATAACCTGTGACTGAAATAAAGCAAGTTAGGGTATTTGGTAACTTATTTAGCCCATGGTGGCTGCCTACTGGAGGGAGGACAGTGTGAGCAGTCTCCCTCTCTGCCCCCTCCCTGGAAGTGTTCAAGGCCAGGTTGGACAAGGCCTTGAGCAACCCCATGGCAGGGGGGTTGGAACTAGGTGGTCCTTAAGATTCCTTCCAAACCAAGCCATTCTGTGATTTACCTGCTTCAGACACTAATATCTGTTTAAAGACAGTAGGGCTTCGCTCCTGGATCTTTCATGAACTTCCTTAACCTCAGCCACAGGAGTAGTTTCAATGACATCAGTCCCCTTCAGCAAATGTTGTGTGTATTCCTAGGCTCATGCAAAAACCAAACCCTAAAACTAAATCCTCTCAAGGTAAAGAGGGGTAAGTCCCTGAGGGAAAGCTATATTGTCAGCCATTGGAATGTGCTGCCCAGGGAGGTGGTGGAGTCACTATCACTGGAGGTGTTCAAGAGGGGATTGGATGTGGCACTTGAAGCCATGGTTTAGTAGTCATGAGGTGTTGGGTGATAGGTTGGACTTGATGATCTTTGAGGCCTTTTCCAACCTTATTGATTCTATGATTCTATGAGCTCTCAATGTGCACTTGCAGCCCGGAAAGCCAATCAGATCCTGGGCTGCATCAAGAGGAGTGTGGCCAGCAGGTCGAGGGAGGTGATTCTTCCCCCTCTGCTCAGCTCTGGTGAGACCCCACCTGGAGTACTGCTTCACTGCAAGGGCCTCCAGCCACACTCCTGGTGTCATGGAAGACGATGCCAGGGACCGGGAGGAAGAACTGCCCATCATAAGTGAAGCTCAGGTTCGTGATCACCTGAAGAACCTGAAAGTGTTCAAGTCCATGGGACCCGACGGGATACACCCACGGGTGCTGAGAGAACTGGCAGATGAGGTTGCTAAGCCCCTCTCTATTCTATTCCAAAAGTCATGGGAGGTCCCCACAGACTGGAAAAGGGCAAACATTGCTCCCATTTTCAAAAAGGGTAAGAAAGAGAAACCAGGGAACTACAGGCCAGTCAGTCTCACCTCTGTGCCCAGAAAGATCAAGGAGCAGATCCTCCTGGAGGTGCTACTGACTCAGAAGAATAGTGAAGAGGTGATTTGGAACAGTCAGCATGGCTTTGCCAAGGGCAAATCCTGCCTGACAAACCTGGTGGCCTTCTATGAACAGGTGACAGCATTAATATAAGCCCAGGCTGGATGAGGCTCTGGCCAGCCTGATCTAGTGTGGAGTGTCCCTGCCCATGGCAGGGGGGTTGGAACTAGCTGATCCTTGTGGTCCCTTCCAACCCTGACTGATACTATGATTCTATAACAGACAGCACTGAAATCAATCTGCAGCCCTAGTGATTGGTCCACAAAATCTGATCTCTGTCTTTAATCTTTCCACATGTAAATCTCCATTTATTGCACTATGGGTAACTCCCCAAATTGCAAAATATGAATATATATGACACCTGAACATAGGAATTAGGACATTTTTCTCTTCCTACTTTCCAGGAGAGAATCAGAATCTGCCCTTTTTTTTTTTTGACCCCATGATTTCTAGCCCTTTTCTTCCAAAACATACAGCTCTAATGATGACATGACATAATAATGATATTGAAGTGTGATTCACTCTCAGCCCCGCTATCAAGGACAAAGAACATCAAAGAGTTATCATCATTTTCTTGGAGACCATTACTGAAATACTTGCCTTATTTGAAGTTAAGAATTTGGGAGACACCACTCTCAGCAATTATTTCTGTACCTAACTGCCCAACTGAGCTGGTTCCCACTAATTACTGATGTTTGATTAGTTAAGTTCTAACACAATTCAAAGCCAAAATCTGGTACACTAATATTTAGGCCATGTTAATGATTTTTTGCTGGTTTGGAGGAAACTAATTGGAGAATTAGTCAGAAAAGTCACACCTCATATAAATCAATTAGCCTGGGTACCAGGAGCTGGGGCAAAACCAGTGCTCTGCAGGAGTCTGGTGTTTTACCTGTGTCCTGCAGGGTGAGGGAGTGGAATGTGCGAAGATCTTGAAGGTCTCTTCCAACCTGGTGTATTGTATTGTATTGTATTGTATTGTAAGGACTACAGGCTGAGTTCCTTCTGGGGACCTCTGACATTGCCTACAGACATCAGCTGTGTAAGGATTCACATACCTTCTATCTACAGCACTTACTGCACTTGTAGAGCTTGTTGATTTTAGCTACATCCAAGTTACTCAGCCCTTCTCTCTGCCCAATGGGTATAGTGGGGTCAGGAACTGGTACAATAGTTGGTTTCCCTGGAGTGCTGGAGAAATCATACCTGGAGAAATAAGGAAATCACATCTCTAGATCACAGAAACAATGAGGTTCTCTAACTGCATAAGCATATTCATGTACACATGCCCAGAATGTCGATGGAAAAGGGGGAGAAGGTTCCAGTTTGGCAGCCAGTTTGTGTGCCGCACTAGAAAGCAAGAGATGAGAAAAAGCTGCCCTGTCCTTAGTGAGGAGAGCTTTTGCCAAGGATCTGGCAAAATGATCTGAATCTCACCCTCACACTTCCAGAGGCAGAGGAGCAGTAGTAGTTCTGTCTCAGTTACTGATTATTTGCTATCTGCAATTTCCTGCTTCCTGCTAGACAAGTTTTATTTCACAGCTTTGTTCAAAGCTGTTCTTTGCTGGTGGAAATAAAGGAGAAGGCACATGATACAAGCTTGTACATTATGGGCTAAAATGCAACCTTGGATAATATTCACAGATGAGTGAGGCAGCACACAAGGTGCAATGACCTTTAAAAACACCCATTTTTGTTCTCTCTGTACCTAAATAGCATTGTCTATGATCAGCTGTTACTACATGGAAGAAATAAACTCCAGAGCTGATTTAGATCAGTGTCTACTTTTAGCCTGTATCTAAGACTAAACTGCCATAGCAGTTACTCTGTCACCTAATGAGCCCTACCCAGTAGAGAAGGGGGATGAGGAGAAAGGGAGAAGGCCCACAGGTTGAAATTAAAAAGGATTTAATGAAATAAGCAAACTGATAAGGGCAACGAGGCTGGTGAGAGGCCTCAAGCACAAGCCCTATGAGGAGAGGCTGAGGGAGCTGGGGTTGTTTAGCCTGGAGAAGAGGAGGCTCAGGGGAGACCTTCTTGCTGTCTACAACCACCTGAAGGGAGGTTGTAGCCAGGAGGGGGTTGGTCTCTTCTCCCAGGCAACCAGCACCAGAACAAGAGGACACAGTCTCAAGCTGCACCAGGGGAGGTTTAGGCTTGAGGTGAGGAGAAAGTTCTTCCCAGAGAGAGTTCTTAGCCATTGGAATGTGCTGCCCAGGGAGGTGGTGGAGTCACCATCCCTGGAGGTGTTTAAGAGAGGATTGGACGTGGCACTTGGTGCCATGGTTTAGTAGTCATGAGGTCTGTGGTGACAGGTTGGACTTGATGATCTTTGAGGACTCTTCCAACCCTGGTGATCCTGTGATTCTGGTACCAATATCAACAGAAAGTATATAAAGCTATGCTCAGCCCAGTAAAGGTGCAGCAGCAGTTAGACTAAACAGGAAGGTAGTCCTCAAGAGCAGAAGAGGAGCAGGATGAGAAGAAGCTCAACTCAAAGACTCAACTAAAGGCTTCTTCCTTTATATTGAGCATGATGCTCATGGTCTGGGACATACCTGTAGCCAAATCAAGTCAGCTGTGCTGGCTGACTCAGAACTGCTTATGGCCATGGACCATAGCCACGTCAAAGGCCTCTTGCAAGAGACAGGAGTACAGTGAAAGAAAATGTTTTGGTTTTTTTTCCCTTCTGTCCATATTGTAAGAGACTAAATTTTGTCTCTCTTGTGAATCAACAAAGATAAAATCACCTTTGCTCTTTGCCCAGACAATAGCTGATGTGTTTGAGCAGAGCCACTGGGTAAGGGCCCTCTAGAATATGCATAACAAGAACATCTCTACCCATCAACTACCCTGGAAAGGGAGGATGGTGAAAAGGACAATGGTTTCACCACCTGGACACATACCTAAAAAAATGTATAAAAGACCTGAGCAACTACTGGCTGGAAAGAAGGCAAACACCTGGGCAATGCCATTCTGAAGAAAACCAAGGAAAATACCAGGAGAGAAAAGGACAGACACATCACCAAGTAGCCTGGAAGAAGCAGACCACGAGGAAGCCTCTTTCTGTGTCCTAAGTTCCACCTGCTGCAGCTCATGGAGCTGAAGAGGTTGCTCAGAGAGGGACTTGGTCTTTGGGATCTCTCCCTTCCCTCCTCCAGTGGAGCACAGCCAACAAGGCAGCACCCTTCCTAGTCTCAAGCTGCACCAGGGGAGGTTTAGGCTGGATGTTAGGAAGAAATTCTTCACAGAAAGAGTGATTGGCCATTGGAATGTGCTGCCCAGGGAGGTGGTGGAGTCACCATCACTGGAAGTGTTTAAGAAGAGACTGGATGAAGCACTTGGTGCCATGGTTTAGTTGATTAGATGGTGTTGGGTGATAAGGTGGACTTGATGATCTCAAAGGTCTTTTCCAACCTGGTCTGGTCTATTCTATTCTATTCTATTCTATTCTATTCTATTCTATTCTATTCTATTCTATTCTATTCTATTCCAGACAAACAAGGACTCCTGTCCTGGACCAGTAATATCTTAAATACAAGAGTCTTTCCATCTTTACCAGCAACAGGGTGACTGGGTTAATGGAACACTGCAACAGGTTGTCCAGGGAGGTAGTTGGGGCCCCATCCCTGGAGATACTCAAGGTGAGGCTTGACAGGGCTCTGGGCAACCTGATCTAGTTGAGGATGACCCTGGTTAATTCTATTCTATTCTATTCTATTCTATTCTATTCTATTCTATTCTATTCTATTCTATTCTATTCTATTCTATTCTATTCTATTCTCCACAGACCCAAACCGTCTTGGGTGGCAGGGGGTGTTAATATAATTCCTTTCCTCTTCTCTCTCCCTTTTCTCTCTCTATTTTCTCTCTCTCCTTCTGTTCCTTCTATTCTGTTAATAAGTAGCCTCACTGATGATGTTTTGGCCTCATTTGTGCCTCTAATTTCATACCATGGGAATATTCAAAAGAACTGAGTCTCTTTCCATCTCTGGACCGAGACACATATCAACTCTGTTCTCCAAGGAGCCTGCTCACAAAGGAAATGATGCCAATTCACTCAATTTTAAAGCAATAGCAAAAGTCATTCCCTGCACAGAAGAGTTGCTTGTTCCTAGATCTGAGCAGAAGATCTGAAAGCTGCTTGCCCCTTTGCAAAGACAAAACAGAAAACAGCTCACGCTCCATAGTGCATCACTGAAGAGTAGTCGTAGGGAAGGCCCAGGTTTTTGGAATTCACTTTTCCAAAGTTCCCTTGCTCTCCTGTAAGGTAGGAAAACAACATTTTGGTCAGAACAACTATTACTGGTCTAACAGTTCACTGCCTGCTGTCATAATCCCTTAACGTAGGATACAAATCATGGTTCTCATGAGATCTTGGAACTATCAAAACCACCAGAGCCTTTTGAAGCTCATGGGAACACATTTCCCCTCAGTCCAGTAGGTTTCAGAATATAAACTTAATCAAAACAGATAAGCCTTTTCTATGAACAATTAATCAGTTCCACTCTCCAAGTAAAGGTATTGATCTGACCATCTTCATTAGGGTGTCTCCATATATATTTCTCTGCATTATCTCGAACATTCCAAGCATCCAACCTGTGTCCCCAAAGCTGCATCCATACCATGAGAGGGAAATCTGCCTACCTAGATCAAAAATTCAGAGTTGTGGTGACCACTAAATTATACTGCTACATCCTTCCACCAAAGGGTTATGAGACCATGAAAGAAAAGGATACAGTTTGCCTGTTCCTTGCCCCAAAGGACATGTAATCAGCCATGTTCTGGCTTTGCCTCAAACCCATCAGCAGTGACTGCTGGGGAGTAATATGACCTGCGAGAAGCAAAGGGACTCAGAGCAGACAGAAACATTCTGTCTGAATATAGCTGCTGGCAGAGCCCCTCTCATAGCTGCTCAGCACCTCATCACTTCTCTGTGATGTGTAGATGTTTCTGTTCTGTGATGTTTAAGACTGTTAAGCCTCAAAGAGCCCTTATGAGGAAAGCAAGCAGTAAACTGGTACAAGACTGGGGCCCAGAGACACGGATTGGAATCCATATCAACTACTTTTACTTCTCTAAGTTAGGAGCTGAAGCTATTCATTGAGGCTTCTAGGAGGAGAGGAAGAGATTAAAAAGATACAGCTGGAGAGGGTTTCCTCTGAAGATATCTATTCTCCACTGACTGGAGAACATGAATTGCAGCCAGGATCTCTTGTCCATGGTAAGACAGACAAGCAGTGCCAGAGCAGGGAGCTGGATACAGTCAGGCTGGCACTGAGGCTGATGCCCTAACCACTGAGCACTCCTTTCCAGTTCAACATCTGTACCTTCATTATTGCATCTAGTGGTTTGTAAACCACACACCATCTGGACAAGAGTTCAGGGTTGGACACTTGTCAGAAAAATCTCTGGAGTCTGCACAACTTGGCTGGCAGGCTCGCAATCAGAGCCAGCCACTTCCAGTCATGTCCTTCAGCACTGGTCCTAGAGAGGGCTAGAAACTGCAAAGAGAACCTTCAAAATCCTGAATTACAGAAAGTTTGGGGATAAACACGACTTTGGAGCTTTTCATGGCTCAAAAACTCAGTTAAGGCTCAAATGGGTTCTCAACAGCCTTGGCTTCCCTGACTCTGCTTAGGTTTTTATCTCAGCTCCTCTTATCAGCTCTACTGACTTCAGAAAGAATTATCAGCAAGTGCACAGCTTCTTTTGAGGTGATGAACAGAGAACACAGTTCAAATGCAGTGAAACATTTAAGCATATGGCTACTGTTTGGCACAAGAGTGCTTTGCTGAATTGGTTTGCTAAAAAAAGAAAAAGTAATAGCAGCCTGGCTGGACAGAGGTGCTGCCAGCAAACTACTGTCTGCCTCATCACATGCCACAGAGATTTGGTTGTCCAGACCTGCACACATGTGGGAACTTAACCCATGTTTTCCACCCTAAAAAAAACTACCCTCCAAAATCTACCTCTGCCAGAATCTAGGTGTAATTACTCAGAAGAGCTGAAAAGGAAGCTTTGGCTGAAGACTCTAACTGTAGGGTTTGTTTCCCCAAAAGTTTGGGGAAAACCCAAGCTGAATTTCAAGTAGCTAAGTGGACAGCAAGCCACCAGGCTGCATTTTGTCAAAACAAAGGAGCAGGATTGCTTCCAAAGTGAATTGCTGGGTAATAACAAAACCCAGCAAACATCCACAGTACTGCAGTCCTGGCAGGGGAATAACAGCTTGTGTGGGAGAGCCAGGAAGCTGCAAAAGGTCTTGAGGTCTAGTTCTGCACCAGGGAGGTCAGTGGGAGCTCTGCCATCAGCGCTGTTAAGAGCAGCATGCCTTTACAGGAGATGTACACTAGCGGTCCTCATGAACATAGCTGTGTTTCATTTCTTTTGCCCTGCACATCTTTGCCTTCCCCCCCCCCCCCCCCCTTTTTCTCTACAGTGCTTGTGCTGCACACACTCTGCATTCTAACTCTCTTGTCATGCCAATCTTCCCAGCCTTTGCTCCTGGGGAATGCTGTTAACACACTGAAGATAAACCCCATCTCCTTTTGCATCGTCTTGTCGCCTTCATCTTCCACCCCCCCCGCTCTGTTACCCTTTCGTGGTCCTGTGCCTGAATCGAGCTTGGTTACATCTGTATCCTTTAGGGTTACAGATGGTTACATCTGAACATCTGCAAAACTAGTGTAAGATTTTATGTGTGGCTGCTGTCTTTGGTGTAACTTCATGTTTGTAACTCCTGGCTCCCGGCAGTTTCTTTGCGAGCCTTTCAAACGCAGCACACCCTCGTTGTGCAACGGCAAACAATTCATAGCAAAATTATGCCTTAACACTGGAGCTGAAACCTCAATAAAGAGCAGCACAAATGGAATTTACTGAGGATATCATGGGAATAGCTGAAAAAAAAAGGTTGGAGAACAGTGTGTTAGGAATTTGCAGTAAAAACAAGCAAGTTCCATCTGGAGCAAAAGATGGATGTGTTTTCAGCTGTGCATGACACAAGAATTGAATATCTTGTTTGTTGAAGAGACTTACTAGGATTTTGTATTCAAATTGTCCAGCCTCATTACTATGATTTTCTATGATGGACTAAGAACACTGTTATTTTTTTACAATGGGTATGGGTTGTCCAGTTCTTTCAGAGCTGACAGAGAAGTGATTCCTTGCATCCTTTCTTCCCCTACTTTCCTTCTATGCACCACTTTCTCACTTTCCCTTGGACCACCTTCCCTAAATCCTGGAGCTCCATATATGCTCCCATGTCCCCAGCACACAGATCAAGGGCACATGCCCAAACTATTTATCCTGCCTTCCTTTCCCTAAATAACATTCACCTGTCTCCCATCTACAGATTTACCCGGTTCTGATTGCTCCCCATAGCTCTTTTTCATGGCAGTGTATATTATCCCCTCTTCAAGGAGGAAATCATTTCAGTCCTTCCTCTCACATCATGCCAGGTCCAAGAATTTTACACCTGCCAGTGGCTGCACTTCTATTCTTGTTGTAGGTTAAGGGTTAACTGCTGAACCTTAGGGTGGAAAACCCCACCCAGGGGGTGGCACCAGATAAGTATCAGGTTATTCCATTCCCTTTCCTGCATACTCTCTATTTTAGAGGCAAGACTCCTCATTGAGTCTACATTTCAGGCTGTGTTCATTTCACTCACTGCAGTGCCAAGAGGCCAGCCTGCTGCCTTCCCTATTTCCATGGTTTTCCCTTAGATTTGCTGTGAGATTCCCCGCCCCGATTATCTTGAAGATCACCTTTCACCTCACCTCAGCTAAAAATCCCATGGTCTTGCCTCCTGGCCAAGTCTTTGCACCATTTTGCATTCCTGATGCTCTTGGAATTTTGGATGTGAGTCTAGGCTGAAGGTGGCCATCAAAATAAGAACAAAGAGCTACATTTCAGGATGCATCCACCTTGGAGGACCACGCTAATGCAGATGAAGCCAGAGAAATTTCCCTAATACAAACACTGAGTGAGAAGTTCCATCACACTGAATGTGCTGCTGCTGCTGCAATTCAGCCAGCACTATTCATGATTCTTATTTGCAGTGCTGTTCACAGAAGAATCTTTGCTTTCCTTTTTTTAACCTGAAGGTATGTGTTTTCCCTTCAGCTGTAGTGCACATACCTGCCACGATGTGTTCCCACATAATCTTGACAAAGCGATCCCGATCGCTCCGTGCCTGCTCGTGGATGAAGCCCAGTGCGTGGTTCATCTCATGCTGAATTGCTCCTTTGTCCATGCAGCCATTTTTCACCAGGCCTACTGCTTGACGTCCTCCAATTTTTCCAAAGTAAGACCAGCAGCTACAAAGAGGCAGCCAATAACCCAAATGATCACACTCAGCAAATGCAAAGGAATAGATGTAGTGCTTGTGGCACCAAGGCCTTCCAGATGTGCAGCCACACATGCAACCAGACACTGGTGTGAGATATTTAGGCTTCCAAAAGCTGCCAAACTGCATGGGGGGAGAAAATAAAGCCTTCATGATTCACAGATTGCATTGGGTTAGAAGGGACCCTCAAAGAATCATAGAATCAATAAGGTTGGAAAAAACCTCAAAGATCATCAAGTCCAACCTGTCGCCACAGACCTCATGACTAAACCATGGCACCAAGTGCCACATCCAATCCCCTCTCGAACACCTCCAGGGATGGGGACTCTACCACCTCCCTGGGCAGCACATTCCAGTGGTGAAGAACTCTCTATGTGAAGTCTCACATCAAGTCTGCTCTTGAATGTCTGCAAGGATGGGGTCTCAATCACATTCATGGGCAGCCTGTTCCAGTATTTTGCTACTCTCATTGTAAAGAACTTTCTCCTTAGGTCCAATTCTGCTCCAGTTTCAAACCATTGCTTCTCATCCTATCACTACAAGCCCTTCCAAACAGTCCTTCCCCAGCCTTCCTGTAGGTCCCCTTCAGATCTTCATGATGAGTGTGGCAAGTTTAAAACCAGCAGAATGGCTTTGTCAGTCTAAGGTGAAGCAGTTAAAGTAGTTAGGAAAAGAGCCTGAAACAATACACTACTTTAAATTCTTACAACAACTAAGGAAAAGATCTCACTTTGAGTTATGCCTCATTATACAATACAATACAATACAATACAATACAATACACCAGGTTGAAAGAGACCTTCAAGATCATCGCATCCAACCCATCAACCAATCCAACCCACCTAAACAACTAAACCATGGCACCAAGCACCCCATCAAGTCTCCTCCTGAATACCTCCAATGAAGGTGACTCCACCACCTCCACGGGCAGCCCATTCCAATGGGCAATCACTCTCTCTGTATAGAACTTCTTCCTAACATCCAGCCTAAACCTCCCCTGGTGCAGCCTGAGACTGTGTCCTCTTGTTCTGGTGCTGGCTGCCTGGGAGAAGAGACCAAACTCTGCCTGGCTACAACCTCCCTTCAGGTAGTTGTAGAGAGCAAGAAGCTCTCCCCTGAACCTCCTCTTCTCCAGGCTAAGCAACCCCAGCTCCCTCAGCCTCTCCTCATAGGGCTTGTGTTCCAAACCCCTCACCAACTTCGTTGCCCTTCTCTGGACACGTTCCAGCAAGTCAACATCCTTCCTAAACTGAGGGGCCCAGAACTGGACACAGGACTCAAGGTGTGGCCTAACCAGTGCAGTGTACAGGGGCTGAATGACCTCCCTGCTCCTGCTGGCCACACTGTTCCTGATGCAGGCCAGGATGCCATTGGCCCTCTTGGCTGCCTGGGCACACTGCAGGCTCATGTTCAGCCTACCATCAACCAGTACCCCCAGGTCCCTCTCTGCCTGGCTGCTCTCCAGCCACTCTGACCCCAGCCTGTAGCACTGCATGGGGTTGCTGTGGCCAATGTGCAGAACCTGGCACTTGGATGTGTTCAATCTCATGCCCTTGGACTCTGCCCATCTGTCCAGCCTGTCGAGGTCCCTCTGCAAAGCCTCTCTGCCCTCCAGCAGATCAACTCCTGCCCCCAGCTTGGTGTCGTCCACAAATTTACTGATGATGGACTCAATGCCCTCATCCAGATCATCAATGAAGATGTTAAAGAGCATGGGGCCCTGCACTGATCCTTGGGGCACACCACTAGTGACTGGCTGCCAGCTGGATATGGCACCATTTACCACCACTCTCTGGGCTTGGCCCTCCAGCCAGTTCCTAACCCAATGCAGTGTGCTCCTGTCCAAGCCATGGGTCAGGAGTTTGCTGTGGGGGGACGGTGTCAAAGGCCTTGCAGAGGTCCAGGTAGACCACATCCACAGGCCTCCCCACATCCACCAGGCAGTCACCTGATCATAGAAGGAGATCAGGTTGGTCAGGCAGGACCCTGCCCTTCCTAAATCCATGCTGGCTGGGCCTGATCCCTTGGCCATCCTGTAAGTGCTGTGTGACTGCACTCAAGATGACCTGTTCCATAATCTTGCCTGGCACTGAGGTCAGGCTGACAGGCCTATCATTCCCTGGCTCGTCCAACCGGCCCTGCTTGTGGGCCACACGCACACATTTATTCCCACAGCCTATTAAGTGGGGCAGGTAGCAGTATATCTGCTGCAAAATGAAAAACTGCACTTGCTGCCTGAATCTTGCCTCCCAGGATTAAAAAAAAGGGGGCAGTTACTTAACTCCAGATCAAACCAGAAGCGAAGCTGAAAGACGTTCTGAGTGCCTCAGGGAGCAGGGAGCTTACCTCTGCCCGCGTTCAACATACACATAGTCCGTTTCTGTGGTGCGATTCACAAACTGCACACAGGTCAGCGTGGAGATCTCTTGCAGGGCATCAGCAATCCAAGACCTCTCTGTGACTGCTGGGAAGAGAAAGGGGCCAAGAGAACTCTTCCTTTGTTAAGCAAAACTCAGGTGCACCGATGGGGTACACTCCTTTGAAAGTTCACAGCAGCCATTAGCTTTTTATCACACAGAGAGCTTCAGGTTGACTGAACTTTTAAGGGGAGATGTAAGAAGTTATAGCTGGCCCTTATGCATGTTCTAGAGGAGACAGGTGATGGAGAGCAAAAGACTGGTGGTGTTTTTTCCATTAGACAGGGTGGAAAAAAATTGAAGTTTCAGATACAAATAATTGGATTAGAGTATCCCAAATGAGCCATTGGAGTGTTGCTTAGCACCAAACCCCTATTTTGTTTGTCAGAGATAACAAATGACTGCCACACACCCCGTGGAATCACTGGAGACAGCCAGCATTCAGAAGCTCTGAAGATCACAGTGTTTCTATTCAGGTACCAAATAAAGATCAGAGTGTTTATCTGCTCTTGAACATTTTGCCCTAATTTGGCTTCCTCAGTTATGAATCATCAACTACTGTTTTGTATCTCATTTGCCTCATCTTCAAAGTTTGGGGAGAAGGAGGTAGGTGGAATAACCCTAACCGAACCACAAAAGGATGTGTTAAAGTTCTGGAAGCACATGGGCAGAGGAGCAGCCTGGATGAGGCAAAGCTGGGGCTTGTCTCAGCTCAAATGACAAGGCAGGTTCCCTCTCCCCAGGAACAGGGATCAGGCACAGGCTACATTTCAATGCCATTCCATTTTCTCTCACACTAAGATCTTTTAAGAAGAGTCTGAGAATCCTCAGCAGGGGAGAGATGGAAGAGCTGCACAGCCCATAATGAAATCTTCTGGAACAAAAATGTCAAGATTAAGGCATTGGTCCTGCAGCCTTTTGTACAGGAGAGAGCTGTTGACTCACGAGGAGGAAATAAATAACAAGGGAGGGGAGAAAAAAAAACCTCCAAGTATTTTTCCCTGCGTTTTTGCCTCCACAGGATTTCTAGTGCAGGAATACTTCTGTGGGAGATTTGAAAGAAAATTAGAGTGTACCAAAAAGTGCTCCTAGTGGTAATTGAACTGAAATGTTTGGAGCCTCAGGCACACTACCGCAGAGCTAACAGATTAGCAAAAGAGGCATGTCAATACATTCTCATTTGGATGAAGATTGCTTTTGGTGCACGCCACAGAAACATAAAACAACAGAGAGTTTAGGGACTTGAAGATCAATGCTGACTTTACAGCATCCATTTGCATACACTCACAGAAATCAGAAGAGATGTTAATTGGAACCTTCACCAGTCCGTCTTGTGACTTCGGCCATAAACAACTCTCGCAGTTAATTGCGCTGCGGCGTCCTCTTCTCAAGAGGATGTCTCCCTCATACACAGCTATTTCACCACCTGGCAGGTGAAAGAAGGTAAAGAATGTACAAGGCACCGAGAAGACAACTAAGCCAGTTTTTTTTGTAGCTTTGGAAATGTCTTTCACTGGAGTTCATTTCCCAGTAACGGGAAAAGGGATTATTAAACTCAAACTGAGGGAGCGCAGCGTTCACAATCTGCTAGGACTGGCTGGGTCTGCCTTGCTTCCTGGACAGAAAAGATTAATATTAATACAGCTGTAATCAAAGCCATGACTAAATGAGTGAAAGGCAAAATCTTACAAGTCATTGTTCTCAGTGAGAGCTCATGGAATGAAAGAAAACTCCTAACTCACCTCTGTAAAAGTGGGATGAGCCACGCAAGAGAAATTGCTATTTTTTATCATGCACATCAAACGCATGCAAGGTGTGAATTTCCAGGTTACCTGTTCATGTGACACAAGGCATTGGGACATGGTCCTCAGTTATGACTCCCAAATACTTGGAATATGCTTTTCAGGCAGGAGCTATTGGCTGTTATGCCAAAAAATGTACAATAGACTTGGGTACAGCAGACAGGGGAAGTACCTTACATTGCTTCAGAGAGAAATCAAAGTGAAAAGCCTTCTGCTTTGCTGAGGCTACATTTGGGAAAGAGCATTCCATGTAGCAACTGCTCAGTAAGTCTTCTTAATTTCTCTACCCCAACAGCATAAATAATCACATTGAGACTTTAAAACACATCTGAATGCTATACATTATTTTCCACAATTACTAGAAAGTATTCTCCAAACCATAGCAGCTAATGAAAATGAGCCTTAGAGAAGCAGCCCCACCAAACCCTATGGTTATTTATATGATAATTACAATCAAACTCACCTAAGTCATTGTTTCTTGTAGTTATCTGCAGGGAAGGGGGGGAAGAGGGCAAAAAAAAAAAGCATATGTTTTAATACAAAGGATTATCTCCAAAGCAAAAACCTTCTGTCATGTCAAATCACAGCAGCAAAAGTTTGTCACTACTTGAAGCCAGTCGGAGCAACTCAGCAGCAGCAATGTCAATTCTCAACACCTGGAGAGCAAGGACACACCTGGACAGGTTTGCTTAGTGCAAAGCTATAGAGAAATGCTAAATGAGTTGGCAGAAGAAAGCACTTCATCTCTGAGTTTCCAGGGTGCTGTTCCCTGCTCCGCAGCCCAGTTCTCAAAGCTGTGGTGAGTTGGCTTGGGGCAAGTTCTATGGGAAAGCTGCTGCTGTTGTTAACAAGTGTAACAAAATTAGATAACAAGGAGTATTTTCACAAGACAAACAAGCTGCAGGACATCTCAAGAGAATTTCCAGGCTCTCATTTCTTATTTATCTTCAGAAACCAGAGGAAGTGGAGTAATAGCAAAGAAAATCCAGCAACCTTAAAGTGACTCATCTTCAATTCTAAGAAGAATCCACGAGCTGCTGCAGGTCCCTTCACTGCCAACCAAGGGACAGGATATCCGGCAGCGCTCTGTTTACAGCAAAACTCAATGTCAAGGAACTCTTTGATCCATCCACACTGATTACCTGTCCTAGAAACTCCTCAGCTTGCTGCCAGGAGCCACCTCGCCCTGCAGAGCCCATCTGCCAGCCTGTCCTCTCCGTGCACAGCTCTCAGCCCGGCACTGCTGGCCAGGAGCACCGGAAATCTGTTGGAGTCAGAGATGAATCTGATTGTTGGTCAAAACTGTTTTTCCAGTGCTGTATCTTGCAACACAATCATCACTGGCAGTGATTGTGTGTCTTTCTGGACTCTACCAATAAATAAAACCACCAGCTCCCAGAGTGCCTTTTTCCTTTGATGTCAATGAATACAAACAAGCCTAGAAAGGCAGGCTCAAGCCTAGAAAACTCACTGTAATTGTAGGCTATGCAATGGGATTCACACACACAGCCACAGAATGCCAGGTTGGAAGGGACCCCAAGGATCTCCTGGGCCAACCTTTCTAGGTGACAGTGTAGTTTAAATGAGATGGTCCAGCACCCTGTCAAGCTGAGTCTTAAAACTGTCCAATGTTGGGGAATCCACTGCTTGCCTTGGGAGATGATTCCAATGTCTAACTGTTCTCATGGTGAAAAACTTTCTTCTGGAGTCCAATCACAATCTCCACAGGACTAACTTGTACCCACTGCCCCTTGTTTTTTCCCTGTTGCTTCTTGTAAAAACAGTCTCCATCCTCCTGGTAGCCACCCTTTATGTACTGGTACATGGTAATAAGGTCTCCTTCCTTTCTCAAGGCTGGACAAATCCAGTTCTTTCAGCTTTTCCTCACATGGCCTTCATGTTGAAGCCACATGAACACACCACAAGCAGGCAGATGTTGCTTTCTTCCCCTAGCTTCAGCCCCTGCACAAATACCTAGGTGCTACAGAAAGTCCTAAGGATTTGTTGCACCAGATCTCTAAGAAACAAGCACAAAAACCTTTGGAATTGCCTTCAAAGGCAAAATCCAGAGGAATCTCTGTGGTTCAAAGCAGATCAAGGTGGCTCAGGGGAGACCTTCTTGCTGTCTACAACTGCCTGAAGGGAGGTTGTAGCCAGCAGAGGGTTGGTCTCTTCTCCCAGGCAAGCAGCACCAGAACAAGAGGACACAGTCTCAAGCTGCACCAGGGGAAGTTTAGGCTTGAGCTGAGGAGAAAATTGTTCCCAGAGAGAGTTGTTAGCCATTGGAATGTGCTGCCCAGGGAGGTGGTGGAGTCACCATCCCTGGATGAGTTGAAGAGGGGATTGGATGTGGCACTTGGTGCCATCGTCTACTAGTCATGAGGTCTGTGGTGACAGTTTGGACTTGATTATCTCTGAGGTCTTTTCCAATCTTACTGATTCTATGATTCTAAAGCTTTGCTACTACTATTTTCATTTTACCCCACTAATAGTTTATTCCTAAACTTTCTAAAATATTCCACATTTCTGTGGCTCCCACAGTTCTTCTACATTTCTAATTTCCATGCAGATTATATTTCAGTATCCAGGTACAAACATAAAGGACTTCTTTTGCTTTGCCTGATAAGATGATGAAGTTCAGAAGTCCTCATTAGTTTGTTACATCAGTAACCAGAGGTCTTCCTGTACAGTTCTGAGCAATCTCTGTGTCTATTCAAGATCAGGTTCAAAAGAGAGGCAGAGTGAATCACAGGAGCACATTTCTGCTGCTACACATCACAAAATGACAGGGGAGAGAGCAGAGTTTATTAGATAATAAAAGCAAGAGAACAAGCCCAGATCACTGCGCAGAGCCTGGAGCTGGGTCACTCCAGGTGTGCAGCAAGGAGGGATGGAAAAGCCCTTTGAAGTTCTGCTATGCAGTTTTGCATATCCATTCCTTGATTCAGGAGATTTAGCCCATGGTTTAATTAATTTTCCTGACTGCCAGGAAGTATGGGGTATTTTTTCAGGGCTAATTAATAGACCAAAGTCTCACATCACCTGCTAACATTATCGGAAGTTGTCTCGTAGATGCAAACTTCCTTTTGCATGATCCTTGTCTGCATCGTCTGCTTTGATATGCTAGCAGAACAATGCTCAGGTCCCGGTCTCATTACCCAAGTAATTTGATTACACAGCTGTAACTTGCATTCCTTCTCCTGTGTGCCTTTTCTTACACTGCTTTTGGACATCTCTCATTCTCAGCCACACTGTCCTTGATCTGCCAGATATGTTATCGCTCCTGTTAGAAATTTTAATATGATGTTTATCACACCCTTAGCGATGCTTACTTAGTTTCACCTTCATTCCACAGCAGACAATGAGCACTTCTTTCATCATGTAATCCCAGTCCCTTTTGGCCTAATTAAATGGCAAATAAATTAAATGGCAAAGGTGGGAGCCCCAAACGACGACTGCCTGAGAGGACAATGTAGAGAGGTAGGTGCTGGTCTCTTCTCATAGGTGAAAGAATGGAATGGAATGGAATGGAATAGAATAGAATAGAATAGAATAGAATAGAATAGAATAGAATGGAATGGAATGGAATAGAATAAAATAGAATGGAATAGAATAGAATAGAATAGAATAGAATAGAATAGAATAGAATAGAATAGAATAGAATAGAATAGAATTAACCAGGTTGGAAAAGACCTTTGAGATCATCAAGTCCAACCTATCACCCAACACCATCTACTCAACTAAACCATGGCACCAAGCACCCACACCTTGAGTAGTGTGTCCAGTTCTGGGCCCCTCAGTTCAAGAAGGAGATTGAGACACTTGAACGTGTCCAGAGAAGGGCAATGAGGCTGGGGAGGGGCCTTGAGCACAAGCCCTATGAGGAGAGGCTGAGGGAGCTGGAGTTATTTAGCCTGGAGAAGAGGAGGTTCAGGGGAAACCTTCTTGCTCTCTACAACTACCTGAAGGGTGGTTGTAGCCAGGAGGGGGTTGGTCTCTTCTCCCAGGCAACCAGCCCCAGAACAAGAGGACACAGTCTCAAGCTGTGCCAGGGGAAGTTTAGGCTGGAGGTGAGGAGAAAGTTCTTCCCAGAGAGTTGTGAGCCATTGGAATGTGCTGCCCAGGGAGGTGTTGGAGTCACCATCCCTGGAGGTGTTCAAGAGGGGATTGGATGTGGCACTTGGTGCCATGGTTTAGTCATGAGGTGTTGGGTGACAGGTTGGACTTGATGATCTTTGAGGTCTCTTCCAACCTTGGTGATACTGTGATACTGTGAAGAGGGAATGGTCTTAAGCCACACCACGGGAGGTTTAGGCTAGACATTAGGAAAAATTTTTTCACTGAAAAAGCGTTCAAGCTTTGAAACAGGCTGCCCAGGGAGGTGGCTGAGTCACCATCCTGGATGCATTTAAAGGTCATGTAGCTGTGGCGCCTAGCAATGCGGTTTAGTGGTGAACTTGGTAGGGTGGGGTTAGTGGTCTGACCTGATGATCTCAAGGGTCTTTTCCAACCTGAATGATTCTGTGATTCTTTGATCTGTTGGTGTTTAGGCAGAGGGATTTTCCCCTGCTCTGTACCAGTAATAGGTATCATCAGAGGCAACGAGACTAGTAAGCCCAGTGCTCTTTCTGTAATGAGAAAGTACAGAGGGCTCTTTTCCTGGCTAAAGCACTACAGTGTGGAACCTCCAGGGGAAACACAATTGAGGAGAGTTAAAGGCCATGTGAATGTTTTAAGGATCCAGAGGAACACCACTCCAATGCTCAGTGTCTCTGCTATTCAGACAAAAGGTCATGCAGACAATTGCTAGTGAACAAGCAGTCAGCTTAACTCAGCTGTACGCTCACCTTAAGAAGCTTATTACTTTTCAGGAGGATTCACAGTTATCTCCCCATGTTTAAACAGGCCAAGTGTTCTTACTGCATTAAGAATCCTATTCCTTAAGCCACGACAGCAGATAGCATTGCCCTTACTAGTGGTGTGCCCCAAGGATCAGTGCTGGGCCCCATGCTCTTCAACATCTTGATTGATGATCTGGATGAGGGCATTGAGTCCATCATCAGTAAATTTGCAGATGACACCAAGCTGGGGGCAGGAGTTGATCTGCTGGAGGGTAGAGAGGCTTTGCAGAGGGACCTCGACAGGCTGGACAGATGGGCAGAGTCCAAGGGCATGAGATTGAACACATCCAAGTGCCGGGTTCTGCACATTGGCCACAGCAACCCCATGCAGTGCTACAGGCTGGGGTCAGAGTGGCTGGAGAGCAGCCAGGCAGAGAGGGACTTGGGGGTACTGGTTGATGGTAGGCTGAACATGAGCCTGCAGTGTGCCCAGGTGGCCAAGAGGGCCAATGGCATCCTGGCCTGCATCAGGAACAGTGTGGCCAGCAGGAGCAGGGAGGTCATTGTGCCCCTGTACACTGCACTGGTTAGGCCACACCTTGAGTCCTGTGTCCAGTTCTGGGGCCCTCAGTTTAGGAAGGATGTTGAGTTGCTGGAACGTGTCCAGAGAAGGGCAACGAAGTTTGTGAGGGGCTTGGAACACAAGCCCTATGAGGAGAGGCTGAGGGAGCTGGGGTTGCTTAGCTTGGAGAAGAGGAGGCTCAGGGGAGACCTTATTGCTGTCTACAACTACCTGAAGGGAGGTTGTAGACAGGTGGAAGTTGTTCTCTTCTCCCAGGCAACCAGCACCAGAACAAGAGGACACAGTCTCAAGCTGCACCAGGGGAGGTTTAGGCTGGATGTTAGGAAGAAGTTCTATACAGAGAGAGTGATTGCCCATTGGAATGGGCTGCCCGTGGAGGTTGTGGAGTCACCTTCATTGGAGGTGTTCAGGAGGAGACTTGATGGGGTGCTTGGTGCCATGGTTTAGTTGATTAGGTGGTGTTGGGTGGTAGGTTGGACTTGATGATCTCAAAGGTCTCATGGTCCTATTCCTATTCTATTCTATTCTATTATTCTATTCTATTCATTCCATTCCATTCCATTCCATTCTATTCCATTCCATTCTATTCTTCCATTCCATTCCATTCTTCTATTCTATTCTATTCTATTCTATCTATTCTATTCTATCTATTCTATTCCATTCCATTCATTCCATATTTCTTTCTATTTTCTATTTAATTCTACTCCAAGTTTTGTGTGTGGTGCTGCATTTGGAGGGGAAAGTGGTTCCACTGAGGAGCCTTTTAAAAGGACTTTGCAGCGGTTCAATGGAACTATTATATCACACTGAAACAGCCTGAAAAGAGTTTAATAGGGGAAAAAAAAACCCCAACCTGCACACAACTCCCTTTGTGTTTAAAATAATGTTATTTAACAGTCATCTGTTGACAGATACTGTGTCCTTCAGGATGCAAGGATTAGTGAAAGCATGCAATTCATGCCTCATTATTTACTGATTGGAAGAAGAAAATGAGCTTTCCGGCTTTTCAGTTGCCAGTCAGCTAATCAGTTTAGAATAATTAAATCATCGACCTTGATGGAGTGCAAAATAAAAAGTTCTGGCTTTTGCAGAAAAAGGTCAAATTCATCCAAAGGAAAAATGATCAAATTCGTAAAGCTGGTCCCTGGTGGCTCTCTCCTTACTTTGTCCCAGTTAGCAGGTGGCAAAGGGAAACCTTTCAGAGGAAAGGTTGCTGCTGAGCACAGGATGCGCTTGATGCATGAACACCTGAATGCTAGTTTTAACTACTGTGAGTCCAATGTAGGTCTAGGTTTGAGTACCTTAACACCACAGCATAAACTGACACATTGCCACGTTTCAGGTGTGGTTTTAACTAAATGATAGATTTATTCTTTAACAGAAAACCCCCCACTGCAAATACTGACAGAGAGAATCACAGATACGTTTAGGCTGGAAAAGGCCTCCAAGAGGAGGCCGGAGACAAGCAGGGAGAAATTGAATGAGCCTTGCCTCTGGGAATGAACAACCCCATGGAGCAGAGGAGGCTCAGGGGAGACCTTATTGCTGTCTACAACTGCCTGAAGGGCAGTTCAGGCAGTTCTTCTCCCAGGCAACCAGCACCAGAATAAGAGGACACAGTCTCAAGCTGCACCAGGGGAAGTTTAGGCTGGAGGTGAGGAGAAAGTTATTCACTGAGAGAGTTGTTAACCATTGGAATGTGCTGCCCAGAGAGGTGGTGGAGTCCCCATCCCTGGAGGTGTTCAAGAGGGCATTGGACGTGGCACTTGGTGCCATAGTTTAGTAGTCATGAGGTGTTGGGTGACAGGTTGGACCTGATGATCTTTGGGGTCTCTTCCAAGCTTATTGATTCTATGATTCTATAGGTTGGGGGCTGATGTGTTGGAGAGCAGCTCTGAGGAAAAGGACTCAGTGGACAGCCAGATGACCATGAGCCAGCGATGTGCCCTTGTGGCAAAGAAGGGCAATGGTATCCTGGAGTGTGTTAGAAGGGATGTGGCTAGTAGGTTGAGAGAGGTTGTGGAGTGTCCTTCTCTGAAGACATTCAAAACCTGCCTGGGTGCATTCCTGTGTGACCTGCTCTAGATGATGCTGCTCTGGCAGGGAGATTGGACTCAATGATATTTCGAGGTCTCTTCCAACCCCTAACACTCTGTGATTCTGTGATCATAGAGTCCAATCATTGACCTAGCACTGCCAAGTCCAGCTCTAAACCATGCCTCATGTCCAGACATCTTCCTCTGAGACATGCTGGAAGGTGTAGTTTTCTACAAGGGGTCTCAAGTGAGTTTGGGTTTCAGAGCCTCCTCACCTTGCAGTGCTGCCTCAATGTGTCCATTTCTCACCACAACATGCCACTCACACGAAGTTTCCAGAGTCTTCTGCTGTGTGTCTAGTTCTCTTAGGATCATTCTATCTCCTCAGGATCCCTTCAACATTGCACATCATGCTCCAGAGCTTCTTTGTACTTGTCTAGTCACCTCTGGACCCCTCCCAAAATCTGTGGTGTGCCCCAGAGCACTTGTATCTTCCTCAACATCATCTAGGACTTTTCTACTCACTTGGCACCTAAGGACAGCTGTACTCTGCACAGATCCAGTCTTGAGTTAGTCATTGCCTCACAAAATCTTCCTTTGGTCTCTTTGGTGCTTTTTAGCCATGCTTTTAGCTCTGAAATGCCCTTTGGACCTCTGTCCTCCCCAGAACAGTATGTATCTGTGGCCCTAGCTTGGTCTTTTCGTTCTCTCTCTCACATGCACCATGCCTCCATTTGGTCCCTGACCGCTTGAGGACATCTTTGTATTCTGCTCAGGTCTCCTCCTGAATTTGTTTTGTCCTTCTTTGCCTCTCTGGTCCCCACAGGAGCCCCTCTGTTCCCATCATGGTCCTTCCCAAGAAGTTCCTTGTGCTGCACAGCTCATCTAGTTTTGTAGCACACTTTGTACCTGTATTTTCCCCTCAGAACCCTCTGCCAGGCATTCTCTGTGCCTCAGAGTGCTCTTACCTTAATCTTTGTATTTAGGACACCTTCATTCAAACCTCTGCCCCACTGATATCATCTGTACTGTGTTGAAATCCCCCTCAGAGTTTCTCATTGTTTTCTTTGAGGCTTTGGTCCCTGAGGCCTCTTCAGAACTCCTCTGCTCTCTTTGCTGAGCTCTTGCAAGATGTTCCCTATGCCCTAGAGCCCTCAAAGGGGCAATTTGCACCCCTCTCTTCCACTCAGAACCCTTCCTGAGCCTGCCTCTTTTATCCTCATTAGTCATTCTATCCTCTCATCCATTTGGTGCTCCTCTATTTGGTCTCTGGTCCCCTGAGGATATTGGTGAGGAGGAGGCTCAGGGGAGACCTTATTGCTCTCTACAACTACCTGAAGGGAGGTTGTAGCCAGGTGGGGGTTGGTCTCTTCTCCCAGGCAACCAGCACCAGAACAAGAGGACACAGTCTCAAGCTGCACCAGCAGAGGTTTAGGCTGGAGGTCAGGAAGAAGTTCTTCATAGAAAGTGAGACTGGCCATTGGAATGTGCTGCCCAGGGAGGTGGTGGAGTCACCATCACTGGAGGTATTTAGGAAGAGCCTGGATGGGGTGCTTGGTGCCATGGTTTAGTTGATTAGATGGTGTTGGGTGATAGGTTGGACTCGATGATCTCAAAGGTCTTTTCCAACCTGGTTAATTCTATTCTATTCTATTCTATTCTATTCTATTCTATTCTATTCTATTCTATTCTATTCTATTCTGGGGCTGACAGCTTGGCCAGGAGTTTGCTGTGGGGAACAGTGTCAAAGGCCTTGCTGAAGTCCAGGCAGACTACATCCACAGCCTGCCCCACATCCACCAGGCAGTCACCTGATCATAGAAGGAGATCAGGTATCATAGAAGGAGATTACTTCAAGTGTAGTATCATTACTACACTTACTGAGCTACTTCCCTGCATAGCTTAGTAGGACAACTCCCCATTTTCTATTTACACCACAAGAAAATTAAGTTTAATCCCCTGCCTGGTCACATTGCTGGTGCAATCATAGTAAAACAAAGGGCCACAAAGATGATCCTAGGGCTGGAACACTTCTGCTATGAGGACAGGCTGAGGGAGCTGTGGTTTTTCAGCCTAGAGAAGAGAAGACTCAGGGGAGTGGGGGTAACCTTAGAGCTGCCTTCCAACACCTGAAGGGAGCTTACAGGAAAGCTGGAGAGGGACTTCTCGTAAGGGTGTCTAGCAACAGGATTAGGGGGGATGGTTTTAAGCTGAGGGAGAGTAGGTTTAGTCTGGGCTTTAGGATGAAATTCTTCAGTATGAGGATGGCAAGAATAGGAATAGGTTGCCCAGAGTGATTGTGGCTGCCCCCTCCCTGGAGGTGTTTAAGACCAGACTGGATATTGGGCAACCAAATCTGGTTGTGAGGCATCCCTGACCATGGCAAGGGGGTTGGAGTAGATGACCTCTGAGGTCCCTTCCAACCGAAGTCATTGTTTGCAAAGCACTGAAACACTTGACCCACTCGATGCAATTTGGTAGAGAGGCAATGATTGTCGCTGCCTGGGCTGCGAGCGGGGAAAGGGCAGAGGAATGTAAGCCCTGTAGCCGCCGTCAGTTCCCGTCTGGGCTGGGGTGTCAGTCCCCTCCCCTGGCGCTGTTGCTCGGGCGTTAAGGGGATGCTGCCGCCTGCTGACCACATGTCGCTACTGCAGCTCAGGGGCAGCACGACTGACTTCACGCGATGCCGTTTGGTTGTTCCCTTACCCAGGAGAGTTTTGTTTTCCGCTTCACTGACTTATTTTCCACTCTCCCTTCTTCTCGGCATTGATTTTCTATGCCCTGATAGTTGGTCTTGCCTGTAGTGGAGGCAGCCAGGTTCACTCAGCAGCTGAGCAGCTCCACACGTGAGTGGCCTCTGAACTCCCAAGTGTCATCTGCTGCTAGCAGGTTCTTACTGTTCATTGCACTGATTTGTGCCAAAGCCCTTTCTTCTGAGCAGTGGTGTTTTCTGAGCTGTTCTTCCTGAACCTGAGATTTCCTCAGATCAACCCTTGTAAGGAATGATCTGATCAGGATGATCTCTGTTCTGCCAACCTAAGGGATGCACAGCCTTTCTGCAGTAACCTTATCTTCCCCCTTTACATTCTGCTTATCTACTGATTCCATCAAGTTCCAAGTTTAAAGAAGAATTATCTTTTTCTACCTGTGTTATGCTGCCACTTGTCAGAATTTACACTGCTCTTTATTGTCACCATGCAGAAATGACTTCTATTTTTCCCTTCTGCTGCTCTCCATGTCTCAGCACTATTGCTGTCTTTTTATGATGCCTAGGATAAATGTTATTTCTATTGCAGATAATTACTTTTTCTTGCTATTTCTAAATTTGTATCCTTTTAGTTGCCCCTTTTATCCAGCTCCTTGGTTTTTAGGGAGTTATGCTTTTTAAAATGTAATGTTACAACTGTGTGTTTTTCTTCTTGTGTAGACCAGGGTTAGAATAGAATAGAATAGAATAGAATAGAATAGAATAGAATAGAATAGCATAGAATGGAATAGAATTAATCAGGTTGGATGAGACTTTGAGATCATCAAGTCCAACCTATCACCCAACACCTTCTAATCAACTAAACCATAGCACCAAGCACCCCATCAAGTCTCTTCCTAAACACCTCCAGGGATGGTGACTCCACCACCTCCCTGGGCAGCACATTCCAATGGCCAATCTCTCTTTCTGTGAAGAACTTCTTCCTAACATCCAGCCTAAACCTCTGCTGGTGCAGCTTGAGACTGTGTCCTCTTGTTCTGGTGCTGGTTGTTGGGAGAAGAGACCAACCCCCACCTGGCTACAACCTCCCTTCAGGTAGTTGTAGAGAGCAAGAAGGTCTCCCCTGAGCCTCCTCTTCTCCAGGCTAAGCAACCCCAGCTCCCTCAGCCTCTCCTCATAGGGCTGTGCTCCAAACCCCTCTCCAGCCTCGTTGCCCTTCTCTGGACACGTTCCAGTAACTCAACATCTTTCCTAAACTGAGGGGCCAGAATTTGACACAGGACTCAAGGTGTGGCCACTGCTGGTTCATGTTCAGCCTACCATCAACCAGTACCCCCAGGTCCCTCTCTGCCTGGCTGCTCTCCAGCCACTCTGACCGCAGCCTGTAGCACTGCATGGGGTGGTTGTGGCCAATGTTAGGGCTGGGCCAGCCATGAGGCAAATTACAGACACTCTCTATTAACGCCTCTCCTTCCCCAAGGGGAAGAGAAAGGGAATAAGGGAGAGAAACTTAGAGATTGGAAAGCTTTAATGAAAATAATAACACTAAAATGAGATGCATACAAATCTATACAAACCCAATATTGAACCCAAACTCCCCATGGCAATCAGTCACCATCACCACTGATGCTGTACAATAATACAATAATACAATACGCCAAGTTGAAAGAGACCTTCAAGATCATCACGTCCAACCCATCAACCAATCCAACCCACCTAAACAACTAAACCATGGCACCAAGCACCCCATCAAGTCTCCTCCTGAACACCTCCAATGAAGGTGACTCCACCACCTCCCCGGGCAGCCCATTCCAAGGGGCAATCTCTCTGTACAGAACTTCTTCCTAACATCCAGCCTAAGCCTCCCCTGGCGCAGCCTGAGACTGTGTCCTCTTGTTCTGGTACTGGCTGCCTGGGAGAAGAGCCCAACCTCTGCCTGGCTACAACCTCCCTTCAGGTAGTTGTAGAGAGCAACAAGGTCACCCCTGAGTCTCCTCCTCTCCAGGCTAAGCAACCCCAGCTCCCTCAGCCTCTCCTCATAGGGCTTGTGTTCCAAACCCCTCACCAACTTTGTTGCCCTTCTCTGGACACCTTCCAGCAAGTCAACATCCTTCCTAAACTGAGGGCCCCAGAACTGGACACAGGACTCGAGGTGTGGCCTAACCAGTGCTGTATACAAGGGCAGAATGACCTCCCTGCTCCTGCTGGCCAGGATGCCATTGGCCCTCTTGGCTGCCTGGACACACTGCAGGCTCATGTTCAGCCTACCATCAACCAGTACCCCCAGGTCCCTCTCTGCCTGGCTGCTCTCCAGCCACTCTGACCCCAGCCTGTAGCACTGCATGGGGTTGCTGTGGCCAATGTGCAGAACCCGGCACTGGGACACAAGTCCCAGAATGGGCTCAACAGCAAATGGGAACCAGAATCAGGAGCTGGATTCTGAAACTGGATTTGCGAAAATACAGATTGGGAGCTAAGGCAGAACAGAGTCCTCCTTGGACACTGGCCATAGAAGAGAGCTTGACCCTCATGATCCCTCAGCTTTATAATGAATGTGACTTATATGAAATAGAATCCTTCGGTCAGTCCATTCCTCCCTGCAGGTGGGACCTCTTGCTTGTTGCACCTCTATGATGGCCTATGCCCCTCCTGGAAGCAGGGAGGGAGGGCTTGTGAGAGCTTCTGCCCTCCCTGGAGGGTGTTTCCCCCTGGGAAACTAAATTAAACTGTTCTACTCCCCCTTCCTGCCCAGCAAGGCTATAAAAAGGAGGACACTGCTGCCCCCTGCAGGCTTGAACCCAAGACCCTGAGATTAAGAGTCTCGAGCTCTACCAACTAAACTAACTGCCTCCCCCCCATTTTTTTTAATAGCCTTGCTGTTCAATATCTTTATTGATGATCTGGATGAGGGCATTGAGTCTATCATCAGTAAGTTTGCAGATGACACCAAGCAGGTGTTGATCTGTTAGAGGGTAGGAGAGCTCTGCAGAGGGACAGAGTCCAACATGATGGCATTCAACAAGTCCAAGTGCTGGGTACTGTGCTTTGGTCACAACAACCCCATGCAGTGCTACAGGCTGAGGTCAGAGTGGCTGGAGAGCTGCCAAACAGAGAGGAACCTGGGGGTGCTAGTTGATAGTAGGCTGAACATGAGCCAGCAGTGTGCCCAGGTGGCCAAGAAGGCCAATGGCATCCTGGCCTGCATCAGGAACAGTGTGGCCAGCAGGAGCAGGGAAGTCGTTGTGCCCCTGTACTCTGCACTGGTTAGGCCACACCTTGAGTCCTGTGTCCAGTTCTGGGCCCCTCAATTTCAGAAGGACATTGAGACTCTTGAACATGTCCAGAGAAGGGCAACAAGGCTGGGGAGAGGCCCTGAGCACAGCCCTGTGAGGAGAGGCTGAGGGAGCTGGGGTTGTTTAGCCTGGAGAAGAGGAGGCTCAGGGGAGACCTTCTTGCTCTCTACAACTACCTGAAGGGAGGTTGTAGCCAGGTGGGGGTTGGTCTCTTCTCCCAGGCAACCAGCACCAGAACAAGAGGACACAGTCTCAAGCTTTGCCAGGGGAAGTTTAGGTGGAGGTGAGGAGAAAGTTCTTCCCAGAGAGAGCTGTTAGCCATTGGAATGTGCTGCCCAGGGAGGTGGTGGAGTCACCATCCCTGGAGGTGTTCAAGAGGGGATTGGATGTGGCACTTGGTGCCATGGTTTAGTAGTCATGAGGTGTTGGGTGACAGGTTGGACTTGGTGATTTTTGAGGTCTTTTCCAACCTTATTGATTCTATGACTGTATGTTTAGGTGCATTTCATGAATTCAAATGCTGACTCATGAAAAAGTGTATCCAGGATCCAGTGTATCTTGTAGCAGAACAAGAACTAGAAGGCAGGAGCTGAATGTCATCCTTCCCTATGGGGATTGCCACACTTCCCTGAGAACATCTGACAAAACCCCCAGAGCTTCCAGTCTTAAAGTGTGCCCCTGTAAGCACCTGAAAAGCAGCTGGGTGGTATCACCTCTGTTCTAGACAAGAAATTAAGGTCAGGTTTTCAAAGCTGATTGCTGAGGAGGAGAACCTTCTGCCACATTTAGGATCTGCAACAGGTGTGCTAGTTCTCAGAAGTGCTGAATACCCTGTGGATTTCAGAGAGTTCAGGGGATCCAGCTTTGAAGCACTTGTATTGAGGGAGTTGTCTACCTTTGCACACTAGAGTCAGTGTTTCTGCAGTTAATCTCTTTGTACTTCCTGATCAAGTACTTTGCCTCGAATCTCAAGGACTGCAGCAGTAGCCGCTGTGGTGTTGGACAGCATGTAGTTAGCAGCAGGGATGGGGTCTGTTGCACAGGATTTTCCCATGTGATGAGAAGTCTCTGAATATTCCTATCTGCCACCTCCCACAGCAAAACAAGGCTGCTGAAGCAGAGCCAAAGTGCCCAGAACTGAGAGGAAAATAAATGGCCAAAGAGCAAAGTGATTTACAGTCTGCAAGAGGGCTGTCTGTTTCCAGGTGTGCTGAGGAAATGGGGCAGCATGGAGACAGAAGACAGTTCACTTGCCCCCTGGGGAACCTCTAACATTCTTTGCAAAAGCAAAGGGGAATTTAGGAGCTAATACAACCCACATTATCCTTCCTCAGTTTTGGGATGTGTCTGCTTTCAACAGCTTAAGACCTGATATCACACACAAGGAAAGCTTTCCTGAAAGTAAATATTTGAGGCCCTATTTTATCTCATCTGAAACGTGGAGTTTCCAGCCAGAAGTACTTCAAACAGCAAGCTGTGAGTATCAGCTGGTTATAATTCACAGGCAAAAAAAGCTGATATATTTAGTAACCAGCTCTATTTCTTCTACTTATCTTGGCTATCTGAGAAATGCTTTTTCACAAGTATTTTTCTAGTTTTCTATTTGCTTTTGAAACCTGATGGGCTTACAGCATCTCCAGGAGATATGCACATCATAAGCTTAATCCTGGAGACTCTCAGGAGTTAGACATGTAGCAGCTTGAGTCTGGTTTGTTGCATTTGCTGGGCTTTGGTAATAGCAGCAATTCAAAGGTTAGAGTTGCATTGTCTCAGGAATCTCCAAACTGTGGTGTTTCAACCGTGCATTGTTGGTAAGCTGCTCAAGAGCAGTTTCCATGATGGGATCATGTCATGCAAGCAGCCCTGTAGCCTGGGCTTGTACGGGGAATAATCTCCAGCTGCATTCTGGAGCCATACTGAATTCACCCAGCACATAGCTGAGGGGCGAGCAACTGATGTCATCTACCTGGACCTAAGCAAAGCCTTCGACTCTGTCCTGCACCACATCCTGGTCTCCAAGCTGGTGACACATGGGTTTGATGGGTGACCACGAGATGGATAAGGAACTGGCTTGATGGTTGCACCCAGAGAGTGGCTGTCAATGGGTCCATGTCCCAGGGGAGGCCAGGGACAAGCAGAGTCCCTCAGGGATCAGTCCTGGGACCAGGCTTGTTCAACATCTCTGTGGGGGCCATGGACAGTGGCATTGAGTGCACCCTCAGCAAGTTTGCTGATGACACCAAGCTGTGTGGTGCAGCAGACAGCTGGAAGGAAGGGATCCATCCAGAGGGACCTGGAGAGGCTGGAGAGGTGGGCACAAGCCAACCTCATGAGCTTCAACAAGACCAAGTGCAGGGTCCTGCATCTGGGTCGAGGCAATCCCAGGCACAAATTCAGGCTGGGCAGTGACTGGCTGGGGAGCAGCCCAGAGGAGAGAGACTTGGGGGTGCTGGTGGACAAGAAGCTCAACAGGAGCTCTCAGTGTGCACTTGCAGCCCAGAAAGCCAATCAGAGCCTGGGCTGCATCAGGAGAAGTGTGGCCAGCAGGTCAAGGGAGGTGATTCTCCCCCTCTACTCAGCTCTGGTGAGACCCCACCTGGAGTACTGCCTCCAGTTCTGGAGCCCCTATTACAAGAGGGATCTGGAGGTGCTGGAAGGTGTCCAGAGAAGGGCCACGAGGATGAGCAGAGGGCTGGAGCACCTCTCCTATGAGGACAGACTGAAGGAGTTGGGGCTGTTCAGTCTGGAGAAGAGAAGGCTCCGAGGTGACCTCATTGTGTCCTTCCAGTATGTGAAGGGGGCCTACAAGAAGGCTGGGGAGGGACTTCTCAGGACATCAGGTAGTGATAGGACTAGGGGGAATGGAATGAAGCTGGAGGTGGGGAGATTCAGGCTGGACATGAGGAGGAAGTTCTTCACCATGAGAGTGGTGAAGCCCTGGAATGGGTTGTCCAGGGAGGTGGTTGAGGCCCCATCCCTGGAAGTGTTTAAGACCAGGCTGGATGAGGCTCTGGCCAGCCTGATCTAGTGTGGGGTGTCCCTGCCCATGGCAGGGGGGTTGGAACTAGCTGATCCTTGTGGTCCCTTCCAACCCTGACTGATACCATGATACTATGATCTACTGCTACCAGGATGGTGGGATCCTTGAAGCAGCATCATTCTCTCCAGTGTGTTATCCATGTCCAGACTTCCTCTGCTTTGCCTTTCTGGTATTTGTGATCAGCAGCTGATTTGCCCAGGGAGGTGGTGGAGTCACCATCACTGGAAATGTTTAGGAAGAGACTGGATGGGGTGCTTGGTGCCATGGTTTAGTTGATTACATAGTGTTGGATGATAGGTTGGACTCGATCTCAAAGGTCTCTTCCAACCTGGTCTATTCTATTCTATTCTATTCTATTCTATTCTATTCTATTCTATTCTATTCTATTCTATTCTATTCAATTCTATTATATTCTAATTCCTAGGCTCTTTTTATCAGCAAAATAGATGAAATAGGGGAGGAAAAATAATCATGGAGCAGGTGAATGAGAGAATCTATCGTGGTATCTCAGTGCTGGTTGACATGGAAGTCAGGCATTTTAGATCCCAATGCTCTGTAGGAGAAAAAGGCATCTGAGTTGGTCACTATCTCACCTGGAGACTGAAAAGGGGTTGAAATATCTGTATAGGGATATCTGTCTGTCTCTGTCTGCTGAAGAACTGGATACCTTGTGAAGAGTAAAATTAAAGCAGGGAAAGAAGGAAGAGAAAGAGAAGGTGACAGAATAGGAGTCTGTTGTGTCTGAACCTGCGTTTCAGGAAGGTTGACTGCCAGCCACAGGATTGCCAAGGCATCTGTTGCAGTTCTGCTAAGCACAGCACTTTCTCTGGATGCAGTAAAGAACTGAGACCTTCAGCATTTTGCTTTTTAAATAGATCATATATTTTTCAGCAGTTAGAAGAATTCATGTAACTTGTCCCTGCTTTTATTTCTAGGGTAATGCTAATGGCCTATCTCCATGGCAGCTCTACAGCAGGTAAGCCCAGGCCAACTTTTTTCCTTCCAGAGCTATAATTACCAAGGCACAGCCCATGAGAGGAGAATAACATGAAGGGTGTGAAGGAGATGGAAGTTCTCAGCAGTAATGGTCCCACCACATGTGGCTAGGGCTGGAAAAAGAACTATTTGTGCATACTAATCCCCACATGCATGCTTAAGCGCATGCATAAATGCACCAGCAGCTTTGCATGTGGGCTCTGCCTCTTGCAAGCACACAGGCATACAAACACTAACATCTATTTACTCTGCAGGAGATTTTTAAGGGTATATAATAAGATCTGTAACAGGAACTTAAACAGTCTGTGCAAAACATTTGTTTGGTTTCATGGTGAGGGTAAGGTAGGAATTTCCTTCCCTCACTCCCCTCTAATCTACTGCTGTGATTGGGTCTGAGATGGAGCTCTATTTCTGTCAAATGGTGGTTATGGATTATATCATCAGCTCTGAAGTGTTGTTATCACCCACTTTGTGTGCAGCTCCAATTAAATATTCATAAATATGAAAGGCACATCCTTTGACTGATGTACTGCCAGGTATTTTTTTATATCCATGCCCCTGTCATTCTTGTTCATCCAGCATCCCCAGTGCATGGTTTAATTCTTGGTGAATTATTCCCTCTTTCATGCAGCTTTTGCTCCAAGTCATTATCTAGGAGCATCTCTTCTTACTAAAGTGAGACCAGCACCTAGAGAATGAAATAAGGTCTTTTAGAGTTCATTGATCAATCAAAGATGCAGCTGGCTCTAAACCTCATGTATAAAAAGGGAGTCACTCACCTCTGGCAGCTGGCAATATCTGTGCTGACCATAAACTAGGAACAGTCAGTCTAAAAGCAAGATACAAGTCAAGGCATCATAGTGTGGGATGGCCCCACCAAGCCTAATGCCCTTTTCCCGATGACTTGAGAGAAGAATCCACTGAGAGCACTTCTAACATCAAATCTCCTCTTTTGACAGGAGATACTTTAGGACATGGGTCTATTTTTGCAGTACAAGTTGCCTATTCAAGATGCACATCTGCATCTTAAATGGTAGACACCTCTGCAGGTAGAGCCCAAACCCCAAATCAATATTCCTTGCTTTATACTGAGCCTGGAGTAAATCTGTGGAGAGACAGCAAGGATGATCTATGAAGAATGGTAACTGTAAGGTCAATAAATCATTGAAAGACAACAGTTGCTAAAGAACACACATACCTATAAATTATGCAGCTTTAATGCTCCCACTAAATGCCAACTGCCAGGTCCTGCACTTAGGGTACCCCAAGTAAGGCTACAGGCTTGGGGTAGTGTGGCTGGAAAACTGTTGGCAGAAAGGGACCTTGGGGGTTCTATTGGACAAGCATCTGAATAGGAGCCAGCAGTGTGCCCAGGTGGCCAAGAAAGCCAAAGGCATCCTGGCTGGGATCAGCAATGCCGTGTCCAGCAGGAGCAGGGAGGGGATTGTCCTGTGGGACTCAGCTCTGGGGAGGCCACACCTGGAGTGTTGTGCCCAGTTTTGGGCAGCTCAGTGCAACCCAGCAGAACTGGGCTGAATGACAAAATCCTCAGAATCTCACGGCACAGACCCTTGAAGGAGCTACAGAGCTGGTGACAGAAGCAGCAAAGCTCCACAAAGAGTATGTGGAAGCCACAGCTAATAGGCCAAGTCTATCTGCTGCACTGCCTCATGACAATTACTTCCCACTGGTTCCTACTATGAACAGCAAGCAGAGTGAATGATGCTCCAGTTAATGATTTATAAATGTCTAGTACTGTCTGGTTGTGCACAGCCATCCTGACACAGCCAGAGTGAGCAAAGGCCCTAGGGGCCTGAGACTGAGCATCTGAGGGCAGGAGCTCTTGCCAGTGAAGGGCAGCAGAGACAGCCTGAGGAATACCAGTAGAACTTGATGATCTCAAAGGTCTTTTCCAGCCTGGTTAATTCTATTCTATTCTAACATCCTTGACTTCTTAACAGCCAGAAAGCTGGGCATGTCAGGAAGGCATGTGGGTTGGGCAGGAGTGCCTGCTCAACCTCTACACCCATAGGGATGGTTCCAGAGTCCAGATGCTACATGTGAGAGCAGCCATGATTGAGCTCCTGGAGTGAATGACATGAACAGTAATTGTAGACAAGGCCAAAGAAAAGGAGAAAATCACACTTCCACATTTACCTCTGCAGTGTATGGCCAGGAGCTGAACTGTGAGAGTCTTCTTTAGAAGGTCTTCAAAGACCTTATGGAATGGAATGGAATGGAATGGAATGGAATGGAATGGAATGGAATGGAATGGAATGGAATGGAAACGGAACAGAATAGAAGAATAGAATAGAATAGAATAGAAATAGAATAGAACAGAATAGAATAGAATGAATAGAATTAACCAGGTTGGAAAGACCTTGAGATCATCGAGTCCAACCTGTCACCCAACACCATCTCATCAACTAAACCATGGCACCAAGCGCCCCATCCAGTCTCTTCCTAAACACCTCCAGGGATGGTGACTCCACCACCTCCCTGGGCAGCCCATTCCAGTGTGAAGAGTGGTATGAGTCACCTAAAATAGTGGATACTTCATGTCTTACCTGCCTTTAACCTACTGCTGGATGGATTGAAGGGCCTGGTTCTCCTTTGCTGTGTCCACCATCTCTGGAGAAGAGAGGATCTTTGATTCCTTCTCTTTTCCTCTACTGCCTCAGGGGACAGATTACTCAACTTTTCCCACCTGCAACTGTGGGGCAACTTAATTTAACATGGGCATGTGTGGTGGCAAGATAGGAGAAAGGAGAGTATTCCACAGGAAGAATAGGGGAAGGGAAAATTAAGCCTACTGCAAAAGCAGTTCAAATTCAGCAGGAGGTTAACCAGGCCAATATTTAATTAAGCTTTAGCACTGTCAGGTACAATTTATGCTGAAATAAAAGTCTATCTCAGTTCAGTGCCACTAATATTCTTCCTGGACCATAGATCCTGAGCT
The DNA here is from genome assembly GCA_015227895.2 of Colaptes auratus. NCBI lineage: Eukaryota > Metazoa > Chordata > Aves > Piciformes > Picidae > Colaptes > Colaptes auratus. The sequence continues at coordinate 5,775,106 of CM037646.1, read as the reverse complement.
TGGAGGCTGCTAGCTGACTTCTCATCCCTGTTGTTATCAGTGTTGAGAAGAATCTTCACTCTAGGGAGGCGAGATCACAAAATGGATGATAAATTCATTAGAGGATTTTGGCCAGAAGCACTAGCTGAAGGAAACACCATAACTGCAAGAATTTTTATGCCAGTGTCTCCTCCTTGTAAAAGAATTTACTGCTATGCAGGTGGGGGAAAGAATGCTTAAAGCAAAAAGGTCAAAAATAACCTGAAAAGAGAGATACCCCCATTCCAATTCCATTGTTCATGGTAAGGGTGAAATATTACCCAGAGCCTTGTCCTGGCATCCTGGGAATAAATCACTGGTGATTCCAAATGTCAGCAGAATCTACCAGCAGAGCTTTGCTGTCTGCACAGTTCAGAGTCTTTGGCATGAGTTCAAAGTGAAAATGAATCTGAGAATTTCTGACGTCTGAGAAGCCCATATGTGGTTCCAGCTATGCATCCTGGCATTTTGGCAGAGACAATTTTCTGTTGCAAGGCTTTGAAGCCTACATTAAAATAAAATAAAATAAAATAAAATAAAATAAAATAAAATAAAATAAAATAAAATAAAATTTTCATAGTTTCATAGTTTCATGAAACTATGAAACTAAACTAAACTAAACTAAACTAAAATAAATTGCCTTCATAGTTTCATAGTTTCAGTCAGGGTTGGAAGGGACCACAAGGATCAGCTAGTTCCAACCCCCCTGCCATGGGCAGGGACACCTCACACTAGATCAGCCTGGCCAGAGCCTCATCCAGCCTGGGCTTAAACACCTCCAGGGACGGAGCCTCAACCACCTCCCTGGACAACCCATTCCAGGGCTTCACCACTGTCATGGGGAAGAACTTCCTCCTCACATCTAGCCTGAATCTCCCCACCTCCAGCTTCATTCCGTTCCCCCTAGTCCTATCATTGCCTGATAGCCTGAAAAGTCCCTCCCCAGCCTTCTTGTAGGCCCCCTTCACATACTGGAAGGCCACAATGAGGTCACCTCGGAGCCTTCTCTTCTCCAGACTGAACAGCCCCAACTCTTTCAGTCTGTCCTCATAGGAGAGGTGCTCCAGCCCTCTGCTCATCCTCTTGGCCCTTCTCTGGACACCTTCCAGCACCTCCATGTCCCTCTTGTAATAGGGGCTCCAGAACTGGAGGCAGTACTCCAGGTGGGGTCTCACCAGAGCTGAGTAGAGGGGGAGAATCACCTCCCTTGACCTGCTGGCCACACTTCTCTTGATGCAGCCCAGGATCTGATTGGCTTTCTGGGCTGCAAGTGCACATTGAGAGCTCCTGTTGAGCTTTTCGTCCACCAGCACCCCCAAGTCTCTCTCCTCTGGGCTGCTCTCCAGCCAGTCACTGCCCAGCCTGGATTTGTGCCTGGGGTTGCCTCGACCCAGATGCAGGACCCTGCACTTGGTCTTGTTGAAGCTCATGAGGTTGGCCTGTGCCCACCTCTCCAGCCTGTCCAGGTCCCTCTGGATGGCATCCCTTCCCTCCAGCTGTCTGCTGCACCACACAGCTTGGGGTCATCAGCAACCTTGCTGAGGGTGCACTCAATGCCACTGTCCATGGCCCCCACAAAGATGTTGAACAAGCCTGGTCCCAGGACTGATCCCTGAGGGACTCTGCTTGTCCCTGGCCTCCACTGGGACATGGACCCATTGACAGCCACTCTCTGGGTGCGGCCATCAAGCCAGTTCTGTATCCATCTAGTGGTCACCCATCAAACCCGTGTGTCACCAGCTTGGAGACCAGGATGTGGTGTGGGACAGTGTCGAAGGCTTTGCTCAGGTCCAGGTAAACGACATCAGTTGCTCGCCCCTCAGCTATTAATGCTGTCACCTGTTCATAGAAGGCCACCAGGTTTGTCAGGCAGGATTTGCCCTTGGCAAAGCCATGCTGACTGCTCCCAATCACCTCTTCACTACTCTTCTGAGTCAGTAGTGCCTCCAGGAGGATCTGCTCCATGATCTTTCCGGGCACAGAGGTGAGACTGCCTGGCCTGGAGTTCCCTGGTTCCTCCTTCTTACCCTTTTTGAAAATGGGAGCAATGTTTGCCCTTTTCCAGTCTGTGGGGACTGCCCCAGGCTGCCATGACTTTTGGAATAGAATAGAGAGGGGCTTAGCAACCTCATCTGCCAGTTCTCTCAGCACCCGTGGGTGTATCCCGTCGGGTCCCATGGACTTGAACACTTTCAGGTTCTTCAGGTGATCACAAACCTAAGCTTCACTTATGATGGGCCTTCATGTTCTATAACTAACAGCATATGAAACACAGCAGCTTTGTTTAATTGAACCCAAAGGTTCAAACTCCCTTACTTTCCCTTTCTCTCTCCCTCCCCCCCACCCCTCCATCCCCATTAAAATCATAAAATCCTGTTTTCATTGCCAAATACACTAAGGCTGGATTTTCCAATTAATCTCATCTGAGTTTTAATTTTTGGAACCCCAGAAGCATAGACGCTTTTACAGTTTACTTGGTATGAAATGCTTTCAAATCTTGTTGGTTTACTTTACTCAGTGATGCCAAGCTAACCCTACACAGAATCACCAAGGTTGGAAGAGACCTCAAAGATCACGTGCCACACCCAGCCCCCTCTTGAACACCTCCAGGGATGGTGACTCCACCACCTCCCTGGGCAGCACATTCCAATGGCTAACAACTCTCTCTGGGAAGAACTTTCTCCTCACCTCCAGCCTAAACTTACCCTGGCACAGCTGGAGACTGTGTCCTCTTGTTCTGGTGCTGGTTGCCTGGGAGAAGAGACCAACCCTCTCCTGGCTTCAACCTCCCTTCAGGTAGTTGTAGACAGCAATAAGGTCTCCCCTGAGCCTCCTCTTCTCCAGGCTAAACAATCCTAGCTCCCTCAGCCTCTCCTCAGAGGGCTGTGCTCGAGGCCTCTCCCCAGCCTTGTTGCCCTTCTCTGGACATGTTCAAGAGTCTCAATGTCCTTCTGAAATTGAGGGGGCCCAGAACTGGACACAGGACTCAAGGTGTGGCCTAACCAGTGCTGAGTACAGGGGCAGAATGACTTCCCTGCTCCTGCTGGCCACACTATTCTTGATAGAATAGAATAGAATAGAATAGAATAGAATAGAATAGAATAGAATAGAATAGAATAGAATAGAATAGACCAGGTTGGAAGAGACCTTCAAGATCATCATGTCCAATCTATCATCTGATACCACCTAATCAACTAAACTACATGATGCTACACGATGCTACGTGATGCTACACAAACAGTCTGACTACCTTGATTATGTTTTAAAATTGAACTAAAATTAGCAACTTCTCCATTCTCAAACAACATAAATTATAATTAAAAAAAAGGGGGGGGGGGAGAGCAAAAATGGGATCACAGAATTTCAGAACATTAGAGGTTGGAAGGGGCCTCCAGAGATCACTGGGTCCAACCCCCCTGCCAAAGCTGGATCACTTAGGGTAGTCCACACAGGAATGCATCCAGATAGGTTTGGAAAGTCTCCAGAGAAGGAGACTCCACAACCTCTCTGGGCCTCAACTGGCCTGTTCCTGTGCTCCATGAGCCAGCAGTGTGCCCTGGTGGCCAAGAAGGCCAATGGCATCCTGGCCAGGATCAGGAACAGTGTGGCCAGCAGGAGCAGGGAGGTCATTCTGACCCTGTACTCAGCACTGGTTAGGCCATACCTTGAGTCCTGTGTCCAGTTCTGGGCCCCTCAGTTTAGGAAGGATTTTGAGTTACTGGAACATGTCCAGAGAAGGGTAACAAAGCTGGGGAGGGGTTTGGAGCACAGCCCTGTGAGGAGTGGCTGAGGGAGCTGGGGTTGCTTAGCCTGGAGAAGAGGAGGCTCAGGGGATACCTTCTTGCTGCCTCCAGCTACCCGAACAGAGGTTGTAGCCAGGACGGGGTTGGTCTCTTCTCCCAGGCAACCAGCACCAGAACAAGAGGACAGAGTCTGAAACAGTACCAGGGGAGGTTTAGGCTGGGTGTTAGGAAGAAGTTCTTCATAGAGAGAGTGATTGGCCATTGGAATGTGCTGCCTGGGGAGGTGGTGGAGTCACCATCATTGAAAGTGTTGAGGAAGAGACTGGATGAGGCGCTTGGTGCCATTGTTTAGTTGATTAGATGGTGCTGGGTGATAGGTTGGACTCAATGATCTCAAAGGTCTTTTCCAACCTGGTTAATTCTATTCTATTATAGACTATCACCCTCACTGTAAAAAAGTTTCTCCTCATGTTGAGGTGAAACCTTCTATGTTCAAGCTTGCATCCATTGTTCCTTGTCTTATTACTGTGCATCACCAAAAAGAGATTGCCCCCATCCCCTTGACACTCATCCCTCAGATATTTATAGACATTGATCAGATCCCCTCTCAGTCTTCTCAAGACTAAACAGCCCCAGGGCTCTTGGTCTCTCTTCATGGGGGAGATGCTCAAGTCCCCTAATCATCCCTGTGGCTCTCCATTAGATTCTCTCCAGCAGGTCTCTGTCTCTCTTGAACTGGGAAGCCCAAAACTGGACACAGTACTCCAGGTGTGGTCTCACCAGGGCAGAGTAGAAGGGGAGAAGAACCTCCCTAGGTCTGCTGGCCACACTTTTCTTGATGCACCCCAGGATGCCATTTGGTCTCTTGGCCACAAGGGCACATGGAGAACTTGATGGGACTCCAAGGTTTTCTCAGGCAATAGAAAATTCTTGACCAGTTTGAGAATTAAATAGATGGAGGATCTGATGTACTGCTATCAAACTGAAGCAAAAGGTTAGCCCTATGGAAATTAGAGGGAATTCTGTATGGCTTCAGGCCTGAAAGGATCTTATTCCCTGGATGGTCCTGTGTCTATCATGTAACATGCAGGAGGTGCAGCTGTCATGGCTATGCTTCTATAGTGGCTATTCTTACTTTATAATTTATGCCATCGTTCCAAGGGGCAGCATTTTCTACCTGGTGCATACTGCACTTGCAGGGATGTGCATGGCAGCTGAGAAAAATCGGGCTCTAAGAATCCTTTGCACTTTCTTACGCAACTCATTTTGTGACAACCTCTCTAGAAGCTGCCACCATCTGTTGGTGGAAGTGCTTTGGCCATTTAACGTGGGAACAGTGAAATACTGCCTGCCAGAGTGTAGCAGCAATTCATTCTGTCTCGGTGCTCTGAGAACGAGCGCTCCACGGTCACAGCTCAGCGTCTCCTCGTGTCATCTGTGATAAATGTATTTTCTTGCCATGGAATGGTTTGGGAAAGGCTGTTACAGGCACTTACACAGCTAGCCTCAGTTAACAATGCTCTTTCAAAGAATTCTCAAGAAACACAACAAAGACCCAGAAACGGTGACCCAAGAAGCCGAGCTGATGATGGGAGTTCAGGATTTTACACGACTGAGCGAAACCCATCGGCATTCAGAGGAGTGGGCATACAGCCCTGGAAGGTAAGAGGCAAGGAGGGCTGTGCTCCTGTGCAGAAGGATCTTTACTAAAGAGATTTGAAATGGATTTTATACAGGAACTTTCCCAATAACAGAGCAAAACACCCAGACTGAAGCAAAAGCACCATTTGTAATCTGGAGCGGCGACATGTACGGAGTTCTTTTCATATATCTACTTGATGGCTAGAGGATTTCAGCTGAGCAAGAGGGCTATTACTGCCATTTCCCAGCATTGCATAAATCACATCTTTATACTTGCTTAGGGCTCCCCTGTAAGATTAATACTTTTATATTTAGCATGCCCAACCCTGTTAGCAATGTAGCAACAGCAAGTGAAGAGGAAAAGGGGAACAAAAAGCATCATGAAAGCAAAGGTCAGTGGCAAGGAGTTTTCCAGCTGATTTGTCATGCTTTGTGGGAAGAAGGGAGAAAATAATATTACAGCCACAGTAGTAAAAAATTAGTTACAAGACACAAATCTGTCAATGGCTTTGCTATTTTGCTCTCCTGTCAACAAGAAAGCTTACAGTGACCTGGGCCTGAGATAGAATAGAGAGGTAGGTGCTGGTCTCTTCTCATCAGTGACAGAATAGAATAGCATAGCATAGCATAGCATAGCATAGCATAGCATAGAATAGAATAGAATAGAATAGGAATAGAATACAATAGGACCAGGTTGGAAAAGACCTTTGAGATCATCACCCAACACCATCTAATCAACTAAACCATGGCACCAAACACCCCATCCAGTCTCTTCCTAAACACCTCCAGTGATGCTGACTCCACCACCTAAATGCAGAATAGGAGAATTGGGTTTAGCAAGGCTTGTCAGCAGCAGAATAGGAGAATTAGGTCTGCTAAGGCTAGTCTGCTGCACTGTTCTGCAAACACCTCCTCAATGTTCTTGGGACTTCACAGTGGACCTACCTCTCTGTGGCCTCACAGAATCATTGAATCATTTTGGTTGCAGAAGACCTTCAAGATCCTCAAGTACAACCATTAGCTAACTCTGCCAAGACTGGTGCTAAACCACATCCTTTAGCACCACATCCTCATGCATGCAGGAGGTGTGATTATAAGCAAAAGACTTGGAGAAACAATAAGTCTAAATCCAAACCATCTCCCAGGCTGTGTGCAATAGCCATGAAGAGAAGAGCTTTGAGAGTGAAAAATCATTTATTCTTAGCAGTTGTTATTTGTAAGGTGGGAAGAAGTTTCCTATTTTAACAAACATTTCTCAGTGTCTGGTCTTCGTATTTTGCCTTTCAGCTCAGGTGGTGAAAACAGCTAGTTAAATCTGTGTTCCTCTCACTAGCTTTTCATTCTGTTCTCTGCTGAAGATGTGCAGACCTACCAGGGACATCGTTTGGGCTGTATATTCTCCATGCACTCTATTATTAACAAATGATGCAGCACCAGTGTTCAGACATGAGTATGGTTTAATGCACAATCGGTACATTTGCGGATGACACCAAGATAGGAGCAGGTGTTGATCAGTTAGAGGGTAGAAGGGCTCTCCAGAGGGATCTTGACTGGCTGGACAGATGGGCAGCGTCCAACATGATGACATTCAAAAAGTCCAAGTGTCAGGTGCTGCACTTTGGTCACAATAACCCCATGCAGTGCTACAGGCTGGGGTCGGAGTGGCTGGAGAGCAGCCAGACAGAAAGGGACCTGGGGGTATTGGTTGACAGCTGCCTAAACATGAGCCAGCAGTGTGCCCAGGTGGTGAAAAAGACCAATGGCATCCTGGCCTGCATCAAGAATAGTGTGGCCAGCAGGAGCAGGGAAATCATTGTGCCCCTGTACTCAGCACTGGTTAGGCCACACCTTGAGTCCTGTGTCCACTTCTGGGCCCCTCAATTTAAGAAGGACATTGATGCTCTTGAATGTGTCCAGAGAAGAGCAGCGAGGCTGGGGAGAGGCCTCGAGCACAAGCCCTACAAGGAGAGGCTGAGGGAGCTGGGGTTGTTTAGCCTGGAGAAGAGGAGGCTCAGGGGAGACCTTCTTGCTGTCTACAACAACCTGAAGGGAGGTTGTAGCTAGGAGGGGGTTGGTCTCTTCTCCCAGGCAACCAGCACCAGAACAAGAGGACACAGTCTCAAGCTTTGCCAAGGGAAGTTTAGACTCGAGGTGAGGAGAAAGTTCTTCCCAGAGAGAGTTGTTAGGCATTGGAATGTGCTGCCCAGGGAGGTGGTGGTGTCCCTGGAGGTGTTCAAGTGGGGATTAGATGTGGCACTTGGTGCCATGGTCCCAAGTCATGAGGTCTTGGATGACAGGTTGGACTTGATCTTTGAGGTCTTTTCCAACCTTATTAATTCTATGATTCTAAGATACCCTTATTATTAATTACTTTATTAAGCAGATCTGTTCTATAGCATAGATGTTGAAAAGACATTGGTAGGGGAAAAAAAGTCCTTATTTTGAGATTTCAAATGCTCTCAAGTCTTGCTGTTGCTGGCATTAATCTGTGCAGCAGGACCGTTGCAAGTATGCGTTTTTAATAGTCTATGGTCACCAAAGCTGCTTTAAACATGAGGCGTGTAATAGACTACCTAGAAATGTCAAAATCTCTTCCTTTCCATCTGCAGTACCCAGAAGTCATATGCATGAGGCTAGCCAATAATACAGCAAATCCAGCAAATTACAGAAACTATTCATCTCCTGTCCTTACCATCCCCTAAACAGACATTCAAGTATATGCTGGTCACTTAGCTACACTTGATTTGATACCTCTTTCCTGATGAAAAAGACTTTCCTCTGCCCAGAGGGAACCAGGCTTATCTTTATTTCATGCAACAATGAGCTGCTCTTTTGCTGTTAAACACACCTGTACATCTTGCACCCCACAGTGAGAGGCCATGTGAAACACTGAAGCCTGCAGAGGGATAAGCTCTACTGCATCTGAGTGCTTTTGCCATTCCAAATTCTTCAGCTCGAGTGCCACGGGCTCCTCTCAGGAGAAGGCAGGTGGGCTGGAGTCAGTTCCTCTATTACACTGTTACCAGTGCAGGGTGTAGGAGACCAGCTCGTGCTGTTTGTTGTGCATCTAACACCTCCTTCAGCTTGTATGGTGTATGGTGGTGTTCAGGCAACTGGCTGTTGTAGGTGTGTAACTTCAGTTTAGGAAGGACATTGAGACACTTGAATGTGTCCAGAGAAGGGCAACAAGGCTGGGGAGAGGCCTTGAGCACAAGCCCTGTGAGAAGAGGCTGAGGGAGCTGGGGTTGTTTAGCCTGGAGAAGAGGAGGCTCAGGGGTGACCTCATTGCTCTCTACAACTACCTGAAAGGTGGTTGTAGCCAGGAGGGGGTTGGTCTCTTCTCTCTAGCAACCAGCACCAGAACAAGAGGACACAGTCTCAAGCTGCACCAGGGGAAATTTAGGCTGGAGGTGAGGAGAAAGTTCTTCACGGAGAGAGTCATTCATCATTGGAATGTGCTGCCCAGGGAGGTGGTGGAGTCACCATCCCTGGAGGTGTTCAAGAGGGGATTGGACGTGGTCTAGTCATGAGGTCTGTGGTGACAGGTTGGACTCGATGATCTTTGAGGTCTCTTCCAACCTTGGTGATACTGTGATCTCACCTTTATGCCTTCAGAAATGTGAACTTCATTTGCAGAAATAATCTTGTGAATTCTCTATTGGCATTGCAATGTTCTCCAATAACCAGGGGAGTGCCTCCCTACCTTTCAGGGATGTTGTAAGGGTGAAGTTGGGAAAGAGGGAATCAAATGCTGCTGTACTGGCAGCTGTATAATAAAATATACAGATTCAGGGTAATTGTCTCCATGCACAAGTCCTTCACCAAGACAAAGCGTGAGGAGAGGTTACTGCTCTGTTTTTGCAAAGTTGTGGCTAATTTGTTTGCTGGGTGTTCTTGGGATGCTTGATAAGGCCAGCAACCAATTCATTGTTTCAAGTTATGGGAGAATTTTTTGATCCAGAACAGAGAGGTCTGGAGGAGTTGTAAATGCTAGTCATTATTAAATTAACAGCTTCATCGTCTGGAGCTAATTTCCTTTCTGCCAGGACCCTTCAGCATGAGCCAACTACTGCCACTATATTGTGACTACCTGTTCCAATGAATTATTGCTGTTTATTGTTTTCTTGTCCTACATTACATGGTACTTGCCTTTCTTTTATGCTGCATTATCCTTTTTAACAGAAGGAAATATGAAAGCTGTTCAAACATCATGCAGGGCTCCAGGGATGAAAACAGCATGAATGTAACAGGGGTAATAGGACAGGCCAACTCTTCTTTATGGTGTCTGTCACCTGCTCTCAGGTGGCTAGCATGGAAAGGTGAAATAGAACCTCAGAGCAGTGTAATTTGACATCAGTGATCTCTGTTTTAATGCTTCGGTCCACCTGAATGCTTTACAGCCATCATTAATTATCTCAGTAGGTTAAAATACATCTAAGGGAAAGCTCTGTCATTGTAATGGTGAGATTTGAAATCTCAGCTGTTGACCAGACTCTTATCTCCAAGTCTGGTCATCAGCAAAGGCTTAAGGGGCTAAATCTCATCTCCTAAAAATTAGCACACATGACAGGGAGACACCATTACGTCATGCTGCACCTGAGGAGGGTGTTTGCTAGTCTCAATCTCCTGGAGTGGTCTGTTCTCCAGGAAGGCTGGTGAATTTCTGCATTATAAAGACACCACTGCTAATTTACAAACAGTGGAGTGTAACTATGGAAACATCTGTACTAGCCTTTCTGCTTCGAAAAGGCACACTTCTGTGGTGAATCCCACCAAAGCAGACTTGCAGGGAGTTAAGTGGATTAAATTCTCCTGGATTAAATTAAATTGGAAAAGTTTACTGCAGGTGTAGAATGGAATGAAATGGAATGGAGTGGAATGGAATGGAATGGAATGGAATGGAATGGAATGGAATGGAATGGAATGGAATGGAATGGAATGGAATGGAATGGAATAGTGTGACCATTTTGGAATAGAATAGAATAGAATAGAATAGAATAGAATAGAATAGAATAGAATAGAAAATAATAGAATAGTGTGACCATTTTGGAATAGAATAGAGTAGAATAGAATAGAATAGAATAGAATAGAATAGAATAGAATAGAATAGAATAGAATAGAATAATAGAATAGACCAGTGTTGCAGTTTGGGCTGGGTGCCCTCTGCTACATGAGGTGCTTCCTGTGTCCAGAGGTCCAGCCCAGTGGGTGGACACAGGAAACTAGGTATTTCTACCATAATTCTCTGCACAACTATAAGATCCAGTGCGAGGTCTAGCACCTGCTCTTTCTTCCTCGCCGTCACCTGGTAACTGGGGGAGATGTTGTCTCCCGGCCATGAGCCTGGCTAGCACGGGGGGATGGGCAATCTCAGATCTGGCCAGCTGAGACTAGCCTAGCAATGGGGGGAGGGGGAGGGGATCTTCCTGGGTCTGTTTTGGGATTTCTTTTGTCACTGCGCTTCTGGCTCTCTGTAAACATTCACTGCTTTTCATTTAAACTTTCCATCACTTTTGCAATCCGTTTGTCTGAGTTGTTATTTTTGGCCCGTGGTGGGGAGGGGGGCTGCCTCAACCCACTACAACCAGGTTGGAAAAGACCTTTGAGATCATCAAGTCCAACCTATCACCCAACACCAGCTAATCAACTAAACCATGGCACCAAGCACCCCATCCAGGCTCTTCCTAAACACCTCCACCTCCTCCCTGGGCAGCACATTCCAATGGCCAATCTCTCTTTCTATGAAGAACTTCTTCCTAACATCCAGCCTAAACCTCCCCTGGTGCAGCTTGAGAATGTGTCCTCTTGTTCTGGTGCTGGATGCCTGGGAGAAGAGACCAGCCCCTCCTGGGTACAACCTCCCTTCAGTTGTAGAGAACAATGTCTCCCCTGAGTCTCTTCTCCAGGCTAAACAACCCCAGCTCCCTCAGCCACTCCTCATAGGGCTTGTGTTCCAAACCCCTCCCCAGCTTTGTTGCCATTCTCTGGACACGTTCCAGCAATTCAACATCTTTCCTAGACTGAGGGGCCCAGAACTGGACACAGGACTCAAGGTGTGGCCTAACCAGTGCAGTGTACAGGGGCAGAATGACCTCCCTGCTCCTGCTGGCCACACTGTTCCTGATGCAGGCCAGGATGCCATTGGCCTTCTTGGCCATCTAGGCACACTGTAGGCTCATGTTCAGCCTACTATCAACCAGTACCCCCAGGTCCCTCTCTGCCTGGCCGCTCTCCAGCCACTCTGACCCCAGCCTGTAGCATGGCATGAGGTTGTTGTGGCCAGTGTGTAGAACCCGGCAGTTGGATGTGTTCAATCTCATGATTTAGGAGATGCACATGGCTGGCAAGGGCAAATTCTTTTAGAGAAACTGTAAAGTTTGTTGGTCAAGAGATTAAAAAAAGGGAAGAAAAGCAATCTTTCCTCTTTTGGAGTCAACCACTTGTGAGGTTGTAGTTACATTCTCTATGAAACGTATTAACTGAGGATTCACCCAAGGAATAATACTGAATCAGAGAAAACTGTACTTTCATCACCATCATTTGCTCAGCATTGTTTTGTCTCCCATTTTCAAGGATCATTAAACCACCTGTGCTTGGTGTGGCTTCACCACCAAACCACTCTCTAGCAGGAACACCCTTCTTGTGTGTGACTGTGCCCCATGACAGCATTGAAGCAACATGCAGGAAAGAAAACTTTACATGCCAAAGACTGTTCCCAGATTCTCTCTTGTCTTTGCCCCCCAACAGCAGACTCATGTGTGAAGCAGCAGCAGTGGGCACAGCTCTAATCCATCCTTGTAACTCAGCTCTTGACTACAATTCCCACGGCAAACTCCTGGTCAAGCTGTCCGCCCGTGGCTTGGACAGGAGCACTCTGAGCTGAGTTAGGAAATGACTGGAGGGTTGATCCCAGAGAGTGGTGGTGAATGGTGCCACAGCCAGCTGACATCCAGTCACTAGTGGTGTCCCCCAGTGATCAGTGCTGGGCCCCATCCTGTTCAATATCTTTACTGAGGATCTGGATGAGGGCATTGAGTCCACCATTAGTAAGTTTGCAGATGACACCAAGTTGGGAGCAGGAGTTGATCTGCTAGAGAGTAGAAGGGCTCTGCAGAGGGACCTTGACAGGCTGGACAGATGGGCAGAGTCCAACAGGATGACATTCAACAAATCCAAGTGCCAGGTGCTGCACTTTGGCCACAACAACCCCATGCAGTGCTACAGGCTGGGGTCAGAGTGGCTGGAGAGCATCCAGACAGAGAGGGACCTGGGGGTGCTGATTGACAGCCAGCTGCATATGAGCCAGCAGTGTGCCCAGGTGGCCAAGCAGGCCAATGGCATCCTGGCCTGCATCAATAATAGTGTGGCCAGCAGGAGCACGGAAGTCATTGTGCCTCTGTACTCAGCACTGGTTAGGCCAGTTCTGGGCCCCTCAGTTTAAGAAGGGCATTGAGACTCTTGAACATGTCCAGAGAAGGGCAATGAGGCTGGGGAGAGGCCTCGAGCACAAGCCCTATGAGGAGAGGCTGAGGGAGCTGGGGTTGTTTAGCCTGGAGGAGGCTCAGGGGAGACCTTATTGCTGTCTACAACTACCAGAAGGGAAGTTGCAGCCAGGAGGGGGTTGGTCTCTTCTCCCAGGCAACCAGCACCAGAACAAGAGGACACAGTCTCAAGCTGCGCCAGGGGAAGTTTAGGCTGGAGGAGAAAGTTCTTCCCAGAGAGAGTTGTTAGCCATTGGAATGTGCTGCCCAGGGAGGTGGTGGAGTCGCCGTCCCTGGAGGTGTTCAAGAGGGGATTGGACGTGGCACTTGGTGCCATGGTTTAGTAGTCATGAGGTGTTGGGTGACAGGTTGGACTTGGTGATCTTTGACGTCTCTTCCAACCTTATTGATTCTATGATTCTATGATAGATGATGGCCAGGACAGCACCCAGAAGCAGGCTCCCCATCTTGGCCGAACACCACTTCCTCCTTTGGAGATGGCTGGGTCACTTCATCTCCCTTTGCTACGTTTGAGCTCTGAGGCGCTGGAGGTGTTGTGGTGTGCTAACCAGCGTAACATCCAGTGCCAGGAAGCAGGTTTCAGCGCAGGTGGCTCCTGGGCTTTCTTGGTGCAGGCTGCCCACAGCTCCGGCCTCGTTGGACCTTCTTGGCACTGAACCTCTCGGCCTGACCGCAGCCGCCTCCCCGACAAACCGCGGTCTCGCCGCTAGGATTCAGTGCGAAGGGAGCGCACAGGGCCGCCCGCCCCCGACGCCCCCCGCCAAGATGGCGGCCCCTGCCCCCGCGCTTCCTCTTCCGGCCGGGGTTGCCATGGCGCTCCCCCCCCTCCCGGCCCACCTTCCCCTCCTCCCGCCGCTCCGTGTTTACATCGGGCAGGAGGAGCCGGAGCCCAGCGCCGGGGGAGACGGGGACGCAGCCGACGGCGATAGCCGCCCGCCCTCTCTCCCTCCATTCCCGCCGGGCGGTGCTCCGGGAGACGCGGCATGAAGGTGATGCTAGTGGCTGTCACCGGGGCGGGGGGGGTCCCTGCCGGCGGGGGTTCAACGGGCCGCGGCGGCTCCTGGTGGCTGGGGGGGTGGGCAGCGAAGGGCAGGGGCCAGGCCCGAGGAGATAACCGGCGGCGGGAGGCTGTGACTGTTCGCTCTTGCAATAAAGTACAACTTCCAGAAGCTTCTCACTTCGTGGGGGATGTGGTGCCGCTTCTTGGAACCGTCTACCGGGAGGGATTTCCCCCTTCTCTCCAGCTAGAGCCCGGATCGTGCCCCGCGGCGCCGTGCGGGGAAGGGGGGCAGCGGGGAAGCCGGGGGAGGCTGCCTGCGGCCGGTGCCCTTCTGGGCTTCTGTCTCTTCGGAGAAAGCCTCCTCCTTTCCCCGGGCTCCTTCTCTCATGCGCATGTAACCGCGTAGGCGGCTTTACTCCCGCAGCAGCCGTGGGGTTTCGTGCGCTGCCTGCCGGGGGTAGCTCCGGCGCTCACCTGTGCCGCTTCTCCTGTAGGCCCTTCTAGAGCGTGGGGGAGATCCCTTCCCCTTAGGTCGTTTCGGAAAACTGTGAGGATAGAAGCCCACCCTGAGGCGGTAGGCAGCTTGAGCGCCGAGGGAGAGGTGGATGCTGAGGCTCTAAAAGTAGCAACAGACTAGGTCTGAGTTGAGAGGTTGTGTTTTCAGCCGTGGTGGTTGGGAGTCAGCGGTGTTGTGGTACTGGTTTCTTCCCATTATGTTCTGTCGTATCTCTTTAATTTGCAGGTGTATGACTTTTGAAGTGGTCCCCTCTCGCTAATCAGTCTGAAACACGAGGCACACCATGCATTCCCCATCAACCATCTAGCAGTACAATTAATTATTGATCAGCTAGATGTAAGCTCTTTGAGGCAGAAGCTGTTCATAGCTGTGGTCTGTACCTGTCCTGATGGAGGAATTTGGCTTAGGCCTTCCTCTGAGTCAAGTAAGTATGTGTTGGAAGTTCCCCAGCTTGTGCAGGTTTTGGGTTCTGAGCGGCACACGTGTCAGTCACTCAGGGTAACAACCATTGGGACTCGCAGCTGTATGCCCACCCAGCTGGCAGATGAAAGAAAAGGGACAGTTTCTAAGTGCATTAAATAAATATATATAAAAAGAATGTTTCTTTCTATGCAGTGTTACTTTTGTTTGTTTGTTTTGCATTTGTTCAAAGCCTCTTCCTCTCTGAATGCCTGTTAGCTCAAATTGTGTGGGATAACAAAAAGTTATGTATGAGGCAGTTCTTGGTAAACAGGGCTATGGCTCTGGGTGAGTTGTTGACTTTTACTGCAAAACAAAAACCTCAGAGTGCTGGCTGAACAGTACATCTAGCCTGAGGCCAAAACTGAAAAGATTTCCTTCAGCCTCTGTGTATTGCATGCAGAATAACAGCTGATTATTCTTGCTAAGCCCATTACTTCTGCCGGATTCCTCTTCTGCCCCACCAGAGTGGGAAAGCTCGTGGCTATTTCAGATGAGCTCACTAAAAATACAGCAAGATGTGAGTGGAGTTATGTTCTGATTGCAAGGAAAATGTGTGTATGGGGAGGGAGTATTTTTACCCCTGTTTTAACCAACCAAACAACCCTGTGTATGTTTTTTTCATTATGAGAGGGTTCACAGCTTTCTCTCTGACAAGGTAGTTTATTACACTGTATATTTCTTTTCATGTGTGCCACTTATTGCTGTAGCAGTTGTCTCAGTTTCCTCTCTTTAAGGTCATTGCAGACACATGATGTAAAGTCTTAAGCCAGGGGTGGGGATAATTGCCTTTTTAATTAACAAGTGGAATCCATCAAAGCTTGCAACAGTTGGGTTTTTTTTTTACCCTTTAAAAGATGACGGGAGGGGGAGGAGGGGTGTTTGTGTGGTGTGTTTTGGGAAGTAGATTTGAATTGTGTGGTTTTAGCAGTATTGGGTTTGAGCCTTCTTGTTTGTGCTGGTTAGCAGGTTAATGAGAAGGCAGGGCTGTCAAAGTCTGCCAACTGAACTGGAGGGAAGAAGCAGGTGAAGAGAAAGTGAGTGGTAACATCAGGGGAGTTCTGCTGTGAAAGCCATTGTTTCAGGATCCATCACTGATGTCTGATAACTGCTGAGGCAGCTGAAGCTTGATGTGTTTTAAAGTCAGTCAAATAACAGAAGTATCCCGATAAAAAAGGTAGACTGAAATGGTGTGGCGAAGTCGTGCTTTAAAGCTGGAGGTGCTGAAGCTGGACTGGATTCAAGACAGATTCTACATGTGCTTTGCTTCTGTTCCCATCTCTTTCAAGCAAAGCCAAGACTGAAAGATGGATTCTTTGGGCCCTTTCAGGCTGTGCAAAATGTGAAACTGCTTAAAGCCCTCACTTCCTGCCCTATAGGTTAGGAATGAGAGACAATCAGCTTGAAAATGGACCATCCCTGTAGGTAGGAATAAGTAACTTGATAACGTTTTGAGTACACTAAAAGCTTTTGCTTTCCTTCAAGGGCAAATCATCGTGATGGCAAGGAAATGCACCTTTTCAGGCTGCATTTAGGACCCTGGGTAATGGTCTGTCAGGTGGGGAGGGCAGTTTCATTCATTAGGAAAGTGGACGATTGTGGGGAGATGGCCAACCCCCACCTTACATCACACTGCCACCAGCTACCGTCCCACAATACAGTATGATTCCAGTATTTGGTGAATGAATTGGGGCTTTAGGGTAATCCCTGGTGACTTGCTGGTACGGTTGCTGCTGCTGCGTGCCTGCTTCTAACTCTGCTCCTGTCACTGCTCTAACATAAATTCAAAATCAGAAGAATGAGAGGGATTGAGAGTGTCAAATCATGTTGAAGTCCTTGTTTGGCAAAGCCAACTCAAGATGTGATCCCCGTGAAGCAGCTGCTCCCCTTTTTACTGAAGTGGTTCTTCAAAGTGGAAATGGGAGCTTGTGGTGCTTTGGCTTGTGCTCACATTTCAGTTATGTGAGATAGACAGGTGTCACAAATGGGACATTTTTCTTAGAGAAACTTGTAGCTACAATCAAGAGAAAGGAACCTGCTGTGTGTAGTTGTCGTGGGTTTCTGCCCGTCTGTGATCCCTGATGTTGGCAGGTGAATCCTAGAGATCGGGTAAAGGCAAGGTATTTTGCAGCTGAAGCAGCAAAAGTCACGAAGAACCTATGTAATTTTTTCTCTTGCTTGTGTTACAGACAGCTCCCTTCCTGGAGGGTGTCATGGATTGCCCTGTCAAAACTTGATGTCTGTGGAACTTTTTTAACATGTCTCTGATCCTGTTTAGCAGGGCTTGTGATGGTTGAACTAAAGAGTACTTGGGAAAGGAACAGCTTGTGAAAAGGAAAAGAGGCATAAGATACTGCTGATTATCAAGTACCAAGTAATAAATTCCCCCCCCCCCCCACTAGCATTTAGTCTTCAGTTTGTTACAGTGAGCAGGAAGGGAATGAATGTTACAGAGTAAAAAGGAATGTGGGCTTCATGTTCTGTTGATAGAACTCTGACTTTAGTGTTAGCCTACAATTGGTCACAGCAGGTTTTCTTTGTTGGTGAGCTCCCTTACAAGCTTTCTGGTGGTTTTCTTTACCCTTTGTTTCAGCAGCTGAATTTCAGAGAGATGGGAAGAGGTTATAGCTAGGAGGGGGTTGGTCTCTTCTCCCAGGCAACCAGCACCAGAACAAGAGGACACAGTCTCAAGCTACACCAGGGGAAATTTAGGCTGGAGGTGAGGAGAAAGTTCTTCACTAAGAGTTGTTAGCCGTTGGAATGTGCTGCCCAGGGAGGTGGTGGAGTCACCATCCCTGCAGGTGTTCAAGAGGGGATTGGATGTGGCACTTGGTGCCATGGTTTAGTCATGAGGTCTGCAGCCCATGTCTTGGATGGGAGCACACTGCGTTGGGTTAGGAACTGGCTGGAGGGCCGAGCCCAGAGAGTGGTGGTGAATGGTGCCACATCCGGCTGGCGGCCAGGCACTAGTGGTGTGCCCCAGGGATCGGTGCTGGGCCCCATGCTCTTCAACATCTTTATTGATGATCTGGATGAGGGCATCGAGTCAATCAGTAAATTTGCGGACGACACCAAGCTGGGGGCAGGAGTTGATCTGCTGGAGGGCAGAGAGGCTTTGCAGAGGGACCTCGACAGGCTGGACAGATGGGCAGAATCCAACGGCATGAGATTTAACACATCCAAGTGCCGGGTTCTGCACATTGGCCACACAACCCCATGCAGTGCTACAGGCTGGGGTCAGAGTGGTTGGAGAGCGGCCAGGCAGAGAGGGACCTGGGGTGCTGGTTGATTGTAGGCTGAACAGAGCCTGCAGTGTGCCCAGGCAGCCAAGAAGGCCAATGGCATCCTAGCCTGCATCAGAAACAGTGTGGCCAGCAGGAGCAGGGAGGTGATTCTGCCCCTGTACACTGCACTGGTTAGGCCGCACCTTGAGTCCTGTGTCCAGTTCTGGGCCCCTCAGTTTAGGAAGGATGTTGTCTTACTGGAGCGTGTCCAGAGAAGGGCAACAAAGTTGGTGAGGGGTTGGAAGACAAGCCCTATGAGGAGAGCTGAGGGAGCTGGGGTTGCTAGCCTGGAGAAGAGGAGACTCAGGGGTGACCTTATTGCTGTCTACAACTACCTGAAGGGAGGTTGTAGCCAGGCAGAGGTTGGTCTCTTCTCCCAGGCAGCCAGTACCAGAACAAGAGGACACAGTCTCAGGCTGCGCCAGGGCAGGTTTAGACTGGATGTTAGGAAGAAGTTCTATACTGAGAGAGTGATTGCCCACTGGAATCAGCTGCCTGTGGAAGTGGTGGAGTCACCTTCATTGGAGGTGTTCAAGAAGAGGCTTGATGGGGTGCTTGGTGCCAGGGTTTAGTTTTTCAGTTGTTTAGGTGGGTTGTATGGTACTGTATGGTACTGTATGGTACTGTATTCTATTTAGGTGGGTTGGATTGGTTGATGGGTTGGACGTGATGATCTTGAAGGTCTCTTCCAACCTATTGTATTGTATTGTATTGTCTCTTCCAACCTTGGTGATTCTGTGATATGCCATCAAAGTTGTAGTGATAGAATGAGAGGGAATGGATTTAAGCTCCAGGAGGGTAGATTTAGTTTGGATATCAGAAAGAAATCTTTTACAGTAAGGATGATGAGATGCTGGAACAGGCTGCGCAGGGAGGCTGTGGAAGCTCCTTCCCTGGTGGCATTCAAGGCCAGGTTGGATGAGGCCTTGATCAGTATGGTCTAGTAGAGGGTGTCCCTGCCAGGGTGGTGGGAACTAGATGATCTTCAAGGTCCCTTCCAAACCAAACCATTCTATGAATCTGTGAAAATTCTGCTCAAGGTACATGGTTGCAGTGGTGAGGGCAGAGCTCTCACGCAGTTTCCTCCAAAGCAATGTAGCTGCTGGTTGAACTTGTTGGAAGTCACAGAAGCAGTGTCTGCTTGCACTGGCAAGTCCTACAGTCCTGCAGTTCTTGGGCTTCCTTTCAATGTAAAAAAATAACAACAAACCAGAAGGTTTTGGAGGGAGAGTCTGTGCACCTTGCAGATCTTCAGGAGTAAAAGGCAGTCATTACTGAAAGCTGTTGCTGCCAGAGTGATTTTTCACTTTTAAGCTGTGTTGCTTGCATTCATAAGGATCAAGTGTTTCTCTGTCCAGTGGCTTCTTAGTTGTTGAATGAAGTAACTCGGGTTGGAGTCTTGTATGCAGCAAGTTGCAATCTTGCCTATGCTTCTCACAGTTAGTTTGGAAGAAAATGAGATCCCTAGGAAGCCTAAACTAAAAGAGGCATTATTGCTGGCAGTGCTTCAGGCTGTCAAGTTTAAGGCACGTGGGCTGACTGTGGAGTTGGAGAGCTTGATAGTACCAGAAAATGACTTTGCTCTGTAGAGTAGATAAATATTTTATCTGAAATGTTTCTCCTTTAAAACACAACAACAATAAACACATGGAACAAGCAACACTGATCTGAAAGCTCTGATCTTCTGAGTTCAGAACTCATTTGTAAGGAAGGAGGCACTGAGCTACTGAGCCATCAACAAAATCTGTTGAAAATGTGTGTGACAAATACATCATATTGCAGGCTCCCAGCTAACTCAGGAAACATTTGAAGCTTTGCAGGAAATGCATTTGGTATTCCTAATGGGAAAAAAATGGGAAATGAGTTCTGGACTGAACAAAATATTTTCTATTTAACCTCAGTTTCTAGTGTTTAAAATGATGCCTGCCCTTGTGGGACAATATTTTAACTGCAAATGGATTTTGCAGCACTACTGTTATTTTTGTCTCATTTTAAAAGATGAAATTAAGATTTTTTGACTGGTGTTTCAGGCAGTGCCAGTGATGCCTCTTGTCACTCCCTTTTTGGGGGGGGACAGTGCTGACTTTTTTTCAAGCTGGATGCCTGCTTATTTACTTTGAATTCAAGGTTTGTTGTAGGAGCTGCAGAATGGGTGTCTGGGCCCCCATTCCTTGGTGCTGGGGTGCTGGTGTGACCCAAATGGATGGCGACACACCAGAGGGATGTGACTGGGGCAGGCAGGGCTGTGTCCTGCCACCCGCTGGCACTGCAGGGGGTGCATTTTTTTTTTTTAATCCTTGAGTCCTGTGTCCAGTTCTGGGCCCCTCAGTTTAAGAAGGACATCGAGACACTTGAATGTGTCCAGAGAAGGGCAACAAGGCTGGGGAGGCTTGAGCACAGCCCTGTGAGGAAAGGCTGAGGGAGCTGGGGTTGTTTAGCTTGGAGAAGAGGAGGCTCAGGGGAGACCTCATTGCTCTCTACAACTACCTGAAGGGTGGTTGTAGCCTGGAAGGGGTTGGCCTCTTCTCTCTAGCAACCAGCACCAGAACAAGGGGGCACAGTCTCAAGCTGCACCAGGGGAAGTTTAGGCTGGAGGTGAGGAGAAAGTTCTTCACAGAGAGAGTGATTCACCATTGGAATGGGCTGCCCGGGGAGGTGGTGGAGTCACCGTACCTGGAGGTGTTCAGGAGGGGACTGGACGTGGCACTTGGTGCCACAGTCTAATCATTGGGTCTGTGGTGACAGGTTGGACTCGATGATCTTCGAGCTCTCTTCCAACCTTAGCGATACTGTGAATTACTATGTTCTACCTGTAAGAGCCCTTGGGGAAAAAAACCTCGTTAAATTTCAACTCATTAAAGCTAAACCAGTGTTCGTGCACTTTTAAGGAGGAGAGACTGAGGGACCATACTGTTTGGAGAAAAGGAGCCTAAGAGGTGACCTCTTCAATATTTATAAAGATGTTAAGGGTGGGTGTCAAAGAGGATGGGGCCAGGCTCTTCTGGGTGATGCCCAATGACAGGACAAGGGGCAGTGGGTGGAAGCTGAGGCATAGGAAGTTCCATGGAAACATGAGGAAAATGTTTTTCTCTGAGAGAGTGACAGAACCCTGGAACAGGCTGCCCAGGGCGGGTGTGGAATCTCCCTCTCTGGAGGTACTCAAAACCCACCTGGATGCTTTCCTGTGTGATCCTGCTCTGGAGGGGGGGGGGGTGAACTGGGTGATCTTGTGTGGTCTCTTCCAACCCCTAACATTCTGTGACTCTGTGATAAGTGCATGGAAGTGAGGTAATTCAAGTAGGCCATATGGAACCACTGTTACAGAGGGCCACTACATGCGGCCTCCCCTGAGTGCCTATATTATTAAGCAAAGGCCTTCTCATTTTTATTTCAGACAATATTCTTATGCTGTCTGCAGCCTTCTGAGGTGGTATTTCCACACCTCTTTAGGAAAGTGGAAGGTGTTCTTTCAGCGGGCTCATTGTCTCATTTCTTCAGTCTGAGTAGAAGTGGCATTAATCATTAAAACCACCTGTCAAGGACCAGGCTGGAGAAGGTGCATTTGTAATACTTTTGCTAATTGTAGTTATGTAGAAAGTGCAATAAAACTGTAGGTCACAAAGTCTTATTATTGCTTGGTTTTGGTTCACCAGCTCCAAGGAGTGTTTTTTTTTTTCTTCTCCCCACAAGTCTTTGTTGACAGACAGTGAATAGCTGACAGGATGTAGGGAGGCTTCTTCTCACTGGAATTACCTCAATCAGTGAATACTTAGTTATCAGTATAAGCTAATGAATATTTTTTTTGAGGTATCATTATTGGTAATTATTCAATTGCTTTTAGATTGGTTTACTGCCATGCAGGAACTTGCTTTGGTCCTGCATCATTCGGTGTTACATTCCTCTCTGTGTTAGCCTGTCAGGTGTTTCTGTGATGATTGGTTTTCCTGTCTGTTAGCCTGCCCCCAATTAACAATTGCTGATGTTAGAGTTCTATACAGTGACACTTTGCCTTCATGTAACTGCTTTTTTTTTTTTTTTTCCCCAAACAAATGACATTCAGCACAGTTGGTTTCTTGGATGTAAGCAATGTTCTGGACAAGGCAGACCCTTGTGGAGGTAGCAGTTTAAACTAGAATTGACAGTAAGGTTGGGAAAAAACCTCAGAGATCATCAAGTCCAACCTGTCACCCAACACCTCATGACTAAACCATGGCACCAAGTGCCACATCCAATCCCTTTTTGAATGCCTCTAGGGGCGGTTACTCCACCACCTCCCTGGGCAGCACATTCCAATGCCTAACAACTCTCTCTGGGAAGAACTTTCTCCTCCCCTTGACCTAAACTTGCCCTGGCACAGCTTGAGACTGTGTCCTCTTCTTCTGGTGCTGGTTGCCTGGCAGAAGAGCCCAACCCCCTCCTGGCTACAACCTCTGTTCAGGTAGCTGTAGACAGCAATAAGGTCTGCTCTGAGCCTCCTCCAGGCTAAGCAACCCCAGCTCCCTCAGCCTCTCCTCGTAGAGCTTGTGCTCGAGGCCTCTCCTCAGCCTGGTTGCCCTTCTCTGAACACGTTTGAGAGTCCCGATGTCCTTCTTAAATTGAGGGGCCCAGAACTGGACACAGGAGTCAAGGTGTGGCCTAACCAGTGCTGAGTACAGGGGCAGAGTGACCTCCTTGCTCCTGCTGGCCACACTGTTCCTGATGCAGGCATCTTCAGGGTAACTTCTCAGTCTTTACACTGCTGGTGTGGTTTCCTTTTAGTGATTACACTGGTTAACCTGCTCGGAGTGAGGTGCGTTCTCTTTGGGCCAGGCCACTCCACCATCAAATGAAGTGTGGTTTGGTTGGTTTGACTGTTTCTTTCTGTACTCACATTGATTTAGTAGGTAAAATACAGTTGGAAAATATGTGGTCAATCAAAGCAAAATTCATTATCCAGAACTGGTTGAACTACCACTGAGCAGACCTTATTGGCTTTTTGCTGTATAAATGGTGTTGTCTGTCCCATATAAAGTGTGAATGCAGGAAGCTTACACCAGACTCTTTACTGGCTTGCTGAATGGAGGATAGATTGTGGTGTCATTAGTGCTGTTGAAAAGCTGTTTATGCCAAGTAAACCCTAATTAGGATTACTCGCAGTACAAGGTTTGCTTTATGGCTGCAGAAATAGGATTTGACTCTTCTGCTGAGAATAACACAGCACAGTCTTGATTGGGAATTTGCAACAGCAAAACTTGCTCTAGCTGCCTCTCTCCTCCAGTCCTCTTGTCAAGACAAAATTAAGTGCTGTTAAAATCGTCGCCTCCCTAATGTGTTTGTCCAAATGCAAGTCATTTAGGCAACTTTTCTGGTCCATTCTCACGGCATACTTTGAACAAAGTGCTATAATTTTACACTGCTGTCATCCTCAGCATTTCTATTTCTGTACTTTCCTTTAGTGTTCTCTGGGATTTATAACCGCAACTCATATTCCCCTTGGGCTGAAACCCGGCACAGAGGCTCTCATTATGAGCCAACCTTGTTTTGCAAAATTAAAAGCAAAGCATCCATCAAGAGGTTTTCTTAAACCTACAGGAAAGCAAAAAAAATAGAAAATAAATGTTTGTGGTGGCAGATCAATTCCCCCCCCCCCTCCACAGGAGAAATCCAGCTGACTTTGGAACCCCCTAAGGTGTGGGTGTGCAATCAGTAGCAGTGGCAGATTCAGTGCAACGTTCCTATTCCATTTAGAAAATGTTAAATGAAAGTCTTAATTCTCGAATATGCTGAAAATCCACTGCTGAAGTAAAAGCTGCAGCTGCTAGAGATACCTGGCTAACAAAGGGACAGTGACAGTTCTAACCTTGTTTCCATTGTCTGACCAGTAGTGTATGAGGAGATGATTGGGTAGTTAGAGGCTTCAGCTGAAGTTAAGTATCCGTAGGCCCTAAGCTCCTGGGAAAAGAGAGTCATGTTGAACCATCTACCCAGCATCTGCTTCTTTAAAATCCCCCTTTTTTTGGTGTGGTTCCAAACAAGCCCTTGTTTTCTGAAGGAGATGAACCTTTATGTAGCTGTGTAGAAGAAGAGAAGAAAGGATATTCCAAACCACTTTCAAATATGGAATAGAATTAACCAGGTTGGAAAAGACCTTTGAGATCATCGAGTCCAGCCTGTCATCCAACACCATCTAATCAAATAAACCATGGCACCAAGTGCCCCATCCAGTCTCTTCGTAAACACCTCCAGGGATGGTGACTCCACCACCTCCCTGGGCAGCACATTCCAATGGCCAATCACTCATTCTGTGAAGAACATCCAGCCTAAGCCTCCCCTAAGATGGAGTCATCCTGGAGTTGCTTTGGTTGGAAGAGACCTTTGAGTCCAACCATCACCTAACTGTACCAAGCATGGTGCTAAACCATGTCCCTCAGCAGCACATCCCCGTGGCTTATAGTTTGCTTAAACATGAAATATCAAAGATAAGTTCTGAGGAACTTCATAATAGTGATTGGATAGAGGATAGCTCTCAAATTAACACTGTCATTAATGATGTCATTGTAGGACAGGCTATTGAAGGTCAGCTTCGTTATTACTGGATCTGGCAAGACCTTTGGCATCTGCAAGCATTCAGGCCAGTCCTAACATGTATCATCTCTCACCCATTTGGTGGAAGTGAACCTGGGACGAGAAGAGCCCCTGGGACTTTTGTGGGTTTAGGAAATGCAGTGGTTTTTAGTCTTGTGGGCTTGCAATAAACATTCTTTAAGCATAATGCAAAAATAGTCAATGCTTTCACTAAGGTACTTTAAAAATGTCATTATCGTTTCCCAAAGCACTTAACAAGCTGTCCTAGACTTGGGAATGGCTTCACTTCTTTCTTCCCACAGACCTGCTAAGTCTTGCAGATTTTTGGGTGTGCATCCATCCTTCCTAGTTACCAGTTGAGATGTGTTTGATGCTGCATAAAAAAGGTGTTGGACCTGTGCTGGGAAAGCTTATGAGAGAAATCACAAATGTGCTGTGCTGCCAGTAGTGTTCCTGTGCTGAGCTGCTTTATTGGGATTGTGCCTACATAGAAGACCAGGTCTGAAAGTTGATGGTAGGCAGAAGGGAGGATGTGTGATATTGACTGGCAGTTGAGGATTTGTATAGAATGAAGTAGGTCTCACCTTGTGGGCTCCTAAGGAGAGGCTCCAATAGGAAGGAGGCAGTTTTGAACAGTGAGATTCCAGGCTCAAGTGCAGAATGGAAATGAATGTGAAGATGAATGTCAGACAGGAAAGAAAATGGAGTAAAGTGTTCAGGAGCAAGAATGGAAATATAAAGAGCAAGTCAGGAGATAAACAGCATTTGCAGTAGAAAAAGCACAGGGAAGGTAGTAGCCAAAGCTGTGCCAGGGGAAGTTCAGGCTGGAGGTGAGGAGAAAGTTCTTCACACAAAGAGTTGTTGGCAGTTGCAATGTGCTGCCCAGGGAGGTGGTGGAGTCACTGTCCCTGGAGGTGTTCAAGAGGGGATTGGACGTGGCACTTGGTGCCATGGTTTAGTAGTCATGAGGTGTTGGGTGACAGGTTGGACTTGATGATCTTTGAGGTCTTTTCTAACATTGATTCTGTGATTCTATATTACAAGGTTTTCCAAGGGGTAGTCTTCAAACTGAGACACTAAAATCATGACCTGGGCTTTGCATCCCTCTGGCTTCTGTTCTGCAAGGGGGAAATGACTGCTAATAAAATTCAGTATAATGGCAAAGAGTTATTCTTGTTGCTCGATTTCCTGTAGGTTTTGTTTGTATGGGAGATGATAGTAATAATAATTTGTTTGGGTTTGTTTTTAAGAATGCTGTGTTTGCAGGGGCCACATTGGAAAGGCAAGTAGGAACAGAGTTGTAAAGTCTATGCTTCTCTTTAGTCCAGAACAGTCATAAAAGTGTCTGTTAGTAGCCATAAGGAAACTTGAAGTCATTTTCCTGAAACTCATTCAATTTCAGGAATAATTTTTCATAGGATAGATTATTTTCTTATCTCTCATTTCCTCCCTCCCCCATCCCCCTCCCAATTTTCCTTGTTCTTGGCTATTCGTTAGCCTAATCCTTGCTAGAAGAGCAGTCAGTTGACAGACTCTGTGTTGCTTTAAGATCATATACTGCAATTGATGTAATGCTAAGCCCAAAAGCAGTCTAAAAGGCCTAAAAACAACGGTGGTGGTGATGCAGGATTTGGTTTCTTTGGCTGTTTCAAGATGGTCTGTAGGGGCTATTTAGAAAGTGTAGCAATTTCCAGTGCTGAGTGACTTGGGGCATTTGCAGTGACAGTCTCATGTTGCTGTTGAGTTACCTGCAAAATAGGCTGATAATGGTTGCCTGGTGCTGGAATTGTTCCTGAGCTATGTGGAGTTTTTGATTTCTTAATACTGCTGAGACAGGGATAGTACAGGCTGGGTTTTATGATTGACCACACTGAAATCCTTTGTTAATATGAATGTGGTGATAAATGCAGCTCTTGGCTTCAGTGTCATAAACATAACTCAGTACCTTGTGGAAAATACTGACCCTCTCTGGATGGGAACCTTCTTTCTGTCACATGTGCATTTATCACAGCACTTGAAAACAGACAGGCTTTACATAGTATCACAGAATGGCTTAGGTTGGAAGGGACCTCAGAGATCATCTACTCCAGCCTCCCCACTGTAGGCAGGGATGCTCAACTAGGTTCAGCTGCCCAAAGCCTCATCCAACCCAGCCTTTGGCACCCACAGGAAGGAGACATCCACAGCCTCCCTGGGCAGCCTATTCTAGAGTCCCACCTCCCTTGTACTGAAGAACTTCTTCCTAAGATCCAGTCTGAACCTACTCTCCCTCAGCTTCAAAACATTCCCTTTTGTCCTATCACTAGGCACCTTTATGAAAAGTCCCTCTCCAGCCTTCCTGTAGGATCCCTTCAGGTATTGGAAGGAAGCTCTAAGGTCTCCCTGGAGCCTTCTCTTCTCTAGGCTGAGGGAGCTGGGGTTGTTGTTCAGCCTAATCCTCGTAGCAGAGGTGTCTCAGCCCTTGGATCATCTTTGTGGCACTGAAAATAAGTGGATAGTGCTGAAGTTCTGATATTCTCAAGGTAGCTCATGGAGAAGCATGAGGTCCAGTCTAGATTGCTGCATCTATGAGGTGATTCGTTACTCTTGTTTAGTTCAGTACAGGGTGTCCTCACCATCAGGTTGGACTCGCTCTTTGAGGTCTCTTCCAACCTTGGTGATACTGTGATCCATAAATATGCAGCCTCCTATGGAACAGTTTAAGACAGCAAGCAAATGCTACTTTACAGGGTCACAGCAGCCCACAATATCTGAATAGAATAGAATTAACCAAGTTAGAAAAGACCTTTGAGATGATCAAGTCCAACCTATCATCCAACACTATCTAGGCAACTAAACCATGGCACCATGCACCCCATCCAGTGTTAAACTGCCCTGTAAGGTCAGTGTGAGCAGAACATAGGGTAGTGTGTTACATGTGCAGTTTCTTGGAGAATCCCTGTAGGTTTTTTTTCCTCTTGATCTTTATCATTTGCCATGTTTATACAAAGATTTTTTTTAGATGCCCTGTAGTTCCTCAAAACTGTTGAGAAGGGACAGAGTGAGCTGCATGGGAGTTGGCACACCCAGTTTGGAGGGGTGAGTCTTGCCTCTGCTGTGAGTTGACTTGGTTCTGGTCAGCTTAGATCTTGTTTCAAAAGGTGACATAAAAATTACCACTAAATCTCAACAGTGCTTATAGTCAGAAATGCATCAGGTGCTGAAAGGAATCATATTGTGTGCTTGCTGGTGAGAGCAGGAATCATCTCTGGAGAGCCAGGAGGTGTTTCTTAGTTAGATGTTCCTAGGCTCTGTGCCATAACCTAACTGTTCCTGTAATAACACCTGCTTAAGTCTGTGTTTCTCCAATGGCTCTAGTGAGAAATTGGAGCCACTACATTCTCTAATTAAAAGGCTATACAAACCCTAAGTAATTGAAAGAATATTGTACAGTTAATGTGCTGGTGTTTCTGAACTGTGCATACAACTTCCTGCATGCTAGGGGCTCCTAGAGGGGGCATCAAAGCAAAAGCAACATCTGCTTGCATTGCTTCTGCCATGGCTGCAGCTCAGGAGAGTTATGGTGGAATTGCTGGCTGCTGCGTGGCTGGTTAGCTGCAAGCCAATAACTTGGACTGTTAGGTGCATCCCATTCCCCTATTCATCTGTCAGGGATCCTTAAGAGTGAACAAACACACACAGCTGATGCCTTATTCTCCAAACAGTGCTAAAAAAAAAAAAAAGAGCTAAGGCTAACCACTTTCACTTGGTTATAAATCATCTTGGAAGACAGTTTCCTGGAGTTGTTGATGGCAGGTATCTTCAGTATTGATTACCAAGCTTGCAGCAGACCTGGTGAATTGAACTCAATGTATAGTTAGTAACACCTTAAGCTTTGCCTTGTGCTGAGGGTTCTGTAAATCCTTTTATAGTTTTATTTTGTAATTAATTGTGGTGCTGCACACTGGGCAGTGCAGGCAAAGGATTTAGATTTGAGACAACTTCAGTATCTTCATCAGTGATATCGACAGCGAGATTGAGTGCCCCCTCAGGAGGTTGGCAGATGATAGCTGAGTGATGTGGTTGACAAGACAGAAGGACAGGATGGCATCCAGAGGGACCTGGACAGGCTGGAGAGGTAGCCTGAGAAGAATCTCATGGGGTTCAATAAAGCAAAAATGCCTGCATCTAGGCAGAGGCAACCCTTCCTACCAGTACAGGCTGGGGGATGATGAAATTGAGTGCAGCCCTGCAAAAAGGGACTTGGGGGTGCTGGTGGATGAGAAGCTGGACATGAGCCACCAATGTGCAGCCCAGAAGGCCAGCGGCATCCTGGGCTGCATCAAAAGGAGTGTGGCCAGCAGGTCATGAGAGGTGATTCTGACACTCTGCTCTGGTGAGTCCTCACCTGGAATAGAGTGTCCAGCTCTGAGGTCCCCAATACAGAGAGAGACAGACCTGCTGGAGCCACCAAAATGATCAGACAGGCTGAAGGAATTGGGGCCATTCAGCCTGGAGAAGAGAAGGCTCCAGGGAGACCTTACAGCTACATTTCAGTATCTGAAGGGGTCCTACAGGAAGGCTGTGGAAGGAGTGTTCAGAAGGGCTTTTAGCAGTAGGATGAGAGGCAGTGGTTTGAAACTGGAGCAGGGTAGAGTCAGGTTGGATACAAGGAAGAGGTTCTTTGCAATGAGAGTGGTGAGATGTTGGAACAAATTGCCCAGGGGTGCGGCCGGGGCCCATCTCTTGGTGACATTTAAGATCAGGTCCTGGGCAGTCTGATGTAGTTGGAGGTGTCCCTGCTGACTGCAGGGGGGTTGGACAAGGTGACCTTTGAGGGTCCCTTCCAACCCAATGTGATCTGTGAATCTGTGAAACTTTTATTTTGGGAGTTCTTACAGCTGTGGCTGGGAATTTTTGCAAGGCAAATCCTGGTACCTCATGTCCTACATGACTGCATCTTTGATATGAAAATAAATGTTCTGATTTGGTATACTAATGTAGCCTTGTCTTCTCCTTTCTCTCTCAGTAGCATTAATGGGTAGGAAAGGAATGTGTATAAATACATTGCTCATGGTTGATGTAGAAACTTATGCAAATACATAACTCTGTATTCAGTTTGTTGCTCCTATCCAGAATTGTTTACACATTCTTCAAGTCTGGATCACAGTATTTAGCTGAAGTGAGGAGATGTTTAGTGATGATGATAACTGACTCCTTGGTTGTTTTTTTTTAATTGGCCTGTCAGGAAACTCAATACTTCCTCATGGTGAAAATGTGTGTGGGTTTGTATTTTTTGTGTGTGTGCTGGTTTGGTTTGCTTTTCCTCCCTTGTTTCTGTGGTAGCTGGTGCAAGGCATAGCTTAATTAGGCCACGCCTTGAGTACTGTGTCCAGTTCTGGGCTCCTATGGGCCCCTCAGTTTAGGAAGGATGTTGACTTGCTGGAACGTGTCCAGAGAAGGGCAAC
Source organism: Colaptes auratus (assembly GCA_015227895.2). Taxonomy (NCBI): domain Eukaryota; kingdom Metazoa; phylum Chordata; class Aves; order Piciformes; family Picidae; genus Colaptes; species Colaptes auratus. The sequence continues at coordinate 5,744,931 of CM037646.1, read as the reverse complement.
GAAGTTGGTGAGGGGTTTGGAACACAAGCCCTATGAAGAGAGGCTGAGGGAGCTGGGGTTGTTTAGCCTGGAGAGGAGGAGACTCAGCAGTGACCTTACTGCTCTCTACAACTACCTGAAGAGAGGTTGTAGCCAGGAGGGGGTTGGTCTCTTCTCCCAGGCAACCAATGTCAGAACAAGAGGACACAGTCTCAAGTTGCGCCAGGGAAGTTTAGGCTGGATGTTAGGAAGTTCCTCATAGGAAGAGAGATTGGCCATTGGAATGTGCTGCCCAGGGAGGTGGTGGAGTCACTGTCCCTGGAGGTGTTTAGGAAGAGACTGGATGGGGTGCTTGGTGCCATGGTTTAGTTGATGAGATGGTGTTGGGTGATAGGTTGAATTTGATGATCTCAAAGGTATTTTACAACCTGGTCTATTCTATTCTATTCTATCATTAATGTTTGAACTGTTTGATGATCTCAAAGGTATTTTACAACCTGGTCTATTCTATTCTATTCTATTCTATTCTATCATTAATGTTTGAACTGTTTAACCAAAGCTGGGCAGTATTGCTCCCAGGTGTTTTTAAGTGAGGAGAAATGGGCACATGGTTTAGGCAAATCAGGGTTGTGATGGGGACACTAACATTTCACCTGAGCCGTCTGGTTTCCCCTGCTATCAGACTCGTGGAAGCAATGTGAATGTACTTCTTGTTTTCATGCCCATTTTGTGGAGAGATGGGGAATGGATGAAGATGTAAACTGCTTGTGCAGAGGAAGAAATTTTAAAAGTGTGCCAATCTCTTTAATGTGCAGAATGAGGGGAGAGAAAAAGCTGCAGTGCTGTTGGGGGTAACCTGACAGCTGCAGGGGTTTGGAAAGTGTGATAATAAATACTGCAGCTTTTAATGCTATGAGCCCTTTCTCCTGCTGAATTGACAGAATCACAGAATATAGTTTTTGTTCTCACTCTTGACTCTACTAGCATTCCAAAAGAAGAAAATAGGTTATTTTTTTTCTTAAGAAGCAGCTCTGTAGCTATGTCTGGAGCTTACTATGCTGTTACTTTGAAGGACAAAAAAAAGGGGGGAGTGGAACAGACTTCTATTTTTCTTTTCTCCTTTGGTAGGAAAAGCAGCTACATTTTGTAGCTCCACAAGTAGTAAAAATGCTGTGTGTGTCAAATGAGTTCTGATAACTTGGCTCACATCCTTCCAGCAGCAACATTTCCAGGATCCTGAAAGTGGAAATGCAAAACTTTGGAGGGTAATCTGGTCGTTTTTCAGGATTTAGCAGTTTAGCATAGAATCAATAAGGTTGGAAAAGACCTCAAAGATCATCAAGTCCAACCTGTCACCCGGGATCTCATGACTATTAAACCATGGCTTCAAGTGCCATGTGCAATCCCCTCTTGAACACCTTCAGGGACAGTGACTCCAGCACCCCCCTGGGCAGCACATTCCAATGGCCAATCGCTCTTTCTGTGAGGAACTTCCTAACATCCAGCCTAAACCTCTGCTGGTGCAGCTTGAGACTGTGTCCTCTTGTTCTGGTGGTGGTTGCCTGGGAGAAGAGACCAACCCCCTCCTGGCTACAACCTCCCTTCAGGTAGTTGTAGAGAGCAAGAAGGTCTTCCCTGATCCTCCTCTTCTCCAGGCTAAGCAACCCCAGCTCCCTCAGCCTCTCCTCACAGGGCTGTGCTCCAAACCCCTCCCCAGCTTTGTTGCCCCTCTCTGGACACGTTCCAGCAACTCAACATCTTTGCTAAACTGAGTGGCCTAGAACTGGACACAGGACTCAAGGTGTGGCCTAGCCAGTGCTGAGTACAGGGGCAGAATGACCTCCCTGCTCCTTCATGGCCAGGAGGCCATGTTACACATGCAGACACAAATACATGTATGGGGACACAAAGGGGAGCACCACATGGTCAGTGGACCTGGCTGGGTGAGGAGATTTGTAAACGAGTTTGCTTTGTCTTTGAAAAACAAAATGTGGGATCCATATTGTCTAAGCCATATCGATCTCCTCCTGTATCGAATGGGCCACAGAATGTAGTCTTGGTAAGACTACAAATATGGGATTTCACCCCCTCCCTCCCCCCCTGAAAATTCCAAGAGATGGCAAATCTGCTGCCAACATGGGTAACTGGAGAGTTGAATTCATTATTCCTTTGTGTGTTTTAGAAATAGTGACTTAGAAATTCTGCTTCACCATTCAGTTCCTGGATCTTGGCCCCCTCAGACTCTTATTAGAGTCCTTGTTTCTTTTTCCTTTCCTCCTTCCTGCCCTCCTTCCTGCCCTCCTTCCTGCCCTCCTTCCTGCCCTCCTTCCTGCCCTCCTTCCTGCCCTCCTTCCTGCCCTCCTTCCTGCCCTCCTTCCTGCCCTCCTTCCTGCCCTCCTTCCTGCCCTCCTTCCTGCCCTCCTTCCTGCCCTCCTTCCTGCCCTCCTTCCTGCCCTCCTTCCTGCCCTCCTTCCTGCCCTCCTTCCTGCCCTCCTTCCTGCCCTCCTTCCTCTTCTGTAAATGACTAGCCTGCAAACAAATGTTCCAGCAGCTTGCTTTTTTCCGGCTGAAGCGAGTCTCTTGTCTTTATTGTCTGGTATATTAGTTAATCCTGTAATTATTTCTGTAGTTTCTTTGTGGACTTTCTCCCCTTCACCTCCTCTTGCTGTTCTGTTCTGCAGGGACCAAGCTTAGAAGCACAGATGGTGGAAGATGAAACTGAGACAAGAAGTGAAGAATTGCCTCCTCATCTGCGGGAAGAGCCTCCCGAAGGTACAGGACTAGCAGTCAATATAAACTCCTTGCATTAAATTGGGGGAAAAATGTTCTGACCAAAGAAGTCTTATTTATCTCTCTGTCTTGAGAGCCTATGTCTGCCTATTTTCTGCGAGGGATAAAGCTTTGTCAATGCTGGCAGCTAAGCCAACCTCCCAGCCAGAGGTCTAGTCAGGCTCTAAGCCTACTTTTGCATTCAAAGAAAGCTGCACCCACTGAGGTGCGAACGTTGTTCTGCACTCTCTTCAACAATATGGTTTCTGATTAAAATTGTCCTGCTTGATCATCCTGTTGAAGGCTTAGGAATAAAATGCTCCTCTAATGCCTTTGTTTGTGATGTTTTGAGCCTTCATTAGGGAGGACTTCCTAAGCAGCCATGTGAGCGCCTCTTACCTCTCCCTGCAGCATCCTGCTATTGAAATTATCCCCAGCAGAGCCCTGTCAAAGTTAGATATTCTGGTGATTTTGTTTCTTTCAGCTCTCTCTCTTGGAAGCCAGTTTAGCCATCTGAGGGAGGAAGCAGCGAGCCGCTGTCAGTCAGTAGGAGGCTAAAAAATGCCAATTTTAATTAAAAAACCTTGTTTGCACTGACATGCCCTGGATTTATAGGGGGGCCGGATTTTCCCCACTGTGTCGATGTTGCAGGCATTGTATCTGTGTAACAACACCGGTGTTTGCTCTCCTATGTGAATAGAAGCTGCTAACGTTGCTGCAAGGGGTGGTGCGTTCGGAGCTTTGTCTCCAGCTCAGTGACTTTTAAAACTCATTCACTCCTAATCACTGTGGATGGCTTAAACAACCCAGAGAGTGCTGAGATTCTTGTTAGCAACTTACTGTTAAAATGCCACGACGTGTCTCTGGGAAGCATAAGTGTGGTTTATATTTTCCCTTTAAGAGAAGGAGATGCTGATCCAGCGCTTCTGCTGATAACCATTCTTAAAGGGAATATGAACCAAGTAGATAGTTGTAGGAATTTGCTGCTCCATCCCTTCTTGTTGAGCTTTCTGTTACAGTTTTCTCGTTAAGTTGTAATTCTGCCATTTCATATACTCTGTGTTGGCAATTACAGTATATAGAGGTAAGTGAAAGGCTGTTTTTCTTTTTGCAGCCCCTATAAAGCCAGAAAGAAATAAATGTGGAAGATGTTTTGATTACCATATGTGTGTGTGTATATAAATACATAGAGATATACATGGAGCACATAATCTTGATATTTTTTTCCCCTTAACACCTCTCACCCCCCACCCCCCACCCCTTCTTTATAAGTAATGCCAACTCAGCATGTAATGACAGTGCATTGTTGAAGTAGGAATTCTGGTCACTAGCCTGAGCTGATGATTATGTGAGCCCAGAGACTGTATCCTGAAATGTAAAACACAGGAGATCATCTTGTTGCATCAGTTTATCAGGAACACTCTTAGATTTTTGGACTGTGGCTATGAATTGTGCAATCAAAAGGTGGGTGTGTTTGGTTTTGTTTTAATGGGGGCTAAGTATTTTTGCAAACCAAGGGTGTTGGTTTTTTTTGGTAATTGAAAATGTTTGCTTCTGCCTGCACCCCTGCTGGTTTGACTGATGTTGAAATGTGTCTGCATTAATATTCTGTGACTTGTTGGGTGGTCTGGGAGAAGTATGTGCTATAGGAGGAAAGAGAACCGTAGCAGATCAGCTCATTTGGTTCAGCAGTAGTACAACAGATACTGAGAGTTCTCTTAAAGTCTGAGCTCAGTGGGTACTTCTAAAATTTACTTTTAAGATTTGCAGGGTTAAGAGTAGCAAAATAGGAGAGATACTGAGAGCACAAGTGAAATGAGAGAATGCTTGCAAGAAGAGGTGAAAAAAGTGCTCCTGAAAGAGAGCCATCAGGTTATGCTGAATTTACAGCTGGTTCTGTGTATTAAGTGGAGCTGAGTAACAAGGAGTCGTCTTAGAAGCTATCAGTACATACCAACCAGAATTACTATAAAGATCATATAGTTGCAGGAGACATTACAAATACCCCATTAAGGAAATAGATACCTGAATTTCTTTTGGTATTTCATTCATTCTGTACTATCTTCTTGCTGCTTTTCTACTGATTTCTATTCTCTCCTGACAGCACTTTCCTAGTTAAATCCTTTCCACTAAGTCAACCATGTTGTTGTGACTGCAGCATTCTTCGTTCCTGGCATCTATGAATCGTTCACTGTGTCTGGTAATGAGTGCATAAGGGATGGAAAGCTCTCCAGAGACTGTATCTTTCTAGCACAATCTATTGTTTCACCAGATTGCATCATAGTGACTTCATTTTCTAGTTTGCACTGTGTATTTACTCCCTTGCTGAAAGGAGGGGAATTGGAAGCTCTGTGCCAAATAAATAGTGCAGTAAAATAAAAGGATACCCTTCAGGGATTGCCATGTGTCTGAAAGGTATGGCAGTAGGGCCTCCTACAAAGAAGGGGGCAGTTTTACAAGTCCATCGTGTAGGTAGCTAAATGGCAGATGTGTGTGGGGGGTAACAAGTGGCGCAGAAGCAGCAAATGCTGGTTTCAGGGGCAGTCTGACTGCCTATCAGCATTTGAGGGAAGAGAAAGTTTTGTGGTTTGTAAAGGAAATTAACCAGGAGATCCCAGACAGGTTGCCAAGGCAGTGGGTAGTACCTGTGTGTAACCTGCATCCATATATTTTCTCTGCTGTCAAAGTTAACTTTTTAAATAAGCCAGCAGGGCACATTAGTAAAAATGCAGCTGATACAATATCCTGTAAATGGTATTAGAGATCAACAAGGGTTTCTTTATTGCATAGTGAAGATGTGCTATTACCAGTGGCGTTGATTAGGACCTGGCCAGCGAGGACTGGCCGCAGCCCTGCGTGAGCGAACGGAGGCGAGGGGTCCCCTGCATGAGGGGACGGAGGCTGCTGCGCCGCAGCTCCAGACCTGGCGGGAGCGCTTCCCGCCGTGCGGCCGCGGGGGGGCGCTGCAGGCCCGGCCATGCCGGCCGCGGCCACTGCGCGGCAGCCCCGCTCCCGCCCGGGACTTCCCTGGGCTCCGTCTGTCTGGAGCCCGGATTTCCAACGCCTCCCGCACACTTCCCACTGAAGGGAAGAAAGTGTTTAAACCTATTAGCTCCTTTCACATAAGCTACTTTGTGATATTACAAGGGCAGCTTTCCACACTTTCTGCCTCGGGAAGGCTGTTTATCCCCTAATTATACTGTACCTCTTGACTTCACGATCCATCTGCCCAATTCACCTTTTAAATTTTTTTTTTTTTTTAAATTCCCCTTCATCTTTCCTCTCTCTTCAATCTTGTTAGCATACTTGCCTTTTATTTTTTTTAACCCTCAGTTACGAGCCAAGTGCGGAGGAGCAGCAGCGATTAGCATTTGGAGTGCCGCTCGGGCCGGTGTGCTCAGCGCTTCACAGAGAAAGGAGGCGATGAGTGCAGAAGGTTTTCTCTCACCAAAGAGCGAGGACAGCGAGCTCCGGAGAGGAGCGAGTCTGTTCTACACGGTCTAAAGCACTTTCCCCTTCGTGGGAGGTTCAGCCTGGCTGCTCAGTGTTGCTACATGTTGGAGCACTGAGCTGCTTTCAGGTCCATTCGATGTGATCCGGAATGTTTGCTGTGGAAGGGCAGTCTGAGGGAGCTAGATTGAATCACCCAAGTAAAGCAGCATCTTGCTACCTGTTGCATTTTTATGCACCACTTCATAGTTCCATTGTTGATCAGTGCACTGTTAATTGCTATAATCTCTTTGCTTTTCCTTCTTTTTCCATTAAATTATTCAAGGGACGTGATAGCAATGAAATCTGAGGGTGATTAAATTTGCTGTAACGTGATCTATTTCGAGATGCCAGCATCTCCGTTGTTGGATGCACATCCTGATGTCTTCTATTTAATGAATTGATGAACCTGACCTTGTTCACTCTTCTCTACTCTGTTGCCAGTAAGTTAAAGGAGGTGATCCTTCCCCTTACTCAGTGTGTTGAGGTCACACTGGAGTTCCTTGTCCAGTCCTGGGCTCCACAGTGTGAGAGACCTGGACATGATGGAAAGAATCCAGCAAAGGTTCATGAAGGTCATTAAAGAAGTGCTGCATCTGTACTGTGAGGAAAGGCTGAGAGAACTGGGACTGCCCATCCTGGAGAAGAGAAGGGTCAATGTGTACAAATACCTGAGGGGAGGTTATAAAGAAGATGGACCCAGGCTCATTTCAGTGGTGCACAGTGACGTGACAGGAGACAGTGAACACAAACTGAAGCACAACTGAACCTAAGGGAACACTTTTTCACTGGTGGGGTGACCAAGCACTGAAACAGGTTGCACAGAGAGGTTGTAGAGTCTCTGACCTTGGAGATGTTCAAAAGCTGTCTGGACCTAAAATCACAGAATAATAAGATAGTTTGGGTTGGAAGGGACTTTTAAAGGTCATCTAGTCCAAACCCCCTGCAGTGAGCAAGAACATCTTCCACTAATTGGGTTACTCAGAGTCCTGCCCAAGCTGACTTTTCGTGGGAAAAGTAGCTTTACTGTGTCAAATTGCTGAGTGTTACACGTTTCGGGAATGCATCCGTGGTAGATACTGGAATATGACTGTAGTTCCTTCCACACTGCTGATTAGTATTGAGTATAGTAAAGCTTAGTGCAGGGTGGTACGCCCCGGATGAAAAGCTGTGTCACTGGTGAACAGCTGTAGACCCAGATGGGAGTATACAAACCAGTTCTCTCTTCTGTGGCCTTTCGACTATTAAGCATTAAGAATTTATCAGCCAAACTACTATGACCAATTTGGCAATAAGCTTGAGTCTTGTGTCTGAACTGTCTGCTGTCTCTTCTGCAATTTTCAGGCCGAGCAGAGATGTGCCTTCTTTGTTGCAGACAGATTGGGCCTTGTGGAATAAAGCTTTATTAAAAGCAGTGGGTCTTAGCAGCTCTGCAGTATATCACAAATCTTGGGAAATTTACTTTCCAAATAACTGTGGTGTTCCTAATTCAAATTGTTTTACACTTGCTGTGGGTAAAGAGCACACACAGATAGTTATTGTAAATCAGATGATTTGCACCAAGTTAGAACACAGTATCTTCTGTGAGCTTTATAATCTGTCTCCATGGAGGCATAGAGCCTTTTCTGCTGTTTTATATTGTCTGCAAGATAAAAGTATATTGCATGCTTCTATAGGAAGCTTTAGGACTCCTTATACACAGTTTGGGAATCTCTGATTCCAAGTGTCTGGGGGTGTTGTGGATTACTCATTCAGGATTGACTTTGATACAAGTTTTTTACCTAGCTGTATTGCTTGTACCGATCTAACTTACAGGCATGTTTCAACTGAGGCACTCCCATGTGTTTGAAATGTCTGAAATTTAATTAGGCTTTTACCTTCATGTTGGGAAATGCTTTTACAAGAACATGCCAAATTATTGAAGCCAGCAGGTGTCAGAGGAACATGGCTGTTTAGGCTTCTCGTCTGAGGTGACTTTCAGCTCAACTCCACGATTCAGGTGCCTGACTTCAAAAAAGTCTATTCCTATAAACAGGTCCAGTTTCGGTGAATGGTTTCCATCAGGGACAGAGTTTTATTGTTGGGCCAAGCATTTGCCTCAGTAATTGAGCTGCACCACGTTTTGCCTCTTCTCCTTGAGAGTAATGTTTAGTATGTGTGTCTCCAAACTGCCTACATCCAAATAACCACAAAGAAATCACCCTGGAAAATGGTGCAGTTAATAGCAATTCCATCTCCTTTCAGTCTTAAGCTCTGTACTGAATACTGTTGCCTTACAAAGAAGGGCAAGGAGACTCCTTAAGTGCTTGGAACACATGACCTACAAGGAGTGTCCAAGGGAGTTGGGGTCATTCAGCCTGGAGAGGAGGAGGCTGGGGGGAGACTTCATCGCTCACTACATCTGCCTGAAGGAAGCCAGGAGTGGGCAGGGCCTCTTCTCCTTGGTGTCAGGTGACTGGACTAGAGGAAATGGTTTCAGGCTGTGCCAGGGGAGGTTCAGGCTGGACGTTAGGAAATATTTCTTCACTGGAAGGGTTATCAAGTGTTGGAATGGTCTGCCCAGGGCAGTGATGGAGTCACTGTCCCTGGAGGTGTTTAAGCAGAGCGTGGACCTGGCACTTGGAGACGTAGTTTAGTGTTGACCCTTGAGTGCTGAGTCGGGTGTTGGACTTGGGTGATCGTTGGGGTCTCTTCCAGCTGGATGTATTTAGTGTTTCTGTATAAAGTAACTTTAATTCAATTGCCTATGTCACTTAGTGTCATCTACCACACACCTAGGTAAGTATGTCTCTGTGTAGTGTAGCAGACTTGTATGTTGAAGTTATGTGAAGCTGGCAGTGCAAAATGATGGTATCTACTAAGCCCGCTTCTGCTTTCCCAAGTTAGATTACTCTCAAGTGTGCTTCCTTGTGAGGTCCAGTAGTCAGATGCTTCTACAGGGGAGCTCTTTAAATAATCTACTTTTTTTTTGGTCTGCTGGCCACTTGGCAATGTTTCCAGCCTGGATTCACCCCTGTGTTCTGTGGTCTTTACAACTAAAGTGAAAGACTAGGAACTGGGGCAGCTTTAATCTATTCCTGGCTCTAGTGTTGAGTTGCTCTGTGGCATTAGTCAAGTAGTTTGGCCTTCCCTGAACCATAGTATTCTTTGGGTATGGAACTTAAATGACTGTACTTGTTTATAAATGAGGATGATGAAAAAAGGAAATTGTACCATTTTAGGCTTTTAGAGGTGGAAGATACTTGAAAATTGAAATGGAAAATGTGATCGTAATGCATAAATAACACAAAACTTGGCCTGATATATAACTTGTCAGGCTCTTTCCTTTTTTGGGCTCCTCAAAATGATGACTGGACTTGTCAGATAACTTCAAACAGAAAGGCAGGTTTCTTGAAAAGTGGATTCTTAAAAATCAGCAATGAGGCTGTCTTGTTCTTTGGAGCTGGGACTTTATGTACCTGGCATGTCCTCTCATCTGTAAAAAACATTTTCTGAGCTACTTCTGTACATGGCCCAAGGCTGAAAAGCAACGTTTCAGTATCATCTGTCACTCTTTAAGGTACATATTCTGTGCATCCATGCTGTTTTGGCCAAAGAAATGACCTGGAGTGTCAGCTCTGTCTTTGTGCACAAGAATATCTTAATATTTCTGGTGGAGCTGTGAAGCACTTTCACATCTATCTGAGTTCTAATGTTGTGTTGCTGTTTAATGTATTACCATCATTGTTTTAGTAAAAGCTGAGATTCTTCTTTGTTTAAATTCTCCCATGGCTATATTGGCTTCCTCATGCTTTATTTAATTTTGTTCTGTGGGGGAAATCAGTTGTCTGAAATGGGAATAATACTCAACCAGTGTCTGCATATTCCCCTTTTTCCCCCCTCTTTCACCCCCCAGCCCTCCTGTATTGCTGCTGCTGAACACTTGCTGCTGACAACAGGCATGGTCTCCTAGAAACAGCATGAAAGCTATTTAAATTGTTTTTATTCCACTTTTCCTTCTGCCCTATTCTTTCCTCTTCACTATTTTCATATGATATAATGAGATGTTACTTTGACAGCTCAGCATCCCTTTTCTCTAGCCTGCTCCATGCCCTGCAAATCATTCTGTCACCAAGCGTTGGATGTGTGCACAGCATATGCCACTAATGGCAGCATAAATAGCCTCCAAGTGTCTGATGGATTCCAGAAGAAAGGTTCTCGTAACTTCAGTGTGGGAAACCTCTTATCAGTGGGCTCTTGTTAATACAATAACGTTGTGCAGCGTGTCAGCAGCAATCTGCTTTTTCCCTGAGGGTATTTGCACACAGGATGGGGCAAGAACAGTTCTACCCTTTGCCTTGGCACGGTAGCTGTAAGTACTGTGCATCACCCACGCGTAAAGACATTTCAGGGTGAAGGGCCAGTGGGGAAGCCTCTGTCAGAACATAAATCTTTATCAGTTACTAGTGAATTTGTGTTACTCTAGCAGAAGGGTTTTCAGCTGCAGGAGGGTTTTGAGCTGCAGGAGCAGCAGAACTCTGTTTTGTGAGTGAAAGCAGCATCTCTCATTACCTGGCTGTAGTGGCAGACATTTGTCAGTGTTTTTATCCTAATTTGAGCCATAATGAAATTGAGTGCAAAAGAATGTGTATATAAGAATCTGTATCCTTTTACAGCATGCTTCTCATTTTGAGGGGCAAACAGATTAACACAGACATGCAGCCAGTTGTCTCTAAATAGGTCTTGTATACTTTTAGTTACCAGTTCTGTTTGAAGCTGAAAAAGAAAGCAGTTCTTACTTGTTCCTAATGGACTGGGGGAAAAAAAAACAGGGGAGGCAAGCAAGTCTCACTTACTTACAAGTACAATCTTAAGTACTAAATAAGAATGAGCAATGCAGTAAATCCAGGTCAGGAGTGAAATTGAGTCTGTATATCAGCATGTTAACAATGATGATACCTTGAACTGCTAAACTATCATGGTGTTATAGCAGGCAATTAAATCACAAGGTTGCTACATGAGGCTGTTAATTCTGCTTCAGAACCGAGTGAAATGGCCAGTTAACATTTCATAAACATCTGTAGTCTCAACCTGGCTGCCCCTCTTGATTTCAGCTGCTTGTGAACAGTTTGAGCCACAGCTTTGATTACCACCTTGATTGCACCGATACGACCTCTCATGGACTGATCATTTTGGATGACAAAAACAATCTTGTCCTGAAGAGTGGGTTTCTTTTCACAGCTGTTTATGAACTTAAGGATGAACTGTAAAATGCAGGGATGTTGTGTCAATTTTCTTGCCCTCTAAGATAAGTTTCTAGAAGAAGAAAAACCTGTGTCTACTGGGAAATTGGGCAGAACACTGAGAGTAGTCGAGAACAGTCTTGCACTAGTATGCCTATGGAATTCTCTCATTTCTTTTCTGATCATAGTGAAGACAAGTTAGGAAGAAATTCTGCACAGAGAGAGTGATTGCCCATTGGAATGGGCTGCCCGGGGAGGTGGTGGAGTCACCATCATTGGGGGTGTTTAAGAGGAGACTTGATGGGGTGCTTGGTTGCATGGTTTAGCTGATTAGGTGGTGTTGGATGTGATGATCTTGAAGGTCTCTTCCAACCTGGTTTACTCTACTCTACTCTACTCTACTCTACTCTACTCTACTCTACTCTACTCTACTCTACTCTACTCTACTCTTAATATGGAGGATTCTCAAACCATTGTAACACACACATTTGGCATATTTTAAAGGATCTGCTCTCTTTCTATGTGACTGATACTTGCCTGGGCAGAAAGAGCTTAACTAAGACTAAACTTTGTCTCCTGTATTCTTTTTTTTTTATGCCCTCTCAGTACTGCTAGCAAACCACTCTCTTCATATTTTTCCCCAAGGTATGTAGTACTCAGTAGGATATACCTGCTGCAAAAAAACCATTGAGGTGGCTTTGCATTTTTGGGTCTTGTATTATGAAATTAATGATGTATGATTTTTTTTTTCCCCCTTAAATATCCAGAAGGAGCTAACTAATCTTCATCTAAAATACTAAATCCAGTTTGCAAGTAATGCTGAAAATTTGGCCATGACATTTCTGTGACTTGTGAAGAGGGTTTGAAGATCTGGGATTGTTAAAAGAATGTCTTGGGACCTTACACCAGAATGAACAGATTTATGGGCTTGAACTATAGGAAATTGTATTTTCTAGCACCTGAGGCCCGATCTTCAGAGTAAGTGAGAGGTGTTCAAGAGGTAGGCAGGAGATGAACAGTTTACTGGGTAGCTGTGTGAGTCATTCACTGGAATACTCTTCATCTGTTGAAGACTCTTAAGAACGAAATTGATAACGCTGTTGGCTTCTACTGTTTTTTACTTTCCTGGCATGTAGATTTTATTGTGAAGGTGTAATTTGAAACAAAACCAAAGAACCCCAAGCAAACCAAAACCAACTGAACAAAAATGACAAAAACTCCACTCCAAACCAACCAAAAGACCCCTCCCCCCAAAAAAAAGTTTCTGCCCTATGCAGAAGTTCAAGATTATTGTAGGGATCCAAGCTGGAGGAGGATAGATTTAGATCAGACATTAGGAAGAAGTTCTTCCCCATGAGGGTGGTGAGACACTGGAACAGGTTGCCCTGGGAGGTGGTGGAAGCCTCATCCCTGGAGGTTTTTAAGTCCACGCTGGATGTGGCTCTGGGTAACCTGATCTAGGTGTCCCTGCCCATGGCAGGGGGATTGGAACTAGATGATCCTTGGGGGTCCTTTCCAACTCGTGACAATTCTGTGATTCTGTTTGTTTCCTTCCTTCCCTCCCCTGATTTCTCCAGAGATTTGTGTTGTGGTGGTGGTGTGTTCTGGATTTTAATTTTTATTAGTTTGTTTTCCCCTGGAAAGTTCCTGCATCTCCTGAGTGCAAAACTGGAGTAATCCTAGCTAATGATGTGAAGTCATCCTCTTTGGCTAAGTCAGCCATTTGTATGTATTCAGTGCTGGATACATGATTGTATGAGCTGCCCTGTATCTCTCTTGCTCGTCCCTCCAACAGCTAAAGAACAACCCCCCAAGATTTAATGCAATGTTATTACAGTATCTGAAAGTCAGAGCTTGCTCTGGGAAATGCAAATTGAGGCTGCAAGTTTGCTTTAGTGTTTTTATAGCTTGAGAATGTTATTGTTACTGTTATTGCAGTATTTTGTTCCTAGTGTCTTGAGGGCTGTTTTTGCACAAAATATTTGACTTACTTAATCAGGGAAGTGGAGAAGTTCTTCCAGTCTATGGATCTTGTACTTTTACATTGAAAAAGGAAAAAAACCCACATTTACTAAGTCCAGTTATTGCCTAAATATCTTCTTTACATTACGTAAAGAAATCATACAATAGAATCATAGAATCAATAAGGTTGGAAGAGACCTCAAAGATCATCAAGTCCAACATTCACCCAACACCTCATGACTGCTAAACCATGGCCCTAAGTGCCACATTCAATCCCCTCTTAAACACCTCCAGGGACAGTGACTCCACCACCTCCCTGGGCAGCACATTCCTATGGCTAACAACTCTCTCTGTGAAAACTTTCTTCTCACCTCCAGCCTAAACTTCCCCTGGCTCAGCTTGAGACTGTGTCCTCTTGTCCTGGTGCTGATTGCCTGGGAGAAGAGACCAACCCCCTCCTGGCTACAACCTCCCTTCAGGTAGTTGTAGACAGCAATAAGGTCTCCCCTGAAATCTGTTTTCTGTGAGACCTGTAAACATTTAAAAGGTGATTAGCTGAACCCAGCTGTAACTAAAATACTCCTTGGGCATTGATTTAAGCTTAGCCTGTATCCACACAGATACTGAGAGCCTCTCTGCGATCAGCCCTGGTTTGTGTGCTGCCCATTCTGCCTCTCCCCAAGGCCAGGTGTGTTTGATTCTTAGCACAAAAGCAGCAGAGTGCTCAGGGAGAGACCGTGCCTCTTTCTGAAGTAGATGTGGATGTCGCCAGAGTGCGTTAACATCCACGTCATTCCGTGGACGGGGGATTGAAGGGTGAGTTGTCCATCTGAGAGCAGAGCCTGTAGTGTGCTTGTGGGTTTGTATGGAACCCAAGCACAGGCATTGTGTGCTGTGGGGCTCTCTTGGCTTCCTCATTGTTCTAGCAAGGGAGAGAGGTGCAGCCGCAGGCACCGTTAAAAGCCTCTTTTGTGGTACATAGAGGAGGTCATCTTTTGATACCCACGTTTCTAGCAACTTGAGTGTAACACAGTAGTGAAGACAGTGAGGAAAGCAGAGGGATCTTGGCTTTCAGACTTGTTCCTCCTGGCTCCAGTCCAAGTAGCGTTAATATGACATGAGACGTTTTGTTGGTATTTGATTAACTGGGAGGCTTGTTCCTTGTTTTGTGTGACACATTGTAAGTTAACCACCCGGCATGCTGACATGTGCGATTAAAAACAAACACTTAAAATTAAATTGAGAAGCTGACTGCCAAGTGCACCGTGAGGAGGAGCCTGCGCAGCCTGCCCTGAGGGGCTCAGCTGGGACAGCTCTTACTGGCTAAGCTGGGGGAGCCTTAATCTTCTTGAGGGCAGCAAGGGTCTACAGCAAGACCTGGACAGGCTGGATCAACGGACCAAGGCCAGTTGTGTGAGATTCAGCAAGGCTGAATGTTGGGTCCTGCAACTGGGTCCCAACAACCTTGTGCAACGCTAGAGCCCTGCAGCTGAGTGACTGGAAAGCTGCATAAAGGAGAAAGAGCTGGGTTTGTTGGTTGACGGCTGGCTGAACAGGAACATGTTGAGATGGCAAAGGTGGCCAACAGTATCCTGGCCTGGATCAGGAATAGTGTAACAAACAAGTGATTGCTCCACTGTACTCTGCACACACATGGGGTGCAGTTTTGGGCCTTCACTGTAAAAAGACACTGAGGTGCTGAATTGGGTCCAGAGAAGGGCAATGAAAGCTGGTGAATGGTCTGGAGAACAGTTCATCTGAGGAGCAGCTGAGAGAACTGAGGTTGTTTAGCCTGGAGTAAAGGAGACTGAGGGGAAGACCTCCTTCCTCTGTACAACTTCCTTGAAAGTGTCGGTGTTGGTCTTTTCTCCCTAGTAATAAGTGATAGGATTGAAAGGAAAAAGGAATTGCCTCAAGTTGCAGCCGGGGAAGTTTAGATTGGATATTAGGAGAAACTTCTTCACTGATAGGGTTCTCAGACAGGCTTCCCTGGGAGGTGGCTGAATCCCCATCCTTAAAGACATTCGAAGGATGCAGAGCTGGAGCTGTGGTGCTAAGGAATGTTGTTTAGCACCAGTCTTTTTGGTCGTTAGGTAGTAGTTGCACTTCGTGGTGTTAAAGGCCTTTTCGGGCTGAAATGGTTCTCTGACCGCTGCACAGATCTGGTGTCGGCAGGTGTTCAGTTCAGCCCTGTACTTGCTGTTTATTTTAGCACGTTTTCTGCAGCTGTCTGGTGCAGTTAAAGCTCCTAACAAGGCCTGGAATAGACAGGGGAGCGGCGGCGGCGCGGAAGGCTGCCCTGCGGAGCTGGCGGCGGTGCGAGCCGCGGTTCTCCGCAGCGCGGTGCTCGGCCGCCCGTGGTGGGATCGCTGCCGGCTGCGGGGCTCCTCCGTGCCCCGCGCCTCGGGCCGGCGGCCGCCGTGCCGCAGGCGGCCGGCAGGGGGCTGCCGAGGGCCGGCCCGGGCACCGCGGCGTGCCCAGCGCTGCCTCGGCCCGGGGCTGAGCTGGTGGGGCAGCGGGACGGGCTGCCTCCCAATCTCACATTCGCTGTCCCCAAGAGTTTAAACTCCGGGACGTCTGGAGAGCGTCTGGTCTTTCTTAATTTATAATCTACTAATTGGTTTTATAAATAAAACTTGAAGGGTTAGCAAAGCTTCTTTTCCGCTCTAGTTCCCTTCACATTTTTCTCTTCTCTGTGAGGTTTTTACCCTTCTCTCTCTTGTTGGGGTCCTTGGTGGAAATGATTCTGCTTTTCCCAGTCAGAGGTGAGGTATCTCTGAAAGGAAGCATTACCCAATGAGGGAGGTAGGTTTACAGGTACTGAATATCCAAAGGTGTGAAAACCGTAGCTGCTGAAGTCCCAGTAGCCCCCAGCCTTATTTTCAGACCCAAAGTGTGCTTCACAGTGGAACAGGAAACCTGCTGCTGGTTCACTGGGCGCTTTCAATTCCACTTAAGGCAAAACGTGCCCTCTGACCTATTTCCTGGCAGATGTGTATTGCTTGTGAAAACACACAAATCCTCGTGTCTGGAACTGCTGGTGTCCATTGGGAGTCCTCAGAGGGCCCCACTGGCTCCTTTGGGAAGGGAGAGCCACCCAGAGAGGTGTGGAAGGTGGGCACTCTTAGCCCACTGACGGGGGTGAGCTCCAGCACACAGGTCCTGTGGCAGGGCTGTTCTTGTTTTGTCAGGTCTGCAGCTGAAAGCTTTTCTTCCAGTTTGCCTGCTGACTACTTCTCAGGCAGAGTAGTTCCTTGATTGATTGACTCTGTGAGAATCTGCTAGCAAGTGTTTTGGGGAATGAGTAAACTATCTTCTTGAACACTTGGTTTGAGCTGAAACCTACAACAACCACCAGTGTCTGCTTTCTTTTCCTTTGAGGAAGGTGCAGGGGGGAATAAAACCAAATCTTTAAATGTACCTGCTAATTCCCAACTTGAGATTTTAGTGCTTTTGTTGGGAATTATTTTTGGTTTTCCCTAGAGGAATAAATTTTATGCTTGCAGATTGTGGACTTGTGACTAGAGGAGAGAGAAAACAGCAGCAGCAGGTGAGCTGCTGGGAGGAGGGACACACTTGTTTTTGTGCTGCTGTTATGAATTGCATTGGGAGAGAAATATGTAAAGACACTTAAAGTATGGAACAAATAAGAGTGGTTTCCAAACAGCTGGAGTCTCCATGACATATCAGCAGTTCTTTTAAATGACCTGTGAATTTATAGTAGCTTCTGGCTAAAATGTGTTTTCAGAGTAAGGGAATGGAGTATTTTTTCACCCAGCCTCTTCTTCTTGCAGCACACAAAAAAAGCCCTCCCAAGTAAATTCAGGACTTCCCATGGAGATAAGGGAGAGTCCTGTGAGGGTAGCTTGGAAAAAAATGTTCTGACAGCCTCTCAGAAGGACCTAGTTGGAGTCCATTAGTAGTCATAGGTTTGATCTGAGATCATGAGAAAGCTTTTAGTTTAGAGAAGCCAAACATCCCCTGCCCTCAGTCTGTCCTGAACAATCTCTTATTCTCAGGTGGTCACTTGAGCTGAATTGCATCTTTCTGCCACACTGGAAAACAGATCTATGAGTAATAAGCTGACGGGAAAACAATCTTCTACCCTGCTTGGAGTACCTGGGATGTATTTGGGCTGTTATAGCTGGTAAATAGGGCAATGATAGTCTTTGAATTGCACAACAACTTTTACCTGCAGATTTAGCTCTTGTTTCTAAAGACTGCGATCAGATATTCCCTTTTGCTTGTCCAGCCCTTCAGATGTAGGAATTGATCTGTTGTGGGGCCACTGGGAGTTTCACAGGTTTCTTTAAAAGGGTGGATTTGAGGCTTGAGCCTCACCCTAGGTATTTTTCCACCTCCAGTGCTAAGTTTGGAGTTGATATTCTTTGCACATGAAGCTGTTTTCAGTGTAACATGGCAAGATGCGTTGCTTTGCTAGAGAAAACAATATGATGTTAAAAAGGAAAGCAGTAAATACATGCAGAGCTAAGTGGCTTTAAGGAAAAGGAGGGTGGAAATACAGGAAGGGAAGAGAGAGGTAGGTGAACTGGCTGTGGTCAAGATTTTGACAACAATGTAATAACCTTAAATGAGGTTTGTCCCCAGCAGACACTGAAGGCATCCTGACCTTTTTTAACTCGGATTTATTCATCATGGGAATGGATTTTTGTAGCTCATCCATTCTGTGACTGATGGGCAGGAGTAATTTCTCTCTCAATACAGATGAGTACACTGTGGTAGACTCCATTTGCCACACTGACAGGAGCAGAGTACCATCAGCCACAGAGTTAGCTGAAGAAATATTTTCCTTTTCAGCCTTGCACTCTAACGTGTGCGTGATCTATGTGTAGCAGTAGGATGGGTGGAAGCTTACTGAGTTGTGCGAAACTTGAGTCATGAATTTCCTCTACTGTCTGAAATCTCCTCAAATCACAAGGAAAAGGAGTAACTGTGGCTTTGCTTGAAAGAATTCGGAGGGGGGGGGGGGAGGGAAAGTGACGATGAAGATCATTCCTCCTCCATCAGTCCCACTCATGCTCTTTCTCCCATAACGCAATTTTATGGATCTTTTGCTTGCAGACACGTCCCTTCTATCTCTAGCTTCAGCTGTCAGGATCCTTATATGCTGAACTTAGTTTGTCTGACTGCCTTGTCAGATGGATGTCCTGAAATGTAGTCATGGGCAGCCCTTTAGGAGGGGCAGTTACATTCGGCTTTTGTTTCAAAATATCGCAGGCAGAGCCATTTTCACAACCACTTCTTTCTCAGGTATGGCTTTGGGGTGAGAGTGGGATATGTAGCAAGGGGAGAAAGAGACAGTCAGACTGGCACTAAAGAATGTGTAACACTGTCAGCTTATTGTCTTTTAAAGTATGAAACCACTAACTTCAGTCAGTGAACATCAGAGAGGTAAAAAAAGAAAAACCCAAACCAGCAAACCACCAAAATCACAGAATTCTGATGGGGGGTAAGAGTTGGAGAGCATCTGTAGTGAAAAATGGAGAGGAGTTGAAATCCTAGGGTTTTTTTCAAGGACAAACAGCTCTGATCACTAAACAGTGACCATGTTGGCAGACTGTTCCAAGGTCATCCATTATGAGTTGTGCTGCCTGTTGGTAAACTGTCACACAAACCATTTCTGCCAGTGCAGTCTTGCTGCTCAAATATTTCTTCCTGCTAGCAGGTGATGCTCATGTAAAGATGGGTAGCTTCTATTTGAGGCTGTAGGGCTCTTTAGAGGAGCCTACTGAAATTCATAGGATTTTTGCAGCTAGAAAAGGCCTTTTGGATCATGAAGCCCAACCCTTATCTAATTCTTCCAAGTCTGGTGCTAACCCGTGTCCATCAGTCTTTTAAACACCTGCAGGGATTGGGGATTCAGCCACCTCCCTGAGGAGCCTGTTACAGTGTTTTGAGAACCCTTTCAGTGAAGTTTTCTTCCACTATCCAATCTGCATCTCCCCTGGTGCAACTTGAGGCCATTTCCTCTCATCCTACCATTTGTTACTAGGGAGAAGAGACCAGCACCCACCTCCCTTCAGGGAATTGGACAAGGTGAGGCCTCCTCTCAGCCTCATTTTCTCCAGGCTAAATAAGACCTAGTTTCCTTGGCTGCTCCTCAGAAGACCTGTTCTGCAGACCATTCACCAGCTTTGCTGCCCTTCTCTGGACCTGCTCCAGGACCTCAGTGCCCATGCTGTAGTGAGGACCCCAATATTGAACCCAAGGCCTGACCTCACCAATGCAGAGTACAGGAGGACAACCACTTCCCCACTTTGATATAATAAATTCCAAGTGAATAGAAAGCATCTTAAACCCCATGGTTTCTCCTGCTGGATTAATGTTCTTGTGGGTTCTCCAGACAATCAGTAGCTCAGCTGAGGCAGGCTCTACATCTTGTGTTGGTTTTCCCCAGCTTTATTTAGTAATAGCTTTGAATCCACTACTATGACCACAAAGATGATCCGAGGGCTGGAGCACCTCTCCTGTGAAGACAGGCTGAGAGACTTGGGGTTGTTCAGCCTGAAGGAGGGAAGGCTTGGGGGAGGCCTTGAAGCAGCCTTCCAGTGTGTGAAGGGGATAAGAGGAGCACTGTCGAGGGACTTTTGACAGAGGCATAGAGTGACAGAACAAGGGGCAATGGCTTCAAACTGGAAGAAGCCAGATTTAGTTTAGACATGAGGAAGAAATTTTTCTCCATGAGGGTAGCGAGGTGCTGGAATGGGTTTCACAGAGAAGCTGTGAAGGCTCCAAACCTGGAATTTTTCGAAGCCTAGTTGGAGGGGCCATTGATCAAACTGAGGCTCAGGGGAGACATTATTGCTCTCTCCAACTCCCTGAAGGGAGGTTATAGCCAGGTGGAGGTTGGTCTCTTCTCCCACGCGACCAGCACCACAAGAGGACACAGTCTCAAGCTGTGCCAGGGGAAGTTTAGGCTGGAGGTTAGAAATTCTTCATAGAAAGAATGATTGCCTATTGGAATGGGCTGGCCAGGGAGGTGGTGGAGTCACCATCATTGGGGGTGTTTAGGAGGAGACTGGATAGGGTGCTTGGTGCCATGGTTTAGTTGATTAGATGGTGTTGGATGATGGGTTGGACATGCTGATCTTGAAGATCTCTTCCAACCTGGTCTGGTCTGTTCTGTTCTATTCTAACTGGTCTAGTAGGAGGTGTCCCTGCCTGCAGGCAGGAGATTTGGAACTAGGTGATCTTTAAGGCCTCTTCCAACCCAAACCATTCTAGGATTCTGCATCTCTTTCTAGATCTTGGTCTACTGGAAGTTTTAATTGCTATCTGCACCCTGCAGGCCAATGTGAATGTGATGGTAGTCTGTGATGCCTTTTATTTTATGAAATTCAGGGGCCCAGCTGGGATGGCATTCAAGCAGAGGGGAAACTGTGGGGCAGAGAGCTTCAGGAAGTTGAGGGGGTTTTGAAGAGGTATAACTGGGCAGCAAGTCATTGTTTCAGTGATACATGAAGAGTTCTGTTGTTGGCTCATTTGGAATTTGCTTTATATCTCAGCTTCTTCAGAGAGGAGCCTTTAAAACAGGTTTAAAACTGTTACACAAAGCCTGTGGTGTGTGCCAAAGTTTGCCTGGAAGGTTGACAAAGTAGAGGCATGCTGATGGTGGTTTAATAAGCTGAAATGAATAAATAATATGTTGATGGCTTTTTCCTTTCCTCTTTTTCCAAGGTGGTAAATGGTGACTTTGCAGAACACTGGCCTGGCTGGTTGCAGAGGAGACCTCAATGATCATGACTTAATATAAGTCATTACAGGCAAACTGATCAAGTTCTCAGCTTGAAACAAAATCTGTGTGTTGCCTTTCTCATGCCTAGGGATTTTTCTCTAATGACAGATATTTAAAATGTAACTAGTGCTCTCTTTGAAAAAGACCTCTCTTATTGCTGTATTTATCTCACCAAATCAAACTGGTTTTATGTTAATTTCACAGGACACCCCAAGTCTAAATTACGTCTTCTGAGACTGGCTGATGCCTCTCAACCTCTGCTGTGCTGCAATGAAAAATAGAAAACTCGGGCGTGCTAGGGACTGAAGATGAAAATACCATTAAATATACAGGACTTCACATCCAAATTAAGGGAAGTCCTGTGTGATTTTTTTTAAAAGAATTTGGGGTGATTTGTGTTCAATTATAACAGAGCTTCCCTTCATTTGTATGAATATACCATCACAGAACAGGAAAACTCCACCACTGAATTTTGCAGTTGCCTGGTTCCACGATAAACAATGTCTTGGTGTTTGACAGCTGCGTGATAAAAGCTTTGGTATTTGCAGGGGAAGAACAAAGATGCTTGGCAGGGTAGGATGGTTTAATTTCTTTGCACCAGTTGCTGCTACTGGAATTCTGACATTTTTTGGGGGTTGGGTATTTTCCCCCCCTCTCCCCCCCTTTTATCTTCAGATATTCTCCTTTCATTTTCAAAAGGTAATCTGCCACCTCCTCTTTGCTTTGATGACTGTTGGCTGCTGACCTTTAACAAGCCCTGTAAATGTTACACTAGGTTGTAGGATTTGTACACTTCTTAACAAATAAGGAAGCTATAGAGCTGGTAAATGTTCCAGTAGCAGTGAACCTTTTTTTAATTGTGTAAAACCCAGAAAGAATGGCTCTAAAGAGATAAAAGGGATACAGCCATTACAGAAGCTTCCTTTCTTGATGGATTGTTTCCCTATAATACCAGTTCTACTTCTCATTTCCCTTTCTCCCCGTGAAGGGAAGGCTGATATGTTTCATGCCCTAGAAAAACTGTGGCACTCTGAATCATTTTCACCAGCTTTAGTCTCCAGAACAGAACTGCTGATCCATCTGAGGAAGAAATTCTACACAGAGAGAGTGATTGCCCATGGGCATGGGCTGCCCGGGAGGTGGTGGAGTCGTCATCATTGGGGGTGTTTAGGAGGAGACTTGATTGGGTGCTTGGTGCCATGGTTTAGTTGGTTAGGTGGTGTTGGATGATAGGTTGGACTCGATGATCTTGAAGTTCTATTCTGTTCTTCCCTTATTTTATGTTGATTGCTCTCTCCCATCCCCTTGCCTTCCTTTTACTTCTGTGTAGAACTCACAATACAGCTGAGATGTTACTGGGAGACACTAAAGCAGTACATTGGTTTTTCACATGTTTAATACATTTGAGTATTTAATTTCAAGCACGACATAAAATTTAATAAGTTCAGTAATTCTTAAGGAAAAACAGGTCCTTTATTAAACACTTTCACACTGCTGTTCAAACAAAGCTTTCCAAGCTCTCTCTAAAACCTAGCAGTGCTGCAGCCTAGCCCTTGTGTTAAAACTGTAGTGGTCTTTGGGAGGGTGGCCAACATGTTGTGATGCTCCCAAAGAATAGAATAGAATAAACCAGGTTGGAAGAGACCTTCAAGATCATCGTGTCCAATCCATCATCCAACACCACCTAATCAACTAAACCATGCAACCAAGCACCCTATCAAGTCTCCTCCTAACCACCTCCAATGATGGTGACTCCACCACCTCCCTGGGCAACACATTCCAATGGGCAATCACTCTCTCTGAAGAACTTCTTCCTAACATCCAGTCTGAATTTCCCCTGGCACAGCTTGAGACTGTGTCCTCTTGTTCTGGTGCTGGTTGCCTGGGAGAAGAGACCAAGCCCCACCTGGCTACAACCTCCCTTCAGGTAGTTGTAGCTCAAGATTCACTTTGGTTTGGAGAGTGAAAATCTGTCTGTAATCAAACGAGTGATTCTGATACTTACAAGATGCCAAGTGCTGCATTGTTGCCAGCTGATGGGGGTTAAGTGCATTGTTAATGCAGTGCTGACACCTCTTCCCTGTTTTTGCTTTTCAGAAGGCTTAAATGATCTTTTGAAGTCATTTTAATCTTTCCTAAGCAGAGTAGTTGTGGGGTTTTTATTTTCCTTTCTTCAGCTTGCCCTTTTCTGCTAACCCTGCCTCTTTCTTTGGCATTGCTGCATCCCGAGATCACAGCATCTGGATGCCTGAAAGTAATAACCTGGTGTTGTTTCTCATTAAAAGAGAAAAGAAAACCCTGTTTATGGAGTTCTACCAAGAAAACCTCCTGAGTATTGGCACAGCCCTGCTGAAGTGTACATGGGGGAATCCATCTCCCAAAGACAACTAAAAATAATTTTCCTTTCCTTTTATTTCCCTCTTACTGTGCATGTTCTTAATCTGCTCTTTTCTGTAGCCTAAGTGTTTTGTGGGTCACTTCTGTCACACTGTATAAAACCTGAGCCTTGTAAGAGCTGTTTCTCTGTAGTATTAGCTTCCAGCCCACCCACCACATTTAAGGAAAGGCAAATTCCATTGTATTGTGTAACAGCCATAGGTTTTATAGATTGCTGAGGAGCAGCCCTAGTGAAATGAATCCTGCTTTCTTCCATCTGATCAGTCACAGCTGTAGGGTTATTTTTTGGGGGGGTGGGGTGTTTGTGCCACTGGACAGACAGCTGTGATAGGACAAGGGGCAATGCATATAAACTACAGCACAGGAGGCTCCACCTCCACATGAGGAGGAAGTTCTTTGCTATGAGGGCAACAGAGCTCTGGAGCAGGCTCCCCAGAGAGGTTGTGGAGTCTTCTTCTCTGGAGACTTCCAAGCCCCATCTGGATGTGTTCCTGTGTGCCCTGTGCTAGATCCTATGGTCCTGCTCTAGCAGGGGGCTTCAACTTGATGATCTCTGGAAGTCCCTTCCAATCCCTAACGTCCTGTGAATTCTGGTTCTGCCACTCATTCTCCCAGTACCAAGCTACCTCTCTGGGTCTGAATGACCTCATTCTTACAGTACCAGGCTTGACATTCTCAGACTGGCACATACTGAAAAAGAATAATCTGTGCTAATTTTTAATTTGTCAGAGAAATAATGTGAGAGGTTTTTGTTTGTTATTTAAAATGTCTCATTGGTTCCCACCATGCTGTTAGATTTGGGAGTTTGTTTGGGTAGATCATGATCTAAAAGATCTCATTTCTGATGTGCACAGCTTCTATCACGGGCAGCCTGCCCAGTCCTGGAGATAACAATGTGATAGTTCAGCATTTAAAAACAACCAAAATGCTTTTCATTCACTCACTCACTCACTAGCCAGTATGCAGTGCAAGCATGTCAGAGGGCTTGCATCTTACTTTGCATTGTAAGATTTTCCAGTAGGCAAAAATAGTTTAAGAATCCATCAGTCAACAATGAACTTGTCCTGGTTTGAGGCCAGGCAGATCCTCTCTTGCCTCCAAGGGGGACAAAAACAGGAATAACACACAAATGGATTGCAGAAGTGATGGAAAGTTTAAATGGAAAAAGCAATTGACTTGGTGCCATGGTTTAGTCATGAGGTCTGTGCTGACAGGTTGGACTTGATGATCTTTGAGGTCTCTTCCAACCTGGGTGATTCTGTGTTATGCAGAAGCTACAAGCATAGTGACAAAAGAAACCCAAAGCACACAGAGTCCCTTACAGCATACCCAAAAGAAGCCTCCCAGCATTTCCCTTCTCCCCACCTGAGGGTGTGCCTAAAACTCCCAGGGCTCTTTCTTCCCCCTGCTCCACTGCTAGGCTAATCTCAGCTGGCCAGATTTGAGATTGCCCTTCCCCCTTCTCCTCCTGGCATTAGGCATAGCCAGGCCTAAGAGGCCTTGAGGTAACTCCCCTTCTATTACCAGATAGGGAGCATCTCCCATGGGAGCAGTGAGGGAAGAAAGAGGAAGAGAGAGACTTTGCAGATAGATTTATAGGGTGCAGAACATTATGGGTATGAAACACACAGCTTCCTGTGTCCACCTACTGGGCTGAACCCTCAGGACACAGGAGGTGTGGCAGCAACAGGGGGCACCCAGCCTAAACTGCCACAGAACTCAGAAGGGGAGATGTGGGAAACGAAACGTGGACCTCCCTTCTAATACATCTGGGCAATGCTGTCTGCAGTGAGTCTTTAAATTCCATGCATGAATGCACTTGCAACCTGATGGGAATGTTTTGATACAATCCTTTTATTTTACCATAAATCAAGAGGCAGGGAAAGTGGCTGGAAAGGTTTTCCTGGGTGTGTGCTCTCTGGTGCTGTACCCATCCAGCCTTTCTGAGCTTCAGGAACTCCTGGTATGTGTTCTTGGTTCTGGAAGACAATATGGATTCTTAGTCTTTGGTGGCAACGAGCAGGTTCAATCTCCAGCTGGTCTCATTTCTTCTGTGAAAGATGTGAAGTTGTCCTGAGAGGATTTTACAACAGATGTTGGAAAGAGAATTTCTACCTGATTGATGTTGTTGGGTTTTGTTTGGTTGGCTGGTTGTTGTCCTGGTGGAATCCAAGAGATGTGCATTCTGTGGTCGAGCCTTTACATATAGTTAGAAAGGCAGTGAACTGAAAGCCTAAGATTTATGGCTGTGATATCTGACCTGAATTTGATCTCTTGGATTTGATCCCTGTCTTACTGCTCTGTGCGTGCTCTTCTAGTGTCTGCAACTTTTGATTTAGCAAGTGTAACCTAATGCATATAAAAAAAACCCCAACACAAACCACAAAACAAACAACAATGTAGCTATTGATGTTATATTTTAATTGGACTATTGTATAGCTCAGAGGATAGGCCCCAAGGGAACAGCCAATTACTCAGTGTATCTGTCTAAAAGCCTTTTCATTATAGAATACTGATTAAGATTGTATAGCTTCATATTGTTTCATGTTATTGATTTCCACCAACCCCAAATCAATGGTCTCATTCATTGACAATTACCTTTTCCCCATGTTTCAGAAAATTGACATGAGCAAACCAAGGTGTTAGGTTCAATTTGAATTAGGTATCTGTGTGCCTGTTTAATCTTTAACAAGACCCATTAGGCTCCCTGGTTTAATTGTACACAAGGAGCCAGCGACCCTCTCAGTATAAGGAAAGCAAAGACAGCCTCTGCAGAAATAATAGGGAGTATCTGTGATAGGGCTTTCTGTGCTGACAGGAGGGAATCAATGTTTTACCTAGCACAGATGCCACAGTAAAGTTTGGGGCCATTGACAGGTACTGGCTTCCTTGAATTGTACCCTTAATTTGTTTCACTGTATGTGTCTTGCTGGAGTTGTTGGAGACAAGAAGTGAAATCCCTTTGTCTCACGTGTCAGAAGCCTAAAGCACAGAACTAATTATTTTGGAAGAAGAAGCTTCATGTATAAAATGTGAAGCTGAGGTTTGTGCATTGTTAGATAAAGATTGCCTTTGTTCAGGACTCTTAACTTCCCCAAAATGCTTGCTTGTGCATCCTATGTAAAGCAGTCAGCGTAGCTAGAACTCCAAATTCCATGTCCCACGAGACATGGCAATATTGTCCCTTCATTTCAGTCACTGTGGGAGTGGAAATACAGAGCTGGAGCACATCAGCATGCCGATAGTGCCACAGCCCCATCTCTTCATGAACTTGCCCAGCAGTCCTTGACCACAATGAGCAACGAGGTCCTTGTATATCTTGAGAAGAGATGCTTCAGGGCAAGGAAGCAATTGGTTCAACAACCCTTTGTGTTTAATCAGAGAAGCAAAAATGGAGCTACTTGATTGAGAGCAGCTTTACCTAGGCCAGCTAAGATATGTCAGTAGGACTTCATTATAATCAGTGTCATCAAAGTTGTTCTCATTGGGCAGTGCTGCTTGCTCAGGCCAAGAGCAAAAATTAACAGTGCTTCGGTGTTAGATTTCAGTTGGCGTTTCTTGGTCTCACGCAGTGGCTCCGTGCTCCAAAGTTAATCATATGCAAGGGTTATAGATTTGCAGATCCTCAAAAGAATTACTGTATTCACAATCCCCCATCCTCTTGTGTGCTTCCATGTCCCACTGTTGCTGTCTACAACTACCTGAAGGGTGGTTGTGGCCAGGAGGGGGTTGGTCTCTTCTCCCAGGCAACCAGCACCAGAAAAAGAGGACACATCTCAAGCTGCATCAGGGGAAGTGTAGGCTCGAGGTGAGGATAAAGTTCTTCACTGAGAGAGTTGTTAGCCATTGGAGGAAGGTGGTGGAGTCACCATCCCTGGAGGTGTTCAAGAGGGGATTGGACATGGCACTTGGTGCCATGGTTTAGTCATGAGGTCTGTGGAGAAAGGTTGGACTTGATGATTTTTGAGGTCTCTTCCAACCTTGGTGATTCTGTGTGAAATATGATTTATACTATACTCCAGGGGCATGCTCTTGAGAAAAGTGTGATGAATTGCATTAGTCCTGGGAAGGTTTTGTCTTCTGGTTGTTGTCTGATGCTGCTGCTCCCCTGTGTGGCCCTCCTTGGTGAGGGGAAATGTATCATAGTATCACTAAGGTTGGAAGAGACCTCGAAGATCATCAAGTCCAAGCTGTCACCACAGACCACATGACTAGACCATGACACCAAGTGCCACATCCAATCCCCTCTTAAACACCTCCAGGGATGGTGACTCCACCACCTCCCTGGGCAGCCCATGCCAATGGCTAACGACTCTCTCTGGAAAGAATTTTCTCCTCACCTCCAGCCTAAACTTCCCCTGGCATAGCTTGAGACTGTGTCCCCTTGTTCTGTGCTAGAGAGAAGAGGCCAACCCCTTCTTGGCTACAACCACCCTTCAGGTAGTTGTAGAGAACAATGAGGTCGCCCCTGCTCCTCCTCTTCAGGCTAAACAACCCCAGCTCCCTCAGCCTCTCCTCACAGGGCTTGTGCTCGAGGCCTCTCCCCAGCCTTGTTGCCCTTCTCTGGACACATTCAAGTGTCTCGATGTCCTCCTTAAACTGAGGGGCCCAGAACTGGACACAGTACTCAAGGTGTGGCCTAACCAATGCAGAGTACAGGGACACAATGACCTCCCATGTAAGAGTCCTGCAGCTACTCATCAGTGTGAGATGGAAGGAAACTTGTGCACCAGTATCCATGTCCTCATGTTTGGACCATGCAGTGCCATGTGCCTGCTTGCTGCTTTGCAGCCTCCTCTTTGTTTCTGGACAAACCTGCACTTACTGTTGCAAAGCCACAGCTCAGGTACTTGATTCCAAGTGTAGGAAGAGATGAAAAATGTTGTATTATTTTCAAAGACTTACCAGGAACTGCACTTAGTTGCTTAAAAATGGTTGGTTTGGGGCAGTCACCCGGGGCCAGCCCCAACTGTTGCTACCACATTGCTGTTCCACAGACCTCACCTTTCTGTCTCCCTGTTGTAGTTCTGTTTCGCTGGGTAACCTCAGTGACTCAGAATCAGAAGACAATCTC
This sequence comes from Colaptes auratus, assembly GCA_015227895.2. Lineage (NCBI taxonomy): Eukaryota > Metazoa > Chordata > Aves > Piciformes > Picidae > Colaptes > Colaptes auratus. The sequence goes on along the minus strand of CM037646.1, from coordinate 5,716,283 downwards.
GAGAGAGTTTCTTAGGAAGCTTTTGTTAATTTAGACTGAAGCTGCCTTCAGAATGTCTTGGGTACTTTCCAAGCAGAGCCTGTAATCCCTCTTTCCCAAAGCTTATTAATTCATTGATTATTAATTGTATCAATGTTATCCTAAAGAACTTGTTACTAGGACCCAAGGACTCCAAGTTTTAGAGCTGTTCCTCTTTATGTTCTTCATACTTTTTTTTCTCCCCCCTCCCCCTGCCTGACGTGGGTTTTAATGAACCATCATTACGATTTTCCTTTGAAAGAATATTTTCTTTAGCTACTGTTAAGGATATCACTGTAAATATCTACTGTTTTGTTCTGTTCAGGCAATCTCTCTAAGAACAAAGGAGACTTATGGTTCAATTACAGACACTTCGATCTTTAATGAGTTGTGATAGAGGAGATGGTAGCAATCTTCAATGAGCCAGAATTTGTTACCACAGTAGTCCAAAGAAACAGTTAAAGCGTTTATTGTGCTGATGAGTTTAAATATTCATTTTCGCTTCTCTGCAGGTTAAATAGTCCATTCATTTGAAGCTGACTTCAATGCTTCTCCTGACTTGAAAAGCTTCAAAATGCTGCCCTCTGTTTCCTCTTTCCTATCCTGTAAAAGCATTGTTGTCCCTGTAGCTGTTGCAGCAGGCAAAGGTATGGTTTTGAAGCAGATTTTTGTACACATGACGTGTTTTGTACATGTTACATGTGTTCCTCACCATGAGGGTGGTGAGGCACTGGAACAGGTTGCCCAGGGAGGTGGTGGAAGAGCCCCATCCCTGGAGGTTTTTAAGGCAAGGAAGGATGGGGCTCTGAGCAACCTGATCTAGTGTGAGGTGTCCCTGCCCATGGCAGGGGGGTTGCAACTAGATGATCCCTTCTGACCCTGACAAACGTATGATTCTGTGCTATGCAGCTATATACTCTCTTGATTTCCCATAGCCTCACTTCTATTTCTTTCTCTATGAGTTGACCTGTTTTAGGATTGAATTTCTCCTATGCTTCAGTTGAGGATGGGGTAATATTAAGGAAGAGGTTGGTTGGGGTTTCTGTTTGGAAGTTTTAGTGGCCTGTTTAGTTGGTTGGTTTTGTTGTTTAGTTTTCAGAAGAGAAGTATCTATTTTTAGCATCCTCCATTTGCTTTATCTGGTTCTGTTTCCTTCTTGGGTTTGGCAAGGTAAAATTACTGGCTGTCACTGATCACCTCCTTGTTTTTCATGTGCCCTAGCATAGTTTCCAGGAGGATCTGCTTCTATGGCCTCTCCTGGCCTGCCTACCTGAGACTGACTGGCCTGTATTTCCCAGGTCTTCCTTTTTTGAAGATGGGGATTAGGTTTCCCCTTTTCTTGTTAGTAAGAATTTCAACAGACTGCCACAACTTCTCAAATGTTATGGATATTGGCTTAGCAACTTCATCTACCTGTTCTCTCAGGACTCTTGGCTGATTCTCATCAGACCCTGTGGATTTGTGCACCTTCACATTCCTCAGATAATCTTGAGCCTGATTTTCTCCTGCAGTGGGCAATTCCTCATTTTCCCAATCCTTGCCTTTACCTTCTAGAGCAGGGGTGGTGTGGCTGGAGCACTTGCTGGTGAATACCAAGGGGAGAGAAGTCATTGATGATATCAGCTTTCTCTGCATCCTGGTACAAAAAATAAACATCAAGGCTGTTGAGGTTCTCGCTGAAAGCATTTTGAAGCTCGGTAGGTCTCACTGGTCTGGTGATTTTTTCCCCCCCTCCTTCTTTACACCACTGACACAACTGAATTGATGTGAAGCCTCAGGCCTTCCACTGCTGAATTTGTCTAGAGCATGAAGAATCTCGTTATTACAGAGTGCACTTGAAGTATAGAGAGTATGATGACTACATTGATGGTTAACTTCTGCACCCGATGAGTCAGTGTCATCAGTGCATTTAATGTCTAGGTTTGTGCCAGCACTCGTATTCATGTGCTTGAGTGATGGCAGATGATAATGACTCATGCTTCATTTACTGATGTCCTATCACTTTCTTTTTCTTTTTTTTTTTTCCCCTGGCTTCATGGACTTTTCCTTGAATCTCAAAGAGCAATTACTGGGAAGGAATGAAGCCTCTGCATGAACAGGGGGAGAGAGTTTGGAGGGAGTCTGAACATTGTTTTATCAAAGGAAACAGGATGTTTTCCCTCAAGTACTGATTTGTGTCATGTCTTCTGCTTTTATCAGTGCAGTTTCAGATCCTGTGTTGCAGGTTTAGCCCCAGAAACACTTCAGGTGAGGTGACTGCTCGTTTGTCCACTTCTTGGTTGAAAAGTGCAGGAGATGTGGTTGCTCTAGTTTAAAAACCAAAATAAACAGAAGCTGTGCTGATTAAACACCCTGCACCAAAAGTGGCTCCGTGATTTTCATCTGTATGAGGAAAAATGCAGCATTGTCCTACTAAAGATCTGAAGAGATTTTAAGCTCATTATTACTTAAATAATGCTTTAATAAATGAATGTATGAATTATTTATTTTATCATTTAAATTAAGGACTCCTGAAAAATACTCGACAAAGACTTCAGTCAGATGTCTGGCACTTACCATCCTACTGCCTCGCTCTTCCCTCTTGTCCTTCCTGGCAGGAACAGTGCACAAGGTTGGGGTTAGTGACACAACCATATGAGTGTAGAGCAGCCATGCCACTGCCTGTTCTGAGGCTGCTTCTTGTTGCAACATCACATGGTCTGAAAGTCACTGCTGTGTGGCCAGCAGGAGCAGGGAAGTCATTGTGCCCCTGTTTAGCCTGGAGAAGAGGAGGCTCAAGGGTGACCTCATTGCTCTCTACAACTACCTGAAGGGTGGTTGTAGCCAGGAAAGGGGTTGGCCTCTTCTCTCTAGCAACCAGCACCAGAACAAGGGGACACAGTCGCAAGCTGCACCAGGGGAAGTTTAGGCTGGAGGTGAGGAGAAAGTTCTTCACTGAGAGAGTCATTTGCCATTGGAATGTGCTGCCCAGGGAGGTGGTGGAGTCACCATCCCTGGAGGTATTCAAGAGGAGATTGGACGTGGCACTTGGTGCCATGGTCTAGTCATGAGGTCTGTGGTGACAGGTTGGACTCGATGATCTTCAAAGTCTCTTCCAACCTTAGGGATGCTGGGATACTGTACTCAGCACTGGTTAGGCCACACCTTGTGTACTGCATCCAGTTTTGGGCCCTGCAATTTCAGAAGGACACTGAGACTCTTGAACATGTCCAGAGAAGGGCAACGAGGCTGAGGAGAGGCCTCGAGCACAAGCCCTCTGAGGAGAGGCTGAGGGAGCTGGGGTTGCTTAGCCTGGAGAAGAGGAGGCTCAGGGGAGACCTTCTTGCTGTCTCCAACTACCTGAAGGGAGGTTGTAGCCAGGCAGGGGTTGGTCTCTTCTCCCAGGCAACCACCGACAGAACAAGAGGCTGCTGTCTCAAGCTTTGCCAGGGGAGGTTTAGGCTTGAGGTGAGGAGAAAGTTCTTCCCAGAGAGAGTTGTTAGCCATTGGAATGGGCTGCCCAGGGAGGTGGTGGAGTCTCACCGTCCCTGGTGGTGGAGTCACGGTCCCTGGTGGCGTTCAAAAACGGATTGGACGTGGCACTTGGTGCCATGGTTTAGTAGTCATGAGGTGCTGGGTGACAGGTTGGACTTGATGATCTTTGAGGTCTTTTCCAACCTTGTTGATTCTATGAAAAAGAAAAAAAGAAGTTGACCACCTTGATGTATCTCTCAAAGGGATGCAAGCTAAGAGACATCCACTTGAATACAGAAGGTAGCAAAAGGCAGTTTTAAGTCAGATTTGGAAACCAGAAGATATTTTCTGGCATGACTAAGTTGAACATCTGTGAGAGGTCTGGGCTTTTGTTTTTACTCAAGTCAGATGTGCAGTGCTTCGCAAATTGTGCTCTGTGTGTGAACAACTGAAATTGTTTTCCCATTTATGGGACTGAGAACTGTAAACACAATTATCTGCATGTGGAAGCAAATAGACATATTAGAAAATGTTGGATCAGTAGCAGGTTTCCAGGGAGGCCTTGAGATGTCCATATTGCCTGCGGGTCGCTTACTTCCTCCAGCTGAGAATCATAGAATCAATAAGGTTGGAAAAGACCTTAGAGATCAAGCAGTCCAACCTGTCACCCAATACCTCATGACTAACTAAACCATGGCACCAAGTGCCATGTCCAATCCCCTCTTGCCCACCTCCAGGGTCGATGACTCCACCACCCCCCTGGGCAGCACATTCCAATGGCCAATAACTCTTTGTGTGAAGAACTTTCTCCTCACCTCCAGCCTAAACTTCCCCTAGAAGGCGTAATGCATGCCCTGTAAGGCAGCCTTGCATGTAGTCTCAAGAGACTTGCAGAGTGATGGCTGTGGCCCTTTGAAAAGAAGGAAGCAGCTATCAATACTGACTGTCAAACAGTTTTCCCTGTAGGGATACTGAAAAGGAAAGCTTGGGAAGCAGCTCCCTGCCACAGCAGCCAAGAGCTCACAGTGTTACTCAGAGAACAAGCATGAAGCTGTACAAGATGGTTGGATCTCATTCTGACCGTGAAACCTTTGGTGATATTCCTTAACTGAAGAGCTGAACTCTGTTCCGGGTGCTGTGCCGTGTGCTGTATCCGTTTGCAGTACTCCTGGGGGAATGGCTTGTGTTTGTCACCAGCTCAAAAACCCTGAGTAAGTGCAGAGCTGGTTAGCTGGCCTCTCCTGCTCCAGGCAGTTTGCTGTTACAGGCTGCTGGCTCTAAGCTGCTGCAACATTGGAGGCATCAGTAGCCACCTATACTTGGTGGCTTCTGCGCCGTGTTGCGTTTTAGGGAGAAGTGGATTGAAATCTGTCCTTCTAAACGTGCAGTTTTGGGTCACAACTTAATTGCAGCTGTCCTGGTTTGAGCTGGGACAGAACTAATTCTGTGCAGTGATTTTGCTTTGCAGCTCAGTATCTTCTAAGTAATTGGCACTTTGTGAAGCTAACAGCATGTTTTTGCAGTGTCTGCTTCTAGCAGTGCTAGTGCTTGATTTTTATAGTTACTATCCTGGATTGATGTGCAGAAGGGCTCTTGCTTGTGCTTGCTCCTGTGGATACCAAGGTCAGTGCTAAATCCTATTTGCCATGGCAGGGTGCAGCGAGCAAGAGGTCTCATCTGCAGGGAGGAGCAGACAGGACAGGCGGACCCAAGATGACCAACAAGGGTTTCCATTTCATATACATTACATTCAGTATAAAGCTGAGGGATCACAAGGGTCAAGCTCTCTTCTTCCATGGCCAGTGTCTGAGGAGGACTTTGTCCTGCCTTAGGTCCCTGTCTGGGTGTTCCCAAATGCAGTTCTAGAATCCAGCTCCTGAATCTGGTTCCCATTTGCTGCTGAGTTCACTCTGGGACTTCTCCATGCCTGCCAAAGGCATCAATGGCAACAGTAACACAATTGCCATCGTGGGGGGCAGGAGGGTTGGGATCGATATTAGTTTTGTATACATTTGTACCTAGTGCATTTTATTGTGATTATTTTCATTCAGGCTGTTTTAGTTTTCTTTTCCAGCCTGTCAGTCTTCTCCTTTATTCCCTTTCTCTTCCCCTTTGGGAAGTGAGAGGGGTTAATAGAGAGTGTCAGTCACTCATTTAGTGGCTGGCCCAGCCCTAACCCTGGACAACAGTACAGGAGCCTGGGAAATACACTCATTGTATTTCTTGAAGACCAGAGAAACCGATAGCTAAAGTATAGGGTGTATGTGTGTGGTGGTTTAAGCCTTAACTGGGAGTTAAGAGTTCAGATGGGGGCAAGGCTGAGAATCTCTCCCCTGCTCCCCCTTCCTCCCTCCCAACAGAGAGGGGGGGAAAAAGGAAAGGGAAGGAGCAAATCCACCAAACAATAATTTGGAGTCGGCTTGGAAGTAGAGAGGTAAAGAGTTGTCTTTAAACTATACATATATAACAATAACAGGTAAGGTTCACAAGGGCAAGGAACAAGGATGGATGGGAGGGGACAAAGAAGAATACAAAACCAGTCTCTCTCTGAAGAGGTGCAAAGGCAGCAGGGAGAAGGATCAGGCCTGACCACATGGCAGAGGAGCAAGAGGGCAGCTGCAGTAGCGCTCATCCAGGAGAGGCAGGAGCCAAAAGGAGCCTAATGACTGCAGTGCCCTGCTTTTTATACCCTAGCTGGGCAGGGAGGGGGGAGTGGAACAGACTCAGTTCCCCAGGGGGAAAACGCCTGCAGGGAGGGCAAAGCACTCGCAAGCCCTCCGCCCTGTTTTCAGGATGGGCATTAACCCACCACAACGTGCAATCTTAATTCTGCAGCAAAATCAGTGTGGTTTTTTTCCCCCCGTGTCTAGGCTCTTGATCTGCTTGGAGAGTTCAGGAGCTCTGCTCCCCACCATTAGGGCTGTCCTACATCTGGCTGAATGCGCAGAGATGCGCTCATCTCTCTCTGAGGCAGTACTGCTAATTGCTTATGTTGCCTTTGGAACAAGATAGACTTTTATCTCTGAGTTTGTTATTTTATATCTTTTTGGTCATCAATCTCTCTTCCAATTGATTTGAAAAATTAAAAGCGGTCAGAAAGTTTTAATAAAAGGCTGAACATCAGACAAACTTGCTGCCCATTAGCCAGATCACCAGAAGACAGCGCTTCCTGTGGGGAGTTGGAGGGGCTGTAAAGAGAGCAAGGTTGGAAATTCTTCCCTGAATTATCATTATGCCGGGTAATGAAGCAGAAGCTTACACAGCCATGAACTAATTTGTTATGGCTCCTCATGAGGTCTGCAGTCCAGCTGGAGAGAGGTGAAGAGATGACAGTAGTTTGTTAGGAAAGGGAAGGAGGAAGCTTTCTTTAATAACTTATTTGAAATCTTGGATTTCCTCATGCCATCTTTGCTCAAAACCTGTTTGGATTAAATCAGCTCTGTCTGCTCTGTAAATTGCTAGTGTATACCTCTTGGCTTTTTTTCCCCCTCCTGTTTTTATTTTTTTTTTATTGAGCAGGCTGGGGAGAGGCCTCGAGCACAAGCCCTACTAGGAGAGGCTGAGGGAGATGGGGTTGTTTAGCCTGGAGAAGAGGAGGCTCAGGGGAGAACTTCTTGCTGTCTACAACTACCTGAAGGGTGGTTGTAGCCACCTGTCAGGTAGTTGTAGTTCAATATCTTTATTGATGATCTGGATGAGGGCATTGAGTCCATCACCAGTAAGTTTGCAGATGACACAAGCTCGGGGCAGGTGTTGATCTGTTAGAGGGCAGAAGGGCTCTGCAGAGGGACCTTGACAGGCTGGACAGATGGGCAGAGTCCAACAGGATGGCATTTAACAAGTCTGAGTGCTGGGTGCTGCACTTTGGCTACAACAACCCCATGCAGTGCTACAGGCTGGGGACAGAGTGGCTGGAGAGCAGCCAGGCAGAAAGGGATCTGGGGGTACTGTTTGAGAGCCAGCTGAATATTAGCCAGCAGTGTGCCCAGGTGGCCAAGAAGGCAAATGGCATCTTGGCCTACATCAAGAATAGTGTGGCCAGCAGGAGCAGGGAAGTCATTCTGCCCTGTACTCAGCACTGGTTAGGCCACACCTTGAGTCCTGTGTCCAGTTCCAGGCCACTCAGTTTAGGAAAGATATTGAGTTGCTGGAATGTGTCCAGAGAAGGGCAACAAAGCTGGGGAGGGATTTGGAGCACAGCCCTATGAGGAGAGGCTTAGGCTGGGGTTGCTTAGCCTGGAGAAGAGGAGGCTCAGGGGAGACCTTCTTGCTGTCTCCAACTACCTGAAGGGAGGTTGTAGCCATGTGGGGGTTGGTCTCTTCTCCCAGGCAACCAGCACCAGAACAAGAGGACACAGTCTCAAGCTTTGCCAGGGGAAGTTTAGGCTGGAGGTGAGGAGAAAGTTCTTCCAGAGAGAGTCATTCACCATTGGAATGTGCTGCCCAGGGAGGTGGTGGAGTCACCATCCCTGGAGGTGTTCAAGAGGGGATTGGACGTGGCACTTGGTGCCATGGTTTAGTCCTGGGGTCTGTGGTGACAGGTTGGACTTGATGATCTCTTGATGGTCTCTTCCAACCTTGGTGATTCTGTGCTCATGGGTGCAAAGGAGAAGGGGGCTGAATACCAACAAGTGATGCTGTTCCTGCACTGTAGCGCTCTGTTTCCAGCTCTGACGGAGGGGTGCTGTTTCAAATCTGTTTAAATGAGAAATATGTTTATCACAAGGGTGCTGAGCTGTGCTTCCTTTTTGATTCCTTAATTTTTAATGTGTAATGATTCTGCTGAAAGCACTTCCCTTCCCATTTTTTTTCCTGAAGGCACTGCAATGCTCATTAAAACGGAGCAGCGCTGTTGCAAGGTGCACTGTGTTGCCGCTGTATTAAATAATATATATTTGAAAACTGCATTTAAAGTGATGTTTTGAAGGTATGTTTCCCGTGAGTGAAACACAGGAACCTGCTACTTTTGTCCTTAGTTCACCTTGTTACCTTACAGATTGCAAGAAAAACACCAACACAAACACCTGCAGAAAGTTGTTTTCTGCTTGCCTTTTTTTAAGCATAGAATGGTGCAGGCCGGAAGGGACCTCTAAAGGTCATCCAGTCCAACCTCCTCAGGCAGCAGGGAGATCCTCAGCTAGACCAGGCAGCCTAGGGCCTTGTCAAGCCTCACCTTGAATATCTCCAGGGGAGGGACCTCAACCACCTCCCTGGGCAACCTGTTCCAGTGTTCCACCACCCTCATAGTGAAGAGTCTTCCTGATATCCAGTCCAAATCTGACCTTCTCTAGTTTGAAGCCATTGCCCCTTGTCCTGTCACCTCAGGCCCTTGCAAACAAGTGTCTCCTCATTCTTCCTGTAGGCCCCCTTCAGGTACTGGAAGGCTGCTATTAGGTGTCCCCAGAGACTCCTCTTTTCCAAGCTGAACAACCCCAGCTCCCTCAGCCTGTCCTCATGGCAGAAGTGGTCCAAGCCCTTGACAATTGTTGTGGCCCTTCTCTGGACCCTTTCCATGAGGTCTGTGCCCATGCAACCTGTCCTTTTTACACAGGTTGTAGAGAATGTCCTAGCATGTTGGTTTTTGTGTGTGTGGTGTTTAGTTTTTATTATTTTTAATTTTTTCCTTTAATTAACAAATCTCAATGTATTTTGCAATGAGAAATACAATGAAATACACTTAGAGCAGAGTCAAAGAAACAGGTTGCCCAGGGAGGTGGTGGAGTCACTGCCCCTGCTTGAACGTGTCCAGAGAAGGGCAACAAGGCTGGGGAGAGGTCTGGAGTACAAGCCCTGTGAGGAGAAGCTGAGGGAGCTGGGGTTGCATAGCCTGCAGGAGAGGAGGCTCAGGGGAGACCTTCTTGCTGTCTCCAACTACCTGAAGGGAGGTTGTAGCCAGGAGGGGGTTGGTCTCTTCTCCCAGGCACCCAGCACCCGAACAAGAGGACACAGTCTCAAGCTGTGCCACGGGAAGTGTTTAGCCTGGAGGTGAGGAGAAAGTTCTTCACAGAAAGAGAGATTGGCCATTGGAATGTGCTGCCCAGGGAGGTGGTGGAGTCGCTGTCCCTGGAGGTGTTCAAAAAAGGATTGAATGTGGCACTTGAAGCCATGGGTTAGTTGTCAGGAGGTATTAGGTAATAAGCTGGACTTGATGATCTCTGAGGTCTTTTCCAACTTGGTTGATTCTCTGATTCTATGAAGCCCCATCCCTGGGTGTTTTTAAGGCTGGGCTGGATGTGACCCTGGGCAACCTGATCTAGTGGAGAGTGTCCCTACCCTGGCAGGGGGGTTGGAACTGGGTGATCCTTGGGATGCCTTCCAACCCTGGCAATTCTGTGATTAAGGTTGAAAAAGACCTTTAAGATCCAGTCCAACCATAACTGGATTACCATGACCATTTTTATCCTGTAGCTCAGAAGTCTCATTAACCTGTTTGGTTTTTTTTTTCTTTTCCTGGAAACATGAGTAAGGGTTTCAGCTTTGAACCTAACAGGCTGGACGTGGAGGACAGGTTTCTTAAGGCATTTACACAAGTTTGATGCACCAGGTACTTGAAGTAAATTTCCTGCTTCCTGGGCAGTGACTGGCTGGAGAGCAGCCCTGAGGAGAGAGACTTGGGGGTGCTGGTGGACGAGAAGCTCAACAGGAGCTCTCAATGTGCACTTGCAGCCCAGAAAGCCAATCAGATCCTGGGCTGCATCAGGAGAAGTGTGGCCAGCAGGTCAAGGGAGGTGATTCTCCCCCTCTACTCAGCTCTGGTGAGACCCCACCTGGAGTACTGCCTCCAGTTCTGGAGCCCTATTGCAAGAGGGATCTGGAGGTGCTGGAAGGTGTCCAGAGGAGGGCCACGAGGATGAGCAGAGGGCTGGAGCACCTCTCCTGTGAGGACAGACTGAAGGAGTTGGGGCTGTTCAGTCTGGAGAAAGAAGGCTCCGAGGTGACCTCATTGTGGCCTTCCAGTATCTGAAGGGGGCCTACAAGAAGGCTGGGGAGGGACTTTTCAGGCTATCAGGGAGTGATAGGACTAGGGGGAATGGAATGAAGCTGGAGGTGGGGAGATTCAGGCTGGAGGTGAGGAGGAAGTTCTTCCCATGAGAGTGGTGAAGCCCTGGAATGGGTTGTCCAGGGAGGTGGTTGATGCCCCATCCCTGGAGGTGTTTAAGCCCAGGCTGGATGAGGCTCTGGCCAGCCTGATCTAGTGTGGGGTGTCCCTGCCCATGGCAGGGGGGTTGGAACTAGATGATCCTTGTGGTCCCTTCCAACCCTGACTGATACTATGATGCTACGACTCACCATGCTGGTAGGTGAGATCTGTGTACATCCCTTTAACAAATGCAGTGTTCTGCCTTTTTGTGTGTAAAAAGTGATCTGTATTGTTTGTCTGACTTTATAAAGAGGAGTTTCTTCCTCAGGATTCTGAAGTCCTTGACTGAGATTTCAACACCAAAACAAGCATATGTGCTAGCGTGAATCACAATTGCTACCAGCTTTGTTTGCAAGTGGTCCCAGAGTGCAGCTCTGTCTCTTACAATCTGGCTTTTCTGGCATGGGGCTCATCTGCTTTCCCTTGATATGGAACAGGGAATTTTTTTTTCCTGAAGACCTTCATCACTCAACACCTTTCCCTCCCCTGCATGAAGAGTAGCAAGCCCAGGAGCACAGAGCCAAAGTCTGTCATTTCGCCTTAGCTTCCCAAGGACTTTTTGGAGGAAAAAAAACAACAACATTCAATCCATGTGTTGCAGCAAAGGGAAGGATATCTACTTGTCACTGCCAACCAATCTATCTTTTTCTGCTAGCTCTTTTAAAGTGCTGGTGTTACTTAGAAACAACGCTGGGCAACTGCCGACTTCTGGGTATTTTTTGCATACCTGGAGAGTGCCACAGAATTCCTCTGGCTGTTTTAGACAACCAGTGTTCTCTTGCTGGAAGTAAATAATGCAGAACATCTGTACTTCCCATTTTGAGTTTGAGTTTGTCAGAATGAGCTTGGGCAAACTGACAGCTAGGGCATATTGAAACAGTGGAGCTTTCAATGGCACACACTTGTGAACATCACCAGAATCACAGATCATTAGGGTTTGGAAGGGACCTTGAAAGACCATCCAGTCCAACCCCCTGCCAGAGCAGGATCACCTAGATCAGGTCACCCAGCAATGCATTCAGTCTGGTTATCATAGAATCATAGAATCAATAAGGCTGGAAAAGACTCAAAGATCATCAAGTCCAACCTGTCACCCAACACCTCATGACTACTAGACTATGGCACCAAGTGCCACGTCCAATCCCCTCTTGAACGCCTCCAGGGACGGTGACTCCACCACCTCCCTGGGCAGCACATTCCAATGGCTAACAACTCTCTCTGTGAAGAACTTCCTCCTCACCTCCAGCCTAAACTTCCCCTGGTGCAGCTTGAGACTGTGTCCTCTTGTTCTGGTGCTGGTTGCCTGGGAGAAGAGACCAACCCCCAAGGACACTCCACAGCTGCTCTGTGCAGCCGTCTCCAGTGCTCTGTCACACTCTCACTGAAAAAGGTTTTCCTTATGTGCATGTGGAACCTTCTGTGCTCCACTTGTACCCATTGCCCCTTGTCCTATCATTGGATGTCACTAAGAGCCTGGCTCTGTCCTTCTGACATTCACCCTTCACATCTTTATAAACAAGAATGTGGTCACCTCTCCGTCTTCTCCAAAGCTAAAGAGCTCCAGCTCCCTCAGCCTTTACTCACGAGGGAGATGTTCCAGTCTCTTCATCATCTTTGTAGTTATGTGCTGGACATTTTCAAGCAGTTCTCTGAGGTCCTTCTTGAACTGAGTGCCCTAGAACTGGACACAATATTCCAGATGTGGCCTCACTAGGGCAGAGTAGGGGGGGAAGCCATAGAATGTTTGTCTCATTTGAATCTTCTGGTGTTTGTTGCCCTTTGCTTTTGTGTAGGGAAAATAGTGAAGACCTTTTTTCTTTATCCATGTTGATCAGGTGCCTGGCTCCAGTGACTGTGTCTACTGAAGTTAGAAGATAAATTATCAGTAACTGGTCATCAGGTTTCTAATTTATCCTGTGCAGAGTGATTAACTCCCTGTTTGCTGAAATCTGCTAAAACCAGTAGAAGAGAGAAAACCAAAGCAGAAACTCCCTAGTGAATGAAATACCAAAGGTAAATGAAGCTCAAGCCACCACAAAGGTGCTGAGTGTTGCCTTGCAGTTGAATTCTGGTGCTGTCTAGCAGATGTTTAATGCTTAAGAGTACACTAGCCAGTGGAATATTGGGTCATGACCAAAAAAAAAAGGCATTCATATCTTTTCAGGTCGAAAGATGGTCTCCAAACTGCTGAAGCTGGGCACTGACAGGAAGACTCTGAATTCATAACCATGAGAAAACTGTAACTAACTTGTGGGATTTCTCGCTGTGGTGGGCAGCCCTTCCTGAGTTTTCTGAATGTGGTTGTTCTGAAAGATGGCTTTGAGGAGAGAAGCATAATTTGTGAATAAATCACTTCTCTGCAGAGGTCTGCCTTTCTGCTTTACTGCTCCTGGATGAGTGTGTGGGCTTTGGACAAGAACACCCTGTATGCACTTCCAACTACAAACAGGGAGAGACGGAGTAGTGACATTCCAGTACCTGAGTGGGGCCTACAAGAAGGATGGAGAGAGAATGTGTACAAAGGCCTGTAGTGATGGGACAAGAGGCAATGGTTTCAAAATAGAGTAGATTTAGATTGGATGTTTGGAACAAGCTCTTTATCATGAGTGTAATGGAACACTGGCACAGGTTGCTCAGGCAGGCAGTTGAGGTCCCATCCCTGGACATATTCAGGGTGAGGCTCAACAGGGCTCTGGGCATCCTGATCTAGTTGAGGATGTCCCTGCTGAGTGCAGGGCAGTTGGACTGGATGACTTTTGGAGGTGCCTTCCAACCCAAACCTTTCTATGAATCTGTGCTATATTTAAAAAAAGCAGATACAGAGGGGGGCAATTAAATGCTTAGGCTGAGTACAAAAAATTATCCTAGAAGCAAACAAATGGTACTGAATGTACACAAAACTGAAGGGTTATAAACCCACCTCACAGGCAAAAGGAAGCATTCTCTTTCATGGGTCGGGTTCTACACATTGGCCACAAGAACCCCAGGCAGTGCTACCGGCTGGGGTCAGAGTGGCTGGAGAGCAGCCAGGCAGAGAGGGACCAGGGCAGCTGAACGTGAGCCAGCAGTGTGCCCAGGTGGCCAAGAAGGCCAATGGCATCCTGGCCTGCATCAGGAACAGTGTGGCCAGCAGGAGCAGGGAGGTCATTCTGCCCCTGTACTCAACACTGGTTCGGCCACACCTTGAGTCCTGTGTCCACTTCTGGGCCCCTCAGTTTAGGAAGGATGTTGAGTTGCTGGAATGTGTCCAGAGAAGGGCAACATAGCTGGGGAGGGATCTGGAGCACAGCCCTGTGAGGAGAGGCTGAGGGAGCTGGGGTTGCTTAGCCTGGAGAAGAGTAGACTCCGAGGAGACCTCCTTGCTGTCTCCAACTACCTGAAGGGAGGTTGTAGTCAGGTGGGGCTTGGTCTCTTCTCCCAGGCAACCAGCACCAGCACAAGAGGACACAGCCTCAATCTGTGCCAGGGGAAGTTTAGGCTGGATGTTAGGAAGAAGTTCTTCATAGAAAGAGAGATTGGCCATTGGAATGTGCTGCCCAGGGAGGTGGTGGAGTCACCATCACTGGAGGTGTTTAGGAAGAGACTGGATGGGGTGCTCGGTGCCATGGTTGAGTTGATTAGATGGTGTTGGGTGATAGGTTGGACTTGATGATCTCAAAGGTCTTTTCCAACCTGGTTAATTTTATTCTGTTCTATTCTATTCTAAAACATGGCTGGCAAAACAAAGGGAAGACCTTTTCCTTCTCTCACACAATAGGAATCCAGGACAATGGGGTTTTTTTGTAGTATTAACTTTGTGAGTGTTGAGACCACGTTCCAGAATTGAATCCATATGGTTCTGAATTGATGGATGTTGCCCCCAGTTGCCTTGTTGGCTAAATATCCAACAAGCTCTCATGGAGGAAAGCTCCTTCAACTGCTCCACATAACTTGGATTCATCTCACAATGCCCATTTGGTGTTAGCATACCATTTTGATTTTCAGAGTAGTAAACCAACATGCTATTGCAGCAGGGCAGGCATTGCCTGACCATTAATATCTACCTTGGAATTGTGAGAAGGCATCTCTTCTTAATTGAGAAGTAAAACTTCCCCCTAGCTCAGGTGTGTTGGAGGGTAACTGAAGCAGAGAATGTTTTCGTAGTGTTCTCCTGAAGATCATTTTGGGGTTTGTTTACTGTTTATAAAGTACAGTTTAAGTATATAATTTTGCTTCTTCAGTCCCATATGAATTCCTTCCCTTCAGCCTTTCCAAGGGTGCTTATAGAGCTATTTCCTTGAAAATCTAAAGAGGCAGCTGTTAAACTGCCTATTTTAGGCAGTGTGCTTAAGCCTTCAGTCGAGGCTAGCATCTGATGCATTTAGGAGCAACACCTTATGGTCTCAGCCATGTGGTTTTCCTGTAAGCAACTATCCCTATAGTAGGTAATAGTGGGAAATGCATCCTTTGCTTGGCTGCTTCAGACCAGTCCACTTTGCTGTCTTGAACTGCTGAAAAAGGTGAGTTTGAGCTGGATTGTGAATTAAGGTACTGGATGTGCACATGTTGGCCTGGCTCTGTAATGGAGGTTGTGACCTCTGAAAGTGGAAACATTCCCACATCCATTTTCCTGGAGATTTTTCTCAAGGTACAGCATTGCTTTCATAAGTCACCTCATTTGTACTGTGGCTTTGGATTGTGGAGTGCAAAGGTCAGTTTTAGCAGCTAAAGACAGGAGGCAGTCCAGTATGTTCTCAGAATAAGGCTCTGGAAGATGGATAGCAGAAGGGATGTGGTATATCAAACGCCGTGCTTTTCTCCACTGCTTTTGTTAGCAAGATTGGAAACCTAGATTGAAGCCTTCTTTCAGATGGTGTGCTTTCAGTGTTAAGCCTTCTATTTACATAGATAAGGAGGCTCATTGACTGCTTGGCCCCAGTAAAATGACACATGTCTGTATATAGGTTACAATAGATTAGAATAAACCAGGTTGGAATAGACCTTTGAGATTGAGTCCAACCTATCATCCAGCACCATCTAATCAGCTAAACAATGGCACCAAGCACCCTATCCAATCTCTTCCTAAACACTTCCAGTGATGGTGACTCCACCACCTCCCTGGGCAGCACATTCCAATGGCCAATCACTCTTTCTATGAAGAACTTCTTCCTAACATCAAGCCTAAACCT
Source organism: Colaptes auratus (assembly GCA_015227895.2). NCBI lineage: Eukaryota > Metazoa > Chordata > Aves > Piciformes > Picidae > Colaptes > Colaptes auratus. Next base: position 5,700,503 of record CM037646.1, on the reverse strand, counting down.
CCCCTGGTGCAGCTGGAGACTGTGTCCCCTTGTTCTGGTGCTGGCTGCCTGGGAGAAGAGACCAACCCCCTCCTGGCTACAACCTCCCTTCAGGTAGTTGTAGAAAGCAATAAGGTCTCCCCTGAGCCTCCTCTTCCCCAGGCTCCAGGTTGTTCTGAAAACCCATAGAATCCTAGACTGGTTTGGGTTGGAAGATCCTAAAGATCATCTAGTTCTAACCTTTCCTGCCATGGGCAGGGACACCTTCCACTAAACCAGGTTGCTCAAAGCCTTATCCAGCCTGGCTTTGAATATCCCCAGGGATGGGACATCAGTGGGGGAATCCCAACTTCTCTGGCAACCTGTTCCAGTGCCTCACCACCCTCACATTCTTCCCAATACCTAATCTAAACCTACTCTCTTTCAGTTTGAAACCACTACTCCTCCTTCTATCACTACATGCCCTTGTAAAAAGTCCCTCTCCATCTTTCTCATAGGCCCCATTTAGGCACTGGAAGGCTGCTCTAAGGTGTCCTCTTCTCCAGGCTGAACTACCCTAACTCTGCTTGAACAGGTCCCTATAGATCTTATGCTGAGGGCTCCAGAGCTGAACACAGTACTTCAGGTGGGGTATTATGAGGGTGGAGTAGAGTTGGAGGGTCCAGTGATGTTTCTTTTGATGCAGCTCAGGATGCAGTTGACCTTCTGGTCTGTGAATGCACACTTGGTCATGTTGAGCTTCTCATTAGCCAATACCCCCAAGTCTTTCTCTGCAGGACTTCTCTCAATCCATTCTCTGCCCAGCCTGTGTTTGTGCTTGGGGCTGCCCCAACCTGTATGCAGGATGTTGCATTTGGCCTTGTTGAACTTCATCTGTTTCACACAATCCCACTTCTTAAGCCTTTCAAGGTCCCTCTGGATGCCATCTGTTCTGTCCACCACGTCACCTGCACCGCACACCTTGGTGACACCGGAAGAGTTGCTGAGGGTGCCCCCAACCTCACTAAGTCACACAGAAAGACATTAAACAGCACTGGTCCCAGTCCTCACCCCTGAGGGATGCTGCTCGTTACTGTTCTCCACCTGGACATTGAACCATTGACTACAACTCTGAGTGTGACCATCCAGCCAATTCTTTATCCACCACGTGGTCCAACCGTCAAAATCTCTCCAGTTTAGAGACCAGGTTGTCAGTTTCTTTGCTCTAGTCCAGAATGTTCATCTTGGCAGTGCTCAAAACATTGCAGCGAGGCCATGGAGCTGTACATTACACTCTAGTTTGTCACCTTTATAAGCTGTATTTATTTCTCTAAGTTACACAGTCAGATTCTCTTGCTTCAGTTCTGTTTGTAGCTTGTCCTCAGCCAGCTGTCATGCTCGGGCTCTGCTAGGTTGACAGCTGTACTAACTTTTCAACTTCAAATAACACAACAGTAAATACAACCTGCCAGCCCTGCGTTTAGGCCCCACCACTGCAAACAGGAGGCACTTGTAATAAGGCAGCATGAGAGCTCTGATGCTCTCCTCTTCTCCTTTCTTCCTAACATTTGACACTTGGCAGCTTCTGTAATTCTGAAGTTTCCCTAAGTTGAACCTAACACCCTAAGACTTTGTTTGTTGTGTTTTGTTTGCCTCTATATGGGCTGAAGCAGTGCCTCCTTTCACTGTGCTCTGCTGCTGTTCCTCAGAAGCCTATAGATAATGAAACCCTGCCCCACTGTGAGAGCAGAGGCTTTGACTGTTTCTCTGCATTACAAGGCAGCCAAGCCGAAATCTTTGCTCTGATAAAGAGTGTTTTATCCTGGCTCATGCTGATTCAGCAGTGCAGGTACTGAGTCTGTGCTCCCTGCTTTGCAGGCTGACATTCTAATCTTTTTCTTTCTCTAGTCTCAATTGTTCCTCCACTTTTGAGAAATACCAAATCAAAACAGCCTGGCTTGGTTTGGTTTTCTTTTTTTCCTTCCCACTTCTTGATTGTGTTTAATGCTGATGAGATGGGAACACAGTGGATCTACTGTGTACAAATGCAGACCATGCTGTACTGTGCACTATGCTCAGGGAACTCACCTCCTAGATTAGTTTACTAACTGTGACACCTCCCTTCCAGAGGGTTAGCTGCTTATGCTGTTGCTTTCTTGACAGAAGACAGCACAGATGTGCTTTGGTCTTCATTCCAAGGACCATTTGTTTGAGTGTCTGCAGCACTGCTTAGGCCACACGTTGAGTCCTGTGTCCAGTTCTGGGGCCCCTCAGTTTAGGAAAGATGTTGAGTTGCAGGAACGTGTCCAGAGAAGGGCAACAAAGCTGGGGAGGGGTTTGGAGCACAGCCCTGTGAGGAGAGGCTGAGGGAGCTGGGGTTGCTTAGCCTGGAGAAGAGGAGGCTCAGGGGAGATCTTATTGCTGTCTGCAACTACCTGAAGGGAGGTTGTAGCCAGGAGGGGGTTGGTCTCTTCTCCCAGGCAACCAGCACCAGAACAAGAGGACACAGTCTCAAGCTGCACCAGGGGAGGTTTAAGCTGGATGTTAGGAAGAAGTTCTTCACAGAAAGAGAGATTGCCCATTGGAATGTGCTGCCCAGGGAGGTGGTGGAGTCACCATCACTGGAAGTGTTTAAGAAGAGACTGGATGAGGCACTTAGTGCCATGGTGTTGGGTGATAGGTTGGACTTGATCTCAAAGGTCTTTCCCAACCTATTCTATTCCTATTCTACTCTACTCACCATATCTTGGTGTTCTACAAGGCTAGTCTCTACTCTTTTTCCTCTAGGCTTTGCTGCTTGATATCATAGACAGGGTTTTTTTAAAAAGAAAATTAGCTGTTTTGTTTCCATTACTGAGCTGAATAGTATCTGAACATGATCATGCAAATAGTGAAGATTTTGAGACTTCCTCAGATTCCTTGTATACATCAACAGTATGTCTGTGATGTTAAGCTGTTCACTTGTAGACAGCTGTACAGCTGTGGAGTGGAGACTTTAGAATTGTGTCATTTTTCAACTTGTGCAGGTTACCCTTGTCTCTGGAGAAGCAGAGTATAGTGTGGCCAGCAGGAGCAGGGAGGTCATTCTGCCCCTATGCTCAGCACTGCTTAGGCCACACCTTGAGTCCTGTGTCCAGTTCTGGGTGCTTCAATTTAAGAAGGACATTGAGACTCTTAAACATGTCCTGAGAAGAGTAGCAAGGCTGGTGAGAGGTCTGGAGCACAAGCCCTATGAGGAGAGGCTGAGGGAGCTGGAGTTGTTTAGCCTGGAGAAGAGGAGGCTCTGGGGAGACCTTATTGCTGTCTACAACTACCTGAAGGGAGGTTGTCGCCAGGAGGGGGTTGGTCTCTTCTCCCAAGCAACCAGCAACAGAACATGAGGACACAGTCTCAAGCCACAGTTTAGTTAGTCATGAGGTGCTGGGTGATAGGTTGGACTTGATGATCTCTGAGGTGTTTTCCAACCTTGTTGATTCTTTGTCATACTGCACAGTGGGAATTCACTGTACATCTTCTAGGCAAACCTCCCTAACTGCTGACTCTCAAAATGTTCCAATGTCTCTTCAACAAAGCCTGGCTGTTCTCAGACTGGTGTGCTTCTCATACTGCTTTGTTAGCAAATTTGTTTGTTTCTTGGGGAGTGGACATACAACTTCAGGAATTTTAGGATGGGGTTGAAGCTGACTTCAGCGGAGTTGCCCCTTCCAGTGGTATGGTTCAGATGGGTTCTGCTGACTGAATTGTGATTCTGGGAAAGGAATTCATAAATCTGGTCATATACTATGAAGTCTGACCAGAGTCTTTTCCTTGCCACCTCACCCCATGATAGTTCTTCTCTCTGTGGCTGCTTCTGTGACTGTGCAGATGCTTTGTAAGGCAAACAGTCCCCATGGTGAGGGAATGCTTCTCTCTCAGGCAGATTGAATGCAAGTTGTAACCTCGCGGAGTGGGTTCGCGAGTCCGAGGGCGCTCTTTGATTCTGTAACTTTAATAAAAGGAGGGTTAAAGGTGGGAGAGTCCTACAAGTCGTACTGTCCATCTCTTAGTTGATGCCTGGGTCATGAAGCATTAGACCCTTGTAGCATTTGTTAACACTGCAGCATGAGATTGTCCAGACTGATTTGTTCATCCACCGATCATCCTCTTGGCTTGGAAAATGATGTCAGATATGATCGTCGTTCCTGTGCTTTGTGCTGGCAGATTATTGTTGCTGGTTTCAGCTACCAGGCAGAGAAAATAGACCTTGTCCTCCCCCCCTCAAATTCAATTATAGCTTTGGTTGTGGATATCAAATACATTCATGATACTTCATAGCATCAAAGAGTGAAAATAGTCCAAAGATGTTTGTCATAGCCATAGGCTGCAATCTTACACTGACTCATTTCTGTGCGCAGGGAAGTATTAGGGAGGGAGGAAGAGGGGGCGATGAAGCAGCGTGCAGATGCTGTGCAGGGCTGTCTAATGTGTAGAAATAAATGAGGAGCTGCTGTGGGGCCAGGCCTTTTCTCAGGGAAAACTTTGAATTTACAGATTTGTTCACAGTGATTTGATCTGCTACCGTTTCCGTTCAGATATTGCAACGCATCGCTTATGACCGACGCGGGCGATGTGGGGAGCCCTGTGAATGGAGAAGTGGGGAAGCTGGGCTAGTCATAATTCTCTTCCAGGGTGGCTGCCACAACACAGCCACTTCATTTTGGGGCTGGTTTTTATTCACTCAGTTTGTGGCTTAAGGAGGGGGGGTGGAAAAAAAGTATTCTGGCACTCTGTATATTAACCTCTGCTGCAAACTCCCCCAGTGTTGCTGCTGCTGCTCTCGGTCATCTTTCTGTCTGGCTCTTTATTGCTTTTCTTGTTGTTGTATCGTATCTGTAAATGTTTTCTGTGTTTGTTGAGAGAGGAAGCGTGCCTGCCTGTTTTGGGTGACTTTTAGAGGCTTTTTGCGTGCTCCTTCAGGAAGAAAAGATGAAATAAAAACGTGCCTGCCAGCTGGCAGAGGGGTTGCTTCCTCCCTGTTGAGAGCTTCCCTGTTTGCTGATACCCTGTGCAAACAGGAACTCTGCAGAATTCCTCCTTTGCCACACCTCCTTTGTCTTCTGTTTCTGCCATATAGACTTGGTTAGAATAAGCCATGACTGAATTAGCATTTCAGAAGTGGTGCAGCCTCTCTGATGTTTCTGGGGTTTTATTCTGTGTGCAGGTTTTCTTTCCCTCCTGCCTTTCTCCTATTAATTAGTTAGTGCTGTGTGGAAATTCTGATCTGCTTGCTGATTGTTGTCTTCATTATTGAGTTGTAGCATTAAAGCAGTGTCATTATCTTATGAACCTACTTTTGTGTCCTTAATAAATTCACTCTTACTGCTTTCTATAAGGTGATAGATTGATGGAAAAAGATCAAGGTGAGAGAGCAAGTTTCTTCACTGTGTTGTGCTCATGTTGTGTCCTTTGAGCTGCTGGCCCTTAAGCCATAGGCTTAAGAAGCACAATCACTTAAGCTTTTCAGTGAAAAAAGGGAGTGTGTTACAGTGGGTACCCCATCATTCTGAAGTGGAATGAATGTGTTAATTTCAGCTAAAGCTTGATGAATACACAGATGGAATTTTGTTTTCCTCCTTGAAATGAATGTGGATTTATGTTTCCTGGACATCAAATCTGCATAACCCTAGGTACATTCTACAGGCAACCGCAACAGAACAAGAGGACACAGTTTCAAGCTGAGCCAGGGGAGGTTTAGACTGGATGCTAGGAAGAAATTCTTCATAGAAAGAGTGATTGCCCATTAGAATGGGCTGCCTGGGGAGGTGGTGGAGTTGCCATCATTGGAGGTGTTTAGGAGGAGACTCGCTAGGGTGCTTGGTGCCATGGTTTAGTTGATTAGATAGTGTTGGATGATGGGTTGGATGCAGTGATCTTGAAGGTCTCTTCCAACCTGGTTTGTTCTATTCTATTCTGCCTTACTCATCTTGTGTGATAAAGTTTGCACACACACATCCCCCCCTTCATGTTTATGATGTTTCAGCATGGGCACAGGCAGAAGAGTGGCAGCCAATCTGGCATCATTGTGTTAAACTCTTTCAAAGCATTGTGGTATTTGTCAGGATTAGCAGGCTGGTTTCTTTTCTCCAGTGATCATAGAATCATAGAATCAACAAGGTTGGAAAAGGCCTTCAAGATCATCAAGTCCAACCTGTCACCCAAGCCCCTGTTTGTGGCTATGTTGTTCTGTTACCTCTCAGGACAGCCTTTCCTCCTCACTGAAAATGGCTGCATTTTGCCCTTACAAGCAAGGCTTGCTATTACTCAAGGCTGAGGGAGCTGGGGTTGCTTAGTCTGGAGAAGAGGAGGCTCAGAGGAGACCTTATTGCTGTCTGCAACTACGTGAAGGAGGTTGTAGCCAGGTGGGGGTTGGTCTCTTCTCCCAGGCAACCAGCACCAGAACAAGAGGACACAGTCTCAAGCTGCACCAGGGGAGGTTCAGACTGGATGTCAGGAAGAAATTCTACATAGAGAGAGTGATTGCCCATTGGAATGGGCTGCCCAGGGAGGTGGAGGAGTCACCATCATTGGAGGTGTTTAGGTTGCATGGTTTAGTTGATTAGGTGGTGTTGGATGATGGGTTGGACTTGATGATCTTGAAGGTCTCTTCCAACCTGGTCTGGTCCTATTCCTATTGTATTCCTATTCACAGAATCACAGAATCAGTAAGGTTGGCAAAAGACCTCAGAGATCATTAAGTCCAACCTGTCACCCAACACCTCATGACTAACTAAACCATGGCACCAAGTGCCACGTCCAATCCCCTCTTGAACACCTCCAGGGACAGTGACACCACCACCTCCCTGGGCAGCACATTCCAAAGGCCAATAACTCTTTGTGTGAAGAACTTTCTCTTCACCTTGAGCCTAAACCTCCTCTGGCACAGCTTGAGACTGTGTCCTCTTGTTGTGGTGCTGGTTGCCTGGGAGAAGAGACCAACCCCCACCTGGCTACAACCTCCCTTCAGGTAGTTGGAGACAGCAAGAAGATCTCCCCTGAGCCTCCTCTTCTCCAGGCTAAACAACCCCAGCTCCCTCAGCCTTTCCTCACAGGGCTGTGCTCCAGACCTCTCCTCAGCCTCATTGCCCTTCTCTGGACACGTGCAAGTGTCTCAATATCCTTCTTAAGTTGAGGGGCCCAGAACTGGACACATTTCACTGCTCATGTTCCCCTACAGTCTCAGCTAGGCCTCTGTTCTCTGTAGGCTCAGAGACAGTCATATTGGAGTCATTGAGGCAGACTCTGCACTGTTCCATAACACAAGCACACTGGTAAGAGTTAAAAGAAACTCCCCCACCCCCTTCCTCCCCCCCATGCTACCATGTTGAAAACTTCTGCAGTTTGGGTATCCTCTTGTTTTGTGTTGTGACCTGCTAGAAACTAAAGGGGTTTGAGTGGCAGGTTCTATTCCTATTCTAATTCTATTCTTCTGTGGAGGATTAACTTCGGTGAGAGAAACTTGTGAAATCCTTATTGTGATTCTTCCTTGTGTCAAGTAACTTTATCTCTTGAAGTGCACACTGCCCAAGCAAGGACATGCCCTTCCAAGGCCATCTTTCATCTCTTTTCCAAACCAGAAATAATTTCTGGCATGTACCGACACGCCGTGGATGGTGTCATTGTCACCACAGGATTATAGTGGATTATTCACTTGCTAATCTTTCTAAAGTAACATTTGGACATGTATCTAGAATTAACAGAGCCAGAGGAATCTGCAGTAGATAATGAGTTGCACACAGGCAGAGAAGCTGCCTCATTTTAGATGTTTAGAGCAGCAAGGTCTCTAGTGACGTAAGCAAAATGGAGACAGGGACAAGTCGGTTGCCTGCTGCTTATGTAATTGCTTAATGTTCCTCATTTTGGCATCCTCTCTGAATTTACCAGACTGCATGGAGGTCTTAAGACTGGTACAGAGGAAGGGTTAATATGGGCCTGTGTTAGTAGCAAGGTACTCTGTAGATTGTCTTATCATCCACAGTGGACTGGGAAGGAAGTTACTTTGGCATTTGCATATTAATAGTTTGTTCTTAATAACTCTCAATTCACAGACTCTTAAGGGTGGAGTTAAATTCATTCCCTGTTCTGTTAATAAGTAAACTTCCCAGGGCCAATTCTGGAAACTCTCTGTATGTAGTAAAGCTGGGACTTCAAGTGGAAAAAAGCCCAAGTGTTGGCTGCTTCTTGCTTGCAGCAGGGCATGACTGCCCCAGCCCTTTGTGTCCCACCTGCCCTTTCTTCCTCCTTAGTCTGAAGCCCACAGACTGAAGGAAGGAGAGTCTTCAGAAGAAGAAGATGATGACAGTTTCTGTGCTTGCTTTGCTGAAGCCTCATTGCAAGTCTTCACTGAGCATCGATTCCCATGGCTTTTGAGAAAGGAAATGCAAATAATCCTACTGCATGGGTGAAGACACTGAAGCTTATTGGGTTGTCCAAAACTACACACTAAGGGAGTGATGCGGGCAGGGAATCCCTATTACTCCCCTGCCCTACTCTGACAACTTGCTCTCACTGGGTACAGCAGCATTTATTATCTTAAAATTGGGATGCACTCTGATGTGTTCCAGGTGCATGCATTCTGCCCTTGCATGAAGCAGCAAGCTCCCTAGCTCACTAGATGAGACTAAACAAGTGTTGTAATGCATTTTTGTTGATGGCATTGGTTATTTCCCAGTGTGCTGTTGTACAAGTGGCTGCCAGTACACACTCAAGAGTCCTGCTGAGTGCCACTCCTCGGTCCTCTGCTGGGAGCAGCCTGTGGACTGCAGTGAAAGTTTGGAGCAGAAGGTTTGGGATCGTGGAGTAAATCATCTTTGAAAGGAGCACAGTGCAGTCATGGTGGGATTTGTGTTCTTGGGTTTCTCATAGCACTATTCCATTGTTGTTCAGAACAAGCAAGAGCTCTGATTTTACTGGTGAAAATGAGTTTTGTTTTGGAATGGAATGGGCTCTTAAATGTATTTTCTGTTCCTGCAAGGACACAGGAGTAGCTCTTCTGACTAATGAAAAAGAACTCTTTATTAAGTGTCAAATTAATGCAGGGTGTTTAAAGCTCTCAAGTGACTCTGGCTGTGGTGAAAGTACGTTTTCTCACAGGACTTTGCTGTGGGCGTTGTACTTTTTCTCTGTATTTCAGTAATGATCTTTGCTAGCTAAGCTGTTCCTCCCATGTGCTGCTTTTGTGAGAAGGCTGTGCCCTCTGTAGTTGCAGGTACATCCTTGAATGTAACTTACTGTGTCTCCTCTTCACAGTCCTCATAGAAGACTTTGTCTGAAGATGGTAGTATCAACCAGCAGGACTGCTATATAGTATTTTCAGCTCGGCCTTTCCATTATAGATCTCCCCTGTGAGTGGCTTATCCTCTAGCTCAGATGTTTGAAGTGCTTTCAGGCTGAAACTAAATGTATGAGTTCTCTGCCTAGAAGCAATCCCCACCCTAATATTCCCTTAAAAGCAGGTTAGCTGCAGAGAGTGTAATGTAATCCTTGGTCTGCCTTCAGCACTTTCCAGCTGAAAGTGGTTCAACACTTTGCAAACTTTAAATTAATACTTGCAGCACTTCTGTCAAATCAGTGGCTTGATGCTAAGGATAAGTAGATCAATGTTATACATATGAAAACAGGAGTGAAGAGCAGCGGTGTACAGAAGGTCACAATTGCAGAGCTAGGAACACAAGAGTCTGGTGTCACAGCTTCCCATCTGAAGAATGAGAGTCCTTAAAGCATCTGATGGGTGTCGTTCAGTCTTTGTTTGTGCCATCAGAGATCATCTCGTTGTTGCCTGAGGTCTGCGTGGTGGTGCTGTGTCTTGGGTTTCGTAACGTACTTGTGTGGCTCTTGAGTAATCAAGCCAGCCTCTTGATTGAGCTTTCTAAAAGTAGCCTTAATAAAATAATAAATCACGTTAAGATTCGGTCACAAGTGACCTAATTATGTGGCACTGCAAGCAGGAAACGCAGTGCTTTGGAGCTTCCCAGCATCTGCTGTGGAAAACTTCTCTGAATGGGTCGAGTACATTGGGTGTATGCTTGGGTTAGGCAAAATAAACATTACCTTGCAGTTATGCTAAGAAAGGTATCACATGGAGGGGTGGGCTCTTTTGTTTAAACCTGACATAAGCATGCCAGTTTCCCTCAGGGAAACAAAAGCCTTTGCTGGCATTGCTCCTGTTCTTGTAGGGTGCAGCAAGATTGCTGGAATGTGTTCGGCAGTGGTTTAACTGAAGAGGGAAAGAGAACTATCTGCGTAAATCAGATGGGAAAGGTGGTTTTGCTTTAGCTCCTGCCTTTCCCCCCTTTCTCTGTGGTGTTCTGCTTTCGTTCTGGCAGGAACAAAAATGGAAGAATCTGATTTTGAGGCTGATCTTTGGATGTCATGCGAGATGTCTCCGTCTCTTCTCAGTGTGTATGCCCTCATGGCACGTCTTAGCCTCGATGATTTCCTCAGGCTGTTGTTCATATTTGCTTGCCTCTGGACAGTAGTTGGCCTCTTCCTTGTTTGAAGGTTCTTCCAAAAATGTCTTCCTGTAAGCAATCAGTCACTGTGTGCCTCTCCAGCTATTTTCTAGTCTAACAACCTAGTCAAAAACTAGCTACTGTGAAGTCAGCCGTTTGGCATGGCTATTTGGAGAGCTGTGGGAGGCTTGGGTATACAGAAGCCTTGGCAGATGCTTGAGGCAATCACCTTGCTTGTCTAACCTGAAATCTCTCAGCTGGGAGAGGGAGATATATTACAGCGTGAAACAAACCAATTTCCAAAGTGTTTAAATGGATAAAAGAAGGAAATGGTGAATCTAGACTTCTGCAGAGCCTTTGACTCGGCCTCTTGTGTCTCCCTGTTAAACAACCCTTTGCTAGGCAGTAACACAAATAACTGAGTTTCTATGCTATCATCCCTTTAAGACCAAATGGCAGCATTTATATGTTTGTGTTTAATAATACAGAATTGAGTGCAGGTCTTTAGTTCCCTGCAGAGACAGCAGCTGAAACCTGTGAAGTCTACACAAATGAATCAAGAATTTGAAGATTGACTTACTTTATGAATTCCAATAGGCCTCTGTTAGCTGTTGCGTGCTAATAGGAAGATGAAGGAGGAAACCGATAGAGGCACAGCGTGTGGGAGAATAGAGATTCCATTAACCTGAGATCCTGTGGCTTCTGAGGCTTGAGCATCACCCGGGATGCATCTGTTCTCAAAACCTAGTTACTTCAGGGCACACTTAATGTATGTTGACTGAGGGATCCAAGGATGATTTTTGAGGTCCGTGTAGGGCAAGAGGAGTTGAACAATTGTATCACAGTATCACCAAGGTTGGAAGAGACCTCAAAGATCATTGAGTCCCACCTGTCACCACAGACCTCATGACTAAACCATGGCACCAAGTGCCACGTCCAATCCCCTCTTGAACACCTCCAGGGATGGTGACTCCACCACCTCCCTGGGCAGCACATTCCAATGGCTAACAACTCTCTCTGGGAAGAACTTTCTCCTCACCTCGAGTCTAAACTTCCCTCGCAGCTTGAGACTGTGTCCTCTTGTTGTGGTGCTGGTTGCCTGGGAGAAGATACCAACCCCCTCCTGGCTACAACCACCCTTCAGGGCACAAGAAGTGACACTGACTTGTTTGCTTACACATCTGCTTTACTGCACTGTAAGGAATCAGCAGTAGAAGTTCATGGTCATGTTTGGTTTTGTGGTTTTGTTTTGTTTCTTTCTGTTCCTTGTTTGCACACTGCTCTTGTTTTCCTTATTAGCACTGATGGCAAGAGCTTTAGCAAATATTCCTGATTCTGCCTCTGCCTTTACATCCTCCTTTGCTTATCCACAGCCTGTGAATGCTGGAGTTTTTGAGTTGTTTTTTGTTGGAGTAGTTGGACTGAAAGACATCATTTCTAAGAGATACTGTACTGTTGGGAGAGCCGTGAGCAGGGAGAAGGAAAACACATTATAATCAGTCAGTTGATGATATCAATTCTGACTTTTATGTGGAGAATTGCTCATTAATTTTTAAGTTAGCCCCCAAAATAGGTAGCCATCAATTATGATACCAAGCATTGGTTCACCAGTTAGATTCAAGTTACTGCTCCCAGCAGCCAAGCTGCAAAAAGGGATGGTGTCTTTGCAGTCAGGTACAAAAGATCTTTCACCCAAGAGATCCTCTAAGCCTGTCCCATAGGAGGAACGTCAGATGCAGTGATAAACTTTAATTCTGAAAGTCACAGCTTGTCTGTAACTAGCAAATCACTGAACCCTGAGAAGACAGCCAAGTACACACTGACTCTTCACAGCTGCTGGATGCTCCCATGCGCCATAGTGTTCTCTGGGGACTTGTCAGGACAGCAGCGTTTCTGGCTGCCAAAATACAGGGTCGTCGTCTCTGCCAAGCAAAGTCCGTGTGTTCTGAGCACCTGGGATGCAGGTACAAATGTAACAAGTTAATCCAAGATGGGAAAACAGAGGCTTCTTTTGTCTGTCTTTTGCCCAGCTCTTCAAGCTGTGGCCATTTCTACTTTGTGTGTTGCTGCACAGCTGGATGAATCTCCAGTGCTGCCAATATGTGGCTGCCCTGATGGTTGGGATTTGGTGAGGAAGAGCTTTTAAGATGTTTTTAAGTTAGCAAACTAGTTTTCCTGTTGTGGTGCTGCCTTATTCCCTTGACTTTTTACAGTCAGTGGAAGGGAAGAGAAAGGTTTTCCTAAGGGAGACAGCTAAGACAGTGGTGGTGAATGGTGCCACATCCAGCTGACAGCCAGTCACTAGTGGTGTCAACCAGGAATCAGTGCTGGGCCCCATCCTGTTCAATATATTTACTGATGATCTGGATGAGGAGATTGAGTCAGTCATCAGTATATTTGCAGAGGATGCCAAGATGAGGGCAGGTGTTGATCTGTTAGAGGGTAGAAGGGCTCTGCAGAGGGACCTTGACAGGCTGGACAGATGGGCAGAGTCCAATGGCATGAGACTTAACACATCTAAGTGCCAGGTTCTACACATTGGCCACAAGAACCCCATACAGTGCTACAGGCTGGGGTCAGAGTGGCTGGAGAGCAGCCAAGCAGAAAGGGACCTGGAGATACTGGTTGACAGCTGGCTGAACATGAGCCAGCTGTGTGCCCAGGTGGCCAAGAAGGCCAATGGCATCTGGCCTGTATCAGGAACAGTGTGGCCAGCAGGAGCAGGGAAGTCATTGTGCCCCTGTACTCAGCACTGGTTAGGCCACACCTTGAGTCCTGTGTCCAGTTCTGGGCCCCTCAGTTTAGGAAAGATGTTGACTTGCTGGAACATGTCCAGAGAAGGGCAACAAAGCTGGGGAGAGGTTTGGAGCACAGCCCTATGAGGAGAGGCTGAGGGAGCTGGGGTTGCTTAGCCTGGAGAAGAGAAGGCTCAGGGGAGACCTTCTTGCTGTCTACAAGTACCTGAAGGGAGGTTGTAGCCAGGAGGGGCTGGTCTCTTCTCCTAGGCAACCAGCACCAGATCAAGAGGACACAGTCTCAAGCTGTGTCTGGGGAGGTTTAGGTCGGATGTTAGGAAGAAGTTCTTCATAGAAAGAGAGATTGGCCATTGGAATGTGCTGCCCAGGGAGGTGGTGGATTCACCATCACTGGAGGGGTTTAGGAAGAGCCTGGATGGGGTGCTTGGTGCCATGGTTTAGTTGATTAAATGGTGTTGGGTGATAGGTTGGACTCGATGATCTCAAAGGTCTCTTCCAACCTGGTCTTTCCTCTTCCTCTTCCTCTTCCTCTTCCTCTTCCTCTCTCTCTCTCCTCCTTCCTCTCTCCTCTGCTCTATTCTCTGCTCTATTCCCTCTCTATTCTATTCTATTCTATTCAAGCATCCTATTCTATTCCTCCCTGTTCTATTGTTCTGGTTCTATTCCTCTCTGGCAAGATCCTGATGTAACTTCTGGTCTATTTCCTGGAAGACTAATCCTCTTCCTGTGTTCACTACATAGGGATGTTGTGCAGGAGATCCACACCTGCAGTTATACATTCTGAACAGTCCCCAATATTCTTAACCAATGTTAAGAAGTGGATTGATTTAGTAACCTTAGGGAATGTTAATTTCATTATGATACCAATTTTAAAGTAAATGGTCTTGCTTGTTAATGGTTAACTTGTTAACATGACAAGTAGATCTGAAGTTGTCTTACTTTGCTATAAAGGCCACAATCTACACATGTGAGGTTCCAGTATTTTGTTATAGAATAGAATTAACCAGGTTAGAAAAGACCTTTGAGATCATCGAGTCCAACCTATCACCCAACACCATCTAATCAACTAAACCATGGCACCAAGCACCCCATCCAGGCTCTTCCTAAACACCTCCAGTGATGGTGACTCCACCATCTCCCTGGGCAGCACATTCTAATGGCAAATCTCTCTTTCTGTGACGAACTTCTTCCTAACATCCAGCCTAAACCTCCCCTGGTGCAGCTTGAGACTGTGTCCTCTTGTTCTGGTTCTGGTTGCCTGGGAGAAGAGACCAAGCCCCACGTGGCTACAACCTCCCTTCAGGTAGTTGTACCTGTGAGCTTCTTTGCCACCTTCTTCCCTAGGGTGGATCTTTTCCCTGTTCTGTGAGTCTCCATTGCACAGGATCTCCTGATGCTCAGTTATACGTAGGCTCAGATTCCAAACTCCTTCAAGTTGTGTCTTATCTGCAAATCAGCCTTACCAGCAGTGATTATACATTTCTGTCAAAATCAAGTCTTATCTGGGCTCTTGCAGAAGCAGTGATTAAATAACCCAATTTAAAATAAAAGCAGTGGTTTTGAGGGGAATAATGCTCTTATTTCCCCCCACCCCTTCTTTTTTACCTTTTCTAAAATGCCAGCTGCATGCAAGTGTCCAGTGAGAACCTGACCTTTGGGCAGGTAATTCTGCCTCTGCAATGAGCATCAATACAAAGCAAGAATGTGATTATACTGTCACTCTACAGGTGGGCTATAAATAGAGTTTTAACGGATTCCGTATCACTTGCAAGGCTCCTGCTGCTCACTGGTGGTGGTGATGCCTTGAAATGTTCATTAAAATGACTTGAAGTGTTGTTTAAGCAGAGTGTCTCGCACAGTCAGCTCGGCTGGCTGCTGTTTTCAATTCACTGTATCAATCAGGACTTCAAGTCTCTACATTTTAATTTCCTTTGCGTCAGAATCAACTTTGTCTGCTCGTTCCCGCACCTCAGTTGCGTAAATTGCCTCCTCAGCTGTCAAAAGTAGGTAATGGACTGCTTTGTAAAGAGCCCGTGCTCTGAGGAGTCTGGAAAGCTTTTGCTGAGTCCAAGCTTAAAAAAAACCCAAACAGTTTTAGCTTGTTTCCTGCAAGTTTAAGTATTACAACTTGGGCACTGTCTAGTATTCGTTGAGAATGTGTCCAGAGAAGGGCAACGAGGCTGGGGGGAGGCCTCAAGCACAAGCCCTGTGAGGAGAGGCTGAGGGAGCTGGGGTTGCTTAGCCTGGAGAAGAGGAGGCTCAGGGGAGACCTTCTTGTTGTCTACAACTACCTGAAGGGAGGTTGTAGCCAGGTGGAGGTTGGTCTCTTCACCCCGGCAACCAGCACCAGAACAAGAGGACACAGTCTCAAACTATGCCAGGGGAAGTTTACGCTCAAGGTGAGAAGAAAGTTCTTCCCAGAGAGAGTTGTTAACTGTGGGAATGTGCTGCCCAGGGAGGTGGTGGAGTCCCCGTCCCTGGAGGTGTTCAAGAGGGGACTGGACGTGGCACTTGGTGCCATGGTTTAGTTAGTCATGAGGTGTTGGGTGACAGGTTGGACTTGATGATCTTTGAGGTCTCTTCCAACCTTATTGATTCTATGATTTTTTTTTTCTGAGAGCTGATGGTAGAAATTCAGCCCTGAAGCCTCCTACCTGCTAAGTCTTGACAAGCACTTTCAGACACTGGCTGTGTAGATGAGTTTATACAGTACAATACAATACAATAAATCGAGGTTGGAAGGCAGGATGTTAGGATTCTGACCGAGTACACAGAAGTAGAGTACTGATGAGTAGCCAGAGGGGATTCTGACCAAGCACACAGAAGTCCAGTACTGATGGGTAGCCAGAGCTCCAGTAATTTTTATTGTTTGTCATTTTGGAGGGGTTTTTAAAGACTTTGAAGGGTGAAAATCCATGCTTTCACCCACCAGATGGGTTCCCTCTCTGCCTTAGGGAAGCAACAGGAAAGAGAATGTTGAAAGCAATGGCATTGGCCTACGGTGACTATGAGCTTCCACTTCAGAAGTTCTAGTGTTTGACACAGACACTTTGTTTTAACTCATCTGTAATATGCCTGTTGTAAAATCATGAAATTGATCAATGACTTGGTATTTTTACAAGTTGAAACCTGTGAACAACCTTCAGGTGAAGCCTGTTGTCATCTAGCTCTTCCCACAAATGCATAGGGATGAGTTTTCTTCCTGTATTTTCATTGTGTGTCAAAATGTGCAAGCCCAGTACCTTGTTTGTCTCAGGCAGGGCCATATAACCTCCTCTCTAAAATGATGAGAGGGTCTCTTGAGGCTAGTTTAATTATGGGTCCTTGGAGTAAGTGTCTCCTCTTGCAGTCTCTTAACTCCTTGTCTGAAAGGGCAATAGCCCAAGTCAGCAGTTTGGATCCTCAAGACAGTAAAGAGATTAGAGTCAAAACTTTTCTTCTCCAACGTCAGAATCAGCCCTTGTTGTTGAATGCTGTCCCTGCCTCAGGTGCTAAAAATTAAACCCGTGTGTGTTTTGTTTGCTCCTGCTCTTCTCCTTCCGTGCCTCGCGGATTTATACAGCAATCAAAACCCTTTTGTTTTCCTCCTCCTCAGTAATGATTGCACCAAACACTGAATATATTTTGTGATTTCAAGCTTCTGTTTTCTATTAGAAAATATTCTGGCTCTGTCACTTCTGTGTCACAACCTCTTAAAGGTGAGCTGTCTGGATAACTCTTTGGGGACAGTCAGTTCTATCTCTGCTTTCCCTTAAGAAGAGACTGTCGTGAGCTTGGCAGTTGTTGGAATTTGAATTTCTAATGACTGTCAGAAGAAAAGAGTCTCTGCATTAATGACTATTCATGATACCTTTAAAATACCCATAAACTTTCAGTGGCTATATCCAAGCTTAAAGGGTAAGAGTTGTGGGTAGTGACAGCCTGATAGTAGGTGATAATTTGAAATTCACTTGTGGAAGGGCTCCTGTGTTTGAGTATTTTAAAAAACAATCATTCAAAACAAAGCCTTCAAAGGACTGAAACAGGGGCCAGCAAGATTTGAAGTTTGCTTGTGGAAAAGCTCTCCTGTGTTTGAGTATTTAAAAAAAATCATCATTCAAAACAAAGTCTTCAAAGAACTGAACTCGGGGCCCAGCGTGAGACCAGGTAGATCAGTGTTGTGTAGAAGCCTATAGCAATGTAGCCTCAATTGCCCAACATCTGATCCTGCAGAATTGCTGCTGGAATAGCTCATTATATTGACTTGTCTTATTGCAGCTTGGTTGGGACAGAAAATGGTCTGGTGGCATGGAGAAAATCCTTCGCTCAAACGCTGCAGGATCTGCTGCATCTAAGAAAAAGGCCACCAAGGTCAATGCAGCTGGCCATGGGTTTAGTGGCAGCAAGAATAGTGTGGATCTGAAAAGTTCACAGCTCTGGAATTTCTTTGCACTTACCCTGGGACTGAATGAAATGCAAAACCCAGCCTAATGTTTTTAGGTTCAGTTCATGCATGCTTCAGACTACAGAATTAACCAGGTTGGAAAAGACCTTTGAGATCATCGAGTCCAACCTATCGCCCAACACCATCTAATCAACTAAACCATGGCACCAAGCACCCCATCCAGGCTCTTCCTAAACACCTCCAGTGATGGTGACTCCACCACCTCCCTGGGCAGCACATTCCAATGGCCAATCTCTCTTTCTGTGAAGAACTTCTTCCTAACATCCAGCCTAAACCTCCCCTGGTGCAGCTTGAGACTGTGTCCTCTTGTTCTGGTGCTGGTTGCCTGGGAGAAGAGACTGACCCCCCGCACCCCACCCTCTCTTCTTAACGTGTTGGAAGTGCAACATCCAATATCAAATGCTTTTTTTCCCCTTTTCCTTCCCCCTCCCCCCTTCAACTGAAATGAGATTGGTAATTCTAGACAAGATCTTAATTGCTTTTGGTTCACAACATACTCTGTGTTGCTAGGTAGTACATAGCTCAGCACTACATCAGTCTGCTGAAATGAGTCTCAGGAGAGGAATAACAGCTTTGGGGAGCTTGCAAATTAGGTGTGATGTACAATGTCAAAGAAGTGGAGGAGTGGTCTAGAATTGGCCTTCAATAGCTTCTTCTAGTTCAAGAATAAAAGAAACTGGGATTAAACCCCTGGGGTCAGCACTGCATTAGCCGTCTGGCCTGCCGGTCCGAGCTGCAGTGTGCCGTCAGAGGGTCTGTCTGAAGGCTTCAGCAGCATCTATCTGCCTTCTGTCTTCCTGACTCGCAGCGTATGAGGTGGCTTTCATGAGTGCTAAAATGTGCTTGTATAAAAATACTCCTCATGCTCTCTGTGTAAAGGCTTTCTGTGGATTACTCAAGAGAAGTGACAAGGATATAGACTCTCCTTGCTGTGTTTGTTTGGAGATGGCAAGTCAGCTTTGTCAGCTCGGATGATTTCCTGGAAAGGGCACGCTCTAAAGACACAGTGAGGAGGCAAAGCACTGAGAAGAGAAAGTTATAAAAAGGGCACATACTAGATGAAGAAGTTGCTGACAGCCCTATTGTATTCCTAATAATCTGTCTCACAAGAAGGGAAAAAAAAACTTCTGGTGCACAGCCTCGAATTTATTTTACACCTGTCGTATTTCGCAGTCCTGGCACTGCCTCCAACTCAGGCTTTTTTCATGCTCTTCATCTCTCAGGTAAATGAAATACTATTGAAACAGCTGTGCATTGCCTCTGAGGGTATTGGCTCTCTGTGAAAGCCAGCAGTTTTCCTTAGGACAGAAATTAGGCAGGCTCCTCAGGGGAGAAATATTTGTAGCTCTAAATGGCAGCCAGCTGAGTGCAGCACCCATATTCTCATGTGTTTTTCAGTGTTGATCTCTGCTGTTATCACTGAAAAGATGTGTCCTGACACAAGGCAGGCAACTGAGAATGAAATATCTGCTAAGGATGAGGGACAAAAAGATGCACTTCAGAGGAGCTAATCGAGAGTATTGCTTGTAGTTGACCCACAGCTGTTGAAAACGGCCTCTGCTGGATCATTTTCATTCGCTTAGTTCAGTAATTTCATCAAAAGAATGTAAGGAAGGCTTTTTGACACTTAGTCCTCCTGAATCTAGTGCTGCTTTTTGCTCAGTTCTATTTCCTAGCTACTTCGATATTTGTGTAATAAATATTTTTCTACTGGAATTTCTTTACAAAGGGTGTAGAGGTTGGTTTGTGTAGAACCTGTGCCACTTTCTCCACATCTTCCTCTCCTTTTTCTCAGTCTTCTCTTTTCCTGTGGTACTCAAAGGAAAAAAAAAAAAACAGAACAACAACAACAAAACTATTATGCACTTAGCTATCATAGTATCTGTCAGGGTTGGAATGCACCACAAGAATCAGCTAGTTCCAACCCCCCTGCCATGGGCAGGGACACCCTACGCTAGATCAGGCTGGCCAGAGCCTCATCCAGCCTGGGCTTAAACACCTCCAGGGATGGGGCCTCAACCACCTGCCTGGACAACCCATTCCAGGCCTTCACCACTCTCATGGGGAAGAACTTCCTCCTCACATCCAGCCTGAATCTGGGCACCTCCAGCTTCATTCCATTCCCCCTAGTCCTATCACTACCTGATAGTCTGAAAAGTCCCTCCCCAGCCTTCTTGTAGGCCCCCTTCAGATACTGGAAGGCCACAATGAGGTCCCCTCTGAGCCTTCTCTTCTCCAGACTGAACAGCCCCAACTCTTTCAGTCTGTCCTCACAGGAGAGGTGCTCCAGCCCTCTGATCATCCTCGTGGCCCTTCTCTGGACACCTTCCAGCACCTCCAGATCCCTCTTGTAACAGGGGCTCCAGAACTGGAGGCAGTACTCCAGGTGGGGTCTCAGCAGAGCTGAGTAGAGGGGGAGAATCACCTCCCTTGACCTGCTGGCCACACTTCTCCTGATGCAGCCCAGGATCTGATTGGCTTTCCGGGCTGCAAGTGCACACTGAGAGCTCCTGTTGAGCTTCTCGTCCACCAGCACCCCCAAGTCTCTCTCCTCAGGGCAGCCAATGTTTTGATGCTCTGAGATGGGTATTATTTTGTCCCACAGATACTTGTTATAAACACTGCATAGATATAGGCTGCATTAAAAGAATATGAAGTGATGCACTCACCTTAAAATTGCTTTAGTTGAAACAACCTTTAGCCACTTTTCCTATTCCTCTGTACTTTGATACTGCTTAGTAAAACGTTCACACACTACTGTAATTTCCCATGGAACACCTGCCTGCCTTAGTGCCTTGGCTTTTTCTCACTCTTCCTGGGACTAGGTCTGAATAACTGCATACAATGCAAATCTTGTGCTAAGGTCAGAGAGGATTTCTTTTCAGGGGTGGTTCTGCAATGTTACTGAGATACCAGCGTTTGACAAGTGTGCCTGTAGTGGCATTATCCTGGTGAAAGAGCGTTTTCATCCTAACAGAAACTAGAGAGTAACAGAATCTTTGCTGGGCTTGTGCCATGAGCCTGGTGAGGGGTTTGGAGGGGCATGCCCTATGGGAAGTGGCTGAGGGAGCTGGGGTGGTTTAGTCTGGAGAAAAGAAAGCTAAGGGGAGATCAACACTGCTTAATGTCTTCATTAATGATTTAGATACTGGAATTAAGAGCACCCTGATGAAGTTTGCTGACAACACAGAAATAGGTGGGCAAGTTGACACTCCAGAAGGGAGAGCCACCCTCCAGGAAGATCTTGACAGGCTGGCCAAGTGGGCAAGAAGTAACTATATAAAGTTTAATGAGGCCAAGTGTAGGGTCCTGCACCTGGGAACACATAACCCAGGAATGCAGCTCAGATTGGGAGGCACCTGGCTTGAGAGCAGCCCTGTGGAGAGGGACCTGGGAGTTGTGATGGATAAAAGGCTCAACATGAGTGAACAGCATGCTGCAGTGGCAAAGAAATCCAGCAGGTTGCTGGGATGCATTAATAAGGGTATCACAAGCAGGGATAAAGATGTCATTCTCCCACTCCACTCAGTGATGGTCAGGCCACATCTTGAGCACTGAAGGTGGGGTAGGAGGAACAGAGCTCTTCAGTGCCTTGACCTAAGCTAGTGCCAGAGCTGTGGAAAGCTCTGCTGCAGGTGACCAAGGCAGAGAGAGACAGAAGCTGTGATCATCTCTCCTGCTGAGATGTGCAAAATGGATTTTTTTCTAAAGCTTGTAAACAAACAGCCCCACAGTGGTTTGGATTTCTTAGAGTGGGAAAATTAGGGTTCACAGGCATGATGTGGTTATCACATGCTTTGCCTCCTGCTCGCTGATAATCTTTAGAAGTTAATGAGTGGTGGTTGGCCTTTGATTGTATCTTGATGTGAAGTCACTCTTATGTTGACAGCCCTTGATAATTACCTGGTAACAGACCAAATGTTTCTGTGTGAATCATTCTCACCTTCGTTTTCTAATTCCACCTGCCACTCAAACCCCTTTAGTTTCTAGCAGGTCACAACACAAAACAAGAGGATACCCAAACTGCAGAAGTTTTCAACATGGTAGCATGGGGGGGAGGAAGGGGGTGGGGGAGTTTCTTTTAACTCTTACCAGTGTGCTTGTGTTATGGAGCAGTGCAGAGTCTGCCTCAATGACGCCAATATGACTGTCTCTGAGCCTACAGAGAACAGAGGCCCAGCTGAGACTGTAGGGGAACATGAGCAGTGAAATGTGTCCAGTTCTGGGCCCCTCAACTTAAGAAGGATATTGAGACACTTGCACGTGTCCAGAGAAGGGCAATGAGGCTGAGGAGAGGTCTGGAGCACAAGCCCTATGAGGAGAGGCTGAGGAGAGGTCTGGAGCACAGGACCTATGAGGAGAGGCTGAGGGAGCTGGGGTTGTTTGGCCTGGAGAAGAGGAGGCTCAGGGGAGATCTTCTTGCTGTCTCCAACTACCTGAAGGAAGGTTGTAGCCAGGTGGGGGTTGGTCTCTTCTCCCAGGCAATCAACACCAAAACAAGAGGACACAGTCTCAAGCTTTGCCAGGGGAAGTTTAGGCTGGAGGTGAGGAGAAAGTTCTTTACAGAAGAGTGAGTGGCCTTTGGAATGTGCTGCCCAGGGAGGTGGTGGAGTCACCATCGCTGGAGGTGTTTCAAGAGGGGATTGGACGTGGCACTTGGTGCCATGGTTTAGTTAGTCATGAGGTGTTGGGTGACAGGTTGGACTTGATGATCTCTGAGGTCTTTTCCAACCTTACTGATTCTATGATTCTAGATAAAATTGATATTCCATGCTGTCTGCAAATGAAAAAGGATCACCCTTTCCCCCCCGCTCTCCCCCAGTATTTAACCCCTGTTGTGTTACTGGTTCCTAGTGGAGGTTTTGGACTCGATGATCTTTGGGGTCTCTTCCAGCCTTGGTGATACTGTGAAATTCTATGCAATACCCTGTCATAATGGAATGGGCTTCCCAGGGAGGTGGTGTAGTCACTGTCCCTGGAGGTGTTCGATAAAGGATTGGATGTGGCACTTGGAGCCATGGTTTAGTTGTCATGAGGTGTTAGGTATTAGGTAATAGGCTGGACTTGATGATCTCTGAGGTCTTTTCCAGCCTGGTTGATTCTGTGATTCTGTTATTCAAACACCTGGGATGATTTTAAAACAATTCAAATCAAAATCAGATGAGTACTGAAGTGGTGCAGGCAGATAATTCTAACTTCAGAAATTGGTGAGGTGGCAGGGGCAGTGGAAGCATAGATGGAGCCTGGAATTCACAGTGCTGTGGAGCAAATGAGGGCTGCACAAAGAAATGGGACCTGGTCAATCCTCCCTTCCCATTCAGGAGGAGCCACAGAAGAATGTGAAGTCAGTTCTGTAGTTGTCTTTGTGGTGTGATCTATATGGCTGAGTCCTAACCGTGTGGAGCCGATCTTGCATGCTTTTACCAAGAGAATTAGCTTGTAAATCTGCAGCTGCTGTGTGCTGATGCACAGGGGGGGTGAGTTTACTTGCCAGGCTTTAGATTCCTAGCTGGGGTTCTGCTTGAACTGGGATATCAGGTCTTATGGAAAACCAGCCAGATTGGCAAGAAGAGACATGAAAAGTACTGAGTTGGAACAGCTCTATCTACACTGCTGAGTGCTGCTGATAAGAGAGCTTCAGGTCAACTGATCGTGACCAATATATAACATTGTGAAATGCATGAGGAGCCCTTTTGCCCTAAGTAGCCACAGTGTTTTGAAGGTGCCTTTTCTGCACCAGCACAAAGCTGTGCTAGTTGAAGCCAGTTGTTTACAGCATTGTCTTCAGCAGAGCATGCAGCCTCTGGCTATCCTTTGTGAAATGTACCTTTGCCAGCTTAAAGCTAAGGTTGGTCTCTGAGAAACTGGAGTTTTTTTTTCCCTTCTCTTCAGCTTGCTTATGCTTCATTAGAGCTCAAAGCTCGTTATACATAGGATGTATAATCCTCCCTAGAAGAAAGGCAGTGCCAGCAAAGGACTCAGACTCTAGCTACAGACAGTCACTTCTGTAGTTTCTGTTTTGATCCAGAAATATAACAAAGTTAATGCTAAAGAAGAATTTCCAAAGTGATGCCCAGAGTCTTTGGAGGGGGGGATGTGGGGTGTGAACGAGTATGAAAGGGAGGATGTGAAAGGCTCTTGATGGTGGGATGAAAGAAAAGCTCAGACACAACCTCATCTTTAAATGAATGCACAAAGTTCATAACCAGATGAATTATCTGGGACACTGCTGTTTAAACCGATGAGATAACACATGGGTTGTCCAGTGTCACCTGGAAAACACGTGGAGAGCAAGGTCTGCAACCAGAGGTTTGCATGCTCCCGAGAGTGACTTACCCTCTGACCCAACCTTGCTCGGATCGAGTTAGCAGTCACCCAGCGTTAGTTACCCAGCTTGTTAGCAGTGCCTCCTGCAATAGGACTTGATGAGAAAGTAAGCTGAATTTTAGTCCTGAAGTGCTGGGCTTTGTTCACTACCAAAGGCTTGCGCTGCTCCTGCCTGCATTGTGTCTGTTTTGTAGATAAGCAGAGGACATGTGTTTTAGAGCCATCCAGCCTGCAAATCAGCTGAAATGACCTCTTACTGCTCCAGGGAGGCTTCTTTTCTACCAGTGCCGGAATAATTCTATCGATTTCCCTACTTCAGCTCTGGTTAGGTTTTCCAAACTAATTTAAGGCTAGATATAAGAAGTAGTGAAAGACATGGCTGGTCATCTATTCTCTCCTGATCCTTATGGTGCATGAGATTGTTTCTACTGAATATTTATGAAGGCTTATCTACTTTATTTCTGAATATTTATCCAGGAGCAGGTGCTTGCACTCCTCACTTCAAGAGCCTGTCATATTCTCATTCCTCCGTCTTTGGAAGCTTTTCATAGTGGCAAGACTTGGTTGTCTCCAGAGTGATGTTCTTGCTAACATCTTGCATAGTGTATTTTGCTGCCACTCCAAAGATGCTCTGAAGGTATTGGCAGGCTATAGTCTTGACATCTGATGCCTTTCACTTTCAAAACTGTAAATATTAGTCTGTCTTCATGTATGTGCTTCTGAGAGGTTTCATAGAATCATAGAATTGTTAGGATTGGAAGGGACCTTAAGGATCATCTAGTTCCAACCCTCCTGCTGTGGGCAGGGACACCTCACACTAGATCAGGCTGCTCAGAGCTACATCCAGCCTGGCCTTCAAAACCTCCAGGGATGAGGCTTCCTTTTAGCTGAAGTCTCATGACTTTGGGGAAAGGGTTGTTCAGAGCCCTGCATACTGAGCCAGCAAATGCATTAATGGAACAATTTAGGGAGCTGTGTGGCTGCAGCACTGATGCTTCCCTCTCATCCCCCTTCAGTGAACTAATGAAATTGATTTCTACCTGGTGAAGTCTCAGGGGTAGCATTTATACCTTCTGCAGATTGATGAAATTTGAACAGATTTTGTTAGTCATTTGGTTTGGTTGGTTGTTTGGGGTTTTTGTTTGGTTGGGTTTGTTTTGGACTGGGGTTTTTGTGTGGTCTGTTTGGGTTTTTTTCAAGTTTTCATGCTAACCACACGTTGCCATGCAAGTGGCTGGTACCGAGCCCTTGTTCTTTTTCATCCTGCAGACCATGAATATTGTAGAGACAGTGGATTTGTACTATGCTACAAGCAGAGTACAGAAACAGTCATATCTCAGGTGGGGTAGTTGTGTGTGCACCAGAAAGAGGTTTGGGGACTTGTTCTCTAAACTCCTCTCTGTCAATAGGTTATGGACAAGTTACAGCCAAGTATTTTTCTAATCTCTACTCTTCCAGTTAAAAAACCCAAGGTGAACAGAATCCCATCATCAATAAAATATCCCACCCTAGCTGCCTAATCCCCACAAGACACTGCAGTTTCCCTGTGCCTTAGGTGTTTGCAAATTGCAGCAAGCAGGAAAGGTGCTGCCTGTTGTTCGTTGTAACTTCACAGCATGCACTTTCCTTGACAGAGGATTGGTTTTGAGCATAGAATCATAGAATCAATAAGGTTGGAAGAGACCTCAGAGATCATCAAGTCTAACCTGTCACCACAGACCTCATGACTACTAGGCCATGGCACCAAGTGCCACGTCCAGTCACTTTTTGAACACCTGCAGGGACAGCGACTCCACCACCTCCCTGGGCAGCACATTCCAATGGCTAACAACTCTCTCTGGGAAGAACTTTCTCCTTACTTCCAGCCTAAACTTCCCCTGGCACAGCTTGAGACTGTGTCCTCTTGTGCTCATGCTGGTTCCCTGGTGTATTGGAAGATGTCACTGACCATGGCAGGAGGGTTAGAACTAGATGATCTTTAAGGTCCCTTGCAAGCTAAACCATTCTGTGATTTGATGATTTAAATGGGTGAGGCTTCTCTGAGGCCAGCTAGTGCAGCTTCTAGCCTCAAAAGTTGTTTACATGGTTTTGCTTGCATACTGTTTTTATGTAAGGGAACCCAGACTTTCTCCTGAGTTACTGGTCTCAGACAAAGACTTTGCCTGCTGTTCCTGTGGAAGGATGGAGATTCCTCCTAGCTGCCTGCAGAAAGGAGTGGTCCTAGGGGTTTCCCAGGCAGCTGTAGAAACCACAGAATTCATTTCCCAGGGGAAGAGTCTAAGACTCTCTCAGGCAGTGCTCCTGTAAACCAGTGCTGGGAGAAGAGGAGAGAGGGGAGGAATGATCCAGAAGCCTTCTTCAAAGGCATGCTGTGCAGCATAACCCATGGCCCTTTAAAGCTAGGCCATCTCTGTTGTGTAAGTCATAAGAAGCTGGTTGGAAACACCATGCTTAAGTGAAAGCTGGGAAGAGAAGTGAATGGGAAATTAAATGTCATTTCTGTGGCTATTAACTTAATTCTCCAGTGCTTCCTGTAAAATGGTTCCAATTTCAGTCATTGTTGTGGATATTCAATTCCCATTTGGACAACAGGGGGAAATGGTCAGCTGCCATCTGGTAACAGAAGTACCAGCCCTCCCTGCAGTGTGTGCAGATGTGGCTGGAAGATGCCACTGAACAGCCAGAGACTGCATATGTGAGCTCGAAATCAAATTGGCGAGTGCCCTGGGAGTGTTGCTTTCTGGGAGCCATGCCCATCACCAAGCTGATGGCATCCCTGTGCTGCACAGCCTTTAAAAGACATCTGAAGGATTGCTTTTGAATATCTCTAATAGGAGAAGGTGTGATTTGAAAGGCAGTTCTAAAACTACCTAGGTAGAAGCGAGTCAAATACGCTGGATAATGAAAAGCCTTTGAACTCCAGTGAAGCATCAGGAGTGGGAATGTTCACTGCTTGTTTTTGTCTTATGAAATGCATAGTAGCACTTAAATTGCTGTGCTTTAACCCCTCTCCACAGCACATGCTGTAGAAGAAGCAGAATTGACTTTACAGTAACTATTAGCAGGGGACTCTCAAGCTGCACAGCATTATCCCTGTTATTGTATATTCTTATGAGTATACAGATAGGAGGGACCACTGGGTCCTTGAGTGTGCTCTTCCATAAGAGCAACAACTGTGTTAAGCTTAGAAGTAGTTAAAGGATATGAACTCCACATATTATAGGTGATAGCAGGCTTTTTAACAATGTAGTATAAATTGATAACCTGTAATAAAAGATCAGATGGTGCAACTCTAATGTGCCATAAAGCAGAGCCAGAAAGTTGGAGGATATCTTTAGTGTCTTAGGCCTGTGCATTTGCATAGTATTCTTTAGGTCAAATTAGAATAGAATAGAATTAACCAGGTTGGAAAAGACCTTTGAAATCATCGAGTCCAACCCATCATCCAACACTATCTAATCAACTAAACCATGGCACCAAGCACCCCATCAAGTCTCTTCCTAAACACTTCCAGGGATGGTGACTCCACCACCTCCCTGGGCAGCACATTCCAATGGCCAATCACTCTTCTCTAAAGAACATCTTCCTAACATCCAGCTTAAACCTCCCCTGGCACATCTTGAGACTGTGTCTTCTTGTTCTGGGGCTGGTTGCCTGGGAGAAGAGACCAGCCCCCACCTGGCTACAACCTCCCTTCAGGTAGCTGTAGACAGCAATAAGGTCTCCTCTGAGCCTCCTCTTTTCCAGGCTAAGCAACCCCAGCTCCCTCAGTCTCTCCTCATAGGGCTTGTGAAATTTGTAGATTAACCTAGGAATTAAACTCTATGCCTGGTTACAGAGGATGGCAAAACCCACACCAAAAAGCCTCCCAGCTGTTCCGGCTGGGGTATGAGGAGGTAGCACAGTACAGGCTTCCCTTCCACTCAAAATTCTTGTAAATGATCTATTACCAGACATGAGCAGGTTGCCTAACTTCAGCTGCTGTCCACATAATTGCACTAACACTGCCACAACATCCTACCCAACTTTTCTGTCCAGCTGTGGCTGCTCCCTAGGGCCTTGCAAGAGAGGAAATCATGGATTGAGAGGAGGAAGATTTCTGTCTGGAGTCCTCCAAATGACTCATGAAGATCTGAATCTGGTATTTGTAGAAAATAAAAGCAGGGGAAACAAACTGTTCTTGCCCTGCTTAAAGCCTTCTTCAGTGAGCCAGTCTGTTGGAAGAGGTTTTTGTATAGCTTTTGAAGACTATAGGAAGATGTGAAAGAGGTTGTTTTCAGATAGCTTTGTAGGACTATAGGGAAGATTTGCCTTTGCTCAAGTTAGAGAAAGCTGTGTTTTGTCTTTGACTCCGAGAGTAATGCGGACACCTTGTAACTGAAGGAGAGAAGCTTGGCAGAATTTGGTTGGGTGTGTTAAAATACTGTTTTGTTGTTTTGACCTATTGTATGCCTTAATTACACATATGCCAGTGGAAAATGACCAATTGAGATGTGACACATGTGCCTTCTGATAGACTACTTAACCTTGCTGTATAACATAATAAATGTCTTTGCCTGCTTACATCTTGTCCAGAAAGCATTGCTCTGGGTGTTTAAAACATCTATACTTTTACACCAGTCACTGTTTCTTCGTCAGCATTTCAGGATGCCTTCAAACACTGTGGGTAGTTTCATAGTTTCAGTTAGGGTTGGAAGGGACCACAAGGATCATCTAGTTCCAACCCCCCTGCCATGGGCAGGGACACCCTGCACTAGATCAGGCTGGCCAGAGCCTCATCCAGCCTGGGCTTAAACACCTCAAGGGATGGGGCCTCAACCACCTCCCTGGACAACCCATTCCAGGGCTTCACCACTCTCATGGGGAAGAACTTCCTCCTCATGTCCAGCCTGAATCTCCCCACCTCCAGCTTCATTCCATTCCCCCCTAGTCCTATCACTCCCTGATAGCATGAAAAGTCCCTCCCCAGCCTTCTTGTAGGCCCCCTTCAGACACTGGAAGGCCACAAGGAGGTCACCTCGGAGCCTTCTCTTCTCCAGACTGAGCAGCCCCAACTCCTTCAGTCTGTCCTCACAGGAGAGGTGCTCCAGCCCTCTGCTCATCCTCGTGGCCCTTCTCTGGACACCTTCCAGCACCTCCAGATCCCTCTTGTAATAGGGGCTCCAGAACTGGAGGCAGTACTCCAGGTGGGGTCTCACCAGGGCTGAGTAGAGGGGGAGAATCACCTCCCTTGACCTGCTGGCCACACTTCTCCTGCTGCAGCCCAGGCTCTGATTGGCTTTCTGGGCTGCAAGTGCACACTGAGAGCTCCTGTTGAGCTTCTCGTCCACCAGCACGCCCAAGTCTCTCTCCTCTGGGCTGCTCCCCAGCCAGTCACTGCCCAGCCTGGATTTGTGCCTGGCATTGCCTCAACCCAGATGCAGGACCCTGCACTTGGTCTTGTTGAAGCTCATGAGGTTGGCTTGTGCCCACCTCTCCAGTGGGTACTTCTTACTCCATCTCTCTCTCCTTCCAGAGTCTTCATTTTTTTTTTTGACTTTCAGTCTGAACTTTGGTACAACCATTTCACAACTATTTGGTCTCCAGCTGAAACGTTGTCCTTTGTCTGAAATGGTTTGTAGCTCTTCTTCCTGCCTGCTTCTCCCTTCTGTCTAACCTTCCCATATGTGACAAGAGTAATGGTAATTTCTTGCCATTTCTTGCTTTTAAAGAGACTCCATTACTTTAATAATTCTTGTAACCTTTCTTTGCAGCTTCCCAGTTTAAGCTCCTCTTGAATGTAAATGACCAGAGTGGTGGTAAAGTATTTCAGATGAGGCATTTCAGGGGGCTAGAACAATATTCAGAAATGATTGGCTGCAATACATAAGGTATTTGAGATCAGGGTCATGAGAAGCCAGCAGTTCCCCTGAGGCAGTGGGGTGGCCAGTCTGGAAGGACCACTTTTCCCTGGTGTCTCGGAGCCTCTTCTGCCTTCTACGCTCTTG
Organism: Colaptes auratus; assembly: GCA_015227895.2. Lineage (NCBI taxonomy): Eukaryota > Metazoa > Chordata > Aves > Piciformes > Picidae > Colaptes > Colaptes auratus. Next base: position 5,670,544 of record CM037646.1, on the reverse strand, counting down.
CTCTACATATGGAGTCAAACCCACGCCCTCCTGCCCCTTGGGAGGAAAAAGTGGAGACCAGAACATTAAACAGAATCTTATCTTACTCAAAACAGGTTTGCCTTCAAAAACAAAAGAGGGGATTTGGAATGTGTTTGGCAGTGATCGTTCCTCGGCCCCAGGTTTGACAGGATCAGCAAGGTTAGGCTGGAGCTCTCTGTCCTTTGTGCTCCCACTAGTTCTGATCTCTTGCAGCTGGCTGCTCTCTATCTCTCTCTGCAGCTGTTTGAGTAAAGCTTTCCTAACTGATTTGCTCATATCTTTTTTTGCTGCTTTTGTACTGCATATCCACCCAGAAAACAGGCTGGTGTCTTACCTTCCCATCTCCTTGCTTGAGCAATCAGCCTGTCGTCAGGCAAGGAGAGAATGAAAGTCTGGAGTGGGAGGCTTGTGATGACAGCAGATCCAGCCCTCTCACACACCGGAGTAAACACGGAGTAGTTTTTGTTGGGCTCTGCATAGGTGCTACCAAGGTCAAAACACTTTTCATATGAGAATCTGTCCTGAAGCACACACAGTTGCCTACTGAGCACCCAAATCATATGGAGATGAAATGGAAACAAATCTGCTTCCTAGCTTCTCAAACTCAGAGCTAGCAGATGTGTGTTTGTTTCTTCCTCATGCTGCAGAATCCCCTACGTCGGTGCCCAGGACAGAGTTACAGATATTTGCTGCCTTTTGAAATCAGGCTTTTTATCCCTGCTTTTGAACCTTTTCTGTAGCTGTATTTTTCACCTACAGGATAAGAAAGTGTGGGGGGTAAAAAAAAAGAAAAAGAAAAAGAAAAACTCTTTTCCTCATCTTTGCCTTAGAAGTGTGACAGATAGGAGCTCTGGAGCCTATGCACCAGCTGCACCATTGCTAAATTATGATACATTATTGCTTCCATTTCTTTGCTTTCTCATTCTGCTGCTGGAAGGATAGAGAAGGGAGGAGAAAACAAAGGCGCAGGCTGCTTTCAGAAGCAGGAAACCTGAGGAAGGGATACCAACATACCCAGCAGTAAGCAAAAGGATCTAGTGTGAAGAAGTGCCCAACAGACATTAGGAGTGGTCTGGAGCAGCAGTGGAAGCAATGAGCAGTGCTGCGAGGAAGGCTAGGAAGGGTTCAGACTTCATCACAGGTGATGATGCACATCATGTAGAAGTGGTCACACAACAGAGATGAGTTTAACCTTGGCACATACTGAAGCATTTTCTTAAAGCACTCAGTTTTCAAATGAGTGTCCATTTACTGCAGAGGAAAAGGGAAAAAAAAACCTGTGCACTCTAAATAGATAAATCTTTTCCAAGCTAACATGTAAATGTTTTGATCTTTTCCCTTTGGTGGGGTGGAGGCATTTGCCACAGCTTTCATAAAGGGGGACTTGCTTGCTGGTGCCCCCATGTGCAATGAAGTATTTCAGCACTGGGTACCGGCAACTGGGTGCCTATCAACATTTTCAGCATCTGCCTTGGTGAATAGTGTGTTCATTTCACCTGGCTTGTGTGTGAGGATAGATCTATCATAGAGCTATAGAATTGTTTTGGTTGGGGAAGAATGCTTAAGATCAAGGCCAGCTGTTGGCCCAACACCACCATGTCCTGAAGCGTCATGTCCCCATGGTTCTTGACCTCCAGGGGCAGTGACTCCACCACCTTGCTGGGCAGTCAGTTCCAATGCCTGACCAATTTTTCATAATATCCAATCTAAGTCTCCCCCTGGTGCAATGTGAGGACACTGCCTCTTGTTCTGTAACTTAAGTTCTGGGCCCCTCACTTTCAGAAGGACATTGAGACTCTTGCACGTGTCCAGACAAGGGCAATGAGGCTGGGGAGAGGTCTGAAGCACAAGCCCTACAAGGAGAGGCTGAGGGAGCTGGGGTTGTTTAGGCTGGAGAAGAGGAGGCTCAGGGGAGACCTTATTGCTCTCTACAACTACCTGAAGGGTGGTTGCAGCCAGGAGCAGGTCATTCACTTCTCCCAGGCAACCAGCACCAGAACAAGGGGACACAGTCTCAAGCTGTGCCAGGGGAAGTTTAGGCTCAAGGTGAGGAGAAATTCTGGGTACTAAAGGAATCTGGGCAGGAGTGCTGGGTTAGGTCTTCTCCCCCAGCTTGAGTTCTCAGGCACGACTGAAACAAATGGTTGGATGTTCTGTTAATGCTCTTTCCAGGCTGTGGAATTGAAATGAAACTAGTTGTAAAGCCTAATTGTGTCAGATAACTGAATAACAAGTGATAGACTGTGCATGTATATATATATAAATACACACACAAAGTATTTTCTAATATTCATATATCTAAAAGGAAAAAAAATAAAAGGAGAGGAGTTATCTTCATGTGCAGCTGGAGGAAGGGAAGTCTCAAAAAATACCTTGAAAGAACTAGGGGGGGTGAAGGAAGGGCAGTCATAATGTACATTTTTAGTTGGTTTTTTTTTTCTCCCTGCTGGCAATTAGACTTCAAATTTTTGCTGCAACTCTTCTGAGCAAGGGCAGCAGTTGATTGATTGTTGTTCTAATTAGGCACAGTAACACAAACATGCATGTCCCTGAAAATTTTGCCCTAAGTGAAGTCAGCAGTCAAAAGACTTTTTTTGTGTGTGTGTGTGTGCAGTTAGCCAAATGAATAAAACCACAAAGGGAAAAATGCCCTTAACCCCCATTCATCTGTGGGCAGTTTAATTCTTAATTTAGCAACCTCACTTTAAATCCTAATCTCATTTTCTGGGCTGATATGTGAGTACCTTTTTAATTGCTGAGTCACTTCAGTGGTGATTTAGGAGAGCAGACCTGCTAACTGGGTGCTGCAGACAGCATTTAAATCCAGTTAAAGCTGGGGGTGCCTTGGGCACATGCTGGTTGTAAGGCATGAATTGGACTGCTTTGCTGAATACCAGTTGAGGATGGGCTCTCCAAACTCTTATGTCTTTAGAGCACTGATTATTCCCCAGAGAAAAGGCAAAGAAACACACTTTAGTTGAATAAGGTACTAAAACCAAACCACTTGCCTTAGTTGAATGAAGTACTAAATTGTCTGCCGAACTACTGGGAAACCATTTTTACCCTTTTTGACAGTGAAAAATTAAGGTGATTTATTTTCATTTTGAAGGGATTTATAATTTTAATAATGCAGCACTCCCCCATAACACTGCCATCCTGTTTTGTTCCCTCTAAAGATGATCTGGAAATTAAAACATAAATCTCTCTATTTTTTTTTCTTAAAGTAAATCTGATCATGCTAAATTGAACCTTGGTGGTTCCCACAGGCACTGCAGCCTAGCCCATTTAAAACTGCTGGCCCAGCTGTCAGCCCCTGGCTTGGGCAGCAGCACTCTGAGCTGGGTTAGGAACTGGCTGGAGTCTGAGTGGTGGTGAATGGTGCCACATCCAGCTGGCAGCCAGGCACTAGTGGTGTCCCCCAGGGATCAGTGCTGGGCCCCATCCTGTTCAGTGTCTTTCTTTGATGATTTGGATGAGGGGATTGAGTCCACCATTAGTAAGTTTGCAGATGACACCAAGTTGGGAGCGGGTGTTGATCTGTTAGAGGGTAGAAGGACTCTGCAGAGGGACCTTGACAGGCTGGACAGATGGGCAGAGTCCAACAGGATGTCATTTAACAAGTCCAAGTGCCAGGTGCTGCACTTTGGCCACAACAACCCCATGCAGAGCTACAGGCTGGGGTCAGAGTGGCTGGAGAGCAGCCAGGCAGAAAGGGACCTGGGGGTACTGATTGATAGAAGGCTGAACATGAGCCAGCAGTGTGTCCAGGTGGCCAAGAAGACCAATGGCATCCTGGCCTGCATCAGAAATAGTGTGGCCAGCAGAAGCAGGGAGGTCATTGTACCCCTGTACTCAGCACTGATGAGGCCACACCTTGAGTCCTGTGTCTGGTTCTGGGCCCCTCAGTTTAGGAAAGATGTTGAGTTGCTGGAACATGTCCAGAGAAGGGCAACAAAGCTGGGGAGGGGTTTGGAGCACAGCCCTGTGAGGAGAGGCTGAGGGAGCTGGGGTTGCTTAGCCTGGAGAAGAGGAGGCTTAGGGGAGACCATATTGCTCTCCACAACTACCTGAAGGGAGGTTGTAGCCAGGAGGAGGTTGGTCTCTTCTCCCAGGCAACCAGCACCAGAACAAGAGGACACCGTCTCAAGCTGTACCAGGGGAAGTTTAGGCTGGAGGTGAGGAGAAAGTTCTTCTCAGAGAGAGTTGTTAGCCATTGGGATGTGCTGCCCAGGGAGGTGGTGGAGTCACCATCCCTGGAGGTGTTTAAGAAGGGATTTGCCATGGCATTTAAAGCCATGGTTCAGTTAGTCATGAGCTGTTGGGTGATAGGTTGGACTTGATGATCTCTGAGGTCTTTTCTAACCTTATTGATTCTATGATTCTATGAAAACAGACATGGGGAGTTGTTTTAAGTATTCTTCCCATATCCAGAACTCTCCATTCAAGAGATGAAGAAGCTGAAGCTTGTCACGCTGTGGAATTCCCAGCTGAATTTTAAGAAGTAGGCTAAAGATTTAAGAACGTTCTGCAGAAGAGATTTGAAATGTAAATAATTCTTTCAAGATTGTATATGAAAATTATGCTGAAGAGCTGAAGCTTTGAGCTTTGGGTACAGACATAGCTCATAGGCTGTCAGTGTCCAGAGGAGGACCAACAAAGATGATCAAACGGCTGGATCACCTCCCTGATGGGGGACAGGCTGTGAGAGTTGGGGCTGTTCAGCCTGGAGAAGAGAAGGCTCTGGGGAGACCTTTAACAGCGTTCTGGCACCTGAAGGGGGCCTACAAGAAAGCTGGGAAGGTACTTTTTGGAAGGGCTTGTTGGGATAGAATAAGAAGGAATGGATTGAAGCTTGAGGAGGGTCGATATAGCCTGGATATTACAAAGAAATTCTTGGCAGTGAAGGTGGTGAAACACTGCAACAGGTTATCCAGGGAGGTTGTGAGTGCCCCTTCCCTGGAGGTGTTCAAGGCCAGGTTGTATGAGGCCTTGAGCAACCTGGGGTATTAGGAAGTGTCCCTGAGCATAGAAGAGGATTTGAACTAGGTGATCTTTAAGGTCCTTTCCAACCCAAACCATTCTATGAATCTACAAATCCCATAACTTAGCTCTTTGAGGAGCATTTTCAGCCAGTACCTGGGGATGCAGCATCAGGCTGTAGGAGCTAGCTGTAGTAAGGGTTTAGTTTATTTTCATGGAAATGGATGTCCCATAAATGCCATCACAACAAAGGTGGAGTTGAAGAAATGGAAGAGGATTGGAACTACATGATCTTTAAAGCCCCTTCCAACCCAACCATTCTATGAATCCTACACTCCGTGCCTTTCTTAGGGTGATGAGTGGCTGAGGGGACAGGGGGCATCTCATAGGATATCAGGCCAGTTTCTGGTTTGAACCTGTCTAGCTAGCCAGTCTGCTGTGGTTTGTCAGATGGTGGTTAGTATCTGTAACATTTTGCTTGTGGTGACTTCAAGTTGAGACAATCCTAAAGCACAGTCCTTCATGTATGTGTGTGTTTTGTGTGTGTTGTGTGTAAACAGAGGAGCAAGGGAATGGAGACAGGATAGCTTTCAGTGACTCCTCAGGTGTCCTCAGGTTCTCATACCTGATGTCTTCTTCCCCCTGGAGTGTTTAACAGTGCTAGTGGAAAAAACTCTTCCAGAATGTGCTTTGTTAGTTGGGAAAACACTGAAGCAGGTTGTTTTCTAATCTCTGCTTTTACACCATGCAGTTAAAATGGAAGGGTATAATCACTGCCCCTCCTCCGGACCCTGCCCTCTGACAGAAAGGCCGACGCACGTTTGTGATCTCCTCTGTCGTTTGTATCTAAATTCAGCTGGCATGCTCTGGTGATTTGTTCTCCATTTGTAATGCATCAGGAGTCCATAAATGCAAACAGCAGCAGAACATGGGGTAGAGACCTAAATGTGAAGGGATTTTGCAGTGTCAGCTGTATGAACATCTCTGTTTCTCTGTTTTACTTCGGGTAGCTTATATTGCATCTCCTCCCAGGTTTGTTTGATGCTCATTGGCAGGAAATGTAGCTTGTGACTTCTATCTGATTAAGTGTTTTGATTCTAAATGATGGAACAATTAATTTCTGGTGAACATTACAGGGAAGTCAGATTTGCAATGCATTGGCCCTTGAAAACAAAGGCATCCTTGTTTAATGGTTCCAGTCTTATTAGTTGGTTAAATCCAAGCTTTTGTAATGTGCAGTTCTCTTTAGAAAAGTTATTATTCACCCAAATGTACTTTGTGGAGGTAGACAGAAGGCTTTGAGATGGAGGATTAAAGATTATTTGGAGACCCTACTCAGTGAATTCCAACTTTCTGAGATATGAAGCTCTTTCAAGGATAGAAAATAAATGACTTTTCAGAGGTTGGATGGGAACTAATTTCACATGTTGCTCTGGGTGGTAAACATTGATTTCCTCTTCAATTCAAGAAGCTTAGAATGTGTGAAATCCTCTTCAAGGCAGAGAGCTCCCAGTGCATCAGTAGGACCAGTTTTTTTGCTGCAGTTTACTGCAGAGCTTACCCTGGTGTGAATTTAGCCAGGACTTTCTTTTGGCTTTTCGCAGTACATAAATTTGCAGAGATTAGGGCCGGGAAGCAAAAGGTCCTCTTTCCGATGTGCTTTTGGAAGGTGTTCTGCATGTGGCCATCTTCCAATTTTATTCTTAACTTTAAAATCAATAGAAGGTTATGGCTATAAAATTCTTCTTGCAGAAAGATTAATTGATGGTCAGTTGTTGAGAGCAAATTACAGCAGTACTGGGCTTCTAAGGGAGACAGATATGTGTCCATCTAACATTTTTATTGCCGCTCTGTTTTAGCAGATATCTTTTCTTTCCCTGTCACCATACTGAAAAATACACAGGCTTAGTAATTTAATGAGCCAGGTGCATTTCTGAGTGTAAAAAAAAAAACCCAAAAGATTAAATTAAATCACAAATAATTAGTTTAGACATTTTTTCCCCCCTTTCATAACAGTGTGATCTAAAGTCTTAATTTTAACAGCACTTAGTGTCCCAAGTTCTGTGTTTGGTTCTGCCGTAAGCTTTAGCAGACTTTACAAAGGAATTGTCTCAGCAAAGCACTGCCATTAGTTAATATAGCTCATCTTCTTCTTCTGAAGTGTGATGCCTTTTTCTCAGTTTCTCTGAAGTCAGATAATATCAACACAAGAGCTGTAGTAGTGATGGATGCATAGATAATTCTTGCTTGAGATCTCCTTGATAAAGGCTGTCAAAATACGTCATTTCTGTGGACATAATCAAATGCCTGAATTCACTTTGAGGCATAGAGAAGTCAAAGCCAAGCCTTCTGTCAAGGAGCAAAAAAGCTAACATACAACGAACATGGTGCAGTTGTGTTCATAATCCCTGGTTTTGCAGGTTCCAGAAAGGTTAAAGTACTGGATGGGGTTTTTTTTTGATGCCTATCAACATTTTCAGCATCTGCCTTGGTGAATAGTATGTTCATTTCAACGGGCTTGTGTGTGAGGATACAATACAATACAATACAATACAACACAATACACCAGGTTGAAAGAGACCTTCAAGATCATCGCGTCCAACCCATCAACCAATCCAACCCACCTAAACAACTAAACCATGCAGCCAAGCACCCCATCAAGTCTCCTCCTGAACACCTCCAATGAAGGTGACTCCACCACCTCCACGGGTAGCCCATTCCAATGTGCAATCACTCTCTGTATAGAACTTCTTCCTAACATCCAGTATAAACCTGCCCTGGCACAGCCTGAGACTGTGTCCTCTTGTTCTGGTGCTGGCTGCCTGGGAGAAGAGACCAACCTCTGTCTGTCTACAACCTCCCTTCAGGTAGTTGTAGAGAGCAACAAGGTCACCCCTGAGGCTCCTCCAGGCTAAGCAACCCCAGCTCCCTCAGCCTTTCCTCATAGGGATTGTAATCAATCTATCATAGTACTATAGAATTGTTTTGGTTGGGGAAGAACGCTTAAGATCAAGGCCAGCTGTTGGCCCAACACCACCATGTCCTGAAGCGTCATGTCCCCATGGTTCTTGACCTCCAGGGGCAGTGACTCCACCGCCTCGCTGGGCAGTCAGTTCCAATGCCTGACCAATCTTCCAGTAAAGAAATTTTTCATAATATCCAATTTAAGCCTCCCCTGGTGCAATGTGAGGACACTGCCTCTTGTTCTGTCACTTAAGTTCTGGGCCCCTCACTTGCATTCCCCCAACCCATTTCTGGACATTTTATAGGAGGCAGGGCGGTTCTTTTTGCTCACGGAGCAAGAGAGGAGTTCTGATCACCATTGTGGTGGTGGTAAGATCTCATTACTTTTGCTCATGTTGGCAGAGTTGGTTTGGACCAGCTGAAGTATCCTTAAAAGTTTTAGGGTGTGAGCTTCACAAAGGCATCCTGGCCTGTATCAGGAACAGTGTGGCCAGCAGGAGCAGGGAGGTCATTGTGCCCCTGTACTCAACACTGGTTAGGCCACACCTTGAGTCCTGTGTCCAGTTCTGGGCCCCTCAGTTTAGGAGAGATGTTGAGTTGCTGGAACATGTCCAGAGAAGGGCAACAAAGCTGGGGAGTGGTTTGGAGCACAGCCCTGTGAGGAGACGTTGAGGGAGCTGGGGTTGCTTAGCCTGGAGAAGAGGAGACTCAGGGGAGACCTTCTTGCTGTCTAGAATTACCTGAAGGGAGGTTGTACCCAGGAGGGGGTTGGTCTCTTCTCCCATGTAACCAGCACCAGAACAAGAGGACACAGTCTCAAGCTGCACCAGGGGAGGTTTAGGCTGGAGGTGAGGAGAAAGTTCTTCCCAGAGAGAGTTGTTAGCCATTGAAATGTGCTGCCCAGGGAGGTGGTGGAGTCACCGTCCCTGGAGGTGTTCAAGAGGGGATTGGACGTGGCACTTGGTGCCATGGTCTAGTAGTCATGAGGTCTTGGGTGACAGGTTGGACTTGGTGATCTTTGAGGTCTTTTCCTATCTTATGGATTCTCTGATTCTATGATTAATACTAGGGAGAAGAGACCAACCCCCACTTCACTCCAACCTCAGTCTGCTGATACCTAAACACACATCCTCAGATGAAGCTTGAGACAAAGGACCGCTGGCAAGGAGTGGATAGATTACTCTGTTTATCTCTGCCAATATAAATTTCAGTAATGTGTTTAATGGAATCCAGATATTATTTAGGAAGCAGTTTAAGCATCCTGATATAGATCTATTTTGAGAAATAAGGTAGAAGATTCCTGTTGTGGTATTTATATCTGGAACAGAGCTGAGCCTCCAGTCTGAAGAATACAAATGCAGTTTCCTCAGTGCAGCTGTTGTGCTCTTAGATGGGGGAATGTAGCAAGCTGCAGAGTCAGTTCTAGACCAGTAGTACACAGTGCTTTCATTACTGCTCTTCTTTCTCTCACCTGTATTATAATTACTAAATTTGCAAACAATAGGCAATGGAAGGGTTTTCAAATGTGTTAAAGGACAAAGTGAGAACTGCATATAATCTTAGCAGGTTGGCAGGTGGTTTGGGGGGAAGGTGGAATGACACCATGTAAGGAAAAATGTGATTTCCTTGGTTTCAGACTAATAATGTGGGTCAAAATGGATGAACACAGAGTAGAGAATAACTGAACAGTGAACAGAAAAAGGATCTGACATTAGCATTTAGTCTCAATCCACCCAAGTCAAAGTGTTAAACCTGCAGAAAAGTATGTCAGAGGTTGTATACAAGACTCATGACTTAGTTCCTAAGACCTGAACTCTGTTTAGTTCTGGGCTTGGTCCACAAAGGAGGTGAAGCAGTGAAAGAGTGCAGAGCAGGCAATGAGGATGGTCAGCGTTGGATAACTTGGTGTTTGAAGGAGGACTGAAAGATCTAGCCTGGTTAATCTAGAGAAGATAGGAAAAGGAATCTAAAGAGTAATCTTCAAACATTTAAAAGCTGGCTGAAGAAAGAGAAGGACTCTGAACTCTGCACAGAATGGCTAGAAGTGATAGCTCTAAACTGCTCAAGTAAGGTAAACTCGAGCTGGCAAAAGTCTCAAGCTGCACCAGGGGAGGTTTAGGCTGGATGTTAGGAAGAAATTCTTCATAGAGAGAGAGATTGCCCATTGGAATGTGCTGCCCAGGGAGGTGGTAGAGTCACCATCACTGGAGGTGTTTAGAAGGAGACTTGAGGGAGTGCTTGGTGCCACGGTTTAGTTGATTAGATGGTGTTGGATGATGGGTTGGACACGATGATCTTGAAGGTCTCTTCCAACCTGGTTTATTCTACTGCTATTCTATTCTATTCTATTCTATTCTATTCTATTCTATTCTATTCTATTCTATTCTATTCTATTCTATTCTATTCTATTCTATTCTATTCTATTCTATTCTATTCTGTCCTGTCCTGTCCTGTCCTGTCCTGTCCTGTCCCGTCCCGTCCTGTCCTGTCCTATCTAAAAGGAAGAACTCTGTTCAGGTCATGGAGCAGCTTGGGATATTGTGGAGGCTTAATCTTTCTCATCTGCAGTTAGATTTTTCTCAGGCAAACCATAAAGCTTGGTTCTTCCATGGATGGTGGAGAGACAAGAGGACTTTTTAAGATTCTTTGTAACCCTGTAATTTATTTTATTTAGTTGGTTTGGTTTAGTGGGTTTGGGGTGGTATTGGTTTTTTTCTTCTGGTGTGTTTTAGGTTTGTTTGGGGGTTGGACTAGATGATCTCTCGAAATCCCTTCCAGCCCCTGACATTCTGGGATTCTATTTGTTTGTTTGGGTTGAGCTTTTTTTTGTCAGTGTTTGTTTTCTTTTGGTTTCTGCACTCTATATTGGACTGCAGCTCTGTCTCAAGTACTTCTAAGGTCGAGCCATCTTCTAAACCATATATGTGTTTTTCAAGGACATAAACTAATACAAACTGTCCTGCTGGTTCCAGGTTTCTCTCCAACTATGTACAAGGTCTAGTAGCAAGAAGAGTCTTAGGAAGAGAACTGACTTTAAGAGACTACTAAGAAGGAATAATTTCCCCCCCTGTAATGACTTGAGAATGATGGCTTGGGGGTCACATCCAAAACTGCAAGCAAATTTGAGAGTGTAATTGTTTCATTGTCCCTCTTCTTTTCCATTTTATCACACTGACAATAGCGGAGAGATGTTTTAATTTTTCATGTTCCACTTTTTAATTTGAGCTAGTGAATGAATTTTAAATCTAAACCAGTTTCTTGCACTTACTTAAGACCCTTCTCCAATCTGAATATCTTGGCACAGTTAATGTAAGTGGAAAATTGTATAGAAATTGCCTTAACATCTCTTCTGGATTGCTCCTTACTGCCGACCTCATCATTCAAAGGCACACTGCACATGCCCAGCTGGTATAACTTCATTATGTTCAATTTATGTAACTTAATTATTAAAGACCAGTTTCTGGTGAGTTGGTTTCTGTGCCTCATCCAGCACTATTGCAGCCTTAAAGGAGCAGCTGTATAGGAAAAAAAAACCCAAACCATTTTCAAGAACATGTACTTCAAAAATGGCAAGTTTTTACTTTCATTCTCCTCCCCCTGCCCCCCCCCCCCCCCCCTTTTCTTTTTGGGATAATTTTCATGATGTCATTTAACAAGCCCAAGTGCAAAGTGCTGCACTTTGGTCACAACAATTCCATGCAGTGCTACAGGCTGGGGACAGAGTGGCTGGAGAGCAGCCAGGCAGAAAGGGACCTGAGGGCACTGGTTGATAGAATAGAATAGGGTAGAAGAGGATAGGATAGGATAGGATAGGATAGGATAGGATAGGATAGGATAGGATAGGATAGGATAGACCAGGTTGGAAGAGACCTTTGAGATCATCAAGTCCAACCTATCATCCAACACCATCTAATCAACTAAACCATGGCACCAAGCACCCCATCCAGTCTCTTCCTAAACACCTCCAGTGATGGTGACTCCAACACCTCCCTGGGCAGCACATTCCAATGGCCAATCACACTCCTAACATCCAGCCTAATAGTAGGCTGAACATGAGCCAACAGTGTGCCCAGGTGGCCAAGAAGGCCAATGGCATCCTGGCCTGCATCAGGAATAGTGTGGCCAGCAGGAGCAGGGAAGTCATTGTGCCCCTGGACTCAGCACTGGTTAGGCCACACCTTGAATGCTGTGTCCAGTTCTGGGCTCCTCAGTTTCAGAAGGACATTGAGACTCTTGAATGTGTCCAGAGAAGGGCAACAGGCTGGGGAGAGGCCTCGAGCACAGCCCTGTGAGGAGAAGCTGAGGGAGCTGGGGTTGCTTAGCCTGGAGAAGCCGTACCTGGAGGTGTTCAAGAGGGGGTTGGATGTGGCACTTGGTGCCATGGTTTAATTGCCATGAGGTGTTGGGTGACAGGTTGGACTTGATGATCTTTGAGGTCTTTTCCAACCTTATTGATTCTGTGATTCTATGATTTTCCTCTGAAGTTCAATCAGGCCAGTAAAATACTACTTTAAAAACTAAAGAACTGCACTTATGCAGCAAGGGACAGAAGGCAAAGGTTTAGTTTGCTTAAAATGAATTTTAAATGGTCTCAGAAATTAGGCCTTAAGGTGGTTAGGGTTTTTATTTTCCTTCTTCTCAGCAGAGACAACATTGCATGGCTGTTTGAACACAGCACTGTGAGTGTCAGGCTGAAAGGTTTGCTGCTAGCCCTGGAATCATAGAATGGTTTGGGTTGGAAGGGACCTCGAAAGGTCGTCTAGTCCAATCTCCTCTGCAGTCAGCAGGGGCATCCTCAACTGGATCAGGTTGCCCAGAGCCCTGTTGAGCCTCACCTTGAGTATCTCCAGGGATGGGGGCTCAATGACCTCCTTGAGCAGCCTGTTCCAGTGTCTTAGCGTAGACACTGAGACTGTCCACGTACTGAATTCAGTGACTGAGCTGAAAACAAATAGAATTAACCTAAACCATTACATTTGACACAGAAAATGCTTTCAGAGCCTGTATTTTGAATATTTATTTCTAGAACATGTGTCATCTTAAACAAAAATAATCCATAGTGGACAAAATGCCCATAGTCATGGTGATGATTTCTCTGAAATTGCTTTGCTTAGGAGATGGTTTTATTCAAGGAGGAAAGATAATTTCAGATGGTTTTATTCTTCACTGATTAATTTCCTCCCCCCCATCCATTCATTAGCTGCAGCAGCAATATTTGCCCTGCTCTGTTAGGTGTATCCTTTTGGACAGTATTTTACAGGCTGTGTTTGGTCTAAATTTAGAGGGAGCTTCACCACTCATTGCAGCCCCCTAATTATAGCTGCAGCAACCACAAAATTGATCCAGACTAAACAAAACCCAAATTGCTGCTGCTCCCTCTATTAGGATCACCTGAGTATTTGTTCAGCTGGTGATAGTTCTGAAAGTGGAGAATGGTTTTGTTTTGTTTTGGAGGAGGAAAAAAACCAGCCCAGCACAGCTTTGTAATCAGAGACCTCTCTCGGTCCTGTTTCTGATTGTTTTTTCTATTAAAAGAAAACCACCACAACAAAACAGTCCATTGATGCCCCCCCACCAATGGCAATGTGCACTGGCCTTTCTGGTGAGATGATGTGAATAATTCAGACCACATTACTCTGGCAATTCCATCACTTGCAAGGTTTCAGAAACTTTGGCATCCTGGCCTGCATCAGGAACAGTGTGGCCAGCAAGAGCAGGGAAGTCATTGTGCCCTGTACTCAGCACTGGTTAGGCCACACCTTGAGTCCTGTGTCCAGTTCTGGGGCCCTCAGTTTAAGAAAGATGTTGAGTTGCTGGAATGTGTCCAGAGAAGGGTAACAAAGCTGGGGAGGGGTTTGGAACACAGCCCTGTGAAGAGAGGCTGAGAGAGCTGGGGTTGCTTAGCCTGGAGAAGAGGAGGCTCAGAGGAGACCTTCTTGCTCTCTACAACTACCTGAAGGGAGGTTGTAGCCAGGTGGGGATTGGTCTCTTCTCCCAGGTAATCAGCACCAGAACAGGAGGACACAGTCTCAAGCTGTGCCAGGGGAGGTTTAGGCTGGATGTTAAGAAGTTCTTCACAGAAAGAGAGATTGGCCATTGGAATGTGCTGCCCAGGGAGGTGGTGGAGTCACCATCCCTGGAGGTGGTTAGGAAGAGACTGGATGGGGTGCTTGGTGCCATGGCTTAGTTGATTAGATGGTGTTGGGTGATAGGTTGGACTCGATGATCTCAAAGGTCTTTTCCAACCTGGTTAACTCTATTCTGTTCTAACATTTAAGATTCCTGGTTCTGTAGGAAGTTAATTTGAAGGGGGGCAGCTGAATGCCTCTTGGAAAACGCCGAGAGTTTCTCTTTAGTACCCACTCTGCTTGCTTGCTCTCTCATATATTTTCTGCTTTTCTCTAACCTTGTTCTTGATGACAAAAGACATTTGCATGAAAACAGGATCTTTGTTTCTTAAGTGTTCATCTGTTCCCGCTGTTTATTTCCCACCTAAAGTCATAATCCTCTGCTTGTGGCATCACAATTGGTTGCAGTGGAAATTATTATGTCGTCACAAACAGAAGATTATGACTTCAGGTGGGGGGGATAAGCAGCAGGAACAGATGAACTCTTAAAAGCAAAAATGCTGTTTCATGTAAATGTCCCTGGTAATAAAGAAGAAAAGGAGGCAAAACAGAGAAACAGAAAATTGGTATGAGCAGGCTTGTGCCTGAACAGTAGGGCAGCAGATTTTCCTTCAGGCAGGAGCAGCTATTTTGAATTAGGGACATGTCTATGTAAGATTTATTCTGTTAAATATTTTCCCCTCAATTAGGGAAAAAAAAAAAAAAGAATAAATACAGATGTTGCTACACAAATACAGGAAGGACTTCTCAGTTTGGGGAGGCTTTGTGGGGTTTGTGTGTGTGAAGCGTTCTTTTATCGTTCTGTGCATGTGTTTGTCAAGTCACTTTTAATCTTCAGGGAGTTTCTCTTCTTGTGCCTGCTGATAGGCTTTTCAGGCCTGAACCCTTCCATTTGGAATGGAGCATCTGCCCTGTGTAAAGCAGGATGACCATGCTGGAAGCTCATCTAAACCACGCTGCTGAGCCAATCAGCCAAATGCTTTTCACGGGCTGCTTCCATTTAAAACCACAAGCAGCAAACTGACATTTCTCTTCAGCATCACAAGATGGAAAGCTCTGAAATACCCAGTAGCAATCTCAGCTTGTACATTATTTGGGTTTTATCTGAGCTTTTCCTCCCCTCCCGCCCCCCCTCCATGTTGCAGCTGCTCTATTCTTCAGTAACAGGAGGCTGAAAAAATTATTGGTGCAAACCAAAGGGTTTAGAAGCACAGGAACTAAAATACCGACTAGAAATGAGGATAGGGAAAGATTAATAACAAAGCCTATTGTGTGCTTTCTGTGGTAGCAGCCAATTTGACTTGCTTTCATTAAAATTCTCCTTGTTAGCTGGGGTGATGTGTTGGGGTGATGGACTATTTGATGTCTGAGAAGTGGTGAGAAGTTAGCTGTCTAATGATGGACTAATTAGAAAGCCCATCCTAGCAGGATCCATGGAAATTGATTTGCACAGTGCCGTTTTTTGCTAATGAGAATCATGAATACATGTTTGCAGTCCTTTACTTACTCTTCCTACCCACAGCTAATGAAAGAGAAGCAATCATTAAGAGCTAGGCAACAATCTATCCAGAGTTTCCTTTGCCTTGTAGGAACAGCAATACTTTGAAAACTTCAGTTTTAAATAATACTCATCATGGAGAAGCAAGCTCCACGTGTCTGCCTCCTATGCAGTGAGCCTGTTTTCTAATGCCTCTCTGCTCCAGAGTTGTCCTCACTAAATGGAGAGTCAGTATCTGTGCCATTTATGGAAAAGCACCATTACAGCATGGGTCTAGAAGAAACCATAAATATGTAGGCTGAGTAGAATTAAAATTAATTAGCTTATTTTTCCTCCAAGGACATAGCATGTCCATCCACAACTAGGTCAACCGTGTTTAATTATTTATTAGTCCAAGGCAAACAAACCACCTGTAACTTTCAGTATCTCATCCTCTGGTTTTATCTGAACCCACATTCACCCAGTGGCTTGCATCTGCCTTTAGTCTGCTCAGACTGCACATGCTCAACCAGGCCCAGATGGCCCAGAGAGTATCTACAAAAGTAGACTTTTTTTGTTTGCTAAAAGTTGCCCTGAATAAAATATGGTGTGGATCAATGCAGCGTGGCCAACATCCACAGCTGTCCCCGAGACTCTAGCTCCTATCACCTCTCAACCTTCTTGAAGCCAATAGTGGTCTGTCATTGCCTTGACTTTCATCTGCAAAAGCTCCTGTAAATCCCACCATAATGAAATAAAATTATAGACCTGTTCAATTTAAGCTTTAAACTTGAGGAGGGTAGATTGAGACTAGATAAGACTGGGAAAACAAAAGCTCTGTGTGGAGCTGGGAGTTGTGAAAAGGGGAGGTTCACCTTTGGGTGGGTGTGAGAGACCGGGACATAAGCACACAAGAGGCACTGAAGTTTCAGGTCTTCATCTTTGCCTTGTTCAAGGCTCATGGATTCTTCATGGTGGCCTTCCTTGTGAGATTGTACAGCTGGTACTGAGCGAGAACTTCAGTAAAAGCAGAGGGGAAACCATGGAAAGGGGGCTGGGGGAGGTTTAGGCTGGATGTTAGGAAGAAGTTCTTCACAGAAAGAGAGATTGGCCATTGGAATGTGCTGCCCAGGGAGGTGGTGGAGTCACCATCCCTGGAGGTGTTTAGGAAGAGACTGGATGGGGTGCTTGGTGCCATGGTTTAGTTGATTAGATGGTGCTGGGTGATAGGTTGGACTCGGTGATCTCGCAGGTCTTTTCCAACCTGGTTTATTCCTTTCCATTCCATTCCATTCCACTCCATTAATTAGGAAGAAATTCCTGACGGTGAGGGTGGTGACACACTGGAACTGGTAGCCCAGGTATGTTGTGGGTGCCCCTTCCCTGGAGCTGTTCAGGGCCAGGTTGGATGAAGCCTTGAGCAGCCTGGTCAAGTGGGAGGTGTTCCTGACTGGCAGGAGGGTTGGAACTAGATGATCTTTAAAGTCCATTCCAACCCAAACCATTCTGTGAATCTGCAAACCCCATAACTTAGCTCTTTGAGGTGCATAGGTGGAGGAGAAGCTCAACAGGAGCTCTCAGTGTGCACTTGCAGCCCAGAAAGCCAATCAGATCCTGGGCTGCATCAGGAGAAGTGTGGCCAGCAGGTCAAGGGAGGGGATTCTCCCCCTCTACTCAGCTCTGGTGAGACCCCACCTGGAGTACTGCCTCCAGTTCTGGAGCCCCTATTGCAAGAGGGATCTGGAGGTGCTGGAAGGTGTCCAGAGAAGGGCCACAAGAATGATCAGAGGGCTGGAGCACCTCTCCTATGAGGACAGACTGAAGGAGTTGGGGCTGTTCAGTTTGGAGAAGAGAAGGCTCTGAGGTGACCTAATTGTGGCCTTCCAGTATGTGAAGGGGGCCTACAAGAAGGCTGGGGAGGATTTCTTAGGACATCAGGTAGTGATAGGACTAGGGGGAATGGAATGAAGCTGGAGGTGGGGAGATTCAGGCTGGACGTGAGGAGGAAGTTCTTCCCCATGAGAGTGATGAAGCCCTGGAATGGGTTGTCCAGGGAGGTGGTTGAGGCCCCATCCCTGGAGGTGTTTAAGCCCAGGCTGGATGAGGCTCTGGCCAGCCTGATCTAGTGTGGGGTGTCCCTGCCCATGGCAGGGGGGTTGGAACTAGCTGATCCTTGTGGTCCCTTCCAACCCTGACTGATTCTATGATTTTCAACCAGTACCTAGGGATGCAGCAGCAGGCTGTAGGAGCTAGCTGTAGTGAGGGTTAGTTTATTTTCAGGGAAATGGATGTCCCATAAATGCCATCACAACAAAGGGGGAGTTGAAGAAATAGAAGCTGAAAGTGTAAGCTGACAAGCTAGCTGAGGGTTGAAAGTAAAAGGGCAAGCAAGGGAATGGCAAAAAGCCTTTGTAGGCAGCAGCAAAGGAGTCAGAGCCTGAGGTTGTGTAGCAAAGACTAGAAAGGAGGGGAATGGGTAGCTGGAAGCTGTTGTTACCTCGATGGATTAGAATAAAGGATAGCAGAGGAATCAGAGTGAGTTATCAGAAAGGAAAATAAGAATGGCAAAGGAAGGACGAAGGTTTGAGTGACTGTATCTGAGTTTCTTATGTTTCTTCTTAGTTAAAAGAGAAAGAAAGGGGAAAAATGAATTCTTGAGAAGCCAAAGGTAGCAAGCAGATGGGGAAACTTGCAAATTTTCTAGAGAGATTCTAGAAAGAGGATGGTAATGTGCTCTGGGACAAGTGGGTTATGTGTAGACAGTATCACAACCCAGCAGGAGATTGGTGTCGATGTCTGATTTATTGCAATGAAACTGAGTTACCTCAACATAACCAGGAAGAATAAGGTTTTCCCATCTTGCCACAAAGGAACTGAGGTGAGGTCAGCACTTCAATTAATTTCTGAGCTTGAGACTGCTCAGTTTATCTTAGGCCTGCATTCACTGTATTCCTTCAAGAAAGTTCCTCTGCATCAGTTCCCTGAAGCAAAAACTTAATCTGATTTTAGCACTGAAAACAACAGGAACTGTATTCATCTGCTTTTATTTTATTTTCCCCCTGAAAGAAGAGATTTTTCTCATTTGAAAACATACTTGTAACTCTCCCATTCATGTGTTGTGATGCAGCATCTCTTAAAACTTATACACACAGAGAATCACACACAGAATTAACCCGTTTGGAAAAGACCTTCAGGATCACCAAGTCCAACCTATCATCCAACACCATCTGACAACTAAGCCATGGCACCAAGGGCCTCATCCAGTTTGGTTTAAAACACTTCCAGGGATGGTGACCTCCCTGGGCAGCACATTCCAATGGCCAGTCACTCTTTCTGTGAAGAATTTCTTCCTAACATCCAGCCTAATAGTAGGCTGAACATGGGCCAGCAGTGTGCCCAGGTGGCCAAGAAGGCTAATGGCCTCCTGGCCTGCATCAGAAATAGTGTGGCCAGCAGGAGCAGGGAGGTCATTGTGCCCCTGTATTCAGCACTGGTTAGGCCACACCTTGAGTCCTATATCCATTTCTGGGCCCCTCTGTTTTAGAAGGACATTGAGACTCTTGAATGTGTCCAGAGAATGGCAACGAGGCTGGGGAGAGGTCTGGAGCACATTCCAATGGCTAACAACTCTCTCTGGGAAGAACTTTCTCCTCACCTCCAGCCTAAACTTCCCCTGGCACAGCTTGAGACTGTGTCCTCTTGTTCTGGTGCTGGTTGCCTGGGAGAAGAGACCAACCCCTACCTGGCTACAACCTCCCTTCAGGTAGTTGGAGAGAGTAATGAGGTCTCCCCTGAGCTGTCTCCAGGCTAAACAACCCCAGCTCCCTCAGCCTCTCCTCATCTGCATCATTCTCATATTTGCTGTCTACAAGTAGCTGAACGGAGGCTGTAGCCAGGTGGGGGTTGGTCTCTCAGGCAACCAGCACCAGAACAGGAGGACACAGTCTCAAGCTGCACCAGGGGAGGTTTAGGCTGGATGTTAGGAAGAAGTTCTTCACAGAAAGAGGGATTGCCCATTGGAATGTGCTGCCCAGGGAGATGCTGGAGTCACCATCCCTGGAGGTGTTTAGGAAGAGCCTGGATGGGGTGCTTGGTGCCATGGTTTAGTTGATTAGATGGTGTTGGGTGATAGGTTGGACTTGATGATCTTAAAGGTCTTTTCCAACCTGGTTAATTCTAGTCTAGTCTAGTCTAGTCTATCCTGTCCTATCCTATCCTATCCTATCCTATCCTATCCTATCCTATCCTATCCTATCCTATCCTATGGTTTAGTTGATTAGGTAGTGTTGGATGATAGGTTGGACTCGATGATATCAAAGGTCTTTTCCAACCTGGTTAATTCTATTCTATATGCATCTGTATACTCCATATATGTGTGTGTGTGTAGGTGTCTGGAGGTGTTTAGGAAGAGACTGGATGGGGTGCTTGGTGCCATGGTTTGGTTGATTAGATAGTGTTGGATGATAGGTTGGACTTGATCATCTCAAAGGTCTTTTCCAACCTGGTTAATTCTATTCTATATGCATCTGTATACTCCATATATGTATGTGTGTGTGTGTGTGTGTGTGTATATATATGTATACATATAAAAACAAGTAGATATGGTAGGTACAAGATTCTTGAATTTCCTTGCTGTTGCCTCCCAGTGTTAGCTACTCATTAGTTTTGTGGGGCTTTTTTTTCAAGTATTTATCTTTTCTGTTCCTGTAGTGGAGCCTACGTGAGAGATTAAGAAATGTCAAACCACTGTGCACTTTCTGCACTGTTACTGGAGTGGGTTTGCAGGCGTTCTTTAAGGCGTGCCAGTCAACAGCTAAGAAACAAGAGATTAAAGCTTGCTTTAAATTAGCCTTTTGGGACTCTTTTCTTTTTTCTTTTCTTTTTTTTTTTTTTTTTTAATGTGCAAAACTTACTTAAAAATGAAAATGATCCTGCAAGAGCTCCTGGATGAATGCACAGCTCGGAGGTATTCCAACTGTCTGAGGCGTGGGTGTCAAGATGAAAGTGCCAGGCTCTTTTTGGTGGTGCCCAGGGACAGGACAAGGGGCAATGGATACAAACTGAAACACCAGAAGTCCTCCCTCAACATAAGGAGGAACTTCTTAATCGTGGGAGTGATGGAGCACTCCTACAGACTGCCCAGAGAGGTTGTGGGCAGCCTCTTGAGGCTTTCAAAACTTGCCTGTGTAGCCCGCCTGAGGTGATCCTGCTTTGGCAGGGGGGTTGGACTTGATGATCTCTGGAGGTCCCTTCCAACCTCTAACATTCTGTGATCCTGGGAAAACAACAATCAAGGAAGATTATCATGTATAGCAGTCTAGACAAGATTTAGTGGTAGACGATATTAGAGGAGAGGAGAGGAGAGAGGAGAGGGGCGTGGATGAGGTTGGAAGAGGTCTTCGAGATCATTGAGTCCAACCTATCACCCAACACCATCTAATCAACTAAACCATGGCACCAAGCACCCCATCCAGTCTCCTCCTAAACACCTCCAGGGATGGTGACTCCACCACCTCCCTGGGCAGCACATTCCAATGCCCAATCTCTCTTTCTGTGAAGAACTTCTTCCTAACATCCAGCCTAAACCTCCCTGGCACAGCCTGAGACGGTGTCCTCTTGTTCTGGTGCTGCTTGCCTGGAAGAAAAGACCAACCCCTTCCTGGGCATGTTCCAGCAACTCAACATCTTTCCTAAACTGAGGGGCCCAGAACTGGACGCAGGACTCAAGGTGTGGCCTAACCAGTGCTGAGTACAGGGGCACAATGACTTCCCTGCTCCTGCTGGCCACACTATTTCTGATGCAGGCGAGGATGCCACTGGCCTTCTTGGCTGCCTGGGCACACTGCTGGCTCATGTTCAGCCTTGTATCAACCAGTACCCCTAGGTCCCTTTCTGCCTGGCTGCTTTTCAGCCACTCTGACCCCAGCCTGTAGAGCTAAAACTTCTTTAGAAAAATAAATGATGAATGGTGTTGGGTCTACAGTAATGCCATTCCATAGCATCAGGTAGGCTAAAATACTGATGACTGATTATCTCTTTGAAGAAATGTTGCTATATGTGGGCTCAAATATTTGGTTTTAATTTAAAGTTCAAGTCATATAGCTGTTTGCTTATAAATAGTCAAGATAAATGATTTGTTGGTCTGCTTGGGAGGAAAAATGAATGTTTATCTGGGGAAGTGGTTTGTAGCCCCATTTACTCTGGTGCAATTCTGATAAATACATTTGTTAACTGTAGTGTATTGTATGAAACAAATCTAAACAGATGCTGAGTGATAGGATTTTGCTTGAGACATCATTAATGTTGGTCATGCAGCTAAGTCTCTGTGCACTGCGCTGAAATCTGCTATATTCTTTCTGTATAGTAATAATCTGTGCATCCAAAGAGCTGCTGTTTACTAGAGGAGTTGATAGCTGTTAAAAATAGATGTAATGGGGAGCAGGCAGCCACTGGACAGTGAACTCACTAGAAGAATTATAGAATGCTTTGTGAACAAACCTCTTACCCTTCCAGTGTTCAGGTCAGAGGCATAGTCTTCACAGGCACAGAGCTGTTTGGCTGCAATGAAGCAAAACAGTGAAGTAGAGGCCAGATTAATGAGAAAGCAATGAGTGATGGTAGAAACCTAAGACACTGTGTTAGAAAAACACCAGTGATCTACCATGCTGGTATCTGGTGTCCTGCCATGTAAAAAGAAATCACCTACACAGTTCTGTTGTCACCTAAATGCAGTCTTTGTTCTGCCTTGCGCTCTCTCCCCCTTCACATGTGCTTCTCATCTTTCTTCCCTTAACATGCCCTTTCCATTTCATTTTCCCACTGGAATTGCACTACCTCCTCCTATGCAGGCTCCTTTTCCCGCTGCAGAGAACCTTGCATCCTCTTTTCTCTTTCCTCCTTGGACTGTTGTATTTACTTGCCACTGAAAATGGCTTTTCTGAACGACAGTATTCTTGCTTTTCCTCAGTGTCATCTTAAGAGAGGGGAGGACTTTGCTTTCAGTTTATGGTGGTCAGGCTGAAGTTGGGGATGGTTGCAGTAGCCCTGCTGAAATGTCCAAAGATGCCTAGCTTTTTATATCATGCTTTACTGGGCAGCTGTTTTTATAAGGTGTTTGGACTGCCTTTTTGAGATGTAAAGATATTTTTGGTGTCACCTTCTGTTCACTTCAGGCAGAGAACAGTGGCAAAAGCCTAGACAACAAAATAACCTTGGGTAAATTTTAATGCCGGGAGCTACCCCTGGGCTGCCGTCGCTTGTATTCTCAACCTGTTCTGCATTTTGCTTCAGGTTTTGCTTTCCTTTAAAGTGGTGATAGAATGTAGCCCTTTACAGCCAGAGAAAGCAAAGCACTTGAGCAGCTGGTGAAGCAAGCATTTGTATTTTGGAGAGTCAGCCCTGAATTTTGTCATTTATTGAAGGGTGGTGAGGTACTGGATGAATCTTCTTCGTTTACTACAGGGTAGTTTGAGAAAGCAGTCACAGTGCATTGCCAGTGGGATGGATAAGAATCCTAGTCAGGGAACAGAGAAAGTCTTTGGGATTAAGCCTTGGTATTAATCACAATATTAAAGCAATGATTATTAGAATACTTCTTTTTTTAGGAACTCATTGACTTGATGATCATTGAGGACTCTTCCAACCTTGGTGATTCTGTGTGATTCTGTGTGACTGAAACATGCTTTTATCAATCACACTTCATGTTACACACTTGAAAAATAGAAAGTTTCATCATTCTTTTAATGTAGAATAGAACAGACCAGGTTGGTAGAGACCTTCAAGATCATCATGTCCAACCCATCATCCAACACCAACTAATCAACTAAACCATGGCACCAAGCACCCCATCCAGTCTCTTCATAAACACTTCAGTGATGGTGACTCCACCACCTCCCTGGGCAGCACATTCCAATGGCCAATCTCTCTTTCTGTGAAGAACTTCTTCCTAACATCCAGCCTAAACCTCCCCTGGTGCAGCTTGAGACTGAGTCCTCTTGTTCTGGTGCTAGTTGCCTGAGAGAAGAGACCCAACCCCACCTGTCTACAACCTCCCTTCAGGTAGTTGTAGAGAGCAATATGGTCTCCCCTGAGCCTCCTCTTTTCCAGGCTAAGCAACCCCAGCTCCCTCAGCCTCTCCTCATAAGGCTGTGCTCCAAACCCCTTCCCAGCTTTGTTGCCCTTCTCTGGACACATTCCAGCAAGTCAACATCTTTCCTAAACTGAGAAGCCCAGCACTGATCCCTGGGGCACACCACTAGTGCCTGGCTGCCAGCTGGATGTGGCACCATTCACCACCACTCTCTGGGCTCACCCCTCCAGCCAGCTCCTAACCCTGCTCAGAGTGCTGCTGTCCAAGCCATGAGCTGACAGCTTGGCCAGGAGTTTGCTGTGGGGGACAGTGTCAAAGGCCTTGCTGAAGTCCAGTTAGGCTACATCCACAGCCTGCCCCACATCCACCAGGCAGTCAGCTGATCATAGAAGGAGATCAGGTTGGTGAGGCAGGACCTGCCCTTCCTAAATCCATGCTGACTGGAATTAACCAGGTTGGAAAAGACCTTTGAGATCATCAAATCCAACCTATCGTCCAACACCATCTAATCAACTAAACCATGGCACCAGGAAGGGACAGATAGAAAGAACAGAGAAGTTATCTTGGTTTATGGACTGTGGTTGTCTATTTAGAAGACAGATGAGTTAGAACATTCTTGTGTTACCTGTTCATCAGTCACCTAAATTTGCTGCATACTCTGATTTCATCAGAGAAAAGTTTGTTTATCCCTGGGGAATTTGAGCAATAAGCTTGTGAATCATCCTGCAGCCAGATAACCCTCCTAATCTACCCTTTCCCAACAACCTGTGGTACCCAACCCCAAAACTAATCTGCCTTGCACTTCAGGGTCCCCCTCCTGTCCCCTGTGTATTCTTGACTGAGTAAAGTCTGTTGCCTCTGGGGTTTAATAAACCAGGTGAGGTGAGGAAGAGGACCCCATCAGCTTTTCTTGCTCATAGTGCTGAGGACTAGCTTGGCTTACACACAGTGCCTACCCATAGCTGTGATTTGATTTTGCTTTTATTCCCTCCACAGCTGGGTAGCATCAGTTGAAAAAACAACAAAATCCTCCCAAGGACTTTGAAAATCTGCAGTAAAGAACAGGATCTGTGGCTTTAGTCAAAAGTTGAGACAGAATGGAAGAAAAAAGGCCTGTTTATAGTTTTCTCTACTGATATTTTTCAGCCCATGCTAAAAAGAAATGAAGATGTTTGCCTAGGGAAACATCTTGGAGAAAACAGGAAAAATAATAGCTTAGTTAACTAAATTTGTGATTCATTTCATCCTCTCTGTATCTACCCCGCAGCCTGGAGTCCTCCAGAGTATTGTGTTTGCATAGAAGTGGTCATGGGTCACAGAGCACCAGGTTTTTCAGGATATTTTTGTTAGGATGAAGTCTTTGTCTCAAGAGGATGAGCAGAGGGCTGGAGCACCTCTCCTATGAGGACAGACAGAAAGAGTTGGGGCTGTTCAGTCTGGAGAAGAGAAGGCTCTGAGGAGACCTTATTGTGGCCTTCCAGTATCCGAAGCGGGCTACAAGAAGGCTGGGGAGGGACTTCTCAGGCTATCAGGTAGTGATAGGACTAGGGAGAATGGAATGAAGCTCATGAACTCATTTGTGAGTGATTTCCTTTTGCCTGAGTGCCTTTTGTGGATATTTGTAAACAGAATTTCCAGTGGGGAGCACTGCTACTTCCCTCCTTGGGAAGAGGTGAAAGACCTTATCTGTCCTTTTGTCCTGCATAGCTCATGGCTCAAAACTAGGACAGAAGATTAGGATTGGACTCCTCAATGATCTTAAGGTCTTTTCCAAGCAGGAGATTCTGTGATTCTCATCACAGATTCCACAGTGGTGGAATCCCCGTGCCTGCAGGCGTTTGAAAGCCACTTGCTGAGGAGCTTAGGGGTGTGGTCTCACAGTTGTGTGCAGGGGGGCGTCAGGTGCTGCGGGGCGCGGGACATTAAGACTTAATTGGTATCACCTGAGGGGGAGGTTGTAGACCGGTGTGGGCCGGTCTCTTCCCTCAGGCGAGCAGCGACGCAGCGACACAGCAAGAGGAGACAGGGTCTCAAGCTGGAAGTTTAGGCTCAAGGTAAGGAGAAATTTCTTCCCAGAAAGAGTAATTTGCCCTTGGGATGTGCTGCCCAGGGAGGTGGTGGAGTCCCTGTCCCTGGAGGGGTTCAAGAGAGGACTGGATGTGGCACTTGGAGCCATGGTTTAGTTGTCAGGAGGTGCTGGGTGGCAGGTTGGACTTGATGATCTCTGAGGTCTTTTCCAACCGTATTGACTCTATGATTCTCTATGATTCTAAGCTGGAGGTGGGGAGATTCAGGCTGGACATGAGGAGGAAGTTCTTCCCCATGAGAGTGGTGAAGCCCTGGAATGGGTTGTCCAGGGAGGTGGTTGAGGCCCCATCCCTGGAGGTGTGTAAGCCCAGGATGGATGAGGCCTTGAGCAACCTGGGGTATTGGGAAGTGCCAGCCTGATCTAGTGTGAGGTGTCCCTGCCCATGGCAGGGGGTTGGAACTAGCTGATCCTTGTGGTCCCTTCCAACCCTGACTGATTCTATGATTCTAACTCCCAGAAGTTTAATACCTCAGGAGTTCAGTGTGTGTGATCCAAAGCAGAGATGCAATAATGTGACGACCAGTGAAACCATTGTTGAGTGTAACACTTTGCTCCTACAGTCTCACTCCATTTCTCCAAAGCATAAGAGTTCTGAAAACTGCAGCTCAGATATCAGGCATCTGTTGACATCAAGCAGCTAGTTAATGTCTCAACAGTTGTGGTTGGTTTCTCATAGCAAACACACATTGCATGTACAGGCACTGTATGCATTGCCTCGGCAGTGCAAGGGTTTCATTCTTAAAGTTGGGCATGATTCCATTTCATCGTGGCACGTACATTTTCATCCAAACCCAGTTGCACAGAGTAGCTCCTTAATTAAGAAGGAATTTAATTGCCAAAGTCTTAGCCCTTCCTGAGAGACTCTGGACCCAGATCCACCCCAGGTCTTTTCCCCCAAGACCTCACCTGTCTGGTGTTCCAATACACGAATCTGTTTACGCATGCTGCCTACCCATAGCCTGAGTTGATTTTATTCTTTTATTCCCTTCACAGTTGGGTAGCATCATTAGAAAAAAAACAACCAACAAAATCCTCACAATGACTTTGAAAATCTGCAGTACAGAACAGGATCCATGGCTTCAGTCAAAAGTTGAGACAGAATAAAAAAAGACCTGAGAGACTCGGGAAGCAGACACCCACCCAGATCTTCTTGCCCAGGACTTCACCTGCCCAGTGTTCCAGTACACAGATTCCAGGGCACAGCAGGCAGGGCAGCACTGTAGCCTTTGCTTTCTCTCCAAAAAAAAAGAAAGAAGTGTGCTTATCACCTTGCAAACACTGGCTATTACTGACACACTGTGTGAATATTCAGGCAATTTCCTTGTTTCTGAGGCTTCAGGGAAGGAATTGATGCTTGTACCCTTGTCCCAGCTGCTCCCACACCTGCCAGGAACAGCTAGATTCCAATTCACTGCATGACTGAAAAATGTTCCCAAGCACACTGGCTTTCATGAAAGCCAGGTTTCATTCCCACAAGTCTTAAAAGTGGAGCACTCTCCTGAAGCTATTGAACATCTCTGGGCTGCCATGAATAGTGACAGAACACGGGACTGCTTCATCGTTGTTGGGAGAAGAGGAGCGTGCAGGGATTGTTACTGGGCAAGGCACTCAGCTTGCTATGACAGGCAAAAATGTTAGTTAGCAAAGGAATGTTTTCCATTGTATTATGGGTGCAATGAAAGATGTGGATGTAGAGAGAACAGTGACTACATTATTGTGTTTCATACTTGCTTAACATAATTAGAAATTGTTAGCCAGGGGTAGTGTGTGTGTGGGGGGGAGTGGTATGGTGTAGCCAATATTCAAAGCAATAGGTGCATTCAAACTAAGTCCATGCCCCTCTCTCTCTCTAAATAACTTTGAAGCGGGAGGGTGTTTTGCCCTGTAATTATCTATTCCTAATGTGTTTGGGATATCTTCTTGGTTGAATATTTCACACTCTTCTCTGCAGGTCAGGCTTGAGTATCTCCAGTTCTGGGTCCCTCAGTTTAGGAGAGATGTTGGGTTGCTGGAGTGTGTCCAGAGGAGGGCAACAAGGCTGGTGAGAGGCCTCAAGCACAAGCCCTATGAGGAGAGGCTGAGGGAGCTGGGGTTGTTTAGCCTGGAGAAGAGGCTCAGGGGAGACCTTATTGCTCTCTACAACTACCTGAAGGGAGGTTGTAGTCAGGTGGGGGTTGTTCTCTTTTCCCAGGCAACCAGCACCAGTACAAGAGGACACAGTCTGAAGCTATGCCAGGGGAAGTTTAGGCTAGATGTTGGGAAGAAGTTCTTCATAGAAAGAGAGATTGGCCATTGGAATGTGCTGCCCAGGGAGGTGGTGGAGTCACCATCACTGGAAGTGTTTAGGAAGAGACTGGATGGGGTGCTTGGTGCCATGGTTTAGTTGATTAGATGGTGTTGGATGATAGGTTGGACATGATGATCTTGAAGGTCTCTTCCAACCTGGTCCATTCCATTCCAATTCTATTCTATTCTTCCCTAGAGTATGTCCATTTTCTGCTACTGCAAAAAGAGAGTAACCAAGTTATATTGACTGACTAACAGCCCATCCGGTGATTGAAGTTGCTGATTCCCCTGAAATCACTGGCTGCTAGCAGGAGAAGCTAAAAGTGAGAGGAAGTGAAGGACTCAGCTAAGGGGAATACCTCTATTAACAGTAAAAAGGTAGACATAATATTCTCCCTTTGCTAATGGGTTGTTTTAATCTTAATTTCTCTTTAAGAGAAAGAACAGGCACTAGACATCAATGTTTGATGTTACTGCAAAAATATGTTTTAGTATGTATTAATTTATTGATTATATTAATTTATATCCATGTAAGTAAGTAGAATGTGGGTATTCTGCTCTAATGGCTTGGAACTATATACTGCAATATTAATTTCATCCCTCTGGCACATCAGCAAGTCAAGTGTGGGACAATCCAGAATTTACCAGGAAATAGTTTTCTTAGACAGTGTTAATCACAGGTGCATATGGGGGTGTAGCATGCTGTTACTCTCAGAGTGCTGGGGTGCACAAATGCTGCTTTAAGTCTGCAGAGGGTAGTTTCTCTGTCAACACTTTCAGCTGTACTTTGATATCAAGAGAGTCTGGAATTAGGCATCGGTGAGTCCACAGTGAAGCCTTGTGTACTTTAATAAGCTAGCTTTGCTGTGTTAATGCTAATCCTGTGGCAAGAGCCTGTCTTTACAGGGTTTCAGGGCAAGCCTAGAGACTTATGAAAGAGGCTAGGGAAAAAATGGAGACTTAGATGGGCTAGACCTCCAAATATTGAAGTGAAGGATCAATAAGGTGAGAGTTCAGAGCATGATTCTTTATTGCTGTGTTGTGAGTCAGAGCAACGTGAGAAATGCGCGTTCCTTCCAGCAGTAAAAGTAGGTGAAGTACTTAGGTGAAACAGCAAGGAATGCTTAATGGTAGGTGTTATCTTGGCACACAGTCTCAACTTGAAATTATTGGGGTGGAAAAAAAGGAGATGAGATTAAACACTTCACAATATTGCTTCCATTGGAGCTCTGTGGAGGTGGAAAGATAGCTGGGACCACTGTGAAGAAGTGTCAGATGAACTGGAGAGCTGTAAACCAGCGTCTGCTGCTGACAGTGGTGAGAATAATGATGGCTGAACACAGGAGCTCTCTAGCTCTGCTGCTAAGGCCTAAGAAATTCTTATCATAACATGCTGTAGGAAGGACCATGGTTTTAGCAGAGCGAACCTCAGGTGTCCTGGCTGTGCAGCACTAGGTAGTTCATAAGCAGGATGTGGTATGCAGCCTAATCAGTGTAGACAGCTTTGGAACAGAGGTGTCCCTTCCTTTTTGGATGTGTCTCCAAGGGCCACCAGTAGCCTGTGTAATTTGTAGAAGTGCTTACTTCTGTCAAGTAACTGACTGCCATCACTTGACATCCAGGGTGTCACATCTAGAATCTCTGTCAGGTGCTGGAGAGAATACAGACAGGCAGACTGATCCAAGTTCCTCCCTTGTCCCCTAAGGAACTTTAGGACAGGATATTTTGAAGTAGAAAAAGGATAAACACTAAGAAATTGCTCTTTGATATTAGCTTTGAATGTAAGTAACAGACTGGTGAAATGAGGAAAGTCCTGACTGAACTTAATGGCTATCAAAACTGACCTTAAGAAGAACTGGGTGGAAAGAAGTTTGCTGAGACTCAGAGTATGGTCATAAGATTTGAGACAAGGCTTTCTATTTTTTATGAATGTGAGTAGCATTCTAAATTGCCACTAAATAGACTTGAAAAACCCAAACTTTGTGTTAGGAATGTTAGTTACTGTTAGGAGAGGAGCAGAGAATAAAACTGAAAATATTATAGCACTGAATCAATTCTTGGAGCATCCACATCTCCAGTTTTCTGTTAAGAAGGACACTGAGACACTTGAACGTGTCCAGAGAAGGGCAATGAGGCTGGGGAGAGGCCTCGAGCACAGCCCTATGGGGAGAGGCTGAGGGAGCTGGGGTTGTTTAGCCTGGAGAGGAGGAGACTCAGGGGTGACCTTCTTGCTCTCTACAACTACCTGAAGGGAGGTTGTAGCCAGGCAGAGGTTGGTCTCTTCTCCCAGGCAGCCAGTACCAGAACAAGAGGACACAGTCTCAGGCTGCACCAGGGGAGGTTTAGGCTGGATGTTAGGAAGAAGTTCTATACAGAGAGAGTGATTGCCCATTGGAATGGTCTGCCCGTGGAGGTGGTGGAGTCACCTTCATTGGAGGTGTTCAGGAGGAGACTTGATGGGGTGCTTGGCTGCATGGTTTAGTTGTTGAGGTGGGTTGGATTGGTTGATGGGTTGGACGTGATGATCTTGAAGGTCTCTTTCAACCTGGTGTATTGTATTGTATTGTATTATTGTATTGTTACCAAGAGAGGCAAATCCTGTGCAAGATGGGGTTTTGGTCTGATGCAGTTTTCAGTCATTCTCACTTAGAGAAAAAAAATTAAACAAAAATCCAAGATTCTTGCTTTAGGCTATAATTGATGTATCCTTTAGGCTCATTAATTCCTGTATGTGCTTTGTACAATCTGCCTGTAGATATCTGATAATGGCTGCTGTGGAGGGTGGTCATACTGAATCATACCCAGTGTCTCTTGCAGCCCCTGTGCCTGTGCATCCCAGTATAAGTTTCCTTTTTTAGCACAGAATACTTCCATAGCTGTGGTGTTCAGTGCAGTAGTGGGAGATGATGGAATTATTAAAAGGGTGCTGTGAACTCTGAAATCATGCAGGTGCTCAGCGGCACTGGCAATATGATAATGAGGAGTGCTTTACTGACAGTGTTTAAATTCTTCTTTACTGACACTTTTAATGTAGAATTGAAATCCAGATCTACAAATGTCATTAGTGATATTTAATGCCTTCTGTTGAATACAGAAGTTCAGATCCTTACCCCACGTTTGCTCTCTTGGTACTGCTCAGGAGAAACAAATGAAGTACTGCAGCAGCAGTGGATTGTACGTGTGGCAAGTAATGACATGCACAAGCCTGCTTTCAACTCTGGCTGCCCTGGATGTCCTACACTCAGACTAGCTAGCTTAAAGATGTACCCTCAGATGGCCTAAGCAGATCTGCATTATATCCTGTACGCCTGCTGGAGATCACTGCCAGCCTGCTGATTTACATCATCCTCAGGATAGACTAGACTAGACTAGACTAGACTAGAATAGACCAGGTTGGAAGAGACCTTCAAGATCATCTTGTCCAACCTATCATCCAACACCACCCAATCATGCTTCAAGTTACTGTGGGACATGCTTTAAAATGAGCCCTACAATGGAGTAAGCAGCTTATTTGTCAAGTCAACGTTTTGAGAGCTCTCTTTATTCAGTGTAAGGCATTTTACGTGATTGTAGATAAAGCGGATACTCAGCTAGAGGAAATTCTTCTGCCATCCCCTGCTGCCTCCAGTCACATGCAATACAATACAATAGAATAAACCAGGTTGGAAGAGACCTTCAAGATCATCGCGTCCAACCCATCAACCAATCCAACCCACCTAAATACAATACAATACAACCCACCTAAACAACTAAACAACGGCACCAAGCACCCCATCAAGTCTCCTCCTGAACACCTCCAATGAAGGTGACTCCACCACCTCCATGGGCAGCCCATTCCAATGGGCAATCACTCTCTGTATAGAACTTCTTCCTAACATCCAGCCTAAACCTGCCCTGGTGCAGCCTGAGACTGTGTCCTCTTGTTCTGGTACTGGCTGCCTGGGAGAAGAGACCAACCTCTGCCTGTCTACAACCTCCCTTCAGGTAGTTGTAGAGAGCAATAAGGTCACCCCTCAGTCTCCTCCTCTCCAGGCTAAGCAACCCCAGCTCCCTCAGCCTCTCCTCATAGGGCTTGTCTTCCAAACCCCTCACCAACTTCGTTGCCCTTCTCTGGACACGTTCCAGCAAGTCAACATCCTTCCTAAACTGAGAGGCCCCTGAACTGGACACAGGACTCAAGGTGTGGCCTAACCAGTGCAGTGTACAGGGGCAGAATGACCTCCCCGCTCCTGCTGGCCACACTGTTCCTGATGCAGGCTAGGATGCCATTGGCCCTCTTGGCTGCCTGGGCACACTGCAGGCTCATGTTCAGCCTACCATCAACCAGTACCCCCAGGTCCCTCTCTGCCTGGCCACTCTCCAGCCACTCTGACCCCAGCCTGTAGCACTACATGGGGTTGCTGTGGCCAATGTGCAGAACCCGGCACTTGGATGTGTTCAATCTCATGCCCTTGGACTCTGCCCATCTGTCCAGCCTGTCGAGGTCCCTCTGCAAAGCCTCTCTGCCCTCCAGCAGATCAACTCCTGCCCCAGCTTGGTGTCATCTGCAAATTTACTGATGATGGACTCAATGCCCTCATCCAGATCATCAATAGAGAGGTTAAAGAGCATGAGGCCCAGCACTGATCCTTGGGACACACCACTAGTGACTGGCACCTCACTAACCTTGGTTAGGATGGGGTAAGCAATCTCCTGTTGTAATTCTCTCCTCCCTCGTGTCTGGCTACATGGAATGGAGTTATCTAACGCTTGCCATGCCCTGGTTTGCACACATGGGTGGAAAAGGACAGGTTAGGGGGAGGTACACCGAATTGGTGACATACTACTGAGTTACTGAACAAATGTTGGTTGCTTCAAGGCTGTAGAAGGCAACACATACAAATGTTCATTCATGATGTTGATACAAATGTTCTCTCTTTAAAGAAGCCTTGGGATGCCCTTAGCCATGTGGTTGTCACATAACAACACATGGCCATTGTTTCCCTTCCTGATTAGTACTACAGTTAATTTGCAGAGCTGGAGAATTGTTTTGCTTGCGTGTCAGACCTGTCCTCCTTTCCTCACTTGTTCACTGAAGTAGTTTCTCTCTGTCTCACTAAGGCCATTCCTAACAGTCTCACTCTTGCTTTTGTGACTTTTCAGCCCTTTGTAGAAATTGCCACAATGACTTCTTTGTTCCTTCATTGGAGAATTTCGTATTGTCATAGTAACTAAATATGAATAATGCAGCTATTTTCGGATGCAGAAGGGTACCTGACACAATTGAAAGGAAACCAATGCTTTCCACCACGATCTTTGGGGACAGCATGTTTGGTGAGGTGATGGTATTCAGCTCATCACCTGCTTTGAAAGGGACAGGAGAGTTTTGGGTTTTTTTCCAAACTGAAATGTGTTTGGGGTTTGTTAGCTGGATCTACACCAGGTACTCTGCTAGGTGATGAAACTTAAGAGTTTTTGCAGGCAGAGGAGGAGATGTGAGGTCCGTGGCATCTAGGACAACACCAAGTCCCTACTGGTACTGGAGGGCAGATCGCATTGTGAATGAGGAGCAGTGCAGAGCACCACGGATGGTCCAAGACAGCCCAGATATTGAGGTGGTATATTGAGGATATTGAGATGTTTTCATAGAATCATAGAATGGCCTGGGTTGGAAGAGACCTTCAAAGGTCATCTAGGCATAGAATCATAGAATCAACAAGGTTGGAAAAGACCTCAAGGATCATCAAGTCCAACCTGACACCCAAGACCTCATGACTACTAGACCATGGCACCAAGTACCACGTCCAATCCCCTCTTGAACACCTCCAGGAAGGGCGACTCCACCACCTCCCTGGGCAGCACATCCCAATGGCTAACAACTCTCTTTGTGACGAACTTTCTCCTCACCTCCAGCCTAAACTTCCCCTGGTGCAGCTTGAGACTGTGTCCTCTTGTTGTGGTGCTGGTTGTCTGGGAGGAGAGACCAACCCCCTCCTGCCTACAACCACCCTTCAGGTAGTTGTAGAGAGCAATAAGGTCTCCCCTGAGCCTCCTCCAGGCTAAACAATCCCAGCTCCTTCAGCCTCTCCTCTCCAAACCCTCTGCAGTAAGCAGGGGCATCCTAAAGAGATCAGGTTGCACAGAGCCTCACCCTGAATATCTTCAGGCATGTGGTCCCAGTCACCTCCCTGGACAACCTCTTCCAGCGTTCCACTACCCTCATGGTAAAGAACTTGTTTCTAAGGTCCAGTCTAAATCTACTCCTCTCTAGTTTGAAACCATTTTCTTGGCAAGTGTAGAGGGGTATCAGTCATGCTGGGCTGTCTTCATCTTGATTCAATCTTACTGTCTTCTTATTCTGAGCTCAGATTTAGCTCTAAGTTTGCCTAGATGTGAAAACAAAACCCGGAACTGATGTTTCATGTTTAACAGGGCTGTCTTTGTTGCTGTTCCTTTCTGAAAATGAACAAAGCACTTGTGATTGAAATTGAGTTGCTCACTCACTTATTTGGGATTGTTGTTTTGATTGCAAACTCGGGGTGGGGGAAAGAAAGGTAGGGTTGGAAACTGTTCTGTGCTGTCACTGATCACAGAATCACAGAATTATTGAGGCTGGAAAAGACCTCAGAGATCATCAAGTCCAGCCTATGACCTAACACCTCCACATCAGCTAAACCATGCCACCAAGTATCATAGTATCAGTCAGGGCTGGAAGGGACCACAAGGATCATCTAGTTCCAACCCCCCTGCAATGGGCAGGGACACCCCACACTAGATCAGCCTGGCCAGAGCCTCATCCAGCCTGGGCTTAAACACCTCCAGGGACAGGGCCTCAACCACCTCCCTGGACAACCCATTCCAGGGCTTCACCACTCTCATGGTGAAGAACTTCCTCCTCACATCCAGCCTGAATCTCCCCACCTCCAGCTTCATTCCATTCCTCCTAGTCCTATCACTCCCTGATAACCTAAGTGCCACATCCAATCTTTTCTTAAAGACCTCCAGTGATGGCAACTCCACCACCCCCCTGGGCAATCCATCCCAGTGCCTAATCAGCCTTTCTGTGAGGAAATGCTTCCTAATAACTAACCTGAACCTCCCCTGGTACAGCTTCGTACCATGCCCTCTTGTCCTGTCACTGGCTGCTTGAGAGAAGAGCCTGACCCCCACCTGACTACAACTTCCTTTTAAGTAGCTGTAGAGAGTGATAAGGTCCCCTCTAAGTCTTGTCTTCTTCAGGCTGAAGACCCCGACCCCCAGCTCCCTCAGCCTTTCCTCATGTGACTTTTCCTCCAGCCCTCTCACCAGTCTGGTCACTCTCCTCTGGACCTTCTCCAGCACCTCAATATCCTTCCTGAAGTGGGGGGCCCAGAGCTGCACACAGTGCTCGAGGTGAGGCCTCACCAGTGCTGAGTACAGGGGCAGAATTCCTTCCCTAGTCCTGTGCAGCTCAGTGCAGCACGCAGAGTTTTCTGTGGACAGCAAGAGAGGGAAGTGTTGTTACTTCTTGCTGCACTGTGTAGCTGTGAAACCTGAAGAGAATGCTAGGAGGATTTTGATTTTGTTTCTGTGTCTGTAGAAGACATTTCATGATTCCCAGAGTGATCTTCACCACAAGCCAGATGTCAGCAGAACCCAGAGCAGAACTCAGCCCTACTTTCCCCAACACCTTGTGATGCACTAGGAGCCTGGCAGGAAAGTCTCAGTCATCCATCCTCACCCCATCCTATTTTGCCACCGTTTCCCCTAAACAGTAGCCCAGCAAAGTCCTGCCCCACGCTGGTCTTGGCTGCAGGCTTTGCAGTCAGCACCGATAATTAGGCTTTGAGATAAGCCATCTGCTTGCTGGCCCCCAGTGGTCTGTGGGCTTGGCACCGAGCTGCGGAGGCCAGTGACAGGTCTGCTGCAGAGGAGGCCTGGCAGTGACACAGCAGCTGCTCGCTGAGATACCAAGTGCTCTTGCAATTGAGCACCTACGTGCTGGGGGTTTTAAAATGTCACTGGCCAGGAGGAGCAAACAGCACTGCCACAAACGGCGTGTTCTGTCTCTCCGAGGCGTTGGAGAGGAAGGGAGGGGAGCGGTCTGCACTAATGAAGGAAGGTGAGGGTGGGAGGGCAGAGAGGCCTGAATTCAGTAATGCATTCATGATTGCATCATGCTTTTGAGCACCCAGGCAGGCACAGGAAGGCATGTTTTGACCAAGTTAATTTTGGCTGCTTATAAGTGGACAAGAGCAGGGAAAAACCTGCCTCTCAGATGTTGTTTGTTCTTTGGTTTTGGCAGGCTCCTCCCCGTCATACAGATACACAATATGTGACGCTGTGTTGGCAATGGGATAGACAGCTCAAAGCAACACCTTATTAGAGGTTTAGAAGTACTCTATCAGGCTCTGTACTGTGACTGAGAGACCTTCTTACCCCTAGAAGTCACTTCCAGTTCTTCCTTTTGTTTCTCCTCTCACCCCAACATTTGGCTAGAAATCCCTTCCTTGCCGCAGGCTCCTTTCTGCTGTGACTCCCATGTTGGAGTGCAAAAGCTTAATCATCATCACCACCACCATCATTATTATTATTACTGTTAAAGCCCCAATCTAGTCCATTTCTAATTGGTGAACAGATAGGCTGGTTTTTCCCCCCCTTTTTCTCCTGTTGTGCAGCGAGCATCTTGTGTGAACAAAGAGGCAAAAATGTTTAGTTTCTTTTCTTTCCAAAAGTGAGTGGAAGCTTTAGCTCAAATCAGTCTCTTTCCGCCTGGCTAGATTAACAGCAGGAGAGCTGCAATTTTTGTTTTATTAGGCAGGAAACTTCTTACTTATAAGGGTAATCCTATGAATTCCAGCTCTGTGGGTCGGCTGGCTTCAAGGGCATCCTGGAGGGTGTAATGGCCTCATTCTGGACCTAGGAAGAAATGGAAGTCTTTTCTATTCACTCAATGGGCAGAAGCTTATACCCTAATATTTAGAGACTGATTCCATTTACTTTTCTAGGGAGGAGCTGAAACTGTCAATGCTGGCAAAGAGGGGACCAGGTGCCCACATCTTCCTTCAAAAAAAGGCAACAGAAGTGTTGGTGTTTAATTATTTGGGAGGTATTTCCGAGCTGCAGTGGTGGAAGCTGTGAAAGAACTCAACTTCGAAAGCAGATGCAGCTGTGCCTGCCATATGCAGTGTGGGGGCAGTGTGGCCTGAGCAAGTGACAATCCATTGATTTCATTGCAGCCAGATCTGATATCCCAAGCAGCAGCAGCAGCTTCCCAATTCTGCCTTCCGTGCTGGACGAGATCTGACAGTGGCAGGGAGAGAGGAGAAGGACTCAGGAATAAGCAAGGGATAACAGGGCCAAGGAAAAAAAAAACCATAAGGACTATCAGTGGAAACCACATCAGATTAACAAACTTTAATTACATTTAATTTTAATCCTTAACATTTATCTAAAAGGTGATTGAGGGAAGGTTTATTAGGATTCTGCGTCCCTATAGCCCTTCTTTGAAAGAACACTGAACAAGATGATTGCTTGCGTCTCTAATTAGAAGTTTTTCCCCTCTTGATCACCTAAAGTCAAATTCATTTACTCTGCTTGAAGCAAGGATTTAATTTGATTTTTTTTTCCCCCCCTTGCATCAAAAGATGTCTCTCAAACTTGATACAGAACCACAGCCTGCTAATCAAGACAGAACCCATTACCAGCCCAATTTTATGAATATTCACATCAGAGGGCAGCACCAACCTCATTAGGAAGGGTGTTGCAATCATTATTAAACTGTTGGAGTCCATTATGATTCAGAGTGCTGTAATGATGACTGATACCCACTGAGGGCAGCTGAGAAGAATACCAGAGCATAATGACCTCACTCTCCCCCCCAAGCCCCCCTTCCATAAACCTATGGGGCTTTTAAAGGCTTTCATCTTATATGGTTTGCCTTCTTTTCATAAAGTATGTGAAAGTGGTCTTAATATCCCTGATTCTCTTGCACCAGTGGTGTGAAGAGAAACACAAGAGCAATTAGGGAACCTGGAGGTTATGTTTAGGTGATGTAGTAAGTCAGTAATACTACTAATTCTTTCACATCTTCAGTCTCCATTAATGAGTTTTTTTCTTGTCAAACTGAAAGCTCAAAATTTATAAGGTGGATCAAGCCCCTTCTGTTCCTTCCTTGTAAAGTGAGTGGATGGTACTGCTGTTAAACCTGAGTTTGATCATTCAGGCAGCAGAACTGCTGTAGTTAATGGACCATCAGCACTGTCAGCATAAGCCCTTTCCCCACTCTCCTTTTGCTTTCCTGCTCAGAGAATAAAATCCACTTGAGGTTAAATGTTACTACAAACAATTTGCTACAGGGGTCTTGCTTTCCACAGAGCCCTGCTTTAATCAGATACATGGAAAGGAGGTTAGCCTGAACTCTCCAATTCACAATCCTGATCCTGCCTTGGCTATATTTACATAAACTAATTTTATGCAAATTAGGATGGCATTGGTGGGTTGTGGGGTGTTTTGTCTGTACGATGGTCTGGAAGATGGGTGCAGCTATAGTATACTGATCTCAGCCTGTATGCAGTGATAAGGTAACTATACCTAACCAAAGAAATCTGTGCAATCCTTGCAGTCTCTCGTAGCTGAGGGAGATCTGCAGCTTTCCTGTGTCCTCAGAACAATTAGCTGTCTTCTTTTAATGATCACTCTCTCTTCTCTTTGCATCTCAGAAATCATCTTTCAGTGCAGGAAGAAGCTCTCTTTGGAGTCACAGAATCATAGAATGGTCTAGGTCGGAAGGGACCTCTGAAGAGGTGTTCAAGAGGGGATTGGACGTGGCAGTTGGTGCCATGGTTTAGTCATGGGGTCTGTGGTGACAGGTTGGACTTGATGATATTTGAGGTCTCTTCCAACCTTGGGGATTCTGTGATTGTCCAGTGCCCCCTGCAGTAGGCAGGGACATCCTTGACTAGGTGAGGTTGCCCAGAGCCCTGTCTAGCTTTACTTTGAGTATCTCCAGGGATGGGGCCCCAACCACCTCCCTGGACAACCTGTTCCAGTGTTCCACTGCCCTCATAGTAAAGAACCTGTTCCTAAGACCCAATCTAAATCTACTCTTCTCTGCTTTGAAGCCATTGCCTCTTGTCCTGTCACTGCAGGCCTTTGTAAATGGTCTCACTTCTTTCTTGTAGGCCCTCTTCAGGTACTGGAAGGCTGCTATTAGGTCTCCCTGTAGCTTCCTCTTCTCCAGGTTGAACAAGTCCAGCTCCCTCATCCTGCCTTTGTAGCAGAGGTGATCCAATCCCCTGATCATTTTCATGGCCCTCCTCTGGATCTGCTCCATCAGGTCCATGTCCTTCCTATATTGGGGGCTCCAGACCTGGATGCAGTACTCCAGATGAGGTCTTACCAGAGCAACGTGGCAGAATCCCTCTCTGGATCTGCTGGCCACACTGCCTTTGATGCTGCCCAGCATGTGATGTCCTTTAGGATCTCTTTTTGCAGGCCTGAAGGGTGCTGAAAACGTCATGGAGTCTGCATGTGCCACCTCTTTCTCCTGCAGGCTGTGGCTGGAACGCAGCTGCCTCTTGTGGGCCTGTGGTCTCGGCGCATGTGTTTTAACGCATTTTTAATTGACCTCTCTTGCTACAGTGTTCTCTTTAGGAACCTGCAAGAGACCGTTAATGCAACTGGTGAGGCTGATTGTAAATTATTCTGTGCTAATGATACTCTAAAAAGGAAGCATTGTGGGAAACTAATCATAGATTTCAAGTAGGAGAGCTATGTGCCGCCAAAGAGCATCTTTTCTTTCTTCATCCAACTTGGCTTCCACGCTAACTCGTGTGACATCTCTCTAACTTGCGAGCTCTCGCTTCTTCAGCTACCATCTTGTGAAATGTGAGTAAATGCATCCTAGCTGGTGGAAGCAGAGTTGTTAGAGCTGTTCACAGCAAAAGTAACATCAATCTTTGTAGGACAGAAGAGAAAGGATCTTCAGCCAGCTACAGTGTTAATTAAATCTAGCGAGAGGAGTGGAAATGTAAGGGGTCTTGTAATAAGCAGGGCAGAATCACAGAATCTGTCTTTGATTAATGATATCACCGAGTGGATTAATTAGAAGATTAACTCAAATACTACCTAGAGGGGTCTGTGGAGAAGAATGTCTAGCATTTCAATAAGAGAAACTGCAGTAGACATCTTGAAGATGGGGACGCATCTCCTTTGCAGCGATTTGGCAGAGGTGCCAAGTTGTGAAGCAGTCTGCCTCTGGCAGCAGAGAACGTCTCCTAATTAGACTGTTTGCACACCACTCGTTGGCAGGAGAACACATCTTATTTAGGGTCTTTGGGGATGCCCCCTCAAGTAAACTTTTCCAAGATGAGTATTTAGGCTTAAGTCATCTTATATTCTGATTCACCCTAGCTTCCAGATTTTATTGCTGCTAGCATCTGCCTGTATCCAGTAATCAGTCTCAAGCTGCACTGGGGGAGGTTTAGGCTGGACGTTAGGGGGAAGTTCTTCATAGAAAGAGTGATTGGCCATTGGAATGTGCTGCCCAGGGAGGTGGTAGAGTCACCATCACTGGAGGTGTTTAGCAAGAGACTGGATGGGGTGTTTGGTGCCATGGTTTAGTTGATTAGATGGTGTTGAATGATAGATCGGACTGGATGATCTCAAAGGTCTCTTCCAACCTGGTCTGGTCTATTCTATTCTATCCTATCCTATCCTATCCTATCCTATCCTATCCTATCCTATCCTATCCTATCCTATCCTATCCTATCCTAGAATCAATAAGGTTGGAAAAGACCTCAAAGATCATCAAGTCCAACCTGTCACTCAAGACTACTAAACAATGGCTTCAAGTGCCACGTCCAATCCCTTTTTGAACACCTCCTAATACCTGTGTTCAGCAAAGACAGTCTCTGTTCTGAGGTAAATGTGGACCTTGTGGGAGGCAGGTTTTTGGCAAACAAAGTGGTTGTCACCACGTCACGTGTGAAGCTTTGTATTTTGCAAGGTCACCTTCTCAGGTGGATGTATTACTTCATTTTATGTGGCAGGAAGCAACAAGTGGGAAATTTGCAGCGCAGGCCTCTTTCAGAATTCTAATTACAATTTGCTTCTACAAGAAGTGTAGAAGGCTCAGCAGAACTTGGTGTGAGAAAACAACCAGTTCTGTAAACTGGGAATTTCCCTTGCCCTGAATTACATTGCATGTGTCCTTTTAACCAGCTTTATTTCAAATAAGTCTATCTTAATTGATCCCCCGAGAGCCTCCGAGAGGTTCCCTGCTGTACCAGCTCTTGCTCGTTAATGCATTTTACCATTAATGATGATATGTAAATACCAAGTTCTTTAAAAAGGGGCTTCACCTCCTTTATTGCACCATAGGTTTGCCATTCCTGCAGATATTTGCTGATGTTAGTTCACAACAACGCCTGTTCCTAATGATCTTTCTGATGATTTTGATCTTGTTTTCCACAGAAAGCGCAGCAGTTTTATCCCTCTGCTGAAAGCTTTAAGGTATCCTTGCTCCATGGATAGCCAACCTGATGTTTTCAGAAGCAGGAGACATCTGTTTCTCATACTGGTTTCAGGGAGATCTGTTCTGTGCTTATGAGGACAGATGCAGAGTCAGTGTCCAGACGTAGAGCTTGGAGTTCAGCTTTTGGCACCTAGCTTTGGCAGTTGAAAAGGGTCTCCTGAAACTTAGGAGTGAGAAAATTGTCCCTACTTAGACAAAATATTTAGCCAGGAATTTTCAAGGGGCTTGGTTATTTCCGAACAGTGCAGGGGCAATGGGAGTGCAGCTCTGCTTTTATCCTTCAATTGACTGCAAGGATTATGTGACAGTTGAAATTTGGAGCCATGTCCCCCTGAAGCACTCAGAAAAACAGTCCAGTACATTGCCCATCTCCTGTTTCCCATACAGAATACAGAATTAACCAGGTTGGAAAAGACCTTTGAGATCATCAAGTCCAACCTATCACCCAACACCATCTAATCAGCTAAACTATGGCACCAAGCACCTCATCCAGTCTTCTTAAACACTTCCAGTGATGGTGACTCCATCACCTCCCTGGGCAGCACATTCCAATGGCCAATCTCTCTTTCTGTGAAGAACTTCTTTCTAACATCCAGCCTAAACTCCCCTGGCACAGCTTGAGACCGTGTCCTCTTGTTCTGTTACAAGCTAAAGATGACTCTAGAAATGGGCCCTGGCTTTTTTTCTCTCTCTATGAAGTGACCACAGTCTCTCAGCTTGTCTGTAAACCCAGCTGAGATTCTGGTAGCCTTTCATGTTTATGGGCTCTTCAAGTGATCTGTCAACAGACAGATTTGGCTTTTTGGTGCTGCTTTAGATCAAAACAGGGGTTTTTACATGTGCAACTGCAGTGTAACTGTTGGAAAAATCTGTTTCTGACATGTTCTTTTTGATAAACCTCTTAATACTCATTGTCTTCAAGGACAGGACACATTCCCCACATATAATTAGCTTGTCTCATTTCAAACTTCACAAGAAAATGAATTAAGTACTTTTCCATCATACTGAAGTCATCCTCTTGCTTCCAACCCACACTGATTTTGTGTGTCAGGCTTCCTCTGTGAATTCGAAGCTCTGTTCTCGAAGAATAGAGAGGAAGTGTGCAATGAATCAAGAGCAAGTTCATTTTATACTGCCTTACATTGCATTTTGTAATGTTCACTTTGTAATGTCTTTAAAGGCAGAGCTGAGGGTGCTGGTTGAGTACTTGTGTGTATATGTTTAATGTTTGTGTAACACCCTCCCCTCTGTTGAGCAGTGTCTGAGTCTTTTATGAGAGTGAAGATCTGCAAGGCATGTGGCAGAGGTAGCTTTCAGCCAGCTGGAACAGCAGTAGATTCACAGAATCACAGAAACATTCAGGTTGGAAAACAGCCTCAGGATCACCAAGTCCAACCATTAACTCTGCTCTACAAGGGTCGCCCCAAAACCATATCCCCAAGCACCACATCCAAACCACCTTTAAACACATCCAGACTTGGTGACTCACCCACCTCCCTGGGCAGCTCACTCCAATCCCTGACCACTCTTGCTGTGAATTTTTTCCCCCTAATGTCCAGTCTAAACCTACCCAGCCACAGCCTGAGGCCATTCCCTCTTGTTCTGTCACTGACTACCTGTGAGAAGAGACCAGCACCAGCCTCTCCACAGTGTCCTTTCAGGTAGTTGTAGGCAGCAATGAGGTCTCCCCTCAGCCTCCTCTTTTCCAAACTGAACAGCCTCAGCTCCCTCAGTTGCTCCTCGTAAGATTTATTCTGCAGGTCCTTCCCCAGCTTCGTTGCCCTCCTCTACACTGGCTCCAGCACCTCCACATCTCTCCTGTAGTGAGGTGCCCAAACTGGACACAATACTCAAGGTGTGGCCTCACCAGAGCTGAGTACAAGGGGACAATCACCTCCCTACTCCTGCTGGACACAGCATTTCTACCTGTGAAAAAGTGGCATGTCACATACCTGGTCCATGGACCTTTACATGTGTATTTCTGACACGTGTAAGTGGTGTCAGTGCCTTCAGGACCTGCAGCTGCCTGTGTGTTCTCAGTTTAGTAGTCTGCTTTCGGTCACTTAATTTTGCTTACATTGTCAACCTCCGCATCACATTGTTGGACTTCCTCTCCACTGAAGGTAAATACTTCAGGGGAAATCACAGGGGGACTTAGCACTGAGTACAAGAGGGGTGAATAAAATGTCTGAAGACAGTGTGGGTTTTTTCCAGGGCAGTGTAGTTACCAGTAGGATATTAGGAGTAAGGATCTGAAATTTGTCATGGAAGTACTTCCATGACAAGAAGCGATTTTGCATCCTCCATCAGAGACTGGCTTGGTGCTTACAGTATGACTCCTTGAAGACCTTTTACCTGATTTATTGTATGACCTCTGTAAGAAAAGGTGTCCAGCTCTGAAAAAAACATTTAAGACAAATACTTTTGATTTGTAGTCTTTATAGTTCAGTAGAAAAAGGGCCCTCTGGACCTTGCTGTTATGTATGGAATTTTCTTCCTAACACTTCTCTCTACGGTCTGAGCATGCAGTGTGGGGGGAAAAAAAAACACCACACTGAGAGTCCTTCTCTCCACATATTTTTATGCTCAAAATTCAGGCAATAACACCATTAGCCCTGCACACACAGCCTTGTTTGTTTTTCTTTATGTGAGTGTGTTTGTGCATACTATGATCTAAATGCCTTGGTGCATGGCACCTCTCACACACTCGTGCGATTTTGTACAAGCCTTAGATCCCTTGGCTAGTACCTTTTACACTCCTTTAATCTTCTCTGTTTTCTGTTCCTCTCACCATTGTTATGCTTTAGAATCTTTATAGATTTCCCCCCCCCCCTCTTTTTTTTCCCTGTGACTCTGATCTTGGCCTCAAATTCATTATATGCAGGAAGGGTGACATGCAGAGAGTAATAATGAAGTGAATGTGATTCTTCAGAGGCACAAGTATTTGCCCAAGTGGTTACAACTGCGTAGGGCTGTGGCTACCCGTGGAACATAAGCATGAGCTGCACATTTCTTTTCCAAATAATAACCTTGCCTGCATGAGGTAATTTCCAAAATTGCAAGGGCTACAAAAAGGCACTTTCATGGGAAAAATAATGTTGCTGGAATACACACATTTGCCTCTGATCCTGGGAAGTGCCAACATAGCTGGAACTTTAATAAAACACCGTTTTTTTTTCCCTGTGTTTAAGAACTATTTTAGGGATGTTACAAGTTTTAAAATACAGCAGCTACAATTTCCCTTTGCTTCCAGGGCATGCACAGTTGGCCTTAAGAGTATTAAGGTGACCTGGTTTTATAGGCCATATGGAAAATAGCACCAATAAAATTCCTCAGAACTCTTTAAAAAAAAGCCTAAAATAGAGCAGCATAGTGGATGGCATAAAAATTTTA
Source organism: Colaptes auratus (assembly GCA_015227895.2). Taxonomy (NCBI): domain Eukaryota; kingdom Metazoa; phylum Chordata; class Aves; order Piciformes; family Picidae; genus Colaptes; species Colaptes auratus. The sequence continues at coordinate 5,625,622 of CM037646.1, read as the reverse complement.
TTTCTATTCTGTTTGAGATGACCAGGATAATTTGTTTGCCACCTACTTAAGACTTTTCATCACACCACTTGGCCTTGTATTTGGTTCAGACCCTTTAGAAATTCCTGGCCTGAATGCAGACGCTGAATAGTAAAGAGAGATTATGGCTGTTGAATGGATTGAGAGCAGCTCTGCAGAGAAGGACTTGGGGATATCGGTAGATGAAAAATTAAACACAAGCCTGCAATGTGCACTTGCAGCCCAGAAAGCCAACTGCAGAAGCATGGCCTGCAGGTTAAGGGGGGTGGTTCTCCTCCTCTGCTCTCATGAGAAGCCACCTGGAGTACTGTGTCCAGCTCTGGGACGTCTAGCACAAAAAAGACATGGACCTGTTGGAGCAGGTCCAGAGGAGGGCCATGAAAATGATCAGAGTGCTGAAACACCTCTCCTTTGAAGGCTGAGAGTCACCATCACTGGAGGTGTTTAAGAGGAGACTGCATGAGGCACTTGGTGCCATGGTTTAGTTGATTAGATGGTGTCAGGTGATAGGTTGGACTTTATGATGGTGAAGGTCTTTTCCAGCCTGGTTAATCGTATTCTATTCTAGTTGGGGTTGTTCAGCCTGGAGAGGAGAAGGCTGTGAGGAGACTTTATTATAGCCTTCCAATATATGAAAGGGGACCTAGAAGAAAGATGGAGAAAGACCTTTTTACCAAGGTCTGTAATGACAGGACAATGGATAATGGTTTCAAACTAAAATGTGTGTAGGCTTAGATTAGACTTAAGGAAGAAATTCTTTACTTTGAGGGTGGTGAAACAGTGGAAGTGTTTGCCCAGAGAAGTTGGGGATGTCCTCTCCCCAGAAGTCTTCAAAGTGAAGTTGCATTGGGCTTTAAACAACTTCATCTAGAATCATAGAATAGGAATAGGATCAATAAGGTTGGAAGAGACCTCAAAGATCATCAAGTCCAACCTGTCACCCGACACCTCATGACTGCTAAACCATGGCACCAAGTGCCACATCCAATCCCCTCTTGAACACCTCCAGGGATGGTGACTCCACCACCTCCAATGGGCAGCACATTCCAATGGCTAACAACTCTCTCTGTGAAGAACTTTCTCCTTACCTCGAGTCTAAACTTCCCCTGGCACAGCTTGAGACTGTGTCCCCTTGTTCTGGTGCTGGTTGCCTGGGAGAAGAGACCAACCCCCTCCTGGCTACAGCCACCCTTCAGGTAATTGTAGAGAGCTATAAGGTCTTCCCTGAGCCTCCTCTTCTCCAGGCTAAGCAACCCCAGCTCCCTCAGCCTCTCTTCGTAGGGCTTGTGCTTTATACACAGCAGAGCCCTCTTTGCCACTACCCTCAAGAGTTTCTCTGCTCAGCGTGGCCAAGGCAGGCAGAAGGAGAAAGGAAGGTTTGCAGACACTCACATCTAGTAAAGGATGTCCTTGCCTGTGGCAGGAGAGTGTAACTAGATGATCTTTGAAAGTCCCTTCCAACCCAAACCTTTCTGTGATCTCACACCCAGGGCTTCATGGTGTGATTAGTCAAATATCTTCTGCATTCAGTTGGGCAGTTAAGACTCCTGTTCCTGGAAGCTGTGCTCTTTTAGATTAGAATCTCTCAGAGACTTTGCATCCTCGTGAGATGTTTACCTTTAGGGATTGCCTCATGGATTATTCAGTTTAGTTACACACAAATAATGCTTTGAGTTGTGATAACGCAGGCAATGGTGACGCAGTGCCCTTTGGGAGTAGCGTGGCAGGACAGGAGAACAGCCAACTGCCTGATGGGCAGTTCTGACTGACATGCACCATAATAGCTAAAACTTCTTGGTGTCTTCAAGGAAGGGTATTTTGTTTGTTCAAATGATATTTGATATTGATGGTGAAGCAAAACCTTGCCAGTGCCAAACAATGTGAAATTCAACCAAGCGAAAAGAATGAAGCTACCATTTCCTTGTGTCATTTTTCATTCCTCTCTTTAGCACACAAATGACAGGAGGTGGAAGGCTTTAGCTGCCATGTTGCATCATCTAATAAGCTCTGTTGCAGTGAGAGAAAAGTCAAGCTGACCAGGACCCCTGTATTACTCTCTTGCATCAGTAAGTGTATGCAGATGTGCCGGTGGGAGCTCTTCTGTTAGCAAAGCTTCAGTAGTGGGTCTGCATCTCACGATTCACTGATTTCCAATACTAGTGGGATTTCAAATTAGAAAGCATGGGCAGGCCAGCCTGTGTTTGAACAGCTCAACTTTACTTGTAGAGGGAGGTGGTTCTCCCCCTCCGCTCTCATGAGAACCCACCTGGAGTACTGTGTCCAGCTTTGGGATGTCTAGCACAAAAAGACATGGACCTGTTGGAGCAGGTCCGGAGGAGGGACATGAAAATGATCAAAGAAAAGGAGGTTGTAGCCAGGTGGGGGTTGGTCTCTTCTCCCAGGCAACCAGCACCACAACAAGAGGACACAGTCTCAAGCTGTGCCAGGGGAAGTTTAGGCAGGAGGTGAGAAGAAAGTTCTTCACAGAGAGACTCATTAGCTATTGGGATGTGCTGCCCAGGGAGGTGGTGGAGTCACCATCCCTGGAGGTGTTCAAGAGGGGATTGGACGTGGCACTTGAAGCCATGGTTTAGTTAGTCATGAGGTGCTGGGTCATGATCTCTGAGGTCTTTTCCAACCTTATTGATTCTATGATTCTTCTGGGGCAGTCTGTCTAGTAAAGGTGCACCAGCAGAAGTGTGCTTAGAAAAGGATGTGTGAGACTGGTAAGGACACGTCTGGTTTTGTTCTGGTTAACACAAGTCTTGTGTGGATGGTTTAGTTGGCTGGGGAAGATGAATCTAAATGGGCCACCTCCCTCAGTAAGACCTCAGGAACAGAGGGTTCATGTGGAACACATTTACATTCTGCATGTTCTCCTGAAAAGAGACATAAAGGCAACTTTTCCCATCAATCTTGACCTCCCAGCATTTTAGGCTAACACAATGGATCAGATTAGCAAACATGGCTGCTCGTACATTCATTAAAATAAGAGGGTGTGAAGGGTGACAAATTGGATTAAAATGCAGAAATTTGGAAGTGTAACTGATAACCTTATTGGTACACACGCCCTTGCACTTCATGCAGATAAGAGGGGAAGCCTAATTGTCATTCAGAGTGGGGATTTGCATGGGGAGAGAAAGGCTGGCAGCTGGTTGGGGATGTTTTTTAAAGGAACACACCAGAAGGACGTGTGTCTACCAAGTGCCTATCTCCTTGCTAGCAGCTTTCATAGAGACCCAGCGTGCTACATCAAAGGCGACTGGAGAGGTGGCTGGGAAAGATTGTCTACCTGGTAATGCTGCCTTTTTATGACATTTAGCTACAGCAGAAAACAAATCACAGACCTGAGAGGAAACAGCCTAATGAGAGTATTCAGAGGTGTTGAAATAAAGATAATATTGTCTGGGTAGTGACATAAAAGACAACTTTGCGTCTAGAATGGTAATGAGGATGTTCCCACCTTTCAGGCTCCCAACAGGCTTTGAAATAAAGAGGGGGGAGAAAGAGGAAAGGGAAGGGAAGGCCTGTGGTAGCTAGAAGACAGTTGGAGAGATTGTAAAATGCTGGCAGAGCGAGCTACCAGCAAATACTGGAAATGCTCTCATCCTCTGCCCTGCCCCATAGTGTAAAAAAATAATAAATAGAAAATCCATGGCTTTGCTGTCTGAAAACTGGCTGGTAGTTAGCCTCAAATGAGTGCATTCTCAATAAGGATCTTAAAGAAAGCCTTTATCAACACCCCAGCAGACCTTTCCCAGCACCATTGCAGTGGATCCGTGGGCACCATCGCACACAGGGTGATGTTTGCAGCTGCCTGCAGACATCGCCACACCGGATGCCAGTGCCTGCTGAGAATTCAGGTTTTGGCCTCCTGGGAGACCCTGGCCAATTAATCTCTGCTGCCTCGAACATGCTGCATGGCTTAGCTTACTGTCTTGCACTGCTCACTTGTAGCCTTTTACACCTCTCCCTTGCAGACATCTTTTGAGCATGACTTTCTGCACAGTAAGTTGTGGTGGCTTCTTAGCATGCAATTGCTTGGAAGCTGTGGTAAATCCTCTCTCTTTTGGTTAGCAGAACAAAACCTGGTAGCTTGACCTAGAAATTCAAAGAAAAGAGGCAGAAGGAAAAGGAGAGTTAATGGATTAGCTCTACAGAGTAGCTGAGATAAAGGCTCTGTATTTCATTCTGCTGCTGTTTCAACAGAGAGAGAGGGGTTTCTTTAACTGGTGTGGATGGCTCTCTGCTAGTTGGTGACCCAGGAGAGCAAAGAACTTTCATCTGTACCAAAGGAGTGAACAGATCCTTTTTCTTCCTTTACAAACACACTTTAAAAATGCAGTTCTGTTTTATTTACTTAGAATAATGAAATGCAGAAAAGTGAGAGGTTAAGAAAACAGAGGTAAACAACAGGGAGGAAAGTGTTTTGTGGTTAGCCTAATGGAGAAACATGCTTTGAAAAGATGTTGCACCTGACAGGGGCCACAAGGGGAGATTCCTCTGCATGGGAGAGAAAACTGATGGCAACCAAGCAGAAAGAGCAATTCAGTGACCAGGTCTTTCAGATATCTTTTTAAAATAACATATACAATTATTACTTTGATGCTGAAAGTACTCGAGGCTTCTGTGTTTCGTGGGAGGCTTGCAGTTGGGTCAGTAGTGGCCTAACCTCTGTTTTATTCTGAAGGATTCTGAAAAACCCCCCCACAACATTTCAAATCAGTATTTATTTGCAGCCTTGCAGGTGGCAAAGGTCTGCAAATTTCCTCCAGACAAGCCTGCTTCCTATTAAGATGCTGCTGATCATTGACATTTAACATCTGTGCCCAATAGAGAGCACATAATTCTCCGAGGGAGCTTAGGTTTGGGAGGGAGGCAGGGCCCTAAAATTGTTTGTGCTCCACTGAGACATTCCTATTTACTGATCTCTGAGAGATGCTTAAAGGGATTGCCTGATAAATTATTCTAGTGTCTTGCTTGGCTCTGCAGCTGAGCATTGGAAGGGGTAGCATTTTGCTGTTACATGAAAAATCTGGGGACAGGAAGATGTCTGTCTCTGCGGCCTGCCCGTGTGATGGCTTTGCCGACGCCATCCGTCTTGCAGAGCAGTACACTTGTTTGTGACCTGAGAGATAAACCCTGTGTCACAGAGCGTACTCTGCTCCTGTGCAGCTGCGAAATGATCATTAAAAGAGCTCTGACCTTTCAGTTTCTTTCTCTGTGTAGTTTGTGGTGTGATCTAGCAGCAAAGTAACAGCCATGGACTGGGTAGTTCCCCAAATAATTTTCTTCCCTTCGCTGGGAAAGGCCATCCCCTGCCAAGACACGACACAGTTGGTAATAAAACTTTACCTACAATTCCCTATTGTGGTGGGGTGAGAAAGTTCCCCCCCACACACAAAGAAACCACAGCTAGCTCAGTCAGAAAAGCAGATGAAAGCTATATTTACAGGCACAAATGGAATGCAATGAATATGTACACAAATATACAATATTTACAATACATACAGAAATATACAGCAATGAATGTAATGCAGAAAAGCCTTTTCCCTCCAGCCGGCCAGGGGGCTTCCCTGAACCCCCCTCTCTCCCTCCCTACCTCCCCTTTTTCCCAAAAAGGGTTAGAGAGAGAGAGAGAGAAAGGCAATCAAGGAGAAAAATTCTGTTAGCTCAAAGTGTATGCAAGAATTAGTTTTCTTATCTGGTTAGCTCTGTTAATTCAAGGCCGCTCCTGTCCGGCAAAGCTGCTGCTTCAGAGAGAGAGAAGCCGACCAGCCCACAGGACAGAGAAGCACAGACTGAATTGACAGAACCCAAACCCAAAGCTGCACTCCACCAGTCCACCAATGAAATTAGTTTAGACTATCTTGGTTTTGTTTAAATATCAAAAACATTCACAGCCAGAGTGTTCAGCAATTGTCTCTTTCCTTAAAGGCACAGCCTAAACTGGTCACACCTATTTTCTCTAATTCCTCTGTATTTCTTGAAAATCCAGTACCTTCTCTTTGCTCATGTTTTGCCACGTCCAGATGCATGGGATACATTCATTTTTTTAAAATGAATATTTTTCTTCTTTTCCCTCTGGAATTGGATAACCACAGTTTGAATAACCTTCAGTCTGGAGAAGAGAAGGCCTCCGAGGTGACCTCATTGTGGCCTTCCAGTATCTGAAGGGGGCCTACAAGAAGGCTGGAGAGGGACTTTTCAGGCTATCAGGGAGTGATAGGACTAGGGGGAATGGAATGAAGCTGGAGGTGGGGAGATTCAGGCTGGATGTGAGGAGGAAGTTCTTCACCATGAGAGTGGTGAGGCCCTGGAATGGGTTGTCGAGGGAGGTGGTTGAGGCCCTGTCCCTTGAGGTGTTTAAGCCCAGGCTGGATGAGGCTCTGGCCAGCCTGATCTAGTGTGGGGTGTCCCTGCCCATGGCAGGGGGGTTGGAACTAGATGATCCTTGTGGTCCCTTCCAACCCTAACTGAAACTATGAAACTATGAAACTATGGTACTTTTGTGACTCCTGGTACTCAATGCCACTGTCCATGGCCCCCACAAAGATGTTGAACAAGACTGGTCCCAGGACTGATCCCTGAGGGACTTTGCTTGTCCCTGGCCTCCACTGGGACATGGACCCATTGACAGCCACTCTCTGGGTGCGGCCATCAAGCCAGTTCTGTATCCATCTAGTGGTCCACCCATCAAACCCGTGTGTCACCAGCTTGGAGACCAGGATGTGGTGTGGGACAGTGTCGAAGGCTTTGCTCAGGTCCAGGTAAACGACATCAGTTGCTTGCCCCTCATCTATTAATGCTGTCACTTGTTCATAGAAGGCCACCAGGTTTGTCAGGCAGGATTTGCCCTTGGCAAAGCCATGCTGACTGCTCCCAATCACCTCTTCACTATTCTTCTGAGTCAGTAGCACCTCCAGGAGGATCTGCTCCATGATCTTTCCGGGCACAGAGGTGAGACTGACTGGCCTGGAATTCCCTGGTTCCTCCTTCTTACCCTTTTTGAAAATGGGAGCAATGTTTGCCCTTTTCCAGTCTGTGGGGACTGCCCCAGGCTGCCATGACTTTTGGAATATAATAGAGAGGGGCTTAGCAACCTCATCTGCCAGTTCTCTCAGCACCCGTGGGTGTATCCCGTTGGGTCCCATGGACTTGAACACTTTCAGGCTCTTCAGGTGATCACCAACCTGAGCTTCACTTATGAAGAGCAGTTCTTCCTCCCTGTCCCTGGCATCGTCTGCCATGACTCCAGGAGTGTAGCTGGAGGCCCTTGCAGTGAAGACTGAGGTAAAGCAGTTGAGCACCTCAGCCTTTTCCACATCACTTGTGACCAATTCACCAGTTTCCTTTCTGAGGGGGCCCACACCTTCCCTACTCTTCTTCTTACCATTAATATACCTGTAGAGATTCTTAGTGTTCCCTTTAACCTCCCTGGCTAGATTCAATTCCAACTCTGCTTTGGCTTTCCTAACCAGGCCTCTTGCTGCTTGGGCAGCTCCCTTATATCCCCCCTGTTCTATCTTCCTTCCCTCCACTTCCTGTAGAGTTTCTTTTTAAGTAATAGTGTGTCCAGGAGCTCCTTGTTCATCCAGGTAGGCCTCCTAGCATCCTTTCTTGCTTTTCTCTTTGTTGGTATACATTGCTCCTGGACACAGAGGAGGTGGTCCTTGAATACTGACCAGCTGTCCTGGGTCCCTCTCCATGAAGAATTTTCTCCTCACCTCGAGCCTAAACTTCCCCTGGTGCAGCTTGAGACTGTGTCCTCTTGTTCTGGTGCTGGTTGCCTGGAAGAAGAGACCAACCCCCTCCTGGCTACAGCCACCCTTCAGGTAGTTGGAGAGAGCAATAAGGTCTCCCCTGAGCCTTCTCTTCTCCAGGCTAAACAACCCCAGCTCCTTCAGCCTCTCCTCACAGGGCTGTGCTCAAGGCCTCTCCCCAGCCTTGTTGCCCTTCTCTGGACACTTCAAGTGTCTCAATGTCCTTCTTAAACTGAGGGGCCCAGAACTAGCCACAGAAATCAAGGTGTGGCCTAACCAGTGCAGATGTGGCACCCTCAGCTGCTTGGCTGGGTTACTGATTACATAGACCCTCAGATGTTTTCGGTGCCTTGCCTCCCATAGCAAGCATTTCAGCAAGGGTGTCCAGGGTCATATTCCAATTATGGTTTAGCTTCTGAATCAGGGAGTGAGTCTGGCTGTCATGCTGGAGTGGGTGTCCTTCCATTTGTCAATGGCCAATTACCAGAAGGTTTTTAAGTATCAATAATCTTCTATTTACAGAGATGCACATTAGGTAGAGAGCTGTGTTATCATCCATAACAACTGGTCTGCACAGTTGAGGGGGTCACCTGGTGAGGAATCATCACAGAAGGAATCTGAACAGGAGAAGTCCCACCTGAAACAGAAGGTTGGAAAGAACCCCTGACGATCATGGAGTTCAACCCTGCTGCCAGAGCAGGATAACCTAAAGCAGATCACACAGGAACATGTCCTGGCAGGCCTTGGGAATCTCCAGAGGCGGAGACTCCACCACCTCCCTGAGCAGCCTATTCCAGTGTTCTGCCATTATGTTCAAGGCCATGCTTATGTGCTGTCACTGTGAACCAGAGAAGAGCCTGGCCTCGTCTTCATACATTCATGGAGGGTTTAGCCTGACACACGTAGGAGGGATCCTCAGTACTGTGTATAATTCTTTATCTGTACATTGACAGATTTTTCCAAAACATGACACAGCTTAAGCTTTTAGGGCTGTTTTTGTGTGTGTGTGCCATGTCATGTTGCCCTACGCTTGTCAAGCAGAATATAAGATCTCAGACTCTGGGAATGCAGACGTGTAGAAATTAAAGGATGCATTTACAATCTTAGCCCCCCCCCCTGATGCCCAAGGTCTGTGTTGCACACTTGGAGACAGACTTCTGGCTGAAGAATAAATTTTGCACTTCAGCTGGCTGCTGATGCACGCTTCTTGATCCTGAAGTAAGAGCGAAGGCTGGAGGCAAAAACCTGTCAGTTTTGTAACAGTAATTAAAATCCACACACCTGTAAGGATCGCAGTTAACACATTTAGGGCCCTCGCTTGTGGTATGTGGACAGGACAGAGGCTCAGCCAGGAAAAGAAATTAGATTCAGGAATGTCAGACCCCAGACATGGGTGAGAATTATAGCTGTTCGTAGCCTTTGCACTCACATTCTGAGGTTGTCATAATAATTGCAAATCATAGGATCACAGAATTGTCAGGGTTGGAAGGGACCTCACGGATCATCTAGTTCCAACCCCCCTGCCATGGGCAGGGACACCTCACACTAGATCAGGTTGCTCAGAGCCACATCCAGTCTGGCCTTCAAAACCTCCAGGGATGAGGCTTCCACCACCTCCCTGGGCAACCTGTGCCAGTGTCTCACCACCCTCAAGGTGAAGAATTTCTTCCTAACATCGAATCTGAATCTACCCATACCTACTACTGTTCCCCTCCCCTTGGTCCTATCACTCCCTGACACCCTCAAAAGTTCCTCCCCAGCTTTCTTGTAGCCCCCTTCAGATACTGGAAAACCACAATTAGGTCTTCTCGGAGCCTTCTCCAGCCTGAACAGCCCCAACTCTTTCAGTCTGTCCTCACAGGAGAGGTGCTCCAGCCCTCTGCTCATCCTCGTGGCCCTTCTGTATATTAAAAAATAAGGATGCCTATAACTTATGGTTTTGCTCTTAATAATCTCACACTCAAGCTGCTTGTTTGAATAGACTAGACTAGAATAGAATAGACTAGACTAGAATAGAATAGAATAGAATAGAATTAACCAGGTTGGAAAACACCTTTGAGATCATGATTCCAACCTATCACCCAACACCATCTAATCAGCTAAACCATGGCACCAAGCACCCCATCAGGTCTCTTCCTAAACACCTCCAGTGATGGTGACTCCACCACCTCCCTGGGCAGCACATTCCAATGGCCAATAACTCCTATGAAGAACTTCTTCCTAACATCCAGCCTAAACCTCCCCTGGTGCAGCTTGAGACTGTGTCCTCTTGTTCTGGGGCTGGTTGCCTGAGAGAAGAGACCAACCCCCACATTGCTACAGCCTCCCTTCAGGTAGTTGTAGACTCCCCTGAGCCTCCTCTTCTCCAGGCTAAGCAACCCCAGCTCCCTCAGCCTCTCCTCATAGGGCTGTGCTCGAGGCCTCTCCCCAGCCTCGTTGCCCTTCTCTGGACATGTTCAAGAGTCTCAATGTCCTTCTTAAACTGAGGGGCCCAGAACTGGACACCGGGTTCAAGGTTTGGCTTAACCAGTGCAGAGTACAGGGGCACAATGTCTTCCCTGCTCCTGCTGGCCACACTGTTCCTGATGCAGGCCAGGATGCCATTGGCCTTCTTGGTCACCTGAGCACACTGCTGGCTCATATTCATCTTACTATCAACCAGTACCCCCAGGTCCCTTTCTGCCTGGCTGCTCTCCAGCCACTCTGACCCCAGCCTGTAGCACTGCATGGGGTTGCTGTGACCAATGTGTAGAACATGCCAGATGAGATTCTCTTCTCATCACACAATTTAAGCTTAAGCCTTATACATAATGCTAATATTGCAAGCTTTGTGACAAAGTCCAAACTGTTGGCAGTGCTATGGGTAGAAGATTAACTTGCTTCAGATTATAAACACAGTGAATTTGCAAGACCTGTGGTGGCTTTCAAGTAATCTCTCGTTGTTCTGGGTTTTTTTTCTTTTGAAGGAGGTATATGAAAATGAACTGAGAGCAAACAGCACATAGAATGGCACAGGAGGGAGTTTTTCATTACTGCTGTATTTATCATTTAGCACGACTCTGACTTCTGTCAGACTTAAATGGCAAGCTCATTGCTAATTTCAAAGTTCAAAGTGTTCTTTAATCTTCCCCTTGTTTTGCTCACTCGTAAATAGCATTATGGCTTTCACTGCCTGGTATTACCAAGTTGTGCTTAATAGGTGGGAAAATCCATCTTGCTAAAGGAGCCATGATTCAAGAGGTCAGAGCATTGTCTGTCTCTGGAAACAAGGCCCATAAAATACTGCTGAACAAAGGGGTCTATTTGCAACGCGGAGCCTCAACACACATCCTCTAAGTGCCTGAACGTCAGAGCTGAAGAAAGAAATGAAAATAAAGAAAATAAATACCCAGCAGTACTGAACACTTGCCAGGATGTTGAGGAGAAGAAAGAAATTCATAAAAGGAGCCACTTTTGCTTTGTATTAAGGAGTTTTCTTAACGAGGATTATTTCTTCCTTTCTGAAATGTGCTCATGGAGTGTTTTTACTTTCTAGCTAAATGGAAAGAGGAACATTTTGTGAGAGGCTCTTGCAGTCATCCCCCCCCTTCCCCTACAGCTTTCATGCTAATAAGCTGCACACATCCCAGAAGCAGTTTTCTGTGTGGCTGTGGCAGGTCTGTTAGTAGATTAAATGGTCAAGGTGGATTTATAAAGGGATTTAGTATGTTTGGAGCTTGTGAGAGATTTGGAGTTTAAAACCCACGAAGGTTGATTATTCCTAGAAGAGATAAAGGCTTGGCAAAACCGAGGGAAATGTCCCCTCCTAAACCACCTGTCGAGATCCCTCGCCGTCTCACAGAGGTGAGCGAGAAAGCTAATCGTAACCTTTCCAATCCTGAGAATGCAAGCAGCTTGGCTAGCTTTGGTGATCCTTCAGCAGTGCTGTCTAGAGCCCCCAATCCATGTAGACCTATGAATGTTTGGCTGGATTCCAGTCTGGATTGTATTCAGATTGGTAAACTAGGAATGAAAATTTCCCTTGCTGATTTGCTGAGCTGGCCAGCTTCTTTTCTTATATCATTTAATGGCATGCTGCCCTTTTGACCAAGTCCATGTCAAACTTGAATGAATGCTCACAAAACATGTTACATCACCCACTTCTTAGAAGCCACTGGAGTTTTGTGACACCAGTGTACTTTTCAGTTGATATTTGTACTCTTCCACACAAGACATTCACAAGGATGTAATCTCCTTGGCATCATACTAAAATATCCTTGGAGTATCACAGTATCACTGAGGTTGGAAGAGACCTCGAAGATCATCGAGTCCAACCTGTCACCACAGACCCTATGACTAGACCATGGCACCAAGTGCCACGTCCAATCCCCTCTTGAACACCTCCAGGGACGGTGACTCCACCACCTCCCTGGGCAGCACATTCCAATGGCGAACGACTCTCTCGGTGAAGAACTTTCTCCTCACCTTGAGCCTAAACTTCCTGAGGTGAGGTGGTGTAGTTTTAATGATTTTCTGCTTCATGTTGTCCATATTAGACATGTGTTTTCTCAACGGAACAGAATAGAATAGAATAGAATAGAATAGAATAGAATAGAATAGATAGAATGAATAGAATAGAATTAACCAGGTTGGAAGAGATCAAGTCCAACCTATCATCTAACACCATCTAATCAACTAAACCATGGCACAAAGAACCCCATCCAGTCTCTTCCTGCACATCTCCAGTGATAGTAACTCGACCACCTCCCTGGGCAGCACATCCCAATGGCCAATCTCTCTTTCTATGAAGAACTTCTTCCTAACATCCAGCCTAAACCTCCCCTGGCACAGCTTGAGACTGTGTCCTCTTGTTCTGGTGCTGGTTGCCTGGGAGAAGAGACCAACCCCCACCTGGCTACAACCTCGCTTCAGGTAGTTGTAGAAAGCAAGAAGGTCTCCCCTGAGCCTCCTCTTCTGCAGGCTAAGCAACCCCAGCTCCCTCAGCCTCTCCTCACAGGGCTTGTGGGCACCACAGGACTGAACCTGTTATTGTCTTTCTCATGGGATCATTATGGGTTGCTAATGTTAGAGCTGCTTCACAAATGCTTTTTTTTTTTGGGTAAACTTTGCTCTTTTATTTTTTGTGAATACACAATGCCAAAAGGCTGAGATAGCTTCTCAGCAGTAGACAATCTTCCTGGCTTTTAAGAGCACAGGAAAGATAATACTGAGTAAGTCATTGTGACACCCTGGCTGATGCTGTACCTTTAGCAGTGGTGGTTCAGTTTCCTGCTTCCCATAACCATGCCACAACTTGGAGTTCTAGTGGACAGCAGGTTCTCCATGGGACAGCAATGTGTGGTATCCTGGGGTGCATCAAGAAAAGTGTGGCCAGCAGACCTAAGGAGGTTCTTCTCCTTCTCTACACTGCCCTGGTGAGGCCACACCTGGAGTATTGTGTCCAGTTTTGGGCTCCCCAGTTCAAGAGAGAGGGAGACCTGCTGGAGAGAATCTAATGGAGAGCCGCAGGGATGCTTAGGGGGACTTGAGCATCTCCCCTGTGCAGAGAGACTGAGAGCCCTGGGGCAGATTAGGGGACTGAGAGGAGATCTGATCCATGTCTGTTAATATCTGAGGGGTGGGTTTCAAGTGGAGGGGGCCAATCTCTTTTCAGTGGTGCACAGTCATAAGACAAGGAACAATGGATACAAACTTGAAGATAGAAGGCTTCACCTCAACATAAGGAGAAACTTCTTTACAGTGAGGATGATGGAGCACTGGAACAGGCTGCCCAGGGAAGTTGTGGAGTCTCCTTCTCTGGAGTCATTCAAAACCTGCCTGGATGCATCCCTGAGCAGACTGCCCTGGGTGATCCTGCTTTGGGCATGGGGATTGGACTCGATGATCTCTGGAGGTCCTTTCCAACCCCTGACATTCTGCCACCTGAAGGTAGGAGAGTCAAATGAGCGCAAGTATTCTGGACTTGCCACCGTCAGGGCAGAACGGCAGCCTCAGAAGACCAGTGATCAAACAGCTCATTTAATTCATTACTCAGAATGCTTATTGATTCCCATCACAGGCTGTCTCTTCTGCCTTTATATGAGCAGCCACAATCAGCAGCATAATAGCTTGTGTGAAAAAAAGGCTGTGATAGAAAAGCGAGATTCCCCAGATGATGCATCTGTAGCAGGGTCGCATTTACTGGAAGGCACTGTGGGGCTGAAGAGATCATCTCAACCTTCTGAAAGATGCAACAGCATTAATTTAGCCTGTTGTTATGCATGATGTACCACTCCAAACAGATGCAGGTAGACTCGCTGCTGAAAATAGTCGCTGGTAAACCACTCATCATTTTTTCATGTGTCAGAATTCTGCTTGTGAGTGGCTGTACCTTCCCTTGTCCGTGTGACCTGGCCCATATTCCAAGGTCTCAGCTCACAGGGTCCTTTAAGGCCACTTTCCTTTCAAAGCCTCTGTGTCCTGGAAAATGGAAGAGCTGCTTTAGCCATTTATCTTCCTGCTCTCTCAGCAGCTGTCCCTGTCGCTTGTATCCCAGCTCCCTCACCCTTCTTGTGCCGCCCACCTGCCTGGGGCAGCGCAGGAGCAATACTGTGGGAAGCAAGGAGGAAGAGGGCAAGCAAATGGGTTCCACCAGGAAACTGCAGAAGACACAGTACTTTTGATGGAGCTAAACAACACTTTCCACACAAAAAACTTGCTAAATGAGGTGGACTTTTCATTAAGTGGCTGACAGTTACGTAGCCTGTGGTGTCACACAGACTTCCCAGGAGCACTGTTAGAGCTCTGCAGAAGGTTGGGCATGGAATAGTTAGGCTGGTTTGCTGCTTTTAGGCTGTCTTTATGTTGCTAAGATTGATACTTATTTTTCCTAGACCTGACATTAGACTAGACTAGAATAGAATAGAATTAACCAGGTTGGAAGAGACCTTTGAGATCATCGAGTCCAACCTATCACCCAACACCATCTAATCAACTAAATCATGGCACCAAGCACCCCATCCAGTCCCTTCCTAAACATCTCCAGTGATGGTGACTCCATCACCTCCCTGGGCAGCCTATTCCAATGGCCAATCACTCTATGAAGAACATACTAAGTATCTCTTTCACTTAAACACAAAAACTGAAATAATATTAGATTTAACAGAATTAAAGCTTGTGCTTAATATTAAAGTGTTGTATGTGAAGTGGCAGAGGCCACTATATTCCTCTCATTTGTGTATACATCTGACTTCTGCTTTGACTAATTGTACTTCAAGGAGGTGGCTGAACTGTTACTCTCTGGAGGTCCCTTCCAACCTAAATGATTCTGTGGTTCCAGAGTTCCATGTTGCAGGCTGCCAGTTCGGCTCCCGCCTTACCTCCCTTTGCAGTCAGCAGCTTTGCCTGCAGCATTAACTTGCTGGTGCTGTCTGGGGGCACCAGCTGGAGTCATTTGGAAAGGCTGCCTTTAGGAAATAAGTCATGAGGTGCTTTGTTTCCTAGCATGAATTCAGTTTTCAGGGCAGTGGCCATTTCCAGCATGATGTCAATTTGTCATTTATGTAAAAGTGCTGCTTTGCCTGAGACCCCATAAGCATTATGATTATTTCTGGGTTTGGAAGTTTGAGTCCTAACTGCTCTTCAGGCCAGCACCAGCTTTGCTTTTGCATAAATTTTGTGGTGCTCTGTTTGTTTGACAGAAAATATCTGGAATTCCCAGGCTGCTGTGGTGTGATGAAGTGTAATCATCCTCAAAAGCACCTAGGAGAACGTGGAAAAGCAACCAGCTCCTGAGAATACTCTTGGTTGGAAGTAAATTCATACTGCTGCCTGTAATCTTGTCTTGATTTACATTAGGTCACTGTCCTGTCAAGTTGATGCTGCAGCACCTTGTCACCAACACCAGAAAGGATACTGATTGACAGCCAGCTAACATGAGCCAGCAGTGTGCCCAGGTGGCCAAGAAGGCCAGTGGCATCCTGGCCTGCATCAAGAATAGTGTGGCCAGCAGGAGCAGGGAAGTCATTGTGCCCCTGGACTCAGCACTGGTTAGGCCACACCTTGAGTCCTGTGTCCAGTTCTGGGCTCCTCAATTTCAGAAGGACATTGAGACTCTTGAACGTGTCCAGAGAAGGGCAACGAGGCTGGGGAGAGGCCTCGAGCACAGCCCTATGAGGAGAGGCTGAGGGAGCTGGGGTTGTTTAGCCTGGAGAAGAGGAGGCTCAGGGGAGACCTTATTGCTCTCTACAACTACCTGAAGGGAGGTTGTAGCCAGGTGGGGGTTGGTCTCTTCTCCCAGGCAACCAGCCCCAGAACAAGAGGACACAGTCTCAAGCTGCACCAGGGGAAGTTCAGACTCGAGGTGAGGAGAAAGAGTAATTGGCCATTGGAATATGCTGCCCAGGGAGGTGGTGGAGTCACCATCCCTGGAGGTGCTCAAAAAAGCGTTGGATGTGGCACTTGGAACCATGGTTTAGTTAGTCATGAGGTGTTGGGTGATAGGTTGGACTTGATGATCTCTGAGGTCTTTTCCAACCTTATTGATTCTATGACTCTGTGATACAGCTGATACTGGATGGAGCAGGTGTTAGTAGTTGTTGTTGTTGCTGGGTCTGGGGCCCCGGCATTTTTGTTTGTGGCTTTGTTTAAGTAAGCACGTCACAGAGCCGGCAAACTGGGTTTGCAGTGTTTCCTTATTAAAGACAGCTACGCTGCCGTCTGTTCTTGGCTTTTGCCTTCAGTGCACTGACAACTGTGAAGCAGATTTGCTTCTTTTCAGGGGGTGAAGCTCAGCTGTGGGCTGTACTGCAACCAGCCTGGTTAGGTCTACTATCTAGGCATGTAATCATGTGTATAGAGTTGTGTGTGCGTGTAGCTGTAACTAGAAGGGTTCTCGCTATCAGGAAAGATTTGCTGATGGAACTGCCTTCAGAAGGGGCCCAAAGAATTTCTGCTTTCTGTGATAAATCAATTCCTAAACGTCACTGAGTATTTTAGCTGCGATTTGACTCCGGCAAGATAATGTCTCCAGTCAGCTTTGCCTCTGTCAGAAGTCATTTCTGCCCCCAACCATTCGTTCCCTCGCCCATCTCTCTTACAGAATACAGAATTACTAGTGTAAACAGAACTGTTGGTGTAAATGTTTGTGCAGCTCTATGGTAAATCAGACTGGGGAGCTGACATGGGGGTTTTGGCCAAGACAGCCCAAGGGTGATAAGGAGAGACTGAGGCAGGGAGGGGAGGACTGCTTTCAGCCGCAGTGTCAGATTATGGCAGCTTTACCTGTTCCTGATACCACAGCCAGAGGCCCTGGGGATTTGCAGAAAGGAAGCATCAGTCATTTCCTGAAACAGAGTTTTGCAAGCCAGTATAGATTTGATGTGCTATGTGTTAGGTAAGAAAACTTATCCAAATCCAAGGAACCAGTTTCCCTTTCATAATACCCTGGATGAAGTGCGTGTTTGACCTTCTGAATTGTGTATTTGCCTTCTCTGTGTGTGTGTGTGTGGTGGTGGTGTTAGGCTATGCCTTTAAAATTTAGTTACAGATGTAGAGCAGAAAAGTAGAAAAATTATAAATAAATCACTCTTGGGTGCAAAAAGGAAAACAAAAGCTTAAATTCATTGGGTAAATATCTAGAATTAGAGGAGCTGTACTGTAACGATTCTTCCCTTTTCTCTTCTGATCTCTGGCTGTTTTGAATCATTGAATCAATAAGGTTGGAAAAGACCTCAGAGATCATCAAGTCCAACCTGTCACCCATGACCTCATGACTACTAAACCATGGCACCAAGTGCCACATCCAATCCCCTCTTGAACATCTCCAGGGACTATGACTCCACTGCCTCCCTGGGCAGCACATTCCAACAGCTAACAACTCTGTGAAGAACTTTCTCCTCACCTCCAGCCTAAACTTCCCCTGGCACAGCTTGAGACTGTGTCCTCTTGTTCTGGGGCTGGTTGCCTGGGAGAAGAGACCAACCCACACCTGGCTACAACCTCCCTTCAGGTAGCTGTAGAGAGCAATAAGGTCTCCCCTGAGCCTCCTCTTCTCCAGGCTAAACAACCCCAGCTCCCTCAGCCTCTCCTCACAGGGCTTGTGCTCGAGGCCTCTCATCAGCTTCTCACCAGCGTTTTGCTTTGCTCAGGAGAGATAACCTTCTTCTTGGCTGGCTTGGGCTAAGTCTAACTTCTCTGCTCTTTTCTCTGTCCCTTTTGTACAGGGGATAAGGCAGGTAGGGAGGTAGCTAGTAGCTTCCCCTGGTCCTTGGTCAGGGGGTCCTTGTGCTGTTTATTACTTGTAAATATCTGTATGATATTGTAAATCCTGTATATTTTATACACATTCATTGCATTCCATCCTAGAGTGTAGATTTTGCTTGTAAATACAGCTTCATTTGCTTCTGAGTTGGTCTGACAAAGTTAATGCTGGGGGGGAACTTCAGCCCACAGTGTGCCTGCTTCTTCAACACCAGGACATGATAAACTGAGCTTATTTCAGGTTCCTCAGTTCTGCTCTGAATTGTGTCATCCGTGGGCATGGCACAGCTGTAATGCAGTCAGTGGGTGAAGGCAGTCAAGCTGTTTGCTCAGGAAGGGTTTCCAGTGTCACTGGTCAGCTGTCAGGTAACCAGTCTGGGAGGAACTGGGTAACCATGTCCTGGCAATTGCATCTTATGAGGGTAATGGTTAAGGTCAGGAGGATAAAATGTGCATAAGATGACAGGCAGAGAACTCTTCCTGCTTTACTTGTAAAGATGTTGGATTGCAGCTGGAAGTCAGTGATAAGGAATGTACCCGAGCTGGAAATGAGCAGTGACCATCTTGCCTTCTTTCAAGTGTGTTGTGCCCTCTTGGGACATCAGGGAGCTTTCTGGTTTGTAAAGGCCAGTAAATGGCTGATTAGTGAAAAGAAAGGAGCTTTAGATCCTTCCAAAAACATACTTTGCATTTTTATTAAGTAAAAAGTCCCCTTGAATGATGTATGACCAAATGTTTTTGTGTTTCCTATCATCCAAGCTAACTGATACAAGGGCTCACTGTACAGATGAGCTTCTCTCCTGCATTTCATTGCTTCATTTGAGTCTATATTAGATAGAAGACAGATCCTCCTTAGAAACTGGCAATGACCTTCAGGGTCAATAAATAAGTTTTTAAGTGTGTCATTGTATTGTCCTGGCCTTTTTCTGCAGCAGATCTAGATAGTCTCTAGCACTACCCACCAAGACAGCATGGAGCATTTGCTTGTCCAGTGCTTTGGGGCTGAAGAGAGCCTTAGAAAGCCAGAATAACTTCATCCAGTGTCAGCTGTCAATACAGTTACAGTCACCAACACCAGCGAGTACAGCAGAAACAGTGGCATCCATAGATGATCATCAGCACCTTCACAGCAGCTCTTCATGCTATCAACTTCATTTTGGGTGAGGAATTGAACTTGACTGAAATGTCAGTGCTATCAGGGCAACCTGAAGCAAAAGCCATGGAGAAGTGGCCCTGACTGACTCTGGGACTGTGCTGACCTGCCCTTACTCTTCTTCCCTGGGAATGGTTTTGAAAACCATCGCCATTTTCAAGCGAAATAACATAACCAGCAAGCAAGCAGTCAGGCTGTATCCAGGCTCTTCTCATATGGTTGCTTTAACAAAACATATATCTTCATTAATCACATTACAAAGGTAATTAATTTTATTGAATTGCTTTAATTGGAATGAAGACAGTCCTGTGGAGAAAATACAGGAAAGTAACGAACCTGAGGGGGTTTTAAGCATCTGGAATTGAGGTAATCTTTAGTATCAGTGCACAGGGCAAAAATAATTTGAGTTCAGTTCTCTGTTTTCTAGGCTGTACCTTTAAAATTCTCAGCAGCTGGCAAAAGAGACAAATACTCCATTGCCTTGCTTTCCCTGCTGTAGCTGCATTGGGGGGGGGGGGGCGAGGTGAGTGTTGCTTCAGTGGCAAGTGATGAGCTTGTCCCTGTGCTTTTTCTTTCTTTTTTATTTCTCTATCATTACTTGACTGTCATTCTCAATCCTCCTCCCTAATTCTTTTTTTTTAACATAGCATCTCATACACATTTCTTCTCTCATCTGAGCATCCTCTGCCTCTCCTTTGCCTACCAATTCCTCTGCTTTTCCCTCAAGTGTGCTTATTATTAGCCTGTGCTGACTGCAGACATAAGTAGTGTGTTGGTTGGTTAGTTTTCCATGGCTTAGAGAGACCTTACTGAATAGTCTGTGGCTATTCCTTGACTAGCTAATTTTATAAAAGGTTCTCTATGCTTAACTGGTACAATCATCATCACCAGACTGAAAAAGTCTACTTGGTAAAATGTCAGCCTAGCTCCTTACTTTGCTTTGTGTTAACCGAGTCGTTTCCTCTCCTGTCTGTGGATTTGCTACACAATGTCTCTTCTCTCTCTTGATATTCTTCTCCTTGACTCTGGGTGCATTGAAGAAGAGATTCAGTGTACAATGGAGCTTTGATGCTCTAATTACCTGCATAAAACTGGGCTGCTCTTTAAATGCAATCACTGCACTCAGATGGCTTTTGCTGTGTATCTGGGGCCTGGGCCTGCTTTGCTGTTTGGGTTTTGGGTCTTTTTTTGGGTTATTTGGGTTTTTTTTATTTGTTTGGGTTTGGTGTTGCTGGTTTCTTTGTTCTCTCAATCCACAGCACAACAGATAAGATAGCCTATTTGCTTTACTTTGTCAAGACTGAAGTATGTGCAGCCAGCTCCAGGAGACAAGATGCTAGGTCCTGCATTGCTTTGAAGCAATCCTGATTTGCGGTTACAGTTCAGCAGACACAACATGAACTGAAGTGTTAGGATACCGAAAAACAGCAGGGCTGTGAAGGTATTAACAAAGACTGTTCTGTTCTGCCACCAGCTGTGCTCTTCGCCAGAAGAGTGGAGAAGAGAAGGAAGGCAAGGCAAGGGAAGCCATAGACCTTTCCAGCAATACAGTGATACTGTTGATCTTGGGTTTAGTACTCATTTAAGGAACAGATCTGAAGATAGTGCTGGCTTTGGAGATGTTAATCCGGTAATCCTGAGGACAGATGAATCTTCACTGGCATCTTTTGGCAGCATGCTTCAGATGTGACCCAGTGAGAAAAGTAGCAGCTAGGTCTTTGGACTGCCTGTTGAGACAGCTGGCAAAAGTGTGATTTCAAATCCATACTGGTTTGTTTGTGATATTATTTCCTCTCTGCGTGAAAACAGAATTTACTCCCAATTGGTTTTCATCGATTTAAAACCAGGGGATTCATCCTAAAACTTTCTTTGTTCCTTCCCTCCTTTTTTCCTTTTTTTTTTTTTTCTTTTTGGAACTTTGTACTTTCATATGCTGCAGCCTTTTAATTCTTGCTCTTGCAGTAACTATCTGTACCTCCAAAATGCCCCTTCTGGTACTCTCTGGGCTGGGCCCAGAGAGTGGTGGTGAATGGTGCCACAGCCAGCTGGCGGCCAGTCACCAGTGGCGTCCCCCAGGGATCAGTGCTGGGCCCCATCCTCTTTAACATCTTCGTTGATGATCTGGATGAGGGGATTGAGACAGTCATCAGCAAATTTGCAGATGACACCAAGTTGGGAGCAGATGTTGGTCAGTTAGAGGGTAGAAGGGCTCTGCAGAGGGACCTTGACTGACTGGACAGATGGGTGGAGTCCAATGGGATGACATTCAACAAGTCCAAGTGCTGGGTGCTGACCTTTGGCCACAACAACCCCATGCAGAGCTACAGGCTGGGGTCGGAGTGGCTGGAGAGCTCCCAAACAGAGAGGGACCTAGGGGTGCTGATTGACAGCCACCTAAACATGAGCCAGCAGTGTGCCCAGGTGGCCAGAAGGGCCAACAGCATCCTGGCCTGCATTAGGAATAGCATGGCCAGCAGGAGCAGGGAGGTCATTGTGCCCCTGTACTCTGCATTGGTTAGGCCACACCTTGAGTCCTGTGTCCAGCTCTGGGCCCCTCAGTTTAAGAAGGACATTGAGACACTTGAACGTGTCCAGAGAAGGGCAATGAGGCTGGGGAGAGGCCTTGAGCACAAAGCCCTATGAGGAGACGCTGAGGGAGCTGGGGTTGTTTAGCCTGGAGAAGAGGAGGCTCAGGGGAGACCTCATTGCTCTCTACAACTACCTGAAGGGTGGTTGTAGCCAGGAAGGGGTTGGCCTCTTCTCCCTAGCAACCAGCACCAGAACAAGGCGACACAGTCTCAAGCTGCACCAGGGGAAGTTTAGGCTGGAGGTGAGGAGAAAGTTCTTCATGGAGAGAGTCATTTGCCATTGGAATTTGCTGCCCAGGGAGGTGGTGGAGTCACCATCCCTGGAGGTGTTCAAGAGGGGATTGGATGTGGCACTTGGTGCCATGGTTTAGTCATGAGGTCTGTGGTGACAGGTTGGACTCGATGATCTTCGAGGTCTCTTCCAACCTTAGTGATACTGTGATACTGTGATACAATGCCTACAACTAGGTTTGAAAGAAGGGAAACTGAGGATTCACAAAAAAAACCCCAAAACATATCAAAATCTCAGCAGTGTCAAGCTCAGCAGATGAATGGTCTGCCCTGCTCCTCCTCTTCCTGCTTCTTTTATCTTCCTTCAAAACCTATCTTTGATTAATTCATCATCTATATTGTTAATAAAATCAGCTGAGGACACTCAGTGCTACCCTTGTCCTTTGTGCGTGGAAGCAACCTACACAGAATATTCTCTGGTGCAAGCCAGCATGGTCTGTGGCTGATCCATGGATGTAAGGGTCAGTGCATCTGCTCACTGTCCGATGCAATTGCAATAGGAAATGTGAGCTGAAGGCAGGGCAGAAAGCTTTGTGTGTGAGCAGAGAGACTGTGCTGCTGGGCATTGGTTCTCCTTGCCAGCTCCTCACCACGTTGCTATGAGGTGCATCCGTTTCAGTAGCTTAAATTGTGTCAGTGATGATGACATTCGTCTGCTTCTTTGATAAGCAGACCAGAATAATCACTGGAAGGAGAATAAGGAAATGAAAATTTTACTTGGATGGGAGAGAGAAAAGGTAGAGAGGACCACAGCTTAACCTGGTGATTCAGTAGAAATGCAGCATTAAGCAGTGTGGTCTGTATAGTCAGCCAGAATCTTCACTGGCTACTGGAGATTATTTAATGCTTTTACTTTGCTGTGTTGAGGTTGAGTGGAACTTAAGAAAAGTCCTTTACTGAAGAGAGTTGATCTAGCATTTTAATATGTTGGTGCCATGTGATGCTTTCTTTTCAGCCTCAGGAAATAGGTTTTAAGACATGAGAAGATACTTGATTCCACTGAGCTTTCACCAGTTGGAGGTTAGAGGAACTCCTGCAGTAGGCTGCCAATGCAATGTAGGGTCTCATTTTCCTTCTTCAGGGATCCCCCTTTTCCTTCTTGAAAGGTTTGGCAGGAAAAGATTAGCCACAGGGAGGGATGTTGCATTCAGAAAGTTAATTGTTAAATATATTGTGCTATACCTGTTGAAGAGTTTACAGAAAGCTTGCTTAAAGCTTCTGTGTGTATGCTGCATACCTAAACTGCAGGGAGAGAGCACCCTGGTGCTACTACCACAGATCGTGGCCTCAAGTGTGGGTGTTAGCCCTGAAAATTTGCTCTGTCAGAGTGGTGTGATTGGAGCTGTTTGGGCTGGGAAAACTTAATACATGTGAGACTGAGAGTGAGAATGAGTCTGGCACTGGGGGCAGCTTGGAAGACTGAAACTCAGACTGCAGGTTCTTGATAAGATCTATGAGCTGTGCTTCTCTAGTAATAATTTTTATGGACTGACCGTGCAGCTGAGTGGAAAAGCTGAGCACAAGTGCCAGGAGTTAGCTCTGGAGGGTTTTGTTGCGGGAGAGAAGCAGGGTGGTTCAGCTGGCATCTCATCTGTTTCTTCTGCCGACTGAGAAGGAAATGGTTTCAGAGGTGGATCCACTCAGTTGTTCTCTAAAGGTTTTAAAGTTTCTCTCAGGCTCTCACTGGCAGCAAAATCCATCAGGGAGAGCTGGTTGTGACACAGGATCAGAATGAGAATGCCTTGTAAGGGCTTGGTTAATAATTAAAAAGAAGTGTAATATAGCAGAATACCTTAAATACTACCATGATGTCTTTATGCTGGTTGCGTATAGGTGTCCATTTGTAGGATTAATTTAAATCAAGGAGGTAACTCTTTCGGCACCGTCCACACTTCCCTGTATTTGCCTGAGGTGGTTTAGGGGACACAGTCTCAAGCTGCACCAGGGGAAGTTTAGGCTCGAGGTGAGGAGAAAGTTCTTCACTGAGAGAGTGATTTGCCATTGGAATGAGCTGCCCGGGGAGGTGGTGGGGTCGCCGTCCCTGGAGGTGTTCAAGAGGGGATTGGACGTGGCACTTGGTGCCATGGTCTAGTCGTGGGGTCTGTGGTGACAGGTTGGACTCGATGATCTTTGAGGTCTCTTCCAACCTTGGCGATACTGTGATACTGTGATACTGTGACTTAACCTGGGAAGGGGAAAAGAAACGGTCTGATCCCATGTGTCTTCCAGTTTTGGTCTTTTTGCTGACACAGCTAAGAGGAGGGTAGATATAAATTGTTGCTGAAGCTTCATAAATTGGAAGTCAAAGACACACTATGAAAAGATAATGCTACGATGTCCTGTTAGGTATTCAAGAGGTGGTCCTGCCATGCATTGTTTTCCTAGCGTGCAAGGACCTGTAACCCCCTGCAGTCAGTGCTTCATCCTAAAGCTAGTGGGGCACAGTGCAACCAGAAAGCATGGCTAGTGAAGAGAGCACAGGACTTGTAGTCAAGCAAACTTGTTCCATTTCCAGCTCTGCCACCGATTCTCTGTGAACTTCGGCACATCGCTTCGATTTTGTGCCTCAGTTTCAGTATCTTTAAACGCTGCCAGTCCCTAGAAACAGCTCTGGGCTAAAAATGCTTACTGCTTTCTCACAAGGGAACCTCGCAGTCACAGCTGTATGAGACCCACTTTCTATATGACTGCTATGCATCTGTGTAAGAGCCCTGCATTAGCAGAAACTAAATTTAACAACTGCTGAGCGCTCCTTTGAAGGTCATCCTGTCCTAAATATTCATCGGCTTCTGTTACATTTTATGTCTGTCGAGAAATCTCCTGGCTCCTCTTGCTCTGTCACCAGCGTTTTGAAAGCGGGAGGTGCTTTTGCTTAGGGAAAAAAAAAAGAATTAATTAAAAATCACAGTATCACCAAGGTTGGAAGAGACCTCGAAGATCATCAAGTCCAACCTCTCACCACAGACCTCATGACTAAACCATGGCACCAAGTGCCACGTCCAATCCCCTCTTGAACACCTCCAGGGGTGGTGACTCCACCACCTCTCTGGGCAGCAAATTCCAATGGCAAATGACTCTCTCGGTGAAGACCTTTCTCCTCACCTCCAGCCTAAACTTCCCCTGGCGCAGCTTGAAACTGTGTCCCCTTGTTCTGGTGCTGGTTGCCTGGGAGAAGAGACCAACCCCCTCCTGGCTACAACCTCCCTTCAGGTAGTTGTAGAGAGCAATGAGGTCTCCCCTGAGCCTCCTCTTCTCCAGGCTAAACAATTCCAGCTCCCTCAGCCTCTCCTCATAGGGCTTGTGCTCAAGGCCTCTCACCAGCCTTGTTGCCCTTCTCTGGACACATTCAAGAGTCTCAATGTCCTTCCTAAACTGAGGGGCCCAGAACTGGACACAGGACTCAAGGTGTGGCCTAACCAATGCAGAGTACAGGGGCATAATGACCTCCCTGCTCCTGCTGGCCACACTATTCCTAATGCAGGCCAGGATGCCGTTGGCCCTCCTGGCCACCTGGGCACAGTGCTGGCTCATGTTTAGGTGGCTGTCAACCAGCACCCCCAGGTCCCTCTCTGTTTGGGAGCTCTCCAGCCACTCTGACCCCAGCCTGTAGCTCTGCATGGGGTTGTTGTGGCCAAAGTGCAGCACTTGTTGAATGCCATCCCATTGGACTCCGCCCATCTGTCCAGTCGGTCGAGGTCCCTCTGCAGAGCCTATGCTATGCTACCGTGGTCCCTCAGTCCCCGTGGTTGTGGCATTGCCGGCTGAGCGTTCTCTCCATCCCGTCTAACTCTTATTAAATGCGGTTTATCTCTCTGCTGTTAAGTCGTCTATTGATTCACTTTGGAGTTTATTAGATTATGGCTGTCTGGGCTTGGAATTCTTTTCTGAAGTGGTTTTTCAGACGCCCGTGTGTGCACGTCTGAAAATAAATCAATGAGCGGGGACAATGCACAATTATTTACACGGCTGCAGCCGCCACTCGAACGTAATGTTATCATTTAAATGCTCGCTGAGTATTCAGACAGCGAAGGTCTGTACTGCATGCTCCGCAGTGCTGGAGCCCTAGGGTAATGTTTTTCATAGCTGTTTATTCCTAAATACTCTTGATGGAAATACAAATGCCACCGAAGCTTCCATATGTGGTTTCAAGCCCTGGGAAGAAGAAAAAGGGGATCGGAAGGGGCCTGGCATTGTTTTAGAAATGGCACTAGAACTTGAAAATGCATCTGAAAAAGAAACTGAGACACAATGGGTTGAGAGAAAGGAGTGATAAAACCAAGTAGAAAATTGATCTGCAAAGCCTGCAAGTTTATTTGTAAAATTCCCCTCCAGCAGCAAGCTTAGACACTTGAATGAAAATATGCTGCCAGTGCTGGGGTTAACCCTTAGCAGCCCAGAGCAGCGCTCATCACCTCTGCCTTTCTAGGAAGCCCTTAACTGTTGTCTTTGCAGGTGTCTCTGACCAAGGGAGGCAAACAATTTGTTCCAGCGGTGCCTTACAGCCGTGTCTCCACAATGGCTTGTATTTGTTGAAATTTACAAGAGCACTGCGTTGTTTTGCGTTGTGGTGGAGCTGTGTCGTGCCCAGTGGTGTTACATTTTTCATGGCGCTGGCGGGGATCAAACTTCCACTGCTGGATGGCTTTCAGTTTCACCAGCTGCTGGGAATAGCGGCAGGAATTTGGGGATTACAGATGTGCATGCGGCCCCAAAGGAAACAAGTCCTCTTTAAAAGGACATTGTCAAATTCCATCCCGGGGGCCTGCCTTTTCCGGAAGATATGAAGACCTCAAAAGACCTTTTAGTGACTAGTTCAGCGTGCCCCCCCGCACCCCCATTCCTGGCAGTATGTCACAGAATCATAGAATAGTCCAGGCTGGAATCATAGAATCATAGTATCATAGTATCAGTCAGGGTTGGAAGGGACCACAAGGATCATCTAGTTCCAACCCCCCTGCCATGGGCAGGGACACCCCACACTAGATCAGGCTGGCCAGAGCCTCATCCAGCCTGGGCTTAAATACCTCCAGGGACGGGGCCTCAACCACCTCCCTGTCCAACCCATTGCAGGGCTTCACCACTCTCATGGTGAAGAACCTCCTCCTTACGTCCAGCCTGAATCAATAAGGTTGGAAAAGACCTCAAAGTTCATGAAGTCCAACCTGTCACCCAACACCTCATGACTAACTAAACCATGGCACCAAGTGCCATGTCCAATCCCCTCTTGAACACCTCCAGGGATGGTGACTCCACCACCTCCCCTGGGCAGCACATTCCAATGGCTAACAACTCTCTGTGAAGAACTTTCTCCTCACCTCAAGCCTAAACTTCCCCTGGCGCAGCTTGAGACTGTGTCCTCTTGTTCTGGTGCTCCTCTCATTCTGCTCTGGTGAAGAGACTTCCCAAGGTCATCTAGTCAGCAGGGACATCCTCAATTCGACCAAGCTGCCCAGGGCCCCATCGAGCCTCACCTTGAATGCTTCCAGGGAAGGGGCTTCAGTGTCCTTGAGGTTAATGGGATGGAGTCTAGTTGGAGGCCTCTATCTAGTGGGGGTCCCTCAGGGGTGAGTACTGGGACCAGTGCTCTTCTATATATTCATTAACGACCTGGATGAGGGCACAGGGTGCACTGTCAGCAGGTTTGCTGACAACACAGAACTGGGTGGAGTGGCTGACACACCAGAAAGTTGTGCTGCTGTTCAGCCAAACTTAGACAGGCTGGAGAATGGGGCAGGGAGAAATGAATTTAAATTCAACAAGGGCAAGTGTGGAGTCTTGCACCTGGGAAAGAGCAACCCCATGGACCAGTGTCATTTGGGGACTGACATGCTGGAAAGCAGTGAAGAGGAAAAGGACCTGGGGGTCCTAGTAGATGGAAGGTTGACCATGAGCCAGCAATGTGCTCCTGTGGCCAAGAAGCCAGTGCCATTCTGGGGTGTATTAGAAGGGGTATAGTTAGTAGGTCCAGAGAGGTTCTCCTCCCCATCTACTCTGCCCTGGTGAGGCTACATCTAGAATATCGTGTCCAGTTCTGGGCCCTTCAGTTTTAGAAAGACCTCAGGGAACTGCTTGAAAGAGTCCAGCACAGAGCCACAAAAATGATTAAGGCAGTAGAACATCCTCCTTACGAGGAGAGACTGAAGGAGCTGAGGCTCTTTAGCTTGGAGAGGAGGTGACTAAGAGGTCAGCTCATTAAAGTTTATAAATATGCAAAGGGTGAGTGCCAAGAGGATGGAGTCAGGGTCTTCTTGGTGATGCCCAGTGACAGGACAAGGGGCAATGGGTGGAAGCTGAGGCGTAGGAGGTTCCATGGAAACATAAGGAAAAATGTTTTTCACTGTGAGGGTGATGGAGCACTGGAACAGGCTGCCCAGGGAGGGTGTGGACTCTCCTCTGGAGATACTCAAAACCGCCTGGATGTATTCCTGTGTGATCTGCTGTAGGTGATCCTGCTCTGGCAGGGGGGTTGGCCTGGGTCATCTTTCGAGGTCCCTTCCAGCCTCTGACATTCTGTATCCTGGGGTACATTAAGAAGAGTGTGACTAGCAGGTCAAAGGACATTCTCCTCCCCCTCTACCCTGCCCTAGTGAAGCATTATCTGGAGTATTGTGTCCAGTTCTGGGCTCCCCAGTTTAAGAGGGACCTGGGGCTGTTTCACCTGGAGAAGAGAAAGCTGAGTGGCATGTGATTAACGTTTACAACTTCCATAAAGGAGGGTATCAAGAAGGTGAGGCCAGTCTCTTATCAGTGGTGCCTTGTGAGATGACAAGGGGCAGTACAATACAATACAATACAATACAATACAATAGACCAGGTTGGAAGAGACCTTCAAGATCATCGCGTCCAACCTATCAACCAACTGGAACACCAGAATTTCTGCTTCAACACAAGGAAAAACTTAACTGGCAGGGTGACAGAGCACTGGAACAGGATGCCCAGAGAGGTCATGGAGTCTTCTTTCCTGGAGGCTTTCAGAACCCACTTGGATGCATTCTTCTCTGACCTGCTCTAGGTGATCCTGCTTTGGCAGAGGGCTTGGACTTGATAATCTCTGGAAGTCCCTTCCATTCTGTGATTCTGTGAACGTTTGTCAAAGTGCATTATGCTTGGGGCCACACTCTTGGTATGGAGAAAGATACGTGTAAGTTTACACATTGTGCATGGGTGTGAACAGGACAAATGTGAAGGGGAAAAAACCCAACACCAAAAAGAGATTTCATATGTAGTGCTAAAACTGACCAGAGCCATTGACATGGGCTCACAGTTTATTTGTGGGGTCTCTTTCAAAGAGTTCTTTGTTTGTCACCTTATTTTTAACTGACTTTTGTTTCCTCACTGGACTATTCCTTTTTCAGTCCCCATTTCAGTAGGTTTTCTTTTCCCTTTCTTTGGCACAGCCATTGGTATGGCACAATCGAAGCGCCTCTGTTCCATTCTTCTGCTAAAGGCTTCCTCTAGTCTGGCTTTATTTTACCCTCAAAGGCTGCTGAAAAGAAGCTCTGTTGCTTTCTGGCTTATTTTAGACAAGCTCCACTGTAAAGTTAGCAGTAGTTCAGGAGGAGGAAAAAACACCTGGTCCCATTCTATACCAGCTTTTCTCCACTGCCATATATACTGGTGTGTGTTTTATAATGGTATGGTTCTGCAGCTGTCCCACGCAGCCTCAGGTTTTCATTTCAGTGTCCCTTTCTTGGGGTTTTGTTGCTATAAAACCAAGGGCAAATTGCTGCTGTTATCCAAAATAGATTACATTGACCAAGGTGTGTAGGTTTAATTTCAGGTATTAAGAATTCCTATTCCATGCACCACGCATCTCTCTGCTGCTCCCCTTTTCCACACCTGCTTTCCGGGACCAGTTTCCATAGCAATAACCTCTTCAAGTTTTCCAGAAGTGTTACAGGAATGATTTTCTATCTCCTCCTCCTCAACAGTTCAGGAAAATGGAGCTTATTAGAGATACTTTTTTGTCCCCTGTGCCTTGATAGGAGCCTAGCAGGGGCACTCTGCAATCCCAGGTAAAGCTGTCTGCAGCACACAACTGCTCTTCCATGATGAGGACCCCAGCCGGGCTGCCCACTGCTGCGATTGCCTTGACCTAATATAGGCTGTCTTCCCTTCTCCCTTGATTCAGGCAGCAGTGGGTTTGTGCTGCTTCAGCTTCTAAGAAGAATGAACAGGACAAATGTTGAAAAAAAAACCCAAAAACTCAAACCCCACATCCAAATACTCTGAAAATGTGGGGGAAAAAAATTATGTATCCTAAAGACTGAGAGCAAATCATTTAAGTTTCCACCACATTTCTTTGCTCTGCTGGTTGTGTGAAGTACTGCAGAATTGCTCAAGTTCAAATTGCTTCTCAGTGGCATATGGGAAAATACAAGTCCCTGGAGAAGGAAAGCATTAAGCAGCTGCCTGGAAACCCTCAGGAGCCTGACAAAAGGGGGAGGTGAATGTTAATGTGGGACAAACAATGGCTGTCTTCAGAAGTAATGCATTTAGGGGCAAATAGGAGGTTGTGGTTTGGAAGTGAGTTGCTGGTGATGGGATCTGTAGCAGTGTGGCAAATCCTTACTTGGTGACTTACTGCACCAAAGCAAAATGTCCTTATAAATGCAAATACTGGTTGATAGTAGGCTGAACATGAGCCAGCAGTATGTCCAGGTGGCCAAGAACGCCAATGGCATCCTGACCTACATCAGGAACAGTGTGGCCAGCAGGAGCAGGGAAGTCATTGTGCCCTTGTACTCAGCACTGGTTAGGCCACACCTTGAGTCCTCTGTCCAGTT
Source organism: Colaptes auratus (assembly GCA_015227895.2). Classification (NCBI taxonomy): domain Eukaryota; kingdom Metazoa; phylum Chordata; class Aves; order Piciformes; family Picidae; genus Colaptes; species Colaptes auratus. The sequence goes on along the minus strand of CM037646.1, from coordinate 5,594,784 downwards.
CTGGGCACCTCAATTTAAGAAGGACGTTGAGACGCTTGAACGTGTCCAGAGAAGGGCAACAAGGCGGGGGAGGGGTTTGGAGCACAAGCCCTGTGAGGAGAGGCTGAGGGAGCTGGGGTTGCTTAGCCTGGAGAAGAGGCTCAGGGGAGACCTTATTGCTGTCTCCAAGTACCTTAAGGGAGGTTGTAGCCAGGAGGGGGTTGGTCTTTTCTCCCAGGCAACCAGCACCAGAACAGGGGGACACAGTCTCAAGCTGCACCAGGGGAGGTTTAGGCTGGATGTTAGGAAGAAGTTGTTCATAGAAAGAGAGATTGGCCATTGGAATGTGCTGCCCAGAGAGGTGGTAGAGTCACCATCACTGGAGGTGTTTAGGAAGAGACTGGATGGGGTGCTTGGTGCCATGGTTTAGTTGATTAGATGGTGTTGGATGATAGGTTGGACTCGATGATCTCAAAGGTCTCTTCCAACCTGGTTAATTCTATTCTATTCTATTCTATTCTATTCTATTCTATTCTATTCTATTCTATTCTATTCTATTCTATTCTATTCTAAATACCTGTGCTAATAATGTCTGAGGAGCAGTCCTGAGACACAGCCCAGACCTGCAGCACTGGGACTGGGCACTGGGATGCTACCATTTCTAAATTGAAGAGCAAGCTATTATGCCAAAAATGAAGTGAAAGCAGCTTATAGACAAAGATGTGAAGTCTTCTAGGGTGACACATGCAAAAATAGCTCCTGAGCATGATGAGACTAAGTTCATTTGAAACTAGGTTTACCTCGCTGTGACCTTGGAAGCTTCAGACCAGGAGTCTGTATGGCTCATGCTCAGTGTTCACACTTGGAATTGAAACAGTAGGACATGAGTTAGCTTTATTGTTGCATTTTCCCTCCAGATGTGTGACAAGAATGCAGAAAAGTGGTGAAGTTCATGGGAAAAGCTTTTTGCTCTGGACACAAGATGAACCTCATCCCGATGCTAAGGATCCTTTATGCACCCTTGGGGTCTTACTCCATATCTGAAGTCTGCCAGAACCCTCACTATGTAGGCTTTCTGTTTCACTATTTGTTTCAACCTTGAAAAGCCCTTTTAAAATGTTTTAAAATAGCCATGTTGTCATTCCTTAGTTAAAAAAGAGCTTTTCTTCCCCCTGTTCCCCCCCCCCTTCAACCTCAATTGTTCAGACTTTTTAATAATTCATATCCCTTTTGACTTCACACACTTGCATGTGCTACCTGTGGTGCTCAGTGAGAAATGTGCTCTTTGCAGAGCTCAAAAGATCAACTGAGAAATTAGTTAAAACGGAGTAGGTGGAGGGTTGTGTTTCACCTGCTAATTGAAGTACTAAGCCTACAGTTGTTAGGCCTCTGATAGCAGCCTGGCCAAAATGTCAGTGCTGAGTTTATTGCTGACTGATTTCTTCTCCAAGGATGGGTGCTGGCTTTGTAGAAGTGAGTTGTGGCTGAATGTGATGGGTTTGATGCTAGATGCCCCTAAGAACCATGAAGTTACAGACCTCCAGGAGGTCCACAGCGTCTAGGAGATGGAATGGAAAGTGTATTTCATTCCTGCATCCATATAAAACTGTCTGCAGACTCAGTTTTCTTCCCTTTTCCCCTTCCTTTTTCTTCCTGGGAGGATGCACAGGCTGTTAGCTCTTGCAGGGGAGGCCTGATGTGGGCCTTGGCAATGCTGCCAGTTAGGTCAGGGGCAACCTAACTGGGGCCTAGAGCTGCCAAGCCGAACTGTAGCTGCGCCACAATGGTTTGGTATGGGAGTAGAGAGACATGGGTGTGGGGGGAGGGGGCATGAAGGCATGGGCTTGTTGGCCTGGTTTAGAGGGAGATTTGTGGGAAGCTGTGGCTCAGTGGGGTTCTGTGTTGAGCCCAGACTTAAGCCCAGGCTATGGATTCTGTGTATTCTATATACTTTGTACTGTTTCATGCAGTTATGAATAGCATTTCCATTTAAACTTTCTGATTCTATCCAATCCTTTGTGTGAGCCTTTTCCTCTTACCCCTTTTGGAAGAGGAAAAAGAGCAATCTGTCTTGCTCTAAACTAAGGCACTGAAGAAACTGGGAGCTGGAAATTGCTAATCTCTGTGTATTGCATCTCGGCTGCAACTTCGTGCTGCTGTGTTCTGCACAGCTACATGCGCAGACTAGTAGAGGGAAGGTTGGAGAACTTGACTTGTCTCTCCTCCCCTTCTGTGGAAGTTTGAGCCTCATGCCTAGGAAATTCTCCACAGATCTTGAGTAGAAAGTGGCAGAATGTAAATTAATTACCATTGGATGTTAAGGGAAAAATAATGCTAGGGCCTAAATAATCCCTTTGGTCTGATAACTAGCATAAAGTTAGTTGTATAAACTAACTGTTTCTCAGCTTCTTCACTCTAGCTGATACTGGCTGGTGGTTGTTGCTTGGCTGTTGCTGACCTTGGCTGAGTTCTTTGTTGTGACTAAGTAACTAAAATAATGCTAGGGTCTAAATAATTCCATGGGTCTGATAACTAGCATAAAGTTAGCTGTATAAACTAACTATCTCAGCTTCTTCAGTCTAGCTGATACTGGCTGGTGGTTGTTGCTTGGCTGTGGCTGACCTTGGCTGAGTTCTTTGTTGTGACTAAGTCACTAACAGGCTTTGCTCTCCACTCTTTTTTCTGTTGTGCAGGAGGGAAGGGAGTGGAGAGGGGGAAGCTATTGGTAGCCCCCTGGTTTTGTCTGGGGGAGGGGGTGTCTTGTGTAGTTTCTAAATTGTACATACATGTAAATATTGTCTATTTTGTACACATTTCATTGCATCTCATACTCCTGGATTGTAGTTTTGCTTGCAAAGACAGCTTCACTTGCTACCATCCCAGTCTGAGCTGGTCTGGCAATTTTATTTTGTGGTTAGCTCTCCAGATTAGTTGGGGGATAATTTCAAGCCACCACACCTTCTGCAGTTTCTGTAAGCTTCCTTTATTGGAAGTCCCAGGAGGTGAGCTCGCTTACTGAGTTAAAAAATATCATTTTGACAAGCTAATCTTGCAAAAAAAGACAAAGCCAGAGGATTTCGTCAGGAAAATGTAATCGCCGCATACGTACAAGGTTTGGGTTTTAATTATTGCTACACCCTCTAGCTATAATAAAAGACCTGTCAGCATATTCATCCTCTCCCTATTCATATTCAGAGGGCTGGAAAGAAGAGCTTTAGAGTCGTCGTGGATTGAGGTGCGGGTGAGGGGTCCCTGCCCATGGCAGGGGGGCTGGAACTAGATGATCCTGGAGGTGACAGAATCACAGAGCCACCAAGGTTGGAAGAGATGTCAAAAGATCATCCAGTCCAACCTGTCACCACAGACCCCACGACTAAACCATGGCACCAAGTGCCACGTCCAATCCCCTCTTGAACACCTCCAGGGATGGTGACTCCACCACCTCCCTGGGCAGCACATTCCAATGGCCAACAACTCTCTCTGGGAAGAACTTTCTCCTCACCTTGAGCCTAAACTTCCCCTGGCACAGCTTAAGACTGTGTCCTCTTCTTCTGGTGCTGGTTGCCTGGAAGAAGAGACCAACCCCTTCCTGGCTACAACATCCCTTCAGGTAGTTGTGGACAGCAATGAGGTCTCCCCTGAGTCTCCTCTTCTCCAGGCTAAGCAACCCCAGCTCTCTCAGCCTCTCCTCACAGGGCTTGTGATCAAGACCCCTCCTCAGCTTTGTTGCCCTTTCTCTGGACATGTTCAAGTGTCTCAATGTCCTTCTTAAATTGAGGGGCCCAGAACTGGACACAGGACCCAAGGTGTGGCCTAACCAGTGCAGAGTACAGGGGCACAATGTCTTCCCTGCTCCTGCTGGCCACACTATTCTTGATGCAGGCCAGGATGCCATTGGCCTTCTTGGCCACCTGAGCACACTGCTGGCTCGTGTTTAGGTGGCTGTCAATCAGCACCCCCAGGTCCCTTTCTGTTTGGCAGCTCTCCAACCCTAACACTTGTGTGATTCTGAGGTGAGGCAGGCAAGGTCTTTTCTTCGACACAATGACTTCCTCCTCAGTTTGGTGGCTGGTCAGCTCCGCTGTCTGGACTGTGTGTGCACAAAGAGGAGCAGGGTTGTGCTGCTGCGTGCATCCCATTTTCATATTTATCCAGCAGAATCCACCTCCGTTTAAAAAATGAGGAGTCATCGCCTTCAGCTTCTAAAGAGCAGCTGCCACCACCATTAAAACTTTGAAATGTTCCCTTGGGAGCTCTGAGAGTGCATTTGCCTGAGCCTTGTAGCGGTCTGAGCTTACAAGTGGGAGCTAAGTGTTACTCAGGAGGTTAGACAATAAATCAAAGGCTTCAGTTTTAAGCATGGGTGAGCCTGTCTGTATGGGTCGATGCAAAGTTCCATCTGCAAAGGATAGTCTTGCCCCTGCCAAAACTTGGCTGGAGTACTGCTGCTGACTTCTTCAGAAGCAACTTTGGGTCCTGGCATACTTCTGTAATTCCAGGGTGTCTTTTGGCTTTCCGAGTTTCACATCTGTTTAATAAACTCCCCTCGGTGTCTCTGTAGGTTGTACAGCTGTGAGCTTATTATTGGCACCTCCCAAACGGCAACTACAAAATGCTCCGAAGGCAGTGGTAGTGGCTGGGTATTTGGGGGATTTTTATACCAGGAAGGTCATCTAGATTATCTTCTTTCTTTTCCTCATTGTCTTATTTCTTTCCTCCTTTACTTTTGAAGGTGAAAAGGTGGCGTCACAGAAATATGGCAAGCCCATGTAGCTCATAGATGATGCTTCTGTGCTGGCACTGGGCAGGCAGGATTGTGTTCTTCCTTCACAGAGCATTACAGCTCTTGTGCTGAGCTGTTCTTATGTAGGAACAGGGTTACTCTCGTGCAGCTCGACTGCCAGTGCCAAAGAATTGATCAGTGACACATGAGCCCACACTCTTATTTCATCTCTGAGTCATGCCAGCTAAAGCAAGGTGGTGGTGTAAGTGGGTGGGTTTTGACCTTTCATACCACGGTTGGTCTTGGGAGGCTGGTGGCTTCATATCCAGTAAACAGCTGAAATCAATACTATGTGTTTGGCTGGATAAGTAGAGTATAAAAGCTCAGGCTGAGAGTTTTGGCTGTGACATCAGTTGGTTTCACCTTGTGGATTGATGAGTGTTATCTGGAGCTTGGCAGCAGAGGTGAGGCGATGGCAGCGCTGTCTGTGTGTGAGCTCCAAGCTCCTCATGCGGCAGTGTCTTGAAGACAGAGGAGGACAGAGCAGCCCACAGGGCAGGCATGGAGGTGTCTTGGCTCAGGGGATCAGTGGAGTCACAGACTGGTAAGTGTCAAGTCTGCAGATCTTCCAAATGCAAGTGTTTGACTGCACTTGAATTCTCTTCCCCTGGGGGAGAAGAAAAAGCTTTAATTTATGAAGTGTCACAACACATTACAGCACATCACATCCCAACACGCCGCTGCATGGAGCTGACATTTGTTTGCTTTAATTCCTCAAAATAGCTTTTATTTAGAGCAAATGTTCCCTGTTAATTCAAACAGTTCTCATTTTCCTGTGCTCTGTACTTGCCAGTTCCCATGGGGACAGTTGTTCCTGCAGTGCTTTGCCCTGTGCTGGGGAGCTGTCAGGCCTTGTCAAGGGTTTTAATTATTTTTCTTATTAGTAATGGAGAACTTCTTTGTTGCCTCTGAACCCAAATGCTCACTAGACAGTGTGCAGTGATGCTTAATGTCTTTAAATTTTAGTAGCCTGACATAGAAAGTGCTTGGAATTCCTGCAAGGAACAGGGATGTTTTTTGGCAGAGGAGCAAGCTCCAGGTGTTCAGTGCTCACCTTACTGGCCAAGGCAATGGAAGCCAACATGAACCTCAAGCACTATTCTAGATAAGCTTCCTGTAGGGGCCAGCTGTGGCAGAAGCCACCTACAGAAGTTCTGTCTGCAGACTCATGGAAGCTGCTTTGCTTGCCAGACAGCAGCTGTCTCCTGAGGGAGGGCACAGCCTCCCTAAGGTCAGACAGCATGTTGGGCTGAGGGGCACTCCTGTCATGCAGGGCAGCATCCGCCCAGCTCCTCAGGTTGAACAGTTGTCCTGAAGCTGTCCTCTGATGGTGCTCTGACAAGCTGAAGTTTGTTAGCAAAGAGCTGAGGCTCAGACCTAATTAGGATCAGTGGTCTGAGGTGGTAGGGACCACACAGCACATAAGAGGCTCCACCACCTGTAGTGAAAAATCAGAGAAGACTGCAACTTGTGTAGTCAACAGGAAGTTTTCACCTGGTTTGTATATGTGATTTGTGGGAGGACAAGGAGTTCTCTCCTGAGAACAGCAAATACAGCCTGTCCTGTGAAAGAAATGAGAGGGGAGGTTCATCTTGTAAGCAGTAGATGTTGACTTGCTGGAATGCATCCAGAGAAGGGCAACAAAGTTGGTGAGGGGTTTGGAGCACAAGCCCTATGAGGAGAGGCTGAGGGAGCTGGGGTTGCTTAGCCTGGAGAAGAGGAGCCTCAGGGGAGACCTTATGGCTCTCCACAACTACCTGAAGGGAGGTTGTAGCCAGAGGGGGTTGGTCTCTTCTCCCAGGCAAGCAGCACCAGAACAAGAGGACGCAGTCTCAAGCTGCACCAGGAGAAGTTTAGGCTGGAGGTGAGGAGAAAGTTCTTCACAGAGAGAGTGATTGGCCATTGGAATGGGCTGCCTAGGGAGGTGGTGGAGTCGCCATCATTGGGGGTGTTCAGGAGGAGACTTGATGGGGTGCTTGATACCATGGTTTAGTTGATGAGATGGTGTTGGGTGATAGGTTGGACTCGATGATCTTGAAGGTCTCTTCCAACCTGGTCTATCCTATCCTATCCTATCCTATCCTATCCTATCCTATCCTATCCTATCCTATCCTATCCTATCCATCCTATCTTTTGCCTCCTGTGTGAGTAGCATCTGTACAGCTACAATATTGCAGATGTCTGGGAGTTGTCAGGTTTTAGCCAATTTAACGCTGCTTCTGACGTCACCTAGAGATTCCACATGGCTTTTGGTTTCCTAGTGATACCCAAATGATGGGCAATACCTATTTAGGGTGTGTTTATTTTCTTCAGGAAGATGCAAATCTTGTCCCTTTGGCAATTAGTCGAACGGGCTGGACAGTTTTCACAGGTGCATGTGGACTCTTGCTCTTCTTTTTTTAACACCTTTATGATGCTTGAGAAAGTTCTTGGAGTAGAAAATGCTCTTGCATATTTCTCAATTGGAATAAGCATCCAGGTCAGGTGACTGTCACTGGGATTGCTGTTTGGTTCCTTGAAATCTTTTTTCCTTTTCACAGTGTGTCCTTCACTGTCCTTCATTCTCCTGTGAGGACAGAGACAGAGCTGCCTGTGCTCAAAAAGGATTTTTGACACTCACTTCTCCAAGTGGTTCAATGCATTAACAAATCCCAGGTCTATGTTGCATCAAGCCCTACATCACACTGCTTCTACTAGAAACTGCTGCTGTCAGAAAGTGTAACTACAAGCAAGGTGAGTTGGACAGTGAACAAACAGTGGAAAGCACAACAATCCCTGATCCTTCCTGCTCTGTGTGCTTTCCTGGGAAAAACTCAGCTGTTTCCTTTCTTAATCCTCTACCTGGAGCCATCTCTAGTTAGGTTCTGCAAAAAAATCTTCAGGATGACCAGCAAGCTTTTAGTGGGTAAGCTTAATGTATGAGAGAATCTCCATGAAGAGCTTGTGTCTTTGGTGATTCCTTATATTACTGTCTTCTGGGCTTTGGGAGTCACAGGGAAATGAGCCCTTCTGCAAACCACTCTTGATGCAAACAAATCTGTGTAGGCTTCTGAGCATATCTGAATACCTTCCTTCAGACAGAACAGGGACTTGAGCTGCTGGAGGAAGCAAGAACTTAAGAGCTCCCAGTGTCAGAACTGTTTTATTTTCAGAAACATTTTCCCTTATGGCTGAAAAAGCTAAATGAGTAAGGGAGGCTGTTCTGGAGGAGAGAGTGAGTGGGGGAACGGTGTGAAGCAGGAGGGAATAAGTGAGCAAGCAAGTTGGTGTGTTGATAGGGGAGTCTCAGCACAATCAGAAGCAGTGTTTATGTAATTTAATGGGAGAATGTGCCTCTTGCTTTCCTTCTCCTTGCGTCAAAACTATTTTTTCCTGTAATGTTGTAAAGTAACCTGCATGCGTTTAATCGTAGGTGGTTGTGATTTTTGTTTCCCATAGTGTCTCCAGATGTCTGTGTAGGACTTGGCTCCCCTCCTGAAGTGACGAACAAGGCTGCAAGGAGACTTTGAAATGTGATGGCCTGAGCGTGGAGCGTTTGGAGCAGCCCTTTCTGGCGGGGAGGGATCAGCTAGGGCTATTGCCCCTCAAGGGTCACCCGAATGGCAATGAATAGCCACTGTGGGGAGAAGGCCGAGTTGTGTCAGGTGCCTTCCTCCCGAGTGTTAATACCGCAACAGCAAGCTGCCTGTCATGGCTTGAGCTGGAACAGAACTAATTCCCTTCAGTGATTCTACTTTTCAGCTCAGTCTCTCCTACGTGACTGCACTTTCTGAAGTGAGCAGCATATTCTTGCAGATAGTGTCTGCTGCTAGAAGTGATAACACTGATGTTTGGAGTTACTACCAAGGACTGCTGTGCAGAAAGGCTCTTGTACTTGCTCCTATGGAGACCAAGATCTCTGCTTGTGTGCACCATGTTGGTGTGCTGCAAAGCAAGAGGTCACACCTGCAGGGAGGAGTAGACAAGACAGGGGACCATAAACTGACCAACAAGGGATTCCATTCTGCCTGCATCATGTTAAATGTAAAGCTGAGGGATCACAAGGGTCAAGCTCTCTTCTTCAGTGGCCAGTGTCCAAGGAGGGCTATGTCCCTTCTGCCTTTGACTCTGTTCTATCTTCAATCCTATTCCACAGTCAAGCTCCTCATTCTGGTTCCTGTCTGCTGATGAGACTTCCTCAGCAGTAACAGTGGCATAATTGCCATCAGCAGGGGTTGGATTCAATATTAGTTTGTATCTATTTGTATCTATTTCATTTTATTGTTATTATTTTCCATAAGGCTGTTTTAGTTTTCTTTTCCAGCCCATCAGTCTCTTTGCTCTATGCCCTTTCCAAAGTTACCCAAAACCAACCTCTTCCCACACTTCCCCGTTGGGAAGGGAGGGGAGTTAATGGAGAGCATCAGTCACTCCTCTAGTGGCTGTCCCAGCCCTAACCCCTGACACTGCCTTTAGGCAGAGGCTAAGGGGTTGATCCTATAAAAATACCTCCAAAACTTCTGTGTGTTATTTCCAACCCCCCTACCCTTCAGAACAGCACATTATTTCCCTACCTTCTGTCAGCAATTATGTGGAGCTGATCTTGTTCAACCAAATAACATCCTCCTTCCCTGGGCAGAAACCCAACTTGCTTTCTTCCTTCCCCTTCATTTCTATTCCTCGCTATTCTCCATATCCAATGGTAGCTAAATAGTAGCTTCAATAGAAGCCACAGTCACCCAGTTTATTCCATCCTGCTTTGCACATGCTTTTCTGTTCATTATGGTGTTTGTTTGGTTTGGGGTGGGTTGTTTTTTTTCCAGGATTATTATTTCTGAGTCAAAACTCAGAAAGCAGAAAGCTTTTGCAAGTGCAAAGAATGTCACCATTTTCTCTGCTTTGGGCATGGAAGCTTTAAAATTGAAGTTGTGACAATTGTCATTTAGTTCCCCAAAGCACCCCTCTTGCTTTCTGAAAAACAGTTGCTGTTTTGTATTTGGGTGACCAGTGTGTAACTCATGGATTCTCCCAAACTCAAAAGCCATGGGACAAACATCAAACAGGGTTGGTTTTCTGTCTGCAAGGATTATGTGTGGAACTGCTTTTGGCTGTGGTGTTCCTCTGTCCCATGCCTGCCTTGCATTCCTCATGTGATTTAAGGTGTTGGCTTTAACCTTTAAGACTTGAAAGAAGATGAATGGTCCATCTGTTGATTTCCCATCCTGCTAACAGCCAGTTGGTTTAAGGAGGAAAAGTTTAACTTGAAGTCTTTGTGTTAGGCCACACCTTGAGTCCTGTGTCCAGTTCTGGGCCCCTCAATTTAGGAAAGATGTTGAGTTGTTGGAACATGTCCAGAGAAGGGCAACAAAGCTGGGGAGGGGTGAGGAGCATAAGCCTTATGAGGAGAGGCTGAGGGTGCTGGGGTTGCTTAGCTTGGAGAAGAGGAGGCTCAGAGGAGGCCTTATTGCTCTCTACAACTACCTGAAGGGAGGTTGTAGCCAGGTGGGGGTTGGTCTCTTCTCCCAGGCAACCAGCACCAGAAGAAGAGGACACAGTCTCAGGCTATACCAGGGGAGGTTTAGGCTGGATGTTAGGAAGAAATTCTTCATAGAAAGAGAGATTGGCCATTGGAATGTGCTGCCCAGGGAGGTGCTGGAGTCACCATCACTGGAAATGTTTAAGAAGAGACTGGATGAGGCACTTGGTGCCATGGTTTAGTTGATTAGATGGTGTTGGATGATAGGTTGGACTCGATGATCTCAAAGGTCTTTTCCAACCTGGTTGATTCTATTCCATTCTACTCTACTCTACTCTGCTCTGCTCTGCTCTGCTCTACTCCTACTCTATTCCATTCCATTCCATTCCATTCCATTCCATTCCATTCCATTCCATTCCATTCCATTCTTTCACGTGTTGTCTTGGCCAGGATCTGAATGTGTCATCCTTTAGGAAGAATGATGGATCCTTCTGTGTTGGGTGTGGAACACAAAGGAGCATTGTCTGGGATGGCATAAAAGCTGTGAAAGAAAATTTTGAAATGAAGGATAATGGAAACAAGTGTAGAATCGTTTCCTCTGACAGGACAAATGAACTACCTGGGGTTGTGTTGAAGCACCTGGTACTTCATGCAACTGCCTCTCTCTTTCCTGTTTTCCGTGTCCCAGGAAAGGATTGGAGCCAGGCAATGGGTTCCCTCCCCTGCTGTGCTCAAGCCCCTGGATTCCCTTCATCTTGTGTCCTCTAATCTGTTCCAGAAGGTGTACTTCATTCTCACCTGCTCTTAATGACTCTTCGGGCTGATAATGTGAACTTTCTGGGAAGCTTTCTCTTTAAACGACATTTATTTGTATTGCCTAGTGCCTTAATGCATTGCTTTGCCTGCAGCGAACAAAAAAGGTACTTGAATGAAAAGAAAGGGGTAATAGCAGTGAAAGAAGATGGTTGTTATGTATCATAATGTTAGCACTCTTTGGAGAGATGCTCCTGTAGTTGGAGGAACTAATCTTTGCTTGCATAAGTAGACAGAAATGCTGGCAATTTACAGCATCCGCTGGTACCCAGATGTCAACTCACATTTCCAAAGAGAATCATCAAGTCAGGAGATAAACAGCTGGTACAAGTGAAAGGAAAATAAGCTTGTAAGTGTTTAAAGAAAAAAAAAAAGTGTTAATTTTTATGAAGTGTAGTGTGCTGGCATCTAAACAAATGAAAGTTAACAGCCAAGAGCAGGGATGTGAAAGGGCTTCTTTTTGTTTGTAACATCTGAGAATGAAAGTCTAGATTCCTCTCACAGCATCTTCAAAGCACCCCTATTTTGTTGTTTGAAGTTGCTTCTAGTACAATTTCATGTATGCTAGCAACCAAATGACAGCATTGGTGTGCCCACAGCTCTGTCTTGAAGTGCTTTAAACTGGCCCAAGCATCCCACTATGGCTGCACATGCCTCTAGTATTAGACTGTAACCTGACACAGATGTCTCTCCATTGGAAGATTCTCAGGAGCTGCTTCAGAGGTGCTGATGGGCAAGAGACTAGGTAGACCTTGGAGACAAGCTTGGGATGCCACATATAGGATGCTCAAAATTGCACAGAATCACAAAATCACAGGATGTCAGGGGCTGGAAGGGACCTTGAAAACTCATCCAGTCCAACTGCCCTGCCAGAGCAGGATCACCACTACCAGGTCACACAGGAATGCATCCAGGTGGATCTTGAACAGAGAGGGAGACTCCACAATCTGCCCTGGGCAGCCTGTTCCACCCTCACAGTGAAAAAGTTTTTTGAGTCCCCTTCTTCCTGAGAATTCAGGCATTTGCCTAAACTTGTAAGGATTGATAATTTCAGAAGGACATTGAGACTCTTGGACGTGTCCAGAGAAGGACATCGAGGCTGGGGAGAGGCCTCGAGCACAGCCCTATGAGGAGAGCTGAGGGAGCTGGGGTTGTTTAGCCTGGAGAAGAGGAGGCTCAGGGGAGACCTTCTTGTTGTCTACAACTACCTGAAGGGAAGTTGTAGCCAGGAGGGGGTTGGTCTCTTCTCCCAGGCAACCAGCACCAGAACAAGAGGACACAGTCTCAAGCTGTGCCAGGGGAAGTTTAGGCTGGAGGTGAGGAGAAAGTTCTTCACTGAGAGAGTCATTCGCCATTGGAATGTGCTGCCCGGGGAGGTGGTGGAGTCACCATCCCTGGAGGTGTTCAAGAGGGGATTGGATGTGGCACTTGGTGCCGTGGTCTAGTCATGAGGTGTTGGGTGACAGGTTGGACTTGATGATCTTTGAGGTCTCTTCTGGCCTTGGTGATTCTGTGATTCTGTGATTATTAAACAGTTATTTGTAAAAACAAAGCACTTCTGTTGTGAAAAAGCATAGAATTGTAGCTGCAGGGCAAGTCAGTGCTGGGTTTATTGCTGAAAGAGCATCTAATAGAGAATGCTGACTTGCAGCATCCTTTGCAGGGAATGAGAAACAGCAGGTCTACTGCTGGCCTGCGGACATCTTTCTGTGCAGGCAGGAGATAGGTTTGCATCCTAGTTGGGTTGATAACAAAGCAGAGTAAACAAGTCTTTAAAAAAGACCACCTGAAAAGAGAACTATAAATTCTCTACCCTTTGAAGGAAAATAAAGTGCAGAATATTTACAGTCTTTCTCCCTCCCTCCCGTTCACTCTCACTCCAGTCTTCTAATACTCACAGGGCCTAGCAAGGTTTTATGTGGAAATCATTGGGATTATCTCCCAATTTTTTCTCAGATAATTCAGTTGAGAGGTTTTACAGAACTGAACGATTTGGAGACTGGGAATCACTAAGCTGGAGGCTTTAAGATGCTTGCAGGCTCCTATCTGGACAGAACAGTTCGATATTTATTGGATGTGCTCCTAATTGGCTGAAAAATCCATCTTTCCTACTGTTTTTTATTTTTATCTCAAGGGCATTATCTGAGGTTGGCAAGGGCAGGAGGGTAAGCAAGTGTCCCAGCTTTCTGAGATTTCAACCTGGCAGAGTGCACTGAGAATTGCTATGGTGACTTGCAGATTGTACTGCGTGTTTCCCAGTGGTGCTTCCCAAGTGGCCAAGGGCTTGCTGGCAATCTCTGCGGTATCCTGGGATGGCAATCCCACAGATTAATCCAGCCCACGCAGCACCTCCAAGTCAGCTGGCTACCAGAGTATGTGACCGTGCCTGCAGACAGCCAGGCAGATCAGCTTAGGGAGGAGACCTGGAGACATATTTATGTGTTTGTGTTATTTGGGGAAAGTCACCTGGTTAGCAGGGACACAAAGTAGAGTAGAATAGAGTAGGATAGGATAGGATAGGATAGGATAGGATAGGATAGGATAGGATAGGATAGGATAGGATAGGATAGGATAGGATAGGATAGGATAGGATAGACCAGGTTGGAAAAGACCTTCAAGATCATCATGACCAACCCATCATCTGACACCACCTAATCAACTAAACCATGGCACCAAGCACCCTATCAAATCTCCTCCTAAACACCTCCAATGATGGTGACTCCACCACCTTCCCGGGCAGTCCATTCCAATGGGCAATCACTCTCTCTGTGAAGAACTTCTTCCTAACATCCAGCCTAAACTCCCCTGGTGCAGCTTGAGACTGTGTCCTCTTGTTCTGGTGCTGCTTGCCTGGGAGAAGAGACCAACCTCCGCCTGTCTACAACCTCCCTTCAGGTAGTTGTAGAGAGCAATTCTACAAGGACATCTTCCCTGCTGGGGTCACCCCCAAGGGCCATGCCTACAGCAGCAGACCCCTGCGGCAGTTCTGTCCCACATCACTTCCAGTAAAAGAACCTGCAGCTGCCAGCCCTTCCTACAGTGGTGTTTGAAACAAATAAATTGTAATGAGATGAGCTGTCTTAGCTGTTACAGTATTTACAGGATAAATAGTTTCCACTTCACAGCCATCAATACCTCCACCCTTTAAATCCATTAACTTCCTGACTGCTATATGCTGCCTCAGTAATGGGCTGACAGTGATTTAAGGCTAGAAAAACCCTGTTTAGAGCTCTGCATTAGGGAGAGTGAATGCAAATGGGGACCACACCATTTGGCCTGGGCCTACAAATGTCTTCAAAAGCGACACATTTCAAACCATGCTCTGGGTTGCAACAATGATGGGGCAGAGCGTTCTGCTAGCCTCAGCTGTTGGATTTGTAGGAAAGCTGGAAATGAGCAGTGCCAGTTTACCTGAGAGCTTGTAACCTTAAAAAACAGAGGCACCTGGCTGGCACGGACTGCTCTGGACCACGACGCTCGCGTATGTTGGCAGTGTTGACTCCCTGCACCACTGAAAGTCTTCCAGAAAGATAAATACTTTATTTGAGCTGTGTTCAGTTCCTCTCTCAGACCTGTCACGGTAGCATCAAATAGTTACTATTTTTAATCTTCTGTAGCTGATTGTTTTAGGGGAATCGAAGCAGACTTCACTTATTTATTGATGGCTGAAAACGAATACCCTGCAGCCTCCCTCTTGCATTCCTGGTGTGACCGAGAGAGAGGAGAGGTGTAGAATTGCAATGGAAGATCTATCACATTCAGCCTGCAAGGCTATTATTTGAGCTGCCTGAGAAATGTTTTGAGATTTTTTTTTTTTTTGCTGTTGTGTTAAAGCATTGGCAGTTGGATTTTGTTAAAGATGACACAAGTGGAGAGGTTTTATTTGAATCCCACCCACACGGTCTTCAGGGATTTATATACAACAGAATATGAAGCTCCTTCTCGTTTTTACATAGCGCAGATTGGCCGCCTTATCTTGTGATGCAGGGAGTGTGTGCATTTCAGTGCCTGGGAGGGAGGAGAGGGGAAGGGAGAGGGGAGGGGAAAAAGAAAAAAAAAATAGAAGGAGAGATGTGACCTTTTTATCTTCCCCTGGCGCAGTTTGTGCACGTTGGCTAAAGCCTGCGCAGCCAGACAGAGCTGGTCACCGAGCGGTGCCGGCCCTGCAAGCACGGTTCAGCCGCTTGCAGGCTGGGAATGGGATGCTGTTCCAAACCCTCAGTGGCCTCTCCACAGCGAGAGATTCTGCATCACGCTGTACCCGTGGGCAGCAATTTTGCAGGTGGAAGCATATGACCCCGAGCAGCTAATACAAGAGCAGCTCTGCTGGCTTCATCCCGCATGAGCGATCAGCGCTGAACCCATCTTCTCCAAAGGCACAAACCTCCTGTAATTTTGCTGCTGATGCCTTCCTCCTGGACCTTTCCTCTTCTGTTTAGATTGTTTCAGTCAAGGACATAGGACAGGCAGTGAGAATATGATTTCTGACACCGTATCTTGCAGTACACGGTGCGGACCAGCTCGAGTGTCCTTTCTCTGTTTGTTTCCTTCCCATCATTGTAGCAGTGATGGGCAATTGCCAGTCTCCATCTGAAACAAGCCTCCTAACCCCATATGAGGGAGGACCGTGTAGGAAAGTGTATGGCAAGAACTTGTGAGACACAGCCTCTCACTTTCAGGAGGTGAGAAATAAGAGGGCAGGTTGCTCTGCAATCTGCCACCAAGTTGACTCCGGCATGTTTTTGGATTCAGTGAGGGTGGGAGGCTTCCTGTGGGGCCGGTGGTGTGTAGAGCAGCCAAGCGACGTTGAGCATCTGTTTCATTATTAAACCATTATCATTAGCTAATTTCTCAAAGCCCAGTCAGTAGAAGAAGGGAAGGCTTGTGCTTTTTGCTGTGTGTATACCTGCAGGTTACTTCCATTTGCCTTTTTTTTTTGGCTATGATTAGTCCATTTGATGGTCGTTAGCTGAAAAGCAGTAAAAGTCATTAAAGGGCCATAGGTGCCCTCTGGAGCCTCTTGCTGTATGTTGATAAAGGAAAATGGCAGTGTAGTGTAAAATATAATCTGATCACTGCATCTAATTACAGACAAGGGTAAGCTGCTAAAGAATGGGTCTGGAAGAATATGATAATTGTGTTCATACAGCATTTCCAACTTGAAAGCTGTGAGCAAATATCGACTAATCCTCCCAACAGGCCCAGAGGGTGGGAAGGTAAATCTATTACTGTTTATTAAGAACTTGTTTCAATTAATTGTAACTACTGTTAAAATAACTATGAACTGCTGGAAGAAAAAATAAAAGTCAGCAGCACTTCCTTGCAACAACTTTGAACATCTTGGATGTCCCAGTACTGAGCAGCTATCTCAGATGTAAAAGCTCAGGGGAGACCTTATGCCCTATGAGGAGAGGCTGAGGGAGCTGGGGTTGCTTAGCCTGGAGAAGAGGAGGCTCAGGGGAGACCTTATTGCTCTCCACAACTACCTGAAAGGAGGTTGTAGCCAGGAGGGGGTTGGTCTCTTCTCCCAAGCAACCACCACCAGAACAAGAGGACACAGTCTCAAGCTTTGCCAGGGGAAGTTTAGGCTGGAGGTGAGAAGAAAGTTCTTCCCAGAGAGAGTTGTTAGCCATTGGAGTGTGCTGCCCAGGGAGGTGGTGGAGTCACCATCCCTGAAGGTGCTGAAAAAAGGCTTGGATGTGGCACTTGGAGCCATGGTTTAGTTGTCATGACGTGTTTGGTATTAGATAACAGGTTGGACTTGATGATCTCTGAGGTCCTTGCCAACCTGGTTGATTCTATGGTTCTACAATTCTATGAGTTGGCTGGAATTCGTGTTTGGAAGCATCATAAACGTGCCTGTTAATTTTTCATTCCCATTAATCTTCAGTGTCTTATTAAATACTAAATATTCTTGTTTGGTAAATATTTAACAAGCTCTCTTGGGCTTTGTAGAATGTATTGTTTTCAATAAATGCACACAGCACCCTAGTAGTAGTAGTAGTAGTATTAGTGCTATTATTATAATTTGAGGAATTAGTGTTGTGTGTGTGCAGCATAAAGCTGCAGGTATTAATGGTAATGTCTCTTTTTGTACAGCATTCAACCACTGCAATTTTGCTCCTTTAATTGGTAACATTCTCTCTCAGCCCCAGGCTATGGGACAGGGGTGGAAATTATACATAAAATCATTAAGCATAGCCTAGGTGCCTGCAAGGCACAAAGTGGATTAAAAAAAAAGCCAACAAGTTGATTTGGCTTCTGGTTTTAAGAGTTCTAGGTGACAGTGCTCAACAGTGAGCATCTGGCTGATGTCAGGGTGTCACAGAATCATAGAATCAACCAGGTTGGAAAAGACCTCAGAGATCATCAAGTCCAACCTACCACCCAACACCTCATGACAATTAAACCATGGCACCAAGTGCCACGTCCAGTCCCCTCTTGAACGTCTCCAATGACAGTGACTCCACCACCTCCCTGGGCAGCACATTCCAATGGCCAATCTCTCTTTCTGTGAAGAACTTTCTCCTCACCTCCAGCCTAAACCTCCCCTGGGGCAGCTTGAGACTGTGTCCTCTTGTTCTGATGCCGGGTGCCTGGGAGAAGAGACCAACCCCCTCCTGGCTACAACCTCCCTTCAGGTAGTTGGAGACAGCAATAAGGTCTCCCCTGAGCCTCCTCCTCTTCTCCAGGCTAAACAACCCCAGCTCCCTCAGCCTCTCCCCACAGGGCTGTGCTCCAGACCCCTCCCCAGCCTTGTTGCCCTTCTCTGGACATGTTAATGTCTCAATATCCTTCTGAAATTGAGGAGCCCAGAACTGGACACAGGACCCAAGGTGTGGCCTAACCAGTGCTGAGTACAGGGCACAATGACTTCCCTGCTCCTGCTGGCCACACTAATTCTGATGCAGGCCAGGATGCCATTGACCTTCTTGGCCACCTGGGCACAGTGCTGGCTCACATTCAACTAGCTGTCAAACTATACCCCCAGGTCTCTTTCTGTGTGGCTGCTCTCCAACCACTCTGTCCCCAGCCTGTAGCACTGCATGGGTTGTTGTGACCAAAGTGCAGCTCCTGGCACTTGGACTTGGATGCTCCAACCTTGTAGCAGAGGGGTGGCATTTCCTATGAAAAGCTGCTCCTGGAAATACAGTTCTTTTCCTTCAGAGACTGAATTCTTCTTCTTTCCTTTTGTCATGTGTGTCTCAATGGCAGGTCAAAGATGGGGAATTTACTCCATAATCTTTGCTTTGTTTTGGTGTTTGTTTCTTGGGGCAGTGCTTGAACTACAAACCAAAAAGGTTTCTCTTCTCTTTGGAGGAGAATGGAACATTTTTATTAGTTGCATGAGAGCTTGTCTTCGCTTAGGTCTGTTCAGGCTTCTGAGGATTTATGCCCTGGGCAATCTCTCATTCTCCAAAAAGAAAAAAAAAAGGCCATAGTTTGGGGTTTTTTATTATTTATGTCTATTATCATGCATATTTATCATCTTTTTGGGACTCTCCTCTCCATGCAGGAGCACGCTGCAAAGCTGTAGAGCGTGTACCACGTTCTGCAGCACTCTCGCTGAATGTTTTCTGTGTCATTTTGTTACATAAAACTCCTGGACTTGACTCAATGCTAAATAGTTGTCAGGTGCTCGCAATAGATGGCTGAGTGTCTTGTGCCCCTTTTTTTGCTGGTGCATGCTGAATGAGAAGCTGGTGTTTGTCACTTGTTTGGCAGACTCTCAGCACCTGTATGCAGCTTGCATTAATGCTAATGGCTGCATACACACCGAAGAGCCAGAAGAGCCAGGTTCCTCCTTAATCTACACCATCAGATAGTGAATACCTTGTCAGAGTACCCTTTTGCTGCCCAGAAATTCAGTCTACCATGCCCTTATTGCTTAAACTGCCTCTAGAAGCTAATGGGATTCCTCCCCTGTTCTGTCAGGTGAAATATAGGGCAGTGTGTGGGAGACAGTCCTTGAACGAGCAGTAACCATCAGGTAGGCAAATGGTGCATGCAGAAGATCACTAAATTGCTCTCTTCCATTGGCACTGGAAATAAGTGGGTTTGGGTAGGCACTGGGAAACAAACAGCCTGCTTCAGATGAAGGTTTTGGACAGTCTTCCTTGTTTGATTCTCTTCAAAATGGTTATGAGATTCAGCAGGCCAAGTGCAGGGTCCTGCACTGTGGCCACAATAACCCCATGCAACATTATAGACTCGGGGATGAGTGGCTGGAGAGCAACCTGGCTGAAAGGGACCTGGGAGTGCTGGTTGACAGGAAGAAGAAGGAAGAAGACTTCTTTTAGGAAGATCACAGAGAGAGTGATTGCCCATTGGAATGGTCTGCCCAAGGAGGTGGTGGAGTCACCATCACTGGAGGTGTTCAGGAGGAGACTTGATGGGGTGCTTGGTTGCATGGTTTAGTTGATTAGGTGATGTTGGATGATGGGTTGGACATGATGATCTTGAAGGTCTCTTCCAACCTGGTTTATGCTATTCTATTCTATTGACAGCAGCTGAACACGAGCCAGCAGTGTGCCCAGGAGGCACAGAAGGCTGATGGCATCTTGGCCTGTATCAGTAGTGTGGCCAGCAGGACTGGGGATGGAATTCTGCCCCTGTACTCAGCACTGGTGAGGCCTCACCTTGAGCACTGTGTGCAGCTCTGGGCCCCTCACTTCAGGAAGGATATTGAGGTGCTGGAGCAGGTCCAGAGGAGAGCAGCAAGACTCGTGAGAGGGCTGGAGGGAAAGTCACATGAGAAAGGCTGAGGGAGCTGGGGGTCTTCAGCCTGAAGGAGACTTAGAGGGGACCTTATCCCTCTCTACAACTACCTAAAAGGAAGTTGTAGTCAGGTGGGGGTCAGGCTCTTCTCTCAAGCAGCCAGTGACAGGACAAGAAGGCATGGCCTGAAGCTGCACCAGGGGAGGTTTAAGTTAGATATTAGGAAGCACTTCCTCACAGAAAGGCTGATCAGGCACTGGGATGGACTGCCCATGGAGGTGGTGGAGCTGCCATCACTGGAGGTCTTAAGAAAAGCTTGGAGGTGGCACTTGGTGGCATGGTTTAGCTGACGTGGTGGTGTTAGGTCATAGGCTGGACTTGATGATCTCAGAAGTCTTTTCCAGCCTCAATAATTCTGTGATTTTGTGATTCTGTAAAAGCAGCTTCTCACCCTTCTGCTTTAGTCTGCAGCTGGTGTGCTGGGTACCCAGTACCTGCAGCAAACTGTCTGTCCAAGGAGGCTTAATGACAGAAGATCAAAGGTGAAGGGGGAGCAAGCAGCTGATTCTTCAGCAGCACTGGGCCGTCCTGAACTCCTCTTGATTTCCCTCTTCTTGATCTTTTCTTCTTTTAAAATACTCTCTTGCTGTGTGTTTGATAGCTAAGAATTGCTTTTTCTTTGTCAGTGTCTCACAATAAAATGCCAAAGGAGTTGGGTCTGGGTAGACATTCTGCCAGAAGCTGCTTGGAAGCAGAGTCAGCACATTTTGCCTGAGCAGTTCTCTTCCAATTGTGTTTCCCCCACCAGCTTCCCTCTGAAATGTATGTGTCCCCCACCACACACCCCCTTCATACACTACAGTGTTTTGAAATTTGGACATTTCTGTCCTTCACCTGGATTTCATTTTTATGACAATTGCAGCCCTTCAGAGTACATTGAAGTGATTGGGCTTTTTGGTGGCTTTTATTTTTTATTGCTTTGTCTTTGGAGGCACTGATTGAGATTCCCAGCCGAGACCCTAGGCACACTGTGTGTGCTGCCGGCTCCTACTCTTTGCTTATCCTGACTTGTTCTTGTTGCTCTCGAATGCCAGAGCAACCCTAGAGCTGCTTTTTCTTTAGTCAGAGTTGATTACAGCCATTTGGAGGCAGGAGATTCCATTTTCTTACCCCTCAGCCAGCCAGAGGCAAGTCCTCCCAGCGGACCTGCTGCCGACCTGCTTTGTATGGACTAGCTGGCAGACAGCAACTGTGGCTCTTCATCTGGTGTCGTGCACCTTTTACAGATTAACCTCTGCTCTCTTCCTGTGACATTATTTTGTAGGCATGTTGACAAGCTGCTTTGATAATAAGGAGTGGGTGTGTATTAAGTGGGAAAATGCTTTGGCTCACCTTCACTTACTGTGGGAGCCAATTAGGCAGCTGCTTCCCTCTTGGAACTGGGATCTGGGTGGATGAAACCCATGGATAACTATAGGTGGCAGCAGCTTTCTGATGCTGCTGGTATGGATGCATGTTGTTCAGCTTCTCCAAAGCAGAGGGGATGCTTCATTCAGTCCTCAGCTCCTATTCTTCTTTGTTTAGCTGAGGCTTTTGTAGGAAAACTTGCTGGCTCGACAAGGCATTAGTGCCCTGAGAATGTTCCATCTGCAGCACCAGGACATGCTCTAATTGTCACACTCCTTGATACTTATTAATTTGTAACTTAATACCCGTTTCCAGAACTACAATTCCAGAACTAGAACATTTAAGAAGATTTCTGGCTTGGCCTGATTTCTGGCTGCTTTCTCTGCAGTGCTCTCACAGGTTCTCTTGAACTCAGTTGAGATGCATAGCTTCCTACACCAGCAGCACCACCGTTGCGTTCTCTCTAATCATCCCTTGAGCTGCCTTGCCGTGCTGCAATAGGCAGGCCCTTGGGGAGGGAGTAGGGGGGTACTGTTAAAAGCAGCTAAAGAAAATTAATTGTCTGTGGACTGAAGCTTGCTTAGAAGGTTCTGCACCCTCCCTGGAATATGCCTTCAGGGGTCTGTAAATTGCAAAAGGGTGAAAAACACTGTCTAATACACTGTAGAGCAAAACAAATCTGTGTGCGAGAAATCTCCATTAAATCTGTCAGTATTAATGCTATAAATAGGAACATTTTGGGCAGCAAAGCACAGC
The DNA here is from genome assembly GCA_015227895.2 of Colaptes auratus. Lineage (NCBI taxonomy): Eukaryota > Metazoa > Chordata > Aves > Piciformes > Picidae > Colaptes > Colaptes auratus. Next base: position 5,572,873 of record CM037646.1, on the reverse strand, counting down.
CACTCCTCTTAACTGCTCTGTAATACATTGGTTTGGGAGAGTCGTGGCAAACACACTGATAGATGTTCTGCTGAAACAAAACAAACATGCATCTCTCTTAAATCCCTGAAATGGAAAACCAAATTAAGTTCTGTTTGCTGGATCAAAACTCTGCGCTCGTCCTCACGCCCGAGCTTTCTTAGGTGTGCTGTAGGCTGCTTTTCAGTCTGGTGGGCAGGATTCCCTGAGCTGTGTGGCACTGGTAGGGAAACAGGGACTGCAGCATTAAAAAGTCTCCGACCTGAAGCTGTCTGAATGCATTTTGAGAAAAGGAAATATGTAGAGGGTGGCAGTTTGTCAAAAGAGAACGGTTTGCACTATGCAAACTTTCATATAAGAGTGTCCTGGTTCCAGGAAGTAATATCCAGTAAAATTTGAGAAGCTCTCTTACATGCTCAGTGCTTGAGATATAAGAGCTCAGTATTCAACTTCTTCCTGACTTACGACAAGGGATTAAACTTCATTTCTCCCATACTAGATGAGAGTCCTGGCCAATGACTAAGCAGCTCTTACTTGGAGGCTTTCTTGCTCCATCTCTCTTAGAGCAAAGTCTGAAAAGCCTCTTGGTTGCATTCAAAGAAAGAACAGGAGAACATATAGGCTGGAGGTGAGGAGAAAGTTCTTAACTGAGAGAGTCATTAGCCATTGGAATGTGCTGCCCAGGGAGGTGGTGGAGTCACCATCCCTGGAGGTGTTCAAGAGGGGATTGGACGTGGCACTTGGTGCCATGGTTTAGTCATAAGGTCTGTGGTGACAGGTTGGACTTGATGATCTTTGAGGTCTCTTCAAACCTTGGGTATTCTGTGATAAAGAATAGAACAGAATAGAATAGAATTAACCAGGTTGGAAGAGACCTTTGAGCTCATCGAGTCCAACCTATCAACCAACAGCATCTAATCAACTAAACCATGGCACCAAGCACCCCATCCAGGCTCTTCCTAAACACCTCCAGGGATGGTGACTCCACCACCTCCACGGGCAGCCCATTCCAAGGGCCAATCACTCTTCTTCCTAACACCCAGCCTAAACCTCCCCTGGCACAGCTTGAGACTGTGTTCTCTTGTTCTGGTGCTGGTTGCCTAGGAGAAGAGACCAACCCTCACCTGGCTACAACCTCCCTTCAGGTACTTGAAGACAGCAATTAGGTCTCCCCTGAGCCTCCTCTTCTCCAGGATAAGCACCCCAGCTCCCTCAGCCTCTCCTCACAGGGCTGTGCTCCAAACCCCTCCCCAGCCTCATTGCCCTTCTCTGGATATGTTCAAGTGTCTCAATATCCTTCTGTGTGGATATGAAGTCCTGGAGTGACATGAGATGGATAAACCTTTGCCTCTCACCTGTAGACATGCCATGTTCCCATCTGGATGTCTGCTGACTTCTGTAGGCTTCCCTCCAGTATTCTGTCAGGTGAGCACATGCTTGTTCTGCACAGTGCATAGGTGGGGTTCCCCATAATGACCTTGGTGTTAAGTGTAGTTGCATAGCTTTTAATAGGCAGGATGACCTGGTTGGTAGTCATCTCTACAGAGTTCCAGTTCCCAGGGGGATGAGTCTTTGCTGGAGACCTTTCTATTCCTATATATCTCAGTACTCCTTTCAGCCCCAGTGTTACACATCCTAACTTTATAGAGAGGTTGTAGCCAGGTGGGCGTTGGTCTTTTCTCCCAGGCAGCCAGCACCAGAACAAGAGGACACAGTCTCAAGCTGTGCCAGGGGAAGATTAGTCTGGATGTTAGGAAGTTCTTCACAGAAAGAGTGATTGCCCATTGGCATGTGCTGCCCAGGGAGGTGGTGGAGTCACCATCACTGGAAGTGTTTAAGAGGAGACTTGATAGGGTGCTTGGTGCCATGGTTTAGTTGATTAGATGGTGTTGGGTGATGGTTGGACTCGATGATCTTTGAGGTCTCTTCCAGCATGGTCTATTCTATTCTATTCTATTCTATTCTATTCTATTCTATTCTATTCTATTCTATTCTATTCTATTCTATTCTATTCTATTCTCCCACAGTCAGCCAAAGAAGGAAAGTTCTTGGGTTCACAGAAGTTTGGTGTTTTCATGCAGCAGCCCTTTAGCATTATCCTGTGACTCAAACCATCAGGTGGTAGGTGTGTCTCTCTTGCCCTGTGCCTGTACCACTCTGCAGCCTTCCACTGACCAGGAAGAATCACCAGCATGTCTGACCCGTGCTACTTCCAGTCACTGTTGTTGCCTACTGAAATGCTTCAAAGCTGGAGGGATAATGTTTTGTTTAGTAGCCCAGGCTCAGAAGGTGTTGGTGGTGAGGGAGACCGAGTTCATAGCTAATACTTTTTGCCTGCTGGTAGAAATTACAGAGCCCCAGCACTCCTCATGCTTTTTTCCTTCGCAGCCATCATTCCCCAGTCATCAATCCCTTGTTTGTCTGCTTCATGCTTTTGAGTGGAGACCGTAGAGGGACAGTGGATGAATGCAGCCATTACATTTTGCTGGAAATGATGGAAGGAAAGTGCATATTATATTCATACCTGATGCATCATTCTCCCGCCTCTACCTCCCGGCCCATCACACTCCAGTCTATTTCGGAGATTTAGATGCGTTTATGTCAGATCTCCCATCCCAGAATACAATCTACATCCAATTATCAACCCTCAGGGAGACATTAGATGTAACTATTATATCTTCTTCTGTCAATAAAATTATAATCACGGGATGCACAAATGTCCTACTTTGGTTTCTAAAAGCATCACAGGAAAGAATGAGATGAAACGAAGGGGGCTGTTAGGCTGCATCTTGCACATGCTTGCGTGCAGAAGGTTGCCAAAACCTCAAGCTGAGGTATACATCTCCCCTTTCTGCCTGGCTGCTGACAAATACTCAGGCCTGAACATGCAAGTGCCTGTGTAAGATCTGACAAAATGAGATGCAAAGATGAATTAGGCTTTCCCTTCATTTGTTCACGTGCCACGTTCAGAAGAGTGGCGTAGAGGTTCAGTCGGGACTGCCACACAATTTTACGGGCCTGTCTATGCAGAAATACTCAGTTAAGTGAAACCAAGTTAATGGAAGAGTTGAGTTTCAGATATATTAGAGCTCACTAACCCCCTTCAACACTCTTCCTTGAGAAATAAATTGCTCTGAGTTCTCATTAGCTTGCTCAGACCCCTTTTACTTCTGACCGGAAACATCTGTACAGGGGTTTCCTAGTCAATGCACCTTAAACTTACACCTGTATTTAATGTGGCCTAACTTGCTGAAGTTTCCCTTAATTGCAGATATACCCTAAGTGAAACAAGCCATATGAGCTCAGTGAAGTCTGAAGAGCATCAGATCAAAGTCCTGTTCTCCCTTTCAGGCAGGCATGGCTAGTTACCTGTGCTCTTGAAACAGTCATCACTGATGGTAAAGAAAGAGTTTCATCTCCTTCAGAAAACTGCACAGCACTTGAAATTAAAGGAGCAAGGGGAAAGGGAGAATGTATTCTGTGTGCAGATTATTCTGTAATAGTCTGCTCCAGTGTGGGTTTGCACTTTCATTTAAACTTTCTGGTATTGACTACTGTCAGAGATAGAGGCAAAGGTGAGACAATCTCTCGCTGATTCAGGAACAGGGGAATTTCCATACTCTGAGCTAAGCCTCTGTGGCAGGGCTGCAGGCAGGGCTAACAGCAATCTCTTTCAGCCAGTGCATAAAACAGAATTTCATTTTCTAATACTTCTAACCCAAACATTTCAACAGCCAAAACCAGTCATTTGAAATACTGGTATCTGACAGTTTCTGGTTTAATTCCCTGGTTTTTCAACTGGAGCTCTCACCTGAGTACCCAGGAAATGGAAAGAGGAGGATGTCCAAAAGTGCACAATGACTTGGAGGTGTTAAAAAAAAATGTGTAGATGTGGCACTCTGGGACTTGGTTTAGTGTCTGTGGTGCTGTTGGGTTGACAGTTGGACTCAATAATCTCAGATGTCTTTCCCAGCTGAAATATTTTGTGATTCTATGACTTGCATAAGAATTTGGCAATCACTACCCATTAGGCGGAAAACACATGGGTTAATTTTTACAGATAAAAGAAAAAAAGCAGCCAAATACCAAGTGCTGTTTCCCTGAAAAGTAATTAAGGTTTTCACATCCCCCCATCTCCCAAAGAGAAAGCTTTCTTTGTTCATGTATCAACTGAACAGCTCATACCTCGACACCACTGAAAGGAGGTGGTTACTTTCTGTGTAATATCCAGGAGAGATGTTTACCCAGGTTCAGAAACATACTGGGATATCAGTGGGATTTGTGCAGTAGCTGAATGGAAGGGATAGGATTTTAGGAGGGATCAGGAGCATAAACCTGGTGGTTAATGTGTTAGGAGCACAGAGTTTAATAGATAATCAGATTTTTCAGTTCAGTTCTCCTGTGGGATTATATTCACCAGAAATTTTGATGAGAGATACCATGGTGAGCATCTGTAAAACTCAGGCATCTGTTTGATGCAGTCACCAAACTTGCAAGGACTGAACAGTGCTGACTTTCATCCCTGTTGGTTATAATTTAATGGGTTTATTATCAGTAGACCAGGTAAAGGTTTAGATTGGACAAGGAAGTTTTAAAATGAGGAGACTTCCATCTTTTTTCCCCCAATTTGCTGTACACTGTTACATTGAGGTGGAGGACCTATCACTATCAGAACACTGTGTATCCCTGTATCATTTAGGTTATCATCATTACACTCTTCCAAGGTACTGCCATTTCTGTAAGATTCATAGATTCATAGAAGACCCTGCTGGAAGGGACCTCAAGGATCATCCACTTCCAATCCCCCTGCCATGGGCAGGGACACCTCACACTAGATCAGGCTGCTCACAGCCACATCCAGCCTGGCCTTCAAAACCTCCAGGGATGAGGCTTCCACCACCTTGCTGGGCAACCTGTGCCAGTCTCTCACCACCCTCATGGGGAAGAACTTCTTCCTAACACCCAATCTGAATCTACCCACTTCTAGTTCTGCTCCATTCCCCCTAGTCCTATCACTACCTGACATCCCAAAAAGTCCTCCCCCAGCTTCCTTGTAGGCCCCCTTCAGATACTGGAAGGCCACAATAAGGTGTCCTCAGAGCCTTCTCCTCTCCTGTTGGAATGAAATGGCTCAGCACCTTGTCAAGCTGGGCCTTGAAACTGTCTAACGCAGGTGAATCCACCACCTCCCTTGGGAGTTTATTACAATAGTTCAAATGGTGAAAAAAAGCTTTTCTTGCATCCAGGCTGAATCTCCCCAGTAGCAATTTATGCCCATGAAGATGAGTTTTGTGTTTGCTTCAAATTCCTCGCAGAAACTGCTTTTCTTGGTGTCTGTATGCATGCACGTGCATGCACATCTGCACACTGGCATCTGATACAGAAAATAACTTGGCTGTTCTGGAAGGTTAGTCTTTTTTTACTCCTTTGAGTTTCTTTTCTTTCTGGGACTAATTTACAGTGTCCTGTAGGCTGTTTGTGCTTGGGGAGATGACTGCCATATAATTTCAGGAAGAAAACGAATGAGCCTGGGAAGCAGCAAAGCAGATCTGGTTGCAGGAGGATGGGCAACAAAGGAAATGGTGCTGCAAAAAAAAAAACACCGCCCCAAATGCTCTCCTGCCTTCCTTCTTTGGAGGGCTCTGTAATTTGTTAACTGTTGTCTGCCAAGTGTCTGAGGCAGTGCCGGGTGGTGGGGAGTTAAATTAACCCCCGTGGCGCGTAGCTACCGGCAGAGGCCGGAGCCGCGGGTCGATAGCTCCGTGCGGTGAGTCACGGCGTCAGCCGGGGGAGAGGGAACGTGAGAGCTCCTTATTTCTCCATCCTTTTAATCGCGGGGCTGAGCCTGGCTGTGATGAAGATGGAGCAGACGCAAATGTCTGATGCTTGAAGCTCTTTGATTTCTGAGTTGATGGGGTGAAGCCAATGAAAAGCTGTGAGCCGCTACGAGAGCTGATAGTGTATTGCCTTTTTCCAAGTCCCCTCAGGCCCCCTTCTCCTTTTTCTTCCCTCCTTCCCCACAGAGCCGGTTGCGCTCGGGAGCTGCGCGGCCTGTGCTTTGCTTGACCGACACAGATAATTTCTAGCATCGCTAGTTAAGCCTATTTTTTATTATTATTAATAATAAAAGCTGTTTTAGTCTCACTTAAATGGATTAGCCTTGCTCCTGCCTGCTTTTTGATTGTTTTTGCTGCTGGGGGTTCGCTCTTCCAATGAGAGTTCTCGCAGGCAGAGCTATTGCCAAGCTGGTCCATCACTGAGGCATACCTAATATGGATCAGATCAGGAGCTGGTGTAATTGGGTTTGGAGAGAGCTACCGCGCCGGGAGGACGTGTCTCACTCCAGGAAGGAGGATTGCCATTGTAACTGTGGAAGCTACTTGCTCAGCTGCCAGCTCAGCCGCCTCCCTTCACGTGCCTTGAAACCTCGTGGGTGCGCCCATTTTCTGCGTGCAGCCCTGGAATTTGTGCCTGTTGACAGCTGAGCCTTCATGCTTCCCTGAAGACTCCATGTGTCTTCCAAAGCTATCTCCACCCCCTCTGCCGCCCTCTTGCAAAACAAAATCAGTTACATTCTTCCCTGTTAAACTTCTCTAAACTAGAGTTACCCTTTAATCCCCCCTTAGAGTGCACTGGTAAATCAAATCAGATGTCGTTCTTGCCTAGCTGCACCTGCTCTCTGGAGGATTGGAAGATTGGCATCAGTAGCCATCACCCAACAAGAAAATAAACAGGATCAAACAACTGCAGGAAGTTGCTTATGAAGCCAAGTGTAACATGCCCATCAAACCCACTGCCCTTCCTTCTCCTCACAACAAGTGAATTGCTTTTGGCTTTTGAACAGTGGCAGTGGTCACAGGCCTTCAAACGAGTTGTCCCTCAGCTGGGACTTCAGGCAGTTACTAGATAAGCTAGCCTTTTAGGCGAACAGTGGTAGCGGTGGATGGGCACGTTGGGTGGTTGATTTCTGTGATTAATGAAGGCTGAATCCCTTCTGATTGTTGTTCTAAATCTTCTTCTGTCCCTCATCTTATCTTCTGTCTTCTTACTTTCTAGTTTATTTCCTGTCCCTGCTCTGCATCCAGTTGCAGACACTGATCCTGACCACTGGGCATGACTCTTCATGTCTTGGTCTCTTAAAAAATTGTCTGAGCCAGGACTGAGCTTTCCAGGTTTCTTACTGCTTTATTCTCAACCCATTGTCATACTCTCCCAGCTGTGGAGGAGAGTAAATACATATGTGCAGATTTCTGCATCACTGTTCCTAGCGTAGCTGGGAACATTCCTGCCTAACAATGAAAGGTATTCTTTATCTCAGTGTGCTCACCATGCTGTCCAAATCTGTTGTCCTCATCCGTCTTCTCCCCAGCTTCTTGCTGGAGCATTACCCGAGAAGGGCAACAAAGCTGGTGAAGGCTCTGGAGAACAAGGAGCAGCTGAGAGAACTGGGATTGTTCAGTCTGGAGTAGAGGAGGTTGAGGGGAGACTCTCTTGCTCTCTCCAACTCCGTGAAAAAGGAGGTTGTAGCGAGGTGGGTGTTGGTCTCTTCTACCAAGTAACTAGCAATAGGAAATGGCCTCAAGTTGCACCAGTTTAGACTGGATATTAGGAAAGATTTATTTACTGAAAGGGTGGTCAAGCATGGGAAGAGGCTGCCTAGGGAGGTGGTTGAATCACAATTCCTGGAGATAGCATAGCATAGCATAGCATAGCATAGCATAGCATAGCATAGCATAGCATAGCATAGAATAGAATTAGCCAGGTTGGAAGAGACCTTTGAGATCATCGAGTCCAACCTATCACCCAACACCATCTAATCAACTAAACCATGGCACCAAGCACCCCACCCTGTCTCTTCCTAAACACCTCCAGTGATGGTGACTCCACCACCTCCATGGGCAGCCCATTCCATGTTCAGAAACCATGTAGACATGGCACTTTGGGACATGGTTCAGTGGGCATGGTGGTGTTGGGTTGGTGGTTGGACTTGATCTTTAGAGGTCTTTCCCAGCTTCAGTGAGTCTATGATTCTGCGTGGTCAAATCTTTATCCCCTAGCTCTTCTCTTTTTTAGTCTATGAAGGCATATTTTAATACTTAATTCAAGTCAAATAAAATTTTACTTTTATGTAGACATAAGAAAGTGTAGAGAGGTTTTTCTTTCACCCCCTTAGTTTATTGGGAAGAGCATTTGGCAAGGCCTCGCTCAACATGTACGCGTTAGTGTTAGATACTTGGGTTGCAAAATGAGCTTGAGTAGAAATCACCGCTTGTAACTCTTACAAGTTTTACTTCAGTGCAAGTTTGTTTATGGTCCCAAGACACTGGGTGAGCCTCCTGTGAAAGACTCTCAGGGTGAGTTTATGGGTCTTTGAGCTCTGGTGACAACACCATGCTTCATCTCAGCCATAACAGAAAAGTTACTGTCATCACAAGAATTGTGTCAGCCACAGGAGAAGGGCTAGTGCTGCAGCAGAACCATATGAAAGATGTTTCCTTTGGCTCTCTGGCACTTGAGGTGGGATTGTAAACATGCCACTACAAGGAAGCCAGTGCACAAACAGGTAGACAGTGGCTGATACTGTCTGGCTCCTGCAGATGGGAAGCTGGTGGCTTTACTGCTGTACTTCTGACTCAACGTTCCTTACGCTTTGTGCACCAGCACAAAGGTTCTGGCAGAAGAAGAGTGACTGAGACTGAGAAATAATGGGGAGCAGAATCAAGTGCAGAATAGGGGGAGGAAGGATCAGCGTTCCCTTTCTTCATCCCAGCATGTTTTGTGTTTGGAGGACTGTTAGGAGGGTTGTGAATAAGTTTTCCACAGCTGACTCCAACTGGCTAGGTGAGGTCACTGGGCTTTTGAAATACTTGGGGTAGTGGTTTTAAACAAGTGGCTACCTCAACACAAACAGGAATAAAGCAATCTTGTATGGTCTTGGTCATACAGTGACCACTTTGTTCTGCCTTCACTGCTCACAGTGAAATGACTTGGCTTGTTAAATTGGAGACTTCATGTCCCTTTGTGGTTATCTACCCCCAGCCGATGTCTGTCTGAGTCCACGCTGCAGATGATGCTCTGTGCTTCTGCTCTTCCAGAACTGAATTTTCAGTTCTTGAACTAAAGGTATTGAAGCTGTGGCGAAAAGAAATAACTGGAATCAGAAGAATCTTTGATTTAACCCTCACCCTGCGAGTGTGGCATCCAATACAAGCGACTGAGAGGAGACTCCCTGCATCCAAGTTGATGCAGAGCAAACCAGCAGTTGGGAAGCCTGCTGAAACTGAATGCCATGTGGTGACAGTGCTGTGGTTACAGTTGTCTGGTGAAAGGAGTTGTAATTGGGGTGTATTTTTTCCCTTCTAAAAGAAGGGACGGATTACATGCACATTTAGTTCCTGCATTCTCAGATGTTTCTCTGTGATTGTTGTTGGGCTTTTTCCTTTCTGAGAGTTTGATGTGAAGTCGGTGAGTTTGGGTAAGGCTGAATTCTGTATTTCTTGGCAGTTCTGGGATTTGTTGTTGAGCAGAGAATGTAACAGGTACGTTGCCCACAACTGTGACCATCCCTTAGAGGTGCCTCTTGAGGAAATTTGCCATAGCACAGCAATATATGCAGGTTTTTTAACGTTGTATTTAGGCTCATCTTTTGTTTGTGCACATTGTAGCTAAGCCTGAATGCTGGAGGCTTGGAAACAGACAAGATTGAATGGGTCAATTTTATGAATTGGCAAACACACCATTTCCTCCTTCACACACTGTGCCTCTCTGCTAAATGTTCTGCTGTAACAAAGAAGGATGAAATGTTTGGTGTTTGCACTCTATGAAGGCAAAGCACTCCAGATAAGTAAGTAAGGCCGAAGTTTCAAGTAGAGACCTTATTCGAGAAGCAGAATGATGTTGCACCTGCATCTCACACCAGCCTGCAACAGCAAGGGAACAAAAAGGCCCAGTCCTTGTTAGGTGGTTGAATAGCAGCTCCCCAATAGTGGCTCAGAGCCCACTGTCATCACCATACTCCTGGTGGACTATGCTGGAGATAGGATACAGGCACTGAATCCTGGGCCTGCATCAGAAATAGTGTGGCCAGCAGGAGCAGGGAAGTCATTCTGCCCCTGGACTCAGCACTGGTTAGGCCACACCTTCAGTACTGTGTCCTGTTCTGGGCCCCTCAGTTTAGCAAAGATGTCGACTTCCTGGAACATGTCCAGAGAAGGGCAACAAGACTGGGGAGGGGTTTGGAGCACAGCCCTGTGCGGAGAGGCTGATGGAGCTGGGGTTGCTTAGCCTGGAGAAGAGGAGGCTCAGGGGAGACCTCATTGCTGGCTGCAACTACCTGAAGGGAGGTTATAGCCAGGTGGGGTTGGTCTCTTCTCCCAGGCAACCAGCACCAGAACAAGAGGACACAGTCTCAAGCTGCACCAGGGGAGGTTTAAGCTGGATGTTAGGAAGAAGTTCTTCACAGAAAGAGAGATTGGCCATTGGAATGTGCTGCCCAGGGAGGTGGTAGAGTCACCATCCCTGGAGGTGTTCAGAAAAGGATTGGATGTGGCACTTGGTACCATGGTTTAGTTAGTCATGAGGTGTTGGGTAATAGGTTGGATTTGATGATCTCTGAGGTCTTTTCCAACCGTATTGATTCTATGATTCTATGAATCCAGCTGCTTCAAAACAGGTTTGAGTCTTTTTGCTTTCTTTGTAAGAGGAGCTAAAAGTGGAACCCCCATCTTTTACCAGCTCTTTCATGCAAAGAACTGTCTAAAAGTTTCAGATTTTGTTTTCATTTTTCCATCTTGCCTACCTCTCCCTTCTTGCTTCATACTTGGTTTGCAGAGAGATGGGTCCAGTCAGTCCCCTTGCTTCCACCCATGAAAGACTGATATCTTTCTGTAGTGCTGAGATGAGCTGCTTGGGCAAAGGGAGGCCTGTGGCCCCAGCTCTGCTCAGCCATTTCTTTCTGTCAGCAAGCCCAGAGAGGAGGGCATGAGTCATACTTCTGCCAGAAATGCATGTTTTTTCCTTTGGGGACCTTGCCCTGAATCACCAGAATAGCTTCATATTGCCTTAGACCTGCCTCATAAGGACACCACCACGCTTTGGAGGCAGGCCACAGTCTTGCTGTCTATGTGGGAACCATTTCCCGCTGCTGAAGTATAGTTGCCTCTCAAGAGGAACAGAGCAGCTGTTTTATGACAACACTCTGACAAAACTGCTCTTGCTAACAGTGAAGGGTTGATGTTTCAGCAGAGCATTGGTATTTCTTCCCAAACATGAAACTTAAGTGCAGCCTATCTATCTCCTGGGTACTGATGAGAGAATCACTCACGTGGACTTACTTTCTGCACTGAAGAACACTGGCAGTGGGCCGTGAAGGAAAGGTGGTTTTGGGGTCATGCAGCTCACAGTGATGTATTTTGCAGTAGGACAATGTAGTGTCTCTGGGAGTGGCACAGACTGCGTGGACTAAAGGTGTATTCATGGACCTATTGTGGGCAGCATCATACCTTCCACATCCTGCACTGTTCTGTCCTCCCACCTGCAAATAAGGTTTTTTAGCCTTGGTGGCTTTGAATACCTGGTAGTTTGAGATGACTTATCTGCAGTTGGCGTTGTTTTGTTGGCAGCCTACTTCAGGCAACTTGTCAGAGAGCAGATGTTCCTGTCTCCCCATCCTATCCCAACCCACTTGCACATCAACTGCACTGTACTGTTGTCTTATCAGTCATCTTGGAGAAGAGATGGTTTTTCACCAGCAGCATTGTGCCTGCTACAGTTTTCAGTGAGAAAAATGTTCCTAATTCCCTCATAGATGAAAAAGGTACTGCCTTCTGAAAAAGGTCCAGTAGCAGCAAGATACTTCAGGTCATGTTTTCCTACCCTTCCACCTCAGAGGCTGGCTGGCTGATTTGCTGAGCTGTGTAAAAAGACCAGAGGATCACTGTGTGCCTGCTCTGTTCTTCTCTGACTGTGTTACCATACTTTGTGTTGCTAGTCACTCCAGGGAGGAGAGCAAATCATAGTTCTGCTTTTTTGGTTTGCCATCTCCTTGCTAGATGCAAAAAACTTGCATGGGCATATACAATAGGGCAGCTGAAAGGCTGGAGAACTGTTCTCTATAGTCCACTGAACACAGGTCACAATGTCTGGCATGAGGTTGGTGCCTTAACACCAGTAGACATGTCCAGCTGTGAGACCCCCAACTCAAGAGAGACATAGACCTGCTGGAGCAGGTCCAGGGGAGGGCCACCAAGATGATCAGAGGGCTGGGCACCTCCCATTTGAAGACAGGCTGAAAGAATTGGGGCTGTTCACACTCTCTTGTATCTGATGAGTAATTTGTGAAGTGTCCATGACTCCTCCTCCTGTGGGATGTGAGCTCTACGAGGTGACGGTGCTCGCCAGAGAATAGCTTACCAAAGGATGAGAGCTTTCTTGGAGAGAAAACACTGGGAAAGGAGTGTGTGCAGTGCATTATCACACTCAGTAGGGACACAGAATTTCTGGAAATTTGAGCTAAGTAGAGCTAGAAGTCAGTTGTGTTAAGTCATCCAAACAGGGTTATGCCACCCGGCTGGGGGTCTTGTGACAAGCTGAGCCGTGTGGATTTTTTTAACTCATCACAAGAATCAGGACTTACACTTTAATCAATAACTTGCCAATGGCTTGATTTTGATTAAAGGTGCTTCTTTTGCCATCTTTGAGGACAGCAGGAGCTAGGAAGAAAAAGGTGTCGTATGGAGGGACCTGGAGCAGTACATTGAGTCAAATCTAACACAGGTAGGTAGCGTGCCGCATTTAGGAATCAGGGCATGCTTAAGTCGCGGACCGCAGCGGTGCCTCTATTACCAGTTCTAGGCTTCTCTTGAATGTACTGTCAGATAATCATTTAATGCCAGCAGAGAGCTTAGACCCTGACTTGAGGGCTTAATGTTGTGATGAGGCTGGTATGCAGCATGCTGTCTGCTGGTACCGAGACATTGTGGTGTAGAGTAGAGTGATCCCAATTACTCCTCCTCCCTTGCTGCCCTACTTCTGAAGTTAAAGGCTGCCTCTGTAACCCACAGTTCACTCTGATTCTTCTCCGTGTGGATTTCAACACATTCACATATAATTGTACCCTAAGGTTTTATCTCATGCCAGCCACCTGCATTATCCTGCTCTTGTGAACATTGCCAGTGAAAAACAACAATTGGACCATAACCTACGACAAAACCTCAGTGGTTAGTGGCACTCCTGCCAGGCAAGTTCAGGCAGCACACAGGCAGGAGTATCATTCACCGTCAGCATCTGCACTCTTGCCTCTGGTGGTGCTGTTGATCATGGGGATGCACAGCAACAGGAAATAACTGGGTTTGGGTAGGCACTGGGAAACAAATAGCCTGCTTCAGATGAAGGTTTTGGACAGTCTTCCTTGTTTGATTCTCTTCAAAATGGTATGAGATTCAGCAAGGCCAAGTGCAGGGTCCTGCACTGTGGCCACAATAACCCCATGCAGCATTATAGACTGGGGGATGAGTGGCTGGAGAGCAGCCTGGCTGAGAGGGACCTGGGAATGCTGGTTGACAGCAGCTGAACATAAGCCAGCAGTGTGCCCAGGAGGCACAGAAGGCTGATGGCATCTTGGCCTGTATCAGGAGTAGTGTGGCCAGCAGGACTGGGGATGGAATTCTGCCCCTGTACTCAGCACTGGTGAGGCCTCACCTCAAGTACTGTGTGCAGCTCTGGGCCCCTCACTGCAAGAAAGGTTATTGAGGTGCTAGAGCAGGCCAAAGGAGAGTGATCAGACTGGTGAGGGGGCTGGAGGGAAAGTCACATGAGGAAAGGCTGAGGGAGCTGGGGGTCTTCAGCCTGAAGAAGACAAGACTTAGAGGGGACCTTACCAGTCTCTACAACTACCTAAAAGGAAGTTGTAGTCAGGTGGGGTTCAGCCTCTTCTCCCAGGAAACCAGTGACAGGACAAGAGAGCATGGCCTGAAGCTGCACCAGGGGAGGTTTAGGTTGGATATTAGGAAGCACTTCCTCGCTGAAAGCCTGATTAGGCACTGGAATGGACTACCCATGGAGGTGGTGGAGCTGCCATCACTGGAGATCTTTAAGAAAAGCTTGGAGGTGGCACTTGGTGGCATGGTTTAGCTGCTGTGGTGGTGTTAGGTTATAGGCTGAACTTGATGATCTCAGAGGTCTTTTCCATCCTCATAATTCTGTGATTCTGTGAAAAGCAGAAGTTTTTAGACAAGTTTTCAGCGCAGTGACAGGGGTTTGGTTTAGCTGATGCTCAGACAACATGTCCCACTTTGCTTGCTTCTCAAGAGCCTCCGTGCTTATTAGTATGAGACAGCTGGGCTTGAAGTTAATCCCTTGGGTTTGGGGGCTTTTTCTTCCCCTGGCAAATTTGTGAGGAAAGATTCTTCAGAAATATTACCCATTGGCTGTCACTTAGTAGGAGCTATAACAGTTGGCGATGGTAATAGCATTGGTTTGAAACTAGCAGGGAAATTTGGGTCTAGCATATGGACATCTACAATCTGTGGAGTGATGGAGCTGAGGAACGTGAGACATTTAGCTCACTTTGGAGTTGAGGGCTCAGAGTTCAGGCTTTACAGCATCAAGCTGCCTTGGCATTTGGCTGCAGTAAGCAGCTAGCGCTTCAACGGAGAAATTTCCAGCTAATGTTTGCTGCTGCTTCTGACGGGCGGACCGCACTGAGTCAGCTCGTCCCGGTCCCCGCTGTGCAGCGGCTGCAGCCAGTCTCACTCCATCACTTTTAATGAAACCGAGTCTCTGCGGTTTTCACTAATTTACTCACACGCAAGAGGAATGAGGAAGTATTTTCCTGTCTCTCTCAGATAATGAATGAGATATGAAAGAGCTTCATGGCCAGTAAGCACCCTGGAGGGACCTGAGTTTGTCGGAAGGTGCGAGGCGTCTTCATCACAGTGACAATATTATTTCCTTCCCCCTTACTCCGTGGAGTGAAAACTCGCACGGCAGCAGCCAGGAACGTGCCCAGTTTTGCTTAGACCCCGGAATTGCCTTTGAAAATCCAAACATGTGGCAAACCCGATAACCTGGGCCCCTCAGTTTAGGAAGGATGTTGTCTTGCTGGAACGTGTCCAGAGAAGGGCAACGAAGTTGGTGAGGGGTTTGGAACACAAGCCCTGTGAGGAAAGGCTGAGGGAGCTGGGGTTGCTTAGCCTGGAGAAGAGGAGATTCAGAGGTGACCTTAATTGCCCTCTACAACTACCTGAAGGGAGTGTAGACAGGCAGAGGTTGGTCTCTTCTCCCAGGCAGCCAGTACCAGAACAAGAGGACACAGTATCAGGCTGTGCCAGGGCAGGTTTAGGCTGGATGTTAGGAAGACGTTCTATACAGAGAGAGTGATTGCCCATTGGAATGGGCTGCCCGTGGAGGTGGTGGAGTCACCTTCATTGGAGGTGTTCAGGAGGAGACTTGATGGGGTGCTTGGTGCCATGGTTTAGTTGTTTAGGTGGGTTGGATTGGTTGATGGGTTGGACGCGATGATCTTGAAGGTCTCGTTCAACCTGGTGTATTGTATTGTATTGTATTAACATCTTTTGCCTCGGCGTTTTCCAGGCGCCCATCACACAACAATCAACGCTTGCCTGCGGCAGGCTTCCGTGCGGGGCTTTTGCTGTGCTCTGCCTTGGTGTCTGCACTGCGAAGCCCCTGCTTGCACAGCCTCAGTGCACGGCTCTCAGAGCGCAGCCTGGGTAATGAATGTGTTTCCTTCAAGGGATGTGTCAAATTTTGTTTACCGAGAATTCCCATTTCTGTTTGCTGCCCTCCTCAAATGTACTTTGTATACATCAGAAAGACAGAGATAAGAGTTCATGGAAGATTAAACAGGTGCAAACACATTAAGAGAGACAGTAAGAGATGTAAATTGTTAAACAAAAATATTAAAGTCCACTTTAGATGCCTCCAGGGCTTTGCAGTACCCAAGCTTAATAAAATTAACCAACTATTACAGCTTAGGTCCTGTGTTCAGCATTGCTATCAGACACAATCAATAGGAAATCCAGCCTTATATGGTCTGGTTTTGGGGGTACAAATTGTAGTTTCTGTCCTCAGGTGGAGAGCAGCTCGCCAGGAGTATTGTCAGCCGTGCACTTTCAACAAGGTAACTTGTCACAGGGCTCCTCAGTGTACTTCAGCCCTTGTTAAAATGCAGTTCCCTTTGAAAGGAGGAGTAAGTAACTTGAATGCTTACTCCAGTTTCATATGTAAAAACACACAGTGCTTGGAAGTAATACAGCTGAACACAGCAAGCTGAACACTTCTTAGTCCAAGGATTAAATTAGCTGGACAGGGGAGAATTACCACCCTGCAAACCTCCCACTGAAATCTGAAGTGGTACAAATAATTTTTTGCTGTTTCATTTGAGCACGTGTTACTCAGCAGCGGCAAATTCTCACTGAAGCCACGATTTGAACAACATTGCATATTGAGTGAATATATTCACCTGTAGCATGCAATTTGATCATCCCTCAGTAGCCCCCCTCTCCTGTACTCACTACTTCGATTTCACAGAATCACAGCATTATTGAGGATGGAAAAAACCTCTGAGATCAAGGGCAGCCTATGACTTCACACCATCACATCAGCTAAACCATGCCACCAAGTGCCACCTCCAATCTTTTCTTAAAGACCTCCAGTGATGGCAGCTCCACCACCTCCCTGGGCAATCCATCCCACTGCCTAATCAGCCTTTCTGTGAGAAATGCTTCCTAATATCTAACCTTAACCTTCCCTGGCACAGCTTCAGGCCATGCCCTCTTGTCCTGTCACTGGTTGCCTGGGAGAAGAGGCTGACCCCCACCTGACTACAACTTCCTTTTAGGTAGCTGTAGAGAGTGATAAGGTCCCCTCTAAGTGTCCTCTTCTCCAGGCTTTTTTCATATGACTTTCTCTCTAGCCCCCTCAGTGTTTCCTGAGCTCTTAAGCATTTGTCTTGTGTCAATCCCCATGGAGTTCCCAAATTTTCATCCCCACCAGGGATGAAACCTGTGGTGGTTTGAGCCTTAACTAGGATTTAAGAACTCAGATGAGGGCAAGGCTGAGAATCCCTCCCCTGCTCCCCCCTCCTCTTTCCCAATAGAGAGGAAAAGAGAGGGAAGGAGCAAATCCAGCAAGAAATGTGCATTTGCTTCCTGCATCTTTCACCAGTTCAGAATCTACTTTTTATATGACCAAACTATTGGTAGCGTTTGACCCTGTTAGCACAGAGGAGAGTGTCTCCACTGCCACCTTCCCTATGTGCAACAACTGGCATCACAGCAATTAGTGTCCTGCAGTCTGTGGCTTTGCCCCACTGGCATGGAGCATACAGCACAAGCCCTTCTGAGAGAAGTAACATGAAGGAAACTCCATTGCTCCTGCAGTTTATTACTTTTCCTCATTCTAAAAAGCAGGTCTGAGGAAGCAGCTCTTTTGAGGCCATTTAGGCTCTTGTGTGCTGGGCCCTGGCCCACGGCCTTGTGAGAGGTGGCTGAACAGCAGGCGGATCTGTGGAGGCAGCCCCCCACCAGCACTGAACAATCCCTGCTGTCACTGAAGGCAGCTCTAAGGCACTCTGAGCAAAGACATGGGCTGGCACATACACATGACCTTCTTCTGGAAGGAGCCAAGTCTGGGGGAGGTGTGTGGCCTGCATTGGCAGCCAGGCTCTCCCTGAACACCTGTGCCCTATCAGTACACATCAGCAGACTCAACAGACTCGCAGCTGGCGACCTTTAAGAAGCAATTTCTGAGGTTTTATTTCCCTCACAGTCAGATCCTGAGCAATAGACCTGTCACCTGGATTACCTGTTGCAAAACTGTGCTAGTTGGGGTTTGAATTTCAGGTGTTCTGATGTTCTACAGTGTCTCTTAATCACCACTCCCTGTAAGGAAAAGTTTGCACAGTTCCTGTGCTGAGTGGTGCTCTCTGTTAATCAAGAGTGTGAAAGATACCTCACCTAGAGAGAAAGAAGTTCCTCCAGATAAGTATTCCAGTCATTAAGAATGCATTACATGGAGCAGAAGCTCCAAACACAGTTTCCACTGCTGTGGGTCCTTTACCAGCAGAAAGAATGTTTCTAAAAAATCCATTTAAAATTAACAAAAAGAATCATTAAGCAGAGTAAGATTTTTAAGAATGCACTTTCAAGCTGGGAAACCACCTCATTTAGTATAATGAGTGAGCAGATCCTTGGGCCCTGAAGAGAAGCAAAGTGAAACAAAATGGCTCCGGCACTGACTTGCATAATGATGGAGTGAGCACATGTCCTGGCATGTAATGATCCCATCTTTCCCACGGGGCTTCAGAAAACAGCGTTTATTGTGACAGAAGGCTCTGGCCGGGGCGCCGGTTCCAGCAGGGAAAAGACAAGGGCTGGGAACAGGGTGAATATGGAGTAGAAGGAGAGGAGGAGAAAAGTTAGTGAAGCTTAAGGTCACAAGCCTTGGAGAGGAGAACAGTAATAATGCTCACAGAAGCAGTGTGGGAGGCAGGAAAAGGGGAAGGGCTCAAGGGACAGCACGTTTGGAAGGAAGGATGAGTTGTGGCAGATGAGAGATGCTTCCAAGGAGGGTCTGGTTAACTGGATTAAGAATGAATGAGCAATCCCTGGTGGGAGAGGTAACCCTCACACAATCCCTGGTTGGTCTTGAAAGCTTCTTTCTGTCTCCTCTTTCCAAAGCAGCACAGGGATGTTTTGAGAGAGAGGGGAGGGCCCCACCAAAAATGTGGTGGTGCAGCTAGCGGCTAGTGCTGGTATGTACTTGTGCCAGCTCCACGTTCTTCTGCCCTTCCTGTATAGGGAAGGGCTTCCCTAGGTGGGAGGAGGAGTAGGCCAGTTTCAGCCTTGGCTTCTCTGCTGAGGTGTCAGCTACAGGTAAGAGAGTGTTGAGTGACCACATGAGATGAAGAGTAATGAGATGTGGATGCCGTCTCCTGAGAACTGGACTGGATGTCTCATCTGCTATTTCACATTTTCTGTGCTATTTCATACAAGTTAGTGGGCAGCTGTGAAATGTAAATGGAGCAGTGGATCTCCTCTGACAGACACTAGGATTCTTCCCTGCCACCCTCAAAGTCCTTGGAGGTCTCGTTCCATTCTTAAGTTCTAACTGCTACTGGGTCTGTTCTGGCAAAGTAGGCTTAGTAGGTCACTGTGATGAGTATTGCCCAGCAGCAAAATCACTTGTCCACTTTGCAGGTACAATCTGGAAGATCCTTAATTAATGACCCACTTTCTGAGGGAGGCAGTGGGATTACTTTCTCCAGAACATCAGTCAGCTGCCCAAATGAAGTCGCAGTCGCAGAGCAGGTAGTTCAAAGCTAGATTACCACCCTGTACAGCAACATCAGAAAAAGTGCAGAATGTCCTCATCTGTGCCAGCAAAGAATTCAGGAACAGCACAAGACTGATGTAGCAACTGCAGGCATACTCATCAAAACTTGGTGGTCCCAGTGGACTGAGGCTGTGCACTGCCTGTTCTGCATGCAGCCTGCCTGCTGCCTGATCCGTCATCCATTCCCTTTCATCTATCATTGTGCATAAGAAGCAGGGAGACTCTTTACTCCTCTGTCTGTGGCTTCTGTCATTTTTTTCATTATTGCACACTATCAAAATGTTGTCTTTCCCCACAGCTCCCCTTTGCCTGTCTCCTTTTGGAATTTGTGCTGAGAGATGAAAGTAAAACCATCTTTCTTGGCTACTAAAAAGGCAGAAGGTTCCTTCTGACATGTGCGTGGCCTGTGGATACACAGAGATCACACTGGGGATGAAGAGAATAATATCTTGGTGGAGGGAAGCCATCTGTTGCTCTGGCTTGAGCACAGCCTATCTTCTTGAGGGCTCTGGGAGGTTTGCTTAATGAAAGAGCACCTATCAGCTTGTTTACTTAAGCCTCCAGACTGCCACTCGAGTGCATTTGTGATCCAGTCCAGCACAGCATTACCAAGCAACACAGCAACCTCGTGTGTAGATAAGGACACACATCTGTGTTTCATAGTCCTGCAAATCTCCACAAGACCATCCTGTGCCCAGCTGAAGCCTTTCCTGGGAAAGCAATGTTGCACTCTGTGCAACATTGAGAGCCAGCACTTTCTTTCCAGAGTCTCATTTCCAAGGCAGAGACTCCTTTAAAATCACTCAAAGAGGAGGAGGGGCTGTGGGAGCAGAATGTTGGCATTTGGTGTGAGGGCCCCAGGAAGAACTGTCAGCCTCTTTAGCTGTCTGAGGGTAATGCTGGGAACTGCAAGGGAAGCTGTGATCTCTTAAAATATTGGTCTTTCCTGAAACTTTGCAAATTAACAAGATTTTGAGTGGGGAGTTGTCTTCACCTCTGATCCAAAATGAGATCTGTGTGTCCCCTCGCATGTCGCCATCCCTGCCGCCCTGAGCGAGAGCTGTGTGATGAAGAACTTGTTAAGAAATGAAATCCCTAGCATGACCTTTGGAATCTGGCCATGCTCCCTCACTCTTTGGGCTTTTTTTCCCTTTTTTTTTTCCTTCTTCTTTTTCAGCTCTCCACCTCATTTATATTTTCAGTAGCTGCTAGAAAACATGTGTCCCTCTATGTTTAAATGTGTTAAAGCTGGGCTGTGGTGCAAGGGACTGAAATAGCTTCAGTGCTGCATTGGTGTTACAAAGCACTCAAATGTAGTAGTGTGATGGGCTATGCCCATCCTGGAATCAGGGGGCGAAGGCTTGTGAGAGCTTTTGCCCTCCCTAGAGGGGGTTTTCCTCCTGGGAAACTAAATTAGTCTGTTCCACTCCCCCTCCCTGCCCAGCAAGGCTATAAAAAGGAGGACACTGCTGCCCACTGCAGGCTTGAACCCACAAGCCTGAGATTGAGATTCTCATGCTCTACCAACTGAGCTAACTGACCCCCCTCTCCCCACCTGAGGGTACACCCAAAACCCCAGGGCCCTTTCTTCCCCCTCTCCACTGTTAGGCTAATCTCAGTTGGCCAGATCTGAGATTGCCTTCCCTCTTCTCCTCCTGGCATTAGGCCTAGCCATGCCTAAGAGGCCTTGCGATAACTCCCCTTCCATTACCAGATAGGAGCAGTGAGGGAGGAAAAGAGGAAGTCTGAGACCTTGCTGATAGATTTATAGGGCCAGGACATTATGGGAATGAAATACACAGCTTCCTGTGTCCACCCACTGGGCTGGACACCCAGGGCACCAGAGGTGTATCTTGTGTGGTAGCAGCAGGAGGCACCCAGCCTAAACTACCACAAGTAGATACAGTTAGAGCTTTCCATCACTTTTCTATAACCAGGAGCTTTGGTACTGGAGAGGGCTGTGTAACCTTGGCTTCAGATTTAGGGACATTGCCAAAACTCCAGTGTTGCTGTTCAGGCTTCCGTCTGCCCCTCCATCCAAACCACCATCCCGAATTTGGCTGTATTCTGAAGTCCTCTCTTCTCAGAAAAGCTGAGCTGGTGAAAGCTGGTGCTCAGCACACATCTCTGTAGTTACAGCTGGATTCCCTTCTCGTTGCTTCCTTCCTTAAATGTTTGTGTGATGGTGTTATGTCACACCTCACACATCAGAGACCACTGGAATGTAGGCTTTATGAATAGCTTGGGGGATTTTCCCATGTACTGACTGTATTCACTGCTGTTCAGATGTTGTCATTTGATTGCCTTTAGAAGGCCATTACATTGAGTCACAGAGAAGTGTTGATGTTCCAGAGGCTTGCTGCAGCCCTAGGACGAGCTAAACAACCCCATTCTGTGCCATCCCACCATACATGTCCAGCAGTTCAGCTGCAGTGCAAACTGTTGGCACGCCACAGTGTGATCCCAGGTCAGCCTCAACACTGCCCTCCTGCTCAAAGGATTCCTGCAGCCAGCACAGCCGGGCGGGATTAGAAGAGGCCAATGGCATCTTGGCTTGTATCAGGAATAGTGCAGCCAGCAGGTCTGGAGATGTGATTGTGCCCCTCTGCTTGGCACAGGTGTGGCCACACCTCAAATACTGTGTTCAGTTTTGGACCTCTCACTTCAAGGAAGACACTTGATGTGCTGGAGTGTGTCCAAAGAAGAGCAACTAAGCTGGTGAAGGGCCTTGAGCACAAGTCTTGTGAGGAATGGCTGAGGAACTGGGGTTGTTTAGTCTTCTGAAGAGAAGGCTGAGGGGAAACCTCATCGCCCTCTACAACTACACGAAAGGAGTTTGAAACAAGGTGGGTGTTGGTCTTTTCTCACATGCAGCAATTGACAGGACAAAAGGAAATGGCCTCAAGTTGTGCCAGGGGAGGTTCAGGTTGGATATTAGGAAAAATTTCTTCACAGAAAGGGTTGCCTAGGGTTAGGGCTGCCCAGAGAAGTGATGGAGTCACCAGCCCTGGAGGTATTTAAAAGATGCGTGGATGTTGTGCTAAGGGACGTGGTTTAGTGATAGTGACGTAGCTTTAGTGGTGGGATGGTGAGCTGAGGCAAGCAGTTGGAGTTGATGATCTCAGAGGTCTCTCCCAACCTCAACAGTTCTGTGTTTCTGTGGAGGAGGGGTGAGTTATGTGAGCACAGGCTGAAGATAATTGGTAAACAGTGGGAAAATGGAGTCTGCCTGAGCTTGCAGGCAGGAGTGAGCAGTTCTAAACTAGGAGTTTTTCCTGTTCCTTAGCAGGCATGGGACTTGAGTTCTTCTGCAGTCGCAATCCTGGCTCCCATTTGAAGACAGCGAGGTATTCTGTTTAATATCCTTGCTATTGGGGAAATCAAAAGTTTATCACTGTCCCTGAAAATAAAAATTAATGCATTTGCTTCTATAGTGCCAATTAAACCCTCTGTTAAATTCTGGGAGCCAGCTGGAGATGTTTAGAGGTACTCATCTTAATGCATCTGTCTTAGTTGCTGTTGGTCCTTTCCCTCTTTCTGGTGCCATATATCATAGGACAGCTGCTTCTGAGGACATTACTAGCACTTTCTAATCCACCACATTCATGGCCTTGTTCAACCCCTCTCTTTGATCCCAGTTCAAAATCTCCATTTGGTTGTCTAAATATCATGAATCCCAGGGTGGTCTCGTCTTTAGATATGGAAATGAACAGTGAAGAGCTGGTTTAAAGCTGCCCAACTGAACAGACACTTAACACTGGCTATTAGAGGGTTACTATGGTATTTTGTGTGCAGTAGCAGGGGGGAGGAGAATTGTTTGTTAGTCTAAGCTTTCTAAATGTTGTCTGATGCTTCTTACAAAGCTTGCTCTTCCACATGAGGCCATCTGGGATGATGAAGGGAGTGGAACATCGCCCTGCTGAGGAAAGGCTGATGGAGCTGGGTCTCTCGCTTGGAGAAGAGGAGACTCAAGTGGTGACCTCTTCCATGTTTATAAACATGTGAAGGGTGAGTGTCAGGAGGACAGAGTCAAGCTCTGCTTGGTGAAGTCCAATGATAGGACAAGGGGCAGCAGGTGCAAGTTGAAGCATAAGCAGTTCTGCATGAACATAAGGAAAAGCTTTGTCACTGTGAGGGTGACAACACGCTGGGATGGGCTGCTCAGAGAGGTTGTGGGGTGTCCCTCTCTGGAGACTTTCCAAACCCATCTGGGCACATTCCTGTGTGACCTACTCTAGGTGATCCTGCTCTGGTGGGGTGGTTAGGTTAGATGATCTTTAGAGGTCCTTTCCAACCCCTGCTATTCTCTGGTTATGTGAGCACCTGCATTGGTACTCTTCTTGAAGCCTTAGGAATGCCTTTGGCCAGTGACAGGGTGGGGAGAGCTGCTAGTTTCTGGGTTTCTTCATTTAATGCTAATTCTGGGTTTTTTTCCTGCTACTGGAACATCTTTCCTGCTTCTTGCCACATCTACAGGCCAGGTATAGACAAGCTGAGGCTAGTATCTAGGGAGCAATGCTAAGTTCAAACCAAGGGCTCTGATTCATGATCAGGCTCATCTGTGTCCACCAAACTGGAATTGTTTCTTGTATGTGTATGAGGTAATTTGACTGATTTCACTTCCCAGTAAAAGAGGATTTCAGGGAGATGGTGGAAACCCCATCCCTGGAGGTTTGTAAGGCCAGGCTGGATATGGCTCTGGGCAACTTGATCTAGTGTGAGGTGTCCCTGCCCATGGCAGGGGGCTTGGAACTAGATAATCCTTGAGGTCCCTTCCAACCCTAACAATTCTATGATTCTATGATTTGTGTTATCTTACTTTGTTTTTGCCACTGATAACCACCACCTACAAAGCAGAACTTGATGAATTGAATAGAATAGAATAACATAGCGTAGCGTAGCATAGCGTAGCATAGCATAGCATAGCATAGCATAGCATAGCATAGCATAGCATAGAATAGAATAGAATAGAATTAAGCAGCTTGGAAGAGACCTCCAAGATCATCACATCCAACCCCACCCAATCAACTAAACCATGGCACCAAGCACCCCATCAAGTCTCCTCCTAAACACCTCCAATGATGGCAACTCCACCACCTCCCCAGGTAGCACATTCCAATGGCAAATCACTTTCTATATGAAGAATTTCTTCCTAACATCCAGTCTAAACCTCCCCTGGTGCAGCTTGAGACTGTGTCCTCTTGTTCTGGTGCTGGTTGCCTGGGAGAAGAGATCAGCCCCCACCTGGCTACCCTTCAGGTAGTTGTAGACAGCAAGAAGGTCCCCTCTGAGCCTCCTCTTCTCCAGGCTAAGCAACCCCAGCTCCCTCAGCCTCTCCTCATAGTGCTTGTGTTCCAAACCCCTCACCAACTTTGTTGCCCTTCTCTGGACACGTTCCCAAACCCAAATGGCAAAGTACAGACTTACCTTGTGACTCTGTAATCCCAAACACTTACAAATCATGAAACTGTAAAATGACCAAAGAATAATTTAGCAAATGAGGGTGATTTCCCCCCCGCCATACTGTGTAAGTTAATCTCTGTTTAAAACTTAGTGAACCTTTTCTGACTGTAGCTTTGGAAAGCTTTGCAGACTCACCCAGCTGTTGCTGTGCTCAGAACTATCACTGTGATGAGAGCTAATTCCTTGAGCAATGTGATTTTCACCTGGCTGCTTGCTCTTGTTGCCAAGCTCCAAGGTGATCCGTAGCTGTGAGCACAGGAAGCCTCATCAGTCACGCTTTCCGAAGAACCATCCAGGACTGTCTGGACAGAACCAAATGCCCTTTATTTAGCACTTTGCATAGCAATAGGAAAAAATGGATAAAAGGAAACCTAGTCTGGACATGTTCTTTGGCAGCCAGCTAAGTCAGAGTAGCCTGCACTGTCAACACGCATCATGGAGCCGGCAGAAGTTAGCTCTCTCTAATCACTTTACCTACTGTTCAGGCTTCCACTTTTCACTTAGACTTGACTCACTGGACTACTTGTCAGCTGGCCTAGCTAGCTTGTCATGTTATGTGTTGTGTCTCTTCAACCATTCTGTCTCCCTTGCATGAATGACAGCTCCTTAATTAGGATATTATAGGAAAATGGACCTAGCTGCAATTCTCCATTAGAAGCATCACCACCCATTCTGGAGGCAAGCAGCTGCCTTGCCTTATTTCCCACGAGCTCCTATAACAGGACCTAACTTTGCCAATGGGACTTTTTTTTTTAATGAAGAAAACAATTTTTTCCTTTATTTATTTATTTATTTAATCCCCCCCCCCCCCCCCCAGGGAGATCTGGTATTAAAATATTCATCTGTCTGTCTCATTTCTTAACATGCAATTTGTCAGGAAGCGAGTTCCCATTAAATTCCTGATAATTAGCATACTTGGACTTTGATAGACATTTTTCTTTTAGACTTTTTTTTTCTCCTTAGCTCATTATCTGAATGCAAGATCAGTCAGCTAAATTCCTGAATCCAACATCTCTGTCTTGGCTCTTTTTCAAGCAGTTAGAGGTTCATAAAGTATTGCAGTGAATTACTGCACTGGATCTCAGATTTTACATGGGTCACAGGTGAAATGGGTTGGGAAGACCCTGCCTAGAATATAGGGGAATGGAATGGAATGGAATGGAATGGAATGGAATGGAGTGGAGTGGAGTGGAGTGGAGTGGAGTGGAGTGGAGTGGAGTGGAGTGGAGTGGAGTGGAGTGGAGTGGAATGGAATGCAGTAGGAATGGAATGGAATGGAATGGAATGGAATGGAATGGAATGGAATGGAATGGAATGGAATGGAATGGAATGGAATGGAATGGAATAGAATAGAATAGAATAGAATGGATTGGAACAGAATGGAGTAGAGTGAAGTGGAATGGAATGCCGTAGGAATGGAATGGAATGGAATGGAATGGAATGGAATGGAATGGAATGGAATAGAATAGAATAGAATAGAATAGAATAGAATAGAATAGAATAGAATAGAATAGAATAGAATTAACCAGGTTGGAAGAGACCTTTGAGATCATCCAGTCCAACCTATCACCCAACACCATCTCATCAACTAAACCATGGCACCAAGCACCCCATCAAGTCTCCTCCTGAACACCTCCAGTGATGGTGACTCCACCACCTCCCTGGGCAGCACATTCCAATGGCCAATCTCTCTTTCTATGAAGAACTTCTTCCTAACATCCAGCCTAAACCTCCCCTGGCACAGTTTGAGGCTGTGTCCTCTTGTGCTGGTGCTGGTTGCCTGGGAGAAGAGACCAACCCCCTCCTGGCTACAACCTCCCTTCAGGTAGTTGTAGAGAGCAAGAATGTCTCCCCTGAGCCGCCTCTTCTGCAGGCTAAACAATCCCATCTCCCTCAACCTTTCCTCATAGGACTTGTGCTCCAAACCCCTCACCAGATTTGTTGCCCTTCTCTGGACACGCTCCAGCAAGTCAATAGTATTGAATAGAAATAGAAATAGAAATAGAAATAGAAATAGAAATAGAAATAGAAATAGAAATAGAAATAGAAATAGAAATAGAATAGGAGTAGAATAGAATAGAATAGAGTAGAGTAGAATAGAATAGAATAGAATAGAATAGAATAGAATAGAATAGAATAGAATAGAATAGAATAGAATAGAATGGTGGAATGCATTGGTTTGGAAGGGACCTTGAAAGGTCATCTAGTCCAACCCCACCTGCAGTAAACAGGGACTTTCCCAACTGCGTCAGGTTGCTCACAGCCCCATGAAGCCTGACTTAGGGGGTCTCCAGGGATGGGGCCTCTACAACCTCCCTGGTGCTAAATGCTTTCTCCTTCTGTGCTGCCTGTTTCCAAACTACACTTCCCTCTGTTTTCTGTGCTTAAAAGGGGAGCAGGAGTTCAGGCCAGGTCAGCAGCGTGGCAGTATGTAGAGAGCCCTAATTCTTTAGAACAGGGAATTTCGTGTTCAGCCCCTCCTTTGGAAAGGGCTGGCAGGATTTAAGGCAGCCTCTGTGTGCACGTTATACTTAGTTCTAGCTGGGCTTATTGAGCTCGTCGCTATCGCTGGCACTGGATTCAACTAATTTCTTATTATTCATCACAATGTGTTCTTTGACTAAATTGAGTTTTCCATTGCTATTGCAGCTGCTTTCTCAAAAGAGCTGGTTATAAACACACTGCCTCTTTTTCTGAGCACGCTGCTTAAGAAGCGCACGGACGTGGCTGTATTAACATAAGAATCTCTTCTTGTTTAGTTGCTCATCCACTGGCCTTTTCTGCCGTGGGTGGCTGGTGTAAAAGAGCTCCTGGAAGTGCAAACACTGCTGCAAGTTCTCAAGTAGTTTTGTCCAACAACTTGTCGAGATGTCAGAGGAGGAGGCAGCTGCGGCAGAAGTCCAAGCCCTTACCCTGGACGACATCCATTGCAACGTCCAGTAAGTTTTGCCCCAGGGCAGTGCTGAAATAAATGATCTATTAAAAATGAGGTAGGGAAAGTAGCAAAGAGAAGGTTAATCCCACTAAGCCATGGGCTGGAGCTCTGGGCCATGAGCAGGGAGTGAATTGATCACAGCTGGCCACAATGGGCCGTCCAGTCACATTAACTTCAAAGGGGTTCTCAGCAGCTATGGGTTCTCTCAGGCATACTAATGCCATCTAGGAGCAGAGAGAAGAGGAAAGGACACTCGAAGGGGGCATGCTGGGTTGCCCACTTGACAGTGGAAGGAGATTAAGGGAAAAGTAGGAATTGCCATGGTTCTGCATAAATAGATTCCCCTGTGAAGGAGCATGGAGACTCTGGGGCATTCTTACAGGAAGGCAGGAAACAGGAGCGGCAAATGACATGCAGAGCTCTTCTGAAGTTCTTTTTCTAATCAGTCCTCACTGTGCACATGTGCTCAGGTCCCAGTGCTTGGTATCAGAAACTGTGTAGCTCCCACCTTGAAACAAGGGCAGACAGGGAAATGGCATTTTAAAAGTGAGGCAGGCACTGCACAGCCTGCTTTACATCCCTTCAGTCTGGAGTGCAGATGGAAGCATGAGCCAGCTCTTTGGACTTTCCTGGCCCCGAGCAGCGTGGCCGTGGACAGGCCTCAGGGTCCACTATTTGCAACTGGTTTGAATCTTGTGCACTTCAAAGGTACTGCCTGCAGAAGATAATCCCTTGCTATGCATCAGCCTATGGCTTCTAGCAGACTGACCTTAAAAGAGGTAGAGCAAACTTTGAAAATAATACCAGCGGGTGTTGGTTTCTGTCCCTCTTTCCCATACCAGAACCTTGCTTGTACCACTGCCTGTGTAGTGCTCAGTGCTGAGAGAAAGACAGCATATGAAAATCAATGCAGAAGTTGAATGTAAGCCCAAAGTCCAAAAAGAGTCACCAAAGAGCCACACCACGCCCTGACCATAATTCCAGGACATTTGCTCCTTCGGGAGCCCTCATTCTGTGTGGGCTGTTTGGACAGAAGGGCAAAGAGAAGAACAAAGGTTAACAGGCTTTGAGTGTTTGCTGTTGAAATACTCTCTTCAGAGAAAAATATTGATGCAGGATGGTGTCTGAGGCTGTTGGACTTCAGGTGCAGGTAGGTGAGTCGCTTAAAAGCCACATGGCTGAAAGGTTAGCCAAGGATAAGAGCAAGCTGCTTTCACCACTGAAGTGGCCACAAGCCACCACACACAGGCCTATGACTGCAGGCAGCTTCTAAGTGTGGTGCTGGGGAAGCTGGCTCAGAGCTGCCAGCTAATCAAAGTCAGCACTCTTCCTCCTCTCCTTCAGAAGGAGACCCTGTCCTCGTTTCTAAGCTGCTGCAAGCCGAGTGGCTGCTTTTAATAGAGTGTGCACAGGAGATGGTTGTAGGCAATTGAATTAGGGTTGCGTTATTAGTCCATCTGTACAATATGCTCTGTTTATCGACAGGCTGCTTAGAGTGGCTGCAGCTCGTTCAAGGGACAGCATTTCCTACTTTGGGGTTTGGGCACGTGTCCACCCGCTAAGAGGAAGCAGCACTGGAGGAAGGATTTCTGGACTGAGAAGGGGCTGGGTGTGAACTGGTTTTCCTGCTTGCTGGGAGGTGGATGGGAACAGATCATCAGACAGGGTTGCACTCTGGGTTCGTAGCGATGCGCACACTCCCGCTCCGTTCGCTTGCGGCAAGGGGCAGCTGTTGGCCTGTGGGATCCTGTGCAGGGCCCCAGGGAAAGCTCCCTTTTGCTCACATTTCTAAAGGCTGCCCAGTATGATCTGAGCTGTGGCCACCATAAGCTGAAGTCATTCTCTTCATGTCATAGAATCATAGAATTCTTAGGATTAGAAGGGACCTCAAGGATCATCTAGTTCCACCCCCCCTGCCAGGCAGAGACACCTCACACTACATCAGGTTGCTCACAGCCACATCCAGCCTAGCCTTAAAAACCTCCAGGCATGAGGCTTCCACCATCTCGCTGGGCAACCTGTGCCAGTGTCTCGCAACCCTCATGGGGAAGAACTTCTCCTCACATCCAATCTGAATCTACCCATTTCTAGTTTTGTTCCATTCCCCCTAGTCCTGTCACTCCCTGACACCCTCAAAGTCCCTCCCCAGCTTTCTTGTAGCCCACTTCAGATACTGGAAGGCCACAATAAGGTCTCCTGGGAGCCTTCTGTTCTCCAGACTGAACAGCCCCAACTCCCTCAGTCTGTCCTCATAGGAGAGATGCTCCAGCCCTCTGATCACCATGTCGTTGGGACCATGAGGTGTCCTTGTGAATGGAGCACATGTGCATCAGAGGGAAGAAACATCTGCTGTGCACTTGGATCAGGAAGGTGTGGCAGGACTTTTGCTGTAGGTTTTATGTGCATATGTCAAGCTCTTGCCTGTAACAGGAGCTTCACTGTGGTGTTTGAGATGGAAAGCTTATCTTTAAGGATGATCACTGAGAGAGTAGGGAAAGAATACCACAATTGCTTATGTAACACATGCATTGCTTTTTCAAGACAACAGGTGCATAATGTTGCCTGGGGAATAGAAAAATGGCCAGAATCATAACTCTTTACCAAAACCATGATGCTCGTTCAGGCTTATGTCTTCCCTGGAATCCCTTATTCAGAGCTCAGCTGTCAGTGCACTCTTGTTCTGCTCACCAGCATCCACTGTTTATTCTTGCATGCTAGAGCTATCCATAGCAGTCCAATCACACCTCATAAATAATCTTGATGGGTCTTTTTCAGTATAGGGTCTCAATAAGTGAGTTTATTCTTGCACATTGCAAAGCAAAATGTCTTTGGTATCTGTATCAGTTTATAGGTTCACAGTGAAAACCCCATGCAGAGAAGCGGTGGTGATGACTAACAAGGGTGTGGGAGTGACTTAAGAGAATAGACACTGAAAAGCTAAATAGGTGTAACTTGACTACAAAGCAATTTGCAAGATGTGCTGGAACTGTACTAAGAGCTTGAAAGTAACAGGAAGAAGGATAATTGTTTGGGGGTCATCTAACGGGGACTCTCTTTGAGCAAAGGATCAAATATCAGAACTCTTTGTGATAGGGAAATGGGAAATGTTCCCTCTGAATAAAAGGCCTCTGTCCCTTTCTTTGTGCAAACCAGAAAGTAGTCTTAATGTATGGAGCAACTCTGTGTGTTTAACCCTTGTAAGAACCATAGAATAGCATGATGGAAGGGACCTCAAGGGTCATCCAGTCCAACCTTTCAGGATAAGAATCCGGTTGAAATGAGATGGCCCAGCACCCTGTCAAGCTGGCCCTTGAAACCGTCTAATGTAGGGGAATCCACCACCCTCCTTGGAAATTTATCCCAATGTCCAATAGTTCTTGAATTTGAGTTGCAAAGCAGCTTCAGTTTCTACAAGTCCAGGCTCCAAAGCACATCTCTTGAGCACACCGAGGGCTTTTATTGTGACTAATTACTTTCAAGTGAATAAGAAGGAGCTAAGCAGCCAATTCTTACTGAAAATCAGTACATAACCAGGAAAGGTCAGGATTTCAGGCAGCATAGTTTGTACTGGCATGAGGGTTGGCATGAACCCAGGAATGCTTATCTTCTGTTACCTGACAGTGGCCTGAAGTAACACAGTGTGAAAAGAGGAGAACAGTAAAGCTGAATAAAAATGTGGTGGTGTTGTTAAGACCATACATGTAACCTACCACAGTGTGCTAGTCCTGCATAGCCCATCCTGTCAGCAGGGTGCCCTTGTGGCTAAGAAGGCTAAAGGGATCCTGGGGTGCATTAAGAAGAGTGTGTCCAGCAGATCCAGGAAAGTTCTCCTCCCCCTCTACTCCACCCTGGTGAGGCCACACCTGGAATATTGCATCCAGTTTGGGGCTCCCCAGTTCAAGGGGGACAGGGATCTGCTGGAAAGAGTCCAATGGAGAGCTACCAGGATGATTAAGGGACTGGAGCACTGCCCTGTGAGGAGTGGCTGAGATAACTGGAGCCTTTTTAGTCTGGAGAAGAGAAGACTGAGAGGGGATTTAATCAATGTTTATAAATATCCGAGGGCTGGGTGTCAAGAGGGAGGGTCAGGCTCTGCTCAGCTGCACCCTGTGATAGGACAAGGGGTAATGGATATAAACTACAGCACAGGAGGTTCCACTTCAACATCAGGAGGAGCTTCTTCATGGGAGGGTCACAGAGCACTGGAACAGGCTGCCCAGAGATGTGGTGGAGTCTCCTTCTCTAGAGACTTTCAAACCCCATCTGGATGTGTTCCTGTGTGATCTGTGCTAAAGTCTGTGGTCCTGCTTTGGCAGGGGGGTTGGACTCGATGATCTCCAGAGGTCCCTTCCAATGCCTAGCATCCTGTGATCCTGTGATCACAGCTGTGATCCTGTGCAAAGGAGCTCTCATCGTTGAGGGCTGTGAGACTGCAAAAGTCAGTCCATGTGAAAATGAGCAGCACAGTGTAGAGACTCTGAGTTTCTAGAGATCAAACCTTGAAAAGCCAAGGATCACATAAAATATCTGCCTCATGCATCCACTCTCTTCATCTGCAAGAAGTTGTTTAACAACTGAAAACTAGACCAGAGAATCATAGAATCATAGAATCAGTCTGGGTTGGAAGGGACCACAAGGATCATCTAGCTCCAGCCCCCCTGCCATGGGCAGGACACCCCACACTAGATCAGGCTGGCCAGAGCCTCATCCAGCCTGGGCTTAAACACCTCCAGGGATGGGGCCTCAACCACCTCCCTGGACAACCCATTCCAGGGCTTCACCACTCTCATGGGGGAAGAACTTCCTCCTCATGTCTAGTCTGAATCTCCCCACCTCCAGCTTCATTCCATTCCCCCTAGTCCTATCTCTACCTGATGTCCTAAGAAATCCCTCCCCAGCCTTCTTGTAGGCCCTCTTCAGATACTGGAAGGCCACAGAGCCTTCTCTTCTCCAGACTGAACAGGCCCAACTCCTTCAGTCTGTCCTCATAGGAGAGGTGCTCCAGCCCTCTGATCATCCTCGTGGCCCTTCTCTGGACACCTTCCAGCACCTCCAGATCCCTCTTGTAATAGGGGCTCCAGAACTGGAGGCAGTACTCCAGGTGGGGGTCTCACCAGAGCTGAGTAGAGAGGGAGAATCACCTCCCTTGACCTGCTGGCCACACTTCTCTTGATGCAGCCCAGGCTCTGATTTGCTTTCTGGGCTGCAAGTGCACATTGAGATCTCCTGATGAGCTCCACCAGCACCCCCCAAGTCCAATCCATCCAGTTACTATAGAGAGAGGGAAGCCTGTGAAACATCAATGCGCTTTGAAATCAGTGTCATGGTAGATCCTGGTAGTGGGGTTTTGCAAGTAACCTGACAGTGCATGAAATAATTGTCTTTGTAGATAGGAGACAACATTGACATCCACTTTGAAATTTAAATGAAAGAAACACAGGAGAGTCCTCTTAGATGCATAACCTTGGTGCATTGACTTACTTTCCCCCTCCCCCCCCCCCTTTATAATAGGTTAATTACTTGAACGGGTATCAGTTAAAGAGGTTTCTATTTTAGAACCACATGCAGAGCCATGTTCTTGACCGGTTACGGTATAGCGCTTCCCACCCTGTATACAAACATGACCTAAGCCACAGTGATTTAATTGTCTGGGAGTAAATAATTGTTATTCAGGAAATGCTTTGTTTGGCCTGTCCTCTTGCCACTGTGAAATGGAAATCACAAAGCAAACAGCAGTAGAGTCGCATTTGTTTGTGTGCCGCGCGTGGCGCGCGCAGGCAGTGCGCAGGCAGCAGCTTTGATAACCGGTTTAAAAAGCTCCATTGGTGTCCAGCGCCTTTAATGCAATTTCTGAGCAACAAATGATTGCATTTGAGCAGCAGCTTTCATCGACACTTTTGTCCTTCCCAGCATCTCGGGCTTTGCTGCTTTATGGCCTCTGCAGATGAGTCAGGAGTTATTCAATATTAATAGGTTTATTTTATCAGGTAAAGTGTTTATTAAGGAGAGTTCCCTACCATATGATAAAATCTTTATTCGAGGCTATGAAGTAGTGATAGAATTTGATGATCCCTCTAATGCATTCAGTGCAAAAGCCATTTTACATTTCCAACAAAGACCATTGCTGCCCTAATTACAAACTGTTACACACTCCAAGTAGTAGAGTTTAATCTCGCCCATCCTCGATATCAGCATTTGCTTTATCAGTCTTGTCAGGTGGCATTGGGGGGGGGCATTCAATTTCATGCCATTTTAAGCAATTTCACTGGCAAAGCAGAGAGAGGTTCACAATGTGTTTCAATGGGAAATGGAAATTCTTGGTAAAAACTTGTTAAAATCTCTTTTGAGTTAGTGTTTGGTCCTCTGTGGGACGTGAGCCAGTGTATTCAGCACTGGTTAGGCCACGCCTTGAGTCCTGTCTCCAGTTCTGGGGCCCTCAGTTTAGCAAAGATGTTCACTTGCTGGAACGCGTCCAGAGAAGGGCAACAAAGCTGGGGAGGGGTTTGGAGCACATCCGTGTGAGGAGAGGCTGAGGGAGCTGGGGTTGCTTAGCCTGGAGAAGAGGAGGCTCAGGGGAGACCTTCTTGCTCTCTACAACTACCTGAAGGGAGGTTGTAGCCAGGTGGGGGTTGGTCTCTTCTCTCTTCTCCCAGGCAAGCAGCACCAGCACAAGAGGACACAGCCTCAAGCTGCACCAGGGGAGGTTTAGACTGGATGTTAGGAAGAAGTTCTTCATAGAAAGAGTGATTGGCCATTGGAATGTGCTGCCCAGGGAGGTGGTGGAGTCACCATCACTGGAGGTGTTTAGGAAGAGACTGGATGGGGTGCTTGGTGCCAGGGTTTAGTTGATGAGATGGTGTTGGGTGATAGGTTGGACTGGATGATCTCAAAGGTCTCTTCCAACCTGGTTAATGCTATTCTATTCTATTCTATTCTATTCTATTCTATTCTATAATCTTAGCCCTCTCTGTAGCAGCATCCTTCAAGAGTATCCTCTTAGTTCCTTTGTAGAAGAACATTGGGCTTAATGCTGCATTCAGCACTTGAGCTCCTGATGCTGAAGTGTCAGGACAAACCTGGTTGCCAGGCAGGCTCTAGGTGTTAGCCAGAGGTAAGAAGCTGTCACTGTTTGTAGGTAGTTTAAAATCTGTTACTTTCCACACAGCACTGCCATGGTTGGAGTCACAGGGTCACAAGATGTTCGGGGTTGGAAGGGACCTCTTGGGATCATTGAGTCCAACCCCACTGCCAGAGCACAGGTCACACAGGAATGCATCCAGATGGGGCTTGAAAGTTTCTAGAGAAGGAGACTCCAAACCTCTCTGGGCAGCCTCTTCCAGTGCTCTGTGACCCTCCCAGTGAAGAAGTTCCTCCTCATGTTGAGGTGGAACCTCCTGTGCTGTAGTTTATATCCATTGCCCTTGTTGCTTTTGGTGAAGAGGGAAGGAGCAGTTGCATTGCTCTCTGTGGCTTGGCTTGGGTCAGGATGCACACAGAATCCAAGTGTGCTCTGGGGAAACATTTTAAAGTCCTGACAGCAGTGTGTGTGTGAGCATGTGTGCAGTGAAATAAACTGCCTCTTCTGCTATGAACTGTGGTGGGTTCCCATGGGAGGAATGTGCTCTGGTAGGAGATTGAGTGGGACAGGGCAACATTTCTCACAGGATCCCAGATTTCCAGGTGATCCGCATGCTCTCCTTTTGTTCTTAAACAAAAGCTCTTGACCGGAGCTGTGGGGAATGTGCTGCAGTGCTGGTGTGGTCCATGATGCAGGATTTGAGGAGTGCATGTGAGCTGTGGAGGAATATTTGCTTCCCAGGATTTCTTACATGCCAGGATTTCTTTCTTTTTCTTTTTCTCTCCTTTCACTTTCCCCACCTGCAGCACAAGGGAATAAATCAGTAATAAGTGAGAAAATACTGCTGGGCTTTGTTGTCTAATTCCCTCAGTGCTTGATTTCTGGAGAGTGTCAGTTCAGTGTAAAGCAGTCCCTAAGCAACAATCTGGCTAAAATTCATGCTTTCTATTCATCCCAAGAAGTAGAAAGCCTCTAGGTCTTCACAGAGATGAGTCTTTTTGAGATTGAAAAATATATCCTCATTGCTCTTCAGAGTGCTTGGGATGGTTTGTCATCTTGGACAATATTCACAACTTGGTAATGGGGACCTGGCTGCCAGAAGAATCACGTTTGGCCTGAAGTCCTTCTTCTTTGCCGCTTTATCCCCCCAAAAAAAGTTGTTAACACCAGGGCAATATCCAGCTCCCACTGAGAATCTGGCTATTTCTCTTTAGTGCCTCCATGGGAAATAAAATATTTTGGCAATCTGGCTGCAGCCTGTGCTTGACAAGCAGGCAGAATATACTTCTGAGATTGCTGCTCGGGCATCTCATTCCATGCCGTGCTGCAGAAATCACTGAAATCAGGAGAGGCAGGAATGCAGCTGGTAATTTGTGCTAGCCGGTTTTTTTAGCTCTCTGGACTTGATGAAAGCACCATCTCAATTTGGTAATACTAACAGCTAAGCCTGGTTTCATTACTGCTTGCACAGACTTTTGTGTAAAAGAGACTGGGGGGGGAGGGGGCGAGCTGGAATCGTATCTAAGAACCAGGAAAGGAAGCCAGAGCAGGAAATGGGCATGTCGTGTCCCATAATTTGTCAGTGCCTCTTAGTCCTCCATTGTTGTAAACTTCATCTATTCTATTTCTGTTTATCCATCCTTTTCTCCCAGGCTGCAAACTCAGAATAGCTTTGCTTGTGATATCCCCATCTGTCCCAGCTGTGTGCTATTTCTGAGCACACGATGCCGTTTGCAGCGCGCTGCCACGCCGAGGAACTTCTGCAGCAGGCAAACAGCCTCCCAGGGCTGTGTGGGCAATGCCAACATTTATTACCCTGCTGACCTTACTCGGTTCTGCAGGGGTTGAAGGTCACTGCACTTCCTTGATGGCAGGTTGATAGTAGGCTGAACATGAGCCAGCAGTGTGCCCAGTTGGCTAAGAAGGCCAATGGCATCCTGGCCTGTATCAGGAACAGTGTGGCCAGCAGGAGCAGGGAGGTCATTGTGCCCTGTGCTCAGCGCTGGTTAGGCCACACCTTGAGTCCTGTGTCCAGTTCTGGGCCCCTCAGTTTAGGAAAGATGTTGACATGCTGGAACATGTCCAGAGAAGGAGGGCAACAAAGCTGGGGAGGGGTTTGGAGCACAAGCCCTATGAGGAGAGGCTGAGGGAGCTGGGGTTGCTTAGCCTGGAGAAGAGGAGGCTCAGGGGAGACCTTATTGCTCTCTACAACTACCTGAAGGGAGGTTGTAGCCAGGAGGGGGTTGGTCTCTTCTCCCAGGCAACCAGCACCAGAACAAGAGGACACAGCCTCAAGCTGTGCCAGGGGAGATTTAGGCTGGATGTTCGGAAGAAGTTCTTCATAGAAAGAGAGATTGGCCATTGGAATGTGCTGCCCAGGGAGGTGGTGGAGTCACCATCCCTGGAGGTGTTGAGGAAGAGCCTGGATGGGGTGCTTGGTGCCATGGTTTAGTTGATGAGATGGTGCTGGATGATAGGTTGGACTCAATGATCTCAACAGTCTCTTCCAACCTGGTTTATTCTATTCTATTTTGTTCTATTCTATTCTAGTCTATTCTATTCTATTCTACCAGTCAACCTTCTGCTGTGGTACTGTTTCAACATGCATTTCAGAGAATGCCTTGAGTGTGGCACATTTAAATCACTTTTATATTATTTTAGGTTTAATAAGGTAATTTTTTTTTGCCAACATGAAATGTCTTTGAGTATTTTGAGGAGAAGGGTTTGTCTGAGCTGATGTTCCTTATGGGAAGATTAATGGGGCCACTGATCCCATTAATTTGTTATTGACCCTTAACTTCCTATAATGGGTCAGGCATCCCTGCTTTAGCTTCAGGACAAGTTTACCCAGTGAACAAATTCTCATCTTGTATAATATCTTCCTTCAGAAAAGTTCCATTCCTTTTTAGCATCTGGTTTGAATAGGCTCTCTGCTTTATATCCAGTCCTACATCTGTGTAACCTGAACTATAGAGACAGGTTACACAACTTGGGCAGAGTCCCACGGCACATCCTGGTGTCTCCCCAGCACTGTCATTCAACTGTGAAGAGATCTGTGCCTGTGGAGTCAAGGATAATATGTTTTTCAAACTGAATCTGGCTGGGGTCATGGCCTTTCTCGTTAATCTGTACATCTAGAGACATGCATGAAACGTTTGCAGAGTACTTCAAAACAGCCCAGCCTGCCTCCACAAAAGACAGACCCTGGGAGAGTTAGCATTTCCCTGAAAGTGCTTTTCTTCATGGAAGCACCAGACCTCAAGGTCAGTCAGTAGCATACATGGAGGTGCCACTTACTTCAGCCCTTGGTGACGATGGTTTTGCCCTGATTATTGCAATTAAAGCTGCTGTGCTGGCATTGGTGTCTCAGAAAGTTGCAGTGACAGAGGCAGAATTATAAGCCCCTAAATTTGTGGTTCTGCCAGCAGTCTGATTATCAAAGGGAGATCACAGAATCACAGAATCACCAAGGTTGGAAGAGACCTCAAAGATCATCAAGGCCAACCTCTCACCACAGACCTCATGACTAAACCATGGCACCAAGTGCCATGTCCAATCCCCTCTTGAACACCTCCAGGGACGGTGACTCCACCACTTCCCTGGGCAGCACATTCCAATGGCTAACAACTCTCTCTGGGAAGAACTTTCTCCTCCCCTCCAGCCTAAACTTCCCCTGGCTTCCGTTCAGGTGTTATCATAACAACAGAGTTGCTTGTGTTTCAGTAATGCATTTCTTCACCTTCCTGGTTTCTCTGTCCTGCTGTGACAAGCAAAGCCTAGGAGAGAAGTTTTTCAGGAAGGACCTCTTCCAACAGCTGAGAAGAGCACTGGGTGCTGCAATGTTGATGTCAGTTGTGGTGGCTTTTTGTCTGGTGTCCAGTGTTATCCGTGGGGCAGTTTCCTTTCTGTCTGTCCTCCCTGGTTATCAACGTGGCAGCCAGAGCTCTGGTGGGAGGGACACTGCAGTGAATGCTTCTCCATGTCTTACTGTAACATTCCCATCTCAGGGTATGAGGTTTCATTGTCTGTGCCACACTTGAGAGAGTGTGGCAAAATTTGTCAGGAGGAGGAAATGAATGAAGACATAAATAGACTTTTTTTCTCCTTAAAGCTTTATGACAGTTTGCCTTTAATCTCCAGACAAACTGTGCCCTTCCTTGAGAATTTGAGCATTTTCAGGACCTGGTGGGTGTCTGGTTCAGGGTAGGAATCTGAGCTGTCTCCTCTCCCACCACCTTGAAGGTGCAGTAGGTTTCCTGTGCTATCCTGCCCAAGGCTGAGGTGCAACCCTACAACAGCAGGTGCTCTATGCCAGTCCAAGTGGAACATACCACCCCACAGCCCACCTCCCTGCTTTTGTAAATAAACACAAAGGGTGCCTTCAGTCACATTTCCCTGTGCATCTGTAACCCCCTTTGCCAGACATTTTGTGTGTGCCATCTGTGCACCCTGCCAGGGTACCGTGTCCCCTGATGCTCTCTCATCTGCACGGCCCCCAGGCAGGCAGAGCTGTGCTTGTGTTCAACAGCTCCTGCTGTCTAATGCGCTCGGTGGTTTCACAGAATCATAGCATCAATAAGGTTGGAAAAGACCTCAAAGGTCATCAGGTCCAACCTGTCACCCAAGACCTCATGACTACTAAGCCATGGCACCAAGTGCCACGTCCAATCCCCTCTTGAACACCTCCAGGGAAGGTTGGTTCGGTTGCTGCTGCCCCATCACGCAAGGCGCCTTCTGTCTCGACTCTCCTCAGACCAGAGCATTGCTTGCTATGTGGGAAACGTGGTCACCCTCATCTGGCTGTTGGGGCTGGTCTTTCATCATGCTGTTTCCACTTCAGAAGGCCCAGAATTTCTTATCAACTCATTTGCTAACAAATGAGTCTCACAAGTCCACTTCTTCTAGTGGACCTTTCTGTTAAGGGACGTTATTTATACACAAGCATACCGTAGATGAGAAAGTGAGAAAGATGCACCTTGCTGGAGCACACTGACTGGAACTTAAAAGGCTTTTTTTGAGCCTCTATTTTAGTCTTGGTATGCTTTTTATCTCTTGCACTACAGAACAATTTCCTCTGATGCCCTCAGCTTTGAGGAAGTTCTGTAATTTAACTTCTGGCTTCCAATGTCCTCCTGTGTCTTTTATCTCATGTCTCATCATTTTAAAGAATTTCATTAACCACTTTAAGGACTTTGCTCTAGCTGGGATCTACTTACTCTGTAAAGCCTTCTAAAAATCTTTTAAAGCCTAATATTTCTTATGCTGCCTCTTAGCAGGGCTGTATTTGGCACTTGAACCAAAACTGCTGGTCTTGCTGAATTCTACATCATCTTTACAACTCTTTGAAACGTACTTGCAGGCTTTCCAGGTTCTACCCAGGTCTCGTTCTGAGCATCCTCATCACTCCTTCATTCAAGTGGTCAGGATCACAGGATGACAGATCACAGGATGTTAGGGGGTGGAAGGGACCTCCAAAGATCATCGAGTCCAATGACCTGCCAGAGCAGGGCCTTAGAATCTAGCACAGGTCACACAGGAACACATCCAGATAGGGCTTGAAAGTCTCTAGAGAAGGAGACTCCACAGCCTCTCTGGGCAGCCTGTGCCAGTGCTCTGTGACACTCCCAGTGAAGAAGCTCCTCCTCATGTTGAGGTGGAACCTCCTGTGCTGTAGTTTATATCCATTACCCCTTGTCCTATCATAGGGTGCAACAGAG
Source organism: Colaptes auratus (assembly GCA_015227895.2). Taxonomy (NCBI): domain Eukaryota; kingdom Metazoa; phylum Chordata; class Aves; order Piciformes; family Picidae; genus Colaptes; species Colaptes auratus. The sequence goes on along the minus strand of CM037646.1, from coordinate 5,532,309 downwards.
CAGAGCCTGACCCTCCCTCTTGACACCCAGCCCTCAGATATTTATAAACATTGATTAAATCCCTTCTCAGTCTTCTCTTCTCCAGACTAAAAAGCCACAGTTCTCTCAGCCACTCCTCACAGGGCAGTGCTCCAGTCCCTTAATCATCCCAGTAGCTCTCCATTGGACTCTCTCCAGCAGATCCCTGTCCCTCTTGAACTGGAGAGCCCAAAACTGGATGCAATATTCCAGGTGTGGCCTCACCAGGGTGGAGTAGAGGGGGAGGAGACCCTCCCTGGGTCTGCTGGACACACTCCTCTTAATGCACCCCAGGATCCCATTGGCCTTCTTGGCCACAAGGGATGTCTGGATCTCCCTCTCTCAGCTGTGCTCTCCAGGAAGTTCTTGCTACAGACTCCATGCCCTGGTCCTTTGGAGGGGAAAAAGAAAAGAAAAAAGGAAAGAAGCTGGTCCCAGCTTGGGGCTTATTCTTCAGGTTGTCTGAGGTTTTTCTGCCTCTTAGCTCCAAAGCAAATTCAGTTGCGGGGCCAAATTTTCTGCCTGTCTTTGTTCTAAATTTAGGCCCTTATGTTTCTGTGTAACTTCTTGGCACAGGTTGTCTCCTCCAGAAGCTGTGCTTTCACTAATGCTGCTTAACTGCAGATTAATAATGATCTTCTAGCCACCATGCTTCTTATTAAATATTTATCTTGTGGTAGCACATAAAGGCTGTAATTGGGGTCTAATTGTGCTGATTTATTCAGACCAGTTCTGAGACCTTTGCTACCACTAACTCTGCAGCCAGCAGCCCTCCTACGTGTCCTTGTCCTTCACTGTCACTTCCCTCGGTCAGGTCAAGGAATGAAACCGATCCCTGATTCCCTGGCGTGGAAACTGAACAGCCCGAACCCGCAGTGCGCTGACAGCTCTCTGCACTTGTTCTCTCTTCATCCTCCCTTTGATTTGTTCTTGGGTTTTTCAGAAAGAAGGGGACGGGCCAGCCTGTCTTCTGAATTCCCCTGGAAGTTTCTTGCCCTCCTCAGTGTGGCTTGTGCGTGCCTGTTGATTATAAAGATGGTGAGACAGCACAGGTGAGCGACTGCCTTCTTCCCTCACACGCACAATGCAAATTGCTTCTCAGCTCAAACTCCATAGCTCAGCTGCTGCTGCTGCCGCCTTATACACGTTGAAGAATCTTAATATCTTTCCCATTTCTTAAAAATTAATCTCCTTTAATCCTGGCAGCACTGTAAGGTTCAAAGATGTTTTACATTATGTACAGGTAGGATTATGGCTTATTCGTTAGTGGAAGGGAAAGATTGATTCCTCCCTCCCACAATTGCATCCCTGGCAGGGTGGGGTGTTTTATTTCTTTGCTGAAATCCTAGCTGATGCCTTTTTTTCTCCGCTCAGCCTGACTCTGCAGAAGGTGAAGATAAAGCCCTCAATATGAAAAGTAAATGCCACAAGTTCTGTTGAAAGCAGCAAACTAGCATCACTCTTACTGTGACAGAGATGTAGTGTTCTGAATTAAGTTGTGCAGGGTGATCTGCCCTTACACCCTCCACTCTCCTGTGCTATCATCTGCAGTTTTCATTGTTTTAATGGTTGCTCTGGTCTGAAGGAAGAGGATTTCAGATCCACAGCAAGACACGGGCTTGTCAATAAATATTCCCTTCCCACATAAGGATTTCCTTAAACTCATTGGTCCAGTTGTCAACACAAATCTGTCATGTCTTAGACAGAAAATCACTCTAAGGCAAAGCACAAGAAATTCTCAGCTTGAAGTGCCCCCAAACCCTTCCTGCAGCGATAGGGACAGAGCGAGATGTGCCTTGCCTGGTCTCCCTGGGTGATTGAAAATGGAGCTGTGTTGACAAGCTGTAGACCAGTTGTTTATTTTAAGAAAGTGGGGCAGAATACATTGGTGTGTTACACAGCAAAGCTAGCTGCCACGGTGATGAAGGCAATTAGGAACTAACACAGCTGGTTTTCAACTTTACCTTCCTTCCTTCCCTCCTTCCCTCCCTCCCTCCCTCCCTCCCTTCCTCCCTCCCTTCCTTCCTTCCCTCCCTTCCTTCCTTCCTTCCTTCCTTCCTTCCTTCCTTCCTTCCTTCCTTCCTTCCTTCCTTCCTTCCTCCTTCCTTCCTTCCTTCCTTCCTTCCTTCCTTCCTTCCTTCCTTCCTTCCTTCCTTCCTTCCTTCCTTCCTTCCTTCCTTCCTTCCTTCCTTCCTTCCTTCCTTCCTTCCTTCCTTCCTTCCTTCCTTCCTTCCTTCCTTCCTTCCTTCCTTCCTTCCTTCCCTCCTCCCTCCCTCCCTCCCTCCCTCCCTCCCTCCCTCCCTCCCTTCCTCCCCCTTCCCTCCCTTCCTTCCTTCCTTCCTTCCTTCCTTCCTTCCTTCCTTCCTTCCTCCTTCCTCCCTCCCTCCCTCCCTCCCTCCTCCATTTTTCTCCTTGCTATTTATTATTTTGCTCTCCATCTTAGCTGGAAGTCTTCATTAGGGCTGTGCTGAAGGTTGCAATCTTTTGTTCACATCCTTGTGACTTGTAAGCACTAGACGGCACAAAAGACGAGTGAGCTTTGAAGTAACAGGGCCTTGTTGGTCCAGTGATTTCTTTTGCACAAGTCCATAATCTATTGTACAGCTTTGTTTTTTGTACATCAAAGAAGACTTTTGGGCTAAAAATCATTTGGCTCTCAGTCACAGCTCAGTTAAGTCCTGTTTCTAGAATATGATCACTAAGAGCAGAGATGGGACCAAGAGTTTTAAGAATTGAGGGGGTTCCGTCTAGATTCTGAAGTGGAGGTAAACAGTTCATGTAAGGAGAACACAGGATCCAGAAGCTTCAGAATTTGGAGCAGAAGCCAGGTGCAACAGGAAAGATCTCCAGAATGTCCACAGTTAGTGTGGTAAACAGGGAATCGTGAACACGAGAAAGAGTACACAGTACCAAAATAAACCTTTCAGCAGCTCAGTCTGGGAAGACTTCTGGCATGATTCAATGGCTGGTGATTAATAAACAAGGAAGATCCAGAGAAAGGAAGATAATCTAAAAAAGAAGACAAACCCAACAGCAGAGAAACAGCACGATGACTTGAGAATGCTCTGTGGCCATGCAGAAAAGCATGAGGACAGACACAGATGCCTGGGATGAGGATTCTCCATGTAATGAAACCTCTGATGTAACCAGAAAATGAGTTTGAAAATGGGGCATACTAAGATTAGGACGTGGTCACAGAGGTCTCAGCTATTTTGAGTCTTGCTTTATGCAGCATCTGGAGTTCACAAAAACAGTCTGTGTAACACAAAAGCATCTGCAGATTGAAGTAAAGGTTGTGTCTGGGCTGAGGCAGACTGCTTGTGGCTTGTGTGCTGCATGCCTCTAAATAGATCTTCCTAATGCTGTGGGATGATCCAGATGTTGTAAAACTTAGTTCCTGGTGTCCTGTTTGGAGCCTAACCCTGCCAAGCTGCCCCACAAAGCCACTATTGACACCGATGCCAGCCCAGCGCTGCTGTTTACAAGGAGCAGAAGGGACAGAGGCCAGTTACCTAAGCTGCAGGCACAAACATGAAAGGTGGGAGGAACATTCTTTGCCTTTCTGAAGAATTCCCATCAGTCAGGTTTGAGGTAAGTTTCTGTTCTGGCCACTCTCAGGTTCATGCCCTCAATACCTTACTGGTAAAGACTGCGATGCCAGCTTTGTAAAGTTAAACAGTTCTGCTTTGTGGCTGTTTGCTTGTGCCCGTGAACAAGTGCCTCGTTCATCAAACAAACCAGTCTGAGATGCACAGAGAGCTTTCCCTGCCAATGGGCTTTATCCTTGTTGTGCAGGAATCAAAGACTGAGATGATCATCTGTCCTCCATGTGTCTCTGGTGAGACTGCCAAGAATGAGGCACCAATTAGCATGCCCAGTATTTAGATTCTTACTGTCGAGAGCCTTGCCTAGCTAGGAACTCATCTGAATAATGCTGGCCTTCCAGTATCTGAAGGGGGCCTACAAGAAAGCTGGGGAGGGACTTTTGAGGGTGTCAGGGAGTGATAGGACTAGGGGGAATGGAAAAAAATAGAAATGGGTAGATTCAGATTGGATATTAGGAAGAAATTCTTCACCATGGGGTGGTGAGACACTGGAACAGGTTGCCCAGGGACATGGTGGAAACCTCATCCCTGGAGGTTTTGAAGGCCAGGCTGGATGTAGCTGTGAGCAACCTGATGTAGTGTGAGGTGTCCCTGCCCATGGCAGGGAGGTTGGAACTGGATGAACTTTGAGGTCCCTTCCAGCCCTGACAATTCTATGATTCTATGATCCTATAATGCCAATCCCAGCTAAAGCTGTGTAAGTTTTGTACCTTCCTCTTGTTTCTTGAGCTATCCAGTTTCCCTTGTCACATCATCTCAAATAGAGAACCTGTTGAGTTAGGAATGTAGGGGGAGCCACTATCACAGTATCACTAAGGTTGGAAGAGACCTCAAAGATCATCAAGTCCAACCTGTCACCACAGACCTCATGACTAAACCATGGCATCAAGTGCCACGTCCAATCCCCTCTTGAACACCTCCAGGGATAGTGACTCCACCAACTCCCTGGGCAGCACATTCCAATGGCTAACAACTCTCTCTGGGAAGAACTTTCTCCTCACCTCCAGCCTAAACTTCCCCCTGGTGCAGTTTGAGACTGTGTCCTCTTGTTCTGGTGCTGGTTGCTAGAGAGAAGAGAGCAACCCCTTCCTGGCCAGAACCACCCTTCAGGTAGTTGTAGAGAGCAGTGAGGTCACCCCTGAGCCTCCTCTTCTCCAGGCTAAGCAACCCCAGCTCCCTCAGCCTCTCCTCATAGGGCTTGTGCTCGAGGCCTCTCCCCAGCCTCGTTGCCCTTCTCTGGACACATTCAAGTGTCTCGATGTCCTTCCTAAACTGAGGGGCCCAGAACTGGACACAGGACTCAAGGTGTGGCCTCACCAATGCAGAGTACAGGGGCACAATGACCTCCCTGCTCCTGCTGGCCACACTATTCCTAATGCAGGCCAGGATGCCATTGGCCTTATTGGCCACCTTGGCACACTGCTGGCTCAAGTTTAGGCAGCTGTCAACCAGCACCCCCAGGTCCCTCTGTTTGGGAGCTCTCCAGCCACTCTGACCCCAGCCTGTAGCTCTGCATGGGGTTGTTGTGGCCAAAGTGCAGCACCCAGCACTTGGACTTGTTGAATGCCATCCCATTGGACTCCACCCATCTGTCCAGTCGGTTGAGGTCCCTCTGCAGAGCCCTTCTGCCCTCTAACAGATCAACATCTGCTCCCAACTTGGTGTCATCTGCAGATTTGCTGATGACTGTCTCAATCCCCTCATCCAGATCATCAATGAAGATATTAAAGAGGATGGGGCCCAGCACTGATCCCTGGGGGACGCCACTGGTGACTGGCCTCCAGCTGGAGGTGGCACCATTCACCACCACTCTCTGGGCTCGGCCCTCCAGCCAGTTCCTAACCCAGCACAGAGTGTTGCTGTCCAAGCCACGAGCTGACAGCTTAGCCAGCAGTTTGCTGTGGGGGACGGTGTCAAATGCCTTGCTGAGGTCCAGGTAGACCACATCCACAGGCCTCCCCACATCCACCAGGTGGGTCAGCTGATCATAGCAGGAGATCAGGTTGGAGAGGCATCTGCCCTTCCTAAATCCATGTTGGCTGGACCTGAGCCTTGGCCATCCTGCAGGTGCGCAGTCAGAGGGACCCCAGGCAGCAAGAGCCCACAGGGGTGAGGCAGCCGCACCACTTCCAAACGGAGGGAGCGGGGTAGTGTTGCTTCTCACTCTCCCCCCAGTCTTTTCTAGGCTGCCACCTCCTTCCCCCTGTGCGCAGCCTCTGCCGTCTGTGTGAGCGTAATTTAGTGCTAATTAAGAAGTGAGTGGGAGCCATAAGCTCATTTCATTTAGAACCTGGAAATGGCCTCCTGGGAGCCCGGAGAGGGTACCGACTGCTTTCTCGCCACAAAAGCTTCTCCACCCCACTGCTGTAATTCTAACCACCAAGCTCCGGATCTCAGAAACTCAGCGCCGGCTCAGATTTACGAAGCATTAAGCGACTGAATTAAATCCTCAGCATTCGCTGGGCGTCAGCTTGACTGAGTGAAGGATTTCAGGGGCCGGGGTGGCTCTACAAGCCCGTAATTTATAACGTTCCGCCGGAGCTGCTCCTCCGAGCTTCAGTTTGGCTTGCCGCAGTTCCTTTTTTCCATTGAGGCCCCGGTAGTATTTGCTGTTGTTTTTCTGTTTGCTTTGATGTGGGAGTTTTAGATTAAATCTAAATAAATAAAGGAGGTCTCAAATTAAATGAGGTTTCATTTGCATGAGCTGGGGAGCGGAGTGCATCCTTCTTCCACCGTGTAAGACCGAACAGGCCCGTTACCCGTCACAGAGCCCTCAAACGCTCCTGAAGAAAAAAAATGACATTTCCCTCCCCGCAGAAAATACTTAAAAAGTCCCCAGAATAGATTTATAAGAATATTTTAACCTTTTCTTTGATCCTTGAAATGTCATTGTTCTGTAGGGCTACATTACAAAACGTGACCTTTTATAGGAACCATGGGATGGATTTGATCTTTGGAAGATGTTTGAGAGATAATGCACAACGGGGTGCAAAGAATGTTTGCTCCTGGAAAGGGAGATGAAAATGGTGTTACCTGGGGATATTTGTGTTTGTGGTGTACCTGGAGGACAAAGGGATGGTGTGTGGTGAGGCTTGTGCTCCGGGGAGAGCAGTGAAGGAACTAATCAGAGAATGTGGCATCTTCTTTTCTTTTAATGCACAGCAGTTTCATTACATTTTGCAGAAAAATTTAAGTAGCAGAAATTGTTCACTGGAGAGATGCTTGCAGATGAAGACATTTGGAATGTAACAGCTTTTTGCAAGTGCTAGCTGTTTTCTTTTCAGAGTGCACCTTGACTTGTTGACTGGCAAAACGCAGAGCTGAACGGTCAGGGAAGGAGAAGAGGTGAGCCTGTGCTCCAGATTTGTGTTCGCTCTGCTAGCATCCCCTCTCACGGTTCTGCAGCCTGTCTCTCTCTCTCAAGTCCTTTCTCTAGCTGTCTTACACCCAGCACTCTCCATGCCACCCTCAGTATGAATTCCCTGGCAAGAGATGTTGGTGTGAAAACACCTGACCTGTTTTGACGTTTTCATGATGACTGCAAAATCCTTGTGAGCCAAGGCAGATGCGAGTCTGTGGATTCACACTGTGTGAGCGCTGTCTCCTTGCTTTGCCAGTAACTGCTCCAAGCCTGATCCTTCTGAAAGATGTCACACTTCTCATCACCAAGTATTTTAAGGTTGTACCTAATTCTGTAGCTCTTGTTTGTCCTGAATTTTCACCAAAACCTATTGTTCTTGAGAAGTGTGTTAGGTCACAGGATGCTAAGGGTTGGAAGGGACCTCCGAAGATCATTGAGTCCAACCCCCCTGCCAGAGCAGGACCTTAGAATCCAGCACAGGTCACACAGGAATGCATCCAGATGGGGCTTGAAAGTCTCCAGAGAAGGAGACTCCACAACCCCTCTGGGCAGCCTGTCCCAGTGCTCTGTGACCCTCCCAGTGAAAAAGTTCCTCCTGATTTTGAGGTGGAACCTCCTGTGTTGTGGTTTATATCCATTACCCCTTGTCCTGTCACAGGGTGCAAGAGCCTGTCCCCTCCCTCTTGACACCCAGCCTTCAGATATTTATAAACATTGATTAAATCCCTTTACAGTCTTCTCTTCTCCAGACTAAAAAGCCCCAGGGCTCTCAGCCTCTCCTCACAGGGCTGAGCTCCAGTCCCTCAATCATCCTTGGAGCCCTCTGTCAGACTCTCTGTAGTAGATCCCTGTCCCTCTTGAACTGGGGAGCCCAAAACTGGACACAATATTCCAGGTGTGGCCTCACCAGGGCAGAGTAGAGGGGGAGGAGACCCTCCCTGGGTCTGCTGGACACAATCCTCTTAATGCACCCCAGGATCCCATTGGCCCTCTTGGCCACAAGGGCACATTGCTGACCCATGAATGACTTCTTATCCACCAGGTCTTCCAATTCCTTCTCCACAGGGCTGCTCTCTAGCAGATTGCCTCCTAACCTGTACTGGTGCAGTTTATTCTTCCTTCCCCAGAATTTCTTCCTTTTCCCCAGAATATGAGAGATGTCATTTCTGTCCCATTAGGACTTGCAGTCCAAGCACAGGGGAAGCCTAGTGAGAATGCGGTAATGAAGACAGTGGGGGAGAGGACAAAGATCACAGGCTCCTACTTGCTGGTTACCCAAGTTTAGGACAAAGTAGTGGGCATAAGCACTAAATGAATTCTGAGCCACATCAGTATTCAGAGAAGACCTGTCACTGGATCTTCAGGCTCAATCACCTCTGCCCCTCTGGTAAGACTGCTGGGTCCCAGTCACTGTGGAGCTTGGGATGCAGATATAAAAATCAAGAATTTACAAGTGCCCTAAGCAGTCAGAATGCAGAAGACTGAAGGGTAAGAAACTGATGCTGTTCTGGAGGAGATGAGGTTCTAGATGGCAACAAATCTGCATTGGCAGAGTAGGAAGCGTGATTTGGCACAGACAGCCTTCAGGGCCTTTCAGGGATGCCATGGAGACCTGAACAAATTGTCTTCCTAGACACTGGGCCTGAAAGGATTTTATACATACCTAATGTGCTGGAAAAACAATTAGTGTCTGGGAGTCACTGGCCTTTTGCAGTATGACATGGCTATGGGGAAGTGATGGCTGGTGACATTTTGAATATAGGAATTGGAATGTGCAAAATGAGGGTATCTGACTGCCAAGTTCCAGCAGGAAACCATCCACATGTACCTAAGTAGAAACAAAGCAGAGAGGACCCAATCTTCTCACTTTGCTCAAACCATTGAGCTGCTACTCTGATGCTTTTCAGAGATTACTTTTTTGTGGACTGCCCCTCCATTGCTCAGGCAGGGTTTGAGCAGGTTCTGCACAGGAAAGACAGCCCCTTTATTAAGTGTATCTGGCCAGCAGGACTAGGGAAGTCATTTTGCCCCTATGCTCAGCACTGTTTAGGCCACACCTTGAGTGCTGTGTCCAGTTTGAGGCTGGATGTTAGGAAGAAGTTCTTCATAGAAAGAGTGATTGGCCATTGGAATGGGCTGCCCAGGGAGGTGTTTTAAAAGAGGCTGGATGAGGCACTTAGTGCCATGGTTTAGTTGATTAGATGGATTAGATGGTGTTGGGCGATAGGTTGGACCTGATGATCTCGAAGGTTTTTTCCAACCGGGTTAATTCTGTGTTCTGTATTCAGTTCTGGGCCCCTCAATTCAAGAGAGATGTTGAGTTGCTCGAGTGTGTCTAGAGAAGGGCAACAAAACTGGTGAGAGGTCTGGAGCACAGCCCTATGAAGTGAGGCTGAGGGAACTGGGGTTGCTTAGCCTGGAGAAGAGGAGGCTCAGGGGAGACCTTATTGCTGTCTACAACTACCTGAAAGGAGGTTGTAGCCAGGAGGGGGTTGGTCTCTTCTCCCAGGCAACCAGCCCCAGAACAAGAGGACATAGTCTCAAGCTGTGCAGGGGGAAGTTTAGGCTGGATCTTAGGAAGAAGTTCTTCACAGAAAGAGTCATTGCCCGTTGGAATGTACTGCCCAGGGAGGGGCTGGGGTCAGCGTCCCTGGAAGTGTTTAAGAAAAGCCTGGGTGAGGCACTCGGTGCCATGGTCTGGTTGATTAGTTAGGGTTGGGTGATTGGTTGGACTTGATCTTGGAGGTCTCTTCCAACCTGGTTGATTCTGTCATTCTGTGTATCATGTATCGGCTCTGTGTGCTGCCAGAGATGAGATAAAAACCAGAACTGGGATGTTTTGTGAGCTTTTCTCTGAAGCTGCAGTAGTAGTGGTGAAACACTTAGGTGTAATGTAATCAACCCCAAAATTCTTTGAACCCTTGAGAAAAACTTCAGATGGGCACGGGATGTTCCATCTGTGTTGCAGGAAACAGGATGGTTATGTATAAAGCCTCAGCTGTCAAGTGACTCACCAGCAATACTGATGGGATGTGCAGCATCTGGTTGTGTCTTGCACCCTGTTAGAGGTCACAAGATTATCAGAAAATTATTACAGCAGGTGTGTTTCATGCTATGTAACTTGTACAGTGCTGTGAAATCAAAAAGAGGATTTTGTTGTCTAGGGAAGCAACCAAATCTGTGATAATCCAAGCATGTAGTAAGTCATAAGAAATCACTGCATCTGAAAACTTGCTGACAACCAAAGGTGAACTTATCCCCAGATGAATTCAGGGTCGTTTCCTTTGCCTTTGTCCTATATGCCACATCGCTCTGGCTGCAGGATAGCATATTTAGCTGCATTAGGGGGAGGGTGAGGATTACGAAAGGCAACATCAGATGTCTTTTGATATCATCAGATGAGGACACCTGAGAGAAAACAACTTCATTTCTAGGTGCTTAGGGGAAATGTAATTTTAGGTCATGTTTTGAATACCTGGGACACCATGTTGCATTATGTATCTGGGTTCTCTGCCCCAATCCCTAGGAAGCATCTCCGAGGTAGTTCTCTGAAATCACACCCAATAGTGAAGTGTTACTGGCCACAACAACCCCATGCAGCGCTGCAGGCTGGGGTCGGAGTGGCTGGAGAGCAGCCAGGCAGAAAGGGACTGGTAGGTACTGGTAGGCTGAACATGGGCCAGCAGGGTGCCCAGGTGGACAAGAAAGCCAATGGCATCCTGACCTGCATAGTGTGGCCAGCAGGAGCAGGAAAGTCATTCTGCCCTGTGCTCAGCACTGGTTAGGCCACACCTTGAGTCCTGTGTCCAGTTCTGGGCTCCTCAATTTAAGAAGGACATTGAGACACTTGAATGTGTCCAGAGAAGGGCAACAAGGCTGGAGAGAGGTCTGGAGCACAGCCCTATGAGGAGAGGCTGAGGGAGCTGGGGTTGCTTAGCCTGGAGAAGAGGAGGCTCGGGGGAGACCTTATTGCTCTCTACAGCTACCTGAAGGGAGGTTGTAGCCAGGAGGTGGTTGGTCTCTTCTCCCAGGCAAGCAGCACCAGAACAAGAGGACACAGTCTCAAGCTGCGCCAGGGGAAGTTTAGGCTGGAGGTGAGGAGAAAGTTCTTCACAGAAAGAGTTGTTAGCCATTGGAATGTGCTGCCCAGGGAGGTGGTGGAGTCACCGTCCCTGGAGGTGTTCAAGAGGGGATTGGACGTGGCACTTGGTGCCATGGTTTAGTAGTCATGAGGTGTTGGGCGACAGGTTGGGCTTGGTGATCTTTGAGGTCTTTTCCAACCCCTGATTCTGTGATTCTATTCTATGGACTTACCCTCCACACCTTAAGGTGGGAGGAAGCATGGAACAGAGCCCAGCACACAAACTCAGAGTTAAGTCTGGAGTAGATATTAATTTAGTTTATTTTCCTCCTTTCCCCAAAAGACTGAGAGTCATCACACAAAACAGACACTCCCAAGATTCAAGGAGGCAATGAAAGTCTAGAGCAGGGCTCCTTCAGAAATACTGCACCTGTTTTTCTTCTCAGTTGTATAATCCAAATAATTGCCTTTGTTCTGTAATACAGTAAAATTGATTTATCCTCTCCTTAAATCTCTTTTAGTTGGCACTCTCAAGGTGATCTGCGATGCAAGTCAGACCATTCCACAGGCCATGGTGTATCTGCCCAGGGCGGTGATGAGACTTGCCTTTGGAGAGAGACATTTTGGAGGCTTCCAAGCATTAGTGTGTGCTCCTCGCTCCGCTTCTGGAGGAGGCTTGGAGTGGTTCTTCCCAGTATATTACTGGTTGATAGTAGGCTGAACATGAGCCAGCAGTGTGCTCAGGTGGCCAGGAAGGCCAATGGCATCCTAGCCTGTACCAGGAACAGTGTGGCCAGCAGGAGCAGGGAAGTCATTGTGCCCCTGGACTCAGCACTGGTTGGGCCACACCTTGAGTCCTGTGTCCAGTTCTGGGCCCTCAGTTTAGCAAAGATGTTGAGTTGCTGGAATATGTCCAGAGAAGGGCAACAAAGCTGGGGAGGGGTTTGGACCACAAGCCCTGTGAGGAGAGGCTGAGGGAGCTGGTGTTGGTTAGCCTGGAGAAGAGGAGGCTCAGGGGAGACCTTCTTGCTCTCTACAACTACCTGAAGGGAGGTTGTAGCCAGGAGGGGGTTGGTCTCTTCTCCCAGGCAACCAGCACCAGAACAAGGAGACACAGTCTCAAGCTGTGCCAGGGGAGGTTTAGGCTGGATGTTAAGAAGAAGTTCTTCACAGAGTGATTGGCCATTGGAATGTGCTGCCCAGGGAGGTGGTGGAGTCAGCATCACTGGAGGTGTTTAGGAAGAGACTTGATGGGGTGCATGGTGCCATGGTTTAGTTGATTAGATGGTGTTGGGTGATATTTGGACCTGATCTCAAACGTCTCTTCCAACCTGGTCTATGCTATGCTATGCTATGCTGTATGCTATGCTGTTCTATTCTTATTCTATTCTATCCTATTCTATCCTATCCTATCCTATTCTATTCTATTCTATTCTATTCTATTCTATTCTATCTATTCTATCTATCCTATTCTATTCTATCCTATCCTATCCTATCCTATCCTATCCTATTCTCTCCAGCTTCTAGCAATCTGACTTTTAGGCATTTCCTGCGCTGAAGGCTCCATCCTATCATGTTTGATAGCCACTGATAGACTTGTCCTCCGTGCATTTATCTAATCACATTTGGAACCATTTATACTTTCGACCTCCACAGAAGTCCCTGCAGTTTAATTCCACAACTCGAGTGTGTGCTGTCTGAAAAATCCTTTCTTTCATTTGTTTTAGACCTGCTGCTTGATCATTTCGCTGGCTGCCTCCTAGTTCCTGTGGCGTAAAAAAATAATGAATAATCATCCCCTATTCAAATTCTGCATGCCATTCATGGCTTTGAAGCTTTTTATCATATTCACCCTCATTCATATCTTTTCCAGGCTGCAGAGATCTAAACTATTTATTTCTTTCTCGTCTGGTGGCTGCTTTGTACCTCTCAACCGAGAGTGCTGCCACGTCGTTGTCATCCCTTGTATTATTTTCTCTCGTTCTACCATGTCCTTTTCAAGGTGGGATAAATGTAATTGTGCATGGTATTCTAGGTGTGCACTCTCCATTGATTCACACAGTAGCATTTGTAGGACTTCTTAATTCCTTCTTGATCACGGATCCTTCCTGGTGGCTACATCCTTGATTTAATTTCACAGCGGGAAAACACAGAGGGACGTAATTGGAAAGCTGTGGTCTCTCCAGTGGAGTCAGAAGAAGCTTGTGTTCCTCAGAACTGCAGATCCATAGCTCAGATCATGATTTATCATTTGTCTTTGCTGTGGTCTCCATCCATCGCCCTTCATTTCACATTCTAATGCTCTCGTTTCTTCAGTGTCGTGAATTGCTCATCTAGAAAACGTACTAATGGAAGGTGTCAGAAATAGAGGTGGGCTCTGCTTCTCAGTTACTTTGAGAAATTAACTCCTGGAAGCCTTGCATTTCTGAGCTGCTTGCTTTCACTTAGGATGCTGTGCTTTCAAAGAGTTATTGCTTAATCATAGCAAGTTGCTCTAAGATTGAAGGCCAAGTGCCTGGAATTTGCTTTATCGTATGAATTTAGTGCAACCTCCGTCTCCTTACTAAAGACCACTTTCCTCCCTTTCTAAGAGGTACCATGCAGGGAGTATGAGAAAAATTACATTGCTGAGTTATTCTGTGGCACGAGCCACATTGCATGAGCACATTTGCTAATCCAAGAGTCATTTGGTCATTCCTGTTGGCCTTTGGAGGGTTTCAAAGCACTTGAGCTTTGCCAACCCTCCCACCCACAAAAGGCAGTGTTTGACTTGAAGTTTAAGGCACAAGTTTCAATTGTATATTCATGGAATCATAGAATCAATAAGGTTGGAAAAGACCTCAATAATCATCAAGTCCAACCTGTCACCCAACACCTCATGACTACCTAAACCATGTCATCCAATCCCCACTTTGAACACCTCCAGGGCCAGTGACTCCACCACCTCCCTGGGCAGCACATTCCAATGGCCAATTACTCTTTCTGGGAAGAACTTTCTCCTCACCTCGAGTCTAAACTTCCCCTGGCACAGTTTGAGACTGTGTCCTCTTGTTCTGGTGCTGGTTGCCTGGGAGAAGAGACCAACCCACACCTGGCTACAACCTCCCTTCAGGTAGTTGTAGAGAGCAATAAGGTCTCCCCCGAGGCTCCTCTTCTCCAGGCTAAGCAACCCCAGCTCCCTCAGCCTCTCCTCATAGGGCTGTGCTCGAGACCTCTCCCCAGCCTCATTGCCCTTCTCTGGACACGTTCAAGAGTCTCAATGTCCTTCTGAAATTGAGGGGCCCAGAACTGAACACAGTACTCAAGGTGTGGCCTAACCAGTGCTGAGTCCAGGTGCAGAATGACCTCCCTGCTCCTGCTGGCCACACTATTCCTGACGCAGGCGAGCATGCCACTGCCTTCTTGGCCACCTGGGCACACTGCTGGCTCATGTTCAGCTGGCTGTCAGCCAGTATCCCCAGGTCCCTTTCTACCTGGCTGCTCTCCAGCCACTCCGCCCCCAGCCTGTAGCGCTGCATGGGGTTGTTGTGGCCAAAGTGCAGCACCTGGCACTAAGCTTAGAATTTGTTACTTGTTTTCATATTGGAAATTGCATCCACATCCAAAAACTTTTCTTTCATCTGCCACTTCCTCCCCCACCCCCCCAACTCCCATGTCCTACTGAAATGTTTTGTAAACACCCATGCACTGTTCTCACCTTAGGAAAGCAGGATCATGGGGAACATCTCAAGAAAATGGAGCCTGCCCTAGAAGCAGGGCAGGAGACGTGTGTGAGGGAGGGGGTTGCTGTGTCAGGGGCAACTCAAGGATTGTACAGTTGCAGTTAAGGAAACTCAAGCTAACAGAAAGGTGAACTCAGAAAACAGAAGGCAAAGCTTCCCAGAAGAGCAAAGGAAAAATGCTCTTCTCTTGGACAATTACTGTGACTGAGTCTGTGCTGCAGCTCTTGCAGTATATTTTGGCCCAGTTCTGCTGCTCCTAGACATCACAAGGTTCCTTTTCTTCCCTTCTGTGTGCTACCTGCCTTTCTCCCACAGCCCTTTTCACAGTGATTCCATTCCTCCATCCCTGTTCCCACACCAGCCCCCCTCTATTCATTGCATCCCCTTCCACTGCCAGTGACTCTGGAGATGCACAGTCACAAGATGATTGACCCATTTCTTCACAGAAAGAGTGACTGGCCATTGGAATGTGCTGCCCAGGGAGGTGGTGGAGTCACCATCACTGGAGGTGTTTAAGAGGACACTGGATGGGGTGCTTGGTGCCATGGTTTGGTTGATTAGATAGGGATAGGTTGGACTTGATGATCTCAAAGGTCTTTTCCAACCTGGTTCATTCTATTCTATTCTATTCTATTCTATTCTATTCTATTCTATTCTATTCTATTCTATTCTATCCCATCCTATTCTCTTCTATCCCATCCCACTGCAGGGATATGGTTTGGAACCCACCAAACTGGCACAGTAGCTGCAGGTGGAACAAGAGCAAGTTGTGGAGCGTATGCACAAATACTTTAGAGTTGAGCAAGACATTTGCAGCCAACCTCCTGACCACTTGTGCACAGAGAAAAACAGAGGAAACTCAGATGTATCACAATATGCACTGAAAGTTCTTTGCATAGGTCTGCTCACGATTTGCTTTCACTCAGTGCAAAACCTGGCCAGGCAATCACAACAGTAGGTCTGCATGATGTTTTTGGTCCCCAGTGGTGTAATGTCAGTTGCAGAGCTGAAAGAAAACCTTATTGGCTGTGTAAATAGGCACCTGAACTCTTTGTTACCTGCAGTACTGTGCTTATGCTATTCTTTCTCTTCCCCTCTGGTGGGTTGAAATTAACCCCCAAAATAAAATTGCCAGACCAGCTCAGATGGAAGCAAGTGAAGCTGTATTTACAAGCAAAACTGCAATCCAGAAATAAGAAATGCAATGAATATGTACAAAGCACACAACACCTACGTGTATTTACAACTTCTGAACAACACAAGAACCTCCCTGCACAAAACCAGGGGGATACCAACAGCTTCCCCCTCTCAACTCCCTTCCCCAACCCCCCTTCCTGCAAAGGAAAAGAGAGAGAGAAGATCAGAGAGTATCTTCTTAGTGCTTAGCCACAACAAGAATGCAGCCAAGGTCAGCAAGCCAGCAGAAGCACCAGCTGGGATCAGCTACAGCAAAGAAGCTGAAGAGGAAAAGTTAGTTTATACAACTAACTTTGTGTTAGTTATCAGACCCTTGGGATCATTTAGACCTTATCACTAGGACAAAGTCTCAAGCTGCTCCAGGGGAAGTTTAGGCTGGAGGTGAGGAGAAAGTTTTTCCCAGAGAGAGTTGTTAGCTATTGGAATGTGCTGCCCAGGGAGGTGGTGGAGTCACCATCCCTGGTGGTGTTCAAGAGGGGATTGGATGTGGCACTGGGTGCCATGGTTTAGTAGTCATGAGGTGCTGGGTGACAGGTTGGACTTGATGACCTTTGAGATCTTTTCCAGCCTTATTGATTCTATGATTGTATGATTATTTTCCCTTTACATCCAATGGTAATTTATTTGCATTTTACCACATTTCTTGTCAAGATTTCTGGAGAATTTCCTAAGCATCAGCCTAAGACTTCCACACTCTCTGAGCCCTCACCTGTGCCGAGGTTCTTAAAGCAATACTTTCTCCAGGTGTTTGGGAAGGTGTTTTGACTCAAGGACCTTATTGCCATCTACAGCTGCCTGAAGGGTAGTTGCAGCCAGGTGGGGATTGGTCTTCTGCCAGGCAAGCAGCACCAGAACAAGAGGACACAGTCTCAAGCTGTGCCAGGGGAGGTTTAGGCTGGATGTTAGGAAGAAATTCTTCATAGAAGGAGTGACTGGCCATTAGAATGTGCTGCCCAGGGAGGTGGTGGAGTCACCATCCCTGGAGGTGTTTAGGAGGAGACTTGATGGGGTGCTTGGTGCCATGGTTTAGTTGATTAGGTGGTGTTGGATGATAGGTTGGACTCAATGATCTCGACGGTCTCTTCCAACCTGGTCTATTCTATTCTATTCTATTCTATTCTATTCTATTCTATTCTATTCTATTCTATTCTATTCTATTCTATTCTATTCCATTCCATTCCATTCCATTCTATTCTATTCTATTCCATTCCATTCCATTCTATTCTATTCCATTCTATTCCATTCTATTCTATTGATTTCTATTCTATTGATTTCTATTCTATTCTATAGGATTGGGTGATCAGTTGGACTTGATGATCTTGGAGGTCTCTTCCAACCTGGTTGATTCTATGATTCTGTGACCTGTGCATGCTGTTCTATGGTATAGCTCTGTGATGTACGTGTTGGAGTATCTCCCCCTTCTTCACCTCACAAAGCCCAAATGCATAACTCCTTGCCCTTTGCCTTCTTCCTGTTCTCCTCCCTCTGCTGACAGCAGTGCACGAGTGATGCATTAGTGATGCAGCTGAACTCTTGAGTCATGGCTCTCGGAAATTTCAGCCCTTATGAGAGACAACAGACTGTGGAAGCCACGATTTTTTATTGTGCCCTGAGGTAGTTGGGAGTGAATCATCGAAATAGTATGATTCAGTTGTAGCCATAATGTTGTTTTTTCTCTGGAGCCACAAGCGTGGAAATGCGGAATTGATACGCTCGGAGCTCTGGCCACAGGTGCTGCCTGATCCCTTTAGTGCACCAACTGTGATAGTTCATATTTCTAGTGGATTTAATCCCAAGTACACAACTCTTCATCTCAGGCTGGGCTTCATTTGGGGACAGATGGTAACGTAGAAGGGCAAGAAAGTTTGTGAAGGATCTTGAGAGCAAGTCTTATGAGGAGCAGCTGGGAGAACTGGGTTTAGTCTGGAGAGGAGGAGGCTGAGGGAGACCTCATGCTCTCTCCAGCTACCTGAAAGGAGGCTGTAGTGAGGAGGGGCTTGGTCTCTTCTCTCTAAGTATCAGAGGATAGGACAAGAGAAAATGGCCTGAAATTGAGCCAGAGGAGGTTTAGGTTGGATATTAGGAAACAAATCTTTGTGGAAAGAGTGGTCAGGCATTGGAACAGGCTGCTCAGGGAGGTAGTGGAGTCACCATCCCTGGAAGTGTTCAAGAAACGTGGGCATGGCACTTAGGGACATGGTTAATGGCCATGACGGTATCAGGTTGACAGTTGGACATGATCATCTCAGTTCTCTTCTCTAACCAAAACGATTCTGTGATTCTGTAAGTCTCTGACTGATGTGCTCCTCTGCTCCATGCCCCTCTGCTTTTGAAATCTTCCCTAGCGGAACACGCAAGAGGCCTAATGCAGAAGCACTGGGAAGCCTGTTCTGACTTGTCACACAACCATCTCTGACAGAGATACCAACCAAATGCGTTCAGACAGCCCCTGCCACAGGGTTTTTGCTTGTCCTGTTTCAAAGTGCCTGTCCCTGGTGCTTCACCAGCCTGGGCCCTGAGACCGGAACTGCATCAACAAACTGCGTCAGGGAAGAAGAGCTGCCTGACACAGGCTCTGATGAAGATGAAGGGCTCAGCAGTTAGAAAGACTCGATTTCTTGGAGTAGCTCAGCTTAGGTTTGTCAGATTGTCAATCTGTGTAGTGTGATTCACTCATGAAATGTTACTTGTGTGCCTGGCTCACAGGCTAACAGCGTACTTGCCTCAATCCTTACCGTGATGACAAACATCTTCTCCTCCCGTTCCTACTTATAAAATGTGTTGTACTTGTCAAATTGTGGAATCAAACCCTCCCTTGCTGACCAGACAGTAGCTGCAAAGATCCTGGAGAAACATCTATGGGTTTTATTATTTTGTTCCCTTCTGGATGTTCTCTCTGTGATTTCTTTTTTGTTTCTTCCCTGCTCCCTTCCCCGTTGGAATTTCTGAGAGCAAAACAATGACCTCTGTGGGCATGTTTCAAACCAGTGAACAGGTTTGGTCTCAGGGCTCCTGCTGTGCTTTCCAGAAACACTTCTGCATTCTTGCCCTGAGACCTGGGCTTACACAATAATTGTATGAGCCTGCTGCTCTGCATCTCCTGCCATGAATCAGCTTTAGTACTGTTCATTACTTCTGTGACTGTCAGGAAACTAGATGGAGGGCGACCTTTGGATCTTCTCTTTCCCTCTCTCAGTATTGGATGTGACAAAGAAATGTAGATCTCTTCTTCAGAAAGTTTTCTGAAGTCCAGAGGGAGAGAGACGCTGTGCAAGGTGATGATTTGCGTGGTTTCACTGTCTAGAAGACTCATTGTTTGCCTCCCTGTGGGGGGTGGTGGTGTATTGGGCAGGATTCGCACACAGACCTGTGGGAGCAGGTCTTCGTGGAGAGCTGTCGTGAAGTGGGACTAGATGTAATTAAGCAGGCAGTGAAGCAAAAGGAGAGAAAATATTCAGAGTAAACACTGGGAAAAGCTGAAGATAGTGACAGCATTAGCAAGTCTTCAGCACATGGGTTTGTTCAGCCAGCTCTTGTTGACCAGCTCTCCAGTGCTCTCCAGTGCTTCCCTGAAGTCACATGGCTAGAGAGCAAGCGTGGGACCAGGAGAGTTGAATTATCTGCCTGCTGTCCACTGATAACCAAATGGCTTTAAAGAACCAGCACTTTGCTGTTACGTTTCATGTCTCTTGCCCTTTCTGCTACTCCTTTACAAAGAGATAACCAGACAAAATCCCTTCTTTTAGCAAAGTTTGTACAAGATCCTCTGTGAGTCGCTTGGCAGCGTTCCGTTTACAGTTGGACTCGATGACCTTAAAGGTCCTTTCCAACCTAAATGATTCTTTGATTCTGTGTTGTAGTGCATTTTGCATAGTGCTCCCAACTCTTTAATGCCCAATTTTTGTGTTTGGTCTTTGAAAGATGTGCCAAGGACAAAACCTAATGGTTGGATTCTTCTAAAGGATTGCTCTAAGCTTGGCAGGACCTCAGCTCATGTAGTAGAATAGTACATCAGTGTAACACAATGTCTGAGCAGTACTTATGGGGCAAGCAATTAAACTACAACAAGAGTGACCCCTGAAATGCAGTGTCCTGGTGTACAGTAAATTTTTTCACCTTAAAGGTTTATATTGCTTCCTGGGGAACTGCTCTGGGAGGTTTTTAACCATCGCAGCCCGGATGTAATTGGTGCGCGCTGCAGATTTATTCCTCTGACAGGTCAGACAACCAACATATTTCATTGCTAAGCTGAGCAGGGCTTTTATTTTCTCAAATTATATTTCTATCAAATATTCATTTGTTTCATGGTCCGCAGAGGCTTTGGACCATTTGGCACTTGCAGCAAGTGGATTTACCCAGCGGGTTTGCTCTTCCTCCAGCTTCTCCTTGAGCAAGGGTTGTTGCCAGCAGAGGAGTGGTTTGAGTTTGGGCATTAGTGTTTCGTTCCTCTAGCCATGGCTTTCCCCCCCTGGGATGAAAATGCATTAGGAATCATCTCAGCAGATGGCTTGGAAGCTCTTAGTATTGCAGCAGTCCTGGGGTCTAGCAGTGCGGTAGTTTTAGGCTATGCCTTTAAAATACCTTTATTTACTCTCTTTTCAGAGAGTTGTAGGCTTCTGGTGTGAGCAGTTTATATTGAACTTGAACTTGATAGGCTGTGTCCTGCCACAGATCAATAGAGAGTACAGGACTGTGTACAGTGGAAGAGAAAGTATCCTTTAGGAGAAGGTTAATGATGTGAGGGAAAGTGTGCAAAAATAAAATGGGGGATGAGGTGACAGAAAGCAGCCCTGCAGGAAAGGATTTGGGGGTGCTGATGGACAAGAAGCTGGACATGAGCAGGCAGTGTGCACTTGCAGCCCAAGTCAATTGCATCCTGGGCTGCATCAAAAGCAGCATGGCCAGCAGACGGAGAGAGGTGAGTCAGCCACTCTGCTCTGACTGGTGAGACCTCGCCTGGAGTGCCACGTCCAGCTCTGGAACCCCTAACACAGGCAGGACATGGACCTGATGAAGCAGGTCCAGAGGAGGGCAATGAAAATGATTGGGGGATTGGAGCACCTCTGCTATGAGGACAGGCTGAGGGAGCTGGGGTTGTTCAGCCTGGAGAAGAGAAGTCTCTGGGGGACACCTAATAGCAACCTTCCAGTACCTGAAGGAATCCTACAGGAAGGATGAAGAGAGACTGTTTACAAAGGCCTGTAGTGATAGGACCAGGGGCAAAGGCTTCAAACTAGAGAAGAGTAGATTTAGATTGGATGTTAGGAACAAGCTCTTTACCCTGAGGTGGAACACTGGAACAGTTTGCCCAGGGATGTGGTTGAGGCCCCATCCCTGGAGATATACAAGATGAGGCTCAACAGGGCTCTGTGCAGCCTGATACAGTTTTAGCATGGAGAAGAGGAGGCTTAGGGGAGACCTTATTGCTCTCTACAGCTACCTGAAAGGAGGTTGTAGACAGGTGGAGGTTGGTCTCTTCTCCCAGGCACCCAGCACCAGAACAAGAGGACACAGTCTCAAGCTGCACCAGGGGAGGTTTAGGCTGAAGGTGAGGAGAAAGTTCTTCACAGAGAGATGGGCCACTGTAATGTGCTGCCCCGGGGA